>JANFOE010000135.1:0-1345088 GCA_025667525.1 Glebionis coronaria
TTGTTTCTCATTTATATGCATTCATCAGTCGTACATGTTCTATACGTTCCCATGCGGAGCAAGAGGATTAAGTGAACCTAATAATTAAACTTAGTCGCATAAGAGGGATGCAACCCCAGTGACGCGGGACTAAGCGTCCTTACTAGACACCTTATTCACAAGACGTTGTAATAAGTATCCACATACCGTCCTCATCTAAGGCCGGGCATGATAAAGTGACACCGTGCACATCTAGTATATTATAGACTTTGACTAGGTAAGCCGGGATTCGTCATGTAAAGATAAACATATATCTAATAAAAGGTCAGGTTTCAATTACAAAGAAAGCGCCGTCGATGATCACGGCCAAGAGGTTTACAAAATGTTACATAATAAGACAAGTGTTTAAATGCCGTGGACATCCACTGACGAATGTTACAAAATATAAATTCATGTTCGATACACATGATACATCAATGAGGAAGCATGGATTCTACTAGTTCCTTCCGTTGTTCCATCAACGATGCTAATGTGGATCCTTCAGGGATAGCATCGTTTGCTAACAGCAAGATGGGACCAGGCCTGGTTGGGGCGATCACATGAACTCTATCGGTCCTTGGCAAGTGGCAGACCCTGCATTAGGGGTGCGGCACATAAGGCGATTCCCTTTCCTCCCTAGGGCGCCGTCCAAATTGGCTTTGATGGCCTCCCCCAAACTTTTCTTTCCCTTAAGGGCCCATGGGTTCTCGGAGGGAGGCTTATCCGCATAGACTGGGATTATGAGCTGTGAGTTGAAGTCTGCCTCCACGCATAAATGCTCCATGACCATGTCAATAGGCGCGTCCTTCAAAGACTCGATCTTTTCTAGCAAGGGGTATTCGATTCGGTCTAAAGCTGTCATGGCGCAGTCATCTTGTTCTTAGCCTCTGGATTATAGTAGGCATGACCCTTGACATCTTTGCCTTTACTGCCCATTCTGTCCCAGCCAAGAGACCCTCATGCCCTGCCGCGATCAATCCCGTCAGGCACTACATTGTCTAACGGCTGGGCTATTTTAGGGGAATCCACGATCTTCTTCAAGGCCAATCTAAGACCGGATCCTATCACCCATCTACGACTTGCGATTGCTATCAGCATATGACGATATAACTCTTCATTAATGTCCACAGCCATGGCGTCCAGGTCGCGGTTGTCCATTACCCCTAGCTGATCCTCCACGACCTTCTCATGCTCAACCCTATAATCTACAAAGCTGAGGCCAGCTATTCCTCACCTTTGATAGCTACGTGCAGGTCATCGCGCTCCTTGTAGATGGTGGCCATCTACTTGGACATCGACTGGGTCGTCGCCTCTGCGACTGCTACTTGTTAATAAAGATTAATTTTTATTCTACAATATTGAGATATAAGACCAGGGGTTGCATAAGGACTGGGTGTACCTTCTCACACAAGGATTGGGCCTCGGCCTCTAGCTCAGCAATTCTATCTTCGCAAGTAGCAGCATGGCTCGCCTATTCCTTTATGGTCGTTTCAGCCACGAACAAATATGCTCGCAAGGAGGATATAGTCTGCTCATGATCTTCAACCATTTTCTCCCTACGGGAAATTTTCCTATCTGAGCTCCTTATATGACTCAATACGCCCTTAAATCGGTGTCACATGGCTGCGCCAATAGGTCAATTGGTGCACAGTTGCCACATTGAAATGCTCTATGAGGCTGGCATGAGTGAGCTCATTCAAACTTTGAGCCAGGATGGGTGGAGTCAAGTGGTCCATAAACTCCTTGCATTCTTCCTCTAACTCTAGCCTCGTGAACTCGGATAAATTCCATTGGGGGCGAGGCGTGGAGCTGGTCCCTCCGACTGCGGCTCTGTGAAGGATGGAGGAGGGGTCAAAGGAGTATCTCGCATCACGGGCGGAGTCTATTTGCTGGTGCCTTTCTTGTGCGGTACGACCGTAGGTTCCACCCTGTTATTTAATAAACTTATAAGTTTATTCTGGATTTTACTTAGCATTAAACAATAAAGAAGGTGATTGTCTATCACTTACGTTGGTGTTGTTACGGGGGTAGTGTTGGTGGGGGCTACCGCATTCACTGGCGTAGCATTCCACACCATCGTATCAACTTGTTCTTATGTTACGACAGGAGGTGGTAGGGGGTTGATTTGAGGCATGGTGGTGCTGCTACCTTCTTGGTATTTGGGGTGGTCTTTGCGCAGCCTCTTGATAGGTACATTAAAGGACCCCGCCTCTATTTCTACTTGTTTCACAAATTTCCTTGTGGATTTTTGCTTCCTTGGGGTGGGTTTAGGTTGCACGGCGATACCTGTCTCGTTGGCCACCCCCTCATCATCGTCTTCAAACATACGGTTGACATCCTCGGACAAGTTTTCCAAGTTGTCACCTTGGTTTTCTTGTTGATGGGTAGTGGTGTTTTGGGCCGTGCCGGTGGCATCCTCTAGTAATGGCTCACCACCGTCTTCATTGGAAAAGTCCAGTGGTGACTTCTCAAGCCTTGTGTTCCCCACGTTGGAATGCGGTTCTTGTACTTCTTCCAGTAGGACGGTCATGTTTTGGGTAGCAACAAGAAGAGGTGGCTCGTCCTGGCGTAATGGTCGAGAGCCTTAGGTAACCTTTTTAGGATCTCCTTGGCGTAAAATACCGAATAGCCTCATCTCTACGGACACGTGCATACAATATGTTAGTTTAGAGGAAAGCATGTTATACGTGTATTTTGAAAATCAAAACTCCCACCCTGTCTACGGTTGTTCAAGAAGATGGGATATCTGTCCTCCCTGCCGAAGTAGTTGCGACTGATGCCTACCAAGCACAAAAAGTTCTCTGGCAGACCTTTGTGGAAGTATGTACAGTGGGTATCTAATGCCATTACATCCCTACTGCTGTATGTCTTTTTTGGGGGTGGATAATCTACTTGGACTGCGGTTTTTAATACTAACCGGGTGGTAAATACCTTAGAATCTACAAAGAAGTAATGGCCATACTAGTTTTTTAGAGAGTCTAAGGCGTTGCTATAGCACATGGGTGTATTGCCCGAACGTTTTTTAAACGATAACCAACCATTGACCATTTGTGGTATATAGAAGACCCTAAAAAGACTTACGTTGGGGGCTACATTACATGTATGGCATGTGATCTCAAATTGATTGATCTTACACGCCCTCATACAATGCAGTTGGGTTATGTGAAAGTCATAATATGTGAGGATGTATACAAGAAACCTAGACAAAGGGATACGGTAGTTGGCTGAGTCAAACAGGCGTGTATATACACCTATTTTCCAAGCCGGAGCATCCGTGATAGCTTCACCGTCACCCGGATAGGTGGGATGTACGCTTTCAAGGATATAGTAATCAGAACAGAAATCCATAAATTTCTCCGGAGACAATACATTAAGTACGGTCGTTATGGTAGGGTTATCTTTCACCATGATTTATCAAAGTATGGAGAGGGCGTGATGATCTAACATGGTAATACGGAAATCCGTAAAATGAATGTAGAAGGAGGAAGAAGATTGCAACAATGGTGGAAGAAGAGTGTGAATTGTGTGTGTGTGTATAGTCACATACACAATTATTTATAGGGTTGCCTCAGTTTACGAGGCTGGCTGGATGATTGCCACGTGTAATCCACTACGCCCATCCAACGGATGGGATTACTGACCCAGTTGAAACGTCAGAGGGACCCACGGGTCACCTCTTAACAGTTTTTTACGTGGCTCAAGAGTGGGCCCGCCTGGGTGGACTTTTGGAGAAAAACAACCGAACAGTCATCCTTACCGTGACTACCATTAATGCCATTATTAATATTTTCCCGGTCGACAACATTTATGGTACGGCTATTTTCGCAAAGACAACATATGAGACATAGGTTAGTCTAGAGGTTACGCTTACGGCTGTAACAACTAGACTAGGGGGACATGATGAAGTATAGTCCCCAACCGGGTCATGAACCCGGCCCACGGGTTCTACCCGTATCCGGACATCACGAATGGGTTGGATTAATGTTATTTGAGCTTATGGGCATCGAATTAATAGTGGCTGCATAAGATATGTGCAGCCCACGGCCCGGCACAGCCGGTACATGGTTAAACAGAATCACAACCCAATTGGGATTGTGATTTACCCTAAAGTATTGGATATATACTAACCATAATTAGAAGATAACAATCAAGCTAATTATGGTTCTTTTTCTTTGGTAACCGTGATTTTCGACTCATTGGCCGACTAATTCACGGGGTTTGAGCCCACCGCCACACAGACTCAAACCAGGTAAAGCCCTCCCTTTTCAGGAGGTTGGCGTGGCTACTTCAAGGTTGTTTGCACCTAGTGACTAATTATGGTACTTATCCTTTACTTGGGGCCATAGTTCCGGTAAAGCCCACTAGGGTTTTACCGCCTATAAAAGGAACCCCCAAGGGTTCCACAAAAGTTTTGTATTATTCACACTCTCACATCTCATCCGATTACTAACCCTAAACCAATTACTTACTCTCACGTCGTAGTCTAATCGTGGGATATGTTCCCATGGTAAGCCTAACAGCGTGCTACTTTTAGTGTGCAGGATCCCAAACCGAAGTTCACTTGGTACAGGAGCCGGAGCCCAAGCACCCGAATTAAGCCTAACTCGGGTCAAGTTAGGATCGTCCAACTTTTTTATCAACAATGGAGAAACTAAAATTTCTCACAACATCGACTCGGGGTTGTGACGAAACCGAGGCTCGTTTGATCAATGGGAAAAAAGAAGAAATCAAAAAGAAACTTGATCCAAGTGAAAATTAGTTTTTTTTTAATTTCCGTATTGTTTTTTTTCGTATTGTTTTATTTATTTTATTTTAGGATGTATTTTTTTTATTTTATGAATAAAGTAAATTAGGATTTGAATAAATTAATTGTTGAGGGTAGTTTATGAAAATAAGTGAAAATTTGATATTGTGGTGTGAAAATAATGTGATGATAAGATGAGTTTTTTTTATGTGAATATAAAAGTGAAAAAACTGAGGGTACCGATGTATTTTTTGATGTGATTCACCACTCCTTTTACTCTTATAATCTTTGATTTACATCATTGTTGCTTGTTTACACTTTAAGCAGTAATGACACTTGTAATATTATTAACCCTTGTAAGAGAATTAATCTTGAAGCATTATTAACCTTTGTAATAATATTAACTCTTAAAGTAGTGTATGATCCATTAATAAGTATCCGAATCATATTTGATATAACATAGGTTGAGATTCAAAATTTGATCAATTTAAATTTCTTCCGTAATTAGAAAAAGAAGTTGTGAAGTGGAATTTTTCATTTTTTTACGCAAGTATAAATTATAAGAAATGGTATGTAGATTAAGGGGCGCTTGTTTAACCTGAGGGGAATGAGAATGGGTAAGGGTAAGGGAATACAAATAATTGCAATGAACATTTTTTAGTATTATCATTACCATTTTTGGGGCTTGGTTAATATAAGACGTGATGGTCGGCAGAGGTGACGATCGGAGGTAGAGATAGTGGTAATGGCGTGGTTTGGTGGTTTTGGGTGATTATTTACGGTTGGTTGGCGGTTGCAATAAAAGGTTGTGGTAGTTGGTATAAATGGCGACGGGATGTAGAGGTTGTGACAGTGGTGATGATCAGCGGTGTGGTGGTGGTGGGGGTGACGACATCGGTAGTCGTTAATGACATTGCTAGAGCGTGGTGGCGATATCGGTAGAGGTGGTGTGGCGGTGGTAGCGATGACGCTATCAGTAGCCCTTAATGATGGTGATAGAAGGTAGTGGCGACATCGGTAGAGTGGTTGTGTCGAGAGAGTGGTGGTAGCGACAATAGTGGTGGTGGTGGCGTCCGAGAGTGGTGGTATTGTTTAGCGATTAAATTGTAAGTGTTTAAAGTCGGCACATTTTGATAAGTACGATGGTATTGTATAGTTGTGTTTCGATCACAAATGCTTGTAATTACTTATGTTTTAAAATACTTATTTTAGTTAAAGGAACTGTTAACGAAATAATTAATGTTATTCTACCCTCCATATAATTATTATATGGAAGGAGTTTAAATTTACAGTTTGAGAAAATTATCAATCGGCGTAGCATTATTATTAGCGTGTTATCAACAATGGATTTTATTTTTCTAATGCTAAATAGTAAACTAAAGATAAATTGATATAGGGCTGAGCACGACAGACCCAAAACCGACCGACCGTAAAACCGGACCAGATCGGATCGAAACGAACCGGACCGAACAATTTCGGTCCGGTCCTCGGTCTGGGGTTTTTGACCAATTCGGTCCTTGGTCCGGTCCGGTTCGCTCTTACCAAAATCTCATCAATTATGCCTAATAGGACCGGACCGGACCGAGGACCGGACCAACCCGGACCGGACCGGACCATTTCGATCTTGAATTTCGGACCATTTCGGTCCTCGGTCCAGTCCTGGACCGACGCTCACCCCTAAATTGATACAATTTAAATTGGTTAAATTTACTTTTTAATGATGGAGTCGTGTGATTTGCAATATAAGATAAATAAAGAATGTTTACTGGGTAGAGTTTAAGGTATATTTAATACATATAATTTTTTTTAATTTATCAAAAATTGGATTAAAAACGACTTGTAATCATGTTTAAATATGATATATAAAATGTTTATTTAATATGCATTTAATATATATTTTTTTAATTAAAGAAATTTATGTGTATTAAATACACGTTAAATTTTACTCAATAAGTATTATTTTACAAAACTCTAATAAATAATCGGTTTTAAAAGTCTTTTTCGGTTTTTATAATTTATGCCAACATCTTGTCATAATTTTGATGAGTAGCTCGTTTCCCTTGCAAAATTTCTTTCTACAAATAGTTTTTTTAAGCATATTTCTAAACGGAAACTAAAGGCATCATTTGAACCTACTTTTGATTGGAAATGCTACATGGATAGATCATAAAAAGCCCGAGTGAAATAACAAAAAATTCTTATAGATCCTTAGTTTAGCATATACTCAACCAACCAATTACAACCATCTATTTTTATCATGTAACAAAAAAATTTATTTTTTAAAAATTAAATATCCCACAAACCGTTCATTTTTTACGTAAAACAAAACATATCATCGCGACGAGAATTAAATCATCTATCTATCGAGGGACACATGTATATACTTTCGACGAACTTTTTTTACGACTTTTTTTCATAAGTCACGTCTTGAGAGAATTATATATGATTCGTCACGAAACATATATGATTCTCAGAAAATCATATATGATTCATATCACCAATCATATATGATTTTCTGAAAATCATATATGATTCGTGACGAATCATATATGATTCATGACGAATCATATATGATTTTCTCCAGACGTGACTTAAGAAAAAAAAGTTGAAAAAAAAGTTCGGCGAAAGTATATACATGTGCCCCTCGATAGATAGATGATTTAATTCTCCTCACAATTGTGTATTTTTTTCGTTTGACGATTTATCGTTTGTGAGATATTTAAAAGAGTGGTGGGAAGTGAGTTTTTTAGAAAATGGGTGATTATAATTGGTTGGATAGGTGTATGCTAATTTAAATGTCTATATAGATCTTAACTCGAGTGAAATTATGTATGTGAGCATATGAAAATAAACGGGATATCATGTAAAACCCGGTTTAAAATACCTAACAGCATTAAATGCATGAAAACACCGAAAAATTTAAACTTTCAGATTAATTAATGTACGACACTAATCATGAATATTAATACGAACTTTACGTATATTATTTATTACAAGTTTGACGTATATTAATATTATTATTAATACACGAGAAGTTTTATGTATAATGATTATGAAACATTCATGAAACGATAACACGATAATTAAACACGAACTTACACGGTAAATATTTAGACACGAAAAACAAACATGAAAACTACAAGTGTGTTTGTGGCTTGCGGCTAAAAAGAGGAAGAGAAAAAGGATGGGCCAAGCCCGACCCATGTAATTTTACTAGTTATTAGATAAAACACCAGAGGCTTTCATAAACAACTTTTACATAAAAGTAATAAAACCCTAACTCCTTCCTTCTTTGCTCCTTGCCGCGCCACACATCAAACCACAAGGACGATTCGTTGTTTTTGGATCATTAATTATTACGGTATTGTGTTCGTGTCTTAAACCTTTTCACGCATACGGTATCTCTTGATCTTTAATCTTATTATTTATTTTTCTTTATTATTAGATCATTAAGAACAAGTATAAAAACATGTTATATAAAAGATTAAACACGGTATCGGGCTAACTTTTGGTTTGTTTGAGTATGGTACACAAACCGAGAGTCAGGTGACTCTCGGTGGTGTTTGGTTACCAACAGCCGCAACCCCTTCGGGGTCAGCGTTGGTTGTTCTTGGCCAGGCCGCTACACCACACTCCCAAATGGGGGCTGTGGCTTTCGGACAACAGGAAACCGAGACCCCCATGGGGCTCGGTGTGTTCTCGGCGCAGGAAAAGGGAACCCCATCGCAAGCTGGGGGTGTTTGGTTTCGGACGCAACAGCAAACTGAGAGCTTTGGCTCTCGGTGTTGGCTGTTTGGCTTGGACGAGGCAGGGCAGCGGGGACCACAGCCTTCGGGTTGTGGTACTTTATTGTTGGTCTTGGGTTTTGGGCTCGGATACTTGGCAATTTTTACAAGAACATGTAATTAAATCATTTATATAAAATACAATATGTTATGTTTTATTAATTAATTTTATTAATTAATATATGGTTTAGTTAAAATATGACTTAGGTTATGTTTTTATTTAAATAAAATCATGTTATATTTGTATGTACATTTTATTTAAATAACTTATGTTAAAATAATTAAGAACTTAACTATTCATGTGCATTAATTTGATTAGTTAAAACTTAGCTTAATTATATAATATCTTTTAAGGTAAACTTTAATTACATGAAGCATGTAATATTATTAAATAATAATAACTTATGATAACATGAAATAACATTATTAATTAATAATAAGTTAAACCTAAGTATTTATTATTATTAAACTTTACAATATAATTATACTTGACATAATATATGCTTATTAAACTATATATTATATCATTTAATTATTTAATAAGCATATGATTAAATATGAAAATACACTAAATATGCTAACATGCTATCTATGGAAATACACTAAATATGGTAACATGCTATTTATAGAAATATGCTAAATATGGAAACTTTCTATTTTTGGAAACTTACTAATTACGAAAACATTCTATTTTTGGAAACTTACTATTTTGGAAAGTTACTATATATGGAAACCTGATATTTTTGGAAAGTTACTATACATAGAAACCTTCTATTTTTAGAAAAGTTAGTCATTATATTATAACAAGTACTGTTACACATAAAACATGAAATACATGAATTTAAAACACATGAAACTATAAGAAAACACATGATTTAAATAAGAAATAGTAAGTCAAGACAAGAACACGTATAATAAGTATGAACACGTCAAGTAAACTAAATAACAAGTATGTATAAGTAAAAACGACACTCATTCATGTCACTTTATTTATGTAGCTATTGTGAAGTCGGAGTGATCTTTCGCGTTCGTTTTCGTCTTCATTTACTGGACATGAGGTACAGATATTCCGTCCTTCAGTAAGGACATCTTTCCTATATTAGGATTTCCCCGTTTGCAGCCATCTGTTTCCCTAGTAGTTTACGTGTCTTAAATACATCAGTATATGTTATGATTATTTTAGATTTTCTGAGCTATATACATGCATGCCAGTTTCACCTAGTTAGGGGGTTCTATAACTATAGCACTGGAGACACCAGTGTTATTACTCTTCTATGGTGAGAGTGATTGCTCGCAGCGTCCCTTTACGGTTTTTGGCTTTTGTTATTATTATCATGCGGGGCGAATTGGTGCATCCTAGGACAAGTTAGTAAGATTTCATGGTAACTACGGTGTGTGCCTTGCATCCGTTACAGGAGTTGATCCCTCCACTCATATTATATATTAATTAGATGCAGCCCATCTAATTGCATGATGAGGTCACCCCTCTAACTATTCATGCACGTTGATATAACATGACCTATATGGGCTCCAGGCATATTTAAAATACAGATTTTCAGAATAATTATGAAATATAAAATCAGTCTTATGAACTTAAACCAGGTTTTCCAGGACATACACTTATTCCGCTGTTATTAATTTCATTTTATTCATTGCTTATGTTTATGTTTTACATTCATTGTTATATATTCGCACATTGAGCGTGTTGCGCAGCCGTATTTTCTTTCCATGTCCCAATACGGAAGATACTAAACGGCAAAGCTAGGATTCAAGAGTACGTGCATGGAATGAGGCGCCTAGTCTTCTTCCTTCTTTAATGCATTTACATACTTTTGCTTTGCTGGACGTTGTTTAGTCCTTTCCTTTACATTCTATACTTATGTATTTGTGTGTGGAGCTTACGTTGTAACCGATGTTTGTTTACGGTTTCCTTTATGGTCATTTAATGTTTTAGACATTTACCTTGCATGCTTTGATGACACGCCATAATTGTTACGTAACGGTCCATTTATCCAAACGGGGTGTTACAATTATGGTATCAGAGCCAAGGTTTCGATTTGTAGGCTCTTAAAATTGACCTGTGACTAGTGGGTAATCATCAGTGTCTTCCTAAATCTGACAATACATTTTACTCATTTCATTTCATGCATTATCATTGTTTTATGTTAAGTTTTTGACTAAGTAAAGGTTGGTACAGGACCGACAATATTTAGTCGCATGTGCTTTTTCATTCGATTTATTTTGTGAACCGACCCATAGGCGTTCACCTTTGCTCATGCCAATTATGTTATGTGGACCGAACCATCGGCGTCCACTATTGCCAATGGCTGTTTTCGTTGGCTATGCCTTCATAAAATCTTCATGCATTCATTATGTTTATCATATGTTCTAATCAGCTTAATCATTTCATTCCTGTTTTAAACTGTCAGATGATCATGACATGCGAACAGGAACTGGCAGCAGCTGTCCAAGCAGCTCTACAACCTATGCTCTCATAAATCAGGAACCAGATTTGGAATGTATACCAGAACATCCCAAATCAGAACAATCCTCCTCCTCCCCCTTCACCAGTAACTCTACACACTTGGCTTAAGAGGTTTAACAAGCAGAAACATAGATCTTTTGAGAGAGCTGAGATATCATCTGATGCGGAAAACTGGATTTCACATATGGAGAAAATTTTCGATGCTATGGGATGTGAGGGTGTCTACAAGTCAAGATTGGCTTGCTATAAGTTTGAAGGAGATGCCATACATTGGTGGAGGTCATACAAGCTAGCAAATGGAGGTGATGTTTGGTTAGCTACTTTGACTTGGGACCAGTTCAAGACTTTGTTTAATGGTCAGTTCTTTCCAACTGCTGAGTAGGAGAGACTCAATAGGGACTATCATTCTATTCGTCAAAGAATTGGAGAGATGATGACACTGCTTTTATACATAGTCTCATCGTCCAAAACAGGCTTAAAATGGTTAAAATATCATAAAATATGCCAAATATATGCTTGTGTTTGTTCAATGTGTATTTTAGGTATGGATATTGAGAAAATGGCAAAAGATCACAAGAAACAAGAAGAAACGAACATGGGAAACGAAGCCGCACAATGAACCAGGCCCTAGAGTTGATTTTCCAAGAAAAATCCTTGAAGAATTAAACATTGCACAAGAAGGGTCCTCCATTATTGAAGAATTGACACTTTAAACCCTTGTATATTCATAATTACAAGTTTGGTCCTTAAAATTTGTCAAATTACAAAAAGAACCCTCAACTTTGAAGAATTGGCAAGAATGGTCCCTAAAATATGAAGACTTGTCACTTTTAGTCCAACAAGTCAACAATACAAGTCAAAACCTTGAAGAATGAAGAAATCCTAAAATCACCCTTCAAATATCATCAAATGGCATGAAATACCCTTTGAAATAATTTTGGAAACTTTTTGGGGCAAAAGTATGAAAAACAAAACTTCTATTACAAAGGATATTCAGTTTTTGCTTATTTAATTGCAATTGAAAGAAGAATGGAAGACAAAGGACTAAACATGGCAGACATTGAAAGATACCTAGACTAGTGCTGGCTTGCCACGTGCCCCACTACCTCTTTTCGTCCAATCACAACACCCCAATCTGCCACATCACACTCCACTTAACCGTTTAATAACTAATTAAATTAATTAGTTTAAAAACACGTGGTTAACACCTTTTTGAATGTTAAACAAGATCAAACCTCAACTGTTTAACCAAGAACACAAATTAGGGATTTTTGTTTGAACAACAATTAAAGCTTAATCTTCTCCAGTTTTATGATTAAGACTCATATAAACAAAACCCAACTCACAAATACTTGCCACCTCAACCCAAGATTTCACATGATACGTCCCCTGCTACAAAGTTGAGAAGAAGACAAAAGCTACCAGTGGAATCAATGAACCACACTTTAGCTTACAACATAAGCTCATTTTGGACCCTTTGATCAAATTCCACCACCTTTACAACTCCACAAACAGCCAAAGTATCTTCACATGTTCAAGTATAACTCAAACTGCAAGGGAAATTTTGGAAGACCATATACTAGGGTTTCATTTTTTCTTTTCATTTTTCTAGTTTCATGTAGCCTATATAAAGGCCTTAGTATGCAACATTAGTTCTTGTTCTTGGATTCCTATGTCAAAACTTTGTAAATCCTTGTTTCAAGTTAATGAAAAAGTGTGAAAGTTTGTGACGAATTCCAAGTTCTAATTTACTTTCTTGTTGATGTTATATGTTATGAGTTTATGTTTATGAAGTTTCAAAGATTGGATTAAAGTTTTATGCAAGTTTTCTAAAAACCTGATTTTTTCTAAGTCTTGTTCAAATGCTTGAACTTTTTGGGCTAAAATCTGATCATAACACCCTGATAAAGAGCTTATCAAGGAGTTGTGAGGTTTGTGGTTTGGGAAGGATCAAGGGTGGGGTACAAGCTTGAAAGGATCTTGTTTCATTTTCCATTTTTTATATAATCTATTGTTTCTAATCTTGTTGTTCTTAGCAGCTTGTTAGAAGCTTGTGCCTTGTTTAGCTAGGCACATAAGCTATAAATCCGTTTGTGTAGATGTACATTCATGAGGTTTGAGCCTTTCTTTCCCAAAATCTGTTAAAAAAGTTATTTTAAGTAATTTATGATTCTGATGTTGTATGTTGTGTTTTTTATGGTTTGAATCTTGTTCTTACTTGATAAGGATGTTGTATTGATGCTTGTTTGAGTTTGGTATAACCTGTTAATCACATTTGCGTTGTTAAATATTCATTAGAAAAGTTAAAGGGCTGTTTGGGTTTACTGAATCATACAAGTTTGTGCTAGTTTGAGTATGTGTTAGGGTTTGTTTGTGTGTTTTATCTGTTAGCGAGGTATTTATATGCTTGTATCTGCATACTTTGTGCTTTGAACATCAAATATGAAAATTGTGCTATAACTACTTTGATTTTGCCTGTTTTGATCTAAAATCTTGGGAACACGTAGAGTGTATGCATGATTAGGGTTGAAAAGTGGTAAAACATAGTTTGTGTAAGCTGATTAATAGATTTGAGGGTTTAAACTTAGATTTGTGGTCAAGTATATCAGCAAAGTTCATCTTGTGTTCTTCATTGTTCATCAGTTAAGTCACATAGGTTGAATCTAGGTCTAATCTTTGAACCAGTGTATGAAACAAGTTTGTTTGTGTTCATTTGAATTTATTTAAGCTTGTGTATGCATTTGGTGAACTTTGATGACTTTTTTATTAAACTTTACTAATAGGCTAAGTGTTATTGTGATTTCTTGCTTGTTTTTTACTCCTTATAACTCACTGGTTATAAAGGTGACCTTGTTGTTCGCTGAATCCAAGTAAATCTCACCAAAATCAAAAGTCAAGAAAGTCAAACAGTGGGAATCCTTACCCACTGCTACTAGCCACTGCTGGTGTTATTTATCATTCAGCTTATCAATAAGCCATAATAGCTTATTTAGACTTGCAACAACTTTGTTTTTGTAATCAATCTTCCTTAATTGACCCATTTGACTATACTGGAGCATTTGAGACTTTGACTTTTAGGTTTCACTAGAAAACCAACTTAGTTGACTTTTTCATAAGTGCTTATTTGCTTTTTCCAGCTTATTCAGTGTGCTTTTTGGAAATCTTTTTGATTATTAAGCTTAGTTAAGTGATTTGAAACATTTTGCAAAAAGAATCAGCCCTTGAATAGGTCTAGAATTCGAAAACGACTATTTTCTCGTTTTGTGTAGAGAGCTTTTGCTTATTTCAGGCTTATTTCTTGGACTTATTCAAAAATTATTTTTACAAACGTCTTTATAAGGTCAAGAGAAGGATGTGTGTCAAATTTCAGCTTATGGCTTAATGTTCCAAAAAGCCCATTAACAATAAGCTGAATTTCATTAAGCCGTGATAAGCTCACTTTCAGCTTTTAGGACTTTGAATTTTTGTGTTTAAAATTGAATTTTAAGCTAGACTGGAAGTTTTGAGCTTATTTGGACAAATTTTTCTTATTGGGCCTTAAATAAGCCCATTAAGCTAATTGTTTGGCCTTTTAGCCCATTTGGAGGCCCATTAGGGGTATTTTTGTAATTTCAAGTTCATTTTCTGTTTATTAAGGTTAAATTAAACTAGTTTGTAAGTTTTTAGATTGTTTTATAAATTTTGCATTTTTAATATTATTTTATTATTATTTTATTATTAAAAATTGTTTTAAAGATTTTTGCAACTTTTTCATTTTTCTTAGGTCAAATACATTAACTTATGATTTTTAAAACTTTTAGATTAATTTTCTTGTTATTTAATTAATTTTTAGGATTATTTTAATATTTTAATACTTTTAATCATTTTTAAATAGTTTTAATTAATTTTAAATTTTTCAAAAATAGTTTTTAGTTTAATTAAGTTATTTTAGAGGTTTACAAATTGGAAAATCTCATTTTGGGCTTTTTGTTAATTAAATTGATTTTTAGGCTTTAGTTAGCATTAAAAATTTATTATTTAATTAAATAAAATGTTTCAGTGATTTTTGATTTTTTATACTCTAATTACATTTTTTTAGGATTTATTTCAATTTTCTAGGAATTTTTAGGGTAATTTTTAAATTTTATCATGTTTTACGGTTTTACGTTTACGACTTTCGTCTTAGTGTAATTTTAATCGTAACCGTCATCCTTTTCTCTTTTCTTTCTTCATAATCATAATCACAAATATTTAATCATCTCTTAAAACAATACACAAGCCTCCTTGGGAACGAACTCACCCTTGGGTCATTTGTGCACGATTTTCCTAAACCGTCGTACTTACCCTAACTACCTCGTTTTCCCAAACGAGTGTAAAATTACAACTATCATTTTGGCGCCACTGCCGGGGAGGCGAGTTGTGTTTTGATTTGAACAAATTTTGTTTTTATATTAACCATAATAACTATTTGTGTGATTGGCACTCTAATCATACGTATTATCGATTTTTCGTTTTTGTGTGAATATTATTACTATATTGTATACGTATCACAATAAATTCACAAGTACTCCAAAAGTGTGAAAACATAACCTTGATTTGGAATTTCATCACTCAATCTTTGTATTCGAATCTCAAACAAAGAAAAAAGACAAAATAGATACTTTCGTGAAGCTTGATTTTAATTAACATAAACTATAAGGTGGGGATAAGGTGGTTGTATTTCACGACCTAAGGGAAAAAGGCTCTTAAGTGCTTAGCGCCGCCTCGTTTACCCCTCTTGCTTGTGCGTGTTAAGAGAAAAAGGGCTAATCGAGGGTTTGTCAACCAAAGTATTATCTATGTATCTATATATTTTCTTGGTTTCAAAGATTAAACCCTCTTGAACGTTTTGGTGTTCCACCAACGTTCTAAAGTCATCGAAGGCGTTCACTTCACGTGATCGTTTTCATTCCTTGAGGCTCCTTTAATTGAGAGATTTGTTTTGAGGATAGATTTGTAGATTTTTGTCTACATAATACATCACAAAATCCAAAAAAGTAAAAACAATCAAAAGCACAAAAAAAATTGAAAAATTTAAAACATCCAAAGAATCTTCTTTGCTCATCCCCATGTTGTACGTGACGTTTATGCAAACTCGTAACCAAGCAAGACGTGCATGTAAACATAGAAACCGAAAGGAAGGAACGCCTTCTAGTGAAGAATCTCCTATTGACGAACCCATCGTAGAACAAGAAGCAACCATGGCTAATCGTACTATGATGGAGTTACTTCAAGCACCCATCGAGGGTTATGGAGAGGCTATTGTGATTCCCGCTATCCTTGCGGAGAACTTTGAAGTTAAGACGGGTTTGTTGTCGATGATCCAAAACAACAAATTTCGTGGTGATGAAAAGGACAACCCTCACAACCATATCCGCCAATTCAATCGTCTTACAGCCACTTGCAAGTTTAAGGACGTCTCGAACGACTCGATTAAGATGATGCTTTTTCGGTATTCCTTAGGGGGGACCGCTAAAATTTGTCTAGAGAAAGATCCACCCAATACTATATTGACGTGGAAGGATCTCATTTGGAAGTTCGTGAACCAATTTTTCCCGCCCTCTAAGACTACGCATTTGAAAAACGAGATTTCAATGTTTTCCCAAGAGTTTAATGAGAGTTTTTCTACGGCTTGGAATCGGTTTAAGGAAATGTTACATGAGTGTCCTCATCATGGTTTTTTCGACTTGCATCAAATTGACACGTTTTACAATGGATTGAACGATCATGAGCGTGATTATCTTAATGCCGCCGCGGGTGGTAATTTTTTGTGTAAAACGGTCGAGGAAGTGTTGTTGATCATTGAGAATAGGTCTAAGGTCTATAGTCCTCGTAACACATCTAGTGTTAGCAAGGCTACGTCTTCACCTTCATTGTCACGTACCATCGATGTTTGCCAAATCGAGGCAAATTTGGAGAACAAAATCTTTGATAAGCTTAAGGGACTTTTGATTGAGTTTAAAGTTGGTGAACAACCCACTCCCGCTACGGCTAAAGCGGTTGAGGTTTCTTGTATGTATTGTGGTGGAGGTCATGATTTCTCCGAGCGCATTAGCAACGGTGGTAACACTTCGAGTGCCTACGTGGCCACGGAAACTTATAAACAAAACGGTCAAGTTACCCGCACTAATCTATTGACTCCACCGGGTTTTGCACCAAATCAAAATGCTAACAATTATTTAAACAATCAAGTTGGTTACCAAGGAAATCAAAGGAACAATTACAAGGGTAATACAACTATGGGAATCAAGGGGCTAATAATCAAGTGCAAGACAAAAATCAAACCGTGATTTTCAAAACAACAACAAATTTTGCAAAACTTGAAAGATCTTCCAAATGAATTTGTTGAATATGCAAATGGAAATGATGCTAGGTTTGATAATATACAAAGGGAGATCACTAGCCTAAGATCCGAGTTTAAGAATGATTTGAAAAATGAGTTGAAAAACGGGAGAGTAATGTGCAAAGGTTACAACAAAACCAACAAAAGATGTAACAAGGCCAACATGAGATAAAACAAGATATGCTTAAGGCCGATAAGAGGCAATCTATGTTTGAGGATAAAATTTCAAGTATGTTTGAGGCTATAATGTGTAAACCGTCTTCTTCGAATAGTCTTCCTAGTAACACCATATCGAACCCTAAGGGAGAGATGAAAGTGATTACCGCATGTAGTGGTAAGACCTTTAAGGAACCGACTCCTCAACCAATTACTCCAACGGTGGAGGAAATTGAGGAAGAATCCGAGGTGGTGGTCGAAGAGGAGCAAATCCCAATCCCACGAAGTACCGCTCAAACCACACCTACGGTTGACCCATTACCATCATTGGAACCCTAGATTCCAAAGGCTATGCCTATGCCCCAACCCACACCACCTTTGCCTTACCCATCGAGACTTCGTAAGGAGAAACGGCAAGAGTGTGAAAATTACCAATTTGAGCTTTTTATGAAAATGTTTCGTGATTTGCATTTTAACATAAGTTTTGCCAACGCTTTGGTCATGATGCCTCGATTTGCCGCTCACTTTAAGAGTATGTTAAACAACAAGGAGAAATTGCAACAATTGTCTAGTTGTTCATCGGTTTATCTTAACCGCATACCTCAAAAAGTCGGTGATCCTGATAATTTTTTGATTCCATGTGCTATTCAACATATGGAAGAATGCTATGCCTTGGCCGATCTTGGTGCTAGTATTAACTTGACGCCTCTTGCAATCTTCAAGTCGCTCAATCTTCCTAATCTTACTCCTTCAAGAATGTCTATCGATATGGCCGATCATTCTGCGATTCCCGCATGTGGATTGGCCGAAGACGTTTTTGTGAAAGTGGGAAAGTTCTATTATCCGGTAGACTTTATCGTTGGCGATATTCCCACGGATCCTCAAGTTCCTGTTATTTTAGGTCGTTCGTTTTTGGATACGTCAATGTCATTGATTGATGTACATGCTAGAAAAATCACCTTACGTTTCAACGACGAGGAACTTGTTATAAACGTAACACAAAACCCTCAACTTTCTCATGTTTATTCCGTCGCGACTATAAACCATGTTGATATGATCGATGTCGTTTGCGAGGAATTTTCACAAGAATTTTTAGGTTTTGGTGATGATGAAAATAGTGGCATACCCACTATGCTCGATCCTATTCTTGATAATTCGACACCATCCTTCACTCCATTTGAAGGTGGTGGTTTTACGTTGGAAGAATTTGATGTTCCTCGTACTTGTAACGAAGACCTCAACAACGATGAGGAATTCTCGATTATCAAGGATTTTCTCAACGATTTCCCATTTCCTCCTACGGAGGAGGTTATGAGTATCGAACCCAAATCTTCAATCGAGGAACCACCAATCCTCGAGTTGAAAGATCTTTCTCCTCATCTTGAATACGTATTCTTGGAAGGAGACGATAAGTTGTCGGTTATTATTGCGAAAGATCTTACGGATGATGAGAAGAATGCACCTATCGATGTTCTAAAGGACCACAAAGGGGCAATTGAGTGGAAATTATCCGACATTAAGGGGACCGGCCATAAATTTTGTACCCACAAAATCTTAATGGAGGAAGACTACAAGCCCGCAATCTAATGTCAAAGGAGGGTGAACCCCAAAATTCACGACGTCATAAAAAAGGAGGTCCTTAAACTCCTTGAAGCGAGAATGATTTACCCTATTTCCGATAGCCCTTCGGTGAGTCCCATTCATTGTGTCCCTAAAAAGGGAGAAAAGACCGTTGTGCCAAATGATGACAACGAGTTAATTCCAACTCGACTCGTGACCGGTTTGAGGGTGTGCATCAACTATCGTAAGTTGAATGACGCCACTTGTAAAGACCATTTTCCCCTGCCCTTCATGGACCAAATGTTGGAGCGTCTTGCGGGAAACGATTTCTATTGCTTTTTAGATTGTTTTTTCTGGTTACTTCCAAATCCCCATCGATCTCATGATCAAGAAAAAACTACGTTTACGTGCCCATATGGAACGTTTGCCTATCGTAGAATGCCATTCGGACTTTGCAATGCACCGGGAAATTTTCAACGGTGTATGATGACTATTTTTCATGATATGATCGAGAATACGATGGAAGTCTTTATGGATGATTTTTACGTGTTTGGTTGTTCGTTCACTTCGAGTTTGTCGAATCTTTAGAGAATGTTGAAACGTTGTGAGGAAACCAACCTTGTTCTCAATTAGGAGAAATGTCATTTTATGGTTAAGGAAGGAATCGTCTTAGGGCACAAGGTTTCGAAAGCGTGGATTGAGGTAGAAAAAGCTAAGGTAGGCATCATCGCCAAATTACCTCATCCCAAAATCGTCAAGGGAGTTAGGAGTTTCCTAGGCCACGCGGGCTTTTATCGTCGATTCATCAAGGATTTTTCAAAGATTTCTTGACCCATTACACATCTCCTCGAAAAAGATGCTCCTTTTGTCTTTAACGAATATTGTGTACGAGCCTTTGAAATCCTTAAGAGGAAACTTACCGAAGCTCCCATTCTTGTTGCTCCCAATTGGAACCTCCCCTTTGAACTTATGTGTGATGCAAGTGATTACGCTATAGGGGCCGTTTTGGGGAAACGTCATGATAAGCACTTCTTGCCTATTCACTATGCTAGCAAGACGATGACCGAGGCTCAACTTAAGTACACTACAACATAAAATGAATTCCTTTCCGTGGTGTATGCATTTGAGAAATTCCGACCTTACCTCGTATTGACTAAATGCATAGCGTATACGGATCACTCGGCAATCAAGTATCTCATGGCTAAGCAAGATGCAAAGCCGATATTGCTTCGTTGGATGCTCCTCCTACAAGAATTTGATGTCACAATCCTTGACAAAAAGGGAGCTGAGAATCTAGCGGCCGATCATCTTTCTCGCTTGGAAGATCCTCACCAAAGTGTGTACGATAATGATAGGTGTGAAAATACCCATCCTTTTACCACTTATTTCTTGCTAAAACGAGACCAAATCGCGTATTTAATATCATTTGTTTGGAATTATGCGTGGTTTGTGTGTTTGTTGTGTTTTCAGAGACAACCGGATAAATATTAAAGAAAACATGGGATTGCACGGGTTTTATCGAAGAAAAAGACGAAAAGAAGAAGTCTATAGTCCAAGAGATGCAAAAGATTTGAAGTCAATGGGCCTATTTGAAGATCTATCAAAGAAAAGGACCAAAGATGGAAGATTTACATATGTCAAAGAACTCAAGTCTATTAAACGAAGAAATTAAAAGACGAGTTGAATTTATTCATCGACAAATCCCAAATCAGAGTCGAAAACGTCAACTTTACTGAAAAGACGTGAAGACAAAAAGAAAGGGAGAAAGCCCACTCACCAACCAACTCCAAGGCCTATAAATAGAGACCTCTTTCACATTTTTCCACTAGCTTTCATTTTTGTTTTTCTCTTCCTGTTTCGTAGGAAAACCAACACCCTTAAGGTGTTTGGTGATTTTGATTTTCCATTGATTCCTTCATAAATCTTGTAAGTTTAATCTTTCCTTTTGTTTGTTTAAACCTTAATCTTTCAATATAATCTTTCATTCAATCTTGTTCTTTCTCTTCTTATTAATTCAAAGTTTTAAAGTTTTTTGATTGGTTGATTTTGATCTTTATAATCAAGTGGGTTTTAAGTTTTTATTGGTTTAGGATGATTGTTATTGTTAGTTAATCATTAGTGGCTATTTTGGTTTAATCCTTAGATTCATTTTGGTTGATTTTGGTAAAAATTCGTGTTGTGGTGTTTCCGTGTTCTTCGCGTATTTTGTTGCTCAGAAACATTCCGAACCAACTTCAAATATTCCGAATGAGCAATTAGTTTTAAGTTATTCCGCATAAACAAGTTATTCCGAACGAAGCCTTTTACTTTAAACATTCCGAACCAACGTTTATTCCGAACCAGCAAGTTATTTCGGATGAAGGAATATTCCGAATGAAGGTATATTCCGAATGAAGGTATATTCCGAACGAACCATTATTCCGGATGAAGGAATATTTCGCATGAGCACTTTGTTTTAAATTATTCCGAATCAAGCTTTTCATCACTTTATTCCGAGTAAAGCAATTTTTCCGAATCAACACTTTTTCCGAATAAACCCTAGATATTCCGAATGAGCCTTTTTGTTTTGATTATTCCGGATGAACCAATTTTCCGAATCAAAAATTTATTCCGCATGAAGGAGTGTTCCGGATGAGTGAATTTATTCCGAATCAGTAGTTTTCTTTGATTATTCCGCATGAGCAAGGACATTCCGAATGAAGGCAATATTCCGCATGAGCCAAATTTATTCTGCATGAACTGATTATTCTGGATCAAGCATTTTATTCCGAGTCAGCTTATTTTCCAAGTTAAGGTATTTTACTGTTTAACTTTAATTCAAGTTTTATTTTCATTAATTGCTTTTAGTTTAATTTTATTACTTCTCGCATTTACCTTTTTAGTAGAAATAGATCAAAAGCTCCCCCTTTTAGTCACCAATTACAACAATTCCACTTTGAACCATGATCAATTCGAGAAGATACCGAGAACGAAACAACGACAAATATAATTGGGTACGAGCAACACAAAGAAAGATCTTGCAAAAGCTACCTTTTTAATTAACTAAAATTCAGTTATTAAAATGGCGCCGCTGCCGGCTCTTTTCGTAAAGATCAACGGTTTTTTGTGAGAAAAATTAGATTTTGGGATCCGTTCTTTCGGGAACGTTATTTTCAACACTCAAAAATTTTCAAAACCCATAAAAAATATAAAATTTTCAAAAAACACAAAAAAATTAAAAATCATATAAAAACCAAAAATATTTTCTCTTGCATTTTCTTTTTAGTGTATGCGTACTCGATCAACGTCTTTTCCCGAGCCCGAGACTCTCGATAATTTAGACATGGCCGGTGTACACAACAAAAATAATAATCCACCCCACCCCAACATGAATAATCTACCCCAACCCGACCTACGAACCATGGAGGAGCTATGCCAACCTACGATGAATGGACGTGGAGGCCCGATTGCGCCGATGCAAATCACGGCTCAGGAGTTTTCGTTGAAACATCACATGATCCAACAAGTGCAAACTAATCCATTTCGCGGATTGCCAGATGATGATGCCAACAAGCACCTCGACAAATTCATTACCATTACTCAAAGCATGAAGATGCCCGGTGTTTCTATGGATGTACTTCGCCTTCAACTATTTCCACACACGCTTTCTCACCATGCCGAAAAATGGTTTGATCGTCTCCCAAAGAATTCTATTCATACTTGGGACGACATGACTCAACGATTTTTGTCGCGCTACTTTCCACCATCCGTGGTCACGAGCCTTCGTAACCAAATTAGTGGATTCATGCAAAACAATGACGAATCACTCTTTGATGCTTGGGAACGCTACAATGATTTGATCGACCGTTGTCCAAATCATAACATGCTCCCCGTCACTCTTATTGATACTTTCTACAATGGTCTCACTTTTCGTGATCGTGACACGATCAACGCCGCCGCCGGTGGTACTTTTATGAAAAGGAGACCGGAGGAGTGTAGAGAGTTGATTGAAAACATGACTACTCACCACAAGAATTGGGATTCATCCGCATCCTCAAGATCTAATCCGAGAGTTAATGTTTCATCTACTTCTTCCACCACCGACATGTCCGCCATGGAACGAGCCATTATCGAAATGAGCAAAAATATGCAAATTTTGGCTACTAACCATACTCAACAAGCTAAAGTCGTTGCTATTTCTTGTGAAACATGTGGTGGTCCTCATTCTTACATTGATTATCCTTCTACTCAAGGCAATTTTTGTGAAAACGTGAACGCGGCATACGATACCTATCCATCGGGAGGCTATCAAGCTCGTCCTCAAGGAGACCGTAACTTGCTAAGTTATCGTTCAAACAACTATCTTTCACCACCCGATTTTACTACTCAAAACCAAAACCAACAACAAAGCTATAACCAAAATAACCAAACCCAACCTCGTGCTAACAATCAATATCAATCCCAAAGAAACCCATATCCACCTCAAGGAAATGCTCAAGCTTACCAAGCTCCACCTCTCAATCAACCAACGACGTTGAATCAAGACATCGAGACGTTCATGAGGACAAATAGAGAGATGGTGACGAATCTTCAGAGTCAATTCATCAACTTGAAGGGAGACATGGCGAAACAAGGGAGTGATATTCGAGCCGAGCTAAGGAATGACATGGCGAAACAAAGCAATGATATTCACGCAGACATGAGAGACTCTTTCAGCACTCAAGCGGATAATATGCGTGATATGATCGGTTCGCTTTTCCAAGGTAATCAACTCTCTTCTTCGGGTACTCTTCCGAGTAACACCGTTGCTAATCCACGAGGGGAGATGAAAGCAATCACCACTCGTAGTGGAAAAGGTTATACGGAACCCGAGCTTCCTACACTTCCACCCGTGATTATGAACAAGGAAAAAGAACAACTTTCCTCACCTCCTTTGCCTTCTACCCCCATTCCCCCACCACCCGCGGTTGTGAGTGATCCTATTCCTATAAAGCCTTCTTCTTCATCCGACATACCTTATCCTTCAAGGTTGAGGAAAGAGAAGCAAAAGAGCAAGGATGATATTCAAGTTTCAAACTTTCTTAAAGTGTTTAAACAGTTGAATTTTAACATCTCCTTTGCCGAGGCTCTCGCTCACATGACTAAATATGCGAAGATGTTTAAAGATCTTCTTAGTGACAAGGAAAAGCTTCTTGACATTGCTAATACCCAACTTAATGAAAATTTCTCCGCGGTTCTCTTAAGGAAATTGCCAACCAAACTTGGTGATCCGGGTCGCTTCTTGATTCCTTGCAACTTCCCGGGAGTAGAGATTTGCATGGCCCTAGCCGATCTAGGTGCTAGTATAAACTTAATGCCTTTAAGTGTTTGGAAGCAATTATCTCTCCCCGAGCTAGTCCCTACCAAAATGACTTTGGAATTAGCTAACCGTACGGTTGCTTATCCGGTGGGGATAACCGAAGACGTCTTTGTTGGCGTTGACAAATTCACCTTCCCGGCGGATTTTGTTGTCGTTGACTACGAGATGGATCCTCGTGTTCCATTAATCGTTGGACGTCCCTTCTTGAGGACCGGTTGCACTCTCATTGATGTAGCCGCGGGCGAAATAATCATGAGAGTTGGTGATGATAAAATTGTCTTCAACATGGGTAAGATTTCTAAGCAACCTTATTCATATGAGAGTGTTAATGCTATTGATGTTCTCGATGAGGCTTGTGAAGAACACTTTAATGATGCTTGCAAAAGTAATCATTCTTCTCTACCCAATGTTGAGACCGTTGCCTCAATTGCTCCGTCATTAACTCCTTTTGGAGAAAGTGACATTCTTTTGGATGATTTTGAAGCTATCTTGGGTCCACTTGATCTTAAATATGATGATTCCCCCACCGATTGGGAAGAAGATATTCGTACAATTGAGAAACTTCTCAATGAAGACCCTTTCTCTCCTTCTTCTCCTAAAGAGGTGACTAATGATGATCCATCGTTAGTTACACCATCTATTGAGGATCCTCCCACTCTTGAGCTTAAGGACTTACCTCCTCATCTCGAGTATGTTTTCTTAGAAGGCATTGGTAAACTTCCCGTTATCATTGCTAAGGACTTAAAAGCCGATGAGAAAACTCGTCTCATTGAAGTTATCAAGAAACATAAAAAAGCTATCGCTTGGAAAATCTCCGATATTCGCGGAATTGATCCTCACTTTTGCACACATAAAATTCTCATGTAGGACGACTTTAAGCCCACCATTCAAAGCCAACGAAGGGTGAATCCTAAAATCCATGACGTTATCAAAAAAGAGGTTATCAAACTTCTTGATGCGGGCATGATTTACCCTATCTTGGACTCACCATGGGTTAGTCCAGTCCATTGTGTACCTAAGAAAGGCGGAATCACCATTGTGCCCAATCAAAACAACGAGTTGATTCCTACACATCTCGTTACTGGGTGGAGAGTTTGTATAGACTATCGCAAACTCAATGATGCCACGAGAAAGGATCATTTTCCTCTTCCTTTTATGGACCAAATGCTTGAACGTTTAGCGGGTAATAAATATTACTGCTTTCTCGATGGTTTCTCGGGTTATTTCCAAATACCCATCAATCCCCAAGATCAAGAGAAGACAACATTCACTTGTCCCTATGGTACATTTGCTTACAAAAAAATGCCTTTTGGCTTATGCAATGCCACCGGGACTTTCCAAAGGTGCATGTTGGCTATTTCCATGACATGGTTGAGCAAACCATGGAAGTCTTCATGGATGATTTCTCGGTTTTTGGGGATTCATTCTCTTCTTGCCTTGCCAATTTTGAACGTATGCTTAAGCGGTGCGAAGATACTCGACTTGTTCTAAATTGGGAAAAATGCCATTTTATGGTAAAAGAAGGCATTATGCTAGGACACAAAATCTCAAAAGCCGGTCTTGAAGTGGACCGTGCTAAAGTGTATGTCATAGCCAAATTACCTCCACCTTCAACCGTGAAGGGTGTGAGAAGTTTCATTGGTCATGCGGACTTCTATCGTCGCTTTATCAAAGATTTTTCTAAAATCGCTCGCCCGATGACCCACCTCTTGGAAACAGATACTCCTTTTATCTTTTCTAAAGAGTGTATTGAAGCCTTCAATCTTCTTAAGGATAAGCTAACTAAGGCACGGGTCTTGGTTACCCCTAATTGGGAGCTACCTTTTGAGTTGATGTGCGATGCTAGCGACTTTTCTATTGGAGCGGTTTTGGGCCAAAGAGTGAATAAACACTTCCAACCAATCCATTATGCTAGCAAGACAATGACGGGGGCTCAATTGCATTATACGACAATCGAAAAAGAGCTTTTAGCTGCTGTCTATGCTTTTGAAAAATTTCGCCCCTATCTTGTTTTATCCACCACCATTGTATACACGGACCATTCCGCGTTGAAGTACTTTATGACTAAGCACGACTCTAAGCCAAGACTTCTTCGCTGGGTTTTACTCCTTCAAGAATTTAACATTGAAATTCGTGACAAGAAGGGAGCTGAAAACCTAGCCGCGGATCATCTAAGTAGGTTTGAGGATCCTTATCAAGGGGATCATCCGAACAAAGAGATCAATGACTCTTTTCCCCTTGAGACCTTAATGTCTATAAATTCCAATCTTGATGACACCCCGTGGTTTGCCGACATAGAAAACTACTTAGCGGGTGGTGTCCTCATCAAAGGGTTAACATCCCAATAAAAGAGAAGTTCTTGAATGATGTTAAGACTTACTTTTGGGTTGACCCTTTTCTCTTCAAACAATGCGCTGATTTGATTATTCGCCGATATGTTGACGGCCCAGCAGCTTTAGACATTCTCGAGGCTTGCCACAAAGGACCCACCGGTGGTCACTTTGGTCCCAACTATTGTAAAACCCACAAAATAAGGTCATTACTTAATCTTACTTTTCAAATATTTTTGAAGTATTTTATAATATTAAATATTATTATGTTTAACGGTTTAAGTTGAAACCGATATTAAATATTTTATTTTAATATTTTGACGAGCAACGAGGACTACTAGTGATCGCGATACCGACGGATGCCCACAATTTTATATTTTATTATCAATCGTTTCGATATTTAATATTTTCGATGATATCGTGTTAATTACGTATCGAGTCGTTATATTATTATTTTTCGTGTGCGTTTAAACTTTTAAATATTTTTACGAAACCCGAGTCCCGTAAATATTTTTAAAATTGACTTTTAGTCATTTCCCGCTTTTAAACTAATATTTACATTTTGGACCAAAACTATCACAAATTGGCAAAAACTACCCTAACTCCACACTATAACTAACACTTCCACTAACACTTTTCTTTTATTAAATTCATTTAACAAAAAAATCAACCAACTTCTTCTTCTCCCTTTGTTTTAGCCATCCACCATTAACACCACAAACACCATGATCAAAAATTTTCTAGCTTGATCCAAGTGAAACTAAAACAAGTCCCATCCTTCATTTTCAAAGGGCTACAATTTGGTATAAAATTTTCATACATGCAACCATATAAATTTTTCATGAAAAGTTGGTGATGTTTGATCCAAATTTGTTGTATGCATGTGTTAGTAGTGATGATCAAAAGATTTTCATGCTATGTTTTTGTTAAAAAGTTGATTTTTAATTTTTGGGTTTTTAATTTTGATAATGATGCAAGTGTTAGGAATGGTTATTGATGATATTAGGGGCTTAGGTTGATCACAAAAGTTGTTGGAATTGATCAAAAACATGATTTTGTAAGAGATTTTAATAGTCAATTTTGGGCAGTAAGTAAACTGAAAAATCCGAATTTTTATGTTTTGAAAATGACTTAACTTATAGCCTAGTGTTGTAGATAATTTCCTTAACTTTGATTTGATATAAGGTATAGCTTCTAGCTCAAAACGAGCGCGAAGTTATGATATTTTGAATGATCGTGTACCGGGAAACGAGTGTCGATACAATCCGAAAATTGTTGTCGATATTTGGATCGAATCTCGAGGACTATAAAATGAGTTTCAAAATTATTCAAGGGCTGTTCTCAGGCTCCAAGTTTAGTATTTTGAGTCTATTTTTAGAATCAAGTGGCGGTTTTACAAATGAAGTTGTTTAGAATGGTCAAAATGGTTTCGTAAGTCAAGGTCGCTAAACTGTCCGGATTTTGTGATTCAAAGATGAGTCGGGCAGGGAACTTTAGAAGTAAAATCTATTTAATGGGTTTTTGAGAGGACTTTATATATATAGTAAGTAAGTTCTCTGAGTAGTATCATAAAAATTTGATATGTTTAAGTATGGGAAAACGGCTTGGACATTCGGTATGTTCCGGCAGATTTTTATTAAAGGCATATAATAATAAAAGGAATATATAGGAGAGTAAAATAGAACCACTTGCATCGTTTTCTCTCGAGTTGTCGTGATTTTATACTTGAGTTTGATTTTATTAAGTATCATTTATTTCTCGAGTCTATTATTATTAACGTACGCACCTTATTTGCTAGGTTGCGGTTGTCGTGTTTTTCGGGCATCTACTATCGTCGGCGATCGTCTTCAACTACTATAAGTACTAAGGTGAGTCTATAGCCTCGTTTGCGCAATTATACGATTTTAAAAACCCGCGAGGGGGAATACATGTTTTGTAAACTTAGAACACAAGATTTTTTTTATGGTATGCTTGTCCCTTTATGAATGGACCCGTGGTTGCCTTTAAATTGCATTAAGTGATTGCCTTAGTTAAAGCCTCAATTATGGACCGTAATTAACCTATGATGGGTTAATCGCTAGTACAATTAATAGATCTATGGGGGAAGCCGCCCCGGTTCAGTTTTTGTGG
Organism: Glebionis coronaria; assembly: GCA_025667525.1. Classification (NCBI taxonomy): domain Eukaryota; kingdom Viridiplantae; phylum Streptophyta; class Magnoliopsida; order Asterales; family Asteraceae; genus Glebionis; species Glebionis coronaria. The sequence continues at coordinate 28,908 of JANFOE010000135.1, forward strand.
ACTTGTCATAGAAGCTTAGGCCCGACCTCCACACTGTTTGAACATATTGTATTGAGAAGTCAGGTATACGGCAATGTACCAATAATCTGGAGGTAACCGACAATTAATAAATCTCTCGTCTTATTAGACTGATATGGGAGTGTCTAAGGGCTCGGTTCCATGAGCTTATTGCAATTTATGCTATATACAATTATTATTGTTGATGCGAATTATTATTAGATGCTTGTTGCCTTTAAGCATGCCACAAACTTATAATCTTTGCTTGTGTTCAAAATGATTATATAAACCTATAGATTCACTCGGCATTTTTGCTGATGATTTCCTCACATGTATTTCAGGTAATCAGGAAGGGTGAAGCTTGGAAGCCACGGGAATGAATGTTGTGCACTACTTTGCAATATAAACTCTTTGAATATTTGTCGTTCCTTTTGTTCAAAACAATTTAAATCTTTTGTTTTGGTTGTACTTTGGTTACGATGTCTTGGGACTACGCTACTCTGACAAATGTTTTAGGAGCGATAAATCTAAAACGTCTCTTTTCGGGTCGTTCTTTATAAATTATGTGTTGTTGTATCATTGTTTAGCACCCAAAGATGTATTCCGCTGCGTGTAAATTTGGGGGTGTTAAAGATTGGTACCAGAGCCATGAGTTATAGAGAACTAGGTCTTTTTCTAAAAACTTAAACTATAACTGTCGGTTTTATTTTTCAAAGAGTCGTTGCACATGATTTCGCGTGACTTCAGGTTCAAGCTACTTCTGGGATTACAACTTTAGTATACATTATTATGTATGCCTTATTGCTAAGTATTCCTAAATAAATACTATAATCCTTTATCGATATATATATTGATATCGTTAAACTTTTCGATAAGAGTTATCATTTATTAATGATTTACTTAAATAAATTTTTGGAATTTTTCCTGCAATTATTTTGAAGGATTCTCTACATTTATTTAAATTATTGGAAATTATCCTATTTCATTTTGTTATGACCTTATACCTATTTTGTGAAATTTACCACCGTCAAATTACGTCTTCAATGAGGAGGATGATTGATTTTGTACATGATATGACTATACCATGAATACAATTAACTCATTCATTTTATCTTCTCTTTGTGATGTGACAGAATCATGCCACCTAGGAGAATGACAAATGATGCCATTGCAAGGCTAGTTGCCGAAGAGGTTGCGAAAGCATTAGCTGTGGATAGAGCTGCGCGTGTTAATACTGAAGGAGCAGGTGGCTCTGGAGGTGCGGGTGCTGAAGGTGAAGGTGAACCTGCTGGACCAGAAGCTGCTGGGGCAGGTGTAGCTAATAATCCTGCAGATGAGGTTGCTCCGGCTGCTGCTATGGCTAAAGAATGTACTTTTGATGGATACATGAAATGTGGACCCACTACATTTCAAGGAACTGGTGGAGCACTGGAATTATTTAGATGGATTGAGAAAACATAAACAACATTTGAGATTAGTGATTGCTCATAAAGGAACAAGGTTAAGTTCGCAGTTGCTACCTTTAAGGATCGAGCTTTAAGCTGGTGGAAGACTCAAGTTGCTACAGTTGGTTTAGAAGCTGCAAACAGGAAACCTTGGGATGAAATTAAAAGGTTGCTGAAAGAAGAGTTCTGTCCAGAAGAAGAGTTATCTGCTTTGGAGGATGAGTTGAGGCATATGAAGCTGAAAGATAACAACATTGCTGCATATACTAGCTGATTCAATGAGTTGGTTTTGTTGTGTCCAGATGCTTTTGCTACTGAGAAGAAAAAGATGGATCAATACATCAAAGGGTTGCCTGGGTACATTAAAGGTGAGACGACTTCATCTCGACCCAAGAACTTTGTTGAGACTGTAAGAATGGCTCATACACTCATGGGGCAGAAAGTTCAAGATAGGGCTGAGAAAGCTGCTGAGGGTAATAAAAGGAAATGGAAGAATTCGCAGAGTGGTAATCAAGGTAGTAACCGCCATAGGCAGTACAATCAGAAGAGAAATGATGGGGCTAGAGCTGCAACTAACAAGAATGACAATGCTGACTATGGGGGACCAGCCCAGAAATGTAAGAGCTGTGGTGTTTGTCACTTTGGTAATTGTCCACCAAGGTGCACTAAATGTGGAAAGGTTGGGCATGCTGCAGAGAAGTGCAAGCCATGGATACCTGCCACTGGAGCAAATGCTATTCCGATCAAGACTTGCTTTGAATGTGGAGAACGTGATCATGTTCGTCCCAAATGCCCGAAGTTGAAGAACAAGAAAGCAGGTGAAGTTGCTGGGGCAGTTTATGTTGTTAAGGATGCTGATCAGGCACAAGGTCCAAATGTGGTGACGGGTACGTTCTTACTCAACCATCGTTATGCTAGTGTGTTGTTTGACTCAGGATCTGATAGGAGCTTTATAAGCACTTCCTTTAGTCGTTTAATTAATGTTGAGCCAACAAGCCTAAATACTAGTTATGAGGTTGAGTTAGCTGATGGATAATTAGTTAGTACTACCACTATATTTAAGAAGCGTCCTTTGAAATTAGCAAATCATTTGTTTGAAATTGATTTGATGCCGATAGAGTTGGGTTCGTTTGATGTGATTGTTGGTATGGATTGGTTGGTTGCTCATGATGCGGTAATTGTATGTGGGGAGAAAGTTGTTCACATACCGGTGAAGGGCAAGGTGTTAGTAGTTAAAGGTGATGTCGGTAGATCTCGTCTGACGGTGATATCTTGTATCAAGGCGAAGAAATATGTAGAAAGAGGTTGTCACCTGTTCTTGGCTCAAGTAGTGGAGAAAGAACTACCGGTTAGGCGTGTGGAAGATGTTCTGGTTATTCGTGATTTTCCTGAAGTATTTCCCGATGACTTGCTAGGGCTTCCGCCTCAGCGAGAAGTCGAACTCAAGATTGATCTAGTGCCAGGAGCTGCACCGGTGGCGCGTGCACCTTATCGTTTGGCACCGTCTGAGATGAAGGAGTTGGCAGATCAGTTGAAGGAGTTAATGGAGAAGGGGTTCATTAGACCAAGTTTGTCACCTTGGGGAGCTCCAGTATTGTTCGTGAAGAAGAAGGACGGATCATTCAGAATGTGCATAGACTACCGAGAGTTGAACAAGTTAACTATTAAAAATCGTCATCCACTTCCTAGGATCGATGATTTGTTCGATCAACTTCAAGGTTCGTGTGTGTACTCGAAGATCGACTTGAGATCGGGTTATCATCAACTTCGTGTTAAAGAGGAGGACATACCTATTACAGCTTTTCGGACGCGTTATGGACACTTTGAATTTCAAGTAATGCCGTTTGGGTTAACTAATGCACCTGCGGTATTCATGGACTTAATGAATCGTGTGTGTAAACCATACCTCGACAAGTTTGTGATTGTATTTATCGATGATATCCTGATTTATTCCAAAAGTCGGGAGGAGCATGAAGGTCATTTGAAGATTATTTTGGAGTTGTTGAAGAGGGAGAAGTTGTATGCAAAATTCTCCAAGTGTGATTTTTGGTTGGATTCAGTCCAATTCCTTGGGCACGTGATCGATATTAGCGGTGTTCATGTTGATCCTTCCAAAATTGAAGCTATTAGAGATTGGGCTAGGCCTACGACCCCGACTGAAGTTAGACAATTCCTGGGATTAGCTGGATACTACCGGCGATTTATTGAAGGGTTCTCTTTAATTTTTAAACCTCTTACTAAACTTACACAGAAAAACAAGAAGTATGAATGGGGTTCAGAAGAAAAAGAAGCATTCCAAACTTTGAAGTGGAAGTTGTTTTATGCACCAATTTTGGCTTTGCCGGACGGAGCTGAAGACTTTGTGGTGTATTGTGACGCATCACGTAAGGGTTTTGGTGCTGTGTTGATGCAAAGGGAGAAAGTGATCGCGTATGCATCTCGTCAATTGAGGAAGCATGAGGAGAACTATACTACACATGATTTGGAATTAGGAGTTGTTGTCTTTGCTCTTAGACTTTGGAGACACTATCTATACGGTACAAAGAGTGTGGTATATACCGATCATAAAAGCCTGCAACATATTTTAGATCAGAAGGAGCTCAATATGAGGCAGAGAAGATGGCTAGAATTGTTGAGTGATTACGACATTCAAATTTGCTACCATCCCGGCAAGGCGAATATAGTTGCCGATGCACTTAGTAGGAAGGACAGAGAAATAACCAAAAGGGTTAGAGCTTTAGCCATGAAAACTTATTCTGATTTATCTAATCGAATACTTAAAGCTCAAACTAAGGCGATGGAGGAAGGGAATGTGAGAGATGAAGACTTGGGTAGAAGGATGACACCTATATTTGAAATTCCTGATGACGGAATTCGATATTTCAAGAATCGTGTGTGGTTACCAGTGTATGGAGGACTGAGAGATCTAATTATGCACGAATCTCATAAGTCTAAATATTCGATTCACCCAGGATCGGATAAAATGTACCAAGACTTGAAGAAATGCTACTGGTGGCCGAATATGAAGGCTAACATTGCTACTTATGTTAGTAAATGTTTGACGTGTGCTAAGGTGAAGTTTGAGCACAAGAGACCTTCGGGTTTACTGCAACAACCTGAAATTCCAGAATGGAAATGGGAGAAGATCACTATGGACTTTGTTTCGGGACTTCCGAGGCTTCTAGTGGTTATGATATGATTTGGGTGATTGTTGATCGGTTGACTAAGTCGGCTCATTTCTTGCCGATAAAGAAAATTGATGACTTAGACAAACTTACTCGGTTGTATTTGAAGGAAGTTGTTTGTAGACATGGGGTTCCTTTGTCAATTATTTCTGATCGAGATAGTCGGTTCACATCTGAGTTTTGGAAATCGCTTCAGCGAGCTCTGGGGACTCAGTTGGATATGAGCACTGCGTATCATCTGGAAACGGACGGACAAAGTGAAAGGACTATTCAGACCTTGGAGGATATGTTACGAGCGTGTGTAATGGACTTTGGAGGTAGTTGGGATCGACACTTACCTTTGGTGGAATTCTCATACAACAACAGTTATCATGCAAGTATTAAGGCTGCGCCTTTTGAAGCACTTTACGGGCGAAAGTGTAGATCACCAGTTAGTTGGTGTGAGATTGGAGAAAGTCAGTTGACGGGTCCTGAATTGATTAGAGAAACGACTGAGAAGATCGTGCAAATCAAGAATCGTTTATTGACAGCTCGTAGTAGGCAGAAGAGTTATGCGGATAAGAGGAGAAAACCATTGGAGTTTGATATTGGCGACATGGTTATGCTGAAAGTATCACCTTGGAAAGGAGTAATTCGATTTGGCAAGCGAGGAAAGCTTAGTTCACGCTATATTCGTCCATTCAAGATTATTGATCGAGTTGGTCCTGTGGCATAGAAGTTGGAATTGCCAGAGAAGTTAAGTGCTATTCACAATACTTTTCACGTTTCTAATCTTAAGAGGTGTTTGGCGGACGAGAATTTGATAATTCCACTTGAGGAGATTCAACTGGACGACAAGCTGCATTTTATTGAAGAACCGGTGGAGATTATGGATCGAGAGGTGAAACGGCTTAAGCAAAGTCGGATCCCGATAGTGAAAGTGCGATGGAATTCCCGACGTGGACCTGAATACACTTGGGAGCGAGAGGACTACTTCAAGAGCAAGTATCTACATTTATTCGTAGACGGACCTAAGGAGAAGTAAGCCCCGGGACGGTGCTCTCCTAAGGTGGTGAGGATGTAAAACCCACAAAATAAGGTCATTACTTAATCTTACTTTTCAAATACTTTTGAAGTATTTTATAATAATAAATATTATTATGTTTAACGGTTTAAGTTGAAACCGATATTAAATATTTTATTTTAATATTTTGACGAGCAACGAGGACTACTAGTGATCGCGATACCGACGGATGCCCACAATTTTATATTTTATTATCAATCGTTTCGATATTTAATATTTTCGACGATATCGTTTTAATTACGTATCGAGTCGTTATATTATTATTTTTCGTGTGCGTTTAAACTTTTAAATATTTATACGAAACCCGAGTCCCATAAATATTTTTAAAATTGACTTTTAGTCATTTCCCGCTTTTTAACTAATATTTACATTTTGGACCAAAACTATCACAAATTGGCAAAAACTACCCTAACTCCACACTATAACTAACACTTCCACTAACACTTTTCTTTTATTAAATTCATTTAACAAAAAAATCAACCAACTTCTTCTTCTCCCTTTGTTTTAGCCATCCACCATTAACACCACAAACACCATGATCAAAAATTTTCTAGCTTGATCCAAGTGAAACTAAAACAAGTCCCATCCTCCATTTTCAAAGGGCTACAATTTGGTATAAAATTTTCATACATGCAACCATATAAATTTTTTAAGAAAAGTTGGTGATGTTTGATCCAAACTTGTTGTATGCATATGTTAGTAGTGATGATCAAAAGATTTTCATGCTATGTTTTTGTTAAAAAGTTGATTTTTAATTTTTGGGTTTTTGATTTTGATAATGATGCAAGTGTTAGGAATGGTTATTGATGATATTAGGGGCTTAGGTTGATCACAAAAGTTGTTGGAATTGATCAAAAACATGATTTTGTAAGAGATTTTAATAGTCAATTTTGGGCAGTAGGTAAACTGAAAAATCCGAATTTTTATGTTTTGAAAATGACTTAACTTATAGCCTAGTGTTGTAGATAATTTCCTTAGCTTCGATTTGATATAAGGTAGAGCTTCTAGCTCAAAACGAGCGCGAAGTTATGATATTTTGAATGATCGTGTACCGGAAACGAGTGTCGATACAATCCGAAAATTGTTGTCGATATTTGGATCGAATCTCGGGGACTATAGAATGAGTTTCAAAATGATTCAAGGGCTGTTCTCAGGCTCCAAGTTTAGTATTTTGAGTCTATTTTTAGAATCAAGTGGCGGTTTTACAAATGAAGTTGTTTAGAATGGTCAAAATGGTTTCGTAAGTCAAGGTCGCTAAACTGTCCGGATTTTGTGATTCAAAGATGAGTCGGGAAGGGAACTTTATAAGTAAAATCTTTTAATGGGTTTTTGAGAGGACTTTCTATATATAGTAAGTAAGTTCTCTGAGTAGTATCATAAAAATTTGATATGTTTAAGTATGGGAAAACGGCTTGGACATTCGGTATGTTCCGGCAGATTTTTATTAATGGCATATAATAATAAAAGGAATATATAGGAGAGTAAAATAGAACCACTTGCATCGTTTTCTCTCGAGTTATCATGACTTTATACTTGAGTTTGATTTTATTAAGTATCATTTATTTCTAGAGTCTATTATTATTAATGTACGCACCTTATTTGCTAGGTTGCGGTTGTCGTGTTTTTCGGGCATCTACTATCGTCGGCGATCATCTTCAACTACTATAATTACTAAGGTGAGTCTATAGCCTCGTTTGCGCAATTATACGATTTTAAAAACCCGCGAGGGGGAATACATGTTTTGTAAACTTAGAACACAAGATTTTTTTTTATGGTATGCTTGTCCCTTTATGAATGGACCCGTGGTTGCCTTTAAATTGCATTAAGTGATTGCCTTAGTTAAAGCCTCAATTATGGACCGTTAATTAACCTATGATGGGTTAACCGCTAGTACAATTAATAGATCTATGGAGGAAGCCGCCCCGGTTCAGTTTTTGTGGACTTGTCATAGAAGCTTAGGCCCGACCTCCACACTGTTTGAACATATTGTATTGAGAAGTCAGGTATACGGCAATGTACCAATAATCTGGAGGTAACCGACAATTAATAAATCTCTCGTCTTATTAGACTGATATGGGAGTGTCTAAGGGCTCGGTTCCATGAGCTTATTGCAATTTATGCTATATACAATTATTATTGTTGATGCGAATTATTATTAGATGCTTATTGCCTTTAAGCATGCCACAAACTTATAATCTTTGCTTGTGTTCAAAATGATTATATAAACCTATAGATTCACTCGGCATTTTTGCTGATGATTTCCTCACATGTATTTCAGGTAATCAGGAAGGGTGAAGCTTGGAAGCCACGGGAATGAATGTTGTGCACTACTTTGCAATATAAACTCTTTGAATATTTGTCGTTCCTTTTGTTCAAAACAATTTAAATCTTTTGTTTTGGTTGTACTTTGGTTACGATGTCTTGGGACTACGCTACTCTGACAAATGTTTTAGGAACGATAAATCTAAAACGTCTCTTTTCGGGTCGTTCTTTATAATTTATGTGTTGTTGTATCATTGTTTAGCACCCAAAGATGTATTCCGCTGCGTGTGAATTTGGGGGTGTTAAAACTATACCGCGAAGAAAGTGTTTGACTCTGGATTTTATTGGCCCACGACGCTCACGAGATGGTTAAGCATTGTGATGCTTGCCAACGCCAAGGCAAGATCACACATAAAGATGAGATGCCTCAAAATTTCATACAAGAATGTGAAATCTTTGATGTATGGGGCATCGACTTTATGGGGCCATTCCCTTCTTCTAAAGGAAATAAGTACATCCTCGTAGCCGTTAACTACGTTTCTAAATGGGTTGAAGCTAAGGCTCTCCCTACGAACGATGCGAGGGTGGTTGTGAACTTTTTGAAGCAACTTTTTGCTCGATTTGGTGTTCCTCGTGCTATAATCAGTGACCGCAGGACTCATTTTTGCAATGACCAATTCGCAAGAGTCATGGCTAAGTACGGTGTCAATCACCATCTTTCCACCGCTTATCATCCCCAAACTAATGGGCAAGCCGAGATATCCAACCGTGGATTGAAGCAAATTCTGGAACGTACTGTGGGAGAGCATCGTGCCTCGTGGGTCGATAAGTTAGATGATGCTTTGTGGGCTTTCCGTACCGCTTACAAGACCCCGATTGGTTGTACACCTTATCGTCTTGTGTACGGGAAAGCATGCCACCTCCCTATCGAGCTGGAACATAAGGCATACTGGGCCTTGAAGTGGGCTAACTTCGACATCAACAAAGCCGGTGATCTTCGCAAGATTCAACTCAACGAGCTTAATGAATTGAGGAATGAAGCTTACGAGAACTCATTGATCTACAAGGAGAAGACCAAGCTCATCCATGACTCAAAGATTAAGAACCGAGAGTTCCAAGTTGGAGACAAAGTTTTACTCTTTAACTCTCGTTTGAAAATATTTTCGGGCAAACTCAAATCTCGTTGGTCCGGGCCATTCACCATTGCTCAAATTTTTCCATATGGTACTATTGAGCTTGCTCAAACCAATGGCCCAAATTTCAAGGTGAATGGTCAACGAGTGAAGTTGTACTTTGGAGAGGACATCTCTCATGAGATGATTCCATCCCTCTCCACCTTTCCTTTGAATTAATTCGGGACCGAGTCAGGCTCGTGACTTGGTTAACAAAAACAAGCGCTCCTCGGGAGGCAACCCGAGTATCTATCCCCCCTTTTTTGTTTTTTATCCTAAGTGTAGGGGGAGCTTTATAGGTTGCTTGTGTTTGTATGGTGATGTGATTACAGGGATAAGTGCACTTTTGGAATCTTTAAAGAATCGTGCTCCGATGTTATCCGCAAATCAGGTTCTATCTCTCAACTATCGTGATTAAATTTTCTTCATACTCACATTTGAAATTTGTAAAACCCCTGTTTTTTTTACCTTTCAACTTTTTCCCATAGTGGGCACAGTTACTGAACTAAGTGTAATCCCCCTTCGTGAAGTTTCAGTCTCTCATTAAATTTTACTGTCGATTCTTGTATATTTATAAATATATGAGACTTCCGTCATATTTAATCTATGAAAGGCCACGATTCACAAGTCTAGTGTATGTCACATACTTTTATTTAAGTTAGAAAATTTCCATCCACCTTATGCCTTGTCTTACCTAAGTGATCACACTTAGCTTCTACTTAATAAAAAACAAACTACACGTCACTTGTGAAACCTTATGTTTACACGGCTAGAAACATTACACAAGTGTTCACATAACACAAAACTTACCTCTACACTAAAAACTAACTAATACTTACAAGATATTTTGAAAATCACAATTCCCCACATGGGATATGCAACCCGCGGCTAGGAGCTCTCCAACAAAACCTATCCTTCACTTGGTACAAGGTAATCTTGGTACTAAGATTACCTAATTAAGAGCATGTACCTTTTCTCTCCCAACAAGCCCTCACCTAGCCGGTTTTGCAAGCTCCACATCCCCTTTGTACATCTCTCCATTTATGAAGTTGTACTAAACTCACTATACATACATCACCATACAACTAGCATATAACCAAAACCACTCCCCTCTTGGATGAAACCTACGGCTAAACTAGAAAGCATGGGTAACTCATCCTAAGAACATTAAACACATATCACATTTACTCTCCAATCATCACCAAACTCAAACTCATTTACTTCTCTAAGCATTGAATCAAGTCAATGAAGCATTGAAGGAAAAAGGGTGGTCTCGACAAACATTGATCCAACTAGGAAGGCTTCATTTGTCCACTTTTAGGAACCCCAAGCTTTAGTGTACTTCTACTTCATCACCTCTAAATCTAAGCAAGTAAGTAATCTCTCATTCCACCATCTTCCATATCCCTTACTTCTCATGCATAGCATTCACTTAAACTTATGATAATCAAGGTTTAGAATGCATGCACGCGTAAAAATCATGCTAAAACCCTCCTAGCAAAGCTCACGGCTTGCATATTTGGCCACAAGTATACACGCCCTTAGGTTGATCTTATTGGCAACATGTGTAACCAAGTCAATTACTTAGGGTTGCGTCCTAAAACCCTAGGTGGCTCGGCTAAATATTCAAGACGAAGAAGGAACACCTTGATTTAAGCATCTTAGATTAACTTCTATAAAATGGTTAGATAGATTAGTTATAAATACTAGAGAGCTCAAGCCTTAAGCCCATAATATTGGACTTATTTTGAAAACAAGTGTGTACCATGGCTTATTAAATCTTGAGGTATTAACTAGCATGATATGACGAAAGATCCTTTATTTTTTATAAGATAAATCAATACTACACAAATAAGCCAATAAGCCGAACCATAATTGTGTAAAATCGGATTAGCCATAAGCTTGGTTGGGCTGAAACATATTAAGCCCAAGTTGTGGTTAATGGTTATACAAATTTAACTAAGGGTAAAGTTATATAGATAGGCCCGTTGTTAAGCCCATAAGCCCAAAGTAAATGTATTGGCTAAATAAATGTTATAGTAACTTTTTAATTAGCCCACTATGAACCGTTTGGCCCAAGAAACCCATCCGAGCCCATTAAGCACAAAAAAAATACATATTGGAGACTTTTTGGGCCGGTTGTGTAAAATAAGGGAAGTACAAAGTTGAAAATGAAAATATATAAAAATGTTGAGTACTTTTTGAAACTTGAAACAAGTGCAAGGACTAAACTTGACAAAGTGGAAGTATAGGGTCACAGTTTTGAGTAGACAAGACTTATTTCAAACTTCAAGGACCAAACGGACCATTTTGTAAACATTTTACAAACCCAAAAATCTTTTCGTGCCTTATAAGGTCTTATCCGAAACATAAAGGACCTAAAATGACATTATGAAAACTTATATACAACTAGTTACTCTTTGGGCCCTTTTTGGCACTTAACCGAAACCATAGGGACCCCCTTTGTTAACTCAATAAACCTTGGTAAACCCTAGGGGGCTGTTTGGTATTTAGCCGAAAATTTTATAAGCCCTAGGGGCTGTTTTGTAACTTGAGTATATATCTAAAAACTTGGCCGGAACTACGAGGACTAGAAATGACAAACATTGAAACTTATGTAAGCCCTAGGGGCGTTTGTGTAACCGGGGGTATTTATGCAAATTGGGGGACTAGTTTTGACATTCCCTAAACTTAGATAAACTTTCATAAACCTTAATAATATATATATAATCAACGTATACCAGAAAGGAAAATATAAAGGCCCGATACTTGTGGGTATATTTTTAATATGACCGTTTATAAAAGAATAAATATACTAATTATATTTATTTTTCCACACATCAAATACTTAGGAAACCCTGTTATTAAACATTTAAATCACGTTGAGTATAGTATGAATTCAAGAATATTAATTAAACAGGATTGAGTTAATTGGACTATAGTATTTATTTTATTACTTAAAATAAATATGACTACAACCCGTACCACTTAACCAACTACGGGTACTCTAAATAAAATGCTTAAAAACCTTTAGAAGCATATACTGATACTTCAGTAACCTTTGTACAACCTGTTATACTTTTACTGAGACTGTACAATTATCTAGGTTGTTGACTGTGTGTTGAGCAATACTCCAGACTTTGTGACTATCACCATACTGTTAAGGTGAGTTCATGGCCCCACTTTCATATATTGACAAACTTTTAAAATCCTTTTTGGGGAGAAAACATGCAACTGATTTATGGATATAAATTAAACTGTATCAACTTTAATTATATGTGCCTATTGTAGAGATCCGCATGACCCGTGAGCTGAAACTGTTAAAATCGTTGGATTACCTGAATGTTATAAATAGATCTATTTGGTATTGACTATCCCCACCTGGGTGAGTCATGCTCACTGTGCCTTGGCCGGGACAACAGGTGTTTACCATGTCAGCACTTACTATTGATGGGTGCCTGTTTAGAAATGGCGAGGTGTCCTCATTTGTTGAGGGCTCAACTATGTCAAGTGTCAGTTTCGGGCAATAGACAGTATAGTTACCTTTAAACAAAAATGCTTTTTGTCTTACTGTTTTAGTGACTATTTATATCCAAACTATACAACTAAACCTATGAATTCACCAACTTTTTGTTGACTCTCCAAAGCATGTTTTTCTCAGGTGCTTGAAGCAGGTAGTTACTATGTACATGGACTGTTTCATTTGAGTAGACAACATCTTAGCAAGCATTGGGGGATTTTCATAAGGGACTCATGAACAATCTTTACGTTATGTCAGAACTATTTAAAATAATGATTTACACTTTTGGTCATGAATGTTTGACAATATTTTATCTGATGCTCTATGTACTATTTGCTATGATCCACCCACGTGACACCCAATATATATATCCGCTGCATTTTGACCGATTTGGGGGTGTCACAAAATTGATCACTTTAGTTGTCTCCTCCTTAACTTGATTTAACCAACGTGCACAATGTCATAAGTGTAGGGGAGACTTTTCCCACATGCTTAAACATTGAGGACAATGTTTATATTAAGTGTAGGGGGAATTATATCGAAGTTAAGTGGTCTTTTCCATGAATTTGTCCTCATTTTAAACCAAAAAATTGATTTTTCGACATTTTTCAAAATTTTTAATCTATTTTGGCCTATTTGTATAGTAGTATTTTTCTTTGTTATCGTTATTTACTTTCTTTGTTAAAATAAAAGTTTAATAAAGTGGTTTTAAATTTTTCAAACATTGTGAATCTTTTGACTCAACCCGAGTTGACTTATCTAAGTTTACTCTAGCTAGTATCCTTAACGTTTTTAAGTCAAGTTTTGCTAGGCTTTTATATAGGGAACTTTAAAACACGAAAGTCTTAACTCTCACGGGTTAAGAACAAGAACTTTTCGCAAGTTCCTATAATTGATCCTAGATAGTCGTTTATCAAGGTAACTTTAAAATGCGAAGTCTAAACTCGAAAAAGTCTAAGAGTTTGCAAGATCCTATAGATGACTCGAAAACCCAAATCTGTGATTTAATTGGCTAACCATCCACGAGTCTCATTCCTTGAGATTTTAAACTGTGGAGGACGAGAGATGATAGAGTCAATTATAAGTTTGGTACTCTTTCGTGAATTTATGTGAGTTGATTATAAGCCTATTCTCCCATTGCTTGCTAATAAATTTATCTGCAATAAATAAGGTTGTACGATTTGAAAAGTTACTTAGCTTCTAGCACAAGATCGTTTAAAAGTTGCTCGGTATTATTTAGAATTCATAGCCAAGGCATAACTTATTGAAGCGGGATGCGAAGATTGGCGAGTCCGAAAAGGCCCTAACAAGGCATGAGGGCTACATTTTGTTGCTAAAGATCCAAAAGTGATGTGAAGAATCATTTATCAAAGATCAAAATGAAGGATCGAGACACACGACGAAAAGCAAGAATTCCCCAAAAGATCATGGAGAAGTCTATCCGAAAAGACCCTAGCAAGGTATGAGGATAAATAGATCCAAGTCCTAAAAGGAGGCGGATCGTTGTTTATCAAAGTCCAAAATAAAGATTAGAGAAAAATGAAGAATTCGTGGTCCAAATATGAAGAATCTCTCAAAACTTCAAGTGAAGGAATTCCTGTTATGAAGAGAAGACCATAATTTCAAGAACGTCTCTCAAAGATTTGAAGTATGAAGTCGCTGCCAAATATCGGTCCGAGAAAGGTCTCAAATCGTGAAGCGAGTTATGCCAAGATATGAACTTTATGAGGTCCCGAGAAGCAGTTTTAAAAGATTTTGTCCTTTAGCTAACTATTGATTAAATCGTCCCACTTTGTTTTCAGCTTAAATAACTATCGAAATAAGTCAAACAATGCATCCTCGTGATCATTCAAGACAACAATAAAATATAAGAGATACACCTAGGAATAATTGGGCCACATGAGTTCGTGTTAGTTTGCTAACTTATGATAACAATGATCTCGTTTTTAAGCTTGATATGGGGAACGTGAAACTTGAGGGTGATGAACATTCATGACAACTAAAACCCCAATGTAAGTCTTTGAATTCTTTACTTGTTTTGTTCCTTTTGTCTCCTTAGAGTTTAGTATTTAATAAAGGCCAAGGTAGGTTATTTATGATGAGAAATGTAATATGTGCTTTAAAACTAAGCATTGTATGAGGGCATGGCAATGGTCAAGTGTAGGGGATTTGATAGGTGTGAAAACACCCATCCTTTTACCACTTATTTCTTGCTAAAACGAGACCAAATCGTGTATTTAATATCATTTGTTTGGAATTATGCGTGGTTTGTGTGTTTGTTGTGTTTTCTGAGCCAACCAGATAAATATTAAAGAAAACATGGGATTGCACGGGTTTTATCGAAGAAAAAGACGAAAAGAAGAAGTCTATAGTCCAAGAGATGCAAAAGATTTGAAGTCAATGGGCCTATTTGAAGATCTATCGAAGAAAAGGACCAAAGATGGAAGGTTTACATATGTCAAAGAACTCAAGTCTATTAAACGAAGAAATTAAAAGACGAGTTGAATTTGTTCATCGACAAATCCCGAATCAGAGTCGAAAACGTCAACTTTACTGAAAAGACGAGAAGACAAAAAGAAAGGGAGAAAGCCCACTCACCAACCAACTCCAAGGCCTATAAATAAAGACCTCTTTCCCATTTTTCAACTAGCTTTCATTTTTGTTTTTCTCTTCCTATTTCGTAGGAAAACCAACACCTTTAAGGTGTTTGGTGATTTTTATTTTCCATTGATTCCTTCATAAATCTTGTAAGTTTAATCTTTCCTTTTGTTTGTTTAAACCTTAATCTTTCAATATAATCTTTCATTCAATCTTGTTCTTTCTCTTCTTATTGATTCAAAGTTTTAAAGTTTTTGTTTGGTTGATTTTGATCTTTAAAATCAAGTGGGTTTTATGTTTTGTTGGTTTAGGATGATTGTTATTGTTAGTTAATCATTAGTGGCTATTTTTGTTTAATCCTTAGATTCATTTTGGTTGATTTTGGTAAAAATTCGTGTTGTGGTGTTTCCCTGTTCTTCGCGTATTTTGTTGCCCAGAAACATTTAGAACCAACTTCGAATATTCCGAATGAGCATTTAGTTTTAAGTTATTCCGCATAAACAAGTTATTCCGAACGAAGCCTTTTACTTTAAACATTCCGAACCAACGTTTATTCCGAACCAGCAAGTTATTCCGGATGAAGGAATATTCTGGATGAAGGTATATTCTGAACGAACCATTATTCCGGATGAAGGAATATTCCGCATGAGCACTTTGTTTTTAATTATTCCGAATCAAGCTTTTCATCACTTTATTCCGAGTAAAGAAATTTTTCCGAATCAACACTTTTTCCGAATAAACCCTAGATATTCCGAATGAGCCTTTTTGTTTTGATTATTCCGGATGAACCAATTTCCGAATCAACAATTTATTCTGCATGAAGGAGTATTCCGGATGAGTGAATTTATTCCGAATCAGTAGTTTTCTTTGATTATTCCGCATGAGCAAGGACATTCCGAATGAAGGCAATATTCCGCATGAGCCAAATTTATTTCGCATGAACTGATTATTCCGGATCAAGCATTTTATTCCGAGTCAGCTTATTTTCCAAGCTAAGGTATTTTACTGTTTAACTTTAATTCAAGATTTATTTTCATTAATTGCTTTTAGTTTAATTTTATTACTTCTCACATTTACCTTTTTAGTAGAAATAGATCAAAAGCTCCCCCTTTTAGTCACCAATTACAACAATTCCACTTTGAACTGTGATCAATTCGAGAAGATACCGAGAATGAAACAACGACAAATATAATTGGGTACGAGCAACACAAAGAAAGATCTTGCAACCACTGTTTTATTAACTAACCAAAAATATGTTATTAGAGAACAAGGAAATCACCGAAACATTTCCTCTCGAGACACTTGGTGTAGTGAATTCTAAGAAAGACTCGTTCACCCCATGGTTTGCGGACATCGCAAATTACCATGCGGGCAACTTCATCATTAAGGGTATGACGACTCAACAAAAACGAAAATTCTTTCGTGACGTCAAGTTCTACTTTTGGAACGACCCTTACCTAGTTCGGACTTGTGCGGATCAAATTATTCGACGTTGTGTTTTAGGCACTGAAGCTTCTAATATCCTTAGAGCTTGTCACGAGGGACCCACGGGGGGTCACCATGGTGCTAATCTCACGGCAAAGAAGGTCTTTGATGCCGGTTTCTTTTGGACTACTATTTACCGAGATGCACACGCACTTGTGAAGTCGTGTGACTCATGCCAACGACAAGGAAAAGCCTCACAAAACAATGAAATGCCACAAAATATCATCCAAGTGTGTGAGATCTTTGACGTTTGGGGAATTGATTTTATGGGGCCGTTCCCATCATCTCGTGGTAATAAGTACATTCTTGTCGCCGTTGACTACCTATCCAAGTGGGTGGAAGCTAAGGCTTTGCCCACAAACGATGCTCGTGTGGTAGTAATGTTTTTGAAGCAATTGTTTTCTCGGTTTGGAACCCCTCGTGCAATTATAAGCGATCGTGGAACCCATTTTTGCAATGACCAATTTGAAAGAGTTTTACAGAATTATGGGGTTACACATCGGCTTTCTACGGCTTATCACCCGCAAACGAGTGGGCAAGTCGAGGTTTCAAACCAAGCGGTAAGGAGGATCTTGGAGAGATCGATAGGAGAAAACCGACAATCATGGTCGGATAAGTTAGACGATGCTTTATGGGCCTTTAGTACCGCTCATAAGACGCCCATTAGGTGCACTCCTTACAAGCTTGTGTATGGGAAGAATTGCCACTTACCAATTGAACTCAAACACAAAGCTTATTGGTCCCTAAAGCATTGTAATGATGACATTGAGACCGCAGGAAAACACCGGAAAATGTAATTAAATGAATTGGATGAATTGAGAGACATTACTTATGAAAATTCACTGATTTAAAAAAGAAAAAACCAAAAAGTTTCACGATTCTAAAATTACAAACCGGGTTTTTAACATTTGAGATCAAGTGTTGCTTTTTAACTCAAGATTGAAAATCTTTTCCGGCAAGTTGAAATCCCGTTGGTCCGGTCCATTCACCATTACCCAAGTTTTTCATATGGGACCATCGAGCTAGCTCAAAATGATGGTCCTAACTTCAAGGTGAATGGCCATAGGTTGAAGCACTACTTTGGTGGGGAAGTTCCTTCTTTGAACTACCTCGACCAAGTCACCTTCCCCAATGATAATTAGTATTGAGGGGATCGAGTCGAGCTCATGACTTGGTAATAAAAAACGAGGTGCCTCGTGGGGGAGTTCCATGCTTATCCATGTACATATTATCGCTTTCTAATGTAGTTAACGTGAGGGGATTTGTGCCCTTCCAACCTTTGTTCCGTGGATGTTTGTGCATTGGGGTTTTTAGATGGTCATTATCTTCATGATTGGAGCCTCTCGTGTTCGTTTTATGGGAGCACTTGATCGTTTACTTTGAAGAATTTCTCGATATCCACATGATATATCCTTATTTGTTCTAACCTTAGGTTTTTAGCACACTTCATAAACGGCTATTGATTTAATGGTTACACCCTTTCCATGCAACATTAAGCATTCGACTACGTCTCTAGTATGAGGGTATCCTACCCTTAGAATCAAAACATTGAGGATAATGTTTAACTTTAGTATGAGGGGGTGAATAGATACTTGCCTTGCTAAACCTTCACGCTTTCCAAGTTTATCTTTTTGTTTATCGTTTTGTTGCAAAATAAGGCTAAATTTTAAAAATTTTCTCATGTTTTATAAGTGTTTGAAGACGAGAATTTAGATTTTCCGATGGCGAGAATAAGAGTAATTTTTGACTCGACCGTGCGTGTTGAGCACTTAGCTTTGATTCCTTAACTTATATTAGGCTAAGTCTCTTAAATGAGGACGAGAAATGATAGCGTTAATTATTAGTTACTATGCTAAACGTAGAGCACTCATATTCTTTCAAAAAATCATGTGTTCTCGTTGTTTGCTTATTCTCCCATTCGCTTGTATATATATTTTGATAATAAGTATTGGCTTAGCGGTTTAGTCTTGATTGTTGGTTTCTAGTCTTTTCTAGTAGCTTCCATGTAATTAAATTGTGAAAACATTAAGGTATCGCCAGCGTCACGGTTTTGAAGTATTGGCAACCTGAATAATCGAAAGCTTCACCCAATAATAAGATTTCAAGTGGTCACCTGAATCTAGCAAAAATTTGAAGCTCACAAGGCCGAATAATCTATGAAAAAATTGAAAGTGAATCAAGCCATAATCTTTGAAGCTTTAAAGATCCAAAATTCGCTTTAGCGTGAGGATATACGTCTTTGGCCATAATAAACACCTCATGGCGAGGTTAAATAAAAGGCAAGGCAAGACCAAAGTCATAATAAAAGCTTCATGGCGAAGTTGAATAAAAGATGGAGGTAAACCTATGATAATAAGGCCCATCCGTTAGGGGGCGTATAAAAGTCTTGGTAATAAGGCTCATGTTCAAAACCGTTATAAAACCGTGTTTATCGATCCTTTTTGTTGACTTAATTTATTGACATCGTTGTCTATTAGGGGGGGTTATTAATTCGATGGTCTTGGTTACACCGTTATGACTCTATTTTTAGACCTAAATCTCTATCATCGCATAAGTAAAAAATGTATTCTCGTGATCATTCAAGACAAAAATAAAATATAAGAGATACCAACTAGGAAAATGGGAGTCTAAGTACGTGATTAGGGCATATGAGTAGTGTTAGCATTACTAACTTATAATGACAATGATCTCGTTGCACACTTGGTATGGAATTGGGTGAAAATCTAGGACGATGAAATTATTTCTAACGAAGCATTCACGTGTTCGTGTTCTATGAACCTAAACGTCCCGTTTTGCGATGAAAATCATACATTATGTCTAAAACACAAGTAGTAGCAAGTAGTAGTAGTGTACTAAGTTTATGATTCAATAAAAGTGCATAAAAATGAATTTTAGAGGTGCTATGATACTTTATTCTAGCATTGCGTGAGGGCACGACAATGGTTTAGTATGGGGGTGTGATGAGAATGCTTTTATACATAGTCTCATCGTCCAAAACGGGCTTAAAATGGTTAAAATATCACAAAACATGCCAAATATATGCTTGTGTTTGTTCAATGTGTATTTTAGGTACGGATATTGAGAAAATGGCAAAAGATCACAAGAAACAACCAAAAACGAACACGGGAAACGAAGTCGCACAATGAACCGGGCCCTAGAGTTGATTCTCCAAGAAAAATCCTTGAATAATTTAAGATTATACAAGAAGGGTCCTCTATTATTGAAGAATTGACACATTAAACCCTTGTATATTCATAATTACAATTTTGGTCCTTAAAGTTTGTCAAATTACAAAAAGGACCCTCAACTTTGAAGAATTGGCAAGAATGGTCCCTTAAATATGAAGACTTGTCACTTTTTGTCCTCCACCAAGTCAACAATACAAGTCAAAACCTTGAAGAATGAAGAAATGCCAAAAATCACCCTTCAAATATCATCAAATGGCAAGAAATACCCTTTGAAATACTTTTGGAAAATTTTTGGGGCAAAAGTATGAAAAACAAAACTTCTATTATAGATATTCAGTTTTTGCTTATTTAATTGCAAGTGAAAGAAGAATGGAAGACAAAGGACTAAACATGGAAGACATTGAAAGATACATAGACCAGTGTTGGCTTGCCACGTGCCCCACTACCTCTTTTCCTCCAATCACAACACCCCAATCTGCCACATCACACTCCACTTAACCGTTTAATAACTAATTAAATTAATTAGTTTAAAAACACGCGGTTAACACCTTTTTGAATGTTAAACAAGATCAAACCTCAATTGTTTAACCAAGAACACATATTAGGGATTTTCTTTTGAGCAACAATTAAAGCTTAATCATCTCTAGTTTTATGATTAAGACTCTTATAAACAAAACCCAACTCACAAATACTTGCCACCTCAACCCAAGAGTTCACATGATACGTCCCCTGCTACAAAGTTGAAAAGAAGACAAAAGCTACCAGTAGAATCACCGAACCACACTTTAGCTTACAACATATGCTCATTTTGGATCCTTTGATCAACTTCCACCACCTTTACAGCTCCACAAACAGCCAAATTATCTTTACATGTTCAAGTATAATTCAAACTACAAGGGAAATTTTGGAAGACCATATACTAGGGTTTCATGTTTTCTTTTCAGTTTTCTAGTTTCATGTAGCCTATATAAAGGCCCTAGTATGCAACATTTGTTCTTGTTCTTGGATTCCTAGGTCAAAATTTGTAAATCCTTATTTCATGTTAATGAAAAAGTGTGAAAGTTTGTGACGAATTCCAAGTTCTAATTTACATTCTTGTTGATGGCATATGCTATGAGTTTATGTTTATGAAGTTTCATAGATTGGATTAAAGTTTTATGCAAGTTTTCTAAGTTTTCTAAAAACCTGATTTTTTTCTAAGTCTTGTTCAAACACTTGAACTTTTTGGGCTATAAGCTGATCATAACACCCTGACAAAGAGCTTATCAAGGATTTGTGAGGTTTGTGGTTTGGGAAGGATCAAGGGGTGGGGTACAAGCTTGAAAGGATCTTGTTTCATTTTCCATTTTTTTATATAATCTGTTGTTTCTAATCTTGTTGTTCTTAGCAGCTTGTTGGAAGCTTGTGCCTTGTTTAGCTAGGCACATAAGCTATAAATCCGTGAGTGTGGATGTAAATTCATGAGGTTTGAGCCTTTCTTTCCCAAAATCTGTTAAAAAGGTAATTTTAAGTGATTTATGATTCTGTTGTTGTATGTGGTGTTTTTATGGTTTGAATATTGTTCTTACTTGATAAGAATGTTGTATTGATGCTTGTTTGAGTTTGGTATAACCTGTTAATAACATTTGCTTTGTTAAATGTTCATTTAAAAAGTTAAAGGGCTATTTGGGTTTACTGAATCATACAAGTTTGTGCTAGTTTGAGTATGTGTTAGGGTTTGTTTGTGTGTTTTATCTGTTAGTGAGGTATTTGTATGCTTGTATTTGCATATTTTGTTCTTTGAACATCAAATCTGAAAATTGTGCTATAACTACTTTGATTTTGCCTGTTTGATCTAAAATCTTGGGAACACTTAGAGTGTATGCATGTTTAGGGTTGAAAAGTGGTAAAACACAGTTTGTGTAAGCTGATTAATAGATTTGAGGGTTTAAAATTGGATTTGTGGTCAAGTATATCAGCAAAGTTCATCTTGTGTTCTTCATTGTTCATTAGTTAAGTCACATAGGTTGAATCTAGGTCTAATCTTTGAACCGGTGTATGAAACAAGTTTGTTTGTGTTCATTTTAATTTATTTAAGCTTGTGTATGCATTTGGTGAACTTTGGTGACTGTTTGATTAAACTATACTAATAGGCTAAGTGTTATTGTGATTTATTGCTTATTTTTTACTCCTTATAACTCACTGGTTATAAGGGTGCCCTTGTTGTTCGCTGAATCCAAGTAAATCTCACCAAAATCAAAAGTCAAGAAAGTCAAACAATGGGAATCCTTACCCACTGCTACTAGCCACTGCTAGTGTTATTAATCATTCAGCTTATCAATAAGCCATAATAGCTTATTTAGACTTGCAACAACTTTGTTTTTGTAATCAATCTTCCTTAATTGACCCATTTGACTATACTGGAGCATTTGAGACTTTGACTTTTAGGTTTGACTAGAAAACCAACTTAGTTGACTTTTTCATAAGTGCTTATTTGCTTTTTGTAGCTTATTCAGTGTGCTTTTTGGAAATCTTTTTTATTATTAAGCTTAGTTAAGTGATTTGAAACATTTTTCAAAAAGAATCAGCCCTTGAATAGGTCTAGAACTCAAAAACGACTATTTTCTCGTTTTGTGTAGAGAGCTTTTGCTTATTTCAGGCTTATTTCTTGGGCTTATTCAAAAATTCTTTTTACAAACGGCTTTATAAGGTCAAGAGAAGGATGTGTGTCAAATTTCAGCTTATGGCATTAGCTTATGGCTTAATGGTCCAAAAAGCCCATTAAGAATAAGCTGAATTTCATTAAGCCATGATAAGCTCACTTTCAGCTTTTAGGCCTTTGGAGTTTTGTTTTTAAAATTGATATTTAAGCTAGACTGGAAGTTTTGAGCTTATTTGGAAAACTTTTTCTTATTGGGCCTAATAAGCCCATTAACTTAGCTGTTTGGTCTTTTAGCCCATTTGGAGGCCCATTATGGGTATTTTTGTAATTTCAAGTTCATTTTCTGTTCATTTGGGTTAAATTAAACTAGTTTGCAAGTTTTTAGAATTTTTTATAAATTTTGCATTTTTAATATTATTTTATTATTATTTTATTATTGAAAATTGTTTCTAAGATTTTTGCAACTTTTAGATTAAATTTCTTGTCATTTAATTAATTTTTAGGATTATTTTAGTATTTTAATAGTTTAATCATTTTGAAATAATTTTAATTAATTATAAATTTTTCGAAAATAGTTTTTAGTTTAATTAAGTTATTTTAGAGGTTCACAAATTGAAAAATCTCATTTTCGGCTTTTTGTTAATTAAATTGATTTTTTTGGGCTTTAATTAGCATTAAAAATTTATTATTTAATTAAATAAGAGGTTTGAGTGATTTTTGATTTTTTTAAACTCTAATTACATTTTTAGGATTTATTGCAATTTTCAAGGAATTTTAGGGTAATTTTTAAATTTCATCACGTTTTACGGTTTTACGTTTACGACTTTCGTCTTAGTTTTTAATCGTAACCACCATCCTTTTCTCTTTTCTTTCTTCATAATCATAATCACAAATATTTAATCATCTCTTAACACAATACACAAGCCTCTTGAGAACGAACTCACCCTTGGGTCATTTGTGCACGGTTTTCCTAAACCGTCGTACTTACCCTAATTACCTCGTTTTCCTAAACGAGTGTAAAATTACAACTATCAAGAGACTAGCACTGAGTTTATGCAGAGGTTTCTTAGGTTGGCTGGATTTCTAGGCACTGCTGCAGGTACTGCTGAAGAACAAGTGAAGCACTTTCGCTGGGCTTTACACTCCTCGATAGAAGATCGTTTATTTAGTGCTACTTACACTAATGTGGCACAAGTTAATGATGCAGCACGTAGCTTGGAAATGCTACATGAGCGAGATGAATACGGTGAACAAGCTCGTCCAGAGACGAGGTATAAATTTCAGTCATCAAGCGTTATCATTCCATTTCAATCTTTATGTTCATTTATACCTTTTCCTATCCAATTGTATCTTTCAGGCAGAAGGGTGGAGACCGGTCCCAAACGGCCAGTCAACAGAATGCCAACAAGGGGAACGGTCAATCTAATGACCGCTATGGATCTGACAGGTGAAATGGTGATAAGTGTGAAAACACTCATCAATTATGATCCAAAAACCACTAAAAACACTGTCAAATACATTATTTTAACTGTAAATTATCAGAATTACGCGTGTATTTGTGTTTCATGTGTTTTCAGGTAAACAAGATACATTTGAGACAAAAACGAGCTTTCAAGGAATTATTTGATCAAAAGACGAAGAAAAAGACGAAAGAGCTTTTAAGGACTTTATTTGCCATTATTCACCAAGATGGAGGGCTTAAGTTGCAAGCTTTAACAAGATAAAGGATAAAAGAAGAATGGCTTAAAAGCTTTTAACCTACATTTGAAAAGAGATTAAAAATAAGGGACCAAAAAGGCAATTAAGTAAACAAGTTTACTTAACTTGGTCATTTGACCATAACCGGTCAAAGTTACACATAACCACACGCTACGTCTTCTCCAAGTGAAGAGAGAGAAAGATACAGTCGGTTTCATTTTCTATCACCCAAACCTGCAATCCAATATCACGAGAGATCAAGCGAGTTTCAGCAAGAGATCAAAACTACAAAAGTATTCCTCTCTTCTCCCTCTTCATGATGATGCTAGTTAATTAGATCAAGAATGAAGAATAAAGAAACGCCCAAATTGAAGAAAGATGAAGAACAAGTGCAAACCTCGTATTTTACACGTGGCATCCACTCATTGGATAGACCACGTCACTCCACCTCTCTCGACGCCTATATAAAGGAGATGAAGGCCTCATTTTGAAGCGGTTAGCTTAGGAGTTAGTTTTACACATAGTTAGGTTAGTTAGGATAGTTAGTTTAATTTTCTTTCAGAGCTTTTATGAATTTCAGTTAAACATTTTGTTAATCAGTTGTAACCGATTCTTGTTTTTACCTCCATTAATGAAAGTTCTAGTCTTCTTCAAGCTTTTTGTTATCCTGTTAAATCTCTCTTAATCCCAGCTTCTATTTCATTACGGTTCATCTTTTCTTTTGCTTATGAGATTTCAATATATTGTGATCTTTAGGTTTGAATGATAGTTAAAGTCATTGTTAGCGAGTAAAGTCAATATTCACGTTCTAGTTACTGTTCTTATATTGATAGGGTGATTTCTTAGTTAGATTTAAAAAGTTTACTAAATAGAGATGATGTTTTTCGGATTACTGTTCATCAAATTTAAGAAGTCTATTAAAAAGTTTTTTTTGTTATATAAATTTTTCCGATAGAAATCAGTTAGATAGATAAATAGTTAATGGAATCAGTTAGAAAGTGGTTTAGTCAGTAAGTATCAAAGATCAAGTATGTTTCGATTCAGACTGTAGAAATTGAGATCAGATGGTATTATTCGGCTTTGCTGTTAACCATAGGAGACTAGTTTCAGATTCGGTTATGATTTGTGTTCAGTTCAGAAGAGAAGCTATCATGTTCACAGCGGCTGGTTTCGGAAGGCAGCTAATATAGATAGGTTAAATTTGGTGTTCGTATTTTGTTTGATTTTGCAGGTTTTGTTCGAGAGTTACTGTTCACCAGAATAGTGGATAGAGGATGTTTGAGGTGCGATAGTTTAAGCGAGCTCAGCGCTCCGCTTCGCCTCAACGGTGGCCTTGAATAATTTGGTTAAGCACGTTTTTTTTAAATTCTGCATTTACTGATTAATATTAGATGTGAACTGTAGCTGTAGATGAACTTGATTGTCTGAACTGATTTTATAGTGTGAGATCTGTTTGAAACATGCTTTCATATTTTTCTTTGAATTGTATTTAGCTGTTTTAACCTTGATCTTGTTATTTTTTTTTCAATAGTAGCTTACTAGATATCTGTCATAGATTTAAGTAGTGTTAGGGGCAGTGGTAGTATAAGAATTTTTTTTCAGTAGAATTAGTTGAAACAGCTAGATGTTATTAGCCTGATTTTGTCCCTCAGATAGTTGAAAAATTCTATTTTAGTTAGAGAGTTGTATATCTTACTTAGCTAGCTTAAGATTTAGTCACTAAAGCTAATATCAGTAAATGGATTTTATTTACAGTTTACATTGAATCTCATTGGTAGTTTAGAAAAATAGTTCAACCTACACTCATAAAGGAATATAAATACTAGTTAAATTTGTCCCTTGTAATTTGGTAGGTAGTCAAGTTTGTGCGTTTTACTTGGACTATTAGAAAGTAAAAATCATAGTCAAAGGGGCCCTTATTTGGAACCATCATTTGTTGGGCTTAGACATACAGAATTTGTATTTAGTAATTCAAATTGGTGAAATAGAAAGGTTATTAAGAGATAAGATGACGTAGACAACAATAAGAAGTAGTACAATTGCATTAGATATATTACTTAGGCCTTTTACTTTAGGTCCATTTGTTAATTCTAGCATTTTATAATCAGATTTACCTCGATTTTCGTGTCTTTATATTTTACATTTTTAATTTGTAGACAAAATTTGTATTTTTACATTTTTTTTTTATTTCGTGCATTTAAAATGTTGTAATTGCAATATGTTTTAGCTTAGTACGTATATGTAGCGTAATATAGATATTTTTACATTTTTACTTGTTTTGTGCCAATTAGAAATAGATACCAAACAAATTTGTATAACCAAAAACAATCAAGTCTTTGCTTAAAAACGTTATATCAATTCGAATCGAGCTGAGAAGACAACTACACTAAAAAACGAATTATTAAATGGCGCCGCTGCCGGTTCGTTTCGTGAAGATTAACGATTTCGAGTGAGACGATTGGATTTTGGGATCCGTTCACTTTGTGAACGTTATTTTTACGTATTATAAATCAAAAAGATAAAAAAAATCAAAAAGATAAAAACACAAAAAAAAAAAAAAAAAAAAAAAATCACAAAGTCAATTCTTTTCCTAAAGAATTG
Organism: Glebionis coronaria; assembly: GCA_025667525.1. NCBI lineage: Eukaryota > Viridiplantae > Streptophyta > Magnoliopsida > Asterales > Asteraceae > Glebionis > Glebionis coronaria. The sequence goes on from JANFOE010000135.1 coordinate 55,763, forward strand.
AACCAAAAAAATAAAAAATCCAAAAAGTAATCTTTTTCCTAAAAGATTACACCCAAAAAAATATATATTATATCGATTTTATCGGTTTTTACGTAGATATAGTATTTTTCTTAAAAAATCAAATAACTACAAAAATATTTTTTATATATTATTATATGTAGATAAGTATACATATACGAACAACCAACATACCTATCTTCCATAAGTATTGCCGAGGCATTACACCGTGTTGAGGGGCGTTCCGGTCCTTGACACGCGTATCGATCAAATAAAATTAAGCAAGAATAGATAAATACTTCCAATTGGCAATAATTCGAAGAATACAAACTACTAAAGTGAATAGATAGGCGACGTGCTATAAAATGCCGTCTAAGGGTCAATAGGTACTTAAGTGCTTCGCGCCACCTAACCCCCCGTTCACTAGTGCGTATTTTGAGAAGGAAGGCTTAATTGGAGGTCTTGCACCCAAGTAGTAATTATATATACTTTCTTGTGGATATTTTATATCGAAACTCGAAGAGGATAATCTTATTCTTTTCAAAGTCGACCGAGGGCTACTCCCTCATTCCTCGTGTTTACTTACACGTGTACTCGCACACGTGTAAACATACCACCTTTGGTGTATTACTTCCTTCCCTGAGGAAGCTTTTAAACGTCATTATACTTGTATATACATTCGGCCACCTTGTTAAACATGGATACTCGTTCCATGTTGGAGATTTTGCAACAACAATCCGCCAACGCTAATTATTCGCCTTGTTCGACTTGTGGAGGTCCACACGATACGTATTTATGTGATCACACTAATGGTTATTATGGGGAGGGATATGCTTATAATGGAACCGAGAACCCTAATTTTCAACCTAACACTCAAATGGACTCCACTTGTAATGACTATATGGGATATTCCGGTTTTTCATCACAACCTCCACCATCATTTCATGATCAAACCTTTAATGTGCCATACCAAAACCAAGGATTTTCCAATTATGAAGGTTTTCAAAATAATGATACTTTTCAAGGCTATAATCAAGAAACCTTTCATAATCAAGGATTTTCAAACAATGAAGGCTTTCAAAATGTTGAAAATTTTCCATGCCATAATCAAGATACTTTTCAAAATCAAGGATTTTCACATTATGAGGGTTTTCAAAATGAAGGGAATTTTCAAGGTTACAATCATGAGAATTTTCACAATCAAGACTCTTTTCAAACCTATAATCCACCTAATTATGGAAATCCGCCTTCACCATATTCTTCGACTTATTCATGTGAGTTTTGTGGGAACGCACCCCATTATGGTTATGATTGTAGACCGAGGGATCCGCCATCCTATTTCCTTGATAATGTCAAGAAGTTTCATTCTTCACTCGAGAGAAATGACAAGTTGTACGATGACGTTTATAAGATGCTTGATGGTATGAAAAACATGAGCTACAAGGAAATGAAAGACACGCATCAATTGTTAAAGGAATTAATTAACTCTACTGAGGAAAAGGAAATTGAGTCTCGGCAATATGATTACAAGGAATTCGGTGATTTGTATCGTGAATCGTTGAACAAATTTTCTTGTCGCCTCAGGAAATATTCAAATGATTTATTCCTTCAGACTCTTATAATCGAGGAAGAAGGACATTACATGACTACTTTTACTCGTAGGCCTGATCCATTATTAGATGAAGATGTTGAGGATGATACACTTAGTGATGTTCCTATTGTAGACCCTTCCATCTCTCCACCGACTATACTTGAGCCATACACACCTTCATCACCTTTACCTCACGTGGAACCCACCGACTCTTTAACCATGGGGGACGAGCCTCTTAGCACTAATACAAACACCAATTTGGATGAATTAACCGTTTCTAGTGTTGAGAACCTTATCCCAATCCAAAGAGAGCTTGAGAGGGTTTCCAATGAACCATGTGATGAGCTTTGTGTTGATACCTCTTCTCCTCATGATCACATTGAGATTTTATCACATATTGACCTTCATGCTACTACTAGTGATTTTGGTGATTTTGATCTTGATGAATTGTTTAAAGAAAGGGATAATGAGATTGAGGAAGAATTTGTGGAAGACTTGACACAAATAGAGGATGAAAATTGTGATTCTAGTGACGCGTCTTATGCTCTATCATCCGATGATTTGTCTTGTCAAGATAACATTCCTAATTTGGATGAAGATTTTGCTCATATAGGAAAAGTGGATCCTTCTCCTCTACCACTTTATGATTCTTGTGATGAAACCTTTGATGATCCTTATGATAGTGATGAGTCTTTTACTTCTGATGATGATGACTCCATTTCTTCTATGGCTCCTTCACCTATTCCTCTAAGTGATTTTGTGATACATTCAAATCCTCTTTTTGAAACATGTTTTGATAACCCACTTTTTGAGGAGTGTGAAGAACCTAATAATGAGTCTATAGAAGAAGAACCCTTGATTGATATTCCTTCACTGGTTTTTGAGGATACACCTATTGATTTTCATGATCATATCATCCCTTTGAGTGATTCTCTCATTAATACACCTTCTTTTGAGCCTTATGTTCCCACCCTCCCACCCTTGAAGTTGGTTATTGATGAAGATCCTTTCCTCTTAGAGATTGATACTTTTTCACCTAAGGCACCTTTAGAACTCAAAACCTTTGATATGGACTCTTTTATGGAGATTGATACCACCATAGAGGATACATTTGCACAATTTGATATAGAGGTCGACGATAGTGTTTCTAATTTGGATGAGGAGGTTCGTCTTATTACTACATTGCTTTTTGGGAACATAGAGACTACACCTTCTCCACAAGACACTATTGATCTTGATCTTCCTTTCGCTATGCCTTCTATGGAAGATTACCCACCTTTTGATGATGATGATGAGCCTAATATGGATATACTTGTTATGCATGTTTTGATACCTACACCTTCATATTCTCATGATGCTTTGCTCACTAAGGGGGAATCTTATATGGTTGATATGAGCTCATCTTCTTATTTTCCCATGAAGGAAAAAGTTTTTGATCCTGGGATACGTATGTTTGGGAAACATTGGTTTTCATCTACTCCACTTAAGAGTATGCCTTCGATTGATATGCGCTTCTTGTATGAGCTTACTTTGGTGATGCTACCTATTTTGGAGTTGTTCACTTGTCGAGATGGAAATTATGTATTTGATCCTGGAGTGCTTCATATATGAGAGCTTTCGTATGTTGGACAAACTTGAGACACGTTGGACCGTTCCATTTATCGAGGCAGATTTGGTAAATCTTATAGTAAATGGCAACGTGCTAAGTTTGAGTGTATCATGTGAGATGTGCTTCAAAGTGATATCCTTTATTCTCAATGATGGTTTCCCCAAGGACAACTTAATTCGGGGCCGAGTCGAGCTAGCGACTTAGGGTTAAAAAAACTCAAGCATTGAATAACTAGGTTAGAAAACGTAGAGTAGATTTTCAATAGGTTAGGTTTAATTAATAGGATGTTATAGTAGAGCTGAAGTGGAGGGGTGCCTTTCTTCGTCTTTTGGTGTTTGTTTCAAGGGTTGCTTTCTCACATTTCATGCTTGGAGCTTATGGAGGAGGCCCGTGTATCTGGTTCACTTCGATTAGTTTTTGCTATTGTGATATTAAACACTTGTGCTTAAAATGAATACCCTTTAGTTGTCTCTTCCTTAACTTGGGTTAAGCAAGGTTATCAATGTCATAAGTGTAGGGGAGTTTACTCCAATACTCTTAAACATTGAGGACAATGTTTATCTTAAGTGTAGGGGAGACTTCTATCGAAGTGACCTTACCTAGACCATTGCCTTAACTTCATGATAATTGGGAAAATTAATTTTTTCAACATTTTTCAAATTTTTGATCTACTTTGGCCAACAAAAATATGCATTCATAATTTTTGCATCAATCATTTTTCATTTGCATAACACATTTGCATTGTATATATATATTCTTTTATTTTTCATCAAAAATATATAAAAGGAAAAAAATATAATAAAACATGGTTTTAACAAGTTTAGACTTCTTTGATATATTAGGCCCGCCATGGATATTTTGACTCAACCCGAGTTTGCTTATTTTGGCACTCTCTAGCTAGTATCCTTAACCATGTAGTCCTTCATTGGTCTATTAGGCTAAGCTTCCACCAATTTCATTCTTTGAAATTTTAAATTTGTGGAGAATGGGAAATGATAGAGTTGAAGCAAGTATAAAAGGGCTAGATAGACTTCATGGCAATTACTTGTGGCTAAACCCTTCTCTTCTTGACCTCTATTTCTTCGCTTGTATATAATTGCTAATAAATAATCAAGTACGGTTTTAATTGGTTCGTAATCTCTTATGCATTTTTGGCTAATCATTTATGGTTGATATGAGTACGTCTTAAGATTCTAAGTTAGCACGTTTTATGTGTACTAGACTTGTGTCATGCTCCATATTTAGCGGGTGTTTTTCCTTTTCTTCTTTGCAAATTTCTTGGTGAGGAATAAAGAAAAATAAGAGCGGCTTATGAAAAAAAATGAGTGGCTAGAAAAAAAAAAAAAAAGAAAAAAAAAAAATAATGCAAGACTCCCAAGAGGGGCAGTGTGGTGTTAATTATAGTGACTATTGAGTTCCAATATTACCTTGACGGGTTGCGGGGATTCAATAGATTGCTCCAATCCAATATTACCTTGACGGGTTGCGGGGTTGAAGATCCAAAATCTCAAAAAGATGCGGATGTAAATTATTGCGTGAGTTTTATTTTTCTTTCCATAGCGAGTGTGTAGTTACTTATGAAAGCATGACATGAGGATTTTACACATAAGGCGAATGACTTATTATTCTTAATACGGACTTATATTAATTGTGAGCGGTTTTTCAAGTAATGGATGAGAAGATTACTTAGGATTAAAACCGTGCTTCCTTATTTTTGGATTTTACATTTCTTATATTTCACACTTTAATAATGACAAATTTGCCCACAAGCAATTTGCTCAATTAATAACCAGTTCCACATTTAATTGTCATGAATAAGTTGATGCACTTTTTACTTGTGAATACAATGATCCCATTTATAAGCTTGGTATGGGGAAAGTGAAACTTGAGGGTGATAAATGTCCATGGTACCCAAGCCCTAATTCAAGTCATTGATTTCTTTATGAGTTATTTCCATCAAAACCATTTATGAAAAATTCAAAAAGATATAAATAGAATTGACTCTTTTGCATTGCATTGTAAATCTTCAAAACCATTCATCATGTAGTATAGTTTAGTTCATTAAATCATAAAATGGCCAAGGTTGGTTAATTATGAGAAAAGTGTAACTTTAGAGCTTTAAAATGCTGCATTGCATGAGGACATGGCAATGGTCAAGTGGAGGGGAGTTGATAAGTGTGAAAACACTCATCAATTATGATCCAAAAACCACTAAAAACACTGTCAAATACATTATTTTAACTGTAAATTATCAGAATTACGCGTGTATTTGTGTTTCATGTGTTTTCAGGTAAACAAGATACATTTGAGACAAAAACGAGCTTTCAAGGAATTATTTGATCAAAAGACGAAGAAAAAGACGAAAGAGCTTTTAAGGACTTTATTTGCCATTATTCACCAAGATGGAGGGCTTAAGTTGCAAGCTTTAACAAGATAAAGGATAAAAGAAGAATGGCTTAAAAGCTTTTAACCTACATTTGAAAAGAGATTAAAAATAAGGGACCAAAAAGGCAATTAAGTAAACAAGTTTACTTAACTTGGTCATTTGACCATAACCGGTCAAAGTTACACATAACCACACGCTACGTCTTCTCCAAGTGAAGAGAGAGAAAGATACAGTCGGTTTCATTTTCTATCACCCAAACCTGCAATCCAATATCACGAGAGATCAAGCGAGTTTCAGCAAGAGATCAAAACTACAAAAGTATTCCTCTCTTCTCCCTCTTCATGATGATGCTAGTTAATTAGATCAAGAATGAAGAATAAAGAAACGCCCAAATTGAAGAAAGATGAAGAACAAGTGCAAACCTCGTATTTTACACGTGGCATCCACTCATTGGATAGACCACGTCACTCCACCTCTCTCGACGCCTATATAAAGGAGATGAAGGCCTCATTTTGAAGCGGTTAGCTTAGGAGTTAGTTTTACACATAGTTAGGTTAGTTAGGATAGTTAGTTTAATTTTCTTTCAGAGCTTTTATGAATTTCAGTTAAACATTTTGTTAATCAGTTGTAACCGATTCTTGTTTTTACCTCCATTAATGAAAGTTCTAGTCTTCTTCAAGCTTTTTGTTATCCTGTTAAATCTCTCTTAATCCCAGCTTCTATTTCATTACGGTTCATCTTTTCTTTTGCTTATGAGATTTCAATATATTGTGATCTTTAGGTTTGAATGATAGTTAAAGTCATTGTTAGCGAGTAAAGTCAATATTCACGTTCTAGTTACTGTTCTTATATTGATAGGGTGATTTCTTAGTTAGATTTAAAAAGTTTACTAAATAGAGATGATGTTTTTCGGATTACTGTTCATCAAATTTAAGAAGTCTATTAAAAAGTTTTTTTTGTTATATAAATTTTTCCGATAGAAATCAGTTAGATAGATAAATAGTTAATGGAATCAGTTAGAAAGTGGTTTAGTCAGTAAGTATCAAAGATCAAGTATGTTTCGATTCAGACTGTAGAAATTGAGATCAGATGGTATTATTCGGCTTTGCTGTTAACCATAGGAGACTAGTTTCAGATTCGGTTATGATTTGTGTTCAGTTCAGAAGAGAAGCTATCATGTTCACAGCGGCTGGTTTCGGAAGGCAGCTAATATAGATAGGTTAAATTTGGTGTTCGTATTTTGTTTGATTTTGCAGGTTTTGTTCGAGAGTTACTGTTCACCAGAATAGTGGATAGAGGATGTTTGAGGTGCGATAGTTTAAGCGAGCTCAGCGCTCCGCTTCGCCTCAACGGTGGCCTTGAATAATTTGGTTAAGCACGTTTTTTTTAAATTCTGCATTTACTGATTAATATTAGATGTGAACTGTAGCTGTAGATGAACTTGATTGTCTGAACTGATTTTATAGTGTGAGATCTGTTTGAAACATGCTTTCATATTTTTCTTTGAATTGTATTTAGCTGTTTTAACCTTGATCTTGTTATTTTTTTTTCAATAGTAGCTTACTAGATATCTGTCATAGATTTAAGTAGTGTTAGGGGCAGTGGTAGTATAAGAATTTTTTTTCAGTAGAATTAGTTGAAACAGCTAGATGTTATTAGCCTGATTTTGTCCCTCAGATAGTTGAAAAATTCTATTTTAGTTAGAGAGTTGTATATCTTACTTAGCTAGCTTAAGATTTAGTCACTAAAGCTAATATCAGTAAATGGATTTTATTTACAGTTTACATTGAATCTCATTGGTAGTTTAGAAAAATAGTTCAACCTACACTCATAAAGGAATATAAATACTAGTTAAATTTGTCCCTTGTAATTTGGTAGGTAGTCAAGTTTGTGCGTTTTACTTGGACTATTAGAAAGTAAAAATCATAGTCAAAGGGGCCCTTATTTGGAACCATCATTTGTTGGGCTTAGACATACAGAATTTGTATTTAGTAATTCAAATTGGTGAAATAGAAAGGTTATTAAGAGATAAGATGACGTAGACAACAATAAGAAGTAGTACAATTGCATTAGATATATTACTTAGGCCTTTTACTTTAGGTCCATTTGTTAATTCTAGCATTTTATAATCAGATTTACCTCGATTTTCGTGTCTTTATATTTTACATTTTTAATTTGTAGACAAAATTTGTATTTTTACATTTTTTTTTTATTTCGTGCATTTAAAATGTTGTAATTGCAATATGTTTTAGCTTAGTACGTATATGTAGCGTAATATAGATATTTTTACATTTTTACTTGTTTTGTGCCAATTAGAAATAGATACCAAACAAATTTGTATAACCAAAAACAATCAAGTCTTTGCTTAAAAACGTTATATCAATTCGAATCGAGCTGAGAAGACAACTACACTAAAAAACGAATTATTAAATGGTAATGACAATTACCGTAAAAATAACAACCAGTCCAACAAAAACAGGTCCCTAAATTCTTAAACTTTTCTATGTGAAGCTGCTGTATGTTTTATATACTAACATGTCAGCATCATAAATAGGAACTCTGTGAGTGGACGTGACCAAAATGCTAAGGGTCAGCAGTCCAACAACTCGTCTTCATCTCGTAAACCATCGTTTAAACTTTGGTGCAATCATGTTTATGCCAAATGATCATGCCTCACGCATATTTCTTAAACAGGCTCCCAGGTAGCAAGGGTACCTCCAGGAGGTTACAACTACCCCATCTACATGACTTGTAGTCGTAGACATCCCGGGACATGCCGTAAGTTTGCCAGCGTTAGTTTCAAGTGTGGACTACCAGGACACATGTTGAAGGACTGCAAGAAGGGATAGAATGCTGGTACTTCTAGTGCTTCTCTTCCTAGGCCACCAGCTTCGGGGCATGTCTACACTACCACAAGGGACCAAGCCAATAAGTCTTCAGGTACTATCACTGGCATCCTCTTTATGAATGGTCATGCTGCTTGTGTTTTATTCATTACTGGTGCTACTCATTCAGTCATACCCACTACGTATGCTACTAGTATTAATAAAATCCCCGCCAGTAGATAATATTTTAAGTATATCTACGCCTATGCGAGACTCTGTACGCATCACCCAAGTGTACAGAGATCTCCACTAGAATTTGATGATAAGATTCACCTAGTAGACGCACTTCCTTTGGGTATGTGCAAGTTTGATCTCATCTTAGGCATGGACTGGTTATCCAAGCACCATGCTACTATCGATTGCCATACCTATCGGGTTATCTTCGGTGATGTTCAAGCACTAGAGTACATTCACAATGGTTTCATACCAAGGAAGTCTGTACAAATCATTTCTACGTTAGAAGCTCGTACCTTACTATCTCATGGTTGTGAGGGCTTCTTAGCTTCAATTCAAGATATTATCGCCGAATTTCCGTCGATCCAAGATCAACCAGTTGTTTCTGAATTCCCCAATGTATTCCCAGAAGAACTTCCGGGTATACCACCTATCTGAGAAGTGGAGTTTAACATCGAGCTCATTCCAGGAGCTCAACCAATCTCTAAGGCTCCTTATCCTATGGCTCCCGTAGAGCTCAAGGAGTTAAAAGATCAGCTGCAAGAATTACTGGAGCGAGGTTTCATCCGTCTAAGTGTATCACCATGGGGTGCACCAGTACTTCTCGTCAAGAAGAAGGATTGTAGTAAGCGTTTATGCATTGACTATCGTGAGCTGAATAAGATCACGATTAGGAACCGTTATCCATTACCGCAAATCGATGATCTGTTTGACCAACTGCAAGGTGCCAAGCATTTCTCCAAGATTGATCTAAGATCCAGTTATCATCAGCTGCGAGTGAAAGAGCAGGATATTCTTAAGGCTGGTTTTCACACAAGATATGGCCATTATGAGTTCGTAGTCATGCCTTTCGGACTCACAAATGCTCCTGTGGTATTCATGGACCTTATGAACCGCGTCTTCCACGAGTACTTAGACAAATTTGTTATCGTATTCATTGATGACATCCTCATCTTCTCTAAATCCAAGGAAGAACATGAAGAACATCTACGCATTGTGCTACAGATTCTTCGTCAGAAGCAGTTGTATGCCAAATTCTCTAAGTGTGAGTTTTGGCTAAACCAGGTGGCATTTCTAGGCCACATTGTCTCTGCAGAAGGATTACTATGGATCATGTGAAGGTTAAAGCTATCACTAAATGGCCAAGACCAATATCTGCAAGCGAGGTTCGTAGTTTTCTAGGCTTAGCTGGTTATTATCGCAGATTCGTGGAGAACTTTTCAAGACTAGCCTTACCGTTGACCAAGTTGATGCGGAAAGGAGAGAAATTTGTTTGGACTGATGAGCGGGAGAAGAGCTTTGAAGAACTCAAGCAGCGGTTAGTATTTGCACCTATTCTTACTCTCCCATCTTGCACAGGTGGATTTCAGATCTACATCGACGCTTCGGGTAAAGGATTAGGTTGTGTACTCATGCAACATGGGAAGGTGATTGCATATGCATCACGTCAGCTGAATCCATATGAGGAGAATTATCCTACCCATGACTTGGAGCTAGCAGCAGTAGTCTTTGCACTTAAAATCTGGAGACACTACCTATATGGTGAATCATGTGATATCTTCACTGGTCACAAGTGTCTCAAGTACATTTTCACTCGCAGAGACCTTAATATGAGGTAGATAAGATGGTTGGAACTACTTAAGGACTACGGCATCAATCCTCAATATCATCCCGACAAGGCGAATGTAGTGGCAGATGCTCTCAGTAGGAAGTCGGGTATGATTAACGGCATCAAGATATAGGAGGAAATCATACGTGACTTAGAGTGACTAGACATGGAATTCTTATTATGTGGACAACATGTATACTGGTCTAATCTGAGAATTGTGCCAGACTTAATTTCTCGGATCAAGGCAGCTCAGAAAGATTATGATGAGATTTGGGCTATCATTCAAAATCTTGATCGGCAAACAGAATTTCATGTAGACGAAGAGGGCATCGTATGGCGAGGAACTAAGCTATGTGTTCCGGATGATCAGACACTCCAAGAAGCTTTATTAACTGAAGCCCACAGTTCTTCATTCTCTATTCATCTAGGATCCACCAAAATGTATCATGACATTAAACAACATTTCTGGTGGAGTGTCATGAAGCAGGATGTTGCTACTCTCGTATCCAAGTGTCTAACCTGCCAGCAGGTTAAGATCGAGCATCAGAAGGCTAGTGGTTTACTGCAACTATTAGAGATTCCCGCATTGAAGTGGGACAAAATCTCCATGGATTTCGTCACAGGACTTCCGCTTACTCAGAGCAAACATGATGCTATATGGGTCATAGTAGATCGGTTAACCAAGTCAGCTCATTTTCTCCAATTCGTAAGGACTTCTCAGTTAGCAAATTGGTAGATATATTCCTTAAAGATATCATACGACTTCATGGAACTCCGTTAGACATCATATCAGACCGAGATCCTTGTTTCACGTCAAAATTCTGGAAAGGTATGCAGATAGATTGGGGGCACTAATCTTAAGCTTAGCACTGCCTTTCATCCTCAGACCGATGGTCAATTGGAGCGTACTATTCAGACTTTCGAAGACATGCTGCGGGCTTGTGCATTGGAATGACAGGAAGTTGGGACGACTAAATTTGTTTGGTTAAGTTTGCCTACAACAACAGTTGGCATGCAAGTGTTAAGTGTGCACCTTTCGAGATGCTCTATGGCAGAAAGTGTCGTGCTCCAATATATTAGGATCAAGTTGGAGAACGAATCCTTGAAGGACCAGAAATGATAGAGGTGACCAATGAGAAGGTTGCCATCGCCAAGGCGAAGCTTAGGAAGCTCGCGCTCAACAGAATAGCTATGCTGATAAACATCATAGAGATCTAGCGTTTAAGGTCGGTGATCATGTTTTCCTTATGGTATCACCAGCACATGGTGTCAAGCATTTTGGACTCAAGGGCAAGCTCAGTCCTCGTTTCATTGGACCGTTTGAAATCCTTGAATGTGTCGGTGAAGTATCATATCGTCTAGCTTTACCTCCTCAGCTGTCTCATGTGCATGATGTATTCCATGTATTCTTACTCAGAGGTTACAATTACCATCCATTGCATAAAGTTTCGTATCCATTCGAGCAGATTCGATAGGATCTATCATATATTGAGGAACCCGAGGAAGTTCTTGTCACACCCCTCCATGAGACGGAATCACGGGGTGCTAACCATAGATATCATCACAACATGGCGTGTCTACAGAGAAACCATATGAAAAAGAAAATGTCATAAAAAGGTGACACAAAAGTCATGACAATATCTCAAGAACATGCATAAGTATAGGTAAGTAGGTAACATACCTACCTCTTACCAAAGACATTCAAAAAACACACATCAAACATATAGGTGTCTAAAAAGTATCACTTATTCAAACATTAAAAAAAGACTAAGAGGAAGGGGGGGGGGGTCCTCAAAATGCAATCCTAAGCCTCCAAAGCTAGCCACTCCTATTCTCATGCTTAACCACATTCTTACCTGAAAGAGACACTAAAACACGTCAACGTAATGTTGGTGAGAGTCATAGGTTTAGACTCCTATTCAACACAATTAAAGAAACTATGAATAACCACCAAACAATAAAATATATGGACAATGTGTTACAATGTGGATTAACAACTAAAATTAAAGATTAATCATACCAAACCAATTTCAAGGCTCTCAGCCTTACCAAACACCATGGTTCCATAGGCGCCCATACACCTACGTACCAATCCCAAGGCCCCGCCTTGTCAACATCCCCTTGGTACCAAGTCAAATCAAAAAACAATCATGAATAAATTAGCAGTTAATCACATAAGTATACACAAGTCAATCACCAATCATAAAACATTCACAACATAAGTTACGAAACCATACAGTGTCCGTTCCATCCCATCTGGATGTCAAAATCATTAAAAGATATGGGACTATGAAACTCACCTGATAGCACAACAACCTAGAACTCCTACAACCCTATAAAATAATGTACAACACACTTAGCTCGGGTCATCACACCAAAGTTAAGTAACAATCAAGGAGATGAATCTAATCCCTCTATTCCCACTAATAATGTTCACCCCTTCAAGCCTTATGTTACAAGTTAATCTATCTATACAAATTCAGTTTTCCCGATTCGGTTTAGTAGTTACTAACCGACTACACGAAGTGACCTTAACCCATCATTTGACTCTTACCCTACTGAAGTTATGTTGTACCATGACCTGTCAACTTCAAATACAAATTTTGTTTCCTAATTGTACATTTAACCCCACCGTTTGGTCCCTACGCCAAAAGTTGTTTTTACAAAAGCTGATTTTCCGTACACACTAAATGTTCGACACCAAAAGGCTGACCTAAACACCATAACTTTTATTGAAACTCACAAGCCCTTTCATATACATTATAAAGAGTTCCCAAATTAAAAATATTTGGCTATTTCATTTGTTTGGTTAGGTTTTGACTCAAATTCCCGAAATCAAAATTATTTCCTAAATAGCGCACTGTTTTTGTAAGGATTGTTTGGCGACCTTACCGAACTCCGTTTTTCACGAAATTTATATAATCGAAAAGTAGACTCTCTGAGATTAATTTAAAAAAAAATCGTCTAAAGGTTTTACCTACTGCCCAAAACAGTCCGCACAAGACAGCCCTAAAAGCTTCACTGTTCTTACATCTTTATCATTAACCTTCTAATCATCAATAATATATCCCTAATTCTTAATCCACATCCCCAAAATCATTAAATAACCCTAATTAATAAAATTCCCAGAATATTAATGAAACCCTAATCATCTCAACGATGGTTAATTAACATTGCAAACATGTTTAATTATTAAAAACATGCATTAAATTAAGGTTTTGAATGATTTCTTACCTTGAATCAAGAAAAAATAAAAGAACCCTAAGAAACCACCGTTGTTGTGTCGACTCAAAATATCCAGGGAAAAGATTATGTGTTTTATTTTGTTTATAAAAACCTTTATATAGTTTACAAAATAGATCATTCCTAATTACACAACTTTTCCTTTTTCTTTTCTTTTTTTTAGTCGACTTTTTTTTATATAACCGACCTATCTTTTTTTTATTTTTATTACTTAATATTGTATTTATATTATTTCCTTAAGTTCCCTTTATTTATTTTAGCCCTTAAAGTCTCCAAAACGTTGAAACCGTAAAACTAGTCAAATTTACGCGTATATCGTAAAAGACGTAAAAATATACAGTTTTATTAAAACTCTTAGAATATGAAATAAACTATATAAATAAGTCCTAACTGACTCAAAACTATCCCGTAAATTATTACCATGACTAAATACCTCATCCGAGACCCCTAAATACAAAACCCTAAATTGTAAAAATACTATTTTCTATAATACATATACGTATACGTAAACCACTAAATAACACCATCTTATTTCATAGTCAATACTATTTGAGCTCATGAACATGAAAGCATCACACATTGTTTCACTCACCAGGTACCCCATACCCGAAAACGATTTCCAAACCACCCTCTATGCACACCAAATGACACATAAACACATAAAACACATAGTTACACCTAAAATAACCTAAAAATAAGACTAAATGACGAACCTTAGAACCGTGGTTGTCGCATCACTCCCTCCTAATATAAATCTCGTACCGAGATTTACTCCTTAGTATCAAACACACAATCAACAAATCACATAAGGATACTTGTTCTAAATGAACTCCTCTCATTACCATGTGTACTTTAGTTCATGTCTCAGTTTACCACACATACTAACTAACAATATTTAGATTCATTCCAAAACTCTTTATCTCACAACCCATAAATCTCACAAAAGACTCTTTGATAAATCGAAAACTCTTATTAACACAAATCCCTAATAACTGTACATGCAAATATGCATTCTCAAAAAACATTTCCCAATCTTAATACATGAAATATATCATGTTCAGCATCAATTCCCCAGGTAATTCTATACCCATAAGCTACTGGTTCAGTCTTTCCAAAGATCATAAATTGACCTACGAAACTCGACATCAACTTTTCCCTTTTACCATAACATGTCGCCCGTTACAATAGGTGAAACTTCCTACATAACTTTCTCACTAAACTCTCATGGTTTCCTCCTTTTCAACATATCATCTCATGTTTCTCTCACCATTTCCACAAACACCATTATTATATTAGTAACCTCTTTCACCAATTCTAATCCACAATAGGGACAACTCACCATATCATTCCATATAGTGACTCAAATGGCATTTATCGACTTCTAGTATGATAACTATCATTATATGAAAACTCAGCCATCGCTAACGAGTTTCCTAACTCCCTCTAAATCAATCACTCATGCCCTTAGTGTAACTCCTAAGGTTTTATAAATCTCTCACTTTCCCATCCTTTTCCAATTAGCTGGACATACTCATATCCAATCATGTTCGTCAACTACCTTTAGTCCGTACCCAAACTACTTAAAAATTCCAATTTCCTTACACAAGTGACCTATGATGGTCTTTCACATATTCATTAGTTCATGGCATACATCACGATGTTATGCTTCCCGTCTTCAAGTCATCTATACGTCAAAATTTTCCAAGTAGCTTCACTTGTTTTCCTCACGACCAGTTCTCATATTCCTTCCTAATTGCAATAGACTAGAGTTTCATGTGATTCCATACGGATCACACTCTCATCCTATACCCATATTAGTTTCCATTTGTCTAAACTAAGCCATATTCTAAATTCTTACTCAAGTCTCATACTATTATTTTGATCTTGCACCTATCATGAGGAACTTTCAATAATCATCTTCTAGGAATACTTGGTTCTCTCCTTCCATGGTTCTCCCTAATTCCTACACTATCCCATCCAACGGAAATTCCATACTCCATTCATCAAATCTATGGAAATCGCTAGTGCATTGGATAATGCATAACTGTCTCTTCCAAAGATCTTTCGTAGCACCTTCACAAAAACGACTGTCTAAATCAATTGTCCACGAACTTATTCATCTCCAGCTTCACTAGTCATCCCTCGATATCGACTACCCTGAAATTATATCTTCGTGTAGTCACGCGACTCCCTTTTGTCACTTCCAAAAATCCTTTAACTCCTATGTTGTGTAGTCACTCCATCACGATATATTGGTCCAGCTCTTCGTAGCTCCACTTCGGTACCCGATTTTTCCTTCTTCATCTCGAACCATAAGGAAATTTCCATCATTGTACTTGTCACTAATCTAGTCCTTGCAGCTTCTGCGGCTCCTCCGAGATATCTTGCATTCTTCTTGCAGCCGATACGTAGTTCTTGCAGCTCCTTTTTCCACATGTCTACTACTACCTTGTCTCCATAGCTATGCCAATTCCTTAGCATGTTTTTTTGCCAATCTTTCTACTAGTAGAAAGTTTCTACTCTACCCTTACATCCGCTAGCACTTTCATCAATCCCCAAACGACACTTCAACCCTCTTTTCATAGTATGTCATCTCATTCCCACGACCAGTCAACCAACTTTACTTACTTTCTTATTCCCATAACCAGTCTAAATTTCTCAACTCTACAAATCTTAATTATTCTCTTTACACAACCTTTAAACCAAAAGACATCTCTCCATTCTAATATCTAACCATAAGTAATACTACCCAACTCTATCATCTCATCCTAACGTTTCCACAACCGCATAACTAAATCAACCATGACTTGTACCAAAAGAACTCCAAATAATCGCGTCCCAAAATAAATATAAGGTAAATCGAAAGATCAGCCATAACAAACCCTAGCCAAAACAACTGAAAACGAAACAATTTAATCCGAAAGATCAATGGAGTGTGCCAACAACGAAAAGATTAGACTCGTCACGATTAGTATTACCAAATTTCAATACCTTAGAAAATTTTAAATTTTAGTCCAAATTAGTTACTTCTCATAAGAACCAAACATCAATACTACTAAAATCAATCATACTCATATTTAACCATAAACTCGTCTTTTATCTTCCTTATTTTATCAAAGATATCAACTAGTTACTATACTGCAATCTTATTCTAACAGTTATCTTGTTTACTCATATTAAACTTATTTCACTTGTTATTATGAAACCAATACATGTTTATAAAATATAGTTTTTTTCATTTTATTCTATATTATTATTATTATTATTA
The DNA here is from genome assembly GCA_025667525.1 of Glebionis coronaria. Taxonomy (NCBI): domain Eukaryota; kingdom Viridiplantae; phylum Streptophyta; class Magnoliopsida; order Asterales; family Asteraceae; genus Glebionis; species Glebionis coronaria. The sequence continues at coordinate 72,525 of JANFOE010000135.1, forward strand.
TTTTATATAATTCATTTTATTCTATATTATTATTATAAAATATGGTTATGACTAAACTATTACACATTTACCAGGTGTGGTGTTATCATTATCAATACTATAATAAAATCTCACTTTTTACTCTTTCTGTCTAGTTAAATACTTCTAAATTTTTTTCTCCACTTAAGAATATTATTGTAAAATTTCTTTACCCTTTAAATGTATTATCACATGTTACCTAGAAAACTAATGCAATTATTTTCAAGACAATTTTTTTACAACTTACTACCACAAACTTAAAGAAAAGATATGTAAGTCATGATATCATACCATACCCTTACAAATTATTTTCAAAATCATTTTCCTGTAATTAGCCAGACCTATTTGCAAGAAAATTTAGTAGTTCTCATTAATTAAAATACATACCCGAATGTAGACACACATCAAAAAGACTCAAAACGTCGTTGGAACTCTATCAAACTCCAGCACCATAAAACACGAGCAAACACAAGGTATGTTCAAGTTATAATAACTACTGAACGACAATATATCATAACTTAACACATACTAGTATATATACATCCGCATATATATACCTATTAAATCACCCAAAACATACTCGTTACCATACATGTCAACTCAATCAATCGCGTCATGCACTCGTTTTTCCATACGAGTAATCACCATCTTATAACAAGCCATAAAACCCATCACTAAAACCAGTCCATATCGTGTGACCCCATAATCACACAACATGACTATAACCCAAAACATATAACACACTAAAAAATAGCCATATCGTAGGCAACCATTACATAAACCCATATATTATACATATACCAAAAATCCACATCTCATCATATACAAGCATGTAATAACCCTCTTTCATGTAATCATACTCAGGAACCTATTGAAGTTTTGGTACTTGTGTAATAACCCGAACTTTAAAATCAACATTTATATTAAGATTTAATCTTATTTCTAATATTTGGACCAATAAATATTAACCGACATTTATTTGTCATATTGGTTCAACAAATAATATTGAAATCTTGACTAACCAACAAGGTTAAGGTTGTAACATATCGAATACGTGTCATTTATTATTTATCAATAAAGTCTATGTCCGTCATCGACCGTGAACATTTTCATTATGACATAAAAATATTTTCTATTGTCCTCGTTTTAATTTCTTGGTTTACGGACATTCTTCATAATTTACGTTAAACCATTAGACGTCTTTCTTTTATATAATGTGTTATCCTATTTTAAATTATAGCCTCATTTATTTATCAGAATATTAATGTTCTCTGAATGTCCAAGTTTTTATTTTATATTGAGCGTTTATTTTTCGTGTTTTGAGTGTATCTTTTAAATCGCGTAATTTTTAAATTATCGGGTATTAATAATATCCGCTTTATCATACTGTCAGATAAAATTTAAAACATTAAGTTCACCAATATCTTACACTTTGTGTAGACACATGTATATAATTAGTTCATTTTATTTGCCGAATATCTAACCTTGTGTGCACGTGTCTAGTGGTATCATCAAAATGACACCAAAGTTGTAATGACTTAGATGAAACCGACAACATCTTTATCCTAACAATAGTCACATATACATATCTTTCTTGATTTTTCCTTTTCCTTGCCGAATATCAAACCGACTATATCACCACTTTCAAACATATTTAGCTCAAATATTTACTTCACAAGTAAAAGTTTGATTACCAAGGAATATTCTTGACGGTGGTCTTTTAAATCAAGATGTATCAAGAGTTTTTAGTATATTTGGGGCTTAATTTATTGACGTTTTCATGGAGAGATTAAAGTATTGCAAGGATTACAAGAGTTTATAATTGGTTGATATTTGTGAATTGTCTTGGGCCAAAGTCTTGATCACAACTATTGTTTTTCCATCATTTCTTGTAAGGACTTCTTTGATTTTTTTTATATAAGATGTTTGAAACTATATAATTATAATTATACTTCTATAAATATTACTATGTACATAATAATTTATTTAGGGTCTTGAGCATTGTATATGATTTGTGACATAAAAAGTTGGCCTAAACAAGCTCTACATAATGGATGTAATTTTCAGATTTACATCAGTCCCAAAAACGAGATGATTGTTTAAAATCAGTAGGTACTGGTCTCTGTACAAATATATAGGGTGATAGGTCTATGTTTTGTGGTGATTTGGCCGGGTAGCTCGTCTCGTGACGATACCCGATGAATTAGATATGGTCAAAATAGTGAAAAGTGCCAAACCTGAACATGCTTTATAAACGGACTGATAACTTTTACAAGAACTCATATTCATTGGAAAAGGTAAAACTATAGGTTGTAGATAAATTTATGAAGAAGTAGAATCAATTGGATAGTCCAACAGTTCCTTACGGTTTGGAAATGGCGGCCGAAACGGTGAGAACGACATTGGCAGTAAAAAACAGCCAACTCTTCTAAGTAATAAAATGGGTAAATAAGCTATGATAACTATAAATTAGAGGTAATTGAACTTATAATAAATAAACTAAATAAGTTAAGAATGACTTTAGTAAAAAATAACTCATCTATATTATATACGGTTTAGGAGAAACGGTCTAATTAACGAGACATGTCGTGAAAATTGTAAGAATTAGACTATATTAAATTAAGGTAAAACGTGATGATTTTTATAAACACCGAAATGGTATGAGCCGCTTTTTAGTAAATATAGACTCGTTTATTTATTGATAACTAGAATACCCGAGACTCGGCCATCGTGGACATTAAGTTTACATCGTTATGAGGCGTTTTAGAACCCGTAATACATATAAAGTGGATTTGGGCCACAAAAGTCCAACTTACACTTATAATGGCTATTGAGCCATTATTGAAATTGAGATTCATAATAATTTTGATATTGATTTTGAAATGGACTTAACTCACATGAATATGTAATGGGCCACTAATGAGCTTTAATGGGCTTAATTGTCAAAATGGGAAAATATATGGTAAATTGTTATCAAAAGTCTTATGAAAAGTTTTACAAACTTATACAATGTCCAAGCTTACTAAAGTGAACTATTTAAATATATATATATGACTTATGTATTGTCTCGAGCCTAAGACGCGTCTCGTTATATTAGGTCTCTTTCGATTATATGTCGACTGTTGGGCATCTCGTTCTCGATCAATGAGAGATTGATATCTCGTGAAGTCGTGTATCGACTATTGGACGTTTATTCCTTGATCTACGTGTAATAGCTATATCAGGTGAGTTCATAGCCTCGCTTTTACTGCTTTATATGTTTTATAAACCCGCGAGGGGGAATACATGCTCTTGGTATAAAAAGATATGTTGCTTATATATATGATTCTAGGAGAATATGTTTATGAATAAACATGCGATGTTTGGCTGTATGCTTTGAACGAATACAAGCTGTTGATTAATAAATGTAAATAAGTTTGATTGAATGCTTTTGGAAAATGAACACAAGCGTTGATTGTATAGGTAATGAGCCACTATTAGTAAGGCTAAGTTGCTTATTGCCAGTGAAAAGTCCCTATAAATCGTGAACCGTTAACTACCTATGATAGGTAGGCGCTCGTACAGACGAATGGATCCATTGGGAATGATGACCCCCACCCAGGCAGGTCGCACCTGTGAGTTGGAGGCTCAGCTGGGTGTGTTGTACGTGAAGTATGGGGTATTTGGCAAGATACCTGACTAGGGCAAACTTATTGATTAAGGCATCGGTGTCATGAGCTTAGCATAATAGTGTGGAATATAGGTATTTGCATGTGTTGCAATATCGCCAATGGATGAGATTCTTGTGTTCAAAAGCTTTATGGGTTATTTAAAAACCCATTATTGTTTATTAAAAACCTATGAATTCACTCAACCGTTGTGTTGACATGTTAGCATGTATTCTCAGGTGTATAGGTTTAAGAGCAGCTGGAGCATGGAGCCGCGCGGGATAAAGTAAAGGCAAAACAAACAATTTCCATTCGATACATTTGACAAATCTTTATTACTTCTTAAGGTTTGTATAAATTGGTGGGACCTCTTCTTTTAGTTAACTCTAATTTAATAAAATTATCGAATGGTTTATTTTATAAAACGTCTCTTTTGAGGTCGTTTTCTATGACTATTGATACAATGATTTTGCTAGGTTCAATTTTACTCTCGGAATCCTCTCGAATTGATCTCGGCCTTTAGTGGAATGATTTGTTCTTGGTTACTAAAAAGGAGTTGGTTTTTTATTCTATTTTAACACTTAGATGCAAATGACGTTGAGTAACTTAAAACTTTGGAAGGTTTGACAAATTAATAATTAGAGAATTACTTTGAAAACTTGAATGAATTAATGCTTAAAAACTTGTTCTTATCGGAATAATAAAAATTATACTATCGGAATAAAATTAAAGTGATCCATCGGAATGTTGCAAATGCAGGTCCATCGGAATGTTGCCATTAATCACCATCGGATTATTCAAAATGCAAGCTGTCGAAATGAGGTCCTGTCGGAATGCAGACGATCGGAATGTACCTATCGGAAAGTTCCAGATCGGGATGTGGTAAATAAAATTTGGCCAGAGTTTCGACTAGAAAATGGACCTAAACCCCGTCGGAATATGCGATCGCAATACGCGATCGCAATCCCAGATCGGAATAGGGGATTCTTACAAACTATCGCAAAGTGAAACCCCTTTTGGGTTATTGCGATACCAAGACCAAAGAAGCTATCGGAATGTGTTAAAACCCTACTTTTGCGATGGAAGCAAGTGTGTTCCGAAAATGGTGGCAACTTAGAATCTCAATAAGCTTGCACAATAAGCCAAGTGATCCGTAACTTTAACACTTCAAAAAGATTAAATTTGATAGCTTTTGAAAACAAGAAACTTTAAAACTTAATAAACAAAACTTTTGAATGATTAAATCTTATAAGAAATCCGAAATCAATAAGCTTGAACAAGCAATAAGCCGATAAGCATGGAGAGCTTATGGCTTATTCACGTAGAGCTTAAGAAGAAACAAGTAAACATTAAACTTTTAACACGAGCCAATCCAATAATCCAAACCGTATGGAATTCAACAATAGGATCAAGGACTTTGACAAATCAAGAAAAGTAGAAAAAGCTTAAAGAACTTAAAAACTAAACTTGATTATGATTAATGAAATCAAAAGTACAAGAAAGCTTGAATTAAAAGATGAAAAACAAAGGAAAAGTTTAGTGAGAGAAAGTATGGAACTTTCTCTCTCTAAAACTAGAGAGAAAATGAAAACTAAAGACTAGCTAAAACTAAGTGTGTGAAAATTTGTGAAGTGAAGGCTTTATATAGGCGTGTGTATGGTGTTGATGGGCTTTTGAATGGGCTTTGATTTGGGCTTCTTTTTCTTCTTTCTTCTTAAGTCTTCATGCGTCTTTAAATAAACGTTTCCGACTTGGATTTGAGAAGTGTCGGTGAATAATTCCAACTCGTCTTATAATCTTTTATTTAATAGACTCGAGTTCTTCGACATAAATGAATCTTCCATCTTTGGCTCTATTCTTCGATAAATCTTCAAATAGGCACAATGACTTCAAATCTTTTGCACTTTTTTGGACAATAGACTTCGTCTTGAGCCCTTTTCTTCGATAAAACCCGTGCAATCCCATGTTTTCTTTAATATTCATCCGGTCGACTCTGAAAACATAATAAACACAAAAACCACGCATAATTCCAAACAAATGATATTAAATACGTGTTTTGGTCTTGTTTTAGCCCGGTTTAAGTGGTAAAAGGATGGGTGTTTTCACACCTATCAAATCCCCTACACTTAACCATTGCCATGCCCTCATGCAATGCTTAGTGACAAAGCACAATTACACTTTTCTCATTATCAATTAACCTTGGCCTTATTAAAATACTACTAAACAAAAATTTAGAGTACTAAGTAATTAAAATTTTAATGTAAACAAGAGAATAGAAAATAACTTATGTGGTAATAACTTGGAAAGAGATCGAGGACTTACATTAGGGCTTCGGTGCTGCGAAGATTTATCACCCTCAAGTTTCACGTTCCCCAAACTAAGCTTAAAAACGAGATCATTGTTATTATAAGTTAGTAATTCAAACACTCACACACATGGCTTAATTAAATGCTTAAACTCCCTTATTCCTAGGTGTATCTCTTATATTTTATTTTAGTCTTCGAATGATCATGAAGATGCATTTTTGGACTTATTTCGATAGTTTATTAGGGCTGAAAGCAAAGTAGGACGATTCGATCAATAGTTAGCTAAAGGACAAAATCTTTTAAAACTGCTTCTCGGGATATCAAAAAGTTCATATCTTGGCATAACTTGGTTCACGATTTGAGACCTTTCTCGGGCCGATATTTGGCATGTACTTCATACTTCATATCTTCGAGAGACGTTCTTGAGATAATGGTCTTCTCATCATAATAGAATTTCTTCGCTTGGAGACTTTTGAGGGGTACTCCAACTTTGTTGACCACGACTTCATGATTATTTCTTCAATCTCTAACTGGGATTTTGAGATACAACGATCCGCCTCCTTTTCGGACTTGGATCTATTTATCCTCATACCTTGTTAGGGTCTTTTCGGATAGACTTCTCCATGATCTTTGTGGGAGTTGATTGCTTTTCGTCGTGAGTCTTGATCCTTCATATCGATTTTAGGAATAATGCTTTTCACATCACTTTGGATCTTCAGCAATAAAATTGAATCCTCATGCCTTGTTAGGGCCTTTTCGGATTCGCCAATCTTCGCGCCCCGCTTCATAAGTTATGCCTTGGCTATGAACTCTCGTCATTACCGAGCAACTTTTAAACGATCTTGGGCTAGAAGCTAAGTAACTTTTCAAATCGTAAGACCTTACTTATTGCAGATAAATTATTAGCAAGTGATGGGAGAATAGGCAAATAATTACACCAAGTGGGCTTGCGCAAGAATACCGACTTATAATTGACTCTATCATTTCTCGTCCTCCACAGTTTAAAATCTCAAGTAATGAGACTCGTGGACACTTAGCCTAATAAACCAATTAAGGTCTATATGGTTAAAGATACTAGCTAGAATAAACTTGGATAAGTCTATTCGGGTTGAGTCAAAATGAACGCAACGGGCCTAATATGTCAAAAATTTCTAAACTAGCCACACCACTTATTAATATTTTTGACTTTATTGTGGAATATATACATATGAAAGCAACGATAAAAATCTAAAAATTACGACTAAATGGCCAAAGTTAATTAAAAATTTGAAAGATGTTGAAAAAGATGATTTTCCGGTTAAATGAAGGCATTTTCATGGAAAAGTCCACTTAAAACTTCGATAGAAGTCCCCCCTACACTTAAGATAAACATTGTCCTCAATGTTTAAGCATGTGGGAAAAGTCTCCCCTACACTTATGACATTGTGCACGTTGGTTAACTCAAGTTAAGGAAGAGACGACTAAAGTGATCAATTTCAAATGTGAGTATGAAGAAAATTGAATCACGATAGTTGAGAGATAGAACCGGATTTCGGATAACACGGGAGCACGGTTCTTCAAAGGTTCCAAGAGTGCACTTATCCCTGTAATCACATCACCACAAAAATACAAACACCTATGCAGGCCCCCCTACACTTAGGAGGTTAAAACGTAAAAGGATAGATACTCGGGCTGCCTCCCGAGGAGCGCTTGTTTTTTATGACCGAGTCACGAGCCTGACTCGACCCAAAATTAGTTCATGGGGAACGTGGTGAGGGATGGAATCATCTCCTGAGAGATGTCCTCACCAAAGTACAGCTTCAGACGCTGGCCATTCACCTTGAAATTGGGCCCATTTGGCTGAGAAAGCTCAATGGTCCCATACGGAAAGACGTTGGCGACGGTGAATGGACCAGACCAGCGGCTCTTCAACTTGCCAGAGAAGATCTTCAACCGAGAGTTGAAAAGTAAGACTTGATCACCAACATGGAACTCTCGGTTCTTGATTTTTGCGTCATGGAGGATCTTCGTCTTCTCTTTGTAGATCAGCGAGTTCTCATAAGCTTCATTTCTCAGTTCGTTGAGCTCGTTGAGTTGAATCTTGCGATGATCACCGACTTTGTTGATGTCGAAGTTAGCCCACTTTAAGGCCCAGTGCGCCTTATGCTCCAGCTCGATGGGAAGGTGGCATGCTTTCCCGTACACAAGACGATAAGGGGTACAACCGATCGGGGTCTTGTAAGCAGTACGGAAAGCCCACAGAGCATCATCTAACTTATCGGCCTACGCGGCACGATGCTCTCCCACAGTACGCTCCAAAATTCGCTTCAATCCACGATTGGATATCTCGGCTTGCCCATTGGTTTGGGGATGATAAGCGGTGGAAAGACGGTGATTGACACCATACTTGGCCATGACTCTTGCAAATTGATCGTTGCAAAAATGAGTCCCGCGGTCACTGATAATAGCACGAGGAACGCCGAATCGAGCGAACAGCGATTTCAAAAAGTTACAAACCAACCTTGCATCATTAGTAGGTAAAGCTTTGGCTTCAACCCACTTGGAGACGTAGTCAACGGCAACAAGGATGTATTTGTTTCCTTTAGATGAAGGAAATGGCCCCATAAAGTCGATACCCCAAACGTCAAAGATTTCACACACTTGAATGAAATTCTGAGGCATCTCGTCTTTATGTGTGATCGTGCCTTGTTTCTGGCAAGCATCACATTTTTTAACCATATCGTGAGCGTCACGATAAATGGAGGGCCAATAGAATCCTGAATCAAACACTTTTTTGGCGGTGTAGTTGGGACCAAAGTGACCACCAGTGGGTCCTTTGTGGCAAGCATCAAGGATTTCGAAAGCTGCCGGTCCATCAACACATCGGCGAATAATCAAGTCAGCACATTGTTTGAAAAGATACGGGTCATCCCAGAAGTAAGTCTTTATGTCTTTGAAGAACTTCTTCTTTTGCTGGGATGTTAACCCGTCAACGAGGATTCCACCCGCCAAGTAGTTTGCAATGTCTGCAAACCACGGGGTTTCGTCAGCAGTCGAGTTAATAGACATTAAGGTCTCCAGGGGAAAAGAATCATTGATTTCTTTGTTCGGATGAGCCCCCTGGGAAGGATCCTCAAGTCTACTAAGATGATCCGCGGCTAGGTTTTCTGCTCCTTTTTTATCGCGGATGTCGATTTTAAATTCCTGGAGCAGCAAAACCCAGCGAAGAAGTCTTGGTTTGGAATCTTGCTTTGTCAACAAGTACTTCAACGCGGAATGATCGGTGTACACAATGGTGGTGGAAAGGACAAGATAGGGGCGGAATTTGTCAAAAGCCTAGACAACAGCTAAAAGCTCTTTTTCCGTTGTCGTATAATGCAATTGTGCCCCAGTCATTGTCTTGCTAGCGTAATGGATCGGTTGGAAGTGTTTGTTCACTCTTTGTCCAAGAACCGCTCCAATAGCAAAATCACTAGCATCGCACATCAACTCAAAAGGCAGCTCCCAATTAGGGGTAACTAAGACGGGTGCCTTAGTAAGCTTATCCTTAAGTGAGTCAAAGGCGTCAAGACACTCTTTGGAGAAGATAAAAGGAGTATCTTTTTCCAAGAGGTGGGTCATCGGGCGAGCGATTTGAGAAAAATCTTTGATGAATCGACGGTAGAAGCCCGCATGACCCAGGAAACTTCTCACACCCTTCACGGTTGAAGGTGGAGGCAACTTAGCGATAACATCGACTTTAGCACGGTCTACTTCAAGACCGGCTTTCGAGATCTTGTGTCCTAGGACGATGCCTTCTTTTACCATAAAATGGCATTTTTCCCAATTCAGAACTAGGCGAGTGTCTTCGCACCGCTTGAGCATACGTTCCAAATTGGCAAGGCACGCAGAGAATGAATCGCCATAGACCGAGAAATCATCCATGAATACTTCCATAGTGTCTTCCACCATGTCATGGAAGATAGCCATCATACACCTTTGGAATGTCCCAGGAGCATTACATAAACCAAAAGGCATGCGTTTGTAAGCAAATGTTCCATAGGGACAAGTGAATGTGGTCTTTTCTTGGTCCTTGGGATCGATGGGAATTTGAAAATACCCGGAGAAGCCATCTAAGAAGCAGTAATAATCATTACCAGCTAGACGCTCGAGCATTTGATCCATGAAGGGAAGAGGAAAGTGGTCTTTTCTCGTGGCATCATTGAGCTTGCGATAATCAATACAAACTCTCCACCCAGTAACGAGACGAGTGGGAATCAACTCGTTGTGTTCATTGGGAACAACGGTTATTCCGCCCTTCTTGGGCACCCAATGGACGGGACTTACCCACGGCGAATCCGAAATAGGGTAGATCAAGCCGGCATCGAGAAGTTTGATAACCTCTTGTTTGATGACGTCATGAATTTTAGGATTAACCCTTCTTTGGTTCTGGATTGTGGGTTTGAAGTCATCTTCCATGAGAATCTTGTGAGTACAAAAGTTCGGATCAATTCCGCGGATATCGGAAATTTTCCAAGCAATTGCTTTCTTATGAGCTTTAAGCACAGCGATGAGACGAGTTTTCTGTTCTTCTTGCAAGTCCTTAGCGATGATGACGGGTGACTTCTTCTCTTCTTGAAGGAACGCATACTCGAGATGGGGCGGCAACTCTTTAAGTTCTAAATCCGGAGGATTCTCGACGGGAGGCGTTTTCAAAGTCGTGGCATCGATAGCAATAACCGTGGGAGATGGAGGGGAAGGATTGTCTTCGGTGAGAAGATTGTCAAAGAAATTCATATCTTCATCCCCATCGATAGGAGAATCATCAGTAGATAAGGTCACATCTCCCATGGTATCTTCAAGATGTTTCCAGAATAAATCACTATCTCCAAATAGAGACAACGATGAATCAATAGAGGACACGGTCTCAACATTGGGAAGAGAGGAGGGAATACTTTTGCAAGCATCAATAAAGTGTGCTTCACAAGCCTCATCCAGAACGTCAATACAATTAACACTCTCGTTGGAATAAGGTTGTTTAGACAACTTTCCCATGTTGAAGACTACTTTATCGTCACCCACTCTCATGATAAGCTCACCGGCTTCAACATCAATGAGAGTGCGACCGGTCCTAAGGAATGGACGACCAACAATAAGTGGCACACGGGGGTCCATCTCGTAGTCGACGACAACAAAATCAGCAGGAAAGGTGAATTTGTCGACTCCTACAATGACATCTTCGGCTATCCCCACTGGATAAGCAACCGTACGGTTGGCCAATTCCAAAGTCATTTTAGTGGGGACTAGCTCTGGGAGAGATAATTGCTTCCAAACACTTAGAGGCATGAGATTAATACTGGCACCTAGATCGGCTAGGGCCATGCAATTTTCTACTCCCGGGAAATTGCAAGGGATGAGAAAACGACCCGGATCACCAAGCTTGATTGGCAATTTCCTTAAGAGCACTGCAGAGCAGTTCTCATTAAGTTGGGTGTTGGCGAGATCGAGGAGCTTTTCCTTGTCGCTCAGAAGATCTTTAAACATTTTAGCATATTTAGGCATGTGAGCGAGAGCCTCAGCAAAGGAGATATTGAAATTCAGTTGTTTGAACATTTTAAGGAAATTCGAAACCTGAATATCATCCTTGCTTTTGAGCTTTTCTTTCCTCAACCTAGATGGATAAGGTATTTTGGAAGAAGAGGAAGACTTTGGAATAATAGGATCACTCACATCCTTGGGTGGAGGAGGGGTAGAAGGAAGAGGTGGAGAAATTGGGGAAGGAGAAGGATGAGGGATAGGAGCAGGTGACTCGTTCTCCTTAGTCACAACCACCGGTGGAGGTATAGGAAGCTCGGGTTCCTTGGTACCTTTACCACTGCGAGTGGTGATTGCTTTCATCTCCCCTCTTGGATTCGCGACGGTATTACTCGGAAGAGTACCCGAAGAAGAGGGTTGATTACTGTTGAAGAAACTAGCCATCATGTTCCTCAAGTCATTCGTTTGGCTATCCATAGTGTTCTTCATATCAGCTCTTAGATCATTCCCTTGTTTCATCAGATCTGCTTTCAAGTTGCGCACTTCCTGTTGGAGATTATCCACGATCACATCGTTAGTCCTCATGTAGGTTCCAATGTCTTGATGTGATGCGGGGGTTTGGTTTGAAGGAGCAGTGTATGCGGGTGGTTGATAAGCAGGTTGCTGGTAAACTTGGTTGTTACGTTGAGGTGGTTGTTGTTGCTTGTGAGGAGGGATGTATGGTGTACGAGTTTGTTGTTGTTGAGGAGGGCGGTTGAGGTTTTGTTGTTGGTTTTGGTTGTTAGGATTAAAACCAGGTGGTGAGAGATAGTTGTTGGAACGGTAGCTAAGCATATTGCGGTCACCTTGAGGTTTTGCTTGATAAGCAGGTTGAGTATAGGTGCCATATGCTGCATTAACATTCTCAGCAGGGTAGTCTTGGGTGGCGGTACAAGTTGTGTAAGAGTGAGGACCACCGCATATCTCACAAGGTTGGCTGACAGCGTTCACTTGAGCGTTCTTGGCGTTGTTGCTGTTGTTGTTGCTGACGGTGTGGGTGACAAGCGATTCAAGAAGCGTGGTGATTTTGTCTAATCGCTTGTCGCTGTCGTTAGTGCTAGCACTAGCAACATTGGTCCTAACACTCTTGGTTTGAACACGAGATTTGTTCTCAATGATGTCCCAAGCAGCATTGGAAGTCTTAGCCAATAAATTACCCCCCGAGGCACTATTCAGTGAATCTTGGTCATTCATGCTTAAACCATTGTAAAAAGTATTTATTTGATGAACTTTGGTAAAACCATGTTGTGGGCATTTTCTTAAAAGATCTTTAAAGCGATCCCAAGATTCACTGAATGACTCATCGTACTTTTGTTCAAAGTTTATAATCTCATTCCGCAAAGCGGTAGTACGAGAGGGTGGAAAAAAGTAGTTGATAAACTTTGTTTCCAAATCCGTCCACGAGAGAATACTCTGTGGCGGTTCCTTAGCAAGCCAATGTCGGGCTTGTCCCTCTAAAGAAAAGGGAAAAAGTTGTAACCTTATAACCTCCTGTGGAACTCCATTGAATTTGACCGTGTTGGTGAGTTGTAGAAATCTCTTGATATGGTCATGTGGGTCATCAATGGTTCGTCCCAAGAATGGTTGAGCTGAGACCATCTGGATAAAGCCTGACTTTAGCTCGAAATTGTTGGCGGCAATTGGTGGTATAACAATTGGGTCCGTGTTGCCATCAACGTGAGCTTGCAGCAATTCAATCATCGGGCGATTATCCGGAAGGTGCTCATTGTTGTTGTTATTGTTCATGTTGTTGAAAGGCGGATTGTTGTTGTTATTATTGTTGTTCGGAGGTGGTATGTTATTGTTGTTTTGTACACCAGCCATGTCTAAGTTATCGAGAGGCTCGGGCTCTTGATAAGACGTGGATCGAGTGCGCATACACCTGCAAAAGAACGAACAAAGAAAAACAAAGCAAAAATATTTTTGGTTTTTATTGTTTTTTTAGTTTTTAGGATTTTTTTGAAAATTTTATATATTTTTTAGTTGTTTTTGAAGATTTTCTTGCAAAAGTAACGTTCACGGGGAACGGATCCCAAAATCCAATTTCTCACAAAAAACTTTTGATCGTAACGAGAAGAGCCGGCAGCGGCGCCATTTGATACAATGATTTTGCTAGGTTCAATTTTACTCTCGGAATCCTCTCGAATTGATCTCGGCCTTTAGTGGAATGATTTGTTCTTGGTTACTAAAAAGGAGTTGGTTTTTTTATTCTATTTTAACACTTAGATGCAAATGACGTTGAGTAACTTAAAACTTTGGAAGGTTTGACAAATTAATAATTAGAGAATTACTTTGAAAACTTGAATGAATTAATGCTTAAAAACTTGTTCTTATTGGAATAATAAAAATTATACTATCGGAATAAAATTAAAGTGATCCATCGGAATGTTGCAAATGCAGGTCCATCGGAATGTTGCCATTAATCACCATCGGATTATTCAAAATGCAAGCTGTCGAAATGAGGTCCTGTCGGAATGCAGACGATCGGAATGTACCTATCGGAAAGTTCCAGATCGGGATGTGGTAAATAAAATTTGGCCAGAGTTTCGACTAGAAAATGGACCTAAACCCCGTCGGAATATGCGATCGCAATACGCGATCGCAATCCCAGATCGGAATAGGGGATTCTTACAAACTATCGCAAAGTGAAACCCCTTTTGGGTTATTGCGATACCAAGACCAAAGAAGCTATCGGAATGTGTTAAAACCCTACTTTTGCGATGGAAGCAAGTGTGTTCCGAAAATGGTGGCAACTTAGAATCTCAATAAGCTTGCACAATAAGCCAAGTGATCCGTAACTTTAACACTTCAAAAAGATTAAATTTGATAGCTTTTGAAAACAAGAAACTTTAAAACTTAATAAACAAAACTTTTGAATGATTAAATCTTATAAGAAATCCGAAATCAATAAGCTTGAACAAGCAATAAGCCGATAAGCATGGAGAGCTTATGGCTTATTCACGTAGAGCTTAAGAAGAAACAAGTAAACATTAAACTTTTAACACGAGCCAATCCAATAATCCAAACCGTATGGAATTCAACAATAGGATCAAGGACTTTGACAAATCAAGAAAAGTAGAAAAAGCTTAAAGAACTTAAAAACTAAACTTGATTATGATTAATGAAATCAAAAGTACAAGAAAGCTTGAATTAAAAGATGAAAAACAAAGGAAAAGTTTAGTGAGAGAAAGTATGGAACTTTCTCTCTCTAAAACTAGAGAGAAAATGAAAACTAAAGACTAGCTAAAACTAAGTGTGTGAAAATTTATGAAGTGAAGGCTTTATATAGGCGTGTGTATGGTGTTGATGGGCTTTTGAATGGGCTTTGATTTGGGCTTCTTTTTCTTCTTTCTTCTTAAGTCTTCATGCGTCTTTAAATAAACGTTTCCGACTTGGATTTGAGAAGTGTCGGTGAATAATTCCAACTCGTCTTATAATCTTTTATTTAATAGACTCGAGTTCTTCGACATAAATGAATCTTCCATCTTTGGCTCTATTCTTCGATAAATCTTCAAATAGGCACAATGACTTCAAATCATTTGCACTTTTTTGGACAATAGACTTCGTCTTGAGCCCTTTTCTTCGATAAAACCCGTGCAATCCCATGTTTTCTTTAATATTCATCCGGTCGACTCTGAAAACATAATAAACACAAAAACCACGCATAATTCCAAACAAATGATATTAAATACGTGTTTTGGTCTTGTTTTAGCCCGGTTTAAGTGGTAAAAGGATGGGTGTTTTCACACCTATCAACTATGTGTGATGTGCTATGAAGTAACGCCCAATGTTGATATTCCGCTGCCTTGTGAAATTGGGGGTGTTACAGATTGGTATCCGAGCACTAGTTATAGCGAACTAGGTCATTTTTAAAACCTGGACTATAACAGCTCTTTCGTAAAATTGTTTGATTGCCTTACAAAGTATCCGCGCGCTCATGGCTCCTAGAAACCAATGCTTGGTTGTGATAATGTGATCCTTTTTGTATGTAGAAATGGTTGTATGTATATGAATGTATATACTATGGTATTTAAGGGCATTGCGCATGAATCAATGGTCCTTGCGTGATTATCATACATTTTATGATACGGCTTTATAGAGAGTTTGGCCTCGCCGCCAATCACTTTTCTCGATAATTAATTTATTATCCGAATATGAGAATTAAACTCGTTTGATACTTTTAGTACGTATATATTGTTTAATAATTGATCGCATATCGACTAATTTGGACTTGATTGTTGTTATTGCATTGTGATGTGCCATTTTAGGACATCTCTTTTCGAAAAGTAATTGATTATTGTGTTATTCATATGTTTGTTACTCCATATGAATTTTGAAGAAACATTTCTTCAAGGAGACACCTTCTTTTTAATATAACGTTAAATTTAATTGTGTATGTTTACTTTTTATTGGCGAAAAGGTGGATGCCTGTGTTGGACCTAAAATATATATATACCCAAATCAACTATATATAATTTGGGTACAACAAAGATATGCTCATAGTAGTCATCCAGTTGAGTGACTTAAGACTTATATTTAAATGGAATGGGACATTTAAATATAGAGATTTTAAATCGCCCAACTATGTATCGTTTAAGGTTCTCTTATTGAAATGGATTGGGACATTTGAATAAGAAAGTTTAAACCACTGGACCTTAGATTGTCGATGGTTTCTTTATTCAAATGGTATGGGACGTTTGAATACATAAGTCATGGAGTAAGTTTGACACCCTATACTTTTCTTGGCATTTAATTTGGCTATGATATCGTGTTATGTGACGGTATTACCTGAGTAGGATGACTTATAATCATCTTGTTGAAATAAATTGGGACGCCTTTTTATTTGAACAAGAAAGTTATAAGTTCCCTAACCATAAATTTATAATTCTTGTTTACATGGATTGGGACGCCTTTGGATGTAAACAACGAATTATAAATCAGTGGGCTCAAGTGTGCCTGAGTTGGTTTGTGATTATTTTGTATATGGACGTATTTCTTTGACTCGTGATTCGTTAGTATGAATCATTCATTACCGTCGTATTTATGGTTATTATTGATTATCGTCTATGTACGAGTAACCCATTAGTATTTTCCCAAGTTGTGATTTGTCTTTATGGACCATTTATAATGTGCCCCGATTATCGTAAGCTTGATAAGCTGATCGTTAAGAACCATTACACGTTCCAAGGATAGACGACTTGTTTAATCGACACTAGTATTTAAGTGTGTACTTGTGGATCGACTGGCGATTAAGTTATCACTGATAGCTTATCTTGGATGAAAAGATTTTGAAATTTTGCTTGTTATTACGGATGGTTCATCGAATAATTTTTTAGACGTAACGAGAATTATCTTTTGGGTATGGATCCGTTTGTGAGCACCCTGTAATATATGTTGGGTATGGATCCGTTTGTGAGCACCCTATAATGTCATTTGGGTATGGATCCGTATGTGAGCACCCTCTAATGACAAAAATAATTATCGATTTACATCTATGTAATAAAGACGTGAACATCCTTTAACTTGCAAACGTTCCTTTGACTAGACTTACCTAAAAATCCCGTCAAACATTCTTATTTATCATGGATTGGGTATTTAGCAAGCATGAGTTAACTTGACTGAACTTATTTGATTTGGTGTGGCTTGGTTATTTTGTAAGCATGCCGTAATGTGATTATATGTGCCTAATGATGGGACATTTGTAATTGATTTGGATCATAGTTCCTCCGATAGAGTAATGTATACTCAGAACGATTTTTCGTATCGATGAATTCCCTTTTGACGAAATAGGCATGCATGTTTGAGATCATGCAACTGGGCTATTTTGTACGAATAGTAATAATTACCTCGTCTTGAATATTGCATAACGTTTCCAATGGAGTTATGTACTATCCATGCAATTTTCTTTTTATAATGTGATCACTTTAACTAAAACTCGTGGACGATATATGTTTTGGTTTGATCGATGTGATCACCGATAATTTTTAATTGATTGTCGCATTGAAAAGTTTTCAAATGCGTCCACTTGTTTTGATTCATCACTTGTCATTTGGACTCTTTCAAACTTATATCGACCGCCGCAAGTTTCATAAGCTAGTAGTAATGTACGTTGAAGCACTTCCAAAAATTGACGATTTATTAATCTTTTCATTTCCAATTGATTTTTCTTCGAGTTATGTATGCAGATACATTCAAGTTTTTCACTTGTGCCGTTACATGTACTCACCGCTTTATGTTTTGTTCATCCAACCTTCGTTAGGAACCTCGACAATGAGTTTCCTATTTCTCATATCTTCGCCGTTAAACCGAAGACTATTGAGACAAATTAAGCGCTGGGACATCGCTTCCTAAAGGGGTAGATGATGTAATAACCCGAACTTTAAAATCAACATTTATATTAAGATTTAATCTTATTTCTAATATTTGGACCAATAAATATTAACCGACATTTATTTGTCATATTGGTTCAACAAATAATATTGAAATCTTGACTAACCAACAAGGTTAAGGTTGTAACATATCGAATACGTGTCATTTATTATTTATCAATAAAGTCTATGTCCGTCATCGACCGTGAACATTTTCATTATGACATAAAAATATTTTCTATTGTCCTCGTTTTAATTTCTTGGTTTACGGACATTCTTCATAATTTACGTTAAACCATTAGACGTCTTTCTTTTATATAATGTGTTATCCTATTTTAAATTATAGCCTCATTTATTTATCAGAATATTAATGTTCTCTGAATGTCCAAGTTTTTATTTTATATTGAGCGTTTATTTTTCGTGTTTTGAGTGTATCTTTTAAATCGCGTAATTTTTATATTATCGGGTATTAATAATATCCGCTTTATCATACTGTCAGATAAAATTTAAAACATTAAGTTCACCAACATCTTACACTTTGTGTAGACACATGTATATAATTAGTTCATTTTATTTTCCGAATATCTAACCTTGTGTGCACGTGTCTAGTGGTATCATCAAAATGACACCAAAGTTGTAATGACTTAGATGAAACCGACAACATCTTTATCCTAACAATAGTCACATTTACATATCTTTCTTGATTTTTCCTTTTCCTTGCCGAATATCAAACCGACTACATCACCACTTTCAAACATATTTAGCTCAAATATTTACTTCACAAGTAAAAGTTTGATTACCAAGGAATATTCTCGACGGTGGTCTTTTAAATCAAGATGTATCAAGAGTTTTTGGTATATTTGGGGCTTAATTTATTGACGTTTTCATGGAGAGATTAAAGTATTGCAAGGATTACAAGAGTTTATAATTGGTTGATATTTGTGAATTGTCTTGGGCCAAAGTCATGATCACAACTATTGTTTTTCCATCATTTCTTGTAAGGACTTCTTTGATTTTTTTTATATAAGATGTTTGAAACTATATAATTATAATTATACTTCTATAAATATTACTATGTACATAATAATTTATTTAGGGTCTTGAGCATTGTATATGATTTGTGACATAAAAAGTTGGCCTAAACAAGCTCTACATAATGGATGTAATTTTCAGATTTACATCAGTCCCAAAAACGAGATGATTGTTTAAAATCAGTAGGTACTGGTCTCTGTACAAATATATAGGGTGATAGGTCTATGTTTTGTGGTGATTTGGCCGGGTCGCTCGTCTCGTGACGATACCCGATGAATTAGATATGGTCAAAATAGTGAAAAGTGTCGAACCTGAATATGCTTTATAAACGAACTGATAACTTTTACAAGAACTCATATTCATTGGAAAAGGTAAGACTATAGGTTGTAGATAAATTTATGAAGAAGTATAATCAATTGGATAGTCCACCAGTTCCTTACGGTTTGGAAATGGCGGCCGAAACGGTGAGAACGACATTGGCAGTAAAAAACAGCCAACTCTTCTAAGTAATAAAATGGGTAAATAAGCTATGATAACTATAATTAGAGGCAATTGAACTTATAATAAGTAAACTAAATAAGTTAAGAATGACTTTAGTAAAAAATAACTCATCTATATTATATACGGTTTAGGAGAAACGGTCTAATTAACGAGACATGTCGTGAAAATTGTAAGAATTAGACTATATTAAATTAAGGTAAAATGTGATGATTTTTATAAACACCGAAATGGTATGAGCCGCTTTTTAGTAAATATAGACTCGTTTATTTATTGATAACTAGAATACCCGAGACTCGGCCATCGTGGACATTAAGTTTACATCGTTATGAGGCGTTTCAGAACCCGTAATACATATAAAGTGGATTTGGGCCACAAAAGCCCAACTTACACTTATAATGGCTATTGAGCCATTATTGAAATTGAGATTCATAATAATTTTGATATTGATTTTGAAATGGACTTAACTCACATGAATATGTAATGGGCCACTAATGAGCTTTAATGGGCTTAATTGTCAAAATGGGAAAATATATGGTAAATTGTTATCAAAAGTCTTATGAAAAGTTTTACAAACTTATACAATGTCCAAGCTTACTAAAGTGAACTATTTAAATATATATATATATGACTTATGTATTGTCTCGAGCCTAAGACGCGTCTCGTTATATTAGGTCTCTTTCGATTATATGTCGACTGTTGAGCATCTCGTTCTCGATCAATGAGAGATTGATATCTCGTGAAGTCGTGTATCGACTATTGGACGTTTATTCCTTGATCTACGTGTAATATCTATAATAGGTGAGTTCATAGCCTCGCTTTTACTGCTTTATATGTTTTATAAACCCGCGAGGGGGAATACATGCTCTTGGTATAAAAAGATATGTTGCTTATATATATGATTTTAGGAGAATATGTTTATGAATAAACATGCGATGTTTGGCTGTATGCTTTGAACGAATACAAGCTGCTGATTAATAAATGTAAATAAGTTTGATTGAATGCTTTTGGAAAATGAACACAAGCGTTGATTGTATAGGTAATGAGCCACTATTAGTAAGGCTAAGTTGCTTATTGCCAGTGAAAAGTCCCTATAAATCGTGAACCGTTAACTACCTATGATAGGTAGGCGCTCGTACAGACGAATGGATCCATTGGGAATGATGACCCCCACCCAGGCAGGTCGCACCTGTGAGTTGGAGGCTCAGCTGGGTGTGTTGTACGTGAAGTATGGGGTATTTGGCAAGATACCTGACTAGGGAAAACTTATTGATTAAGGCATCGGTGTTATGATCTTAGCATAATAGTGTGGAATATAGGTATTGCATGTGTTGCAATATCGCCAATGGATGAGATTCTTGTGTTCAAAAGCTTTATGGGTTATTTAAAAACCCATTATTGTTTATTAAAAACCTATGAATTCACTCAACCGTTGTGTTGACATGTTAGTATGTATTCTCAGGTGTATAGGTTTAAGAGCAGCTGGAGCATGGAGCCGCGCGGGATAAAGTAAAGGCAAAACAAACAATTTCCATTCGATACATTTGACAAATCTTTATTACTTCTTAAGGTTTGTATAAATTGGTGGGACCTCTTCTTTTAGTTAACTCTGATTTAATAAAATTATCGAATGGTTTATTTTATAAAACGTCTCTTTTGAGGTCGTTTTCTATGACTATGTGTGATGTGCTATGAAGTAACGCCCAATGTTGATATTCCGCTGCCTTGTGAAATTGGGGGTGTTACAACTTGTATAAGAATCAATACAACATATAACACATAAATGCATCTACTCACATAATCACACGATCACATAAACTAAGGTTCAAAACTCTGTTTATTAAAATAACATAGTCTAGCTAAAACAGCATAGACATAATCCAAAATGAAAACATCATCAATATTAAGTCAAGTTGCCCGTAAGAGTTGAAATGGCCTAAACTAGGTAAACAATTAATTGTTGGATATCGTGGATCCCGTATCCGATTCTCCTCCTTCATTATTGTTACTATCCGGATAAACCGGTTCAGTCTTGACATTCATCCATAGTCGTTCCCTATTCCCTTCCTTAGCTGTTATTGTTAACACGGTTTTATAAATTCACATATTATTCACCTCCTCCTTGAACATGTGCTCTATAGCCTCACATGGATACCACTCATATATTTTATACGTCGGTTGCATCCTATCCTCGTAATCCCGGTGGCTTGCACCACTACTTGTCTCTTAGGGGGCATGACTTAAACATCAGAAGAAAATACTATACATAAAATAACTTAACAAAAGAGTGAAACTAACAGGTACCAAATTATGTACTATAATGTACAATATAACCAAAATACAACAATGACTAGCGTGGATGATTGTGGTTCAACCCGCACTAGTCAAAACCCGAAAAGAAAATAACATGTGGCTAAGTATGAACTACTATGGTTCAATCCATACTAGTCAAAACTTAACAAACATCGCAATAAATAACATCCTACAAAACTTCAGTTTATATAAAATGCACACATAATCCTATGATGCCTATATGCAGGGATCCTTAAGCTATAGACTAGGCTACGAGACTAGGCAACCTAATTCTCTATAACCATTGTCTCTGATACCATTCTGTCACACCCCTCCATGAGACAGAAACATAGGGTGCGAACCATGGATATCATCACAACATGACGTGTCTATAGAGAAACTATATGAAAACGAAAATGTCATAAAAAGGCGACACAAAATTCCTGACAATATCTCAAGAACATGCATGAGTCTAGGTAAATAGGTAACAGACCTACCTCTTACCAAAGACATTCAAATAACACACATCAAACATATAGGTGTCTAAAAAGTATCACTTATTCAAACATTAAATAAAGACTAAAATGAAAGGGAGGTTACTCCAAATGCAACCCTAAGCCTCCAAAGCTAGCCACTCTTATTCTCATGCTTAACCACATTCTCACCTGAAAGAGACGCTAAAACACGTCAACATAATGTTGGTGAGAGTCATAGGTTTTCACTCCTAATCAATACAAGTTAAAAAACTATGAATAACCACCAAACAATAAAATATATGGACAATGTGTTACAATGTGCATTAACAACTAACATTCAAGATTAATCATACCAAACCAATTCCAAGGCTCCCAGCCTTACCAAATACCATGGTTCCATAGGCACCCATATACCTATGTACCGATCCCAAGGTCCCGCCTTGTCAACATCCTCTTGGTACCAAGTTAAATCACAAAACAATCATGAATCAATTTGTAGTTAATCACATAAGTATACACAAGTCCATAACCAATCATAAAAAATTCACAACATAAGTTACAGAACCATATAGTGTCCCTTGCATCCCAATTGGAAGTCAAAATCATTAAAAGATATGGGACTATGAAACTCATCTGATAGCACAACATCCTAGCACTCCTGCAACCCTATAAAATCATGCACAACATACTTAGCTCGGGTCATCACACCCAAGTTAAGTAACAATCAAGGAGATGAATCTAATCCCCTTATTCCCACTAATAATGGTCACCCCTTCAAGCCTTATGTTACAAGTTAATGTATCCCTACAAATTCAGTTTTCCCGGTAGGGTTTAGTAGTTACTAACCGACCACACGAAGTGAAATTAACCCATCATTTGACTCTTACCCTAATGAAGTTATGTTTTCCCATGACCTATCAACTTCAAAAACAAATTCCGTTTCCTACTTGTACATTTAACCCCTCCGTTTGGTCCCTATGCCAAAAGTTGTTTTTACCAAAGCTGATTTTCCGTACACGCTAAATGTTCGACACCAAAAGCCCAACCTAAACAACATAACTTTTATCCAAACCTTTCATATACATTATAAAGAGTTTCCAAATCAAAAATCTTTGGTTACCTCTTTTGTTTGGTTAGGTTTTGACTCAAATTCCCGAAATCAAAATTATTTCCTTAACATCACACTGTTTTTGTAAGGACTGTTTGGTGACCTTCCCGAACTCTGTTTTTGACGAAATTTACATATTCGAAAAGTAGACTCTCTGAGCTTATTTTTTAAAAAAACAAAAATCGTCCAAAGGTTTTACCTACTGCCCAAAACAGTCCGCGCAAGACAGCCCTAAAAACTTTACTGTTTTTACATCTTTATCAATAACCTTCTAATCATCAATAATCTATCCCTAATTCTTAATCCACATCCACAAAATCATTAAATAATTACTAAAATTTTCAGAATTTTAATGAAACCCTAATCATCTCAATGATGATTAATAACATTGCAAACATGTTTAATTAACAAAAACATGAATTAAATTAAGGTTTCGAATGATTTCTTACCTTGAATCAAGAAAAATAAAAGAACCCTAAGAAACCACCATTATTGTGTCGAATCAAAATCTCCAGGGAAAATATTATGTGTTTTATTTTGTTTATAAAAACCTTTATATAGTTTACAAAATAGATCATTCCTAGTTACAAAACTTTCGCTTTTTCTTTTCTTTTTGTTTAGTCGACTTTTTTTTATATATATAACCGACCTATCATTTTTTATTTTAATTACTTAGTATTGTATTTATATTATTTCCTTAAATTACCTTAATTTTTTTAGCCACTAAAGTCTCCAAAACGTTGAAACCGTAAAACTAGTCAAATTTACGCGTATACCGTAAAAGACGTAAAAATATACAGTTTTATAAAAACTCTTAGAATATGAAATAAACTATATAACTAAGTCCTAAATGACTCAAAACCATCCCGTAAATTATTCCCGTGACTAAATACCTCATCCGAGACCTCTAAATGCAAAACCCTAAATTGTAAAAATACAATTTTCTATAATACACATACGTATACGTAAACCACAAAATAACACCATCTTATTTCATAGTCACTACTATGTGAGCTCATGAGCATGAAAACATCACACATCGTTTCACTCACAAGGTACCCCGTACCCGAAGACGATTTCCAAACCACACTCTATTCACACCAAATTACACATAAACACATAAAACACATAGTCACACATAAAATAACCTAAAAATAAGACTAAGTGACGAACCTTAAAACCGTGGTTGTCACAGTTCTCGAACGTCAGGATCAAGTCATGAGGAGAAAGACGATCCCATTCGTCAAAATTCGTTGGAGGGACCATTCCGAACGGGAAGCCACTTGGGAAACGAAGGAGTCTATCCGGACTTCATACCGTCATTTTCAGTTTTGACTCGGTATATCATTTTCAGATTTCATGTGTTTCCAGCTTATGTGTCATTTCAACGTTTATTATCTCATCATCTTATCGTATCTTTAATTGGAGGACGAATTATTCTTTTAGAGGGGAAGAGTTGTAAAACCTGCTTTAAAATACCTAACAACATTAAATACATAAAAACACCGACAAATTTAAACTTTCAGATTAATTAATGTACGACACTAATCATGAATATTAATTCAAACTTTACGTATATTATTTATTACAAGTATGACGTATATTAATATTATTATTAATACACGAGAAGTTTTACGTATAATGATTAGGAAATATTCAAGAAACGATAATACGATAATTAAACACGAACTCACACGGTAAATAACTAGACACGAAAAACAAACATGAAAACTCTAGTGGTGTTTGTGGCTTGCGGCAAAAAAGAGGAAGAGAAAAGGGATGGGCCAAGCCCGGCCCATGTAATTTTACTTGTTATTAGATAAAAACACCAGGGGATTTCATAAACAACTTTTATAGTAAAATCACAAAACCCTAACTCATTCCTTCTTTGCTCCTTTCTGCAGCACACATCGAACCCACAAGGACGATTCGTTGTTTTTGGACCATTAATTATTACGGGATTGTGTTCGTGTCTTAAACCTTTTCACGCAAACAGTATCCCTTGATCTTTAATCTCATTATTTATTTCTATTTATTATTAGATCATTAAGAACAAGTATAAAAACATGTTATATAAAAGATTAAACACGGGATCGGGATAACTTTTTGTTTGTTTGAGTATGGCTCGCAAACCGAGAGTCAGGTGACTCTCGGTGGTGTTCGGTTACCAACAGCCGCAACCACTTCGGGGTCAGCGTTGGTTGTTCTTGGCTAGGTGTTGCACCACACCCCCGAATGGGGGTTGTGGCTTTCAGACAGCAGGGAACTAAGACCCCCATGGGGCTCGGTGTGTTCTCAGCGTAGGAAAAGGTAACCCTAGCGCAAGTTGGGGGTGTTTGGTTTCGGACGCAGCAACAAAACGAGAGCTCACGACAACAGGGACCACAGCCGTCCAGCTGTGGTACTTGGTTGTTGGTCTCGGGTTTTGAGCTCATATACTTGGCAATTTTTATAAGAACATGCAATTAAACCATTTATATAAATTACATTATGTTATGTTTTATTAATGAGTTTTATTAATATGGTTTAATTAAAATAAGACTTAGGTTATGTTTTTATTTAAATAAACTCATGTTATATTTGTATGTACATTTTATTTAAATAACTTATGTTAAAATAATTAATAACTTAATTATTCATGTGCATTAATTTAATGAACGAAAACTTAGCTTAATTAATTAATATCTTTTAAGGTAAAGTTTAATTACATGAAGCATGTAATACTATTAATTAATAATAACTTATTATAACATAGAATAACATTATTAATTAATAATAATAAGTTAAGCCTAAGTATTTATTATTATTAAACATTACAATATAATTATACATGACATAATATAAGCTTATTAACCTATATGTTATATCATTTAATTATTTAATAAGCATATGATTAAATATGGAATTACACTTATATGGTAACATGCTATCTATGGAAATACATTAAGTATGGTAACATGCTATTTATAGAATCACGCTAAATATGAAATCTTTCTATTTTTGGAAACTTACTAATTATGGAAACTTTCTATTTTTGGAAACTTACTATTTAAGGAAACATACTATTTTTGTAAAGTTACTATATATGGAACCTGCTATTTTTGGAAAGTTACTATATATAAAAACCTACTATTTTTAGAAAGTTACTCATTATGTTATAACAAGTACTGTCACACATAAAACATGAAATACATGAATCTAAAACACATGGAACTATAAGAAAACACATGATTTAAACAAGAAATAGTAAGTCAAGACAAGAACAAGTTTAATAAGTATGAACACGTCAAGTAAACTAAATAACAAGTATGTATAAGTAAAACCGACACTCATTCATGTCATTTTAATTATGTAGCTATTATGAAGTCGGAGTGATCTTTCACGTTCGTTTTCGTCTTCATTTACTGGACATAAGGTATGGATATTTCGTCCTTTAGTATATTAGGATTAACCCGTTTGCAGCCATTTGTCTTCCCCAGTAGTTTACGTGTCTTAAACACATCAGTATATGTTATGATTATTTTAGATTGCTTGAGCTATATACATGCATGCCAGTTTCACCTAGTTATGGGGGTTCCATAACCATAGTACTAGAGGCACTAGTGTTATGACTCTTCTGCGGTGAGAGTGATTACTCGCAGCGTCCCTTTACGGTTTTTGGCCTTTGTTATTATTATCATGTGGGGCGAATGGTGCATCCTAGGACAAGTTAATAAGATTTCATGTTAACTACGGTGTGTGTCTTGCATCCGTTATAGGAACTGATCCCTCCACTCATATTATATATTAATTAGAGGCAGCCCCTCTAATTGTATGATGAGGTCACCCCTCTAAGTATTAATGCACGTTGATAATAACATGATCTATGTGGGCTACGGGCATATTTAAAATACAGACATTCAGAATAAACTAAACATAAGTCTTTTTAGAAATATAAAATCAGTCTTATGAACTTAAACCAGGTTTTCCAAGACATACACTTATTCCGCTGTTATTTATTTAATTTCATTACTTGCGTATGTTTATGTTTTACATTCATTGTTATATTCCGCACACTGAGCGTATTTCTCAACCGTATTTTCTTTCCATGTCCCAATACGGCATGTACTAAAGGGCAAAGCTAGGATTCAAGTGTACGTACATGGAATGAGGCGCCTAGTCTTCTTCCTTCTTTAATGCATTTACATACTTTTGCTTTGCTGGACGTTGTTTAATCCTTTCCTTTTGATTCTATACTTATGCATTTGTGTGTGGAGCTTATGTGGGAACCGATGTTTGTTTCCGGTTTTCTTTATGGTCATTTAATGTTTTAGACATTTACCTTGCATAATTTGATGACACGTCATAATTGTTATATAACGGTCCATTTATCCAAATGGGGTGTTACATATTATCTTATGGTGAGATCAAAAATGTTGTTCGAAGATGTTTTTTATATTATGTGGTGGAATGTTTGGAGCTATCTAACAAGTTTCTCTTTGAAGATAATAAATCGGTGAAGGCGCTTCTTTATGCTAATGTTGTTTTGAATGATTTTAATTGGTGTAGATTTAGAAGTAAGGTTTTGTTTAGTTGGAACGAGTGGCTTAAAAATCCTTATCTTATTATGTTGTAATCTAGCTGCTTGCTAACTTTTTCATGAAATAAAATCGCCGTTAAAAAATGGTTAAAATGTTTTTTATCACATGCCTTAATTTAATATTTGTTTATTTTTCATGCAAAACAAATCTTTTATATATTTAATATATTTGAGTTTAATTTCTATAACTCAAATGACTAAAAAATAAAGAGTAAAAACAAAAGAGACTCAAAACTTTAGTTGTTTAACATTTATTGGCTAATTACTGCTTTGAATAATCTAAGGTGTGGTTTTGGTCAAGATTTTATAGTTATAGATTTCTAAATTTTAGTAAATTAAAATTCCAAAGAATTAAAAGTTCTAGAATTTAAAATGGCTAGGCATGTTTGGTTGGCAGAAATTTATAACATTTTATAATCTTGATTTGGGTAGAAACAATTAACACCAATAAATAGTTTTTATATAAATTTTTTACTTAAAACAGTAAAAATTGAATTTTCACTTTAAAAAAAATTCATATAAATTTTATAGAAAATTAATATAAATTTAATAAAATAATTTATAAATTTTTTATAACATAATACAATAAATGTTATATAAAAAATTTCTATAAATTTTATAAAAAATTCTATAATTTTTATAAATATTTTTATAAAAAGTTTTTATAAGTTTTATAAAAATTTTATGTAAATGTTTTAAAATTATATAAATTTTACATAAACTTTATAAAACTTATATAAATTTTATAAAACTTATATAAATTTTTAATATTTTATATAAACTTTATAAATTTTATAAAAATTTTACTAATTTATATAAATTTTTTAAATGATTTTATGTAAAGATTCTAAATTTTATATAAATTTTTAACGTTTATGATTTTAATATAAATTTTTATGATTTGTTTATAAATTTTTTAAAGTTTATGATTTTTTATATAAACATAAAAACCCGAATAAAAACAACTAATTTTTTTTATAAAAAATGATTTCGAGTAAATTAAAATTTTTCACTTTTTGGAGTAATTCTAATATCATTCATTTTGACAATTCGCGGAATTTAAAATTCCTTCATTGGTCATGCCAAACACAATATTTGAGAAAGATTAAAATATTAATGGTTTCAATATCCCTCATACCTTTTAATATCCCATAACCAAACGACACCTAAGTTTTATAGATGACGTTAAAAAATATACGAGTAACTCTATATGTATAGAAGGTCTAAGAAATTTTTAGGCTTTAAAAGAGCCCGAAGGTCTAGCGCCCTAGTCTTGTTATACTTTTGAGACATCGTTGATTGATCATATTACGATCTAAATATTTTTATTTTGAGTATAATTGGTTATTTAATATCGCGATTAATCCTAAGTATTTTTATTTCATGTCATTAGGTTATCAAATATGTTTTATGATGATTAATATTTAGACGTAAATTATTCTGATTTTTCAACCTTTCTTTTCTTTCTTTCTTATTTTTGTGTCTTAGGATGAGTTTTCACGAAACATTTGGATTACGGGTGAGTTGGTATATATAATACATTTAGACGATAACAAACTTTTAATTTATCCAATTATAGACGATATTGTGGAAGATAACTTACACATCATAATCTCATCTATAACCCATCATTAACAAGATTGATTTTGTGAGCCAAGCTACTAGACGTGTTCATTGTTTGGGGTTGACCCACGAAAATCGAAAATCAAACCGAATAGAACTCGAATTAAAATCGAATCAAAAATAAAATTCGGGTTGTGGGTCATAACCGAACTGAACCTAACTACCAGTTTAGTTTTCGGGTTGGATATCAGTTTGACAATTGGAACCGAAAAATGATTTTATACAAATATATATAATTATATATATATATATATATATATATATATATATATATATATATATATATATATATATATATATATATATATATATATATATATATATATATATATATATAAGGATGGTAAAACATTACCTTAAGTATAAAATTCTAATAAAATGACACGTGTAAATCGATAACAGACTACCATAACTGTCATACTTTCCCGCCCAACACTATACCGAAATCACTATGCCCTTTTAAAAAAAAACCCTAATTCCCTGTCAACAGATCAAAACAAAGTGCTTTATTTTTTCTCATGTGATAACCAAATCGTATCCATTAAAATCATTCACCGTCAGATTAAAAAAGAAATAATTGAATCATTACGTATTATCCTTCAAAATGAAAACCCCTAATCTGAAATCCCCGATCAATGAATCAAGAAAACTGGATCTCATATACATGGCACCACTATTTTGTTGACCAAAAACTTTATCATCACCAAAAGATTGAACACATGCCTATCAAAGAAAACGTTTTTCGATGATTGATTGAGAAAGAAACGATTTTTTATAGAAAATAATTCTTCCCACAATCTGCTAAAGGTAACGACGCATGATTTTCTTGATTCCTTCTCATATTTTCAATTTATAGATGAGAGGACTTTCTAGGTTGCCTCGGCAAAAGCATATATGGTGTATGATCTGCAAAAAAGAACAAGGAGCCGAAGTTGAATGCGGGAAGAAGGTGAAGATGAAGGATGCATATGTAAATGGGAAAATCTCTGGTATGTATTGTATCTTCAATGCTTCACATATGTATTGATTTTTAGGGTTTTTCTCGGATTGATGGGTTTTATGTGATAGAATGTGTGCTTATGAACTTATAATTCTTGGATTCAATTTGGAATAAGCAACTTTTAACTCATCTTATGTTTTTCGTGTTCATAGATAGATGCATACTAAGTGGTTGGTAAAATGTCAATGAATATAAAAGTTCTAAATAAAGATCAATTATCGTTAACTTGATGATAAATTACACTATGGTTTACTTTGGAGATCTCGAAATAGCACATGTGTCTAGCGGGCTTATAACTTCAACTACTATAATGCTTATGTTTCGGCTTTGGGTAGCATACTATGGATCTAAAACATGATTTAAATGTGATACATTGGATGTTTCACCTATGTGATATTAATCTACTATGATTTATATTGCCAACAGATAGAAAGTGTAACAATAGTGTTAGGGTTGTTTGGACACATGTTTTTAGAGCTGTGTATGTTTCTTTTACAACATATATTTGTTATTTTGACACCAAATATAAGGTTGTTTGGAAACGGGTGTCTAGGCTTTATTTAAGGCTCTTTTGACATCAGATATAAGTCTATTTTTACAGCTTTGAATGCTGTTTGGATTGATGACCTATGACTTGAACGAAACATTAATTCGTTTACTCATTAATAAATAAGTTGAATTTCTCACATCAAATGCAGATTTGAATGGCTCCATTGTATTTTACTATGTGGCACTTACTTAGACCAGTAGATATATCAACTATGAAGATCGTTCTTGGGCATTATGCTAAAGTTATTGAGAAAACTCATCTCCCATCTACAAAATTAGTTTGTTGTGTTCAACGTGTTCATGAACGTGCCATTTTTTATTCATGTAACAGTTTTGCTATTTACCAAATACACTTCCTTTAAAAAGTTTAGCGTGTGACATAGCTTCAGTATTTACACTCGAACATTAGGATCTGTACGATGATTATCTAAGCCTAATAATATTCACAGAACTCACTGTAATGCCAACTATTAATAGATAAGATGGAATGCTAGATTACAGATGTTGTTGTTATACTCTTCAAATCAGTGATATTATTTGAATTTGTTTGCCTTAAATTTATCAAAAAATAGTCTATGTTGCATAACTATAACCTTATACACTTAAGCACGTTCTGGCCCATCTGTATGTTGTATGTGCCTAGACAGTATGTCCTAATCCCCTGCTGCACGACTACTATGTCGTTATCAAATGGCAAGATAGCAGCTTATACGGTTTTATTTGTTATTAAGCGAACAAGAAAAAGAAAGTGAGTTTTTGTGTGCATAAAGTGACTCCCCAACTCCAAAATTATTCAGATGATCCGCTTGCGAGAGACTGAAAAGAAGATTGACGAGATAAATCTGGATAGGAGGTTAACGAATTGAACGACACCTACTGAAACGACTTACACTCTGTTGTATCCTTACAGGTTTGAATCTTATTTTTCTTTCATGTTTCAAAAATGATGAAGCTGATGTCATAAATCATTTTTCACAATAAAGAATAGGTTCTAAATTTTTAGTTGTCATTGCAATATGGTCATCGTATAATGTGATCTTATCTAACGAGTTGGGAGGTTTTATACTTCAGATTTGGTAAAATACCTGAAATGCACCTAGATCACAAATATATGATACTACAAAGAAAGTTATAGAGCTGTAAAGTAAGTATATATATCATAGAGGTTGTTTAAGTATCCGCACCTGGTTATCAGTAGGTCATTGATGGGGTCATTGTATCCATCTTGATCACCATAATTGAGTTGATCAAGTGCAGGTTAATGAATCAAAGATCGCCACTTTCCTATGTCACCCGTGCTAATTTTCAACTTTGTCGCTTTAAGTTCTTGAAAATTTCCAAAACTATATTAAAAAAAAAGGACTTAGAAGTAATAGACACACTTTTGAGGTTAGAACTTGCTCTACCCCTCATTATGAATCAGTAGGTCATTGATGGAGCAGCGGACTCCATCTTGATAACCACAATTGAGTTCTTTTTTTAGTATGGCCGTGAACAACTATCAACTGCAAGTTAATGAATCAAAGATCGCCATTTTCTTATTTCACTGGTGCTAATTTTCAACTTTCTCCCTTTAAGTTCTTGAAAATTTCCAAAACTACATTAAAAAAGGACTTACAAGTGTTATCCAGTCCCCCCGGCCATGCCCTATAGATTTTTGATATATATGATTGTCTGATAGAAGACATTATCCCTTAGTCAATATGGAAGAGGATCACGTGCAGCTTTAATAGGTGTGTGTTTATTTTTTTATTTTCCATGAGGTTCCTATTTGAGCGAGGATTGTTAGGACAAGTCTATATGAATGAGTTGGTATGTAAAACTATGCTTTCCTATAACGTATGTTCCGAACAAACTGTATATTTTTTTCGAATATTAGGATTATTCGATCTATAATCGGTAAGAGGTGGTTTTTTTACACAACCTTAATTGCTTTGTTGTAGATACTGTGCATCATTTCGTTAGTGATTTGTATCATTTTCCTTGCTAAGTCTTGTCTGCGAGTTTGAAACATTTCAATCTTATAATTAGTAAAATATTTATATTTAGTTTTATTGATGATATGATGCACATAATTAAGTGTAGTGACATAAGAAACTGTATGGCGTAGTTACTTCGGAACATTTGTACCCAATCTTATGGTAGTTTCTTTTTCTTTTATATAATTCTTATTCTTGATGATTTTTAATGTCTTATACGTAGTTTCCTAACATGCACATTTCCTTGCAAGTTTATAGTATATGCTCAATAATTTTGGGAAATGCTCAACATATGTAACTGTTCAACATGAAGTAAAAGTGTCTGCATGACTTATGCTTCGTAATTCAGAAAAAGCTTAAGGTCCCAGTTAAGACAACAAGCATGTCTCATTGTCTACTCTTTATGTTAAGGAGGTAAAGTTGAACTTTCTCAAAACATGAGTAACTAACTTTGTTTGTAAAATAAATCGCTAACTTAATGTCTTCATTTTACATATTTTAATGTAAATTGGTCTTATACATTATGACATTGTTTTATGTTTTCCGTATTCTTGAAGTTAATCCCATTCTGATCATTGCTTAATGGATATTGGTCTTTTAGAAAAGGATTAATTGGCCTACTGCAGCAAAATAAAAAATGCATGTTGTTACCAACCTAGGTAATTAAGTTTAAAACATTGTAATTTAGGTAACTTAGGTTGGTTGGATTTTCTGTTTTAGGTAACTATGATGTCGTGAGGTAATAATATGTGTAAGCTACGTGATCAATGTGATAATATGACAAATGATGTCATAAGTAGCGTTTTTATATTTGGATATGCAAAATTTTGAGATTTAAATAAGTTAATTATCAATACTGAAGTTTCAAGTGTGGGTATTGTTAACTTTTGATTTACTAAAATTTCAATACATGATACAAATGACCTTTTGTACCTTTTTAATGGCTAATTGTTTGTTACGTGTTAGGTTATGAGCTATGTTTAAAGCAATCAACATAGCTAATACTACAACAAAAGATGTACTTGGTAGTCAAACAAAGTGAAGGCGCCTTTTAATTTACTTTTAAATGCAAGTTCAAATTGAACAAGTTGCATGCAAAAATATTTCAAGAAATGTCAAACTTTATCTGCGGCGAGTAAAGTATGAGTTGTGGTCTTTTGTGTAACTTAGGTCACGTTTGGTAGAAAGAATTTCAGATATTAGAAATTAAATATAGAGTTGTATTATTAGAAATAAAATCCAAGGAGATGATTTATTGAATTCCTTTGTATGGTAACGTTAGATATTTGAAAAAAAAAATACTCATACAAATCTTTTTTTTTCTTTAAAAAGCTTTTAAATGAAAATATAAAATAAATAATAATATTAAAAAATATTATTATTATTATAATAAATAATAACAATAATAAAAATATATAATATTTTAAAAATAAATAATAATAAACTTTAAAAATATAAATAAAAATAATAATACTAAAATAATAATTATAAATATTAATAAATAACATAAAAATTTAATAGTTAACAATAATAAAAATAAAATAAAAATAAATAAATAAATATAATAATAATAATAATAATAATATATAGTTTATAATTAATAATAATATATAGTTTAAATATAATAATAATAATAATAAAAAAAATATATATATAGTTTATAATTAATAAATAATAATAAATTTTAAAAGTAAATAATAATAAAATAATGATAATAATATTATTAATAAATAACAATAATAATAAATAAATAATAATAATAAAATAAAAATTAAAAAAAAAGTTAAAAATTAAAAATTAAAAATAAAAAATAAAAAAATAAAAATTGATGTTATAAATAACTATAATAATAATGACATTTTTTTATTATTATTTATTATTATTATTATTATTATTATTATTATCATTATTATTATTATTATTATTTATATTTTATTATTATTATTTTATTTTTTATTTATTATAACATCACTTTATTAAAATAATAGGATTTACAAAAAGTTAGTGGGAAGCCGAGATACTATCTGAGCTCCCACTCTTTTAGCAATAATATATTTTATTTATATTATTATTATTATTATTAAATAAAAAAAATTTATACACAAATTACAAAGGATCTAATTTCCTAAGAATTTAACTCTCTACCTCTTTTATTTCTCTACCAACCAAACAATAGAAATGAAATCATTTCTATTTCTCTTCCTTCAATTCTTTCTACCAAACCCACCTTAATGTTTTTGTGGATTTTATTTGTAATTCTTGATTTGTGTGTTACAAAAAACATAAAAATATCATGCGTACACCAGTCTTATAACTTTGTAATTTTGCTATCTTTCTTAATCAAACATAATACGAACAATTTTTAAGATCACATTAAAGTATTTATAATATGCAAGGTACTACAAGGTACGTACCAAATATGAACTCTAATGAGAACATGTTAAAACTTAGCTTGTGTTGCTGATTTTTACACAAAGTATTTCATGAAACTGCATGTATTTTTGTCTTTGATTATCAAAAGATTACTTAATGTGTTTAAAGTTCATTTTATAATGTGTTTTAAGTTTAGTTGATAATATATACAAATGCCTCAAATATTTAACATCCAAAATAAACATAGAAAAAACCAAGTATTGAACTAATTTGTGACATACTTTTTTATCAACTTCGACTATCTATTCTATAACATGAATTTAACTAACTTTTACCTTCATTTTAATAGGTTTAATTTTTTTCTTAAAGCTAGCCCGTCCATCGGACGGGCCTAAAAGCTAGTATATATATATTATATATATATATATATATATATCCAATAAGTATTAAAATGTAGTTTAAATATAAAAGTACAATTTATATACAAGAAATAATATTTTTACACATTTATATATAATGATCAATAAAGTTATATATATATAAATATAAATATATATATTTATGTATATACTTTGAAATAATTTTTTTGACTAAATATATATATATATATATATATATATATATATATATATATATATATATATATATATATATATATATATATATATATATATATATATATATATATATATATATAAATATACACACATATATATATATATATATATATATATATATATATATATATATATATATATATATATATATATATATATATATATATATATATATATATATATATATATATATATATATATATATATATATATATTGTAAATAAATTGTGTAATTCGAGTATATTCAAAAACCGAATCGAACTGAACTAGACTTCAACCGAATCGAACCAAAAACCGAATTTTAATTGGGGTTGGGTCAGTATATGGGTTGACTCTAAAAAAACTTTTAACTGGAAAAACCGAATAACCCGATAATCAAACTGATGAACACCCCTACGAGCTACACTTCATTTACTATAAGTTCTTTTGGATAAACGATTACGTATTTCATAACCTGAAAATATGAGATTGATGAAAACTTGAGCTCCCACATTTTTGCCAACCGTGAAAGGAACACTATTGGACCATATGATAACTTTAATAATAAAGGGGAATACGTACTGTTGGGAGGAATAGTAACATTACTAGCCTCTCACAAACTCAATCTTACTATTCAGAGGAACAGTTATGGCTTGGGGAAGAAACAAAAAACATGAGGAACAGTACCCTTCTTACTTTGTTCTAACATAGAAACCAACCGTTAATGAGTTGTTAGATCCTGTAGCAACTGTTGCTTCTCTGCCGTTGATTTACCATCTATGTCACTACTTTGATCTCGCCTCACACCTATTATATAGAGAAAATTTGGCGTCTACTATTTTGGGTATAAATCTTGATCTAACCTCTTATGCCGCTGATCCCTTATATTCTTGATGGGAGTTTGACGACGGTGACGGAAACAAGCTCATACAAGGTATATACATGTCGCTTCACTACATTAGATTAAATATAATTAATTAGGTTTTTGTTTGGGTTTTTGCTAATTAGTTTCTCGGACTATAGAAAAAAAAGGAAATGAAAATTTGATATCAGATTGATTTATTTCGTGGCTGCTGCAGGTTCTTGATTATCACGATCGTTGAGGCTTTAATTTTATATTCTCGCTATTGTAGGAGGCCTTCATTGACCCAATTATCCTTATACTCCTTCAATGCCACCGCGCTCTTTGTTGCCACTATCCATGGCATGCGACGATGCGCTGGTTGGGTAACGATGGTGGTAAGGTTGTAGAGAGTAAAACCGGCCCGTATCTTGGCGGGGCAACATGACGAACATCGTGTTTGCAGCAATGGCGAGTCGAATCCTCTGTTATCCGTGTCATCACTCGTGAATCTGTGAAACTGTTGATGCAAAAGTTGGTTGATCCTTGCTAGACCCGAATTAGGCTTAATTCGGGTTGGCTGGGCTCCGGCTCCTGCACCAAGTAAATCGTTTGGTTGGGATCCTGCACACTAAACAACACGCGTTAGGCTTACCGTGGGAATATTTCCCACGATTAGACTCCGGCGTGAGAGTAAGTAATCGATTTAAGGTTTATGTGAGTTTAGAGTACAAGTCGTAATACCTTTGTGGAACCCTTGGGGGTTCCTTTTATAGGCAGTGAAACCCTAGTGGGCTTTCACTGATACTTCGGCCCCAAGGAAGAGATAACCACCAGAATTAGAATGATTGTTATCTTCTAATTCTGGTAGTGAATATCCTCTCCCATCGGGATAAAGATATTCCAGACAGAATATGATTCTGTCTAATCTTATGTCGGCCGCACCGGGCCGTAGGCCGCACACATGTGCGGTTACTGTTCATTCAAGCCCATAAGCCTGAATGACATTTATCCACCCATCTGTGATGCACCGGATACGGGTAGTACCCGTGGGCCGGGCGCATGACCCGGTTGGGGACTATACGTCATCATGTCCCCCCAGTCTAGTTGTTACAGTCGTAGACGTAACCTCTAGACTATCAAGGTGCTCTCCGGACATACCAAGGAAAGACAGGAAATGAGACATTGAAATTTTTGTTATCCTGGCCGCACGTGGCGACCCTTCGTGGGAATATTTAATGAATACTACCTCAGTCCACACACAACGGCCGAGACAACTTAAATGTGACAATAAATACGGTGTTACGTAAGAGCCGCATAACCTGACAAGAATAAAAAAACATTAATGATAGTCAACAATCCAGTCGCATGCCTGCAAAAGTGCATCATTAATGCCCACCCTTGAGCCACGCAAAACTGTTTAAGAAGTGACCCGTGGGTCCCCCTCTGGCGTTGCAGAAATGTCAGAAACCCTATCCGTTGGATAGGCAAGGTGACTGACACGTGTCGAAGATCCAAGGTACCTCGGAAACCGAGGCAACCCTATATAAGAGTGGGTATGCGTGTTTGTTACACACACACCCCACTCCTTCTTCCGCCATTGTCAATCTCAAGCTTTTATCTCCCAATTTTTTTTGCCTTCTTTTCCACGGATTTTCGTCGCCGCAGGTTAGATCATCAAGCCCTTAAAGACCTTTTTATAAAATATGGTAAAGGATAATCCCCTTATCACGGATGTCCTAAACGTGATGTCTGCGGAAAAATACCTCGACTTTCTGTCGAAGTATTATGTACCCGAAAGCGTACACCCCACCTATCCGGGTGATGGTGAGGCTATTACGGATGCACCGGCGGGGAAAGTAGGCATATATACACGCCTGTTTGACTCAGCCAACTACCGTATCACGTTATCCAAGTTCTTGGTAGACCTTCTTTTGTATTATGACTTTCATATCACCCAGCTCCACTGCATAGGGGCGTGTAAAATCAACCAGTTTGAGATTACATGCCATACCTGCGGAGTAACCCCCACCGTGAACCTTTTTAGGGCTTTCTACTTTCCCCAGTTAGTGAACGGGTGGTTGTCGTTCAAGAAACGACCCGGGAATGCCCCGATGACATATAGGAAACCTCTTGACTCCCTTAAGAATTGGTACGACCATTACTTCTTTGTAGATGAGAAAGTATTCCCTACCCCCTTCGTACTTAAAACCAAAGCCCCAAAAGATTATCCGCCCAAATCCAAAGATTATAGTAGCCGGGACCTGAAAACACTAGATACCCATCGCACAGAATTCCATAGAGGGTTGCCGGAGCACTTTCTGTGCTTAGTAGGGATAAGCCGCTGTTACTTTGGGAGGGATGACTTATACCCGTGCTTCTTAACGGAACAGGGAGAGGGTAGGTCCAATATATATGTTGTAAATTCGATTTATCACACATGTGTAGAACTTTATTAATTCATATACTTCTAACATTGTTTTGCAC
This sequence comes from Glebionis coronaria, assembly GCA_025667525.1. NCBI lineage: Eukaryota > Viridiplantae > Streptophyta > Magnoliopsida > Asterales > Asteraceae > Glebionis > Glebionis coronaria. Next base: position 111,829 of record JANFOE010000135.1, read on the forward strand.
AGATGAACCTTCACGGACTAATCCGCCAGGGCGACCCCATGAAGGTGGCGGAAGGATTCCGGCCATTGAAGCCAAATGAGCGCCCCTTGCTAGAAGCTCTTGCTGACCGTACAATACCGCTGGAGGAGACATCCAAGCCTAGGTCGGACGAAGAAGAGCCTGTCATTGAGAAATCCCCATTGGATTTCCACAATGAAGACGGCGACGACCCATTGCTAGAGGGAGGCACCATCAATCAGGAGGAAGAGCGTGATCCCAATGAAGACACCACGCAAGCTTCCGGACCCACCCCACTTACCTCCAGAAAGAGAAAAACAACCAGGCGGGTGGCGAAGAAAAATGGGGAGGATGCCGGAGTTGCAAATGCTCCTCCCAAGAAGCTGCGGAAAGACCATCCACAATACCAAGAAGGAAGCAGCACCACGACTGCCCAAGCCGATCCTACCCCGACCATGGAAGGGCCAGTTCTGCGAGTCACCCCTGTGAGCGCCGTAGCTCCTACCGGCCCAGACCCTGACATTGGCACCTCGTAAGTACCCCTCGTGATTATGATTCATATCTTTGTATGATATATATAGACTAATTTTTTAAACAACAGGGTGAATCCGGCAGCCGCAGCGCAAGGAGAAGAAGTGGGGAGAAATCCATCCCCCGCGCCAACCAACAAGCCCCCATCACCTGCTACCACACGTGCCAAGGAACCGCGCCCCGAGGGGCCAGAAGAGAGCTTGCGCTTAGCATGGAACTTATCAAGCTTGACACGGCTGGAGGCTGAATCCGAGTGTTCAGAATTTATCGAACACATCACCCCGCCTGCCCTCGCACAGGATTTAGATGAACTAGATCATGAGGCCCTGATTGAGCAGTTTGACGTATCATCCGCACATCAGGTGACGGTGGGTGCCGCATTAAGACGCCGTCTGATCCAGGCCCTCACTAATGTGAGCCGTGCTAATAAGAGGATAGCCCGCCGTGAGGCGATGGTCGTGAAAAACGAGAAGACCATCGCATCCTTGCAGGCGGCATTATTGACCACCGAGGCGACGGTGAAGGAGCAGGCGCATCACGCCGACGCCAGAGAGAAGCGTATTGCTGAGTTGGAGGCCCTCGTAGCCGCATCAAATGAGAAGGTAAACTTTCAGAAATGTTGTACATAAACTCCTACTTTTTGTATGCATGTAGCCCAAAAAGTATATATCCTTGTAATAACTCCAAATTTCATACGCAGGTGTCTGCGGCTGAGGCTGCTACTAAGGCGGTGACCGTGCAATCATTCAGCATTGCCCAGGAGCGTGACGCACTGAAGGAAGAATTGGCGCAGACCTAAACCAATCTTGAAAATCAAGTTGCCTTAGCTGATGAAGAGTTAAGCAAGGTGGTTGTAAGCTGCGCGGAGAGAGTATGCCCCCCTCTACTAACCGCTACAGCCGGTCGTAGGTGGATTATCGGGCAAGGACTGCGGCTTGCCGTAAGTGGGGCTCTGAACGCTCCACACCTACTGCAGGAATTTGCTGGGGTCGTATCCGATGGGATCGACCGAGGTAGGCATGAGGGCCTGGTCAAAGCTGCGGAGATGATCGCAAAAAATGAAGATATCACACAGCATCCGTATCACAACCCCTCCGCAGCGGGTAAGATGACTGCGTCCATGGATGCCTTGGCAGAACTCCAACACCCCCTCCTGGACGAGCTTGAGGCAATGAGAGATGCTCCAAACGAAACAATAATGTCCCGGCTGAGTGCTGATCCTATTCCCTTGACGTTGGCCACTTACGATTCCGCATCCAAAGCCATGACAGGCGAGAAGCCACTTGGAGAAGCTCTAGATGCTCTTGCAGTCAAAGTTCGGGACGGGAAAGATGCTCGTGGGGAGGCCCTTCGTGCTTTAATTGAGGAAGGGAAGAAGGATCTAGGGGAATTCCTGCCCCCCTTGTAACTTATCTGTTGTAAACACTTGTGATTATATTCGTCCGTGTATGTACACGGCTAAGACATATTTGTAATAACTTGTCTTTTTATTTAGAAGTCCGTGACGACCACGGCCATTTTGTTTATTGTTAATTTTGAAACTTGTGTGTTTCATTGTATTTCAATGCCGCATGATGTATCAGGTCTTACACATGAAAAGGGGAAATACATACAAGTCTATAATTTACTAGACATGCGACGTGCGTCTTTACTATGCAGAGTACCGTGTGGATACGGTGCACAAAAAAAACTTATCACAACGTCTTGTGAGTAAGGCGTCTAGTAAGGATACATGATCCGTGCGGCTGGGGTTGCATCCCTCTTACGCGGCAAGTTGAATTAGTAGGTTCACTTAATCCTCTTACCCCGCCTGGAGGCGTATAGTACATGTACATTAATTTGAAAGAATGCATATGAATAAAACATGGCATATTATAACACAAGTAAAAAATTCATACGACTTAACAAAAAATCTAAAAAATGATTTGCACGAAACAGGCCGTGGAGCTAGCTAGGCACCACGACATTTTATTTAGAACGTTTACATTTTGTTTGAACAATAATGACAAGTCCTAAGAAACAAGAAAGGAATCTAAACAAACATAAGACAAAACAAAACAGATGAACCCGCATGGTTCTTCAAAGATAGCACTTTTAAGACCGCACATAGCGAAGTACCCATGCGGAAGCCGTAGCTTTCAAAGATAGCACCTTTTGAGATTGGTAATATTCCATGTGCGTTCTAGGTCGCGCCCGTCCATATCACGTAACCTGTACGCGCCTCGTCCTAAGGCTTCAGTGACTTCATACGGTCCTTCCCACTTAGGGCCCATCTTTCCTGTGTTCTCCGCTCGACTTGCTTCGTTAGCACGATAGACATAGTCTCCCGGTCGAAAAGAAACACCCTTGACCTTGGCGTCATAATAAGCCTTCATCTTAGCCTTGGACTTAGCCTCATTGATGGCTGCTATTTCCCTCTTTTCTTCCAGCAGATCCAGGTTGATTAACAAATGTTCATCGTTCGTGACGACATTAACCTCCGCTGTGCAGATGGTAGGCATTCCTATTTCTGCTGGAATAACAGCTTCAGTTCCGTAGGCCAATGCAAATGGAGTATCCCCGTTGGCTGTTTTGATCATAGTTCTATGCGCCCATAGCACATGTGATAACTCATCGACCCATTTGCCACTTCGTTCATCCAGACGCGCCTTGATGCCATTCCCCAAGCTTCTATTTGCTCGTTCGACAAGGCCGTTTGTTTGTGGATGCTTAACAGATGCGAAGCGCCGTTTGATGTTCAATGATGCACACCAATCTTTGAATGGGTTGTCCGTGAACTGCTTGCCGTTGTCCGAGATGATTTCTCCTGGTAGACCAAAACGGCACACAATGTGTTCCCACACAAACTTCTTGACCTGCTTGCCTGTGATAGACTTGACTGCCTTGGCTTCTATCCATCGTGTGAAGTAGTCCATTGCAACAATCAAGAATTTAACACCCCCCCCCCCCCCCCCCCCCGCAGCTACAGGAAATGGTCCTGCAATGTCAATTCCCCACTTATAAAATGGCCATGGGGACGTGATAGGTGTAAGCTCCTGCTGCGGGTGCCGCGGTACTGGCCTATGCACTTGGCAATCATTGCACTTGCGAATCATGTCGCGCGCGTCTCTGTGCATGGTAGGCCAATAATATCCTGTTCGTAAGGCTCTAGCTACCACGGACCGTGGGCCTGCATGCATGCCGCACAACCCTTCGTGTATGTCACTGATTACGTAAGCTGCCTGGTGTGGTCCAACACACCACAGCCACGGCTGCAAGAAAGAGCGCTTGTAAAGGATGCCTTCTCGAAGTTCAAAATGTTGCGACTTCCTTTTAATGCGCCTTGCTGCTTTTTCCTCGTCTGGAAGGGTCTCATTAGTCAAATAGTTGATGATTGGGGTCATCCACGTAGGTCCCTCCTCTTCAACTATAGCGGCAACCTCCCCTTCCGTTATAGATTTCTCCTTGAGTATTTCCACCAAAACTTGTTTAGACAAGTGAGCGAAGCTTGTGGATGCGATCTTGCTAAGAGCGTCCGCTTTCTTGTTCTCGCCCCTTGGCACCTGCTTGATGGAAAACTTACTGAAAGTTGCGATTAGCGTCTTGACTTTTTCCAAGTACCTGACCATGTTGTCCTCCTTAGCCACATACCCACCTAGAATGTGGTTTGCGACAAGCCGTGAGTCCACGTAGGCCTCAAGGTTGCGGACTCCCATTCTAGCGGCGATTTTTAAACCCGTAATTAATGCTTTATATTCCGCTTCGTTGTTAGTGGTCGTGAACTCAAAACGGAGGGCGTATGTGAATTCCATTCCTTTTGGGTTTGTGAGGATGAGACCTGCTCCGGACCCGTCCGTACACGAGGATCCGTTCGTGAACAGCACCCAAGGTTCCGTTGGGATCTCGTCTTGCTTAATGATTGGTCCTTCCTCATCCGGCTTCTCGATCAGGAAATCTGCCAAGATCTGGCCTTTAACAGCCGTCCTTGGTCTGTAAGATATATTATGCCCCCCCAATAGGATGATCCATTTCTGTAGCCTCCCTGCTACGTCCGGTCTAGAAATAACCTGCTTGATTGGTTGATCCGTAATGACCATAATTGGGTGCGCCTGAAAGTACCCGGCGCAACCGCTTTGTAGCAAACACTAGTGCTAACACCAATTTTTCCATGGAGGAATAATTCAACTCCGGCCCTTGTAGTGTTCTACTTATAAAGTAGACCGGAGTTTGTACTGTATCTCTATCCGTCATAAGTACCGCGCTTATTGCGCCATGAGTAGCTGAGAGATACATAATGAGTTCCTCCTTTGGCCGGGAGCTACTAGCATAGGGAGAGATGTAAGATGCTGCTTGAGTTGGCCGAAAGCTTCCTCGGCTTCCTTCGTCCAGCGGAAGTCTCCCTTTCTAATACACTTCTTGAGTGTCTTAAATAGTGGTAATGACTTCTCTGCAGATTTAGATAGGAATCTATTCAGCCCGGCTAACTTCCCATTCAGGGACTGCACCTCCTTCCGTGTCTGAGGGGACGGTAGTTGTATCACTACGTCCGTCTTCTCTGGGCAAGGTTTGATGCCATTTGTATCAATCAAATATCCAAGGAACATTCCCTCCGTTGCTCCAAACGTACATTTCTTTGGATTTAACTTCATGTTAATCCTTCTCAGCGTGTCGAATGTCTCTTGGACATCCCGGAGAAGTGCCTCCTCCGTGTGACTTTTTATCACCAAGTCATCAACATAGACTTCCAGGTTGCGTCCTATTTGTGATTCAAAAGCTTTGTCCACCAACCGTTGATATGTAGCGTCGGCGTTCTTCAGTCCAAATGGCATTTTCGTATAGCAATATACGCCCTGGCTCGTATGGAACGCCGTTTTTTCTTCATCCTCCTCCGCCATCTGGATTTGGTGATACCCTTTATATGCGTCCAAGAAGCATTTGAAAGGATATCCACACAAGGACTCCACCTTCCAGTCGATTTCCGGTAACGGGTAACAGTCCTGTGGGCAGGCCTTGTATAGATCCGTGAAATCCACGCACATGCGACAACTTCCGTCATGTTTCTTGACCATGACCGGATTGGATAACCACTCGTGGTAGTATACCTCGCGCATGATGCCTGCATCCACTAGTTTCCGTACTTCCTCCAATATCACTTGGCTGCGCTCGGGCGCCTGGCCGCGCTTCTTTTGCTTAACGGGTTGGTACCCTTGGCGGATCTGGAGCTTATGCTCTGCTATCGCACGTGGCACGCCTGTCATATGCTTTGGCTCCCATGCGAATATATCTAGGTTTGCACTCAAGAGAGAGCACATGGCCCTTTTGCCGCTATCCGAGAGCGCCCCTCCTATGGATACCTCCTGTTCCGGATAGTCAGGGTGAATTGCTACCTTCCAGTTGGGAGGTGGTGATCGATCCTTGGGTGGGACAGATGGAGCCGGTGTTGTCACGGTGTGACACTCGGATGTTGGTACGACTGTGTTGTAAATAGTAACGATTCCCCCCTCAACGGGGAATTTGATCATTCCGTGTGCCGTAGAGGGTACTGCCCGGATAGCCAAAATGCCTGGTCTGCCTATGATCCCATTATACGGAGAGTGTGAGCGTATCACCATGAAGTTCATCCACGCCGTAGTGGAATGTTCCTCATTCCCAATGGTTACAAGCAAACGCAATTGCCCTATCGGCCAAATAGTGTCTCCACTGAAGCTAGTAAGCGGTGACGTGGCCGGTGCTAATTGACTTCTTATTTCTGGGCATAACTGCACAAAACAGTGTTCATACAGTACCTCTGCTGACGATCCTCCATCCACATACATGCGACGAACGTTGTGTGTTCCAATGCTTATCTCAATAGTGAGAGGCGCATCAATCACATCGCTTGCTGTGATGGGAGGGAATGAGATTTCCCTGCCGCGTGAAAATTTTTGGCCAACTTTCTGCCTCGTGCGGCGCTTTCTGGATTGGATCATGTATATGGTCGAAGGTTTGTCCTTTTGGGGATCCTTTTTATCGTACTTCTTGTTGTTGTCTTTTCCATCCTTCCAATCCTTAACTAGGTGCTTGAGTTTGCCTGATTTGATCAGCGACTCAATATGCTTCTTGAGCTGGATACACTCCTCCGTGGCGTGGCCTTTGTCATTATGGAACTCGCAGAAGCGATTTCCTTGCCGATGTTCCGTGGGGGTGGTCATTGGGGGAGGCCTCGGAAAGTTCGCCCCTTCTGTCAGTAAGATCTCCCGGTAGGACATCTTTAGGGGGTGAACTTATCGTCCGACCGTCCTCCTTTGCTTTGACTCTTATAGTTTGAGCCCTTGTTATTGTTCTGATTACCTTGACCGCCCGACTGCCTCCGGGACTGATCATTTGACCGGTACCCATTTCCTCGTGATGGGTAGGCTGCGCCGACAGCTGTTTCTCCTTCTATGAAATTTCTGACCCTTTCCATGAGGTCATCGTATCTCTCTGGACGCTTGTCATTGAGGCGCCTGATCAATTCTCTGTCTGTTATGGTGTGCATGTAGTCAGAGATCTTCAGGAGCTCCGGCATGGTTCTCGTGCGCGTGCACTCATCATTGAAGCGTTCAGTGAAGGCTTCTGTGGACTCTCCCGGCCTTTGCTTGACAGTTGCCAATGAGACCGGATCCCTATTGTACTTCTTCCTTTGAGTATAATTGTTCTCAAAGGCAATGCGTAGTTCCGTGAAACTATCAATGCTCCGTGGAGGGAGTGCCTCAAACCAGTCGTGGGCATTTCCGATTAAGGTCGAATTGAACATTTGGCACCATATAGGCATGGGCCATCGCTCAATTTTAGCCTGTGTATCAAATATTTTAAGGTGATCCACCGGATCACCGGACCCATCATAAGTCTTGATACACGTCGGCATGCGACGCTTGGTGTCCTCAGAATAGTTCTTTATGCGGAGGGTGAACGGGTCCTCCCTGGGATCCGCCCATGGCCGGGTAAGCCTAGGGTCATCCCATGGTTCACACCATGGACGCGAAAGATCCTCCGCTTCCGTATCTCGATAGTAAGGACCACCATAATACCCATCATTGTTTGGTGGTGGTGGAGGGGTGCGCCTAGGTCGGCGACGCTTAGGCGGATGGTCATCTGAGTCCTCTCCGGACGGGTCCGGGGACGGCGGTGGTGCCCCATTCTTTGCATAAGGACCATTTTTTTGGGATGAATCAGGAGCCTTTTTCCCAGTATTCATCCTGTCCCACACACTCGGGCGATGTGTGGTTCTGGCCAGCTCTCGATCTGGTCGCTCGGGTGAGCCATCCGACCTTTCTCCTTCTCGAGACTGCGTTAATTCCTGTATAAGGCGGTCTCCTATGCGCTCAAACACATTCCGGGGTTGAGGGGTTTCCTCAAAGGTACCCTGCTCCTGAGGCCGAGCTCTCCTTTTCCTCTGATTTTGGGAGGAGGTGGTTGGTCCGGTGTCACCAAAGTTGAGTCTGGCTTGGAGGTTCCTCCCCAGATTCAACCTTGATGCGATCCCTGGGATGATCCTTTCGAAGTTCTGCGTGAGAACTCGAGTAAGATCCTCCTCACTGAGTGGTAGGACTTCCACTTCTTCCTCTGTCGAGGGTCTGCGCGGTTCTTTGTTAGGAGGGTTTGGCGCACCCCCCGGATCAGGGTTGTCCAGGGTTGAAGTAGGCGGGGGTGTCATCGAGATCGTGCTCGTCACCCCCACGGGCTGAAAACCGCTACGGTTACCTGGCCCGCCTGCGAGGCGGCTAGGGGATTGGTTGTGGATGAGAATCCCTTCCCCTTGGGACTTCCGGTTCCCGAGATTCACGTTCCTGGGGTTAGCTTGCGGATGCCCCTTCGTCATTGGAAATTCGAGATGAGGTTTTGTTCTAGCTTAGTGTTATGGGTCCCACGGATGGCGCCAACTTGTTGATGCAAAAGTTGGTTGATCCTTGCTAGACCCGAATTAGGCTTAATTCGGGTTGGCTGGGCTCCGGCTCCTGCACCAAGTGAATCGTTTGGTTGGGATCCTGCACACTAAACAACACGCGTTAGGCTTACCGTTGGAATGTTTCCCACGATTAGACTCCGGCGTGAGAGTAAGTAATCGATTTAAGGTTTATGTGAGTTTAGAGTACAAGTCGTAATACCTTTGTGGAACCCTTGGGGGTTCCTTTTATAGGCAGTGAAACCCTAGTGGGCTTTCACTGATACTTCGGCCCCAAGGAAGAGATAACCACCAGAATTAGAATGATTGTTATCTTCTAATTCTGGTAGTGAATATCCTCTCCCATTGGGATAAAGATATTCCAGACAGAATATGATTCTGTCTAATCTTATGTCGGCCGCACCGGGCCGTAGGCCGCACACATGTGCGGTTACTGTTCATTCAAGCCCATAAGCCTGAATGACATTTATCCACCCATCTGTGATGCACCGGATACGGGTAGTACCCGTGGGCCGGGCGCATGACCCGGTTGGGGACTATACGTCATCAGAAACTATATGACGAAGTTAGTTTTATTCAGAGGTGTCTAAGATTAAATTATATGTACTGTGGGTTGATCGGGCCGATTCAAGTATTCATCAGAAAATACCGGGTGATTAGAGTCAGTGAAGCTTTGATACTGTTTTGTACCAGTTATGGATAAAAAGTAGTCCCTACTATACAGATAAATTTTTCTTTTGCCTTTCCTGGCTGTTTTTGCGGTGTAGTTGAACTGATTTGTGGTCTGTATTTTGTTGGCCTTTCTATACAAGTGAATGAAAGAACAATTTGATACTTACATTTACCTTTTACATGATTTAATGGTTGCTCCCTTTATAAATATTGGTTTTCGTGGTATCTGCTAATCGAGGTTGTGATGATTCTAAATGGGTGGTAAAGTTGATATTACCCGTATTTAGGCGTGGTAGCCTTACGGTTGTAGCCATAGTGGATGCATCCTCTTTATTCATTTACTTTTATTTGAGCCTCCTTTTATACCTACACAACATGGACAATAATTAAAGGCTTGAGGAGATGTAATCATGTGAAATGTGGAAGGATGGCAGAAACCGAGCATAGCTGGCCTCAACAACTTCCACATGCGAAGGAAACATTTGTGGAACTGGTTTTGGGAGAAGATATGACAGGTGGTGGAAAATGAGTTTCATCGGCTTTACCTTTATCAAATTTAATTACAAATCTTGCTGGCAATATCTTCTTTTTATGTTCCATATTATTTATAAACTGCCACTTTTCTTTTTTAAAAGTATTTTCGAATTTTTGGGAAATTTCCATCTTCTACATTTGGAAAACATAAAAACTTACTTCTATTCTTTGAGAGACAAAAAGGAAATAGAGGATAGAAGTTAACTGCCTTCTACCATCGTTGGTTTGCCAGAATAAAGCTTACCTCAGACCCATCGGTGTGCGAGAATCCAGTTATGAATAAGGCCCAGGGGGCATGGGGTTCTCCCACTTCCATTGGCGCGATGCTTCGTTCTTTTGGTCTTCTAGTGGTTGAACCTGCCAAGATTTGACACCTAAGCCTCATATAACGCTTGTATGAGATGCCACGCTTTCCTGCTAGTTGTCCGCGTTTCTTTTGTTTCACCAGGGGACAATCCTTGTGAACGTGCATTCTGCATTCTGTTACGGATTGAGGTGTTCTAGTCGTGTCCTCTGATTCCCACATATCATGGAGTGAGTGTGCGTGGCTGCTATGCCGTTACCATGATTGTGTATTGTAAATATACCCCTCTTGTAACACCCCACCTAGGCAAAAATGCGAGGTGAAACTTCATGGGCAATCATCACAACACAATAGGTCACAATATAGAAATAACTAAAAGATGAAATATATTAATAGAGCATGTTATGAGAACGCCATGAACATACAACAATACTCATATAGTGCACAACATCAATTAAAAAAAATAAACATAAACTCCGCAATGCAAGCCTATGATCTATCTAATCCTTTGCTCTCTAAAGCGCATATCACCGCTAAGCGAACCTGAAAATGATGCTAAAACAATCAATATAAAGTTGGTGAGAGTCATAGGTTTACGCCACAAAAAAACTAACTGTTGTGTTTTCCAATAAAACAATACATATTTATTATCATGGACAAATATTTCTACATGTAAACAACCAATCATACACAATAATTTACAAGGTACCATCACAATTCCACAATTTGTGCTGCAGTCTTACCACTATCAAATGTGTGGTACATAACCTTCGTGGTCTATAAAGTCTTACCACTAGCACATGTGTGCTACATAACCTTCATTGTTTATGCAGTCTTACCACTACCACATGTGTGCTACATAACCTTCATGGTCTTTGCAGTCTTGCCACTACCACATGTGTGCTACATAACCTTCATGATCTATGTAGTCTTACCACTACCAGTCACAAACATGCAAGTTCGATTTAATACATTGATGTCCATACACAATTAAAACAAGTTTCACAACATATATTACACTAGCATCATTTATATCCCTTACTGGAGTAAAATAATTTAAAGACAAAGGACTATGAAACTCACTTAAAAACACAACTACGCAAGTCCTCGCAAAGAAACTATTACAAACAACAAACATGTTACCATCCATTGGTCGAAATCCAAATGACGTAACATTCATATGATAGACTAACTAACTCTAAGTACTCACTATACACCAAAACCCTAAGGTTTAACACATCTATCTAACCCATATTACATCCAAACCACTCTCATTACTTTTCCAAAACTCGCGAATTTTACCTGCCTAAAAACGAATGCAAAAGCCAAACTTAACCATCTCCAATATTTTTGCCAATTTTTTTAGGTCTTCACATATGTATCTAGATGTTCCAAATCCAATTTTAGGTCTTAAGTCCTTGTAGAAAAATTCAAAGAATTCTATGACCACAACTAGCTCTAGTTTTCTAACTCAGCCCAGACCTTCCAAAAGTTTACACATGAACGACCAACTAAACACCATAACTTTTCCTCTAATTAACAAATGACTTCATATATAGCATAAGTAACCTGTTCCCAGGTGGCTTTGCAAAACTAGTTTATTTGATAAGGTTTTTGCCCTCAAAACGTAAACCGTAATTTCGAGTTTTAAAATTAAAATTCTGACCATGAATCTTGTAAATTCATAAAAAGTGACTTTCAGACCTCCAAATGTTACAAATCTTACATTATTGAAAACTAGACTCTCTGAACTAAAATTTGAAAAAAAAAATCATCGTCTAACTCCTTTTTATGACCAAGATATAGCCTCTACAATCGACTTAAAATTCTGGTCATATTGCAACCCCGATTTTAACACTTGTTTAACCCATCTAATTAATCACCACCAATGATTACCCTAACCACTTAATTAATCATTATAAGCCCTAATTACATTAATTACAAAGGAATGATAAACCCTAATCCATCATCAGAATAAATTACATGTACAAAACATAACCATGTTTATTAAAATCATTAATTGAATAATGGTTTTGAAGGATTTACCTTAGAAAGAAATAGAGAAAAATTATTTTTGAAACCTTAATGCTCCAGCATTGATGATTTTTAGCCAAGAATAAAAAGATGAAGGAAATAATTGATTTGTGGGATAAGGGCCTTATTTTATGGGCTTTAGTTGAAAAGATCTCCTAGTTGGACTCAGACTGGGCCATCGCTTCTGTAGAACAGTGATAATCTATGATCCTAACAAGTGGGTTGTTGTTTCTAGAGAAAGAAACTAGAGAGAGATAGATGAGAGAAATATGTGTATATATGAAATAACAAATGAACAACCAACCCCTTTCCATGAAGGAAAGGGGTCTTATATACCCTCACCCTTAATGGGCTTAGGTCTACAACCCATGGACATGCCCATGGGTTGGTTAGTAATTAAGATTTAATACAATAACTAACTACGAGCTAAACACTTTTAATAATATTGTTGGAGTGACCGATACTTCTAATATACGTTAAAACGTATTTCCAACAATCTCCCCCTAAGGTAGGTCACTCCAAATTACAAAGTTCTAAACCTAGCATACTATACTAAGTCTTCGTTCTTGAGCTCGTAGTTGTTTCTCTTTTCTTCTTTTTCTTTTTCGGCTTGTGAATACCTTGTAATAATCTTTGAGCTTTGGCTTGCAACATGTTCTTTTGGCTTTGACTTGTCTTGTAATTTGAGATCATCTCCACGTGCAGTCTTTGCCTTCCTGTGATGTTCGTCTCTTTGTGACTTCATGTCCCACATACCTATCCTTTGTTGAATTCTTGAAAGTCTCAGAGTTGATACAGCAGAAGACTTTTAGGCCATACTTTCTTGAATTTTGCTGAAATATTTGATGCAGAAGGAGTAAGTATGTTAGGACGAATTCACCTGGTACCCCACGATGCCATCGTCTTCAAATGCAGCAACATAATAAGACACGAATAAAATGTCTTTGACATTTTATACTGAATCGGTAGCATTTACCTCCGGTCGGTGAAGACTGTTGGACGATAATAAATATCGTACTTGTGACAGGTAGCTCTAATTAAAGATCTCCTTGACAAGATTTCGCGGGAAAACCGTTCTCTTTATTCGACCGTCCAAAGCTGACTGTGAACATAAAGAGTGAATAACTTGGATAATAGATATCCTTATGATTGAAGCCGTCAATTCATGAACCTGGAACAAGTGAATTTCAATTAAGATTTTCACCATCGTTGCTTGCTAGTTGTCACGAGCTTGATTCTGATAGAATCTTTCTTGTCACCTACCGCAGTGCTGTTTGATGTTGACACTAGAAGAATTTCCACTCTTCACTGTAAACACTAAAGAGTGCCACTCTGATTGTTCTGGCAAGATCACTTGGATTTTACGTAGAGGCCCTAGAACAAGTTTAATCTCAATTAAGTGTCAAACCATCGTTTCTTTCAAGTTATCACAAGATTAGTTCTTAAAGAACCGCACGTGTCACCTACCATGAGCTTGTTTGATGTTGGATAAAGCAGGATTTCCATCTTCATTGTATTACTTTCGTATCACTCAGATGTTCTGGCAATATTACAAGAATATTGCGTAGGACTCATAAAAATCTTTCTTGTTTTTAAAATTGTGTCCTAATGAGACTTTTGATGATAGTGGCTCTAGACTCAATGGTGCATTTTGTTTTGGTGAGCGGAGGCTGGAGAGGATTGCCACCTTTTCAATATCAATTTATTCGGAGTGAATAAACCGATAGATAACATGTTGAACTCCGTGACATTAAAACAAATATCTTTTGAGAGATATTTGAGTTGGCTGGGAGGGGTTGTGTATCGCATCACTAGGTCCATGATACTTTGTCGTCTTCAAAATGTGTTGACCCAGTTTCTGCCTAGTTTGTAAGGATGGATTCTTTCTATCCACCATTTATCTTTACATTTCTTTTCATTCTTCAACCCCTTCAATGCATACCAATACATCATCACTAGCACCTTGTTGTGATTGTTCCAGTGCTAGCATCAATACTTGGTCGACATTCAGCTTCATTCATAATCCATTCCCCATCTTTCCTAAGGACTTCTATTTTCTAACTATGGAATTTTCCTTGGGAAGATTTCTCCGGTTCTAGAAGAATCATTGGACTAGTACCTAATCCTACCACCCTTTTTCACCACATCCGTCGTGAGTTAAGTGTGCTTTGGGTAAGTATTCGTCTTGTGATATAAATGTCAAGAGTTTTTTGTACCTTCAGCGGTTTTGACAACAAAATGCTCCCCCTTAACATATGCATAGCACATATCAAGTTAGATTTTCTATTCAGCCCTTTTCATTTTTAGCCACATATGTTTACAAGTCTCCTTAGTTCCATTTTGTCCCCTTATCCAAAATGTTAATCATCAATATTTTTGATATTAATGGATTAACCGGTCTTTGGGTAACAAAATGAAATCTATTATTGGTCGTAGAACATATTAATGCTCCCCCTCAAGTTAATGAGGGTTAGTTGTAGTCCTTGAGTATGATATATTTTGAAAGATTTAGAATCTCGTGAGAAATTCTAAAAAATTATCATACTTTCACACTACAGCAAGCCACAAAAGCACAATATTCACAGTATTTACATATTCACAAGTAAGATATGGAGTTGACATGAGATAGTACAACCCATTTTAAATGGATCGTTCCATTAGCTTGTGGTGTGCTCCATATGGTCTACCACTGATGAATCGTTCTAGACTCCTCATTAACCGTCTTTCCATCAGCTTTTCATTAATCTTGTTGATCATGTAGTGAGACCTTGTTACGTATCCATCGTGCCACTTTACTGTAATCTTGGGATGCTTTTTGGTGATGTTGAGCTGCAACAATGTGTCTCGTACTTGTTAAAGAGTCCCGTCACTAAACTTTTGAAGTTCCGCAACTCTCATGAATTTCTTCTCAACGGATCCATTTAAGTAGAAAGTGCCTGGAACCGGTTTTTAGTACTCTTGTAGGGACTTTTTTTGCGATGGATATCAGGAACTTCAGTGTATGGAGCACTGAAGTTCAGCTTCTTCTGATAACTTTCGACACCGAGTTGCAAGTCTTCAACTCTCTTCTTGATTACAATGCGACGAGTGTACATTCTCAGAGCTGAATTCAAGGCAATGATGTCTTTAGCTTCCAAATGTCTGAGTGTACCTTGAGTCATCAGAAGCAACATGTCTTCAATGTCTTCGAGAGGAAGATCCAAAAAGTCTCCTTCCTTGATGGTATAGTGTTTTTCGTATTCTCTTCTCAGTTTGATCTCTGTTAGATGACGGTAACCGACCTTGGGTTGAATTCTCACTCCTAGAATGGATTTGATTATAAACATAGATACGACTGGAGTGATTGATTTGAACCCACATGCATAGCTATAAGCTCGTCGTATGGTTTCATCCCAATGCGATGCACCTAATTCGGCATAGTGATCATACTGAGGAACTAATTACTTTATCCAAAGACGATCAACCTTTTCCTCAATCCATGGTATTGACCCCCAAGTTGCA
Organism: Glebionis coronaria; assembly: GCA_025667525.1. Lineage (NCBI taxonomy): Eukaryota > Viridiplantae > Streptophyta > Magnoliopsida > Asterales > Asteraceae > Glebionis > Glebionis coronaria. Next base: position 127,305 of record JANFOE010000135.1, read on the forward strand.
ACTTTAACCAAAGTTAATAAAGTCGCATACTTGTTTGCGCCTTTCACCAAATACTTAAGGTCACGACATACAAAGAAATCACGTTTAATTTGAGAATTACTTTTAGCTATCGGGAGAGGAGCATTTTCTGGCCTTTGACAACATGTTCGTTGAGGAATGTTCATTGCTTTCAAAAGCTTATTTGCAATGTATTCAGCCTCTATTCTGCTGATTCTTGAGTTAGCGAGGATGGTAGGATCATGAAGTGCTCGAACTACCATAGCCGGAGTTATGTTCTCAGTTCCATAATTGTAGACTAGGTATGCTGAGAATTCGATGGGATTGCTGAGGATTTGGGAGAAGTCTGATTCATCTTCTTGAGTGAGAGGATGAATGCTAGCAGCTTCCGTAACCCAAGGATGCTCGGGTGCATTCTCATCTACGGTGATTGTATCTACCCAAGCTGGATCACTTGATTCGTGAATGACAGAAACTAGTTCAGTGACTGAAATATCCATGATTGGTTTAGGTTCTAATTCAGGTTCTGGAACTGACTGAGTTTCTAGAATATCGTTTACTGGAGCATGATATGAGTGAATATACTCATATTATTTATATCAATAAATGAGTTTAAAATGCATAAAATGTATGAATATGGCCTTGTATATGCATGTTTCTTGTTTCATGTGTGTAGGTACCCAAGATCACGAAAACTGGCAAAACCGACACAAGATTTGAAGAAAATATCAAGAAGCCAAAAATCAAGTTCATTTTTTGAGGATTCGGATTTAAATAAGTTAAATGGGCCAGTGGGTCCCACTTATGCTTAATGGGCCCAAAAGCCCATTTATGAAGTTATTATCTTGGAAAGCCCAATTCAAAAGCCCTATCAATAATAAATGGCAACGGATGGAGTAATTCATAATTTGGGCCCAAACCCATAAAGAGACGTTGGATGTATATTTTGGTCTAAGCCCATGACACAAGAAAATCAATGGGACGGTGGAGTATTTAACAATTTGGGTCCTTGCCCAACACAAAACTATGAGTCAGTTGAAAATTTATAAAAACATTAAGGTTAACACATTTTTGGTCATAACCTATCGTTACAAACAATACACAAGAAAAGAAAGACACAGAAAGAAATTAGCAGTCACAAACCCTAGCAATTGCGGGTTTCTGATTGGCTCATGTTTGAAGCCCACGCGCTTGAATTAAAACCCAAGAATATAAGGATGAAGAAGATGCTACCCAAGAGCCTACGTGGCATCGTATACACGTCATATCCCCTCTGTGATTGGTTGATTTCTTTTCAACCAATCATTGAGCCAATGATTATCCTCCACCTGAGCTCCAAAGTAGCACAAGAAGTACAAAAAAACTCCAACCTGTGATCCGTGTGGCTGAGAGCAATTTTCAGCCCTTGATCAAGAAAGAGATGATGAAGAAAAGATCTAGTGGGCCAAAATTTGAACTCCATCAACCACCCAAACCCTCTCGGTAGCCTATAAATACCCTCTTATTTTTCATTGAATGTATCCCTTTTTCTTTTCTGTAATGTTATAATGGTATTTTTAGATTAGAGTTGTAATTTTTATTTAAAAAGTTGTAATATTTTAATTGATATAATAAAATTCAATTTTCAGCTTATAATCCTTTGAATCTGTGTCTTGTTTATTTTCATTGAAATAAATGCAATCTAAATCTTAAAAGTTATTATTATAGCTGCGAAATGTTCATATAAGTTTTTCATCATAACTTGTGTGGATATTGAGATAGAAAAAGGGTAAGCCATTTATCCCATTGGATAAATGTAAATATAAAGTTACCGGATCGAAATAATAAGGGTGGTTCGAGGTTATGATATGTTGCGTGATTGTTCTGTTCGTTTAAATGGTGATTCATTCTTCACGTTTATGATGGTGGTTTGTTCTTGAATCGGTGACGATTTAACTAAGTCCGCTCAGCGCGTGACTTCTATATCAAAGGATCGACAATAAAAAGTTAAGCTATTTTATTTTATTTTATGAATGGTATTTTATTTTTATATTAATTGATTTATGTTTATGATAATATGTGAACTTGTGTGTTTTTGTTAAGTATGGTCTGTGTAGTAATCAGTTTAAATAATCTAATATAGGTTGTTTATTAGTTCTGAAATTCGAATCTGTTTGATCATTTAGATTTGTTATGATTAGATCATATGAAGTCTGTTAGAACTGTATTGTTGTAAATCAGTTTTAGGCTGTTTTTGATATTATTACCTATTGAATGAAACCTGATTTCATTAGATTGGCTTGAGTGTTTGTGATTCATAACTGTTGGTTTAATTATATTTTCTATGTAGTTTGGTTTTAGTCTGCTGAATCACTTTCTAAATAGTTGTTAAAAGTAAATTTGAGTTACTAAAATTCGTGTTTAGTTGATCTTTTGTTTCTGTTTTGCTTAGCTAGTTAGACGTTTCATATGTTGTTGAATAGCAATGTTGTGGTTTAATTCTGAAAGAATGTTACGGATGTAATGTTTTAAACTGATTTATTATTTGAGTTAAGCTGATTTTGATATAGTCGAGTTGGTTGTTAAGATTGTAACCTGCTGTTAAGATTGATCATTTTGACGTATAGTTTGCCTACCTGCATCAATTTTTGTTTGACTGATAGATTAGGTTGAGCTTATTTGTTTACTGATAGATTCATTGTTGCTGCTATTTGTTATTACCTTTGTACTGATGTTTAGTCTGATCCAAACTTATTGTTTGATTAGGTGTAATACTAAAGTCTGAACTCCAAATCTGTCACAATATTTTAATTGCAAAAAGAAAAAATATTATCCAAAATCTTGTCCTTCCTAGGACTCGAACCCGAGACCTCTCGGTCCATAACCCAACGCCTCAACCACTAGGCTTGGGTCTTATTTTAGTTGTTATTTGTGTTTGGATATTAATAAACCATTCGAATGTTGGCCTGTTAGAATATATAGACATTCATTTTAAATACTTTGTTAAATTTAAAGTAAAATAATTTAAATTACTTAGTTTTATTAATAAAAATTGTTTAATTAAAATTTTTGTAAAAAGTATTACTTAAAATAAAATAATATAAAATAAATAAATAAATAAGTATATTTTATTACTTTTTAAATTTAAATTGTTTTAATATTGTCTTTTAATAATATAGTTTTAATTAATTTTGTTTTAAAAATTTGTTTTAATATTTTTGTTTGAATAAGGTTTGTCTAAGTAAAAATAATAAATAGTTTAATTTGTCTTTAAGATTTAATTTCGGGATACGATTTATGCACTTTAGGATTAAAATTTGTAGGATTAATTTAGATAAAAATAAAAAACGAATTCAAATCAATTGTCCTAATCAAATCGAAAGTTTCAATTTCACAAGTTCCTTGGGTACAACGAACCGGGATCACTCTCGTGTTTAATTGATTCGTCTTTAGCTTATTTTTGTATTATTACCTTTTCCTAAAGTTAATTTCCTAAATTTGCTCTATAACGTATTTAATTAAAATACACCGACATTTCCCAACACATCCAAAATTTTGGCGCCGCTGCCGGGGATTTTGTGTACGATTCTTTCGTGGAGATTTGTTGATCGTTGATTTGAAGACCCTTTGCGTCCTCGGAAAGTTTTGTTATTTTTCTATTAATATAGTATATATCGTTTTTCGTGTTTTTTGTTATTAGTATATTGTATTACGTAGAAAAATAAAACTACCTACTTCCAAATAAGACCTTAGTTGGGATTTAATCACCTAGCTATTGTATTCGAATCCAAAACAAAAATAAAAGGCAAAATAGATAAATACTAATAAAAAGTTTGAACTTGATTTATACAAACTCTAAGGTGGATATAAGGCGACGAGATATAAAAGGCCGTCTAAGGAAAAAGGTTTTTAAGTGCTTTGTGCCACCTCGTTTCTCCGCTTGCTTGTGCGTATATTGAGAGGGATGACCGATTATTGCTTTGCCGACTCAAGTAGTAATAAATCTTATTTTTTGTTGTTTATTTATTAAACCTCGAGACGTTTAGGTTTTTACCTACGTTTCAAAGCCGACCGAGGGTAGGTTACTTCCATAGTAATTATCCTTATTCCTTGTTTTTTTTATCAATCTTTGATTGAACAATACCAAATAAAAATACCAAAAATAATCTTCTTCTAATCTATTTTCTTTTCTTCAACCCTCTAAATTCCCGTCACTTTGGTTTATGCAATTACGTTCTACTCGTCTTTTGATTAATCTCGATAGGCTTGAAAATATTCCTCGTAGAAATAGAAATAGTCAACAACGAATAGTGGAACCCGAGCTTCCACCTATTGTTGTAGAGATGGCCGATAACTGAACAATGGAGGAATTGCTCCGTGCACCCACCGAAGGGTACGGGGAAGCAATAGTTGTGCCGGCTATTTTGGCGGATCATTATGAGATTAAGACGGGTCTTTTATCACTCATTCGTGCCGACCAATTTCGTGGCCATGAGACCGATAACCCACACTCTCACATTCGGAATTTTCTTCGTATCACCTCGACTCTCAAGTTTAAAGATGTGCCGAATGACGCGATTAAGCTCGTGCTTTTTTCGTACTCGCTCGAGGGAAACACTTAGCTTTGGTATGAAAAGGAACCACCGGGTTCGATTTTTACATGGAATGATATAGTTTCTAAGTTCATGAATTATTTCTTTCCACCATCTAAAACAACTCACTTTAAGAATGAAATCACTAGATTTGAAAAAAAGTGCATGAATCGTTTGGAGTTGCTTGGGTAGGTTTAAGGATTTGTTGAGACAATGTCCACACCACGGTTTCACGGAGTTACATCAAATAAATACTTTTTATAATGGACATAATATGGTTGAACAAGATTCTTTAAATGCCGCCGCGGGTGGTAATCTTTTTAGAAAAACTCCGAGAGACGCGTGGGGTATCATTGAGAATAGGTCTAGATTGCAATATTCACGAAACACATCGGTTGTTTCCAATGTGAATTCTTCTAATACCGAGATTGCTAGATTGGACTCTAAGATTGACACGATTATGAATGAGATTAGGAAGAATCCTCATGGATCGATTAATATGTTTGAGAATTTTTGTGTATCATGTGGTGGAGCACATCCGAATTATGCTTGTTCAACCACGGGGTTTGAATAAGCTAGTGCTTTTGCCACGACGGGAACGTATGGCCCTAACAGTCAAGCTCCTCGTCAAAACCATGTGGCTCCACCGGTTCAAAATAGATACAACAATGGAAACAATGGGAATAATTTTAACCGTGGTAACCAAGGGAACTTTAATCAAGGAAATGGATTTCATGGCAATAAAAACAATTAAGGTTTTCATAACAATAACCAAAATGATTTATCAAGCTACATCAAAACAAATGAGGAAAATTTGAAAGCTTTTCAAAACAATCTTCAAGGACAAATGGCAACTTTGAAGAATGAATTTCAAAATTCGATCAAGGGGCAAAATAATAAGATTGAGCTTAACCAACAAAAATTAGAGCAAAGCCAAAACCGTATGGAGGGAAATCAAGCTAAGTTTGAGAACAAATTACTTTAGATGTTTGAAGCTTTTATGTGCAAACCTTCCTCTTCTTCGGGTGGCATACCTAGCAGCACCATACCAAACCCGAAGGGAGAAATTAAATCCATCACCGTTTACAATGATGATAGGAATTTACAAGATGTGATCGAGTTTGATCCTCCACCTAAAGAGACCTTTCTTGATGTTACCAAAGCTACTTTAGATGTGACTTGTTCTGCGGTTTTCTTTGATTACTATCCCGAGAAATATGGAGACTCGGGCCCATTTTTGATACCTTGTGTTTTCAAAGGGCTTGAGGTATGCAAAGCTTTAGCCGATCTAGGAGCTAGCATCAACTTAATGCCTTTATCCATATGGAAGACTCTTGACTATTTCCCACTTACTCCCACTCAAATGATAAATGAGCTTGCTAATGGAACCACCGCCCACCCAGTTGGTATAGCGGAAGATGTCATTTTTAAAGTGGGGAAGTTTGTGTGCCTTGTCGATTTTGCGATTGTTGATTACGAGACAAATCCTCGTGTGCCTTTAATTTTTGGACGTCCATTTTTGTCCACGGCTCATGTTCAAGTTGATATGAGGAAAGAAGAGATAAAATTGTTTTATGGGGATAAAAATGTTGTTTTCAAAGCGGAAAAACTTCCAAAATTTGTTTCTAAAAATGTGGAAAATGTAAAACTTGTTGAAACTTTTGAAAGTAACACAAATAAGGTTTTTCTCATCTACAAGGGTGTAAGGCAAATTATAGACCCCTCATTTCGTGAAGATGAAAAGTTAATTCTGGAGGGAGATGTTTGTTCCGTTGAAACGTGTTGTAATATTGCCTCGTCTCCACTCACTCTTGAGGATAAGATCGATAAGGAAATTGATGATTATCTTAGTGCATCATTCGATGCTAGTGAGTTTGATTGTGATAATTTCGATCTGGAGGGAGATGTTGCTTTAATTGAAAAATCGTTGAATATGGACTCATTTTAATTTCCTCCGAAGGACCAAATAGATGATACTAAGGCACAATCTTCCATTGAAGAGCCTTTGATTCCTAACTTCACACCGAGTGTGGTTAGTGACTATTCGTTAGATAAGTTCGTCGATGAACTTGTTGCTCTTATTGATCCACTTCCACCGGGAAGTGTTGATCGTGATCTTCATAATGTACCTTCCATTCTCGAGGAGTTCTCTGATGAACTACCTTCTAATGAGAATGATGATCTTGTATCCGAGTGTGACACATTCGATATATTGTCGGATATTTTTTAACACCCCCAAATATTTATACTTTAGTTCAGCGAAAGAGTCGTTGGTGTTATGGGATAGCACATTACTCAGATCTTAGATAACGCTTGAAAATCGCGTCGTTAATAATGAAGCATTTTCCATTCATAAATATCAAATTACATAGATCCCAAGTCATAGTATTTTAAACAATTCTAAAAAACATTTGAATGGAAATTTTATTTGAATGCGGGCCATAATTTCTTTTCGTCTTTCCGAGAATTACCTTCAAGCACCTGAGATAAAATATGTTAAAAGGTCAACAAAAACGCCGAGTGGATTCAGAGAGTTTAATAAAAACCATTAATATATTATCGGTATATAATTATTACCGAAAATCATTTTGTACAAATCTTTGTAATAGGCCATAAAATAGGCCAAAGACATTTTATACAACTCTTAGTCGTAAATCATAATATAGGCTTCTTCCTTCAAAACCATTATACGCAACATTGTCATAAAAAGACATCATAAAATACGTTTTATAACGTTGTATAAAGTTTAATAAAAACCGTTATATGATAATGGTTATGTAAAACCAAAATAGGAACATAATATCAATAATAAGACCCCGTATTGCTAGTCAAGCAATATGTTATAATTCAATTCGTACATCAGTAGTTTCAATATTGGATCATTATAAGCCGCATGACATTGCTACCTTAGTATAACAAACAACGGGTAGCTAACCCGAAATTCATTTGCCCATCTAAAACAGCGTGTCGGCACAATAATCACGCTTATATAAATCTTCTCATACATAAATTCGCTTACCAATCAATGTGGCACGACGGGGATCAACCGTCAAGGCGCGAACTGGGGTGATCTTCCCCAAATAGTACTATTATATGCATAAGCCTCTACCAAATCCCGATAGTTCATAATTCATGCTAATGGGACTTTTAGTGACATAACCTAACTAATAATAATCCATTTCATTTCATTCATCGGGTCATATAATCATTCGGGTCCATATCAATAAGCAAATAATCGAGACAACTGGTGTCCTATTTTATTAAAACTAACATGTTATATCCCTCGCGGGTTTATAAAACATTTCATAGAACATTTTTAAGAGTGCGAGGCTATGAACTCACATTGATTGGGAAAGGCGGGTTATCGACGTTTTGAATGTACGGTACGTGCTTCAATCACGGAAACCTAGACAATAATACTCGTCTTAGACTCTTGTCCAATGACTTCATAAAAATAATGATTATGTATATATGATGATATCATAAGTATGATGATGATCAAGTGGGATTTCATCTCTTCATACACATTATAGTGTTATGTGTTAGTCAAATTTTTGACTAGTTACACAAGTTTCAACTTATTTATATATTAAGGCCCAATAAGCCCATTAAAAGTCTAATACATTATATTAGATCATTTTATACTTTTAATACCAAGCCGATACTCATATGTTGGGCCCAAGTGGGTCAAGACCATGAGTAAGTCCATTAGTGTTTAGCCAAACTAGCTGGGTTAATAGTCCAATAAGGCTACCTTGGCCCGTTAATGTCCATAAGTTATAAAGCTCGGGTTTTATCGGTTTTCACTTGTCAAATGTACTTACATATCTGTAGATGAGTTATAAAAAGTTTACAATAGACGGGTCCGACCGTCTATGTTTTATTTGGCGAAAACGTTAATCTTTCGATTTTAGCCGAAAAGAGGTAAAACTTATATATAGTTTTATAACTTTAGAAAACATTTCATTTTGTAGTTTTATAAATTGTCATTCTTATTTATCATAGTATATAATTATTTTATAAGTATTATCATAAGTTAGTGGGTTTTATATATGTATTTTATAATATTATTACTTGAGTGCTCATTTTATATTATATACTTTTATTTTCCAAATCTGATTATGAAACTCACTTTCACCATTTTTGCCATATTTTGAGTTATACAAGGAGCTAGAAGCTGGGCCGCACAAACGACATAATGTGTGCTACAATTAACTCCGGTTTAGCTACTGCTCATTCATCCTCTAAGTGTCCCTAATAATTCGTCCAAAACAGACTATACAGATTTGAACCTTAATAGTATTTTGATCATATCTTGCTCATTTTATTGATTCCATTGAGTGGTCAACTCCCACACATGTAAAAATCATATAACTTACTGTATATTCAATAATCCAAGTCATTTTATCAAGTTATCATATGGTTACTTACTGTTTTATACAGCCCATAATGTTAGTCAAGATTTTATCATCTTTACATGTAGATTTTAGTCTTTTTAACCAAATCTATCAACACAAGATCCACACATAATACTTTGATCATCATTCATCATCATATACATATACATTTTTAAAGAAAATACATAAAATACATATTCAAAACAATAGGGTGATAGAAAGAAATTGATCTCTATACCAATCTATATGATGGAAATGATGAGATATTGGATGAATCAAGACTTGATCTTGCCACAAAATATTCAACCTTTTAAGACACCTTCTTGGGTCCTTCAAATGGATGAACACCTCCATGAAATCAGCCCTAAAGTCCTTCTTGAAAATCAGCCCAAAGACCTCCGTAAAAACTCCTTTTTATATGTTAAAATCACCTCCAATCTTCATCTTTTCAAATGGGAATCAACATATGTAGATTGTATATAAAGTTCATGGTTAAATTTGATGAGGAAGATGGTGATTTAGGGTGGGTTGGACGTTCACAGAGAGAGGGGAGGAGAGATTGAAAAACTTGGTTTGCATGTGTGTAAATGGTTTGTGTTTAGCTAGTTTCATGTTTAAGTGGTTTTGCATAGCACTAAGGACATGTGTCCTTAGTGTATATGTAAACATGACACCACACTTGGTGTGTTGGCTAAGTCTTGGACACCCATAGTGGGGGTGAGACAAGTGTAAATTTGTTTCATCCCCACTAATATACGGATACTCCTCGATTCTAGTTTCCTCGATTTACGTGCCCTCGGGTCGTTTTACGAAAAAAGTTTTTAGAAATTATGAATCTATGGCATAAAACGAATCTAATAAAAATTGTCTCATAAAAAATGGAGTTCAAAAACATAAATACGTAAACCTGGGGTTTCCAGTTTAGTCGTAAAAGACGCTAAATTATCCACGTAAAATCCTAATTTCATCCCGTAAATTTGTGAGTTTATGAACCAACACAAATTAAAATTCCAAAATAATATTCGGGGATAAATTTATTTCCTGAAATGTCGGACTGTCACCAAAAACGGTGTATGTAAACGTAAGCACGTAACGTAGAGTTCTCCGGTTTAGACGTAGTCGATGCTACTTTAAGGTGTAAACCCAAATTTCTTCCCAAAAATGAGTGCGTTCATAATATAACATTAAAATAATGATTTTAAATAATACTTGAGAATAAAATATCGACCTTAAATTAACGGATTGTCACATATTTCTTGTGATGACAAGATTGATGACACTTATGTGACTTACTCGAATCCTCTTTTTGAAGTTTCAACGAACAATAATCCATTTTTTAAAGAGGATTTTGAGAGCATCAAACCTCCTTCATCTCACACCCTTTGTGATGATGAACTCTTCTTTAAGGAGGTTGATGAGTTTCTTCCCATAGACATTCCTTCGGATTTTAAGGAAAGTCTAATGAACCAAATGAAAACACTCTATTTCTGAGAATGTTTCTAATGACGGTGCTGAAAACCCTTGGTTTGATCACCTGATTTATGATGATGATAATGTTGACCCAGAGGGAGAAATCATCTTTACTCCAAATATCCTTCCCACTCGCTTTGATCTTAATGTGCGGGTTTTTCATGCGACGCATTTTGAGTATCATTAGCCTTTTGTTCACATTCATAATAGTGACAAGGTCAACAAAGTCATGCATGTTGATACCATTATGATTGATACCTTTAACTCACCATTACCATGTGCTTTATATGATTATGGATTAACATGGGAGAAGACACCGTATTGCCAATTCCTTTCTCTCCCGAGGACGAGGTATTCGACCCCGGAATCATTGATTTAGGGAAATTTCGGCCTTTCACCGATGCAATAATTAAAAGATTTTTCGATCATCTTGGTGCGAGTTTATCTCGGGGAGCATACTATATCCATTTCATGATTTGTGACCACCATCTCTTTTTGGAGATTTATGTTAAAGTTTCATCCTTTTGTTTGTCATCCAATAACGAGGATGTGATCTTTGACCCCGTCATCTTGCTTTATGAGGGATTTTATTCCAATATACCGGTTTTCACCATTTTCCCTAAGGACCAATGAATGCGGGGATCGAGTCGAGCTCATGACTCGGTTAACAAAAACGAGGTGCCTTATGGGGGAGTCCCATACATTCTATCTTCTATCTATTTTCTAACACTAATAAGGCTTGATCTTTTCAAGCTCGTGCTCGTGTTTTGTTGTGATGTGAATCTTAGGTATGACCCTAATCATTGAAGACACTCGTGTTTGGTTTTTGCCGGTCCACTCGAGCTTCCGTACTTTGATTGTCAAAAGGGGCACTCACTATCCTTTGATTTTTATCGACTAACGTTTTATCTTGAAGCAAAATAAATAAGCGGCTTATAGATTTGCGTACTTTTACCATGTTAGGACTTTTTCATTCGACTCTTCGCGTTCTAGCAAGGAGGTGTCACTCTTGAGCTAGGAAAAATTGAGGATAATGTTTGGTTTTAGCATGGGGGAGTCAATCGATATAATCGCTTGCAATTGCTTTTGTCATGTTCAAACATAATCGTTTTTCTCGTTTTTCATAAAAAATTTAAAACTTTTTGAGCAATTTTGTGAAAATAAGTGTTTTTGACAAAAATGTAGGCTTTCCGTTGGTGAAAAGAAAAATAGTTTTTGACTCGACTCGGTTTTTACCTTAGCTCATTCATTAACGTGTTTAAATCATGTTTTGCTAGACTTTTATATAAGGAACTTTAAAACACGTAAGTCTTAACTCATACGGGTTTAAGAACAAGAACTTTTCGCAAGTTCCTATAATTGATCCTAGAAAGTCGTTTATCAAGGGAACTTTAAAACACAAAACTTTGATTTAATTGGCAAGATCCTATAGATGACTTGAAAACCCAAAACTTTGATTTAATTGGCTAAGTATCCATTAGTCTCACATTTTTGAGATTTTACAATATGTAGAATAAGAAGTGATAAAGTTTAATCATAAGTTTTGAGGTTAATTCTTCCTTGTGTAAGTATTTTTGTGTTTGATTTTATCTCCTCGTATTTATTTTTCACGCTTGAATATTAAATTGCTTAATAAATGAAGTTTTAGCGGTTTGGGCTTAATATCTTAACTCGTAACTCCTTCTTTTTCTTCCCTTATAATTAAAGTAAGAACACATTGAGGGTGTCAGCGTCATGGACTTTTTGATCATAGGATTGCAGAAATTTGGCTTACTATATATATATCATAATAATAAAAAGAATAAATAAAAACATGTTCTCAATGAGCCTTCGGGTGGGAGACATGTAACACTAGCCTTGTCTTTGGAGCCTTAGGGTGTATGGCATGGTGACGTGTTTAATAAAAATTGTTTCATCATCATGAGCCTTAAAGTGGGATGGTGAATGTCAATTCCCTTGTTTATGTCCAAGGAGCCTTCGGGTGTGGATTATAGATAAGGAGTACTTTTACATCTTAAAGAGCCTCAAGGTGTATGATGTAAATGTTGCTAAAAAGGTCAAAATTTACTTTAGAGGATTTATTGTTGCTTTAAGTAGTCCTATTAGCCAAATTTTGGATCCGGAGATTTATCCCTCAAATCGTGTTAAGTTATCCTTGATGTGGGCTTTCTTTAGTGTCAACGGTTTTTGAAGTTGAGGTTAGGTTTTGAGTGTTGGGTTTACACCATTTTTGCCTTAATTTTTGGACTAATAATTATCTTAAATAAGTCAAATGAGCCTTTGAGTGAATGACGAAATCTAAAATTTAGAGATACAATTAGGAATAAAGGAGATTGAGTTTAACACAAATTACTTGTATAAGTGGTCTTAACATTTGGACTTATGATTGACAATGATCTTGCTTTTAAACTAGGCATGGAAAGACTGAAAAAGTCGAGGACGATGAATCTATTTATATTTTATGATCCTAAAAGTTATTTTTCAAATAATGAAAGCTATACATTATGTCTTTGCAAAATAAAGTGTCAAAAGTCAAATATAAGGGTAGTTAGTAGCTTTATTTTATCATTGCGTGAGGACATGACAATTGCTTAGCAAGGGGAGTTTGATATGAGTGAAATTACTCATATCATTTATATCAATAAATGAGTTTAAAATGCATAAAATGTATGCATATGGCCTTGTATATGCATGCTTCTTGTTTCATGTGTGTAGGTACCCAAGATCACGAAAACCGGCAGAACCGACACACGATTTGAAGAAAATATCAATAAGCCAAAAATAAAGTTCGTTTTTTGAGGATTGGGATATAAATAAGTTAAATGGGAAAAGTGGGTCCCACTTATGCTTAATGGGCCCAAAAGCCCATTTATGAAGTTATTATCTTGGAAAGCCCAATTCAAAAGCCCAATCAATAATAAATGGCAACGGATTGAGTAATTCATAATTTTGGCCCAAACCATAAAGAGACGTTGGATGTATATTTTGGTCTAAGCCCATCACACAAGAAAATCAACGGGATGGTGGAGTATTTAACAATTTGGGTCCTGGCCCATCACAAAACTATGAGTCAGTTGAAAGTTTATAAAAACTTTGAGGTCAACATATTTTTTGTCATAACCTATCGTTACAAAAAATACACAAGAAAAGAAAGACGCCGAAAGAAATTAGCAGTCACAAACCCTAGCAATTGGGGGTTTATGATTGGCTCATGTTTGAAACCCACGCGCTTGAATTAAAACCCAAGAATATAGGGAGGAAGAAGATGCTACCCAAGAGCCTACGTGGCATCCTATACACGTCATATCCTCTCGGTCGACAACCCAGCGCCTCAACCACTGGGCTTGGGTCTTATTTTAGTTGTTATTTGTGTTTGGATATTAATAAACCATTCGAATTTTGGCCTGTCAGAATATATAGACATTCATTTTAAATACTTTGTTAAATATAATGTAAAATAATTTAAATTACTTAGTTTTATTTATAAAATTGTTTAATTAAATTTTTTGTAAAAAGTATTAGTTAAACTAAAATAATATAAAAAATATATATATTTTATTACTTTTTACATTTAAATTGTTTTAATATTGTCTTTTAATAATATAGTTCTAATTAATTTTGTTTTAAAAATTTGTTTTAATATTTTTGTTTAAATAAGTTTTGTCTAAGTAAAAGTAAAAATAACAAATAGTTTAATTTGCCTTTAAGATCTAATTTCGGGATACGACTTATGCACTTTAGGATTAAAATTTGTAGGATTAATTTAGATAAAAATCGATATCGAATTCAAATCAATTGACCTAATCAAATCGAAAGTCTCAAATTCACAAGTTCCTTGTGTACAACGAACCGGGATAACTCTCGTGTTTAATTGATTCGTCTTTAGCTTATTTTTGGATTATTACCTTTTCCTAAAGGTAATTTCCTAAATTTGCTATATAACGTATTTAATTAAAATACACCGACATTTCCCAACACATCAGAGCAGATTCTGAAACTTCAGGTATTGGTTGATCAGATTCCGGGATAGATTGTTCTGGTGCTTGTGTTGTAGATGTGGTAGCTGGGGCAGATTGAACTTGAACGGATGAGGCTGTCGTATTAGCATCAACATCATGACGTTGTTTGGTGCGTTTTCCCTTTTGTGGTGTCTCGGTTTCTTGAGTTGTCTCAGTTGCTGAAGTGATTTGATCTTTGGTAACATCATCCTTTTGAGGCTTGTCACCTTTTCCTGAAGTTTGATCATCATCATCATCCGACTTGTCTTTTTCGTGTTATCATCATCATCCTCATCTTCATCATCTTTTTTCTCTTCTTCATCATCCTCTGTCTCATCCTCATCATTGACTTATTCATCCTTATTGTCATCATCATCGTGTTTTTCAGCATCATCACCATCACCTTTGTCATTGTCATCGTTATCGTCAACTTTATCTTCATCTTCACCGTCATCGTCATCTTCACCGTCGTCGTATTCGTTATTATTGGAAGATTCATCGGGTTTGTCTGATTCACCCTCTTCTTCGTTTTCTTTATCTTGTTATAAAGTACTGTATGGGACGACGGTGCCATGCTTTTCAAATATCGCGGTGTCTTCATCCATAGCAGTCTTTAGAGCCTTGTGGTGTGTTATTTGGGCTGGCGTTTGGTTGTGAGACCCCCTTTGAATCATGCGAGCATGTAACAGCTTCTTCAACTCATAGTCTGTGAGCCTTTGAGCAATTAGATAGTCTGACTTCTGAGTGTCTGAAGAATTGATCATCAATTTACTTGTAGCAATCTTTTTAAACTCGTCTCACAGAGCAGGAAGTTCCGTTTCAATAGATCCTTGAACCTTTCACTAATGGATTCAATAAGGTTTTCGTTGGCTTTAACAAGACTCTCTTTCTCTTCTTTGTACTTCCTTTTCAGTACTCGAAGACGGTCAATCTGTTCTTGCTTTCTGGTTGCTTTAGCTTCTATAGTTGCTCTTGATGACTCGTCACTTTGTTGTCTATTAGCTAACTCTTCTCTGAGGCTAGCTATTTACTGTTCATGAGCTCTCTTTGATGATTCTAACTGCTCTGTGACTTGAGTAGTTTTATCTTCTTGATCTTTCAGTTGTTGTTCTATTCTTATCATGAAAGTTGTATCGACAGGTGGATGTGACGGCAAAGACACTGGTTGAATAGTTGATAGTGAAGGGGTTACAGGAGTTGTCACAATGGTACTGATTACCGATGTCGTGGCCAAAGTTACATGGACATTAACCATGTCCGTGTTTGATGAAGGATCAGTGTTAATAACTTCAGATTCTAGAGAGTGAAGGTTTAAGTATTTATCTACCGGATCCGACAGTGAAGTGGATTTGGTTACACTCTTCTCCTTGTTGATGTCATCAATCTCTATTTCCATGTGTACCATCTCTGTTTGTACAGGTGGAATATCATCGAAACGTGTGTCGTAGTATTCGTGCTGCTGATCATCGTCTTCATCATGAACTGGCTCGTCCTTGTAATCATCGGGTTCTCCAAAGTCAGCAATGTCAGAAACTTCGATTTCCTTTGACCTCTGACCCGATCCACTACCTCCTATTTCTTTTCTACTTCATTGGAAAACCTGCTTCAAGTGCTCCAGTTGTTGTTTTTCAGTCAAAGGTTGTTCTTCTATGTCTTCATCCATGAGAAGTGTTTTCTTTCCTTAGGCCTTTTTCTCCCATAAAGGCAAGGTTCTTGTTCTTTTGCTTTTGTCTTGTTTTAGTGTATCAACTTCTGAATAATCAGTTTCCTTTCTTTTGCTTCTGTTTTTTGGTGCCTTGAAATCTCCCGCAACTACTTTCTTTGCGTGTTCTTCATTTTCTTTCAAAAGTATATTATATGCATCACTCTTTTTGATTTTGTCATTCAGCATATTATCCGGAACTGGAGTTGGAATACCTGAGTAAGTGATCTTAGCTCCTTCTTATCTCATGGCTACCACGAAGAAATCATCATCTTCTGAGTTAACAAAGAATCATCCACGTCGATCGATAGCTTCATTGGCTTTCATGAAGTAATCGATGATGAGCTTTGTGAATTTTGGAAACTGAATATGTTCAGATTTCTTCTTAACATTTCTGAAAGCTTGATAATGAAATTCTTTCCACATGAGAGAGGCATAATCTAAATTTAGTCGCTTGTAGATTCCATAAAATATATGAGCCTGAGAAAGTCTCAAGGAATCTGCACCTCTGGATTTTCCTGTCAAACATCGGATAATGATACTAAAAGTTGCCTTCCATGGTTGTCCAAGCCTAGAAGTGTTAAACATAGACAAGGTTAGCAATTCTTCATCATAGCTAAGAGACATAATCAAATTTATAATTTTTTCTCTGTCTGGATCAGGAGCATATGTTTTCCTTTTAGCTAAAGAAGGGAATCCAAAGATTTCATGAAACGGATTAAGTGAAAATTCCTTCTTCTCTCGATTGATGTTGAATGAAAACTTTGTGTTTGTATGGCTTTGATGGATGACCAAAACTGATGCATGTAGATTTCGGGAACACTTGTTGTGAGCCGTAGTGAATTTTTGATCGGTGAGCGATCAAGGATTTCGATAGCGATTCTGAATGCTGCTTGTGATGGAACGAAGCCTTCTTTCAACCGTTGATTATTATGAGTAATTTGAAGGCGGTTGTCTGCTGGTACGAGTGCAAGGTCAAGTCCAATTTGTTTCTCTTGAGTGCGAGACATGAATGCTGCTAAGACAAAACATACACGTTGATACACAATAGAGATATATCATGATGTATTAACCTTAAAAGCATTATATTTCAATACTTAAAACATAACAACTACAACTAGCACATGACATACCATACAATCACTACCCAAAGAGATAGAAGCTCAAATTTGGGCATCACAAACTAAATAATATGTGCTACAATTAACTCCCGTTTAGCTACTGCTCATTCATTCTCTAAGTGGCCCTAATAATTCGTCCAAAACAGACTATACAGATTTAAACCTTAATAGTATTTTAATCATATCTTTCTCATTTTATTGATTCCATTGAGTGGTCAACTCCCACACATGTAAAAATCATATACCTTACTGTATATTCAATAATCCAAGTCATTTTATCATTTTATCATATGGTTACTTACTGTTTTATACAGCCTAAAAGTTTAGTCAAGATTTTAACATCTTTACATGTAAATTTTATTCTTTTTAACCAAATCTATCAACACAAGATCCCCACATAATACTTTGATCATCATTCATCATCATATACATATAAACTTTTAAATAAAATACATAAATACATATTCAAAACAATAGGGTGATAGAAAGAAATTGATCTCTATACCAATCAATATGATGGAAATGATGAGATATTGGATTAATCAAGGCTTGATCTTTCCACCAAATATCCAACCTTTTAAGACAACTTCTTGGGTCCTTCAAATGGATGAACACCTCTTTGAAATCAGCCCTAAACTCCTTCTTGAAAATCAGCCCAAAGACCTCCATGAAAACTCCTTTTTAATGTTAAAATCACCTCCAATCTTCATCTTTTCAAATGGGGATCAACATATGTAGATTGTATGTAATGTTCATGGTTAATCTTGATGATGAAGATGGTTATTTAGGGTGGGTTGGACGTTCATAGAGAGAAAGGGGAGGAGATATTAAAAAACTTGGTTTGCATGTGTGTAAATGGTTTGTGTTTAGCTAGTTTCATGTTTAAGTGGTTTTGCATAGCACTAAGGACATGTGTCCTTAGTGTGTATGTAAACATGACACCACACTTGGTGTGTTGGCTAAGTCTTGGCCACCCATAGTGGGGGTGAGACAAGTATAAACTTGTTTCATCCCCACTAATATACGGGTACTCTTCGATTCTAGTTTCCTCGATTTACGTGCCCTCGGGTCGTTTTACGAAAAATGTTTTTATCAATTATGAATCTACGGCACAAAACGAATCTAATAAAAATTGTCTCATAAAAAACGGAGTTCAAAAACGTAAATACGTAAACCTAGGGTTTCCAGTTTAGTCGTAAAGACGCTAAATTATGCACGTAAAATCCTAATTTCATCCCGTAACTTTGTGAGTTTATGAACCAACACAAATTAAAATTCCAAAATAATATTCGAGAATAAATTTATTTCCTGAAATGTCGGAATGTCACCAAAAACGGTGTATGTAAACGTAAGCACGTAACGTAGAGTTCTCCGGTTTAGACGTAGTCGATGCTACTTTAAGGTGTAAACCCAAATTTCTTCCCAAAAATGAGTGCGTTCATAATATAACGTTAAAATAATGATTTTAAATAATACTTGAGAATAAAATATCGACCATAAATTGACGGATTGTCACAGCAGTTACCCTTAAAGATGATCTTTCTCATCAAAGATCGATTTATCTTAATACTCGCTTCTTATAGAATCAAGACATGTGGGCATTTCCTCCGCATTCGGTCTTTTGTCTCAAGTGTAATTCATTACAATACGCGAGTTTCATCAAACATAACTACGGGAATACGATCAGGCTTAATGTTGACTTACTTTCTCTATCCATGATGTTCACGGGTTTTTGATGAATGCAACTTTTCGCCGATCCAAACTTCATTAAGAAGTAATCAGATTTTCACTTGATAAATATTTTATCAAGTTCGATATACGCACATAATTCACACAGCCCTTGAAGTCCTACGGTAGATCCAACTTATATGCCTTTCAAACCAACTTTTTACATAATGGTCCCATACAACGGGGACTTATTTCCCATGATCTTTCAGATCATCATTTCACTTTTCCATGGTGATTATTTTTGGCATAGCTTCGCTACCCATCCTGCACTTCAAGATCTACATTTCATATTCACATAACCTCCTGCCCGCTACTGGCAGTCAATAGTCAGATACTAATTTCAACAATCATTTTAGGTCTCGCGGGTCGGGTTTTTTGTAAGGTTAGGTTTGTCATCATAGGCAACCTTAAACCTAAAAGACATGTCCAACTCACAATGGGTGTATGTCGGGTATCTTCATCCCAATTCCTGCCTACAGATGCTCTTTATATAGATCCTCACAAGATTCGATCTCGATCCTAATACGATAGTTATCAAGAATAATCTATCCAAAGGAAAACGATTATCCCGTTCATTACCAAAGGTCAATTATTCAAACATAAAACAAGACTTCTAGTGTTTGTATCGTTACTTTACCTTGTCCCTTCGATTGGGGTGGTAAACAGTACTCTCATCAAATTTCGTTCCCAATGACTTCTGAGGAAATCTCTAGGAGTTCGATGCGAAGCGAGGATCTTGATAGAGATGATCCATACAGGCACACCATGCTTACACAACTCCTTTCAATACAAAAGAGTCAATTTCTTCATCGAGATTCTATCATCAACGGGGATGATATTAGCAGATTTGGTCAGTCTTTCGACGATGACCCAAATCGAATCAAATTCAGATGATGACCTTGGATGATTTGTGATAAGAATCCATGGTGATTGTATTCTATTTCCAAACATGAATAATAAGCTGTAGAAGCAATCCTTATGGATATTTGGTGTCCAGCCTTGACCTTTGCAATAGTTAGATGTTTACAAATGTATGAGGCGATGTCTGCCTTCATAATTTAGCCATCAGTACAACTTCTTCAGATAAAGATACATTTAATCAGAAATGGCATGAACAGAATACTTAGACTTATGAGATTCCAACATAACTAAATCTCGAAATCTTCTATATTTAGGCAAACATAAGCGGCCTTTTAAACATTTAACGCCATCGGCTCTCATTTCTAATGGTTCAAATTAGCCGTGAACCCCTTTTTTATCTATATTATCCTTCTTACAAGCATTAGTTATTTCTAAATTGCTCGGGCAAATTATTTTGCACAGTTATTACTAAGGAACACATCCTAATTGGTTCTTTATTATTTCTACATAATGTGTCAGTATCTGCATTCATTTTCCCTGATGAAATAATTATCATGACCACAATTCACTCAGAAATTCTTTCTTCATATTTTCTAAGTTTTAGTTTCGTCTCAACTATCATCTTTATTAGTTTTGCTCAATCCGACGTTTAAAGAGTCGATAAATATTACTAGTAATTAAATAAAAAATATTTAATTTTACGAGACATAAACGTAAAAAATTTTAAATTTCTCAGTTCGTCCAATTATAGAAAAATGTTCAAAGATTAATTTGAATTTAGTTAACACGACTTTTGTTGATTTGTCAAAAATAATTAATAAGATCTGTAAATGTTCGAAAAATCTTTGTATATACTTTGGTCAAAATTTTCTTAGTTCAAACGCAAAAATTGTCGTTTCAAATTCCAAGTCATGGTTTAAATGGTTTCCTCAATCCCTCTTAGGTTGTCTTGAGGTATACACAAACATTTACTCCGAAGGGAGTTTTGTTAAATGATCTTGGCATAAGGGAATGATTCCTTAAAAAAAATCATTTGATAAATATTTGTCAAAACATTTTTGCACTTTCTTTTTGGTATAACCCAAAGCCTTAATGACTCTTATATTTGAAGAGTCAATATAGGTTCCACTACCATTAATCACACGGTCAGATAATGTAAAGGATCAAATCTTTAAATCACATGATAAATACTCAAGGTACAGGTTTTCACTGCTCGGCCTACTCAGTGTAGTTTACAAATGATTACCAACTCCTTCTTATTCTTAGAGACAAACAGATGGTCCTTAATGATCACAAGCATGAATTTATCAAATTACAGCCTACACACGTGATTCACCCAATTTATGGATGTTACATGTGCATCGGTCAATCCAAACGACATAACATGAAACTCGTAATATTCATTACAAGTTCTGGATGTACTGATTGGAATAGATAATCCTTTTTGCGGACGCGAAGTTGATGATAACCATGCCGTGGATCAAATTTTGAATATACGCTAGAACCTTGTAAATGATCGAACAAATCTTTCATCTTGGGTAATGGATATAGACTTTGATCGTAAATTTATTCAGCTCACGGTAATCAATAAATATAATGAATGATAAGACCATAGCTCTTCATGATGACGAGCTCGGTAGAATAAAAGCCTTCTCCGACAACTCTCTCAGTTGTACGGTAATTCTTTTAATTCAGATGGTGCTGAGGTACAGTGCACACGCCACAGGTGCAGCACCGGGAATATAATCAATACCAAATTCAACTTGCCTTATTGGCGAAAGTTTAGGTAATTCACCAGCAAATACCTCCGAAAGTTTCAGATAACAGAAACATCTTTTAAATAATTTACTTTAAGTTCTTTCTTGATTACAAGATCTATGACTAATTGATAACCATTCATGGTATAATTTCAAGCCTAAATGCAGGATATGGTCATCCATCAAGAATTATTTAGATCACTTTTGATAGTCAACATCTTATCTCTTTAGGGGAATTCTACTCGAGTTCCCATCAATCAAGACAATGACATCATGTCATAATCAACCAATCCATTCTAATGGCACTACAACCTTTTCAGTTTTAATGCCGTTGATAAGACGTGAACTTCTCAAAAGACTAATAATAACTCATAACCCTTCACAAATTCAAGGATATATGGAGACACAACTAACATTAAAAGAGTGAGGTCAATGCATAATCTACGCGAGAGAATTTCAAATCAGATAAAGACGAAAACATTATCGAATATGAATATATCCCATGTTTTCATGATTTGAGTACGCATTCGAAAGCTCCTCAGATCGTTACCCAGGTCATTCGAATGAAATCTAATCAAAAGAATGATAGAAGTGTCGATGCGCCGAGTCGGGTATCAACACTCGGTTTTGCAGGACCGTACTAACCCGTGTATTTATAAATGGGAGGGAGAACTTATATCTGTGCTTTCTGACGGAGCGTGGACAGGGTAGGTTTACTTCATACTTTGTAAATGTGAAACGTTCCTTTGTTTTGCAGGATCGTACTAACCAGTGTATTTATAAATGTCCGCAGAAATGAACCTACACGGACTATTACGCCAGGGCGACCCAATGAAGGTGCCTGAAGGATTCCGCCCTTTGAAGGAGAATGAACTCCCCCTTCTTGATGCGACCGCAGACCGCACCATCCTACTCGAAGAAACGTTCGAGCAAAGATCAGATGAAGAGGAGCCTATCATTGATAAATCCCCATGGATTTCCATAATGAAGATGGTGGAGAGCTGCTGTTGGAGGGCACCGCGACGCACCAGGAAGATGAAAGTGATTTCCTCAACCTTGAGGATGAAGACATCACTCAAGCTTCCGGGTCCGCCCAGCCCACATCCAGAAAGAGAAAGACCACCAGGAGGGTGGCAAAGACGATAAGGGATGGGGCCGCAGCCTCGAATGCTCCCCCAAAGAAACCAGGAGGGAAGTGGTACTGCGACTGCCCAGGCCAACCCTACCCCGCACATGGAAGAGCAAGTCTGGCGAGCTACCCCTGTAAGTGCCGTAGCTCCTACCGCCCCAGAACCTGCAACTGGTACCACGTAAGTACCACTCGCATGTCAGTCTTGTCATTTTGCTTGTTAAACATAGAATGCCTAAACAAAAGTTGCAATGTCAATAACAGGGCAGATCCGTCGAATGTAGCTCAAGAGGAAGAGGTGGAGAGGAATCAATCCCCCGCAACATCAAACAGGCCCCCATCCCCTGCTACGACACACGCCGAGGAGCCACTCCCCGAAGGACCAGAAAATAGCCTGCGTCTAGCATGGAATCTCTTTAGTTTAACAAGGTTGGAGGCAGAATCTGAGTGTTCGGAGTTTATCGAGCATATTACCCCTCCAGCCCTTGCACAAGATTTAGACGAGCTGGATCATGAATCCCTGCTGGAGCAGTTTGATGTGTCGTCCGCTCATCAAGTGACGGTGGGTGCCGCTCTAAGACGCCGCCTGATCAAGGCCCTGGCGAATGTGAAGCGGGCAGACAAAAGGATAGCTCGTCGGGAGGCAATGGTCGTGAAGAATGAGAAGACCATTGCGTCATTGCAAACGTCGCTGGTGACGGCCGAGGCCACAATGAAAGAGCAAGCTCATCATGCCGACAACCGAGAAAAACGCATCGCCGAGCTCGAGGCCCTTGTAGCCGCATCGAACGAGAAGGTATGCTTTCGAAAATATTATACATATACTTTTTCCCTGATTTTTTATTCGACCCAAGAAAAACACATATTATCCTTGTGATAACCCGAAGTTCCATATGCAGGTGTCCGCGGCCGAAGCCTCTACCAAGGCCGTAACCGTACAAGCCTTTAACATCGCCCAAGAGCGCGATGCGCTGAAGGATGAGCTAACACAAGTGCGGACCAAGTTGGAAGAGCAAACTGCAACGGCTGAGGAGGAACTGAGCAAGATGGCCACAAGTTGTGCTGAAAGAATGTGTGCTCCGTTGCTATCTGCTATAGCTGGACGCAGGTGGATGATTGGACAAGGAATGCGCCTTGCCGTAAGCAAGGTCATGGAAGCTCCGCATCTGCTGCAAGCATTCGCCGGGGTCGTGTCGGATAGAATCGACCGTGGCAGGCATGAGGGTTTGGTCCAGGCTGCAGAATTGATAGGTAAGAACGAAGACATTATGAAACATCCCTACCATAATCCTTCAGCCGCGGACAAGATGACCGCGTCGATGGATGCACTGGCGGAAATCCAACAGCCTCTCTTGGATGAACTCGAGGCCCTTAAGGATGCTCCGAACGAGATGGTAATCTCCAAGCTTACTGCGGATCCCATCCAATTGACTTTGCTTACTTACGACTCCATATCGAAAGTGATGAAAGGTGAAAAGCTGCTTGCTGAGGCATTGGATGCGACTGCGATCAAGGCGCAGGATGGAAAGGACGCTCCCGGGGAGGCCCTCCGTGCTCTGATCGAAGAAGGAAAGAAAGACATAGGGGGATTCCTACCTCCCTTGTAATTTATCTTGTAAACATTTGTAGCTTTTATTCGTCCGTGCATGTACACGGCTAAGACTGATGTGGTAGATAACTGTCTTTTGTTTGTAAGTCCGTGATAACCACGGCCATTTTGTTATGATTTGGAAACTTGTGTATTTTTATTTTGTTAAATATCGATTACCGATACTGCATGACATGTCACGTCTTACTCAAAAGAGAAAATACATTCAAGTCTATAATTTATTAGACATGCGACGTGCGTCTTTATTATGTAAGGCACTACGTGAGTACGGCATACGTAAACTTATCACAACGTCTTGTGAGTAAGGTGTCTAGTAAGGATACATGATCCGCGCCGCTGGGGTTGCATCCCTCTTACGCGACAAGTTGAATTATTAGGTTCACTTAATCCTCTTACCCCGCCTGGAGGCGTATAGTACATGTACGGTGATTGAATGAATGCATATGAATGAGACGTGGCATATTAAAATAATAACTAAAATTCGTATGACTAACAAAATCCTGAGAAATGATTTGCACAAAAAATAAGCCGTGGAGCTAGCTAGGCACCACGGCATTTTATTAGAACATTTACATTTTTTGTTTGAACAAGAATGATAAGTCCTAAAGAACAAAAAAAAACCTAGAAAAAACATAAAAAACAAAACAGATAGAGTGCATGGATTTTCATTAAAGCCACATATAGCGAAGTACCCATGCGGAAGCCGTAGCTTTCAAAGATAGCACCTTTTGAGATTGGAGATGTTCCATGTGCGTTCCAGATCGCGGCCATCCATGTCACGTAACTTGTATGCGCCTCGTCCTAAGGCTTCCGTGACCTCATACGGTCCTTACCACTTAGGGCCCAGCTTTCCTGTATTCTCCGCTCGACTTGCTTCGTTAGCACGATAGACATAATCTCCCGGTCGAAAAAAACACCTTTAACCTTGGCGTCATAATAAGCCTTCATTTTAGCCTTGGACTTAGCCTCATTGATGGCTGCTATCTCCCTTTTTTCTTCCAACAAATCCAGGTTGATTCGCAGTTGCTCGTCGTTCGTGACGACATTAACCTCCGCCGTGCGGATGGTAGGCATTCTGATTTCTGCTAGTATAACAGCTTCAGTGCCGTAGGCCAATGCAAATGGAGTGTCTCCGTTGGCTGTTTTGATCATAGTCCTATGCGGCCATAGAACATGTGGTAACTCATCCACCCATTTGGCGCTTCGTTCCTCCAGACGTGCCTTGATGCCGTTTCCCAAGCTCCTATTTGCTCGTTCCACAAGGCCATTTGTCTGCGGGGGCTTAACAGACGCGAAGCGCCGTTTGATATTCAATGATGCGCACCAGTCCTTGAATGGATTATCCGCGAACTGTTTACCGTTGTCCGAGATGATTTCCCCTGGTAGGCCAAAACGGCACACAATGTTCTCCCAAACAAAATTTTTAACTTGTTTGCCCGTAATGGATTTGACTGCCTTGGCCTCTATCCATCGTGTGAAGTAGTCCATTGCAACAATCAAGAACTTAACTCCCCCCGTAGCTATAGCAAATGGTCCTGCGATGTCGATTCCCCACTTATAGAATGGCCATGGGGATGTAATAGGTGTAAGCTCATGCTGCGGATGTCTCGGCACTGGCCTATGCACTTGGCACTCACTACACTTGCGAATCATGTCGCACGCGTCCCTGTGCATAATAGGCCACTAATATCATGTCCGTAAGGCTCGAGCTACCACGGATCATGGACCTGCGTGCATGCCGCATAACCCTTCATGTATTTTACTGATTACATAAGTAGTCTGACATGGTCCAACACACCGCAACCACGGCTGCAAGAAAGAGCGCTTATAAAGGATACCTTCTCGAAGTTCGAAGTGCTGCGACTTCCTTCTGATGCGTCGCGCCGCTTTTTCATCGTCCGGAAGGGTTTCACTAGTCAAATAGTTGATGATCGGGGTCATCCATGTGGGTCCATCCTCTTCAACTATAGTAGCGACCTCCCCTTATGTTATAGACTTCTCCTTGAGTATTTCCACCAAGACTTGCTTGGACAAGTAGGCGAAGCTTGTGGATGCGATCTTGCTAAGAGCGTCCGCCTTCTTGGTCTCACCTCTTGGCACCTACTTGATGGAAAACTTGTTGAAAGCCGCGATGAGTGACTTGACTTTCTCCAAGTATCGGACCATGTTGTCCTCCTTGGCCACATATCCACCTAGAATGTGGTTTGCGACAAGCCGTGAGTCCACGTAGGCCTCAAGGTTGCGGACTCCCATTCTAGCGGCGATTTTTAAACCCGCAATTAATGCTTCATATTCCGATTCGTTGTTGGTGGCTGTGAACTCAAAACGGAGGGCGTACGTAAACTCCATTCCCTCCGGATTTATGAGGATGAGACCAGCTCCTGACCCATCCGTACACGAAGATCCGTCTGTAAATAACACCCATGGTTCTGTTGGAGTCTCGTCTTGTTTTACGATTGGTCCTTCCTCATCCGGTTTCTCTATCAAGAAATCTGCCAAGATCTGGCCTTTAACAGCCGTCCTTGGCCTATAAGATATATTATGCTCCCCCAATAGAATGCTCCACTTTTGTAGCCTTCCTACCACATCCGGTCTAGAGATGACTTACTTTATTGGTTGGTCAGTAATGACTACAATTGGGTGCGCCTGAAAGTATCGGCGCAACCGCTTTGTAGCAAACACTAGTGCCAAAACCAATTTTTCCATAGAGGAGTAATTCAACTCCGGCCCTTGTAACGTTCTACTTATGAAGTAGACCGAAGTTTGTACCGTATCCCTATCTGTCATGAGTACCACACTTATTGCTCCATGTGTGGTTGAGAGATACATAATGAGTTCCTCCTTTGGCCGGGGAGCTACTAGCATAGGGAGAGATGCAAGGTGTTGCTTGAGTTGGCCAAAGGCTTCCTCGGCTTCCTTTGTCCACCGGAAGTATCTATTCCTAATGCACTTCTTGAGTGTCTTAAATAGGGGTAATGACTTCTCTACGGAATTTGATAGGAACCTATTTAGCCCGGCCAGCTTCTCATTTAAGGATTGCACCTCCTTCCGTGTCTGAGGGGATGGCAGCTGTATTACTGCGTCCATTTTCTCTGGTCAAGGTTTGATGACATTTAGATCAATCATATATCCAAGGAACATTCCCTCTGTTGCCCCAAACGTGCATTTCTTTGGATTTAGCTTCATATTAATCCTCCTCAGTGTGTCGAATGTCTCTTGGACATCCCAGAGAAGTGCATCCTCCGTATGACTTTTTATGACTAAGTCATCCACATAGACTTCCAGGTTGCGGCCTATCTGTGAGTCAAAGGCTTTGTCCACAAGCCGCTGGTATTTAGCACCGGCGTTCTTTAGTCCAAACGGCATTTTCGTATAACAATATACGCCTTGACTAGTATGGAACGCCGTCTTTTCTGCGTCCTCCTCCGCCATCTGGATCTGGTGGTATCCTTTATATGCGTCTAGGAAAGCACTTAAAGGGATATCCACATAGGGATTCCACTTCCAGTCAATCTCCGGTAACGGGTAACAATCCTGTGGACAAGCTTTGTTCAGATCCGTGAAATCCACACACATGCGCCAGCTTCCGTCATGTTTTTTGACCATGACCGGATTGGATAACCACTCGTGGTAGTATACCTCGCGCATGATACCTGCGTCCACTAGTTTCCGTACTTCATGCAATATCACTTGGCTGCGCTCAGGCGCCTGGCCGCGCTTCTTTTGCTTGACGGGTTGCTACCCCTGGCGGATTTGGAGCTTATGTTCTGCTATCGCGCGTGGTACGCCTATCATATGCTTTGGCTCCCATGCGAATATATCTAGATTTGCACTTAAAAGAGAGCACATGGCCCTTTTGCCGCTATCCGAGAGCGCCCCCCTATGGATACCTCTTGTTCCAGATAGTCAGGATGGATTGCCACCCTCCAATTGGGAGGTGGTGATCCATCCTTGGGTGGAACAGGTGGAGCCGGTGTTGTCACGGTATGACACTCGGATGCTGGTACGATTGTGTTGTAAATGGTGACGATTCCTCCCTCAACAGGGAACTTGATCATTTCGTGTGCCGTTGAAGGTACCGCCCGTATAGCCAGAATACCTGGTCTGCCTATGATCCCATTGTACGGAGAATGTAATCGTATCACCATGAAGTTCATCCACGCAGTAGTGGAGTGTTCCTCATTCCCAATGGTTACAAGCAGACGCAGTTGCCCTATCGGCCAGATGGTGTCTCCACTAAAACCAGTGAGCGGCGCCGTGGCCGGTACTAATTGACTTCTTATTTCTGGCCGTAACTGCACAAAACAGTGTTCGTACAATACTTCTGCTGATGACCCTACATCCACATACATGCGACGGACATTGTGTGTTCCAATGCTTATCTCAATAGTGAGAGGCGCATCAATCACATCGCTTGCTGTGATGGGAGGGAATGAGAATTCCCTACCGCGTGAAAATTTTTAGCCAATTTTCTACCTCGTGCGGCGTTGTATGGATTGGATCATGTATATGGTCGAAGGTTTGTCCTTTTGGGGATCCTTCTTGTCATACTTCTTGTTGTCTTTTCCATCCTTCCAATCCTTAACCAAATGCTTGAGTTTACCTGATTTGATCAGTGACTCAATGTGCTTCTTGAGCTGGATACACTCCTCCGTGCCATGGCCCTTGTCATTACGGAACTCGCAGAAGCGATTTCCTTGCCGATGGTCCGGCGAAGTTGTCATTGGGGGAGGCCTCGGAAAATTTTCCCCTTCCGTCAGCAAGATCTCCCGGTAGGACATCTTTAGGGGGGTAAACTTATCGTCCGGCCGTCCTCCTTTGTTTTGGCTCTTATAGTCTGAGCCCCTACTATTGTTCTGATTGCTTTGACCGCCCGATTGCCTCCTTGACTGGTCGTTTGATCGGTAGCCATTTCCTTTTGAAGGGTAAGCCGCGGCAACCGCTGTTTCTCCTTCTATGAAGTTTCTGACCCTTTCCATGAGATCATCATATCTCTCCGGATGCTTGTCATTGAGACGCCTGATTAATTCCCTGTCTGTTATGACGTGCATGTAGTCGGAGATTTTCAGGAGTTTCGACATTGTCTTTGTGCGTGTGCACTCGTCGTTGAAGCGTTCAGTGAAGGCTTCTCTAGACTCCCCCGACCGTTGCTTGACAATTGCCAATGAGACCGGATCCCTATTATACTTCTTCCGCTGAGTATAATTATTCTTGAACGCAGTGCGTAGTTCCGTGAAGCTATCAATGCTTCGTGGAGGGAGTCCCTCAAACCAGTCACGGGCATTGCCGATCAAGGTTGAATTAAACATTTGGCACCATATAGGCATGTGCCATCGTTCAATTTTTAGCCTACGTATCAAATATTTTGAGATGATCATCCGGATCACCAGTTCCATCATAGGTCTTGACACACGCCGGCATGCGACGTTTTGTGTCCTCGGAGTAGTTCCGTATACAGAGAGTAAAAGGATCTTCCCTGGGATCCGCCCATGGACGGGTGAGCCTAGGGTCTTCCCACGGGTCACACCACGGGTGGGAAAGATCCTCCGCTTCTGCCTATCGATAATAGGGGCCACCGTAATACTCATCATTGTTTGGTGGTGGTGGAGGGGTACGCCTAGGTCGGCGACGCTTGGGCGGATGGTCATCCGAGTCCTCTCCTGATGGATCTGGAGAAGGGGTGGTGCCCCATCTCTTGGGTGAGGACCGCTCTTTTGAGAAGAGCCAGGAGCCTTCTTCCCAGTGTTCATCATATCCCACACATTTGTGCGGCGAGTGGCTCTGGTCAGTTCCAGATCTGGGCTCAGGTGAACCGTCGGACTTCTCTCCCCCTTCCTGAGACTGCGTTAATTCCTGCATGAGGCGGTCTCCTATGCGCTCAAACACATTCCTAGGTTGGGGAGTTTCCTCGAAGAGGCTACGCTCCTGAGGCCGGGTCTTCCTTTTCCTCTGATTTTGGGAAGAGGTGCTTGGTCCGGCGTTGCCAAAGTTGAGTCTAGACTGGAGGTTCCTTCCTAGATTCAACCTTGATGCAATCCCTGGGATGATCCTATCAAAGTTCTGCGTGAGAACCCGAGTGAGATCTTCCTCGCTGAGTGGTTGGACTTCTACTTCTTCCTCCATCGATGGTCTGCGCGGCTCCTTGTTAGGGGGATTGGGCGCACTCCCCGGGTCAGGGTTGTCCAGGGTCGAAGTAGGTGGAGGAGTCATAGAGATCGTGCTCGTCACTCCCATAGACTGAAAACCACTGCGTTTGTTCTGTCCGCCCGTTGGACGGCTAGGGGATTGATTGGGGATGAGTATCCCTTCCGCTTGGGACTTCCGATTTCCAGGATTTATGTTCCTGGGATTAGCTTGCGGATGCCCCTTGGTCATCGAGAGTTCAAGATGAGGTTTTGCTCTAGCTTAGTGTAATGGGTCCCACGGATGGCGCCAACTTGTTGATGCAAAAGTTGGGTGATCCTTGCTAGACCCGAATTAGGCTTAATTCGGGTTGGCTGGGCTCCGGCTCCTGCACCAAGTGAACTGTATGGTTGGGATCCTGCACACTAAACAACACGCGTTAGACTTCCCGTGGGCATGTTTCCCATGATTAGACTCCGGCGTGAGAGTAAGTATCGGTTTAGGGTTTATGAGAACCGAGTGAGTTGAGAGTATAGAACGTAATACCTTTGTGGAACCCTTGGGGGTTCCTTTTATAGGCAGTGAAACCCTAATGGGCTGTCACTGATACTTCGGCCCCAAGGAAATGATAAGCACCAGAATTAGATTGATTGTTATCTTCTAAATATGGTGAGTGAATATCCTCTTTATTGGAGCAAATCCTAATCATAGACAGAATATGATTCTGTCTAACCCTGTACCGGCCATGCCGGGCCGTGGGAAGCACACATGTGTGCGGTTACTGTTCATCCAAGATCATAAGCCCAAATGACATTATTCCCACCCATCTGTGACGGGCTGGATACGGGTAGTACCCGTGGGCCGGGTTCCTGACCCGGCTGGGGACTATACGTCATCACTCGGTAATTAGATACTTTTCCAAAGAATCTCATCATGAGAGAATTGGACAAGAAGGGGATATCAGTTGTCAATGAAGACAATATCCACAAATGAGTAAATTCGACTCAGAAAAATAAATGGTACGGGCACATATGTAGGTGTTCCTAACAATATGTCCCTATTTTGCACTTCTTGCAGATCTCATAGAAATTCTATCTTTCGCAATTACAAAGAAAATGTGATGTTTATTAACAATTTCATGGTGACTACTAATCAGCCTTGCATGGTCCCTCCCAAATTGTACGTAGGCGCGCAACTATATATAATTTTAGCATTAACGATGCAATACTCAGTTCGTCAAAACGTTGTCATCATGTTTAAAATATTTATATTCATTCTTAATTCAAAATGAATTTACAGAGTTGTTCTTTGTTATGGAAACAATTAAGTTTTCTAGAGTGTTTCATAAACAACTTTATTTCGATAACGATTACTCATAAATCTCACTTTGAATAATCCATATGATGACGAAAATTTAATTTTTATCAAGGGATACTGTTTTATCTTTATAAAAACAATGAGCGGTCTGCAAAAGAGCGATGAAAAGTTGTTCACCAAGAAATAACTGCAATATAATAGGAAATGATCTTAGCCAATTAATCATGAGGTTTATGACCTCGATCGCACTAAAAAAGAATAATCCACAACGTAACTCAAATCGAGATGAGTACTTGTTCAATGGTTGCATCACTAATGCGAGCATTAGAAGAAGCAAGAAAAGATAGATAACATCGATACATGTAGGATTTAGCAATCAAAGTTAGTATTTTCATTAATCACAAACAAGTCAAAATTGTACCGTAACACATTACGTGTTGCCATGTCATACAATTCCAATAACTCATCCTACCAACTGATGTCTCAGTTAAGTTAGGTAATTGAAAAGATACCACAATGAATACTAATCTACAAGAGTCATTAGGTGTTCCAACTGTCCCGGAAGATCCATCGGTCCCGATTCAGAAGAAGATTTCTTCAAATTATTTCTGGGACAATGGGCATCCTCGTGATACAAGCGTTTGCTATGGGTTCTAATTTTTCTCTCGATATCCTCTCGAATTGATCTCGGCTCTAAGTGGAATGATTTGTTCTTGGTTAATAAAAAGTTGTTGGTTTGTTTATCTATTTTAAACTAAGGACAAGAAATTAAGTGTCGAAGAGTAAAATTAAAGACTTAAATGATTAAAGTGAAAAGACGAGTTTAAAATTAGATGATTGGAAACTTAACGATTATATGAGGAAAATAAATGGACATTCAATAAATCCTAACACTTGGAACACTTTGTGAAAAATATGAATTTGGTTCAAAAAGACTAAAATAAAGTAAGATCGGAACAAAACACCTCAAATCGGGATAATGAAAAAGAAATGCACCAATCGCAATGTATTCCGATTGGGTTGATCGGAATGTAGGGCAAGGTTACAATCGGAATATAGCAAATTGAACCGATCGGAATATGGGGAAAATAAGTGCAATCGGAATATCTAAAAGTTCCACAATCGGAAAGCATGAAATGATCAAATCGGAATACACCCAAAATTGCCCCAATCGGAAAACCAAGGATGGCTACAATCGGAATATGGGGCAAACACTACAGTCGGAATACACAGAAAAAGATCAAATCGGAATAAGGTACAAGGGCATCAATCCGAAAACACTAAATGGAATCAATCGGAAAACAAAACCCTTTTCCGATTGATACTCAATCGGAAAGGGTTGGATGTTGCTGGTCGGAATACAAGGTCGGAAAAGGGCTTTGCCCTTTCCGAAAATGGTGCTAATTCGAGACTAAAAGCTAAGGAATAAGCTTATGGAATAAGCTAACTCCCAAAACTAAATCGAATCCAACAAGATACCAATCAAATAAGCACTAAAAACAACTTTTCTAAACTCAAGATAAACAACTTTTTGGATCAAACAATAAAAACATAAACTTTTTAAGGAAAATATTTATAAGTAAAATAAGCTAATCATAAAAATAAGCCAATAACCACAAAAGTCGTAAAGCTTAATCAAATAAAAACTTATGAGATGATCAAAAGATTAACTTTTTTAACACGAAATCAATTAGAACAACACGGATCACATGATAATCGTACCAAAATCAATCTAAAATCAAAGAAAAGTAGAATGAGATTAAGAAAATAAAAGCTTAAAATAGAACTTTGATTAATGAAAATAAGCAATACAAAGTGTTTAATCTAGAATGATTAAAAGAAAAAGATGAAGTTTAGTGAGAGAAAGTTTAAGACTTTCTCTCTCTAAAATTAGAGAGAATGAAAACTAAGCTAAGCTAA
The DNA here is from genome assembly GCA_025667525.1 of Glebionis coronaria. Classification (NCBI taxonomy): domain Eukaryota; kingdom Viridiplantae; phylum Streptophyta; class Magnoliopsida; order Asterales; family Asteraceae; genus Glebionis; species Glebionis coronaria. The sequence goes on from JANFOE010000135.1 coordinate 161,005, forward strand.
GTGTGTGAAAATTTGTGAGGTAAGGCCTTTATATAGGCGTGTGTAACGGTGGTGGGCTTGTGATTGGGCTTTGGCTTGGGCTTCTTTTCCTTCTTCCTTCTTTAGTCTTCACGCTTCTTTAAATAAACGTTTCCGACTTGGATTTGAGAAGTGTCGGTGATTAATTCCAACTCGTCTTATAATATTTTGTTTAATAAACTCGAGTTCTTTGACATATATGAATCTTCCATCTTTGGCTCTATTCTTTGATAAATTCTTCAAATAGGCACAATGACTTCAAATCTTTTGCATCTCTTGGATAATAGACTTCGTCTTGAGTCTTTTTCCTTGATAAAACCCGTACAATCCCATGTTTTCTTCAGTGTTCATCCGGTTGACTCTGAAAACACAATAAACACAAAAACCACGCATAATTCCAAACAAATGATATTAAATACGTGTTTTGGTCTTGTTTTAGCCCGATTTAAGTGGTAAAAGGATGGGTGTTTTCACACCTATCAAATCCCCTACACTTAACCATTGCCATGCCCTCATGCAATGCTTAGTGATAAAGCACATTTACACTTTTCTCATAATCAATCAACCTTGGCCTTATTAAAATACTACTAAACAAAATTTAAAGTACTAAGAGAAATTAAAACTTTAAAGTAAACAAGAGGATAGAAAATATCTTACGTGGAAATAACTTGTAAAGAGATCGAGGACTTACATTAGGGCTTTGGTGCTGTGAAGATTTATCACCCTCAAGTTTCACGTTCCCCAAACTAAGCTTAAAAACGAGATCATTGTTATTATAAGTTAGCAATTCAAACACTTACACACATGGCTTAATTAAATGCTTAGACTCCCTTATTCCTAGGTGTAGCTCTTATATTTTATTTTTGTCTTACAATGATCATGAAGATGCATTTTTGGACTTATTTCGATAGTTTATTAGGCTGAAAGCAAAGTAGGACGATTTGATCAATAGTTAGCTAAAGGACAAAATCTCTTAAAACTGCTTCTCGGGATATCAAAAAGTTCATATCTTGGCATAACTTGGTTCGCGATTTGAGACCTTTCTCGGGCCGATATTTAGCATGTACTTCATACTTCATATCTTGAGAGACGTTCTTGAGATAATGGTCTTCTCATCGTAATAGAGTTTCTTTACTTGGAGACTTTTGAGGGGTACTCCAACTTTGTTGACCACGACTTCATGATTATTTCTTCAATCTCTAATTGGGATTTTGAGATACAACGATCCGCCTCCTTTTTGGACTTGGATCTATTTATCCTCATACCTTGTTAGGGTCTTTTCGGATAGACTTCTCCATGATCTTTATGGGAGTTGATTGCTTTTTGTCGTGAGTCTTGATCCTTCATATTGATTTGGGGAATAATGCTTTTCACATCACTTTTGGATCTTAACCAATAAAATGGAATCCTCATGCCTTGTTAGGGCCTTTTCGGACTCGCCAATCTTCGCGCCCCGCTTCATAAGTTATGCCTTGGCTATGAACTCTTATCATTACCGAGAAACTTTTAAACGATCTTGGGCTAGCAGCTAAGTAACTTTTCAAATCGTACGACCTTACTTATTGCAGATAAATTTATAGCAAATGATGGGAGAATAGGCAAATAATTACACCAAGTGAGCTTGTGCAAGGATACCGACTTATAATTGACTCTATCATTTCTCGTCCTCCACAATTTAAAATCTCAAGTAATGAGACTCGTGGATACTTAGCCTAATAAACCAATTAAGGTCTACATGGTTAAGGATACTAGCTAGAATAAACTTAGATAAGTCTATTCGGGTTGAGTCAAAATAAACGCAAGGGGCCTAATATGTCAAAGACTTCTAAACTAGCTACACCACTTTATTAATATTTTTGACATTATTACGGGATATATACATATGAGAGCAATGATAAAAATTTAAAAATTACGACTAAATGGCCAAAGTTAATTAAAAATTTGAAAAATGTTGAAAAAGATGATTTTCTGGTTAAATGAAGGCATTTTCATGGAGAAGTCCACTTAAAACTTCGATAGAAGCCCCCCTACACTTAAGATAAACATTGTCCTCAATGTTTAAGCATGTGGGAAAAGTTTCCCCTACACTTACGACATTGTGCACGTTGGTTAAATCAAGTTAAGGAAGAGACGACTAACGTGATCAATTTCAAATGTGAGTATGAAGAAAATTGAATCACGATAGTTGAGAGATAGAACCGGATTTCGGATAACACGAAAGCACGGTTCTTCAGAGATTCCAAGAGTGCACTTATCCCTGTAATCACATCACCACACAAAGACAAACACGTATAGAAGCCCCCCTAAACTTAGGAGGTTAAAACATAAAGGATAGATACTCGGGCTGCCTCCCGAGGAGCGCTTGTTTTTGATAACCGAGTCACGAGCCTGACTCGACCCAAAATTAGTTCATGGGGAACGTGGTGAGGGATGGAATCACCTCCTGAGAGGTGTCCTCACCAAAGTACAACTTCACTCGTTGGCCATTCACCTTGAAATTGGGCCCATTTGGCTGAGAAAGCTCAATGGTCCCATATGGAAAGACGTTGGCGACGGTGAATGGACCAGACCAGCGGCTCTTCAACTTTCCAGAGAAGATCTTCAACCGAGAGTTGAAAAGTAAGATTTGATCACCAACGTGGAACTCTCGGTTCTTGATTTTTGCGTCATGAAGGATCTTCGTCTTCTCTTTGTAGATCAGCGAGTTCTCATAAGCTTCATTCCTCAGTTCATTGAGCTCGTTGAGTTGACTCTTGCGATTATTCCCGGCTTTGTTGATGTCGAAGTTAGCCCACTTCAAGGCCCAGTGCGCCTTATGTTCCAGCTCGATGGGAAGGTGGCATGCTTTCCCATACACAAGACGATAAGGTGTACATCCGATCGGGGTCTTATAAGCAGTACGGAAAGCCCACAGAGCATCATCTAACTTATCGGCCCACGCGGCACGATGCTCTCCCACAGTACGCTCCAAAATTCCCTTCAATCCACGGTTGGATATCTCGGCCTGCCCATTGGTTTGGGGATGATAGGCGGTGGAAAGACGGTGATTGACACCATACTTAGGCATGACTCTTGCAAATTGATCGTTGCAAAAATGAGTCCCGCGGTCACTGATAATAGCACGAGGAACGCCGAATCGAGCGAACAGCGATTTCAAAAAGTTACAAACCACCCTTGCATCATTAGTAGGTAAAGCTTTGGCTTCAACCCACTTTGAAACGTAGTCAACAACTACAAGGATGTATTTGTTTCCTTTAGAGGAAGGGAATGGCCCCATAAAGTCGATACCCCAAACATCAAAGTTTTCACATTCTTGAATGAAATTCTGAGGCATCTCGTCTTTATGTGTGATCGTGCCTTGTTTTTGGCAAGCATCACATCGTTTAACCATCTCGTGAGCATCACGGTAGATGGTGGGCCAATAAAAACCTGAATCAAACACTTTTTTGGCGGTGTAGTTGGGACCAAAGTGACCACCGGTGGATCCTTTGTGGCAAGCCTCAAGGATTTCCAAAGCTGCCGGTCCATCAACACATCAGCGAATAATCAAGTCGACAAATTGTTTGAATAGATACGGGTCATCCCAAAAGTAAGTCTTAATGTCTTTGAAGAACTTTTTCTTTTGCTGGGATGTTAACCCGTCAACGAGAATTCCACCCGCCAAGTAGTTTGCAATGTCCGCAAACCACGGGGTTTCATCAGCAGTCGAGTTGATAGACATTAAGGTCTCCAGGGGAAAAGAATCATTGATTTCTTTGTTCGGATGATCCCCCTGGTAAGGATCCTCAAGTCTGCTGAGATGATCCGCAGCTAGATTTTCAGCTCCTTTTTTATCGCGAATTTCGATTTTAAATTCCTGGAGCAGCAAAACCCAGCGAAGAAGTCTTGGTTTGGAATCTTGCTTTGTCAACAAGTACTTCAGCGCGGAATGATCGGTGTAAACGATTGTGGTGGAAAGGACAAGATAGGGGCGAAATTTTTCAAAGGCATAGACAACAGCTAAAAGCTCTTTTTCGGTTGTCGTATAATGCAATTGTGCCCCCGTCATTGTCTTGCTAGCGTAATGGATTGGTTGGAAGTATTTTTTCACTCTTTGTCCCAGAACCGCACCAATAGCAAAATCACTATCATCGCACATCAACTCAAAGGGCAGCTCCCAATTAGGGGTAACCAAGACAGGTGCCTTAGTAAGCTTATCCTTAAGCGAGTTGAAGGCTTCAAGACACTCTTTGGAAAAGATAAAAGGAGTATCTTTTTCCAAAAGGTGGGTCATCTGGCGAGCGATTTGAGAAAAATCTTTGATGAATCGACGGTAGAAGCCCGCATGACCCAGAAAACGTCTCACACCCTTCACGGTTGAAGGTGGAGGCAACTTGGCGATAACATCGACTTTAGCACGGTCTACTTCAAGACCGGCTTTGGAAATTTTGTGTCCCAGCACGATGCCTTCTTTGACCATAAAATGGCATTTTTCCCAATTCAGGATAAGGCGAGTGTCTTCGCACCGCTTAAGCATACGTTCCAAATTGGCAAGGCAAGAAGAGAAGGAATCCCCGAAGACCGAGAAATCATCCATGAAGACTTCCATGGTTTGTTCAACCATGTCATGGAAGATAGCTAACATGCACCTTTGGAAAGTCCCGGGGGCATTGCATAAGCCAAAAGGCATTCTTTTGTAAGTAAATGTGCCATAGGGACAAGTGAATGTTGTCTTCTCTTGATCTTGGGGATCGATGGGTATTTGGAAATAACCCGAGAAACCATCAAGAAAGCAGTAATATTCATTAGCCTCTAAGCGTTCAAGCATTTGGTCCATAAAAGGTAGAGGGAAATGATCCTTTCTCGTGGCATCATTGAGTTTGCGGTAGTCTATACAAACTCTCCACCCAGTAACGAGACGAGTGGAAATCAACTCGTTGTGTTCATTGGGAACAACGGTTATTCCGCCCTTCTTGGGCACACAATGGATTGGACTAACCCATGGTGAATCCGAAATAGGGTAAATCATACCCGCATCAAGAAGTTTGATAACCTCTGTTTTGATGACTTCATAGATTTTTGGATTCACCCTTCGTTGGCTTTGAATTGTGGGCTTAAAGTCGTCCTCCATGAGAATTTTGTGTGTGCAGAAGTGAGGATCAATTCCACGAATATCAGAAATCTTCCAAGCAATAGCCTTCTTATGATCTTTCAACACGGCGATAAGTCGGGCTTTTTCTTCCTCCTTTAGGTCCTTAGCAATGATGACTGGCGACTTCTTCTCGTCTTCAAGAAATACATACTCGAGATGGGGCGGCAACTCCTTAAGTTCTAAATCCGGAGGATTTTCGACGGGAGGCATATTCGAAGTCGGAGTATCGATAGCAATGACCGTGGGAGATGGAGGCGAAGGATTGTGTTCGGTGAGAAGATTGTCAAAGAAATTCATGTCTTCATCCCCATCGGTGGGATAATCTTCAGTAGATAAATTCACATCTCCCATGGTGTCTTCAAGATTGTTCCAAAACAAATCACTATCTCCAAATATAGACAACGATGAATCAATAGAAGACAAGGTCTCAACATTGGGAAGAGAGGTAGGAATACTTTTGCAAGCATCATTAAAGTGTTCTTCACTAGCCTCATCAAGAACGTCAATACAATTAACACTCTCATATGAATAAGGCTGTTTAGACAACTTTCCCATGTTGAAGACTACTTTGTCGTCACCCACTCTCATGATAAGCTCACCGGCTTCAACATCAATGAGAGTGCGACCGGTCCTCAAGAATGGACGACCAACAACTAGCGGCACACGGGGGTCCATCTCGTAGTCGACGACAACAAAATCAGCAGGAAAGGTGAATTTGTCGACTCCTACAATGACGTCTTCGGCTATCCCCACTGGATAAGCAACCGTACGGTTAGCCAATTCCAAAGTCATTTTGGTGGGGACTAGCTCTGGGAGAGATAATTGCTTCCAAACACTTAGAGGCATGAGATTAATACTGGCACCTATATCGGCTAGGGCCATGCAATTCTCTACTCCCGGGAAATTACAAGGAATTAAGAAACGACCCGGATCACCAAGCTTGGTTGGCAATTTCCTTAAGAGCACTGCAGAGCAATTCTCATTAAGTTGGGTGTTGGCAATATCGAGGAGCTTTTCCTTATCGCTCAAAAGATCTTTAAACATTTTTGCATATTTAGGCATGTGAGCGAGAGCCTCAGCGAAGGAGATGTTAAAATTCAATTGTTTGAACATTTTAAGGAAGTTCGAAACCTGAATATCGTCCTTGCTTTTGAGCTTCTCTTTCCTCAACCTAGATGGATAAGGTATATTGGAAGAAGAGGAAGGCTTTGGAAGAATAGGATCACTCACATCCTTGGGTGGAGGAGGGGTAGAAGGAAGAGGTGGAGAAATTGGGGAAGGAGAAGGATGAGGAATAGGAGCAGGTGACTCGTTCTCCTTAGTCACAACCACCGGTGGAGGTATAGGAAGCTCGGGTTCCTTGGTACCTTTGCCACTTCGAGTAGTGATTGCTTTCATCTCCCCTCTTGGATTCGCAACGGTGTTACTCGGAAGAGTACCCGAAGAAGATGGTTGATTACCGTGGAAGAAACTAGCCATCATGTTTCTTAAGTCATTCGTTTGGCTATCCAACGTATTTCTCATGTCGACTCTCAAATCGTTTCCTTGTTTGACCAAGTCTGCTTTCAAGTTTCACACTTACTGTTGGAGATTTTCCACGATCACATCATTGGTCCTCATGTAGGTTGCAACCTCTTGGTGTAAAGCGGTGGGTTGGTTAGGAGGAGCATTGTATGCGGGTGGTTGATAAGCAGGTTGCTGGTAGACTTGGTTGTTTTGTTGAGGTGGTTGTTGTTGCTTGTGAGGAGGTATGTATGGTTGTCGAGGCTGTTGTTGTTGAGGAGGGCGATTGAGGTTTTGTTGTTGGTTTGGGTTGGTAGGAGTAAAACCAGGTGGTGAGAGATAGTTGTTGGAACGGTAGCTCAGCAAGTTACGGTCACCTTGAGGTCTAGCTTGATAAGCAGGTTGAGGATAGGTGCCATAAGCTGCATTCACATTCTCTGCAGGGTAATCTTGGGTGGCAGTACACGTGGTGTAAGAGTGAGGACCACCGCATATCTCACAAGGTTGGCTGACAGCATTAACTTGGGCGTTTTTAGCGTTGTTGCTGTTGTTGTTGCTGACGGTGTGGGTAACAAGTGATTCAAGAAGCGTAGTGATTTTGTCCAATCGCTTGTCGCTGTCATTAGTGATAGCACTAGCGACATTGGTCCGAACACTCTTGGTTTGAACACGAGATTTATTCTAAATGATGTCCCAAGCAGCATTGGAAGTCTTAGCCAAAAGATTACCCCCCGAGGCACTGTTCAGTGAATCTTGGTCACTCATGCTTAAACCATTGTAAAAAGTATTGATTTGATGTACTTTGGTAAAACCATGTTGTGGCCATTTTCTTAAAAGATCTTTAAAACGATCCCAAGATTCACTGAACGACTCATCGTACTTTTGTTCAAAATTTATGATTTCATTCCGCAAAGCGGTAGTACGAGAGGGTGGGAAAAAGTAATTGATAAACTTGGTTTCCAAATCCGTCCACGAGAGAATACTCTATGGCGGTTCCTTAGCAAGCCAATGGCGGGCTTGTCCTTCTAAAGAAAAGGGAAAAAGTTGTATCCTTATAACCTCTTGTGGAACACCATTTAATTTGACCGTGTTGGTGAGTTGCAAGAATATCTTGATATGGTCGTGTGGATCATCAATGGTACGTCCCAAGAATGGTTGAGCGGAGACCATCTGGATAAAGCCTGATTTCAGCTCAAAGTTGTTGGCGGGAATTGGAGGTATGACAATTGGATCAGTGTTGCCATCTACATGAGCTTGCAGCAATTCAATCATCGGGCGATTATCCGGAAGGGGCTCATTGTTGTTGTTATTGTTGATGTTGTTGAAAGGTGGGTTGTTGTTGTTATTATTGTTGTTTGGAGGTGGTATGTTGTTGTTTTTGTGTACACCGGCCATGTCTAAGTGATCGAGAGGCTCGGGCTCTTGATAAGACGTGGATCGAGTGCGCATACACCTGCAAAAGAACGAACAAAGAAAAACAAAGCAAAAATATTTTTGGTTTTTATGTTTTTTAATTTTTTTGTATTTTTGAAAATTTTATAATTTTTTTTTTTGGATTTTTTGAAAATTTTTATGAAAAAGTAACGTTCACGGGGAACGGATCCCAAAATCCAAGTTCTCACAAAAAACTTTTGATCTTAACGAGAAGAGCCGGCAGCGGCGCCATTTGATTGAATCATTTTTGTACACCCGAAGGTTATCGTAGTTCCGACGAAGTGTGAATGGAAATCCGCGTGTATGTCTCAAGTTTGATGCTCGAATAAAAAGGGTTTTGATATTAATATTTAAACTACTAATATGAAAAGACTAAAAATATAAAACGATATAAGAGCGACAATTATACTACAAAAATTAAGCTAAAGGTACCTAAAATAATACTAAGGACAATAACGATGGTAAACTAAACGACACTTTAAATTTTATTAAATCTATCTTTATCAATTTAAAATTTATAAACCAATATTAAAAAAATAAAAAAAATCTAAATTCATAAGACGAAATTTAAAAACTGAATTCATTTAAAAACCAATTATCAAAAGTTATGGAAGCAAATTAACGTTAAAAATTGAAAGTAATTTAAATCAACCTTTTTATAACTATTTGATGTAACACATAACAAGAATTTGATCTTAGCCTAGTGGTGAATCGTTCAAATATTGGACTTTGGGTCGTTGGTTCAAAACCATTTGGACCACATTTTTCATATTTATTTCCTTCCTTTTTTTTAATAAGTTTAACCAAGGCTTATGATGAATTAAGCTTGAATGAAAAAAACGTAGGGAATTAGAATATATAGATGTTGTGTATCCTTCAAATAAATAAAATAAAATAAACAAATCATGCCAAATATACAGAATATATACCTGGATACTATAAAAACAAATCATGCTATGTTTTCATGTCTGATTTTGCAGCGTGTGGAGATCTCAAACAAAAAGGGAAAGAAAATAAAAATACAAGTGGGCATAATATCATCCTCTACTAAAAATTAAAAAAAACGCTGCCAACAGAAATTAAAGTGGGGATTCTCAATCTTCAACTGAATCTTAAATTTCCTAATCTACTTCTAACTAAAATTCGCAGGGAATGAAAATATAATAAAGAAAGAGATGAGATGCGTCACTCTACAATCAAAACACAGGAAGGAATATTGAACAAACAAAAAAAAGATGCGTATCTATCCTTAAACAAAAGCAGAGAAAAGAAAAATTAAAGTGAGGAGTGAATTAAAGGAATGTTTATATCTATTTCTATCTACCTATCTAAAAAAAATGAAAACGCAGGGAATGAATTGAGAAGTACCCCTCTCCTCCTGATGTCTGCGTCTCTTATAAGATATAAGCCACCAGATCTGATCTATCACTTTTCCACATTTTGGGCCTTTTGGGCTTGATGTCTTCTTGGGCCAGCAGCTCGTGATGATAATTCTGGCTGAGCTTTAGTGATAGTCGAAGTCCAATAAGACAATATTAGGTCGGGTCGACTCATATAAATATGAAAGCATCGTTGGACTCGATTTTTCGCGCTCTTTCCATTTCTCGTGCTCTTCTTAGCTCTTTTTCTTCGTTTTTGCTCCTTTTCTTTATTATCCGTGCCTACAATAATAAATAACGCATATAAACGATAAATGCACTAAAAATACACGTTTTGCTATTTATTATGCCAAAAACGAAGGGATATTAACACTAAAAACTTGAATAATTACGTGTCTAACACACCCCTACACGTAAGACGTTGCTTGCCCCCAAGCAACCACTATCACAAATGCTAAGTCCAGAAACAAATTAAAACTACCTTATTCAAAATCGCCTTTCTAATAAAATAAAAATAAAAATTCATAGTGACCCGCCATGCTCGACTTTTTATTCAAGGAATAAGGGTCATAGAACGGGAAACACGCAAACTGGGTGTCTCCAGGGAATAAATATCGTCATCCTCTTTTTATTACTCCCAACTAAGCTAAGATTCCTTGTGCAAACTTATGGCAAAATGCTAACACTACTTATACTAATAACCTATGTAAATATAACTTTTCACTCCTATAATTATAAAGACTAGGCAAGTGTGTTCATTTTCAATTTTTGATCGTTCAAATCGACATTTGTTATGGTTGCTAATCATCTAAGTGGAATATTAGACTCACCGAAAATGACGAGATTTAAGTTTCAAAAATGGCCTTTCCCATGTAGCGGCTTTCTTCTCGGGACGTCCCAACCTCATCGGTTAAGTGCCCGGGCTTTTGACACCCCACGGAGAATAGTACCGGGATCGGCGGGATTTTGAAATCAAAGATCTTGAAATCACCGCTAAGCTAATAAAAGACACTTAGATGAAAAACAACGACGGTAATTAGAGAATGAAGATTCAAAGGAGAGATCACTCCATGTAGATACTTTCTTCTCAGCTTATCCTTTAGCAAAGCTTAGGAGGCTAGGTTTTTACACCCTCGAGAATAGTATTAGAGATCACGGGACCTTTGACTTCTACATTCTCAATTACCGTCTAAACTCTTATACAAAATTGACGAATTCTAGTTTAACTTCGGATTTAAATTTAAGAAAAAGCAAGTTTCTCACAATTATAATTAAAGCAACAAAAACATAAAACTCTTATTCACACTTTTTTATTTTTCCCTTTTTTTTCTCTCTTTTCTTTTTTCTTTCTTTATTTTTTTTTCTTGCTATTCTTTTCAATTATTATTATTATTATTATTTTTTTTCAACATATTTATTCACGCAACATTATTTCAATATTTAAGAAAGTATGCTTTCACTCAAATTTAAATAAAAAGTTGAACTAGGACTCTATATCAAAATTGCATAAGAATTTATTTTTGCAAAACAACGTAATTTTTAACGTTCAAAGGCTTGAAAAAAAAACACACTTATTTAGTCTAGTTATAATCTAAGAGGAAAAGCCATAGGTTACTCATATAAGCTCTAAAGAGAACCAACTACTCCACGTTTAGCATTTTTATTTGCACAATTCCTAAAAGCTTAGTCTAAAAGTTAAGGGAGCAGCCAGATCAACACTCAGGCAGAGTCAGGATCCCCTTTGTTCTAGCCTACGGGACAAGCCAATCACGCACGGTAAAAAATGTTTTATTATTTTTAATAAAAGAAAATAAAAACAAACAGACATTTGATCAAAATAGGATGCAAGAGGGCAAACAAGTAGGCATGAATATGATCAATATGATATAAACCCCCCTACACTTAGAACCGAACATTGGCCTCAATGTTCAAAAGTGATAAGGTGCTACCCCTACACTTAAGAACACAAAAGGCTAATGCTAGACTTCCAAGTGTAAGAAGGAGAACACAATCAGATATGTATGGATAAAGATGAGAACTGAGTACTCCCCTGATATAGACATGAAGATCGATCGGAGACTGAATGAAGAAGATGATGGAAAACAGCAACATCGACCCTCAGAAAGTCTTCTCGACCCAAGGGAACCTGCACACAAAAACAAAGACCAACAAGCACACATGGAGAGAAGCACACGCCCCTACACTTATGTTAGAAAATAAATAAAAAGGATAGATTATCGGGTTTCCTCCCGAGAAGCGCTTGTTTTTGTTAACCGAGTCACGAGCCTGACTCGACCCCGAATTAAATGGTCCATGGGGGAGCAAGAGAATCACCACTGGCTCAAAATGGATATGCCAGGGTCAAAAACCTTATCCTCATTACCGGATGAGAATAAAGAAGAAGAATCCACAGTATAAGTGAAGAAAAGCAGAAGGATTCTTATAACATACGAGAAATAGGTATAAAGGCGATCCTTAAGAATACTCGTCTTCGCCAAGGGCGGGAGGGTGGGAGAAAAAGATATCAAAGTGTCACCCGAGGACACTTGATAGACACTCAAAGCAAGAGTCGATGGGATAACCGGTGAAACATCACAAGAAAGAGTAGCATCAACGTCTCCTCCAGGATCAAAACACTCATCCTCATTTCCCGGAATGAAATGAGGAGAGTAAAAGCGATACATCACCCGCTTGGGTGTGCACGGGGTAGGACGGGGTGGCAACATAATATGAGAAATATCAGAAGACATATCTACCACCCGCGTCACCTCACCAGACCGAATCAAACGGAAGGTAGGGTCAAATCTCTCCACCTCCTCTACGATGGGAGGTGGCATGGCTAACAAAGAATGCTCATCAATAGCAATAGATTCGGAGCTATCAATGTCCTCAATCCCCTCTTCAAAGAGAGGATTCACCTCACTAGAGATGTAGGCGTCATCAAAATCAAATAAAGGGTTCGAATAAATCTTGAAATTTTCCTTCTGAACGTCTTCATCGGATCGTGACTCGTCATCACTAGAAGTAAAATCATCATTGAGATAAAAAAGGGGATTAGAGAAAGCCAAAGAATCTTCTCCCAAGATGTCGGTGGGAGGTAATGAATCATCACTAGAAAGAGATTCACACTCATCGTCACTATCGGAAGCAACCGTAGGCTCACTTTGGATTGGAATAAGAATCTCATCACAAGGAATAGTGATAAGACCCTCATCCCCCATGATGAGAGAGGCATCGGGCTCCGTAGTGGAAGAATTGAGAATAGGAGTGGTTGAATCCTTAGGCTCGAGAGCCGGCAAGTCGAGAGAAGGAATTACAATTGCACTAGGACATTGAGCACAAAGATCATTCTAAGAAATAGTATTCTCATCGTCATCATCATCATAATAGAAAGAACGCACAAGAGGCGGAGTATAATCGCTAAGATTAGATACTTGTTCTTGTTGTTGTCGTTGTTGCTCCTCCAATGTCTCGGTCAGTCGAATTAAGCCGTCATGAAGTTCCAAAAGAAGGGCTTTTCTTTCGTCATTCAAAGCATTGATTTGTTGAATTCTATGAGAGGATTGATGATTGAGGGTGGGATGTGGGGGCTCATAGTTATGAAAACCAGAATTATAGCACGGATGTGGCTCATAGGAAGTCATCGGTTGAGAAGAATTAGAACACGGATTTGGTTCATAATAATCCATCGGTGAAGAAAAATGAGGACACGGATTTAGCTCATAATAATTCATTGGCTGACAACACGAAGTATCGTGAGGGCCCCCACAATGATTGCAACACGGGTATTGAGAAAAACCCGGTTCATGTTGCGGATAGGGATGGTCATAGACGGGAGGGGGGAGAAAGTATTGTAAGAGGAGAAGTACGAATTCGTTGAATTGCAAAATGGACAAAATCCAAATTGTGTATTGTCGATATCAAAACCACACCGCTCACAAATAGACCATTGACATGTTTGAAAACCATGCCATTGTCTCCCACACCGAACGCAAGACGAATCCATGAAGAATTATAAATAAGAGGGGTTGAGAAAAAGAATTAAACACAATAGAAGATAAAGAAGAATATTTTTTTAACTTTTTTTTTGTTTTTATGATATATATAGTAATAAAGAAACTAAAATAAAATAAGAAAATATTTTTGATTTTTATAAATTTTATATTTTTTTAATTTTTATAATTTTTTTATTATATATATATACAAATACGAAAATAAACTTTCAAAACGAAAGGATCTTCAAGTCACCAACTAAAAAAACACAACGCCAATATCGCTACACTCAAAGCCGGCAGCGGCGCCATTTGATTGAAGCGTTTGCTATGGGTTCTAATTTTTCTCTCGATATCCTCTCGAATTGATCTCGGCTCTAAGTGGAATGATTTGTTCTTGGTTAATAAAAAGTTGTTGGTTTGTTTATCTATTTTAAACTAAGGACAAGAAATTAAGTGTCGAAGAGTAAAATTAAAGACTTAAATGATTAAAGTGAAAAGACGAGTTTAAAATTAGATGATTGGAAACTTAACGATTATATGAGGAAAATAAATGGACATTCAATAAATCCTAACACTTGGAACACTTTGTGAAAAATATGAATTTGGTTCAAAAAGACTAAAAGAAAGTAAGATCGGAACAAAACACCTCAAATCGGGATAATGAAAAAGAAATGCACCAATCGGAATATATTCCGATTGGGTTGATCGGAATGTAGGGCAAGGTTACAATCGGAATATAGCAAATTGAACCGATCGAAATATGGGGAAAATAAGTGCAATCGGAATATCTAAAAGTTCCACAATCGGAAAGCATGAAATGATCAAATCGGAATACACCCAAAATTGCCCCAATCGGAATACCAAGGATGGTTACAATCGGAATATGGGGCAAACACTACAGTCGGAATACACAGAAAAAGATCAAATCGGAATAAGGTACAAGGGCATCAATCGGAAAACACTAAATGGAATCAATCGGTAAACAAAACCCTTTTCCGATTGATACTCAATCGGAAAGGGTTGGATGTTGCTGGTCGGAATACAAGGTCGGAAAAGGGCTTTGCCCTTTCCGAAAATGGTGCTAATTCGAGATTAAAAGCTAAGGAATAAGCTTATGGAATAAGCTAACTCCCAAAACTAAATCGAATCCAACAAGATACCAATCAAATAAGCACTAAAAACAACTTTTCTAAACTCAAGATAAACAACTTTTTGGATCAAACAATAAAAACATAAACTTTTTAAGGAAAACTTTTATAAGTAAAATAAGCTAATCATAAAAATAAGCCAATAAGCACAAAAGTCTTAAAGCTTAATCAAATAAAAACTTATGAGATGATCAAAAGATTAACTTTTTTAACACGAAATCAATTAGAACAACACGGATCACATGATAATCGTACCAAAATCAATCTAAAATCAAAGAAAAGTAGAATGAGATTAAGAAAATAAAAGCTTAAGATAGAACTTTGATTAATGAAAATAAGCAATACAAAGCGTTTAATCTAGAATGATTAAAAGAAAAAGATGAAGTTTAGTGAGAGAAAGTTTAAGACTTTCTCTCTCTAAAATTAGAGAGAATGAAAACTAAGCTAAGCTAAGTGTGTGAAAATTTGTGAGGTAAGGCCTTTATATAGGCGTGTGTAATGGTGGTGGGCTTGTGATTGGGCTTTGGCTTGGGCTTCTTTTCCTTCTTCCTTCTTTAGTCTTCACGCTTCTTTAAATAAACGTTTCCGACTTGGATTTGAGAAGTGTCGGTGATTAATTCCAACTCGTCTTATAATATTTTGTTTAATAAACTCGAGTTCTTTGACATATATGAATCTTCCATCTTTGGCTCTATTCTTTGATAAATTCTTCAAATAGGCACAATGACTTCAAATCTTTTGCATCTCTTGGACAATAGACTTCGTCTTAAAACCCGTACAATCCCATGTTTTCTTCAGTGTTCATCCGGTTGACTCTAAAAACACAATAAACACAAAAACCACGCATAATTCCAAACAAATGATATTAAATACGTGTTTTGGTCTTGTTTTAGCCCGATTTAAGTGGTAAAAGGATGGGTGTTTTCACACCTATCACCTCGTCATAGGACAATGGCCTAGGAACAACCTTTAACACTAACCAAAAATCATTTAAAACCTTGTAGTTCAATCACAGGACTCAACGACTTCCTCTTAACAATTTCTTATTCCATATGAGTTAAATTTTACTTTATTCAAGTTTCAATCAATCTTTTACTCAATGCGACATCCTACCTCATTTTATAATACTTTCAACCTTATTCTTAGACCTTGAAAGGGAAATAAAAGCTCGATATGAACAACACTTTAATTTCCAATCCTATAGCTCTTACAACAATAGTTATCAAATGAGTCACTAGTATAAAATGACTCACACATTCAATTAGACTTCACGGAAAGGTACTAGTGGCATGAGGCTTTTGGGTAATGGTTCCAATGACAGCCTCAGGTGCAACATTCACCTTTTCGATTTCAAATTTAAGAATTGGGTGACACCGAATCAGATGACACATTTCCAGGTGGTAAGGTTTTGTCAAACTCCACTCTATAAGGAAAGATTGTCATGACATCGATATCAGATTTAATCTCGCCAATTCTTCTTCAAGATCATAATCAACTAATATCAACATTTCTACGAATATCAACCATTTCGTTGGGACTATGAACATCCACAACTTGGTTTAGATCTAGAATAGCTAGAATTCCTACAGAAATAGCTTCGACTGATTTGCTAGGAGAGTTATGGTTTCTTGTGACAATCTACGTCGTATAAATACCCCGTATAAGTATTAAAATAATCATCAAACAATCATGTAATCAAATTACATCATATATATATATATAAAATCCAAGTTATATATATATATATATTAAAATAACACTTCTCAGTCTGGCCTTCTCGGTAACTCGAGAATTTTTTGGCACCGTTATAGTCAAAGATTTTTAAACATTTTACACAAAATATTTATTTAAAAATATTTACGGTTAAAAGGTTTTTGAAATGTTTTATTCAAAACTTCGGTTTTAAAAATCTTTCGTTCTCTAAAACGAGAGCTCTGGTACCAAGCTATAACACCCTCAAATATTCATACTTTAGTTCAGCGGAAGATTCGTTAGTGTTACGGGATAACACATTACTCAGATCATAGACAACGCTTGAAAATCACGTCGTTTAATAATCAAGCATTTTCCATTCATAAATATCAAATTACATAGGTCCTAAGTCATAGTATTTTATACAATACTACAAAACATTTGAATCAAAATTTTATTTGAATGCGGCCATAAATTTTTGTCGTCTTCCTGAGAATTACCTTCAAGTACCTGAGATAAAACATGTTAAAAGGTCAGCGAAAACGCCGAGTGAATTCATAGAGTTTAATTAAAACCATTAATATATCATCGGTATATAATTATTACCGAAAATCATTTTGTACAAATCTTTGTAATAGGCCATAAATTAGGCCAAAGACATTTTATATAACTCTTAGTCGTAAATCATAATATAGGCTTCTGCCTTCAAAACCTTTATATGAACCATTATTTAAAAAAAACATCATACAATACGTTTTATAACGTTGTATAAAGTTTAATAAAAATCGTTATATGATAATGGTTATGTAAAACCAAAACTGGAACATAATATCAATAATAAGACGCCGTATTGCTAGTCAAGCAATATATTATAATTCATTCGTACATCAGTAGTTTCAATATTGGATCATTATAAGCCGCATGACATTGCTATCTTACTATAACAAACAACGGGTAGCTAACCCGAAATTCATTTGCCCATCTAAAACAGCGTGTCGTCACAATAATCACGCTTATATAAATCTTCTCATACATAAATTCGCTTACCAATCAATGTGGCACGACGGGGATCAACCGTCAAGGCGCGAACTGGGGTGATCTTCCCCAAATAGTACTATTATATGCATAAGCGTCTACCAAATCCCGGTAGTTTACAATTCATGCTAATGGGACTTTTAGTGACATAACCTAACTAATAATAATCCATTTCATTTCATTCATCGGGTCATATAATCATTCATCGGCTCATATAATCATTCGGGTCCATATCAATAAGCAAATAATCGGGACAACTGGTGTCCTTTTTTATTAAAACTAACATGTTATATCCCTCGCGGGTTTATAAAACATTTCATAAAACATTTAAAAGAGTGCGAGGCTATGAACTCACATTGATTGGGAAAGGCGGGTTATCGACCTTTTGAATGTACGGTACGTGCTTCAATCACGGAAACCTAGACAAATAATACACGTCTTAGACTCTTGTCCAATGACTTTATTAGAATAATGATTATGTATATATGATGATATCATAAGTAATATGATGATCAAGTGGGATTTTATCTCTTCATACATATTATAGTGTTATGTGTTAGTCAAATTTTTGACTAGTTACACTAGTTTCAACTTATTTATATATTAAGGCCCAATAAGCCCATTAAAAGTCCAATACACTATATTAGATCATTTTATACTTTTAATACCAGGCCTATACTCATATGTTGGGCCCAAGTAGGTCAAGCCCATGAGTAAGTCCATTAGTGTTTAGCCAAACTAGTTGGGTTAATAGTCTAATAAGGTTACTTTGGCCCGTTAATGTCCATAAGTTATAAAGCTCGGGTTTTATCGGTTTTCACTTGTCAAATGTACTTACATATCTATAGATGGGTTATAAAAAGTTTATATTAGACGGGTCCGACCGCTACGTTTTATTTGGCGAAAACGTTAATCTTTCGGTTTTTGCCGAAAAGACGTAAAACTTATATATAGTTTTATAACTTTAGAAAACATTTGAGTTTGTAATTTTATAAAGTGTCATACTTATTTATCATAGTATATAATTTATTTTATAAGTATTATCATAAGTTAGTGGGTTTTATATATGTATTTTATAATATTATTACTTGAGTGCTCATTTTATATTATATACTTTTATTTTCCAAATCTGATTATGAAACTCACTTTCACCATTTTTGCCATATTTTGAGTTCTACAAGGAGCTAGAAGCTCAAATTTGGGCCGCACAAACGACATAATGTGTGCTACAATTAACTCCGGTTTAGCTACTGCTCATTCATCCTCTAAGTGTCCCTAATAATTCGTCCAAAACAGACTATACAGATTTGAACCTTACTAGTATTTTGATCATATCTTGCTCATTTTATTGATTCCATTGAGTGGTCAACTCCCACACATGTAAAAATCATATAACTTACTGTATATTCAATAATCCAAGTCATTTTATCAAGTTATCATATGGTTACTTACTGTTTTATACAGCCCATAATTTTAGTCAAGATTTTATCATCTTTACATGTAGATTTTAGTCTTTTTAACCAAATCTATCAACACAAGATCCCCACATAATACTTTGATCATCATTCATCATCATATACATATACATTTTTAAAGAAAATACATAAATACATATTCAAAACAATAGGGTGATAGAAATAAATTGATCTCTATACCAATCTATATGATGGAAATGATGAGATATTGGATGAATCAAGACTTGATCTTGCCACAAAATATTCAACCTTTTAAGACACCTTCTTGGGTCCTTCAAATGGATGAACACCTCCATGAAATCAGCCCTAAAGTCCTTCTTGAAAATCAGCCCAAAGACCTCCGTAAAAACTCCTTTTTATATGTTAAAATCACC
This sequence comes from Glebionis coronaria, assembly GCA_025667525.1. Classification (NCBI taxonomy): domain Eukaryota; kingdom Viridiplantae; phylum Streptophyta; class Magnoliopsida; order Asterales; family Asteraceae; genus Glebionis; species Glebionis coronaria. The sequence continues at coordinate 180,189 of JANFOE010000135.1, forward strand.
TCCAATCTTCATCTTTTCAAATGGGAATCAACATATGTAGATTGTATATAAAGTTCATGGTTAAATTTGATGAGGAAGATGGTGATTTAGGGTGGGTTGGACGTTCACAGAGAGAGGGGAGGAGAGATTGAAAAACTTGGTTTGCATGTGTGTAAATGGTTTGTGTTTAGCTAGTTTCATGTTTAAGTGGTTTTGCATAGCACTAAGGACATGTGTCCTTAGTGTATATGTAAACATGACACCACACTTGGTGTGTTGGCTAAGTCTTGGACACCCATAGTGGGGGTGAGACAAGTGTAAATTTGTTTCATCCCCACTAATATACGGATACTCCTCGATTCTAGTTTCCTCGATTTACGTGCCCTCGGGTCGTTTTACGAAAAAAGTTTTTAGAAATTATGAATCTATGGCATAAAACGAATCTAATAAAAATTGTCTCATAAAAAATGGAGTTCAAAAACATAAATACGTAAACCTGGGGTTTCCAGTTTAGTCGTAAAAGACGCTAAATTATCCACGTAAAATCCTAATTTCATCCCGTAAATTTGTGAGTTTATGAACCAACACAAATTAAAATTCCAAAATAATATTCGGGGATAAATTTATTTCCTGAAATGTCGGACTGTCACCAAAAACGGTGTATGTAAACGTAAGCACGTAACGTAGAGTTCTCCGGTTTAGACGTAGTCGATGCTACTTTAAGGTGTAAACCCAAATTTCTTCCCAAAAATGAGTGCGTTCATAATATAACATTAAAATAATGATTTTAAATAATACTTGAGAATAAAATATCGACCATAAATTAACGGATTGTCACATATTTCTTGTGATGACAAGATTGATGACACTTATGTGACTTACTCGAATCCTCTTTTTGAAGTTTCAATGAACAATAATCCATTTTTTAAAGAGGATTTTGAGAGCATCAAACCTCCTTCATCTCACACCCTTTGTGATGATGAACTCTTCTTTAAGGAGGTTGATGAGTTTCTTCCCATAGACATTCCTTCGGATTTTAAGGAAAGTCTAATGAACCAAATGAAAACACTCTATTTCTGAGAATGTTTCTAATGACGGTGCTGAAAACCCTTGGTTTGATCACCCGATTTATGATGATGATAATGTTGAACCAGAGGGAGAAATCATCTTTACTCCAAATATCCTTCCCACTCGCTTTGATCTTAATGTGCGGGTTTTTCATGCGACGCATTTTGAGTATCATTAGCCTTTTGTTCACATTCATAATAGTGACAAGGTCAACAAAGTCATGCATGTTGATACCATTATGATTGATACCTTTAACTCACCATTACCATGTGCTTTATATGATTATGGATTAACATGGGGGAAGACACCGTATTGCCATTTCCTTTCTCTCCCGAGGACGAGGTATTCGACCCCGGAATCATTGATTTAGGGAAATTTCGGCCTTTCACCGATGCAATAATTAAAAGATTTTTCGATCATCTTGGTGCGAGTTTATCTCGGGGAGCATACTATATCCATTTCATGATTTGTGACCACCATCTCTTTTTGGAGATTTATGTTAAAGTTTCATCCTTTTGTTTGTCATCCAATAACGAGGATGTGATCTTTGACCCCGTCATCGTGCTTTATGAGGGATTTTATTCCAATATACCGGTTTTCACCATTTTCCCTAAGGACCAATGAATGCGGGGATCGAGTCGAGCTCATGACTCGGTTAACAAAAACGAGGTGCCTTATGGGGGAGTCCCATACATTCTATCTTCTATCTATTTTCTAACACTAATAAGGCTTGATCTTTTCAAGCTCGTGCTCGTGTTTTGTTGTGATGTGAATCTTAGGTATGACCCTAATCATTGAAGACACTCGTGTTTGGTTTTTGCCGGTCCACTCGAGCTTCCGTACTTTGATTGTCAAAAGGGGCACTCACTATCCTTTGATTTTTATCGACTAACGTTTTATCTTGAAGCAAAATAAATAAGCGGCTTATAGATTTGCGTACTTTTACCATGTTAGGACTTTTTCATTCGACTCTTCGCGTTCTAGCAAGGAGGTGTCACTCTTGAGCTAGGAAAAATTGAGGATAATGTTTGGTTTTAGCATGGGGGAGTCAATCGATATAATCGCTTGCAATTGCTTTTGTCATGTTCAAACATAATCGTTTTTCTCGTTTTTCATAAAAAATTTAAAACTTTTTGAGCAATTTTGTGAAAATAAGTGTTTTTGACAAAAATGTAGGCTTTCCGTTGGTGAAAAGAAAAATAGTTTTTGACTCGACTCGGTTTTTACCTTAGCTCATTCATTAACGTGTTTAAATCATGTTTTGCTAGACTTTTATATAAGGAACTTTAAAACACGTAAGTCTTAACTCATACGGGTTTAAGAACAAGAACTTTTCGCAAGTTCCTATAATTGATCCTAGAAAGTCGTTTATCAAGGGAACTTTAAAACACAAAACTTTGATTTAATTGGCAAGATCCTATAGATGACTTGAAAACCCAAAACTTTGATTTAATTGGCTAAGTATCCATTAGTCTCACATTTTTGAGATTTTACAATATGTAGAATAAGAAGTGATAAAGTTTAATCATAAGTTTTGAGGTTAATTCTTCCTTGTGTAAGTATTTTTGTGTTTGATTTTATCTCCTCGTATTTATTTTTCACGCTTGAATATTAAATTGCTTAATAAATGAAGTTTTAGCGGTTTGGGCTTAATATCTTAACTCGTAACTCCTTCTTTTTCTTCCCTTATAATTAAAGTAAGAACACATTGAGGGTGTCAGCGTCATGGACTTTTTGATCATAGGATTGCAGAAATTTGGCTTACTATATATATATCATAATAATAAAAAGAATAAATAAAAACATGTTCTCAATGAGCCTTCGGGTGGGAGACATGTAACACTAGCCTTGTCTTTGGAGCCTTAGGGTGTATGGCATGGTGACGTGTTTAATAAAAATTGTTTCATCATCATGAGCCTTAAAGTGGGATGGTGAATGTCAATTCCCTTGTTTATGTCCAAGGAGCCTTCGGGTGTGGATTATAGATAAGGAGTACTTTTACATCTTAAAGAGCCTCAAGGTGTATGATGTAAATGTTGCTAAAAAGGTCAAAATTTACTTTAGAGGATTTATTGTTGCTTTAAGTAGTCCTATTAGCCAAATTTTGGATCCGGAGATTTATCCCTCAAATCGTGTTAAGTTATCCTTGATGTGGGCTTTCTTTAGTGTCAATGGTTTTTGAAGTTGAGGTTAGGTTTTGAGTGTTGGGTTTACACCATTTTTGCCTTCATTTTTGGACTAATAATTATCTTAAATAAGTCAAATGAGCCTTTGAGTGAATGACGAAATCTAAAATTTAGAGATACAATTAGGAATAAAGGAGATTGAGTTTAACACAAATTACTTGTATAAGTGGTCTTAACATTTGGACTTATGATTGACAATGATCTTGCTTTTAAACTAGGCATGAAAAGACTGAAAAAGTCGAGGACGATGAATCTATTTATATTTTATGATCCTAAAAGTTATTTTTCAAATAATGAAAGCTATACATTATGTCTTTGCAAAATAAAGTGTCAAAAGTCAAATATAAGGGTAGTTAGTAGCTTTATTTTATCATTGCGTGAGGACATGACAATTGCTTAGCAAGGGGAGTTTGATATGAGTGAAATTACTCATATCATTTATATCAATAAATGAGTTTAAAATGCATAAAATGTATGAATATGGCCTTGTATATGCATGTTTCTTGTTTCATGTGTGTAGGTACCCAAGATCACGAAAACCGGCAGAACCGACACAAGATTTGAAGAAAATATCAAGAAGCCAAAAATAAAGTTCATTTTTTGAGGATTGGGATATAAATAAGTTAAATGGGAAAAGTGGGTCCCACTTATGCTTAATGGGCCCAAAAGCCCATTTATGAAGTTATTATCTTGGAAAGCCCAATTCAAAAGCCCAATCAATAATAAATGGCAACGGATTGAGTAATTCATAATTTTGGCCCAAACCATAAAGAGACGTTGGATGTATATTTTGGTCTAAGCCCATCACACAAGAAAATCAACGAGACGGTGGAGTATTTAACAATTTGGGTCCTGGCCCATCACAAAACTATGAGTCAGTTGAAAGTTTATAAAAACTTTGAGGTCAACATATTTTTTGTCATAACCTATCGTTACAAACAATACACAAGAAAAGAAAGACGCCGAAAGAAATTAGCAGTCACAAACCCTAGCAATTGGGGGTTTATGATTGGCTCATGTTTGAAACCCACGCGCTTGAATTAAAACCCAAGAATATAGGGAGGAAGAAGAAGCTACCCAAGAGCCTACGTGGCATCCTATACACGTCATATCCTCTCGGTCGACAACCCAACGCCTCAACCACTGGGCTTGGGTCTTATTTTAGTTGTTATTTGTGTTTGGATATTAATAAACCTTTCGAATTTTGGCCTGTCAGAATATATAGACATTCGTTTTAAATACTTTGTTAAATATAATGTAAAATAATTTAAATTACTTAGTTTTATTTATAAAATTGTTTAATTAAATTTTTTGTAAAAAGTATTAGTTAAACTAAAATAATATAAAAAATATATATATTTTATTACTTTTTACATTTAAATTGTTTTAATATTGTCTTTTAATAATATAGTTCTAATTAATTTTGTTTTAAAAATTTGTTTTAATATTTTTGTTTAAATAAGTTTTGTCTAAGTAAAAGTAAAAATAACAAATAGTTTAATTTGCCTTTAAGATCTAATTTCGGGATACGACTTATGCACTTTAGGATTAAAATTTGTAGGATTAATTTAGATAAAAATCGATATCGAATTCAAATCAATTGACCTAATCAAATCGAAAGTCTCAAATTCACAAGTTCCTTGTGTACAACGAACCGGGATAACTCTCGTGTTTAATTGATTCGTCTTTAGCTTATTTTTGGATTATTACCTTTTCCTAAAGGTAATTTCCTAAATTTGCTCTATAACGTATTTAATTAAAATACACCGACATTTCCCAACACATCAGAGCAGATTCTGAAACTTCAGGTATTGGTTGATCAGATTCCGGGATAGATTGTTCTGGTGCTTGTGTTGTAGATGTGGTAGCTGGGGCAGATTGAACTTGAACGAATGAGGCTGTCGTATTAGCATCAACATCATGACGTCGTTTGGTGCGTTTTCCCTTTTGAGGTGTCTCAGTTTCTTGAGTTGTCTCAGCTGCTGAAGTGATTTGATCTTTGGTAACATCATCCTTTTGAGGCTTGTCACCTTTTCCTGAAGTTTGATCATCATCATCCGACTTGTCTTTTTCGTGTTATCATCATCATCCTCATCTTCATCATCTTTTTTCTCTTCGTCATCATCCTCTGTCTCATCCTCATCATTGACTTATTCATCCTTATTGTCATCATCATCGTGTTTTTCAGCATCATCACCATCACCTTTGTCATTGTCATCGTTATCGTCAACTTCATCTTCATCTTCACCGTCATCGTCATCTTCACCGTCGTCGTATTCGTTATTATTGGAAGATTCATCGGGTTTGTCTGATTCACCCTCTTCTTCGTTTTCTTTATCTTGTTATAAAGTACTGTATGGGACGACGGTGCCATGCTTTTCAAATATCGCGGTGTCTTCATCCATAGCAGTCTTTAGAGCCTTGTGGAGTGCTATTTGGGCTGGCGTTTGGTTGTGAGACCCCATTTGAATCATGCGAGCATGTAACAGCTTCTTCAACTCATAGTCTGTGAGCCTTTGAGCAATTAGATAGTCTGACTTCTGAGTGTCTGAAGAATTGATCATCAATTTACTTGTAGCAATCTTTTTAAACTCGTCTCACAGAGCAGGAAGTGCCGTTTCAATAGATCCTTGAACCTTTCACTAATGAATTCAATAAGGTTTTCGTTGGCTTTAACAAGACTCTCTTTCTCTTCTTTGTATTTCCTTTTCAGTACTCGAAGACGGTCAATCTGTTCTTGCCTTCTGGTTGCTTTAGCTTCTAGAGTTGCTCTTGATGACTCGTCACTTTGTTGTCTATTAGCTAACTCTTCTCTGAGGCTAGCTATTTACTGTTCATGAGCTCTCTTTGATGATTCTAACTGCTCTGTGACTTGAGTAGTTTTATCTTCTTGATCTTTCAGTTGTTGTTCTATTCTTATCATGAAAGCTGTATCGACAGGTGGATGTGACGGCAAAGACACTGGTTGAATAGTTGATAGTGAAGGGGTTACAGGAGATGTCACAATGGTACTGATTACCGATGTCGTGGCCAAAGTTACATGGACATTAACCATGTCCGTGTTTGATGAAGGATCAGTGTTAATAACTTCAGATTCTAGAGAGTGAAGGTTTAAGTATTTATCTACCGGATCCGACAGTGAAGTGGATTTGGTTACACTCTTCTCCTTGTTGATGTCATCAATCTCTATTTCCATGTGTACCATCTCTGTTTGTACAGGTGGAATATCATCGAAACGTGTGTCGTAGTATTCGTGCTGCTGATCATCGTCTTCATCATGAACTGGCTCGTCCTTGTAATCATCGGGTTCTCCAAAGTCAGCAATGTCAGAAACTTCGATTTCCTTTGACCTCTGACCCGATCCACTACCTTCTGTTTCTTTTCTACTTCATTGGAAAACCTGCTTCAAGTGCTCCAGTTGTTGTTTTTCAGTCAAAGGTTGTTCTTCTATGTCTTCATCCATGAGAAGTGTTTTCTTTCCTTTGGCCTTTTTCTCCCATAAAGGCAAGGTTCTTGTTCTTTTGCTTTTGTCTTGTTTTAGTGTATCAACTTCTGAATAATCAGTTTCCTTTCTTTTGCTTTTGTTTTTTGGTGCCTTGAAATCTCCCGCAACTACTTTCTTTGCGTGTTCTTCATTTTCTTTCAAAAGTATATTATATGCAACACTCTTTTTGATTTTGTCATTCAGCATATTATCCGGAACTGGAGTTGGAATACCTGAGTAAGTGATCTTAGCTCCTTCTTATCTCATGGCTACCACGAAGAAATCATCATCTTCTGAGTTAACAAAGAATCATCCACGTCGATCGATAGCTTCATTGGCTTTCATGAAGTAATCGATGATGAGCTTTGTGAATTTTGGAAACTGAATATGTTCAGATTTCTTCTTAACATTTCTGAAAGCTTGATAATGAAATTCTTTCCACATGAGAGAGGCATAATCTAAATTTAGTCGCTTGTAGATTCCATAAAATATATGAGCCTGAGAAAGTCTCAAGGAATCTGCACCTCTGGATTTTCTTGTCAAACATCGGATAATGATACTAAAAGTTGCCTTCCATGGTTGTCCAAGCCTAGAAGTGTTAAACATAGACAAGGTTAGCAATTCTTCATCATAGCTAAGAGACATAATCAAATTTATAATTTCTTCTCTGTCTGGATCAGGAGCATATGTTTTCCCTTTAGCTAAAGAAGGGAATCCAAAGATTTCGTGAAACGGATTAAGAGAAAATTCCTTCTTCTCTCGATTGATGTTGAATGAAAACTTTGTGTTTGTCATGGCTTTGATGGATGACCAAAACTGATGCATGTAGATTTCGGGAACACTTGTTGTGAGGCGTAGTGAATTTTTGATCGGTGAGAGATCAAGGATTTCGATAGCGATTCTAAATGCTGCTTGTGATGGAACGAAGCCTTCTTTCAACCGTTGATTATTCTGAGTAATTTGAAGGCGGTTGTCTGCTGGTACGAGTGCAAGGTCAAGTCCAATTTGTTGCTCTTGAGTGCGAGACATGAATGCTGCTAAGACAAAACATAGACGTTGATACACAAGAGAGATATATCATGATGTATTAACCTTAAAAGCATTATATTTCAATACTTAAAACATAGCAACTACAACTAGCACATGACATACCATACAATCACTACCCAAAATAATCACTTAACATCACGTCGGAATCCACATAAGTATGAAGAATTTGTAATTAAGAATCCTAAATAAACATATAAGTCAGAATCCGAATAACAAAGCGTAAGTCGGAATCCAAATAACAGAGTATAAGTCGGAATCCATATTCAGGAACATAAGTCAAAATACAAGTTATTTACATAAGTCGGAATCCACATCAAGTTCGTAAGTCGAAATCCAAGTTTTGCCAATAAGTCAGAATCCATGTTATGCCAATAAGTCTGAATTCGTGTCATGCTCATAAGTCGGAATCCTAAGTCATGAATATAAGTCGGAACCTATGTTTCACACTTATAAGTCGGAATCCATATGTTCAATTAAATAAGTCGGAATCCTTGTTATGTCAATAAGTCGGAATCCATGTTATGCTAATAAGTCTGAATCCGTGTTTTTATATACCTTAGTCGGAATCCTGTTTACATGAACATAAGTCGGAATACCATAAACATAAGTCGGAATCTATTTTACAAGAGCCTAAGTCAGAATCCAGTTTACATGAACATAATTCGGAATCCATAGTATTTAAACCTAATTCGAAATCCATTTTATTCACCTAAGTTGGAATCCTGTTTACATGTATATAATTCGGAATCCTGTTTACATGTTTATAATTCGGAATCCACTGTATTCATATAAACACTGTGTATTCAACCCAAAGACAAATTCGTTTATGTTTTTAAGGCAACCTAAACATACCATTGATCCTAAACCTTGACCTAATAAAAAACCCACCAATTAATTTTAATTTTCATTCAAAAAATTACATAAACCCTAAATCAATTAATTTGAGATCGAGACTTGTAATACAATAAGAGGAAGGAGTAGGAATGTTCAAGAAACAATTTACCTTAGATCAGTTAATCAAAGAAACAGAGATACAAAGCTTTTTATCAATGACGGCAAGATTTTGGTTTTGTTGTGTGTGTGGAAGACGAATCAGAGAAAAAAATGAAAAAGGGGGCGGGTAAAAGGTATTGACTTAGGTCAAAAGACAAGTTAAACCTATTTGTAAATCATACCTCCTTACTTTCTATTCTTTAACATTTTAGTTAAACAAAGTTATTTTAACTACCATTTAATAAGCTTAATCTATGTTAAACACTTAAACGACCAATGAACTATGTCCCACACACAAACAATTAACTAAAATCCAATCACATGCACGAGAGACGATCTATAGAAAATCCAAAGATCTACTAATTTGACAAACTCACAACGAACAACATTTAACCATTTAATTTTGCTGAAAAGATTTTTGAAGACGATATTTCGATGACAAAGATGGTTTTGATATTTTCTACCCCTTAAACAAAGACATGTTTTCTCTTTAAAGAGTTGTAGTCGTTGTTTAAAGAGTCTAATACCAATGAAATCATTTTCCGTTTAATGATTTAAAAGAACGATTTTGGTGGCAATAAGATTTCTCTTATTTAAACAAAATAAGTGCACTGAAGCGTACACTAATTTGTGTTAGACCAAGTTTTAAAGTAAACTTGATCCCTTGTATGGTTTTAAAGTAAACCATACATGAGAAAATTAATTTCTGTTGTGAGCCAACATTTTCAAAAGAAATATGTGACTTTAATGCGAAAAGCGGGTTGTAGTCAGAAATAACTACAAGCCATGTGGGCATGTTTTTAAGTATGTACAACTTTCATACGGACTCTATTTATGGTGTCGTGTCAATTTTAATCGATATTTCTTAGACCGTAAATATTACCATGCTAAAAGACATGCCCGATTTAAAATGAAAAATATTTTTGGATTTTCTTGATTTTATATTTTTTATGGTATTTGTAGGTTTTTTATTTTTTTATTTTTATTTTGGTGGTTTATATATATACGATTATATACATGATCACGATAAAAGGATACTATAGAATAGTTTACCACCACTATTCTGCAGATTATTCTGCCAAGTCCTTAAGTGTCGCCGGTGAGAATGATTCCATGCCCAGCTTTTCGATCAAAAACTCGATACGTCCTCGATCTAAAGCCTTTGTGTATATATCCGCCAGCTGATACTAAGTGTTGACAAAATAAACCCCGATCACTCAATTTTCCACTTGCTCTTGATGAAATGGTAGCGTATGTCAATATGCTTCGCCCGGGAGTGTTGAACGTAGTTGCAGCAAAGGGCAATGGCGCTTTTGTTGTCACAGTACATCAGAATTTTGTTGAATCCAAGACCGTAGTTAGTTAATTGTGATATCATCCATAGAACTTGAGCACAACAACCGGACATAGCAATGTATTTAGCCTCTGTACTTGATATAGCAACGCTTTTCTGCCTTTTAGATGCCCAACTAATCAGTCTATTTCCAAGAAGTTGCACACTGCCAGAAGTGCTACGTCTAGTATCTTGACAACCAGCGTAATCCATATCTACATATGATATTAGAGCAATAGAGGAGTCATTCAGATACCATAGACCACGATGAAGTTTTCGGTAATCCGAGCCTGATACCGGGCACACATGCATATAACAAATTGCAAATCAGGCCTGCTAGCAGTCAGATAGAGAAGGGTGCCGATCATTCCACGATAAAGTTTAGGATCAACAGCAATCCCATACCTATCCTCATCCAACTTGGATCTCTCCACCATTGGAGTATCCACGGGGTCACAGTTTTCAAAGTGATACTTTTTCAAAGATTAAAGAGCATATTTGGATTGATTAATTAAGATGCCTCTAGGATTTTGAGAAATTTGCAACCCTAAGAAAAATGAAAATTTTCCCATCATCGACATCTTAAAGCGTGTGGACATGATTTTCTCAAAATGGTCAGACAATCTTTGAGTAGTGGCAGCAAATATTATATCATCAACATAAATTTGTACTAGTATCATGTCTGTCCTCCTTGAGAATGAATAATGTTGGGTCCACTTTGCCTTTGGAGAAGCCTTCGGAGATGAGAAAAGACGACAGGAGATCGTACCACGCGCATGGAGCTTATTTTAACCCATAAAGAGCCTTCTTGAGCTTGTACACGTGATTAGGATACTCCGAGTTGACGAAACCATTCGGTCTTAACATCCATTTGGTAGACGATCATGTTCATGTGAGCAGCATAAGTAAGGAATAGTATAATAGCCTCTAATCTAGCAACACGAGCAAAGGATTCTTCAAAGTCAATACCCAAAGCTTGTTTGTAATCTCGAGCAACCAATCTAGCCTTGTTCTTTAAAACACTACCCAACTCATCGAGTTTAACCTTATATACCCATAACAATGTAAGGATGTCGACATTGTCGGTTAAAGGAACTAATTCCCATACTTCAAGTCATTGAAAATCATTAAGTTCCTCTTGCATGGCTTTGATGAGACGACTTTTATACATGGTCTCATCGTCCAAAACGGGCTTTAAATGCATAAAATATCATCATAAATGCCACATATATGCTCGTGTTTGTTACTTGTGTATTTTAGGTACGGATATTGAGGAATTGACAAAAGATCACAAAAAATCAAGCAAAAACGAACACGGGAAACGAAGCCGCACAATGAACCGGACCGAATCATGAACTTCCAAAGAAGACCTTGAAGATTTGAAGATTGGCAAGATTGGTCCCTCACTTTTTGAATACTTGTCACTTTAGACCCTTGTAAACCTCAATTATTACAAGTTTGGTCCTAAAGTTTCAAGAAATTACATTATTGGCCCTTGAAGAATTCAAATATTGCATGAATAGTCCTTATCTAAAGTTTGGAAAAAGCTTGTGCCATATTTGACAACTTTGGCAAAGTTGTTATTAAGGATTTAAGAGTTGTTGGCTATTATTTACAAAGTGAAGAAGTGAAGAGACATGGTGGGCCAAAACTGGCCAGACAACAATCTCCCATCCACCACTCATGAGCCTCCACGTCACCCCATTCAATCCCTCCACCAACCAGCAACCTCCACATCCTCCACCCCCTACACGTCTGATTTCCACCACCAGTAATAAACTCAATTAGTTTATTAACTAATCTTCCCAGCAAAACACCTTTTTAAAACCCAATTAATCCCAAAATAGATTAAATTAACCCCTTCATCCCTATAAACCCTAAATTAATCCCATACCAAATTGAATTAAAAACAAAGGGTTTTTGGTTTAGCTTCTCTAGATCCTTAATTACCCTTTCCCTCACCTAAACCCACACACCCAATTACCTCCCAACAGCTTCATGTGACTTGTGGGGACCTCCCCTGCACGTCACTTTCCCCCTCAAAACCAAAACCCGGCCAAATCAGCGACCAAGACAAATTCCTTGGCCCCAAAGTCCATTTCAACGTCCAAGATCACTTATGCAAGCTGTCAACAAGGACAAACATTACATTGGTACAATTTGACCACTTTTTCAGTCAAGATTCCAAGGGCTTTTTGGAGATTTCAGTTCATTAGGGTTTTAGCATTCTAAAGGGTTTTGTTTAAGCTTATAAAAGGAGAACTCAACATGTGAGCTGCCTTTTGTTCCAGTTTTTGCTTTTCAACATTTTGTAATTCCTTTTTAAAAATTAATGAAAGTTGGTATGTTTTAATTCTATAATTCCTTTTTATTGTTTTAAAAGTTGGTGTGTGTTAGAAAAGCAAGCTGAGTTCCACAATTGATTGTTGAGTGTTTTGAGTTTTCAAAAAGAGAAGTTTCAAGTTTCTGAAATCCGTTTTTTTTGTTTAGCAAATAGGTTCATAAGCCCCATAAGCTATTTTATTTGGGCTTATATATGTCCATTGAACCCTGATATCTTGGAGATATCAAGATTCAGTGGGTATAAAAGCTTGGGTAAAAGGCAAAGTGAGGTGAGAGACCCTTTTTGCTGATTTTTACCCATTTGGTTAACACTCACTATATCAAAAGCTACAAGCTTTTAGCTTGTAGCAATTGATATTTGAAGTTTATCTCTTGGTCTTGTGGTGATTGTGCAGGGAAAAAGTCATTTCATCACATTTTACCAAGATTGGTGGTATTGTACTTTATTAAGAAACTTCAACTCAACCCATTTTCTTCCAAGGACCCTTGGCTTACCTAGTTGTTGGTTAAGTTCAGGGGAGCATAGCTGACCCTCACTAGGATGTAAAGTGAGGGAGGTGCTCATTCTCCTTCATTTCTTCTTTTTCTTTCTTAATTTTTCTGAAGTGTTATATGAATATGCATGATTGTGTTTTATTGATGAATTTTTATGTTTGATTATGCTTATTTAGGGTGTTTATGCATGCCTAGATAGTTTAGATTCAATTTGGTTAAGTTTTGTAGACAATTTGTTTGTTAAAATTTGAAATCAGTAAGTTAAAAGGGTGTTTGGGTTAAGGGTCTTATTGGTTTAAGTTGACTTTAAACTAGAAGGAAACTGCCTAAACAAACGTGCTTTATCAGTATTAGCTTATTGTTCTCATTGGTTATGAGTTTGGTCAAGTTTTATAGGAATTGCATGTCTTATTCTTGGTTAAATTTGGTAAAATGTGAGTATGCCCTTAACTGCCTAGATTCTTAGTTAAATCCGCATTTGATCTTTGTTCTTTGATAAGATTTAGGGTATTTTAGGATTGTGTTTAGTTTGTGTGTGCATTGGGTTGGTTTTCTGCTAGTTTGTGGGTGTAGAATCTGACTCAAGTGCCAACTACATCAGCTAACAGCCCAAGACCCTATATTTTGTTTAAACAGTTACTTGATTTGGACATCTTGTGTGATTCTTGTTAGATTACTTGTGTTTTTGGTGTTGATTGTGACTCCCTACACCCAACTGAGTGTAGGGGTGCCCCCATTGTCCATAAAAAACCAACAAATCACCATGAACAAGCCCCTCTTGTTCATTCTTCACTTGTGAAGATACACTTTTGTGTGTTCATCAGTTACTGTAACAAGTTGGGTATCTGGGCACATTTTTTATTCATTTGGTTAAAATTCTAGCTTAATTGTTGTGTTTAGAGTAAGTATAAGTTCCTGGCTTGAGTTTTATAAATTTAAATAAAAAAGTTTTTAACAAAAAGGACGTGGCCAGGACTCGAACCTGCGCCACTCCTCTCACACACAAACGCGTTTACCATCTGCCCTAGGGTCTTTGACTGGTAACCTTTTGCACCATTAATTATTTAAGGTATATTGGTTTGTAGCTTATTCAAACAAGCAACTTAGTAATAAACTGTTTTCAGCTTATTTGTCTTAGCTTTTTACTTGTTAGCATTTTTCCTTGGTTCTGTATTAAGTTTAGGACTTTTTGGCTTAAAAAGTTTATTTTTCACGTGTCTAATTAATTTATTAGGATTATTTTAAGTTTTAATTTTAGAAAGTAAATAAAAAATAGGAAAAAGTGTTTTAAAAATATGGAAAAATAGTTTTTAAGTTTTTAATAGTATTTTTGAGGTTTACATCAATAAAAGTTTTCAAACTAACTTAATTTTGATTTTATATGATTTTAGGGTTTTTGATCAACTTTTAATATTAATATAAAATTATACAAAAGGTTTTGAAAACTTTTGATTGCAATTCTATCTTAGTTAAATTTTTCTAGATTTTTGGTAATTTTTTAGAATTTCTTATAAACTTTGAATTTTTTGTATTATTTTATTATTATTTTATTGTTAAAAATTGGAAGTTAGTTTTTTCTACTTTTTTCATTTTTCCTAGTTCAAATATATAAAGTTAGGAGTTTTGCAACTTTTAGAATATTTTCATTGTCCTTAAATTTATTTTTATAATTATTTTAAGTTTTAATAGTTTTTAATTGTTTTAAAATAGTTTTTATTAATTTTAAAATTTTCAAAAATAGTTTTAAATTAAGTTAGGTTGTTTTAGAGTTTTACAAAGTGATAAAACTCATTTTGGGCTTTTTAGTAATTAAATTGATTTTTAGGGCTTTAATTAGCATTAAAAAATCATTATTTAATTAATTAAAAGGTTTGGGTGATTTTTGATTCTTTGTAAACTCTTTTTACATTATTTAGGATTTGTTTGCAATATTTAGGAATTTTTAGGATAAAATTTTAAATTTGGTGCTTTTTCGGTTTTACGTGTACGACCTTTTCGTCTTAGTGAAATTCGTCATCGTAACCGTCATTCTCTTCTTACCCCATTTCTATTTTCTTTTCTCATAACAATAAAATCACAAAGTTAATCATCTCTTAACACAACACACTAGCCTCCTCGAGAACGAACTCACTTTAGGGTCATAACTTGTGGTTTTCCTAAACTACTCGTTAACACTTGCCCTAATTGCCTCCTTTTCCTAAAGGTGTGCAAAAACTCAACCATCATTTTGGCGCCGCTGCCGGGGAGGCGTGTTGTGTTTTGATTTGACATTGTTGTTTTTATATACTAACCATAATAGTATTTAGCACTCTACTAATACGCATTATCGGTTTTTCGTTTTTTGTGTGAATACTATTACTATATTGTATACGTAGAACAATTCATTCACAAGTACTCCAAATACGTGAGAAATCACAACCTTGACTTGGGAGGTCATTACCCAATCATTGTATTCGAATCTCAAACCAAAGAAAAAGGCAAAAATAGATATATACTTTCGTGAAGCTCAATTTTGAAAAATACAAACTATAAGGTGGGTATAAGGCGGATATTATAAAATATATCCTAAGGAAAAAAGCTCTTAAGTGCTTCGCGCCGCCTCGTTTCCCCTCTTGCTTGTGAGTATTTGATTTTGAGAGCTAATCGAGGGTTTTTCCGCCCAAAGTATTATTAAGTATCATATATACTTTCTTGGTTTTATTTGATTAAACCCTCTTGAACGTTTTGGTGCTCCACCAACGTTCTAAAGTCATCGAAAGCGTTCACTTCACGTGATCGTTTTCATTCCTTGAGGCTTCTTTAATCAAGAGATTTGATTAAGGAGGAGATTTGTAGATTTTTGTCTACTTAATACAATTCCAAAATGCAAAAGAAGTAAAAACAATCAAAAATCCAAAAAAATTGAAAAAGTTAAAAACACCAAAAAGAATCTTCTTTGCTCATCCCCACGTTGTACGTGCCGTTTATGCTTACTCGTAATCAAGCAAGACGTGCACGTAAACGAAAAAACAAAAAGGAGTCAACACATACTCCTAATCTTTCTAGTGAAGAGACTCCAAGTGAGGAACCTATTGTAGAACAAGAAGCTATCATGGCTAATCGTACTATGATGGATTTGCTTCAAGCACCCACCGAGGGTTTTGGAGAGGCCATTGTGATTCCCGCCATCCTTGCGGAGAACTTCGAGATTAAGACGGGTTTAATGTCTATGCTTCAAGCCAACAAGTTTCACGGACACGAAAAAGACAACCCACATTCTATTTTGACGTGGGGTGATCTTGTTTCTAAATTTGTGAATCAATTTTTTCCACCATCTAAAACAACACATTTGAAACACGAGATTTCACGATTTACTCAAAGGTCTAATGAAAGTTTTTCAATGGCTTGGGAAAGGTTTAAAGAAATGTTACATGAATGTCCACACCATGATTTTTCCGAATTGCATCAAATTGATACTTTTTATAATGGGCTTAATGATCATGAACGAGATTACCTAAATGCCGCCGCGGGTGGTAATTTTTTGTGCAAAACGACCGATGAGGCTTTGAAAATCATTGAGGTCCAAGGTTTATAGCCCTCGTAACACACCTAGTGTTGCCAATTTGGGTTCGTCATCGTCTCGTAGCATTAATGCCTTGCAAGATGAAGCAAATGAGGAGAATCGGTTTTTCGATAGGTTTTCGACTCTTATGACTCATTGGAAAGCACAAGATGCTTTGAATTCCGCATCGGTTAAGGAGGTTGCCAAGAGTTGTATTTCGTGTGGTGGAGCTCATGATTTTTCCGAGTGCATTACCGCGGATGGTAACACTTCGAATGCTTATGTAGCCACGGGAACTTATAACCAAAACGGTCAAGGTTCCCGCCAAAATCAAGCTCCACAAAATCAAAATGCTAACAACTACCAAAACAACAATCAAAGTGGTGCTTATCAAGGAAATCAACGTAACTACAACAAGGGTAATTATCAAAGTGGAAATGGGCAAATTTTAAACCAAAACCAAAACCGTGATTTTCAAACTACCACACAAGGTTTTCAAAATGATCACACAAAAAATCTTCAAGGAGAATTTTTGAATTATGCTAAAGCAAACGATGCTAAGTTTGATAATATGCAACGTGAAATGGTTAGCTTAATATCCGAGTTGAAAAACGAGCTTAAAAACGAACTTGCTAATGAACTTAAGACTCATGCTAATAAAATGGAAGGAAATGTCCAACGTCTCCAACAAAACCAACAAAAAATAGAGCAAGGTCAACATGAGATTAAGCAAGAATTGTTAAAAGCGGATGCTAGGCAATCTAAGCTTGAAGACCGACTGGGAAAAATGTTTGAAGCTATCATGTGTAAACCTTCTTCTTCGGGTGGTCTTCCTAGTGATACCATCGTAAACCCGAAAGGAGAATTGAAGGTTATTACTACTCGTAGTGGTAAAACTTTCAAAGAACCCATTTCTCGTCCAAGTACTTCTACGGAGAAGGAAAAAGAGAAAGAACCCGAGGTGGTGGTAGAAAAGGAGCAAATTCCAAGCCCATGAAGTACCACTCAAACCACACCTACGGTTGAACCAATACCAATAGTGGAACCCGAGATTCCAAGGCCTTTGCCTATGCCCCAACCCACACCACCCTTACCTTACCCTTCAAGACGAAACAAGGAAAAGGCACAAGAACAAAATAATTATCAATTTGAACTTTTTATGAAAATGTTTCGTGACTTGCATTTTAATATAAGTTTTGCTGAAGCCTTGGTCATGATGCCTCGATTTGCCGCAAACTTTAAAAGTATGTTGAATAACAAAGAGAAATTGCAAAAGTCGTCTAGTTGTTCTTCGGTTTTTCTTAGCCGCATAACTCAAAAAGTCGGCGATCCCGGTAAATTTTTAATCCCATGTGCAATACAAGATATGGAGGAAGGCTACGCCTTGGCCGATCTTGGTGCTAGTATAAATTTGATGCCTCTTGAGATTTTTAAGTCGCTCAATCTTCCCAATCTCACTCCTTCAAGAATGTCAATCGAGATGACCGATCATTCTACGATTCTAGCTTGTGGAGTAGCCGAGGACGTCTTCGTGAAAGTTGGAAAGTTCTACTATCCCGTAGACTTTATTGTTGTTGACATTCCCATCGATCCTAAAGTTCCTCTAATTTTAGGTCGATCATTTTTGGATACCTCGAGAGCACTTATCGATGTGCATGCTAGAAAAATCACTCTTCGTTTCAATGAGGAGGAACTCGTCATAAATGCAACTCAAAACTCCACACTTTCTCATGTGTATTCTATCACGTCTTTAAACAATGTTAATCCCATCAAAAACATTTGTAAAAGGATTTCAAAAAGAGTTTTATGAGTTGATGATAAAAACGATTTTCCGTCCCCTCCGCCAGTGGAGGTTAAGAGTGTTAAGCCTATGTTTCCAATCACGAATGATTCTTCGGATGATGAATATGTTGACCCCGATGGGGAAGTTTTCTTTGTTGACAAACGTTTTGAGAACTTACCACCACATAAACCAAAACGGTTTTCAAATGTGAGAATTTTTAGTGTGACTAACATTGCTTTAGAAACACCAAATATTTTTGACATAATCAAGTCGGGTTTTCATAAGGAGAGTTTAAAAGATGAAAAAGGGAAAGATTTTAAATTGGATTTAAAAGATTTTTCTACAATGCTAACTCCGTCATCACCTCGTGTTTTGAGTGCTACAAGCTCGTCTTCTCCTTTTGACGATGCTTTGTGTGGACTTAGTGTGGGGGAAGACCCTTATGTTCCCTCCCCTTTTTCCACCGAGGACGAGATATTTGATCCCAGAATTGCTGATAAAGGGAAATCTCGGTCTTCCACCGATGCAATAAATGGAAAATCTTTCTATTTAATTGGTGTGAGTCTACCTCGAGTAGCACATGGTTTTTGTGACTTACCCATTATCCCACCCTTCTATTTCTTCTCATCTATTTTCTTTAAACCCTTTGGGTTTGTGTTGACACATGACGAAGTGGCGTTGATTTGTTTTTCCAATGAAAACGAGAACGCCATCTTCGATCCCGGTATTTTGCACCATCAAAGGACTTTGTCCTTAATACCGGTTGTTTTTCGGCCTTGTTTATTATGTAAGTCCCACCAAAAATTAACCATACCAAGATAATCCCTAAATGATCACATTTAGGAGGATTCGAGTCGAGCTTTTGACACGGTTAACAAAAACAAGGTGCCTCGTGGGGGAAACCCATGCTTATCCATGTACATATTATTGCTTTCTTATTAGGGGATTTGTGCCCTTCCAACCTTTGTTCCGTGGTTGTTTGTGAATTGTGGTTTTTAGATCATGATCTTCACGATTGGAGCCTCTCGTGTTCGTTTTATGGGAGCACTCGATCGATTGCTTTGAAGACTTTCTCAATATCCAAATGATATATCCTTTGATGTTCTAACCTTAGGTTTATAGCACACTTCATAAACGGCTTTAAATTTAACGGTTACACCCTTTCCATGCTAGATTAGGCATTCAACTACGTCTCTAGTATGGGGTGTTTGCACCCCTAGAGTCGAAACATTGAGGACAATGTTTAACTCTAGTATGGGGGGGGGGGGTGAATAGATACTTACCTTGCCAAACCTTCACGCTTTCCAAAGTTTATCTTTTTGTTTATCGTTTTTGTTGCAAAATAAGGCTAAAAATGGCCAAATTTTAAAAAATTTCTCATGTTTTATAAGTGTTTGAAGACACGAGTGTAGATTTTCCGATGGCGAGAATAAGAGTAATTTTGACTCGACCGTGCGTGTTGAGCACTTAGCTTCGATTCCTTAACTTCACATTAGGCTAAGTCTCTTAAATGAGGACGAGAAATGATAGGTTTAATTATAAGTTACTATGCTAAACGTAGAGTACTCGTATTCTTTCAAAAACTCATGTGTTCTCGTTGTTTGCTTATTCTCCCTTCCATATAAATATTTTTTGCTTAATAAATATTGACTTAGCGGTTTAGTCTTGATTGTTGGGTTTCTCGTCTTTTCTAGTAGCTTCCGTGTAATTAAATTGGGAAGACATTAAGGTATCGCCAGCGTCACAGTTTTGAAGTATTGGCACCCGAATAATCAAAAGCTTCACCCAATAATAAGATTTCAAGTGCTCACCTAAATCAAGCAAACAATTTGAAGCCCCACAAGGCCGAAAAATCTATGCAAAATTGAAAGTGAATCAAGCCTTAATCTTCGAAGCTTTAAAGATCCAAAATTCGCCTTAGCGTGAGGATATACGTCTTTGGCTAATAAAACTACCGATGAGGAGGATAATAAAAGGCAAGGCAAGACCGAAGTCATAATAAAAGCTTCATGGCGAAGTTGAATAAAAGATGGAGGTATACCAAAGATAATAAGGCCCTTCCGTTAGGGGGCGTATAAAAGTCTTGGTAATAAGTCTCATGTTCAAAACCATTATAAAACCGTGTTTATAGATCCTTCTTGTTGACTTAATTTTTTGACATCGTTGTCTATTGGGAGGGGTTATTGATTTGATGGTCTTGGTTACACCGTTAGGACTCTATTTTAAGACATTAACCTCTATTATCGCATAAGTCAAACAATGTATCCTCGTGAAACATTCAAGACAAAATAAAATATAAGAGATACAACTTAGGAATAATGGGAGGATAAGTACATGATTAGGGCATATGAGTAGTGTTAGCATTACTAACTTATAATGACAATGATCTCGTTGCACGCTTGGCATGGAATTGGGGTGAAAATCGAGGACGACGAAGATATTTCTAACAAAGCATTCACGTGTTCTTATTCTATGAACCTAAACGTCCCATTTTGCGATGAAAATCATACATTATGTCTAAAACACAAGTAGTAGTAGCAATAGTAGTAGTGTAGCTAGTTTATCGTTCAATAAAGTAAGTAAAAATGAATTTTGGAGGTGCTACGATACTTTATTCTAGCATTGCGTGAGCGCACGGCAATGGTTTAGTATGGGGGAGTGATGAGACCGCTTTTATACATGGTCTCATCGTCCAAAACGGGCTTTAAATGCATAAAATATCATCATAAATGCCAAATATATGCTCGTGTTTGTTACTTGTGTATTTTAGGTACGGATATTGAGGAATTGACAAAAGATCACAAAGAATCAAGCAAAAACGAACACGGGAAACGAAGCCGCACAATGAACCAGACCCGAATCATGAACTTCCAAAGAAGACCTGGAAGATTTGAAGATTGGAAAGATTGGTCCCTCACCTTTTGAAGACTTGTCACTTTAGACCCTTGAAAACCTCAATTATTACAAGTTTGGTCCTAAAGTTTCAAGATATTACATTATTGGCCCTTGAAGAATTCAAATATTGCATGAATAGTCCTTATCCAAAGTTTGGAAAAAGCTTGTGCCATATTTGACTACTTTGGAAAAGTTGTTATTAAGGATTTAAGAGTTGTTGGCTATTATTTACAAAGTGAAGAAGTGAAGAGACATGCGGGCCAAAACTGGCCTGACAACAATCTCCCATCCACCACTCATGAGCCTCCACGTCACCCCACTCAATCCCTCCACCAACCAGCAACCTCCACATCCTCCACCCCCTACACGTCTGATTTCCACCACCAGTAATAAACTCAATTAGTTTATTAACTTATCTTCCCACCAAAACACCTTTTTAAAACCCAATTAATCCCAAAACAGATTAAATTAACCCCTTCATCCTTATAAACCCTAAATTAATCACAAACCAAATTGAATTAAAAACAAAGGGTTTTTGGTTTAGCTTCTCCAGATCCTTAATTACCCTTTCCCTCACCTAAACCCACACACCCAATTACCTCCCAACAGCTTCATGTGACTTGTGGGTACCTCCCCTTCACGTCATTTTCCCCCTCAAAACCAAAACCCGACTAAATCAGCGACCAAGACAAATTCCTTGGCCCCAAAGTCCATTTCAACGTCCAGGATCACTTATGCAAGCTGTCAACAAGGACAAACATCACATGGGCACAATTTGACCACTTTTTTAGTCAAGATTCCAAGGGATATTTGTAGATTTCAGTTCATTAGGGTTTTAGCATTCTAGAGGATTCTGTTTAAGCTTATAAAAGGAGCACTTAACATGTGAGCTGCCTTTTGTTCCAGTTTTTGCTTTTCAGCATTTTGTAATTCCATTTTAAAAATTAATGAAAGTTGGTATGTTTTAAATCTGTAATTCCTTTTTATTGTTTTAAAAGTTGGTGTGTGTTAGAAAAGCAAGTTGAGTTCCACAATTGATTGTTGAGTGTTTTGAGTTTTCAAAAAGAGAAGTTTCAAGTTTCTAAAATCCGTTTTTTTTGTTTGGCAAATAAGTTCATAAGCCCCATAAGTTGTTTTATTTGGGCTTATATATGTCCATTGAACCCTGATATCTTGGAGATATCAAGATTCAGTGGGTATAAAAGCTTGGGTAAAAGGCAAAGTAAGGTGAGAGACCCTTTTTTGCCGATTTTTACCCATTTGGTTAACACTTACTATATCAAAAGCTACAAGCTTTTAGCTTGTAGCAATTGATATTTGAAGTTTATCTCTTGGTCTTGTGGTGATTGTGCAGGGAAAAAGTCATTTCATCACATTTTACCAAGATTGGTGGTATTGTACTTTATTAAGCACCTTCAACTCAACCCATTTTCTTCCAAGGACCCCTGGCTTACCTAGTTGTTGGTTAAGTTCAGGGGAGCATAGCTGACCCTCACTAGGATGCAAAGTGAGGGAGGTGCTCATTCTCCTTCATTTCTTCTTTTTCTTTCTTAATTTTTCTGAAATCTGTGTGCTATATGAATATGCATGATTGCGTTTTATTGATGAAGTTTTCTGTTTGATTATGCTTATTTAGGGTGTTTATGCATGCCTAGATAGTTTAGATTCAATTTGGTTAAGTTTTGTAGACAATTTGTTTGTTAGAATTTGAAATCAGTAAGTTAAAAGGGTGTTTGGGTTAAGGGTCTTATTGGTTTAAGTTGACTTTAAACTAGAAGGAAACTGCCTAAACAAGCGTGCTTTATCAGTATTAGCTTATTGTTCTCATTGGTTATGAGTTTGGTCAAGTTTTATAGGAATTGCATGTCTTATTCTTGGTTAAATTTTATAAAATGTGAGTATGCCCTTAACTGCCTAGATTCTTAGTTAAATCTGCATTTGATCTTTGTTCTTTGATAAGATTTAGGGTAATTTAGGATTGTGTTTAGTTTGTGTGTGCATTGGGTTGGTTTTCTGCTAGTTTGTGGGTGTAGAATCTTACTCAAGTGCCAACTGCATCAGCTAACAGCCCAAGACCCCATATTTTGTTTAAACAGTTACTTGATTTGGCCATCTTGTGTGATTCTTGTTAGATTACTTGTGTTTTTAGTGTTGATTATGACTCCCTACACCCAACTGAGTGTAGGGGTGCCCCCATTGTCCATCAAAAACCAACAAATCACCATGAACAAGCCCCTCTTGTTCATTCTTCACTTGTGAAGATACACTTTTGTGTGTTCATCAGTTACTGTAACAAGTTGGGTATCTGGGCACGTTTTTTATTCATTTGGTTAATATTCTAGCTTAATTGTTATAAGGTTTGTGTTTAGAGTAAGTATAAGTTCATGGCTTGAGTTTTATAAATTAAAAAAAAATATTTTTAACAAAAAGGACGTGGCCAGGACTCGAACCTGCGCCACTCCTCTCACACACAAACGCGTTTACCATCTGCCCTAGGGTCATTGACTGGTAACCTTTTGCACCATTAATTATTTAAGGTATATTGGTTTGTAGCTTATTCAAACAAGCAGCTTAGTAATAAACTGTTTTCAGCTTATTTGTCTTAGCTTTTTACTTGTTAGCATTTTTCCTTGGTTCTGTATTAAGTTTAGGACTTTTTGGATTAAAAAGTTTATTTTTCACGTGTCTAATTAATTTATTAGGATTATTTTAAGTTTTAATTTTAGAAAGTAAATAAAAAATAGAAAAAAGTGTTTTAAAAATCCGGAAAAAGAGTTTTTAATTTTTTAATAGTCTTTTTGAGGTTTACATCAATTAAAGTTTTCAAACTAACTTATTTTTGATTTTATATGATTTTAGGGTTTTTGATCAAATTTGAATATTAATATAAAATTATACAAAAGGTTTTGAAAACTTTTGATTGCAATTCTGTCTTAGTTACATTTTTCTAGATTTTTGGTAATTGTTTAGAATTTTTTTATAAACTTTGAATTTTTTGTATTATTTTATTATTATTTTATTGTTAAAAATTGAAAGTTAGTTTTTTCTACTTTTTTCATTTTTCCTAGTTCAAATATATAAAGTTAGGAGTTTTGCAACTTTTAGAATATTTTCATTGTCCTTAAATTTATTTTTATAATTATTTTAAGTTTTAATAGTTTTTAATTGTTTTAAAATAGTTTTTATTAATTTTAAAATTTTCAAAATAGTTTTAAATTAAGTTAGGTTGTTTTAGAGGTTTACAAAGTGATAAAACTCATTTTGGGCTTTTTAGTAATTAAATTGATTTTCAGGGCTTTAATTAGCATTAAAAATCATTATTTAATTAATTAAAAGGTTTCGGTGATTTTTGATTCTTTGTAAACTCTTTTTACATTATTTAGGATTTTTTGCAATTTTTAGGAATTTTAGGATAAAATTTTAAATTTGGTGTTTTTTCGGTTTTACGTGTACGACCTTTTCGTCTTAGTGAAATCCGTCATCGTAACCGTCATTCTCTTCTTACCCCATTTCTATTTTCTTTTCTCATAACAATAAAATCACAAAGTTAATCATCTCTTAACACAACGCACTAGCCTCCTCGAGAACGAACTCACTTTAGGGTCATAACTTGTGGTTTTCCTAAACTACTCGTTAACACTTGCCCTAATTGCCTCCTTTTCCTAAAGGTGTGCAAAAACTCAACCATCAGGCTTTAATCCATCAAGATTGTGTCATGGCTTATTGCCAAGTTTTAGGTTCAACCTCGGAGAGAAATGCATCAAAGTAATAGTATAATGCACTTTCTTGTAACTGATGGCGTGTTAATATTGGTCGGTCGATGTCACCAATAATATTGTGGATTGGGTGATCCTTTGTCCATTTGGTGTCATGATTTTCAATCCGTGGTGGTCTGGAGTAAACGGTTGTAGGAGCTTCCTATGAGGTAGACGCACCGTTAGGGTTTTCGGGTATTGGTGAACCAAAGAATGGAAGTTCTTGTAACTGAGCAAATTCCAAATTGCGATCATTATAATCCTCTTCAACATCATCAGGAACGACCGGGGGTGTAGATTCAGGTGTAGTTTGAGAATTGTGTTGGGATGGTGCATCCGGTTCAGTAGTGACTGTAGATGCATCAGATTGATTTCCATTATCTTAAGCAACAACTTCGGGAATCGGAGATACTACTGTAGGTGCTGGAATATCATCACTAGGTGGATCAAAGAATTCATCAAACATAGGTTTAAATAACTCATCCCACTCGGGCCTTGTAGGTGGTGTAAATGATGGAGAAGTTGGTTTGTTGGGAGTTAACCCGAAACTAATAGTACCGGTTCCCATCTCATGAAGTGCAGGTTCAGAGCTGCGTTCCTCAGAAGCCATCGCTGTCAGTTCATCAAAATCGGCATCTAAAGTTTCTACTATCTTGCCAAGACGACGATCATAAATCCGGTAAACTTTATTTGCGGGTGAGTAACCAATGAAAATTCCAATATCAACCTTCGATTGAAGTTTGCCCAAATTCTCACTATTAGTATTTGGATATCACAGTGCACCAAACACATGAAGAAAGGAAATATCGGGTTTGTGTCCATGAAGAAGTTCATATGGATTTTTCCATGGCGCTTACGAATGATAGAGCGGTTTTGGGTATAACATGCGGCTGCCACTGCTTCAGCCCATAAGAATAAAGTAGCATTCACATAAATCAACATAGTTCTAGGAGCTTCCATAAGAGAACGATTACGTCTTTCCAAGACACCGTTTTGTTGTGGAGTGCGAGCAACTGAAGTTTCATGTGAAATACCGACCTCTTCCTAGTAGTCTCGTAGAGTCTGATTAACAAACTCAGTTCCATTATCAGTTCGAATGTGGAGAACAATACCATTAAGACGCACCTGGATCATCTTAAGAAAAGTAATAATATATGTTGGTGCTTGATCCTTGGTTGCTAAGAACATAACCCATGTAAACCTTGAAAAATCATCCACCATGACGAGGATGTATTTTTGACCACTCACACTAGCCGTACGAATTGGCCCGCAAAGATCCATATGCAAAAGATATAGTGGTTCTTGGTTGGTGTCTTCAGCTTTGGGTTTGTAGGATTTCTTGGTGCTTTCCCCGAATGAACATGCGGAACATAAATGATACTTGTTGAACTTAAGTTTAGGAAGACCACGAACAAGCTTGTTTTTAGCCAAAGGGTTAATAGCATCAAAGTTAAGATGAGATAACCGGCAATGCCACAACCATGACTTGGTCTTAGATGCTTTGGAGAGAAGGCATACAGGAGAGGCGGCCATCATGTTTTGAATGGACAGTGTATAGAGATTATCCCCTCGAGAACCTTTTAACAAGTCATTTCCTGCAAGATCACGAATGAAGCAAGTATGTTGTCGAAAAGCAACCTCAAGGTTTGAATCGCAAAATTATCCCACTGAGAATAAGTTATGACCAAGTCCCTCTACGTAATACACCCTTGAAACCGTAACATTCCCAATTTGATATTCACCATAACCCATGATCTTTGCAATATGGTCGTTACCAAATTTCACCGTTCCTAGAAACTTGCTGACGAAATATCTGAGCATCGGGAGATCTCCGGTCATATGCTTGGAGCATCTAGAGTCCAAGTACCAGAGGATGATTTGGACCACCTGAAAATATCACCAGACAAAGACGATGTATCGGAATCTAATTGTTCCTCTATGTTAGAAGGTACATACATATTTATCTTAGATTTGCTATCAGAAGATTTTTTAGGCTTCCAAATTTTCTTCCTAGTCGTCGGCTTAGATTCTAGTTGTCTAAGATCCTGAGGTACTTCTTCACTGGTAGGCACAATAGTGGATACAGACCTAGTTAGAGGGTGATTTTTCCATTAATTAGTGCTAGTGTTCCTATTTAAAGGACGCTGAGACCTAACTTCAGTGGATGTGATCCTAGTTAAAGGGCACGTAGTTCCATTTGTAGTGAAGGTCCTACCAGTGGGTTTCCATTGCCATCCAACTCGGGTGAATTTCTTCCCCGTTGGAGTCCATTAGATTGTTCCTAATAGCATGCATTCCATTAATATGGTCAACAAGTCATAAATCATGACGCTGAGAAAACATGCATTCATTACAATTCCAACATCTTAAATTAGAATTGACATTTTGCTTAGGCTGCTACACAAGTGCAAGGCCTTTAGTTTTAGCTACATGATTCTTTTTATTCAAATTTGAAATAACATTCCTAGGACGAACATATAATTTCTTCTTCGCAGTCCTACTAGTGGAAGGCTTGATCCTATCTTTCTTGTCTTGAGATCCTTTAGCCTTAGTAGACATAATTAATCCTGTAGAAGCCAAGGGAACATTAGTGACAGATTTTGATTTAGCCTTGATGGTTGTGTTTAAAGTAGGCTTAGTTCCTGGGGTCTTATTGAATGGAGTCATGGCAATGGTGGGGGTTTGTTGTTTAAGTGGTACAGAACCCGTTTGTCCTATGAAATTAAGATGTGCTAAGCAACACCTAACCCTCTCAATATATAAGTGTGCATCATTATAGTCATTGTTAGTGGGATCATATTTATATAAGTCGTCTAATATATCCATTGTAAGAAGCACATGCCTAATCGTATTTTTCATATAATCCATATATGATAGTGAATTGTTCTTATGGTACAGGTTCTTATAAATCACCACTTCTTTTGTCTTTGGAGCACTAGAGGTCGGGGTAGAGATTGTAGCTACATTATCAACAACTTCTTGTCCTTTGAGTTGAAGTGTCTCCTCTAATTCAGCTATAACCATGTTTTAATCTATGAGCTGAATATTTATGTCAAAGATTTCATCACATTCCTTGTCCAGTTGGTCAACAAGTGACTTTTGCTCTGCCGCATTAAAAGCGAAGCGTTCTTATATTGAACCAGAAACTTGTGAGACACCCTGCCTTACTTTTTCAAACTCCCCTAGCATAGGAATAATTATATTTTCTGGGGCATGTTTTTTTATTCTCTACAGCCTCTAGTTCCACTTTCTCTGCTAATGATTCTCACTTAAGTCTCCACCTGAATCATCTTGTCACTTATCTCAACGTTATTTTCACAATCATTTGTTTTTGAAAGAGTTTCATTTTTAGATTGTTGTTTAATTTCAAGAGATACACAATGTTGTTGAAGCTCATCAAAATGTTTTGAAAGTGAGTTATAAGAATCTTGAAGCTTTTAAGAATTCAGCGTTAGATTCGTGACAAGAATGATTATCTACATTATTCACAGGCTCAACAATATTCACGGAGAGATCATGCACATCATAAAATTTATTCACTACTGATGTAATCAAAATAGCATAGTCAATAGTCACAACTTGCATCACATCGATAACACCACTTGTTCCAAGAATCGGTCATATTCGAACAAAATCTTTTCTTTCTCGGGTAAATGTTGCTCATAACCATCATCCATTTCATAGAAAACTTTTTGAACTTCAGCCATTTCGAAATTAAGATTATCCCCGAGATCTAGAAAACCCTCTTTAAGATTGTTTCAAACGGAACGATCTCTTTCTCAAACACCGATTTTATGTGTTCGAAAGCCCATTCTCCAGTGGTTTGAGTCGTTGAAGTCGTACATTCCTTAATGACCTTGTCAAATTCGGTAAAGTATCCTCTAATCTCTTTCAAGCTTAGCAATACTGTACTTACCGGTGGAAGACCCTTTTGAATTTCCTTAGGTTTATTCGGGTTGACAAGTGTAGGAAATATACTAGGGTTTTCTCTAGTATACATGTAAGTTGGTGTATGGATAAATTCCCTTTGTATGTTAAAGCGAGTTCTAAAATCCGTTTTTTCATACTCTTGATTAAGTTTATCATAATCAAACTTAGGATTTTCCAAAAGCATTTTTGACCGATTCTCATCAATGAGTGATATATACTAGGAATCATTCGAATTAGTAATCGGGTCTAAGACCAAACTTAATTTTGTTGCATCATACGGTAGAGGGTTTTGGTTAAGAGCTTGCTTTGCATAACCCGGGTTAGGTGGCAGGTCTGTTAGACGCGATAGAGTAAATTCCTTAAAAGATAAATGAAACAAGTGTACTAGATGTGAAGCTGAGTATTGTTTTAAAAGCAAAACTTCAGTCTTTTTGATTTTCTCAGACGCCTTAATTTCCGTTTCAATCCTTTTAGACTCGAGAGTTTCGAAATGCGTTAGTAGTTTTTGAAAATTTGTAACGACTGACTCTTTTTCTTTAAGTTCTTTTGAAAGATTTGCTCTTAAATATTCTATTTCTAGCAAGTTATCCATTTGGACATTCCTAAACCTATCAAACTCTGGATTGGTTAAGGTATTGGCCAACGGAGTTAATTCCAAGGTTTGAACCTTTTCCTTAGACAAAGCAAGCTCGGGAGATAATGTCTGATTAACACTAAGGGTTTCAAGGACCGCAGTATTCATTTGGCCAAGCATAGACGCCGACACCGTAACCAAATCTTTATGATCAGACGAATTCGTAGACGTAATAGCTCCCGATTGTGTTTCACTCAAAGACTGGGGACTTACATTGATATCACTATCATTGTTTGTCTCCTCGTTTGAATTACTAACCACCAAAGGCTGTTCCGGATACGGAGACGCTTGCTTAGCTTGATAAGGTACAATACTAGTATCATTGGCAATATTTGGTACCTCAGCGATGTGGTCAGACCCATAGAGAGAGAGATTTGCCATAAGAGATGTCTTGGCGGTGTTGATGTCATCAAGATCATCACATTGATATGTTGCATTGTTAGTGAAAGCTGCTGTGGGTCCGTTAGTGTCCGCAACTCCTGGATCTGCTAGAAATGCTAACTCCTCCTCATCAAGCTCTCGACCTTATGCTTGAGCATAAACCAAGTAAATCTTTTCTTGAAACCATGTGCCATCCCTCTTCCTCTTCGGTTGCTTACACTCCCGATCCATATGTCCTTCCCCTTTGCAGTTATAGCAGATGATCATCTTCACTTTACCAGTGTTGTATCCTCTTGGAGCAGTGTTAAATGAGCGTGCACCAGTATTGGATGAACTTGGTCTCCCCTAAAGTGGTTGCACAATAACTATACCATCTTGGATTGTTGCTTGTTGATGAGAGTTAGAAGAATTTCTCAACTGATTGTTTGTTGGAGATGGTCCTCTGTAACCTCTTTTGTTCAAGTTTGAGTTATGTAGGCAGACATTTGTGCTAGTATATCAGTAGGATTATACCCTTGTCTGAACTCGGGAACTGAAACCTCATCATCGCAGTAGAAAAATGGTGCTGGTGGAGTTACATACACACTTGAAGGAGTACTGACATGTTGTGAATAGTGGGGTTGAGGAACTTCATGTTGCTGGTAGGTGATAGAAGGATTTGTTGGTGGTTGATAAGGAGAGTATGGTTGTTGAGCACGTTGTGATGATGGTGCTGGTTGCTGATATTGTTGTTGATATGATGTAGGTGGTTGTGGTAGTATTGAATATTGAGGAAAGCTTTGAGTTTGATACAAGGGCTGATATGAAGATTGTTTTCCCATAGCATACGGAGTGTTGTTATATGACAATGTTGGATTATTTTCCATTAACGCCAATGGTTCGGAATAAGATCCTTGAGACATACGTTTCAGGAGCACATGCTTCTCGTGTTGCTGCAAGAAAGCAAATAGTTGATCTAAATTAGATTTGTGCAAATCCTGAATCAGTTTAACGTCAGTGACGTATTGGCTCCACTCTGGGGGTAACGTGTTAAAAAACTTGGTGTTGAGCTGAAACTGAGCAATCGAGAGATTATACACATTCATATCATTCATCAATGTAGTGAAGCGCCAGTAGTAGTCATGAAATGTTTCCCCTGGAATGTATGAAAACCCATCAAACAAGTCATAGAGTTGACACTCTCGTTCCTTCTTGGTGAGTGAAGTCCCTTGTAACAAAACCGTTAAGCGATCCCAAAGTTCATTTGCTACCTTGTGTTTGCTTACCATTCGATAAATATCGGGTGGAAGATCTTGAATTATAGTCTAAACGGCCTTGTCATCCGCATCGGTAATGATTTGATTGGCAATGATGTAGAGTTTTTGTAACTCTTTAGGAAAAGGAAGGCAAAATAGTGGTAAGCGTTAAGTGTCGGTTTAGGAAAACCAAGCACTAATGACCAAATAAGTTCAAGTTCGTTTCCCAAGGAGGAAAGTGCGTTGTGTGATGAATTGATTAATGGTTTGTGATTATATTGAGAAAAAGAAAATAGAAATGGGGTAAGAAGAGAATGACGGTTACGAAGACGGATTAAACTAAGACGAAAAAGGCGTTCACGTAAAACCGTAAAAAGCTATAAATTAAAAATTTTTAAACCTAAAATTAATTAAAAGCTAAAACTAAGTCTAAAATAATATAAATAAGAATAAAAATCCAACAAAAATATTTTAAAACCTTTTGTTAATTAAATATTCAATTTTAAATGCTAATTAAAGCCCTAAAATTAAATATAATTAAAAAAATGTCCAAAATATTATCTTATTGAACAAATAACTTACTTATATTATCTAAAGACCAAACAGTATTTTTTCTAAATTTTAAAAACTATTTTTCTATTTTTAAATCACTTAAAACTATTTTTAAACTAAAATAATCATAAAAAATAATAAAATAATGCTAAAAATAATTTGACAATTTTAAAAATCCTAATTTATACTAAAGAACAGTAGAAAAATGAAAAAGTTTGAAAAATATAAAATTTTTCACTAAAATACAAAACAGTTAATAAATAAAACCCTAATTAAACTAAACTAATTCTAAATTTAAATAAAAAGTGAATAGTAAAAACTTTTTGAACTAAAAATCTTAAATTATTTTTCTAAATATAAGAAAAATTTTAGAACTGAAAAATGATAATTTTTCTCACTAAAAGACAAAATCAGAAATTAAAAAGTTAATTAAAATAGCTATTTAATCTAAAAAATACTAAATGAACAGTAAATGAAAAACTAATTAAACAGAAAAATCAAGAATTAAATAAGAAAAATATAGAAACTAATTTCAAAACCGAATTCCTATTTAAGACCACAAAAGACAAAAAATCACAATTTGTTGGGTTGTGGGGAGTCAATATAAACAGAAAAACTCACAATTTGTTCACAAGAATAACACACAAAGGACCAAAAATGTTACTGATGAAGGCTAAAGGTTTCTGATGAACAGTAACCTAGTTCAAATGGCACAATGATGGATTTTAAGGCCTCAAATCTTGCATACAACCCTACCAACTAGCATATAAGCAATTACAAACCCTACTTTAACCCTACTTCTAACAGATAATCAAGTTTGATGAACAAATTTTCTACAAAAACAGGCAGAAAAGGCACTTGCTGATTTTTGATTGTTTTTACTCAAATTTTGACATACAAACTTCTGATTAAACACACCTAACTAAAAAGAACAATTCACTTACAATAAGTAAACCAAAGAGAGTGTGTGTGAGTGGTTTTTAACAGGTTTATAAACCTTTAACCCTATTAGATCCCTAATCTCAAACACCCCTTTAATTTTCTGAATTTTAACTTTAACAAGCAACTTGCATACAATACCTAACCAAACTGATTTATTACTATCTTAACATGCATATAACATTAAATCAAACATGAACAAGCAGATAATCTAACACTCGAACAGATTTCTCACAAAATCACTTAAAATTACTTAAAAGCTTAAACAGGAAGTTTCAAGCCTAAAAAGTACCTTGTGGGACCCACATCCGGGCCCCACTATGGCTGCAATGCCATCTCCCTTTAGGCTGGGGCCTGAGCTGAACTTTTGGATGTAGAAAGGAACAAGGTGGGGACCACAGCAATCCCAAACACCCCCTAAAATATTGAAAATGATTTTTGTGTCTTGTAAACCTGCCAAGAAAGAAAACCCAAGGAAAAGTGAACTGATACAAGCTATAAGCAATAAGCTAAGCTTATTGGTTAAGCTAGCTTATGGCTTGTAGCTAAAAAAAGGTATATAAAAAACGTGAGACTAATTTTTTCTTCTTTTTTAAAACTTTCTGAAAATCTTCTTCTTACAAACAATCTTAAACAAATCAACTTACACACTTTCAAAACATGTTTTTAAACAAGAGCAAATTCAGAAAACCTTTTAAAAACCTTTTTGAGAACTGAAAACTTCAAACTGTTATACCAAATGCAAATGGAACTCAGAATCTAATCTCAAACTATACCAACTTTTAAACTCACAAAAAGGAATTACATTTACAAAAAATTACCAACTTTTATAAATATTAAAAAGGAATTACACGTTTGAGAAATAAAAACTGGAACAAAGGGCATATACAAACCATATGCTCCTTTTATAAGCTACAAGAGAAGATTCTAGTGCTACTGAATAAAATAATACATGAAAATAAAAGCCCTAAACCCAAATGGGTTGAATTCCAGAAATGCCCTCTTGAAGTCTTGGTCAAATGCGTCTCATGTGATCTCTGAAAGATTCCAGCTGTAAAGAATTCATCTTGGACGTTTATTTTGATTGGGGAACAAGTAGAAGCATCACAACCATCAATCTTGTCGGTTTTAGGTTTTTGGGAGTGAAAGTGATGGCAGGGGAGGGACGAATGGGGACCCACAGACATGTGAGGTTGTTTCTGGGTGTGGGGTTTTGTTAATATGGTGGTTAATTACCATTCTGGAAACAATTATCAAAAACCCCTTTGTTTTGTGATAATTAGGTTTTAGGGTTTATGGGATTAGGATGATTAGCAGGGTGGGGTTTCAATCCGTTTTGGGGTTAAGGATTTTTAAAAATTGTGTTAAGTGGGAAAATTAAAGGGTTTGACTGGGTTGACCGAGTTTATTAAATAAACTCGTTGGTGGAAAGTGACGTGGGTAGGGAGTGTGAGGTGGTGAGATGCTATTGGTTGGTGGAGGTGACATGGCAAAGTGATTGGTGGTGGTGTGTTTGTGTGTCTGGGCAAAAACAGTCCCCCTACTCCCTTATGTTGTTCACTTTGTAATAAACAGCTACAAAATCAAATCCCTTTCTTTTATCTTTGGTTAACTTGTCAAATTTGGCACAACAAGTTTTCAAACTTGTTAACAAGGACCATTCATGTAATAAATGCAATCTTCAAGGGCTTTTCTTGTATACTCTTGGCAATTTAGGGACCTCAATGTAATTTATGAGTTTTACAAGGGTGTAAATTGCCAAGTCTTCCAAAGTTGAGGGATCATTCTTGCCAATCTTCAAAACTTCAAGGTCATTTTTGGAAATTCCATTCTTGGGCCCGGTTCATTGTGCGGCTTCGTTTCCCGTGTTCGTTTTTTATTGATTCTTGTGATTTTTTTTGTCTTTTCCTCAATATCCGTACCTAAAATACACAAGCAACAAACACGAGCATATATTTGGCAGTTTTAATGATATTTAATGCATTTTAAGCCCGATTTGGACGATGAGACTATGTATAAAAGCAGTCTCATCACTCCCCCATACTAAACCATTGTCGTGCCCTCACGCAATGCTAGAATAAAGTATCGTAGCATCTCCAAAATTCATTTTTATTCACTTTTATTGAATGATAAACTAGCTACACTACTACTATTACTACTACTTGCGTTTTAGACATAATGTATGATTTTCATCGCAAAATGGGACGTTTAGGTTCATAGAATAAGAACACGTGAATGCTTCGTTAGAAACAATTTCATCGTCCTCGATTTTTACCCCAATTCCATGCCAAGCGTGCAACGAGATCATTGTCATTATAAGTTAGTAATGCTAACACTACTCATATGTCCTAATCATGTACTTATCCTCCCATTATTCCTAAGTTGTATCTCTTATATTTTATTTTGTCTTGAATGTTTCACGAGGATACATTGTTTGACTTATGCGATAATAGAGATTTAGGTCTAAAAATAGAGTCCTAACGGTGTAACCAAGACCATCAAATCAATAAACCCTCCTAATAGACAACGATGTCAAAAAATTAAGTCAACAAGAAGAATCGATAAACACGGTTTTATAACGGTTTTGAACATGAGACTTATTACCAAGACTTGTATACGCCCCCTAACGGAAGGGCCTTATTATCTTTGGTATACCTCCATCTTTTATTCAACTTCGCCATGAAGCTTTTATTATGACTTCGGTCTTGCCTTGCCTTTTATTATCCGCCTCATCGGTGGTTTTATTAGCCAAAGACGTATATCCTCACGCTAAGGCGAATTTTGGATCTTTAAAGCTTCGAAGATTAAGGCTTGATTCACTTTTAATTTTGCATAGATTTTTCGGCCTTGTGAGCTTCAAATTTTTGCTAGATTTAGGTGAGAACTTGAAATCTTATTATTGGGTGAAGCTTTTGATTATTAGGGTGCCAATACTTCAAAACCGTGACGCTGGCGATACCTTAATGTCTTCCCAATTTAATTACACGGAAGCTACTAGAAAAGACTAGAAATCCAACAATCCTAACTAAACCGCTAAGTCAATATTTATTAAGCAAAAAATATTTACATGCGAAGGGAGAATAAGCAAACAACGAGAACACATGATTTTTTGAAAGAATACGAGTACTCTACGTTTAGCATAGTAACTTATAATTAACCCTATCATTTCTCGTCCTCATTTAAGAGACTCAGCCTAATGTGTAGTTAAGGAATCAAAGCTAAGTGCTCAACACGCACGGTCGAGTAAAAAATTACTCTTATTCTCGCCATCGGAAAATCTACATTCGTGTGTTCAAACACTTATAAAACATGAGAAAAATTTTAAAATTTGGCCATTTTTAGCCTTATTTTGCACCAAAACGATAAATAAAAAGATAAACTTTGGAAAACGTGAAGGTTTGGCAAGGCAAGTATCTATTCACCCCCCATACTAAAGTTAAACATTGTCCTCAATGTTTCGAGTCTAGGGGTGCAAACACCCCCATACTAGAGACGTAGTCGAATGCCTAATCTAGCATGGAAAGGGTGTAACCAATAAATTAATAGCCGTTTATGAAGTGTGCTAAAAACCTAAGGTTAGAACATCAAAGGATATATCATTTGGATACGAGAAATTCTTCAAAGCAACGATCGAGTGCTCCCATAAAACGAACACGAGAGGCTCCAATCGTGAAGATCATGATCATCTATAAACCACAATGCACAAACAACCACGGAACAAAGGTTGGAAGGGCACAGATCCCCTCACATTAGGTTAACTAAAAAGCAATAATATTTACAAGGATAAGCATGAGAATCCCCCACGAGGCACCTTGTTTTTGATAACCGAGTCAAAAGCTCGACTCGAATCCCCATAAATGTGATCATTTAGGGATTATCTTGGTTCGGTCATTTTTGGTGGGACTTACATGTAATCAAGGCCCAAAAGCAACCGGTATTAAGGACTAAGTCCTTATATGGTGCAAAATACCGGGATAGAAGATGGCGTTCTCATTTTCATTGGAAAAACAAATCAACGCCACTTCATCATGTGTCAACACAAACCCAAAGGGTTTCAAGAAAATAGATGAGAAGAAATAGAAGGGTGGGACAATGGGTAAGTCACAAAAACCATGAGCTACTCGAGGTAGACTCGCACCAATCAAATAGAAAGATTTTCCATTTATTGCATCGGTGGAAGACCGAGATTTCCCTTTATAAGCAATTCCGGGATCAAATATCTCGTCCTCGGTGGAGAAAGGGGAGGGAACATAAGGGGCTTCCCCCACACTAAGTCCACACAAAGCATCGTCAAAAGGAGAAGACGAGCTTGTAGCACTCAAATCACGAGGTGATGACGTAGTTAGCATTGTAGAAAAATCTTTTAAATCCAATTTAAAATCTTTCCCTTTTTCATCTTTTAAACTCTCCTTATGAAAACCCGACTTAATTATGTCAAAAATATTTGGTGTTTCTAAAGCAATGTTAGTCACACTAAAAATTCTCACATTTGAAAACCGTTTTGGTTTAGGTGGTGGTAAGTTCTCAAAATGTTTGTCAACAAAGAAAACTTCCCCATCGGGATCAACATATTAATCATCCGAAGAATCATTCGTGATTGGAATCGTAGGCTTAACACTCTTAACCTCCACCGGCGGAGGGGACGGAAAATCGTTTTTATCATCAACTCCTAAAACTCTTTTTGAAATCCTTTTACAAATGTTTTTGATGGGACTAACATTGTTCAAAGACGTGATAGAATACACATGAGAAAGTGTGGAGTTTTGAGTTGCATTTATGACGAGTTCTTCCTCATTGAAACGAAGAGTGATTTTCCTAGCATGCACATCGATAAGTGCCCTCGAGGTATCCAAAAATGATCGACCTAAAATTAGAGGAACTTTAGGATCGATGGGGATGTCAACAACAATAAAGTCTACGGGATAGTAGAACTTTCCAACTTTCACGAAGACGTCCTCGGCTACTCCACAAGCTAGAATCATAGAATGATCGGCCATCTCGATTGACATTCTTGAAGCAGTGAGATTGGGAAGATTGAGCGACTTAAAAATCTCTAGAGGCATCAAATTAATACTAGCACCAAGATCGGCCAAGGCGTAGCATTCCTCCATATCTTGTATAGCACATGGGATTAAAAACTTGCCGGGATCACCGACTTTTTGAGGTATGCGGCTAAGAAAAACCGATGAACAACTAGACGACTTTTGCAATTTCTCTTTGTTATTCAACATACTTTTAAAGTTCGCGGCAAATCGAGGCATCATGACCAAGGCGTCGGCAAAACTTATATTAAAATGCAAGTCACGAAACATTTTCATAAAAAGTTCAAATTGATAATTATTTTGTTCTTGTGCATTTTCCTTGTTTCGTCTTGAAGGGTAGGGTAAGGGTGGTGTGGGTTGGGGCGTAGGCATGGGCCTTGGAATCTCGGGTTCCACTATTGGTATTGGTTTCACCGTAGGTGTGGTTTTAGCGGTACTTCGTGGGCTTGGAATTTTCTCCTTTTCTACCACCACCTCGGGTTCTTTCTCTTTTTCCTTCTCCATAGAAGTACTTGGACGAGAAATGGGTTCTTTGAAAGTTTTACCACTACGAGTAGTAATAACCTTCAATTCTCCTTTCGGGTTCACGATGGTATCACTAGGAAGACCACCCGAAGAAGAAGGTTTACACATGATAGCTTCAAACATTTTTCCCATTCGATCTTCAAACTTAGATTGCCTAGCATCCGCTTTTAACAACTCTTGCTTAATCTCATGTTGACCTTGCTCCATTTTTTGTTGATTTTGGTGGAGACGTTGAACATTTCCTTCCATTTTATTAGCATTAGTCTTAAGTTAATTAGCAAGTTCGTTTTTAAGTTCGTTTTTCAACTCGGATCTTAAGCTAACCATTTCACGTTGCATATTATCAAACTTAGCATCGTTTGCTTTAGCATAATTCAAAAATTCTCCTTGAAGATTTTTGGTGTGATCATTTTGAAAACCTTGTGTGGTAGTTTGAAAATCACGGTTTTGGTTTGAAATTTGCCCATTTCCACTTTTATAATTACCCTTGTTGTAGTTACGTTGATTGCCTTGATAATTACCACCTTGATTGTTGTTTCGATAGTTATTAGCATTTTGATATGGTGGAGCTTGATTTGGGCGGGAACCTTGACCGTTTTTGTTATAAGTTCCCGTGGCTACATAAGCATTCGAAGTGTTACCATCCGCGGTAATGCACTCGGAAAAATCATGAGCTCCACCACACGAAATACAACTCTTACCAACCGCTTTAACCGAAGCGGAATTTGAAGCTTCTTGAGCTTTCCAATGGGACATAAGAGTCGAAAACCTATCAAAAAACCGATTCTCCTCATTTGCTTCATCTTGCAAGGCATTAATGCTACGAGACGATGACGAACCCAAATTGGCAACACTCGGTGTGTTACGAGGGCTATAAACCTTAGACCTATTTTCAATGATTTTCAAAGCCTCTTCGGTTGTTTTGCACAAAAAATTACCACCCGCGGCGGCATTTAAGTAATCTCGTTCATGATCATTAAGCCCATTATAAAAAGTGTCAATTTGATGCAATTCGGAAAAATGATGGTGTGGACATTCATGTAACATTTCTTTAAACCTTTCCCAAGCCATTGAAAAACTTTCATTAGATCTTCGTGTAAATCGTGAAATCTCGTTTTTCAAATGTGTTGTTTTAGATGGTGGAAAAAATTGATTCACAAATTTAGAAACGGGATCAGCCCACGTCAAAATCGAATTTGGGGGTTCTTTCTCGAGCCATATCTTGGCGGGTCCATCTAACGAGTATGGAAACAACATCATCTTAATGGCCTCGTGTGGTACATCCTTAAACTTGCTTGTCGCGGTGAGACGATTAAATTGCCTAATGTGATAATGTGGGTTGTCTTTTTCGTGTCCGCGAAACTTGTTGGCTTGAAGCATAGACATTAAACCCGTCTTGATCTCGAAGTTCTCCGCATGGATGGCGGGAATCACAATGGCCTCTCCAAAACCCTCGGTGGGTGCTTGAAGCAACTCCATCATAGTACGATTAGCCATGATAGCTTCTTGTTCTACAATAGGTTCCTCACTTGGAGTCTCTTCACTAGAAAGATTAGGAGTAGGTGTTGCCTCCTTTCGGTTTCTACGTTTACGTGCACGTTTTGCTTGATTGTGAGTAAGCATAAACGTCACGTACAACGAGGGGATGAGCAAAGAAGATTCTTTTTGGTGTTTTTAACTTTTTCAATTTTTTTTGGATTTTTGATTGTTTTTACTTTTTTTGGATTTTGGAATTGTATTAGGTAGACAATAATCTACAAATCTCCTCCTTAATCAAATCTCTTGATTAAAGAAGCCTCAAGGAATGAAAACGATCACGTGAAGTGAACGCCTTTGATGACTTTAGAACGTTGGTGGAACACCAAAACGTTCAAGAGGGTTTAATCAATGAAACCAAGAAAATATATATGATATGTAATAATACTTTGGGCGGCAAAACCCTCGATTAGCTTTCAAAATCAAATACTCACAAGCAAGCGGGGAAACGAGGCGGCGCGAAGCACTTAAGAGCCTTTTTCCTTAGGATATATTTTATAATATCCGCCTTATACCCACCTTATAGTTTGTATTTTCAAAATCGAGCTTCACGAAAGTATTTATTTATTTTTGCCTTTTTCTTTGGTTTGAGATTCGAATACAATGATTGGGTAATGACCTCCCAAGTCAAGGTTGTGATTTCCCACGTATTTGGAGTACTTGTGAATTTATTGTTCTACGTATACAATATAGTAATAGTATTCACAAAAAACGAAAAACCGATAATACGTATTAGTAGAGTGCTACTAATACAAATACTTATTATGGCTATATAAAAACAACAATTGTTCAAATCAAAACAGAACACGCCTCCCCGGCAGCGGCGCGAAGCACTTAAGAGCCTTTTTCCTTAGGATATATTTTATAATATCCGCCTTATACCCACCTTATAGTTTGTATTTTCAAAGTCGAGCTTCACGAAAGTATTTATTTATTTTTGCCTTTTTCTTTGGTTTGAGATTCGAATACAATGATTGGGTAATGACCTCCCAAGTCAAGGTTGTGATTTCCCACGTATTTGGAGTACTTGTGAATTTATTGTTCTACGTATACAATATAGTAATAGTATTCACAAAAAATGAAAAACCGATAATACGTATTAGTAGAGTGCTACTAATACAAATACTTATTATGGCTATATAAAAACAACAATTGTTCAAATCAAAACAGAACACGCCTCCCCGGCAGCGGCGCCAAAATTGATGTAGAGTTTTTGCTACCCTTTAGGAAAAGGAAGGCAAAATAGTGGTAAGCGTTAAGTGTCGGTTTAGGAAAACCAAGCACTAATAACCAAATAAGTTCAAGTTCGTTTCCCAAGGAGGCAAGTGCGTTGTTAAATGAATTGATTAATGGTTTGTGATTATATTGAGAAAAAGAAAATAGAAATGGGGTAAGAAGAGAATGACGGTTACGAAGACGGATTAAACTAAGACGAAAAAGGCGTTCACGTAAAACCGTAAAAAGCTATAAATTAAAAAATT
The DNA here is from genome assembly GCA_025667525.1 of Glebionis coronaria. Classification (NCBI taxonomy): domain Eukaryota; kingdom Viridiplantae; phylum Streptophyta; class Magnoliopsida; order Asterales; family Asteraceae; genus Glebionis; species Glebionis coronaria. Next base: position 221,349 of record JANFOE010000135.1, read on the forward strand.
TTAAACCTAAAATTAATTAAAAGCTAAAACTAAGTCTGAAATAATATAAATAAGAATACAAATCCAACAAAAATATTTTAAAACCTTTTGTTAATTAAATATTCAATTTTAAATGCTAATTAAAGACCTAGATTAAATATAATTAACAAAATGTCCAAAATATTATTTTATTGAACAAATAACTTACTTATATTATCTAAAGACTAAAAAGTATTTTTTCTAAATTTTAAAAACTATTTTTCTATTTTTAAATCACTTAAAATTATTTTTAAACTAAAATAATCATAAAAAGTTATTAAAATAATGCTAAAAATAATTTGACAATTTTAAAAATCCTAATTTATACTAAAGAACAGTAGAAAAATGAAAAAGTTTGAAAAATATAAAATTTTTCACTAAAAGACAAAACAGTTAATAAATAAAACCCTAATTAAACTAAATTAATTCTAAAAATTAAATAAAAAAAGTGAACAGTAAAAACTTATTGAACTAAAAATCTTAAATTATTTTTATAAATATAAGAAAAATTTTAGAACTGAAAAATGATAATTTTTCTCACTAAAAGACAAAATCAGAAATTAAAAAGTTAATTAAAATAGCTATTTAATCTAAAAAATACTAAATGAATAGTAAATGAAAAACTAATTAAACAGAAAAATCAAGAATTAAATAAGAAAATTATAGAAACTAATTTCAAAACCTAATTCCTATTTAAGACCACAAAAGACAAAAAATCAAGATCCTGATAGTGACATGTGCTAGGGTTTTGTTTTTTTAGCTCAACAGTGGTAACAAATGCACAAGCAGGGGGAACTTAGTTCCCACTATTAGTGTAAATTTTTGGTCAGTTGACCAATAAGCTTAGGAAAGCTTATTGAGGGCTTTTCCTTGGGCAATAAGGCACCCCCACAACCAGTAGGGTTGTGGGGAGTCAATATAAACAAAAAAAAACACAATTTGTTCACAAGAATAACACACAAAGGACCAAAAATGTTACTGATGAAGGCTAAAGGTTTCTGATGAACAGTAACCTGGTTCAAATGGCACAATGATGGATTTTAAGGCCTCAAATCTTGCATACAACCCTACCAACTAGAATATAAGCAATTACAAACCCTACTTTAACCCTACTTCTAACAGATAATCAAGTTTGATGAACAAATTTTCTACAAAAACAGGCAGAAAAGGCACTTGCTGATTTTTGACTGTTTTTACTCAATTTTTGACATACAAACTTCTGATTAAACACACCTAACTAAAAAGAACAATTCACTTACACTAAGTAAACCAAAGAGAATGTGTGTGAGTGGTTATTAACAGGTTTATAAACCTTTAACCCTATTAGATCCCTAATCCCAAACACCCCTTTAATTTTCTGAATTTTAACTTTAACAAGCAACTTGCATACAAAACCGAACCAAACTGATTTATTACTATCTTAACATGCATATAACATTAAATCAAACATGAACAAGCAGATAATCTAACACTTGAACAGATTTCTCACAAAATCACTTAAAATTACTTAAAAGCTTAAACAAGAAGTTTCAAGCCTAAAAAGTACCTTGTGGGACCCACATCCGGGCCCCACTATGGCTGCAATGCCATCTCCCTTCAGGCTGGGGCCTGAGCTGAACTTTTGGATGTAGAAAGGAACAAGGTGGGGACCACAGCAGTCCCAAACACCCCCTAAAATACTGAAAATGATTTTTGTGTCTTGTAAACCTGCCAAGAAAGAAAACCCAAGGAAAAGTGAACTGATACAAGCTATAAGCAATAAGCTAAGCTTATTGGTTAAGCTAGCTTATGGCTTGTAGCTAAAAAAAGGTATATAAAAAACGTGAGACTAATTTTTTCTTTTTTTTTAAAACTTTCTAAAAATCTTCTTCTTACAAACAATCTTAAACAAATCAACTTACACACTTTCAAAACATGTTTTTAAACAAGAGAAAATTCAGAAAACCTTTTAAAAACCTTTTTAAAAACTGAAAACTTCATACTGTTATACCAAATACAAATGGAACTCAGAATCTAATCTCAAACTATACCAACTTTTAAACTCACAAAAAGGAATTACATTTACCAAAAATTACCAACTTTTATAAATATTAAAAAGGAATTACACGTTTGAGAAATAAAAACTAGAACAAAGGGCATATACAAACCATATGCTCCTTTTATAAGCTACAAGAGAAGATTCTAGTGCTACTGAATAAAATAATACATGAAAATAAAAGCCCTAAACCCTAATGGGTTGAATTCCAGAAATGCCCTCTTAAAGTCTTGGTTAAATGCGTCTCATGTGATCTCTGAAAGATTCCAGCTGTAAAGAATTCATCTTGGATGTTTATTTTGATTGGAGAACAAGTAGAAGCATCACAACCATCAATCTTGTCGGTTTTAGGTTTTTGGGAGTGAAAGTGATGGCAGGGGAGGGACGAATGGGGACCCACAGACATGTGAGGTTGTTTCTGGGTGTGGGGTTTTGTTAATATGGTGGTTAATTACCATTCTGGAAACAATTATCAAAAACCCCTTTGTTTTGTGATAATTAGGTTTTAGGGTTTATGGGATTAGGATGATTAGCAGGGTGGGGTTTGAATCCGTTTTGGGGTTAAGGATTTTTAAAAATTGTGTTAAGTGGGAAAATTAAAGGGTTTGACTGGGTTGACCGAGTTTATTAAATAAACTCGTTGGTGGAAAGTGACGTGGGTAGGGAGTGTGAGGTGGTGAGATGCTATTGGTTGGTGGAGGTGACATGGCAAAGTGATTGGTGGTGGTGTGTTTGTGTGTCTGGGCAAAAACAGTCCCCCTACTCCCTTATGTTGTTCACTTTGTAATAAACAGCTACAAAATCAAATCCCTTTGTTTTATCTTTGGTTAACTTGTCAAATTTGGCACAACAAGTTTTCAAACTTGTTAACAAGGACCATTCTCGTAATAAATGCAATCTTCAAGGGCTTTTCTTGTATACTCTTGGAAATTTAGGGACCTTAATGTAATTTATGAGTTTTACAAGGGTGTAAATTGCCAAGTCTTCCAAAGTTGAGGGATCATTCTTGCCAATCTTCAATTCTTCAAGGTAATTTTTGGAAATTCCATTCTTGGGCCCGGTTCATTGTGCGGCTTCGTTTCCCGTGTTCGTTTTTGATTGATTCTTGTGATGTTTTTTGTCTTTTCCTCGATATCCGTACCAAAAATACACAAGCAACAAACACGAGCATATATTTGGCAGTTTTAATGATATTTAATGCATTTTAAGCCCGATTTGGACGATGAGCCTATGTATAAAAGCAGTCTCATCAGGCAACCATTAATTCATGAAATAGCCTTGGCCGAGTCACATTTTCTGTAGTAACTTCACCCCAATCGAGTGGTCCTTGCTCAATGGATTAAACCCTAAGTCTCCAATTAGGTCTACCCATAATATAAGACATCATGTGACCTTTCCATGCTTCAAATAGCTCTTTTATAAGCAACACTGGATGGGTATCGGTACCCGAGATGATAGAAAGATCGGTAAGCAATGTCATTGTCGGCATAAATGAATGAGGATTCATTTTTGATCACTTGAAGGAAAAAGATTATATATTGATCGTCCAATGAAATAATGTTGTGAAATTTTTTGTGTGTTGATGTAGAATTCTTCAAAAAATTACAAGTCCAAATCTTGAATAAATCAATACACAATTCGAAATGTAGTTTTAGATGATAATCCAGAATATGGCTCTAGATGCTAGTTCGGAATATGGATCTGAGATGTAATTCGGAATATGTATTGAGAAGCTAACTCGGAATATGTATCGAGAAGCTAATCTGGAATATGTAATCGAGAAGCTAATCTGGAATATGTATTGAGAAGCCAATCTGGAATACGTAACCGAGAAGCTAATCCAGAAGATGTACTGAGAAGCTCATCCGGAATATGTAATCGAGAAGCTAATCCGGAATATATAATCGAGAAGCTAATCCGGAATATGTATTGAAAAGCTAATCCGGAATATGTAATCGAGAAGGTAAACCGGAATCCACTTGCACTATTCTGAAAACCCAAATTTTCAAACAAGTAGGAATATGCTAAACCCTTGTATTCTGACTTATTAAACCCTGTTATTCCGACTTGTGTACCAACAAAAAAATATCAATACTGTAGATCGTGGTTTTACCCAATAATAAAGCCAAAAATACCAATTTTTACATGAAAATTACCAAAATGAATATCACAAATCCCTACCACAACTATGTAGGAAATTTGTACGAAAGATTTAAGGTGAAAAACACGAAAAAAATTTAAACCACGGATATATATTTTGATTAAAAGAGCATAAAACCAAAACTAACACAACAAAAAACCTTATTTCACCCCATGGCTCTTGATACCAATTGTAGAATAGTGATAATCTATGCTCCTAACAAGTGGGTTGTTGTTTCTAGAGAGAGAAACTAGAGAGAGAAAGATGAGAGAAATATGTGTATATATGAAATAACAAATGAACAACCAACCCCTTTCTATGAAAGAAAGGGGTCTTATATACCCTCACCCTTAATGGGCTTGGGTCTACAACCCATGGACATGCCCATGGGTTTGTTAGTAATTAAGATTTAATACAATAACCAACTACGAGCTAAACACTTTTAATAATATTGTTGGAGTGACCGATACTTCTAATATACGTTAAAACGTATTTCCACCACCTTCCCCTTCTTGAGCTTAGGTCGGCTAAACCCAAGCCCAACACCCCTTGGTCCGATTTTTATACTACCCCATCTGTTATTTAAGCATTACTAACCTATATGGTATCATCGGGTTACTTCTGTGTCAAAACCTAAAAGACTTACGTAAAATTTCGACTTTTTACGCGATTTTCGAACTAACCTTCATTTCGAAAAGTTTCTAAATATAGAAAGTAACTCTAAAACCTATCAAATACATATAATATATACATAATACATATATAAACTTCAATACGTATACGGAATCTTATAAAAACAATAACTGAACTTTCTAGCAATTCATTTCTGAATCCATATCATTTCATTTCACTTCATTTCCAACTTGGACCATGATTTACACATCATGTACATCCTATCATTTATTTTACAATCACCAAATCACTTATAATAACCCATAAAATACATTGCTCACACAATTTAACACATACATACAGAGTTCAGCGGGAGACAACTGACTCGCCAAAACCCGATGTAACACCCCCAATTTCGGGTCATTTCAGCGGAAGGGTCCTTGGGTGTTACTTACATGATACATTCACACAAATATAGAAAACGGCTCAAAGAGAGTCATTTTTTATAAAAACATCCATTCATTCATTTATACTTTCAAAAGATATATAATCCAAACACGATCCCAGATAATTCTAAAAGTTTACAATGCACATCAAAAACATAAGATTGTATGGAATGGATGTATTTTATAAAAGCGGGCCAAAATCATAAAAGTTAAGCAAGCTTCACGAAACCACCTTCTTCGAGTGCCTTCTTATAGACCTGAGATAAAACATGCTCTAAAGTCAACAAAAATTGTTAAGCGAATCCATACAATTTAAAAATATAAAAATCGAACAAAGTTATTTAGAATAAACCTTCAATGGTTAACGATTATGTTGTCGAGGACATAATCATCGAGTTATTACATAAATCTCATGAAATTGAACGTTAATGTATTTATATTTTATCCCATATACACACCTATCCTAATGCGAATATTTCTCTTATACAATGCATCCGATGTGCTCTAATACACATGTATCTCACTACGCATTGCGATAGCTAATCGCATCGGACTAGGCGTCACCCTGATAGATCTATCCATATTATTAGCGTTCACTCACACCGAGTGATTAACAGTTCATGATTACATGGGTCTTTGAGGCTATAAACAAACTTATGTAAATAACATTAATCTAATGTAACACCTAATTTTGATAAATGGAATATCACAGGATAATTATGGCGTGTCATCAAAGAATGCAAGGCAAATGTCTAAAACATTAAATGACCATAAAAGGAAATACTGGAAACAAACATCGGTAGTCCAACATAAGCACACACACGAATATAAGTACTGAAAGGAAATGACTAAACAATGTCTAAAAGATTTAATGTATGAAAATGCATAAGGTAAAGGAGGCTGGATAGCTTCCGTCCAGATGCACATACTCTCAAGGTCCTAAGTGCGTCCTTGAGTAGCTGCTGTTTGGGAACATGAAAAGGAAACGGCTGAGCAAAACGCCCAGTGAATGGATATATAACATAGTATGAATGACATAAGCATAAAAAAGACTAATAGCAGCGGAGATGTATCAGTCCTAGATAACCCAGAACATGTTATAAAACTTGTTTTATAGTTTGAAAAGACTTATGTTTTTAACACCCCCAAATTAAATTACGCTACTAAAAACACTTGGTACATTCAAAAAATGCAACATTTTAAATATAAGATAAAATAATACTATCTTTTAGCCTAAAGTTTTCAATCCCAATAAATTGATTTTATAAAATATGAAAGTAACGTTTTGGTCCCCCAAAGATCCCATCCCAAAAACACAAACTCTTTATCAACTATAAAATACACAAAAATGATTTTTATAATTTTCGTAAAGTCAAGAAAATATTTAATAATGACAGGGAAAGAAAACGGTTTCAGACTGAAAGATTATTAAAGCGACACCGCGACCTTCCCAAGCAAGCTCCTTGATCAACTCATCAGATTACCTGAAATACATGCTAAAACAAATCAACAATAATGCTGAGTGAATCTATAGGGTTAACAAAACTCATTTGAACACATGATAAAGTCAATCATAATCGTTTAATGGCATTGTGGCCATACAATTTGTTACTCAAACATTTCATCTTATAGTAATAGCTAATGAATTGTATTATGCTCATGTCATCAACCCCTTAACTTAGTCACCCACGCCAAATGCCAGCATGACTATATGAATTCCATTGCCCCTACTAGGGTATCAGTTGCAAGTTATACCATATTCTTATTCTCGTAAATTATCCTTCCCACAGGTTACTCAGCGTAAAGCCATGGTCTCGGATAGGGTCGTCAGCCCAATAGTACTATCATTTGAATAAGCGGTTATTCCCAACTCACAACACAGAGTTAGAACATAGTTAACGGTTCATGAATTTAGGGACTTTAGCAACTCAGGTACTTATAAAATTCAAGGCAACATCAGTATAACGCGAGGCTATAGACTCACCTTGAGTAATAGCAATAGTAAGACGACTTTCAACGATTGATGATGCCCGACGAACACGGAATTCACAATCTATCAAGATAAAACATGCACCTTTAATAATATATTCAAGTAGTATTTCATACTTAATAAAATAAAATAAATAACTCAAAGTCAAAATTAAACTCACACCATTCTCATTTAAATAATTCCTACATATGTACACCTTTTACACTTTTATTTTATTATTTATTTCCTTTATTAAAAATCTGTCGATAGATATACTAATCGTTCAAACTGTTCTCCCAACTTAGACACGTCCAAAGTTTCGGATACTACTCAGAGACTTCACTTACTATATATAGAAAGTCCTCCCAAAAGTTGGTTGAAATTTTTTACTTTTAAGGTTCCCTGCCCGACACATCTTTGAATTATAAAAACCGGACAGTTTTACGTCATCGACTCATATTATCATTTTGACCTCTATAAACCACTCCATTTGCAAAACCGACACTTATGTTTGAAAATATACTCAACATCTTAGGGTGTACCCCTACATCAGTCCTTTACTCATTTCAAAATCCTTTCTATAGTCCCAGAGATTCGATCCAAATATCGACAACAACTATATATTGTGCCGATACTCGTCTTTCGGTACACAAATAATCAAACTATCATAACTTCTCGCTCGCTTGGAGCTAGAATCTCTAATTTATATCAAATCGAAGCTTATGATATCCTCTACAACAATATCTAATCAACTCATCTCATACTCAAACTTAAGTTTTCCAATATTTACATTATAGCTGCTGGTCAAAAATAGCTTCTTAAAAATCACTCAAAATCATATTTTTAACCCATTTTAACATCATTTTTACAACGATAATCATCCTAATACTATTAGTTCTAATCCTAACATCCTATATCATCCTAGATGATCAAATCAAAAAAAACCCAATTCAAAAATTTAACATGCAACAAGTAAAAATCATACATAACATCATAAACACCTACATACAACCATTAAACAAGATTAAAACATATGATTTTTCCTCAAAAAAGGGTTTTTATACAAATTTCATGCATGTGGCTAAATTTATACCAAAGTGTAGAGAATGATGAAACTTAGATGGGTCTATGATTAGTTTCAATGGATTCAAGCCAGATTTTTGATGATCAAGGGTTTTGTGTGGGTGGGGGGTGACGACATGAACAAAAGAGAGAGAGGGGAGGGATAGTATTTGTTGGAAATATGTTTTCCCAAAGGAAGTCTCGGTCACATCATTATTAGCATAGATCACGAGCCATAGAATATTTAGAACTTTGTAACTTGGAGCGACCTCCCTTAGGGGGAGATTGTTGGAAATACGTTTTACGTATTTATGAAGGATCGGTCGCTCCAACGATAATTATGTAATGGGCTCGTGGTCCACTTAGTAATGTATAGTCCATATAGCCCACATGTAGGGTGGGCTATATATACACCCCTCCTAGCATGTTAGGAGGGGTTGGTGGTTCATTCAATTACAATTATTCATTTAATCTAATCACTTTCTCTTTCTACTTTTCTTTTCTCTCCTTTCTCTCTCTACATCCCATCTCCTTCTTCCTCCTTCCACCATTAAATCAATAGATCTAATCCATCATTTACCAAATCCTTAGATATTGTAGACCTTCAATTGGTATCAAGAGCCATGGTTAAATCTTAGGATTTGCATTTTTTATCTTTTGATTTGGTGGTAAAAATCCTTTCTTTTCTAATTTTTTATCAATCTTTTCATCATTCCATAAACTTTTTTATCAATTTTTATAAATCTTATCAATTTTTTTTAAATAAAGTTATCTATTTTTTCTTCAATCAATTTTTTTTTTCTTAATCTTATCAGATCTGTCCATCCTCTTTCTAAAATAATCTGTTCTTGTCCAATCAGTTTTTATCAATTTTTTTTTAATTTAACCAGTTTTTTAATTAGTTCATGTTATTTTATCTTTTCTTTTGTCCAATCAGTTTTGTCATTACAGTTTTTATAGTTTTTCTGTTTTTTATTTGGTCCAACTGTCTAAAATCATCAATCTGTCAAATCTGTCTACTGTCCAAACATATCCTTAGAAAGTTATCAGTTCTCGGATCAGATCTCCGTCTTTCCGCATAGGTTTTCCGAATGGTCATTTTTTCAGAATAGTCATTTTTTTCCGAATAGTCATTTTTTTCCGAATAGTCATTTTTTTTTCCGAATAGTCATTTTTTCCGAATAGACATATTTTCCGAATAGGACTTGACTTTCCGAATAGGACTTGACTTTCCGAATAGGACTTGACTTTCCAAATAGGACTTGACTTTCCGAATAGGACTTGACTTTCCGAATAGGACTTGACTTTCCGAATAGGACTTGACTTTCCGAATAGGACTTGACTTTCCGAGTAGGACTTTCCGAGTAGGATTTTCCGAATAAGACTCCCCAGACTCGGACAACTGATACAAACACTCGACTCCAAAAACATTCAAGTTTTGACCCACACAAAACACTCGAACCGACTCAAACAAAAACACAATCTCGACTCGATTCTCGACTGACATCAAACAGATTACACCAAACCAACATAGACTCAAACCAATCACCTAAACACTAGACCTCGCCCTCGAAATCTCCCTCGACTATCACACCCACACACACCATCACCCTCGTCTGATTCAAACCCCTCGTCTCACCTTTCACTTGACTCCCTCTCTCACACCTCACAACACTCTCTCCCTCGCAACCAAACAAACAACGCCTACTCTCAAACCGTCACACCTCGTCTCACAGCCTCACTCTCATCACCTTAACACATCAAACCCACAACAGAAGACTCTAAACATTGTTAGATCCAACCCAAACCCTCTCGACTCACTAACACACACAACCAAACACACTCCATTTTTATAAGACTCAAACATCAAAACCAAGATCTCAGCTTGCTTAAACTTTTTCAAAATCTTTTCTAAGATTTATAAGTTTAAACATATTCATCATCAATCACTCAATCTAGACACTTGACAAGAAAGACACGACAGAAGATAGAAGACAGACTCAATTAACCAACATGCAACAAAAACCTACCCGAGACCCCATTTTAGGATCTTGAAGTCGTTTCTCAGTCGAATTCATCAGGAGCTTCTTTAGTTTCGAACATCAATAACAGGGGAAATGGAGGATTGACGTATGTTTTGAGTGTTTAAGAGTTGTATCAAGTCTTTTGAGGGGCGGAGATAACAAGACGTTTACCAGATGAAGCGAAATAATTGTGTGATTTCAGTTTAGGAGAGAGAGAGAGAGTTAAAACAGATGGAGGATTAGATTGTTTGTTTGAGTTTTGTGTTGAGGAGAGAGAGATAAAAAGATCTGCTTTGTTACAGTGAGGAGAGAGGGAGACGGATTATCTTGACTAGGGGGCGCTTTGTTTAAGATATAGGTCAAAGGACGGAGATAACAAGAAAGGAGTGGGGCGGTGGAAGCTCTTTTATAGGGCCACGTTTCAAACTCACAGCCATGTCTTTGGCTTCTTTGAGACACATTTGTTTTTCTATTTCAAGTGGGATGGAGAAAACATTTCGTTTTTATCACATTTTTATATTTTTACATTTTTAGTTTCTCTATATTTTTACATTTTTATATCAAGTGGGACACGGTTTTGGCTTCTTTTTATATTTTTACATTTGTTTTATCACATTTTTAGTTTCACTTCTATATTTTCATTTTTAGTAAATTTTTTGTTTATTAAGTTTTGGTACGTAGTATTAAGGCGGGCATTCCGTTAAGAATTAACGTGGAAAAACATTTGCCGGGTTAAAAGTTTTTGTGGCCGGATTTGAAAACAAAAGTGACGGGCTTTATTTTTCGTGGCTACGGATTTTTATTCAGATATTCTTATTTGTACGTAAAGAAGATTTATATCATCCATCGTTGATTTTTAAAAGTTATTTACGGATCCTTCGAAGTTCCTTCACGACTTGGTAAATTCCGAAAACAACTACAATCACGATCATTTTTTAAATGGAGTCTTTGAAGTCAACGTTTCAAGAGGGAGAATCGCATCAAGTGCAAGCCAACACTAAGGAAAGTGGTATAACTTCATTTCGAATGCTTCAGTATCATCTAGTTAATCTTTCACGGCTTCAAGGAGGGAGCGAATTTATGACAATCTTTGGTCAAGATCGTCATATATTCTTCGAATCAATTTTTACCACTTTGACCCAACTCGCCGAGCAACTCAACCATGGAAACTTTAATCACTCTGCATCAGCACTTGCCTATAAGGATCTTGTGACACAACTCACGCCTTTCCTCCAATTCAATATCATTAAGCCTGAAAGTTCTGTGATTTGCCAATCATTTCTTCAAGATACACATACCGAGCTTCGTGTTTTCCGTGATACAATATTGAAACTCATGACATCGGTATCGTCTTCGATTTATCAAAGATCACAACTTCAGCAAGCGTATGATAATGGAGTGCAAGAATCAATGACACAGATGCAAGAAGAGAATGGTCATACGGTTGACAACTTGGAGCCTAACGATGGCAAGAGCACGGAATCAGGAGGACAACATGATACCAGTGGCACGTCAGGGAATGTTCACGAGATTTCTCTTGATGACACCTTACCCATTTATGACGAAGAGCCTGCAAACATGGTACAATGTGATGTTGGTTATGATGTATATGTTGATGACATGCCGCATATTGAGCATTCTGAACCTAATTATGACAAACATGGGATGGAAAAGAGTGATAGAAATACCACTTCTGATTCATCCGATGTGAGTCATAATGGGGGAGAAAGTGTTCAAAATGCTATAGTATATCATGATAAATGCTTTACAACTGCCTCGTTAACTGATTCTGGTTCCAAGATTAAAGAGCTCGAAACGATCGTAGCTAGGCAATCAAAAGATCTTGAGGATGCCAAACTTGAATTTTCTAAGAAAACGGACAAATTTGAAACATACTTTGAAAAACTTGAAAAGTCAAACGTTGTTCTTGAAAGAAAATTGGATCAAACTGTTCTAGATTCTAAAGCTGAAAAGGATAATCTTTTGAAACAAATTCAACTGCTTGAATCTAAGTTGGCATCCCAAGATAACTTGCTCAAAGAAAATGAAACGTTAAAAGCCCAAGTTCAGGAAAAGGTATTTGCTATAGCTGCGTTGAAAAACGAGTTAAGAAAAAATAGAGGACCTAGTGTGGACACTAAGCTTGAAAAACCATCAATCTTGGGGAAACCGCCTACAAATCAGTTTGTCAGACAACCGATTGTCAGACAACCTACTGCATTTAGATCCGAGCGACCACAATCCTCGAGACCGCGGTTTGCCTCCCAAGTTGATTTGGTTCATCTTTTTAGACCAGTCACTCCAGCAACTAGGCCCAATGTGATCACTCCAGCTTTAGCAAGGCCAAATCATATGATTGCCTCTAGTTTCCCTAACAATACCAAGACCACGTCTAGAACTAGTTCAAATGACGTTTGCCATGAATCTGATCTTAGGGAAGCTAAGCAAAAGACACATGTAAGAGATAGGAATTTCAAACCTAGTCAGATGCCTTCTAGTTTACCCAACACTGCTAACCGTAGCATGTCCAATCCTAGGAGCATCAATCAATCATCTAGGGATTCTAGATCTTACTCGGACATTAAATATGCTACTTGTAAAACATGTAGAAAATGTGTCTTTACGGCAAATCATGATTCCTGTATCAAAAAATTGCTTAATGAGGTGAACTCCCGTGCTAGACTTAAATCCCAGTGGGTTGCTAAAATCAAACCCGTTGGCAAAATGTGGTACCCCACTGGTAGAACTTTCACTCTTGTAGGAAACGAGTGCCCTTTAACTAGGATAGTCTCCGATTCTACTAAGTCTACTAGGGAGGAAACTGATAAAGATGATACTTCACTTACGCCTAAACTTAAGGTTTTCTATAAAAGGAAACGTTTGCCAGCCAAGACTAGTGAATCATCTACTCAGGTCGCCTCTGAAACAAGTAAAGCCAACTGTGAACCCCCATGTGCTTCTATAATTGATATCGCTAACCCACGTCAAAGCATGCAAATTCCTAATGAGATTGCAGGTACCAAAGTTGATGTTCCAAAAGAACGAAGCGGTCCAATCGTTGTGTACCGTTCAACTAAGGACACTCTTAGAGTTTGGTTGCTGAAGAAGCAGATATCAGAGAAACAAATGTCTCAGGGGATTCATGGTTAAGCTGCAAACAAGGACTTATAGTCACATCACAGACTATAACTCGATCTTCAAAGAAAGGAAAGTTTATCGCCGATGATAAACTTATCCTAAAAACGAGAAATTAATTTTTCTCGGGCATGAGCTTATATCAAAAACATTCCAAGTTTTTAAGCTCATGCACAATGGCTCCTCGTTAAATGACAGACGACGACCCGGACTTCAGAGACAGGGAAGTTTATCTACGCAACGATAACTTACCCTCTTAACAAGAAATTAAGTTTTCTTGGACACGAGCTTATCCTAAAACCATTCAAAGGTTTTAAGCTCGTGTATAAAGGCTTATAGATAAATGACAGTCTGTAACCCGTTCTTCAAAGGCAGGAAAGTTTATCGCCGATGATAAATTTATCCTAACAACGAGAAATTAAGTTTTCTCGGGCATGAGCTAATATTAAAAACATTCGAAGTTTTTAAGCTCATGCACTATGACTTACAGTTAAATGTCAGACTGTAACTCGAACTTAAAATAAAGGAAAGTTTATCTTTTATGATAACTTATCCTCTTAACGAGAAATTCACCTTTCTCGGTCATGAGCTTGTATTAAAACATTCAAAGTTTTAAGCTCAGAAAGGAAAGTGTATCTTTTAAATAAGAGAACTTTTCCTCTTAACGAGAAATTAACCTTTCTCGGTCATGAGCTTTCCGTTAAAACAGTCAAAGTTTTCAAGCTCATGAAAACGACTTCTAAGTAAATGTCAGCTTAGGACTCGTTCTTCAGATAAAAGGAAAGTTTATCGCCGATGATAAACTTATCCTTAACAACGAGAAGTTTACAACTTCTCGGACTTGAGCTCATTTTATAAGATATTCAACATCTTAAGCTCAAGTAATTGGTTTTCAAAACTTTGAACACAATTTTTCGAGAATTTCTCAAAAGGTTTTTCTAAATCTTTCAAAATTGTGTGTTCAAAAACGTTTTGATAAAAAGAGCATGTCTTCTGGAATCGATAATATTTACGAACCTAGAAATGTCATTCAATAATGACACGGGGTTGTAAATAAAGTTTGAGCAGAAGTTTAAAACATTTAAAACATGCTCCAAATGGTTTGCTATTATTTCAGATAGCAACCCGCTTTTCATACTCAAGTCAAGCATTTCACCGGAAAGCTTTGACTCAACAACGGGAATTAATTTTCTCGGGGACGTGACGAGGTGACCAACATTCGTGAACAAGAACCATGTGCTTCTTTCATATGATGTTCTCCATTATTCAGGTCCAACCTCGTACATTGCTAATATTGTGAATTCATCATCATATATTGATCTTTGCACGTGTTAAATACCTTACACTTGTGTTTAAAAGGTATTTAATTTCGTTTCAAGTAGACCCTCATTAATTTGAGAGGGAGCTTGTGTAACTCATGAAGATAATTGGATTTGCATTTTTCTTCCCAAATTTTCTTAAAAGGCTATTAAATCAATTGATATTAAAAACATCGATTGGGTTAATATTTTTAATATGGGGGAGAAAATGTGATTTAATATGAGATATGATCAATCATAAATGGTTTGACTTAACGTGTTAGCTCATCCCGACATGTGCAAAATGTTTTCGAATATCGTAGCATATGTTAAGGGGGAGCAAAATGGATTTGCACTTCAAAATGGATTTCATGGTGACATACACTTACCCAAAACATCTCTATTCACGACGGTGAAGGTTGTGGTGACATAAGGATGGTAGGATAGGTTAAAGTCCAATGATTTCTCTAGAACCGGAGGAATCTTCCCAAGGACATTCCATAGCTAGAAATAGTAGTCCTTAAGAAAGATGGAGAAAGATTGTGAACGTAGCTGAATGCCGACCAAGTACTTAAGTTAGCACTGGAACAATCACAACAAGGTGCTAGTTATGACGTATTGGTAAGCATTGAAGGGGTTGAAGAATGAAAAAGAATTGTAAAGATAAAGGGTGTAAAGAAAGAAGCCCTCCTTACAACCTTAGGCAGAAACCGGGTCAATTCATATGCTATTGAGATCATTTTTAATGATTCTTGATATTGAAGAAAGACATCATGGACCCAGTGATGCAATGCACAACCCTTCCCAGCTAACTCAAATATCTCTCAAAAGGTATTTGTTTTAATCACACGGAGATCAACACATTATCTATTGATTTATTCACTCCGAATAAATTGGTATTGAAAAGGTGGCACTCCTCTCCAGCCTCCGATCACTAAAATCCAAAATGCACGATTGAGTCTAGAGCCATTTGAGATCATCAAATATCTCATTAGGACACACTTTCATATTTACTTGCTTCTTCACACACTGTGAAAAGTAAGAAAGTTCTTAAGAGTCCTACGCAAAATCTTCATGATCTTGCCTGAACATCCGAGTAATACGAAAGTATTTACAATGAAGATGGAAATCCTTCTTGAGCGAATATCAAAAAGCTCATGGTAGGTGACTTGTGCGATTCTTTATGAATCAAACTTGTGATAACTGGAAAGCAACAGTGGTTTAACTCTTAAATGAATTTAAACACGTTCCAGGCCTCTACGCATTATCACATGATCTTGCCAGAACACTCAGAGTGACTCTTTATTGATCACAGTGACGAGTGGAAATCCTTCTAGTGTTAACATCAAACAGCACTTGGTAGGTAACTTGCAAGATTCTATATGAATCAAGCTAGTGACAACTGGAAAGCAACGATGGTGCGGTTCTTAATTGAACTTCACTTGTTCCAGGAACATGAATTGACGGCTTCAAATCATGCGGATAATATTATCCAAATGATTCACTCTTTACGTTCGCAGTCAGCTTTGGACGGTCGAGTAAAGAGAACGGGTTTACACGCGAAATCTTGTCAAGGAGGTTCTTTATTGAAACTACCTGCCACAAGTACGATATTTAATATCGTCCAACGGTCTTCACCGACCGGAGGTAAAATGCTACCGAATTAGAATGAAATGTTCAAGGCCATTTCATCCGTGTATATTGTTTGTTGCTAACTGTCTTATGCAGCGTAACAAGAAGGTGGCATTGCGGTGTACAATCCAGAAGAAGTCGTCACCACATGCTTATACTACATACAATTAGTACTTCAACAAATTCAAGAAAGCCCGAAGGTCAAGTCTTCCGCTGTATCAAACTCTGAAGCTTTCAAGAATTTAAAGGTATAAGTATGTGGAACATGAAGTCACGAAGAGGCAAATTTCACAAGTGATGAATGCACAAGGTCAAGGCAAGGAAACATGCTCAAGACTAAAGTCAAAGATCACATCAAGCATATTCACAAGAACAAGATCGAAGACTCAAGCATAGTATGCTAGGTTTAAGATTTTGTAAAATGGTGTGACCTCCCTTAGGGGGAGATTGTTGGAAATATGTTTTCCCAAAGGAAGTCTCGGTCACATCATTATTAGCATAGATCACGAGCCATAGAATATTTAGAACTTTGTAACTTGGAGCGACCTCCCTTAGGGGGAGATTGTTGGAAATACGTTTTACGTATTTATGAAGGATCGGTCGCTCCAACGATAATTATGTAATGGGCTCGTGGTCCACTTAGTAATGTATAGTCCATATAGCCCACATGTAGGGTGGGCTATATATACACCCCTCCTAGCATGTTAGGAGGGGTTGGTGGTTCATTCAATTACAATTATTCATTTAATCTAATCACTTTCTCTTTTTACTTTTCTTTTCTCTCCTTTCTCTCTCTACATCCCATCTCCTTCTTCCTCCTTCCACCATTAAATCAATAGATCTAATCCATCATTTACCAAATCCTTAGATATTGTAGACCTTCAGTATTTTTGCTTGTTATGAGTTGGTGTGTGTTTTGTTATATTATTTTTCCTTTTATATGTGGAAAGTTTAGGGTAGTTATCGCCAATTGTGATTCTTGTGGACCAAAATACAAATACTTGTTTAAAAAGCAGGAAATGACTATTAGTCAATTTTGAAAATATTTACAGGTCTCGGGTTTCATGAAAATACTTCTCAAAACACAAAACGCACACAAGATATTATATAGTCCCGGGACGACTTAATACGAAATTAAAAATAAAAAACGTCAAAACATCAAACATCGACGTGACTAATAATAAAACGTAAAATTTTGGGCATCCGTTGATATCACTATCACTAATAATCCTCGTAACTCGTCAAAAATTAAAAATATAACTTTCAACATTCGTTCAATTGAAATCACCAATCATCATAACATTCAATCTCGTCAATAATTTAAAAAATATACGTAAAATATAATTAAATAATGACCACGGGTTCGGGTTATCACATCCTACCCTCCTAAAAGAGAGCGACGTCCCGGCGCTCGACCCGCCTCACACTCGCAACTTCTCACCCCTAGAATCAATGTGATCTCTTTTCCTTAAGAAATACTCACGTCCTTCACACCAGTTCAAGTGAATTCCTATAATATCACCATAACAAAGAATGCTATAACATTTCAACTTCCAACTTTTGACCTTCCAATAATTCCAGTCTTTCATCATTCATAATCCTTCTTCATCATTTCCTTAGTTTCATTTCCTACTTCAATACTCTGATAACCTAGCTTACGACCATGTAAAATCTCAAGTTGTACATCCTAATTACTGATATGACGACTATAAATATTCCATCATCAATTGATTTAGTTGACCTCATATTAATATATTTAAAGATAACATCATCCCAAGTTTCAATCGTATCTACACAAGTCCATTTTCCATAGTTCAAATTATATTCTCACTATGTCCGTTGATTTCCGAAAATACTGATGAGACTGCTTTTATACATAGTCTCATCGTCCAAATCGGGCTTAAAATGCATAAAATATCATTAAAACTGCCAAATATATGCTCGTGTTTGTTGCTTGTGTATTTTAGGTACGGATATTGAGGGAATGACAAAAAGATCACAAGAATCAATCAAAAACGAACACGGGAAACGAAGCCGCACAATGAACCGGACCCGAATCATGATTTTCCAAATTGGCCCTTGAAGTTTTGAAGATTGGCAACTTTAGTCCCTCATTTTTGAAGACTTGGCAAGTTAAGACCTTGAAGAAATCAAGTTATGCAAGAATGGTCCTTAAGGAATGAAGATTGTACAAGTTTAGCCCTTGGAAATAGAAGAAATTACATTGGAAGTCCTTACATTAAGTTTGAAAACTTAATTGTGCCAAAAATGACAAGTGATGAAAAGTCATTTACAAAGGAATGAGAGTTTGTTGCCGTTTAAAACAAAATGAACAAAAGAAAGGAGTATGGGACTAATACTACCAAACAAGCAAACCCTCACCACCACTCATATCATGACACCTCACCATACCCGACCCTGCCCCACTTACCCAACCCATTTACCCTACCCAAACCCGCAACCGAACCCACCAGGTTTATTAAATAAACCTGGTCAACTAATCCAGTCAACCCACTTAATTTTCCCCCCAAACACACTTTTTAAATTAACCCCACCTAAAAATAGATTAAACCTTCCCCAAATCACACATAAACCCTAAAAACCCCCAGTTCTAATTGACCTAATACTTAACTTAAACCCCAATTAACATTAGGGGTTTTACCCACAACCCCACTCCCAATACAAGACCCAACCCAAAAAACGACCTCCCCCTCTCTTGTCCCCTCAATGAGACTCCCCTGACCCCACATTTGTGCAAGAAAACAAAGGAGACAGCAAATCAAACGACCCATGTTATTTTCTTCCTCCCAAAGGCATCACCAACGGCTAAGATCACTTCATCACAACTGGCATATCACATGGAGCCTTTTTTGACCAGGACTGGAAGATTCGTCCAAGGGTAGCATTGGCATTTCATGCCATTAGGGTTTTATGTTCTGGATTGTTCTGTAAGCTCGTATGTAAGAGCACCCTTAGCTTAGCTTTTTCTTTGTTCCAGTTTCTAGTTTAAAAACTTTGTAATCCCTTTTTATTTAAATAAAGTTGGTATTTTTATGAAAAATTGTAATTCCTTTTGTTTTATAAAAGTTGGTGATGTGTTAAACTAGATTCTGTGTTCCATATTTGACATTAGTTCAAGGTTTTCAAAAATCAGTTTTGTTTTCAAGGTTTCTGAAAATTTGATTATTTTGATAAATCTTGTTCTAAATTTGGTTTTCCAAGTTTTGTAACTGGTTTGTATAGGTGTTTTGAAAGGGAAATACTTGGAAAGATTTTAAAAAGGTTTAAAAAGGAGAAGGAAAATCAGTTTATTTTGCATATTGTGCTTGTTCATTTTTTCTTAGCAGGAAAGTTTGAAAAGCTATTGATTTTTGTCCAAGGTTCTGCACAGACCCGGGTCTGTTGGAGGTGGCTATGCAGCCATTGAGGGACCTGGATGTAGGTCCCTTAAGGTAACCATCTTGTTCCATTGTTAGTTTTCAAATTTTTCAGCTATATGAGATTTGGCATGAATTTGATTGTTAGATGTTGAAGTGTTATGATTGATGTTTGTTAATACAAGTTGGATGTTTTTATGCATGTTTTAAGCATTGGTAATCAGAATTGATAGGTTTTAAATTGATTTGGTTAACAAAAATTGGTTTTCAGTCACTAAAGGAGTGTTTGGATTAGGGTTTAACATTGAATAATTGTTGTTAATCTTGTGTTTAAACCTGTCTTATACACTTATTAGGGTGTTGTTAGGTTGTGTGTTAGTTTGATTTTTAGTTTGGTAAGGTTTTGAACCAAATAGCATGTTAAAATATTGAATATAGCAAAAAAATCAATAACTATATCTTGTGCATGTTTTTGTGAGGATTTGTGCCTAAGATCTTGATCATTGCTAGAATTTAGGGTGTAACTGGATTGAGTATTGGTTATATGCTGATTGGTTAACATTGTGTGCAAGATTTTAAGGTTGGAAATTCACTTGTGTGCATATTGAACCAGCAAATACTCACAGACCACTCATTTAGCTATATCAGTGATATTTGGTTCAATTTTGTGCTTGAATTTGTGTTGTACTTGCTTGTTTTGTGTTTGTATTGACTCCCTATACTCAACTGAGTATAGGGGTGCCCTTCTTGTCCAATCAAACATCCACAAAAGCCAAAATCAAGTCCTCTTGATCCTATCTGCACAAGTGAAGATATACTTTTTTTTTCTTTGTGTTCATCAGAAACACAATGCCTAACTGGGCATTGTTTTGATCTTAGCAGTTTGATTCTAGTTGTTTTTTTGATTATAAGTGTGTTTTAAAGCAAGTGTTAGTCACTGTTTTGAGTTTTTAAAGTTAAAATATATATATATATATATATATAAGGCAAAAAGGACGTGGCCAGGACTCGAACCTACGCCACTCCTCTCACAACACACACAACTTACCAGCGTGCCCTTGGGTCTTTTACTGCTAAGTATTCAAACCACATTGTATTTAAAGGGTTGTTGTTTGGGCTTTTCAAATTTAAGCCGTAGCTAAATAAGCTCTCACAAGCTTGTTGGTTAAGCTTTTTGGCAAGATTTCATTTTTCTTGTGTTTGTCACTTAGTTTAGGATTTTTTAGCATAAAGTTTTGATTTTTCTCTTTCTTTATTTATTTCTTATTAATTTTTATTTACCCGTTTTTAATTAAATAGTTTAAAAATAGTATAAGTAGTTTTAAAATTTTATAAAAAATGTTTTTAGGTTTTATTTAAGTAACTTGAGGTTTACATTACTTTAAGTTTTCAAAAAGTCTTATTTTTGATTTTATAGGATTTTAGGGTTTTTAACCAACTTTAAAATTTAATATAAAATTATTAAATAGGTTTTAGAAACTTTTATTTGCATTTCTGTCTTTGTTACGTTATTTTAGATTTTTGGTAATTTTTTAGAATTTTTTAGTAAACTTTGATTTTTTTTTATTTTTTTATTATTATTTTATTATTAAAAATTGAAAGTTTGATTTTCTAACTTTTTTCATTTTTCTTAGATTGTAGACATTTAATTAGGAATTTTGTAACTTTCCAAATATTTTTAGGGCTTTTCAGTTATTTTCTAGAATTAATTTAAGTTTTAATTGATTTTAATAGTTTTTAAGTGTTTAAAAATAGTTTTATGTGGTTTTAAAATTTTTAAAAATACTTTTTAGCTTAATTAGGTTATTTTTGAGGTTTACAAACTTTAAAATCTTGTTTGGGACTTTTTAATAATTAATTGTGATTTTTAGGGCTTTAATTAGCATTAAAAAGTCATTATCTAATTAATTAAAAGGTTTTAGCAAGTTTGGATTTTTTGTAAACTCTTAGAATATTATTGTGGATTTTTAGTAATTTTTAGGAATTTTTAGGTTAAATTTTTAATTTTTGCACTATTTACGGTTTTACGTGATCGCCTTTTTCGTCTTAGTTTAATCCGTCTTCGTAACCGTCTTTTCTTTCTTATTTCTCTTTTCTTTTCCTCTCATAACAATAAAATCATCATTAATCAATTCTTAACACAACACACGTGCCTCCTCGAGAACGAACTCACACTTATTTTGGGTCATTACTTGTGGTTTTCCTAAACTACTCGTCAATACTTACCCTAATTGCCTTGTTTTCCTAAACAAGTGCAAAATTACAACTATCATTTTTGGCGCCGCTGCCGGGTAGGCGTGTTGTGTTTTGATTGAACCATTGTTGTTTTTATACTAAACATAATTAGTATTTGTATTAGTAGCACTCTACTAATACGTATTATCGTTTTTCGGTTTTTGTGTGAATACTATTACTATATTGTATACGTAGAACAATAAATTCACAAGTACTCCAAATACGTGAGAAATCACAACCTTGACTTGGGAGGTCATTACCCAATCATTATATTCGAATCTCAAACCAAAGAAAAAAGGCAAAAATAGATAAATACTTTCGTGAAGCTCGATTTTGAAAAATACAAACTATAAGGTGGGTATAAGGCGGTTGTATTTCACGACCTAAAGGAAAAAGGCTCTTAAGTGCTTCGCACCGCCTCGTTTCCTCCGCTTGCTTGTGCGTATTTGATTTTGAAAGCTAATCGAGGGTTTTGCCGCCCAAAGTATTACTTAAGAATCATATATATTTTCTTGGTTTCTATTGATTAAACACTCTTGAACTATTTGGTGTTCCACCATCGTTCTAAAGCCATCGAAGGCGTTCACTTCACGTGATCGTTTTCATTCCTTGAGGCTTCTTTAATCAAGAGATTTGATTAAGGAGGAGATTTGTAGATTTGTGTCTACTTAATACATTCACCAATTTCCAAAAAAAGTTAATACCATCAAAAAAATTGAAAAATACAAAACACCAAAAAGAATCTTCTTTGCTCATCCCCTCGTTGTACGTGACGTTTATGCTTACTCACAATCAAGCAAAACGTGCACGTAAACGTAGAAACCGAAAGGAGTCAACACCTACTCCTAATTTTTCTAGTGAAGAGACTCCAAGTGAGGAACCTATTGTAGAACAAGAAGCTATCATGGCTAATCGTACTATGATGGAGTTACTTCAAGCACCCACCGAGGGTTTTGGAGAGGCCATTGTGATTCCCGCCATCCTTGCGGAGAACTTCGAGATCAAGACGGGTTTAATGTCTATGCTTCAAGCAAACAAGTTTCGCGGACACGAAAAAGACAACCCACATTATCACATTAGGCAATTTAATCGTCTCACCGCGACAAGCAAGTTTAAGGATGTACCACACGATGCCATTAAGATGATGTTGTTTCCCTACTCGTTAGATGGACCCGCCAAGATATGGCTTGAGAAAGAACCGCCAAATTCGATTTTGACATGGGCCGATCTCGTGTCTAAATTTGTGAATCAATTTTTTCCACCATCTAAAACAACACATTTGAAAAACGAGATTTCACGATTTACACAAAGATCTAATGAAAGTTTTTCAATGGCTTGGGAAAGGTTTAAAGAAATGTTACATGAATGTCCACACCATGATTTTTCCGAATTGCATCAAATTGACACTTTTTATAATGGGCTTAATGATCATGAACGAGATTACTTAAATGCCGCCGCGGGTGGTAATTTTTTGTGCAAAACAACCGAAGAGGCTTTG
Source organism: Glebionis coronaria (assembly GCA_025667525.1). NCBI lineage: Eukaryota > Viridiplantae > Streptophyta > Magnoliopsida > Asterales > Asteraceae > Glebionis > Glebionis coronaria. Next base: position 244,830 of record JANFOE010000135.1, read on the forward strand.
AAAATCATTGAAAATAGGTCTAAGGTTTATAGCCCTCGTAACACACCGAGTGTTGCCAATTTGGCTCGTCATCGTCTCGTTCCATTAATGCCTTGCAAGATGAAGCAAATGAGGAGAATCGGTTTTTCGATAGGTTTTCGACTCTTATGTCCCATTGGAAAGCTCAAGAAGCTTCGAATTCCGCTTCGGTTAAAGCGGTTGCTAAGAGTTGTATTTCGTGTGGTGGAGCTCATGATTTTTCTGAGTGCATTACCGCGGATGGTAACACTTCGAATGCTTATGTAGCCACGGGAACTTATAACCAAAACGGTCAAGGTTCCCGCCAAAATCAAGCTCCACAAAATCAAAATGCTAATAACTATCGAAACAATCAAAGTGGTGGTTACCAAGGAAATCAACGTAACTATAATAAGGGTAATTATGAAAGTGGAAATGGGCAAGTTTCTAACCAAAACCAAAACCGTGATTTTCAAACTACAACACAAGGTTTTCAAAATGATCACACCAAAAATCTTCAAGGAGAATTTTTGAATTATTCAAAGGCTAATGATGCTAAGTTTGACAATTTGCAACGTGAAATGGTTAGCTTAAGATCCGAGTTGAAAAACGAGCTTAAAAACGAACTTGCTAATGAACTTAAGACTCATGCTAATAAAATGGAAGGAAATGTCACACGTCTCCAACAAAATCAACAAAAAATGGAGCAAGGTCAACATGAGATTAAGCAAGAGTTGTTAAAAGCGGATGCTAGGCAATCTAAATTTGAAGACCGAATGGCTAAAATGTTTGAAGCTATCATGTGTAAGCCCTCTTCTTCGGGTGGTGTTCCTAGTGATACCATCGTGAACCCGAAAGGAGAATTGAAGGTTATTACTACTCGTAGTGGTAAAACTTTCAAAGAACCCATTTCTCGTCCAAGTACTTCTATGGAGAAGGAAAAAGAGAAAGAACCCGAGGTGGTGGTAGAAAAGGAGCAAATTCCAAGCCCACGAAGTACCGCTTAAACCACACCTACGGTTGAACCCACACCAATCATGGAACCCGAGATTCCAAGGCCGATGCCTATGCCTATGCCCCAACCCACACCACCCTTACCTTACCCTTCAAGACGAGACAAGGAAAAGGCACAAGAACGAAATAATTATCAATTTGAACTTTTCAACAAAATGTTTCGTGACTTGCATTTTAATATAAGTTTTGCCGACGCCTTAGTCACGATGCCTCGATTTGCCGCGAACTTCAAAAGTATGTTGAATAACAAAGAGAAATTGCAAAAATCGTCTAGTTGTTCTTCGGTTTTTCTAAGCCGCATACCTCAAAAAGTCGGTGATCCCGGCAATTTTTTAATCCCATGTGCTATACAAGACATGGAAGAATGCTACGCCTTGGCCGATCTTGGTGCTAGTATTAATTTGATGCCTCTTGAGATTTTTAAATCGCTCAATCTTCACAATCTCACTCCTTCAAGAATGTCAATCGAGATGGCCGATCATTCTATGATTCTAGCTTGTGGAGTTGCCGAGGACGTCTTCGTGAAAGTTGGAAAGTTCTACTATCCCGTAGACTTTATTGTTGTTGACATTCCTATCGATCCTAAAGTTCCGTTAATTTTAGGTCGATCATTTTTGGATACCTCGAGAGCACTTATCGATGTGCATGCAAGGAAAATCACTCTTCGATTCAATGAGGAAGAACTCGTCATTAATGCAACCCAAAACTCCACACTTTCTCATGTGTATTCTATCACGTCTTTGTACAATGTCAATCCCATTAAAAACATTTGCAAAAAGATTTCAAATAGAGTTTTAGGAGTTGTTGAGAAAAATGAAGTTCCGTCCCCTCCGCCGGTGGAGGTTAAGAGTGTTAAGCCTACGCTTCCAATTGTGAATGATTCTTCGGATGATGAATATGTTGATCCCGATGGGGGAGTTTTCTTTGTTGACAAACGTTTTGAAAACTTACCACCACCTATACCAAAACGGTTTTCAAATGTGAGAATTTTTAGTGTGACTAACATTGCTTTAGAAACACCAAATATTTTTGACATAATTAAATCGGGTTTTCATAAGGAGAGTTTAAAAGATGAAAAAGGAAAAGATTTTGAGTTGAATTTAAAATATTTTTCTACAATTCTAACTCCGTCATCACCACGTGTTTTGAGTACTACAAGCTCGTCTTCTCTTTTTGACGATGCTTTGTGTGGACTTAGTGTGGGGGAAATCCCATATGTTCCCTCCCCTTTCTCCACCGAGGACGAGATATTTGATCCTGGAGTTACTTATAAAGGGAAATCTCGGTCTTCCACCGATGCAATAAATGGAAAATCTTTCTATTTGATTGGTACGAGTCTACCTCGAGTAGCTCAATGTTTTCATGACTTACCCATTGTCCCACCCTTCTATTTCTTCTCATCTATTTTCTTGAAACCCTTTGGGTTTTTGTTGACTCACGATGAAGTGGCGTTGGTTTGTTTTTCCAATGAAAACGAGAACACCATCTTCGATCCCGGTATTTTGCACCATCAGAGGACTTAGTCCTTAATACCGGTTGTTTTTGGGCCTTGTTTATCATGTAAGCCCCACCAAAAATTGACCACACCAAGATAATCCCTAAATGATCACATTTATGGGGATTCGAGTCGAGCTTTTGACTCGGTTATCAAAAACAAGGTGCCTCGTGGGGGAGACCCATGCTTATCCATGTACATATTATTTCTTTCTAATTAGTGTAATGTGAGGGGATTTGTGCCCTTCCAACCTTTGTTTCGTGGTTGTTTGTGCATTGTGGTTTTTAGATCATGATCTTCACGATTGGAGCCTCTCGTGTTCGTTTTATGGGAGCACTCGATCGTTTGCTTTGGAGACATTTCTCAATATCCAAATGATATATCCCTTTGATGTTCTAACCTTAGGTTTTTAGCACACTTCATAAACGGCTTTAAATTTGTTGGTTACACCCTTTCCATGCTAGATTAGGCATTCGACTACGTCTCTAGTATGGGGGTGTTTGCACCCCTAGACTCGAAACATTGAGGACAATGTTTAACTTTAGTATGGGGGGGGGGGGTGAATAGATACTTGCCTTGCCAAACCTTCACGCTTTCCAAAGTTTATCTTTTTGTTATCGTTTTGTTGCAAAATAAGGCTAAAAATGGCCAAATTTTAAAATTTTTCTCATTTTATATAAGTGTTTGAAGACACGAATGTAGATTTTCCGATGGCGAGAATAAGAGTAATTTTTGACTCGACCGTGCGTGTTGAGCACTTAGCTTTGATTCCTTAACTACACATTAGGCTAAGTCTCTTAAATGAGGACGAGAAATGATAGAGTTAATTATAAGTTACTATGCTAAATATAGAGTACTCGTATTCTTTCAAAAACTCATGTGTTCTCGTTATTTGCTTATTCTCCCTTCGCATGTAAATATTTTTTGCTTAATAAATATTGACTTAGCGGTTTAGTTAGGATTGTTGGGTTTCTAGTCTTTTCTAGTAGCTTCTGTGTAATTAAATTGGGAAGACATTAAGGTATCGCCAGCGTCACAGTTTTGAAGTATTGGCACCCGAATAATCGAAAGCTTCACCCAATAATAAGATTTCAAGTGCTCACCTAAATCTAGCAAACAATTTGAAGCCCCACAAGGCCGAAAAATCTATGCAAAATTGAAAGTGAATCAAGCCTTAATCTTCGAAGCTTTAAAGATCCAAAATTCGCTTTAGCGTGAGGATATACGTCTTTGGCTAATAAAACCACCGATGAGGCGGATAATAAAAGGCAAGGCAAGACCGAAGTCATAATAAAAGCTTCATGGCGAAGTTGAATAAAAGATGGAGGTAAACCAAAGATAATAAGGCCCTTCCGTTAGGGGGCGTATAAAAGTCTTGGTAATAAGTCTCATGTTCAAAACCGTTATAAAACCGTGTTTATCGATTCTTCTTGTCAACTTAATTTTTTGACATCGTTGTCTATTAGGAGGGGTTATTGATTTGATGGTCTTAGTTACACCGTTAGGACTCTATTTTTAGACCTAAATCTCTATTATCGCATAAGTCAACAATGTATCCTCGTGAAACATTCAAGACAAAATAAAATATAAGAGATACAACTTAGGAATAATGGGAGGATAAGTACGTGATTAGGGCATATGAGTAGTGTTAGCATTACTAACTTATAATGACAATGATCTCGTTGCACGCTTGGCATGGAATTAGGGTGAAAATCGAGGACGATGAAATTATTTCTAACGAAGCATTCACGTGTTCTTATTCTATGAACCTAAACTTCCCATTTTGCGATGAAAATCATACATTATGTCTAAAACGCAAGTAGTAGTAATAGTAGTAGTGTAGCTAGTTTATCATTCCAATAAAGTGAATAAAAATGAATTTTGGAGGTGCTATGATACTTTATTCTAGCATTGCGTGAGGGCACGACAATGGTTTAGTATAGGGGAGTGATGAGATTGCTTTTATACATAGTCTCATCGTCCAAATCGGGCTTAAAATGCATAAAATATCATTAAAACTGCCAACTATATGCTCGTGTTTGTTGCTTGTCTATTTTAGGTACGGATATTGAGGGAATGACAAAAAGATCACAAGAATCAATAAAAAACGAACACGAGAAACGAAGCCGCACAATGAACCGGACCCGAATCATGATTTTCCAAATTGGCCCTTGAAGTTTTGAAGATTGGCAACTTTAGTCCCTCATTTTTGAAGACTTGGCAAGTTAAGACCTTGAAGAAATAAAGTTATGCAAGAATGGTCCTTAAGGAATGAAGATTGTATAAGTTTAGCCCTTGGAAATAGAAGAAATTACATTGGAAGTCCTTACATTAAGTTTGAAAACTTAATTGTGCTAAAAATGACAAGTGATGAAAAGTCATTTACAAAGGAATGAGAGTTTGTTGCCGTTTAAAACAAAATGAACAAAAGAAAGGAGTATGGGGACTAATACTACCAAACAAGCAAACCCTCACCACCACTCATATCATGACACCTCACCATACCCGACCCTGCCCCACTTACCCAACCCATTTACCCTACCCAGACCCGCAACCCAACCCACCAGGTTTATTAAATAAACATGGTCAACTAATCCAGTCAACCCCTTAATTTTCCCCCCAAACACACTTTTTAAATTAACCCCACCCAAAAACAGATTAAACCTTCCCCAAATCACACATAAACCCTAAAAACCCCCAGTTCTAATTGACCTAATACTTAACTTAAACCCCAATTAACATTAGGGGTTTTACCCACAACCCCACTCCCAATACAAGACCCAACCCAGAAAACGACCTCCCCCTCTTTTGTCCCCTCAATGACACTCCCCTGACCCCACTTTTGTGCAAGAAAACAAAGGAGACAGTAAATCAAACGACCCATGTGATTTTCTTCCTCCCAAAGGCATCACCAACGGCTAAGATCACTTCATCACAACTGGCATATCACATGGAGCCTTTTTTGACCAAGACTTGAAGATTCGTCCAAGGGTAGCATTGGCATTTCATGCCATTAGGGTTTTATGTTCTGGATTGTTCTGTAAGCTCATATATAAGAGCACCCTTAGCTTAGCTTTTTCTCTGTTCCAGTTTCTAGTTTAAAAACTTTGTAATCCCTTTTTATTTAAATAAAGTTGGTATTTTTATGAAAAATTGTAATTCCTTTTGTTTTATAACAGTTGGTGTGGTGTTAAACTAGATTCTGAGTTCCATATTTGACATTAGTTTAAGGTTTTCAAAAATCAGTTTTGTTTTCAAGGTTTCTGAAAATTTGATTATTTTGATAAATCTTGTTCTAAATTTGGTTTTCCAAGTTTTGTAACTGGTTTGTATAAGTGTTTTGAAAGAGAAATACTTGGAAAGATTTTAAAAAGGTTTAAAAAAGGAGAAGGAAAATCAGTTTATTTTGCATATTGTGCTTGTTCATTTTTTCTTAGCAGGAAAGTTTGAAAAGCTATTGATTTTTGTCCAAGGTTCTGCACAGACCCGGGTCTGTTGGAGGTGGCTAAGCAGCCATTGAGGGACCTGGATGTAGGTCCCTCAAGGTAACCATCTTGTTCCAACGTTAGTTTTCAAAGTTTTCAGCTATATGAGATTTGGCATGAATTTGATTGTTAGATGTTGAAGTGTTATGATTGATGTTTGTTAATACAAGTTGGATGTTTTTATGCATGTTTTAAGCATTGGTAATCAGATTTGATAGGTTTTAAATTGATTTGGTTAACAAAAATTGGTTTTCAGTCACTAAAGGGGTGTTTGGATTAGGGTTTAACATTGGATAATTGTTGTTAATCTTGTGTTTAAACCTGTCTTATACACTTATTAGGGTGTTTTTAGGTTGTGTGTTAGTTTGATTTTCAGTTTGGTAAGGTTTTGAACCAAATAGCATGTTAAAATATTGAATATAGCAAAAAAATCAGTAACTATATCTTGTGCATGTTTTTGTGAGGATTTGTGCCTAAGATCTTGATCATTGCTAGAATTTAGGGTAACTGGATTGAGTATTGGTTATATGCTGATTGGTTAACATTGTGTGCAATATTTTAAGGTTGGAAATTCACTTGTGTGCATATTGAACCAGCAAATACTCACAGACCACTCATTTAGCTATATCAGTGATATTTGGTGCAATTTTGTGCTTGAATTTGTGTTGTACTTGCTTGTTTTGTGTTTGTATTGACTCCCTATACTCAACTGAGTATAGGGGTGCCCTTCTTGTCTAATCAAACATCCACAAAAGCCAAAATCAAGTCCTCTTGATCCTATCTGCACAAGTGAAGATATACTTTTTTTTTCTTTGTGTTCATCAGAAACACAATGCCTAACTGGGCATTGTTTTGATCTTAGCAGTTTGATTCTAGTTGTTTTTTTGATTATAAGTGTGTTTTAAAGCTAGTGTTAGTCACTGTTTTGAGTTTTTATAGTTTAAAAAAAAATATAAAAGGCCAAAAGGACGTGGCCAGGACTCGAACCTGCACCACTCCTCTCACAACACACACAACTTACCAGCGTGCCCTTGGGTCTTTTACTGCTAAGTATTCAAACCACATTGTATTTAAAGGGTTGTTGTTTGGGCTTTTCAAATTTAAGCCGTAGCTAAATAAGCTCTCACAAGCTTATTGGTTAAGCTTTTTGGCCAGATTTCATTTTTCTTGTGTTTGTCACTTACTTTAGGATTTTTTAGCATAAAGTTTTGATTTTTCTCTTTCTTTATTTATTTCTTATTAATTTTTATTTACCCGTTTTTAATTAAATAGTTTAAAAATAGTATAAGTAGTTTTAAAATTTTATAAAAAATGGTTTTAGGTTTTATTTAAGTAACTTGAGGTTTACATCACTTTAAGTTTTCAATAAGTCTTATTTTTGATTTTATATGATTTTAGGGTTTTTAACCAACTTTAAAATTTAATATAAAATTATTAAATAGGTTTTAGAAACTTTTAATTGCATTTCTGTCTTAGTTACATTATTTAAGATTTTTGGTAATTTTTTAGAATTTTTTAGTAAACTTTGATTTTTTTTTATTATTTTATTATTATTTTATTATTAAAAATTGAAAGTTTGATTTTCTAACTTTTTTCATTTTTCCTAGATTGTAGACATTTAATAAGAAATTTTGTAACTTTCCAAATATTTTTAGGGCTTTTCAATTATTTTCTAGAATTAATTTAAGTTTTAATTGATTTTAATAGTTTTTAAGTGTTTAAAAATAGTTTTATTTGGTTTTAAAATTTTTAAAAAAACTTTTTAGCTTAATTAGGTTATTTTTAAGGTTTACAAACTTTAAAATCTTGTTTGGGACTTTTTAATAATTAATTGTGATTTTTAGGGCTTTAATTAGCATTAAAAAGTCATTATCTAATTAATTAAAAGGTTTTAGCAAGTTTGGATTTTTTGTAAACTCTTAGAATATTATTGTGGATTTTTAGTAATTTTTAGGAATTTTTAGGTTAAATTTTTAATTTTGCACTATTTACGGTTTTACGTGATCGCCTTTTTCGTCTTAGTTTAATCCGTCTTCGTAACCGTCTTTTCTTTCTTATTTCTCTTTTCTTTTCCTCTCATAACAATAAAATCATCATTAATCAATTCTTAACACAACACACGTGCCTCCTCGAGAACGAACTCACACTTATTTTGGGTCATAACTTGTGGTTTTCCTAAACTACTCGTCAATACTTACCCTAATTGCCTTGTTTTCCTAAACAAGTGCAAAATTACAACTATCAAATACGTATATTCTTTATTGACTTGATTCCTCTCGCTTTCTTTAAAGATATCTAAAATTTAAAAGTTAACTTTAGTCTTTGGGTTATATATATTATATTCAAACTTTATTCAATTCTCATTTCTTCTTACAACGATTTCCAAAAATTCAAAAATACTGACACTACGACCCGGGGTTATTGAAATTTCATCACTAAGTTCCTAGTGATTTCTTTCTTTTCTATTCATAGATTAATCGGACCATTAATACATTTTCTCAATCTCATAATACATCTTACCCCAACCGGAAACATCAATACTTAACTTGTGAAATTCCTTTAATACTAAATATAGCACTCTCATCATTCCTTGAAAAATTGAATTCTCTCTGATCTGAAAAATTCATTCACCACCAGCTCTCGTATTCCTAACACGTCTTCTTCAAATAGACAATTACAATAATTGGTTTCGTTCCTCTAAAACATATCATCTCACTCATCCCTACTACCAATCCATTTTAAACTTTTTGACAACCTGTTGATCTTCTTTCCTTGGTATTCATTTCCATTATATCATTAATTCAATCATTAAATTTTATTTCATTCCATCCACACTCCTCGTTATTATCAATACTCAAAAATTTCAAAATTCAAGGTTCAATTCTCAATACTTTTAAATTTTTATAAGCCCTTTTCCTTCTCTTTCCTACTGAGTAATTTAACTACCACAGTGGACCTACAGAACTATAACACATCTCGTAATCATTTCGTTTAAAAATTACTACATACTTGATTCCAAACAAGTAATATTTCACAGTTCCAAAATAGGTACCACATCGTCGAAACTCAAGATTGTATAACTCACCTTATTCTTCTCTAATTAAGTCAACATACCACTTATCACTTTTCTCCTACCATTTGATAATGTTGAGATATCATCACGCAGCTCTACAGTTTCTTCAGATTCCTCTGATACTGACAATACAGGCACATAACTCAATCCATCCGCAACATTCACAACTTCTTTGGCTAATGAAGATCAGATCTCAAAACTACAACTTGGATGCATGAATGGGTTTCACACATTTAGTTCTTCTTTGTCAGCTTTATCAATGGTTCAACAATCAGTAAAAACCTTTCGATAAACCTTCGATAATACTCAGCTTAGACAAAGGAATTAACAAGCTTTAGTCGGCTTCATCGGTATCTACCAATCCTCAATCTCTTCAATCTAGTCAATATTTTCACGAATACCTCAGCCATAAATCGCACATTCCAGAATATACACTAACTCCAGCTAAAATTCATATCCAAAGAATTTCACTCATCATTCCTCTTTCCTTAACAAATTTTCAATTGTTATCAAATACTTTCCTCACCTTCCTTAATATTAACCAAACAAAACATCAATCATCAGCAATGGATACCGATTCTTGGTAATCAATTTGTTCAATCTCATAGCAATCATCTTATTGCCACAACATCCAGCTTCTTTTCTTGCTTTCAATACTACGTTTCTTATAACTTACCCTTCCATTTTTATTAGATTATTTTTGTTGTCTCATCCACCAATCCCAATAATTGATCAAATTACCATCCTCAATTTCCTATCATTGTCAAATGACAAAATATACAAGAAGCTTTCATAACTTCCAACACTAAACCAACACAAATTTCATTTCACAAGACGACAGTGAACTCTACAATTCCGAAGGAAAATCACGAAATACTCTTTAATACGAACACGTCTTCTCATTTTCTTTCGACTATTACTGGTGAAGTGTACTGAGAATACAACTTATTACAGTTTCCTCGTACATACCTTCTCATCTTCGACCAAACAATATCTTTAAATAGAAATCCCACTTATTAATTCTTGTAATCAGTACTCAATTCTCAGTAAACTTTTAAGTCAATCATTTCCATCTTTTCTTATCATACCCTATAACTTTCATTCCCATTCTAGCAATTCCCAACGCAGCCTTAGTTAGGAATTGTGTGATATTACCTAATTCCGTAAGTTCAGAAAATATCTTCCCAATATATATAATTATTAACAATCTTTCCATCGGTTAATTTATCATTTCAATTAATCGCTAATTCTTCTTGATTTCTCATCCTCAGGTCAACTAAAATCTAACATCTTCAAATTTTTATCGGATATATTATTCAAAGAATAGGCTAACTCAATGATCATCAAATAAGAATAATGCAAATTAAAACATCCGAATCTCAAAATTTATCAACATTTCCAAAAATATAAGCTGCAACAACAGAAACATTCTTTCCTATTGATTTCCATAATATGAACAATTTCTTTACCCATACTCTTTTTACCATAATGAAAACATTTCACGACTCCAGGAATACTAATCCCTATAACTTCATTCCTTGTTCTTCCTTCTGCAGCTCGACATCCAGCTAGTCCGTACTTGCGACAAGTAGATAGACCATTACCTATATGGTGAAAAATACCTCGTTTACACATTATAATTCCTCTTGCTTTAACAATTACAGTAACAGCATGAATACCATCCTTCCTTATCTTTGACTGTTGAATTCCGAGTTTTTCATTCCTTGTTGACATTCGCAGCAATACCGTCCTTTATATCTTTTCTGCTACACTTAATTTCGAATCAGGATCAATCTTTAAATTACTATTTCCTTTCGTCTATTCGTATATTTCCAAATTACTACTAATATTACGATATATCCATTAGTTACTCAAACTTATCCATCTAATTGTACATTTCCAATCACCATTGGTGTCGTAAGATACTCTTCACCACATCCCTTCTCATTATTATGAATCTAGCATGCAAACATCCTTTATAATCTTGCAGAATAGCAGCAACATCTCCAACTGGAACAGCAACATCTTCAGTCTCGGCACCTTGTTTACTTGCAACAAGATCAGCTTCAAACGTTCTAACTATTATTTCCATAATCATATAATCTACCCTAGAGGTTGTTAATTTTGGAGACATATTTCAAGAAACATAGTCACGTGGGGATCCACTAATGACAAAAAATATCTCACTTAATTCTTTTTACTGTTATCACATATGAAAGAAGCATGATAAGTATACACATCAAGATAGAAAGAAGGATCTTTTCATCAAGATATACCATGGATACTACATGTGCAAACAACACAATACTACCTAAATTCACCAATCGACTCACAAAAGAGAATAATAAAGTCACATCAAGATAATAAAGGGTAGTAGTAGATTGCATCCATAAAATCCGAGAAAATCGTGACAAGATCTGTCACTACAGTCAATTACCGTTATTAACCTAAACAACAACATGTTCCATCACAATACTACATCATAAAGTCTAAGTAATCCAAATACAACACAACAAGTACATAAACTAAAATACAAGAAAAAATCCTCACTTCATCGCTCCATAGGACTTGGCACATCATTTTCTCCAACTTGACTAGTCTCGGCTTCGTCCTCATCTGGTTCCAACTTGCTGCACCTCCTTTCTGGATCATACGACGGCGGATCCTCTCCTCCATACTTAAGATACACACATTGGCACGGCGGATACTTCATGTAGTGTGAATCAGCATACTTCTCATTGTCCTGAGACTTCCAGTATGGTTTAAGATATGGCCTAAGGTGGGCTTCATAATCACTTAACCTGCGTAGCGTATCTGTTTCTTCCTGATACGTCTTAAAGTCAGTACCATAACTTCTTACCTCAGCTCTAATCTCAGTCTTTCCAACTTTACTCTCAGTCCTTAAATTTCCACCCTCAGACTCCACAAAGTCATTCTTGTTATCCTCGTCATCTATCCACCATCCACTTTTACCCCACGTAAATAGAACCCCCGGTTTGCCTACAGCATATCCCTGCCTACTGCTATTAGGTGGTATATCGGCCATTTTCTGCAATCACAGAAAATTTAAGAGTACATAAGGTCATTATTCAAAATATATATGCAATGCATGGTCATGCAAATGCAAATGATTTACGTATGTCAATATATATGTATGTGATGCAATGCACTGCAAATGATAATTATGCAATGCTCATAAAAAGAAATTATGATGAAAGCACTTTGCGTTCTTTCATTAATACCAATACCTTATCATAGTATTTACTTAATAAATACTCAGGAATTCAGAATATTTTTTAGGGATACATCTATAATATAAAGAATAACTAAAATAAATAATCTTACCGGAGCCTTGCAGAGAAGTTGTGTTGCTTTTATAAAATACTTTCGATGCCAAAGTTATAGTTTAGGACATTTTCAAAAATCGACCTAATTCGCTATAACTAAAAGCTGTGATTATCAATCTTTAACACCCCCAAATTACATTGCGCATCGGAAATACACATTTGGGTGCTAAACTCAAACCTCATTACTAAAAAGACTTGGTACAATCTAAAAATGCAATATTTTGAATATAAGATAAAATAATACTATCTTTTAGCTTAAAGTTTTCAATCCCAATAAATTGATTTTATAAAATATCAGAGTAGCGTTTAGGTCCCCCAAAGATACCATCCCAAAAATACAAACTCTTTATCAACTATAAAATACTCAAAATTGATTTTTATAATTTTCCTGAAGTCAAGACAATATTTAATAATGACAGGGAAAGAAAACGGTTTCAGATTGAACAACTATAAAGGCGACACTATAACCTTCCCAAGCAAGCTCCTTGATCAACTCATCAGATTACCTGAAATATATGCTTAAAAAATCAACAATAATGCTGAGTGAATCTATAGGTTAAACAAAAATCATTTGAACACATGATAAAGTCAATCATAATCGTTTAATAGCATTGTGGCCATACAATCTATTAATCAGGCATTTCATCTTATAGCAATAGCTAATGAGTTGTATTAAGCTCATGACACCGACCTCTTAACTTAGTCACCTACGCCAAATGCCAGCATGACAATATGAATTCTATTGCCCCTACTAGGGTATCATTTGCAAGTTATACCACATTCTTATTCTCGTAAATTATCCTTCCCAAAGGTTACTTAGCGTAAAGCCCTGGTCTCAAAGAGGGTCGTCAACCCAATAGTACTATCATTTGAATAAGAGGTTATTCCCAACTCACAACAAAGAGTTAGAACATAGTTTACGGTTCATGAATTTGGGACTTTTGCAACTTAGGTACTTATACAATTCAAGGCAACATCAGGCAACATAGGCAGCATAGGCAACATAGGCAACATTTGGGTCCAACAATTATTCATGACATGTGATCATTTTATTTCAAATAGCATGTATCCTCCTCGCGGGTTTTGAAATCATTAAAAACAAGTATAAAGCGAGGCTATAGACTCACCTTGAGTAATAGCAATAGTAAGACGACTTTCAACGATTGATGATCCTCGACGAACACGAAATTCACAATCTATCAAGATAAAACACGCACCTTTAATAATATAGTCAAAGTAGTATTTCATACTTAATAAAATAAAATAAATAACTCAAAGTAAAAATTAAACTCACACCATTCTCATTTAAATAATTCCTACATACGTACACCTTTTACAATTTTATTTTATTATTTATTTCCTTTATTAAAAATTTGTCGATAGATATACTAATCGTTCAAACTGTTTTCCCTACTTAGACACGTCAAAAGTTTATGATACTACTCAGAGACTTCACTTACTATATATAAATAGTCCTCACAAAAGTTGGTTAAAAGATTTTACGTTTAAGGTTCCCTGCCCGACACATGTTTGAACTACAAAAACCGGACAGTTTTACGTCATCGATTCATATAATCATTTTGACCTCTATAAACGACTCAATTTGCAAAACCGACACTTATGTTTAAAAATATACTCAACATCTTAGGGTTTACCCTTCTAAATCCGTCCATGAATCATTTCAGAAACCTTTCTATAGTCCCCGAGATTCGATCCAAATATCAACAACAACTATATATTGTGCCGATACTCGTCTCCCGGTACACAAATAATCAAACTATCATAACTTCTCGCTCGTTTGGAGCTAGAAGCTCTAATTTATATCAAATCGAAGCTTATGATATCCTCTACAACAATATCTAATCAACTCATCTCATACTCAAACTTAAGTTTTCCAAAATTTACATTATAGCTGCTGGTCAAAAATAGCTTTTTAAAAATCACTCAAAATCATATTTTTAACCCATTTTGACATCATTTTTACAACTATAATCATCCTAAAACTGTTACTTCTAATCCTAACATCCCATATCATCCTAGATGATCAAATCCAATAGAACCTAATTCAAAAATTTAACATGCAACAAGTAAAAATCATACATAACATCATAAACACCTACATACAATCATTAAACAAGATCAAAACATATGTTTTTTCCTCAAAAATAGATTTTTATAAAAAGTTCATGCATGTGGATAAATTTATACCAAAATGTAGATAATGATGAAACTTAGATGGGTATTTGATTAGTTTCAATAGAGTAAAGCTAGATTTTTGATGATCAAGGGTTTTGTGTGGGTAGGGGTGACGGCATGAACAAGAGAGAGAGGGGAGGGATAGTGTTTTTGCTAGTTATAAGTTGGTGTGTGTTTTGTTATATTAGTTTTCCTTTTATATGTGGAAAGTTTAGGGTAGTTTTTGCCAATTGTGATTCTTATGGACCAAAATGTAAATACTTGTTTAAAAAGCGGGAATTTACTATTAGTCAATTTTGAAAATATTTACGGGTCTCGGGTTTCATAAAAATACTTCTTAAAACTTAAAACGCACACAAAATATGAGATTATATAGTCCCGGCACGACTTAATACGGAATTAAAAATAAAAACGTCAAAACATCAAACATTGACATGACTAAAAATAAAACGTAAAATTTCGGGCATCCGTTGATATCGCGATCACTAATAATCCTCGTAACTCGTCAAAACCTAAAAATATAACTTTCAACATTCGTTCAATTCAAATCACCAATCATCATAACATTCAATCTCGTAAAAAATTTCAAATATATACATAAAATATAATTAAATAATGACCACGGGTTCGGGTTATCACATGTTTTTATATGAAAACAGTATTTTAATTAGCCAAGAGCCCATAAAGGTCATAAGGTTCACCGTGCATGAACACATAGAGGCGTGACCTCATCATGCAATTAGAGGGATTGCCTTTAATTCTAATAGTCTGGGTAGGAGGGATCAACTCCTTGTAAAGGATGCAAGGCACACACCACATTTACCATGAAAAATCCTGCAAAACATGTAACTAGGATGCACCCATACGCCCCACATGATAATATAAATATATGGCCAAAACTGAAAGGGACGCCACGAGCAATCACTCCGTCGTGAGAAAGTCATAACAATGGTGCCTCTAGTGTTATGGTTATGGTACCTCCATAACTAGATGAGGTGACATGCATGTATATATAGCTCAGGCATTTAAAAAAAAACATAAGCATTCAAGACATATAAAATATTGGGGAAAACAATTGGCTGCAAATGGGGAATCCTAATCATACATATGAAGGAATGTCCATACTGAAGGACGGATATCCGTACCTTATGTCTAGTGAATGATGAAAGATGAAATGATGAAAAGTCCTACTCTATTACAACCATGGTTTTGGGGTTCGTCACTTAGACAATAGTTTAGGGTGTTTTGTGCAAATATGTGCTTTTATGTGCTTATGTGTTTATTTTATATGTTTGGAGTGAGGTTTGGATATCATTTATAGGTAAATGGTACTCATAAGTAAATCGAGGAACGGTTATTTCATGTTCATGAGCTCACAAGTTGGTGACTACGAAATGAAGTGGTGTTATTTTGGTGTTTTATGTATACATATAAGTATAATAGGAAATCATATTTTTACGATTTAAGGTTTAGCATTTAGAGGTCTCGGATGAGGTAATTAGTCACATGAATATTTTTTGGGATGGTTTTAAGTCATTTAGGACTTAGTTATATAGTTTATTTCATATTTCAAGAGTTTTTATAAAAACTATATATTTTTACGTCTTTTACGGTATACGCGTAAATTGACTAGTTTTTAGTTTTGAGGTTTTGGAGGTTTTAGGAGCTGAAATAAATTCAGGAAACTTAAGGTATTATTAATAATATATTAATAAGTAATAAAAAGAAAAAAAGAAAAAAATATAGGGGTATAGTCGGTTTGTAAACGTAGGAAGAAAAAAAATGGGAAAACAGGGAAAAAGGAAACCGGGCTTTTGTACATGGGGCAAGGACTTGTTAGAAAAGTATATCATGTCTTTTTATTAATCAGAACACTCATAAAATCCCTGGATATCAAGGTTTAGTCGGCATCAATGGAGATTTTTAGGGTTCTTCATAATTTTCTTGTCTTCTAAAAATTCCAAGGTAAAACCTATGTTGCTCTTTTCGATTAAATTATTTTCAACTCGTTCTTAATTAATACATGATAGATCTAAGGTTAGGTTAATTATGAATTCTTTATTATAATGTTATAAACATGATTAGATTAATTAGAGATACTAATTATACATGGTGATGCTAATTAATTAAGCTAATTATATTAAATTAGTTTTTAAAAACTGGGCAGAATTTTAGGTCACTTGTTTTGATCATATCTAAAGTTCTACAAACCCTTATTTTGCAATAAAAATACCCTTGAAAAGGTAATTGAGTTGACTTTCAAATTCAAGAAACGGGAACTAAATTGGAGGTCGGAAAGTGGGTCAAGAACACGTTACAACAGTCGGAGGTCAAAGCAGTTTTGGAATCAATCGGGTTTAAATTAATAGTTTAAGATGGTTAGGGTACTTAGGAGTATAATTAGACCTTCAAACTAACATGAGACTTGGATTATATATTAAATAAAATATCTGGAGGAGGAATAAACAAATGGGTTAGGGTAAGACCCTCTTATCATAACAAATGTTTCATATGTTCAAAATCAGTAAATTCTGGATTAGGTAAAAGTATATATATATATATACATATATATATATATATATATATATATATATATATATATATATATATATATATATATATATATATATATATATATATATATATATATATATATATATATATATATATATATATATATATATATATATATATATATATATATATATATATATATATATATATATATATATATATATATATATATATATATATATATATATATATATATATATATATATATATATATATATATATATATATATATATATATATATATATATATATATATATATATATGTGTGTGTGTGTGTGTGTGTGTGTGTGTGTGGAGGCCTTAACAGAAGCTTTAAGGTTGAGGCCATATAAGAGAGTTATCTAACACATATAAGGGCATAGGGTTTCTTTTAAAGGGCATGTTAGTTTGGTTAAGGTGGTGTTCGACCCATAGTTTGAAGTATGAAAAACGGGACTGTTTTGGGTTAAATGTTAATGGGGCGAGTTATGAACTAAACTAAGTTAAGGGCTTTAAAGAGAGATGTAATGAGATGAATATGGCATATAAATGAGGTTAAGTTTTAGTATAAGTTTATATATCCATCATGGATTGATGAGCCATTTTGGTATGTGGTCCATGTCTTGATTGTATACGTTTGTGTGTTTAGATTTTTGCTAGAGCACGAATACTTGAAGAAGCTTGTTCAGGTGAGTTTCATAGTCCCATGTTTCTATGATTTATAAATGTTTTGAATTCCAGATGAGATGGAAGAGACACTGTGTGGTTTTGTAACTAGTGTTGTGAATTTTTTGTGGTTTGTGATGGACTTGTGTGTACATTTATGTGATTAACCGCTATGTGATTCTTGATTGTTATTGTGGTTTTACTTGGTACCAAGGGGATGTTGACAGGGCGGGGTAATAAGTGTGTAAACACTTATCCTTTTGCCACTAAAATCAAGGAAAAACAAGACCTAATCATGTGTTTAATGTCTTAAAAGTCGGAATTACGCGTGGTTTTGTGTTCTCGTGTTTAAATAGGTACAAATGATCTAAAGAAGAGAAAACACGGGATTTCACGGTCAAATGTCGAAGAAAAGTCAAGAAAGAGTCGAAGACAAGATCAAAAGACCAAAAGTGTGCCAAGATCACGAAAACCGGCTAAGTCCACTTAAATTTGAAGAAATGATCAAGAAAGTCAGACTCGAGCTCGTTTTAATGGAATTTATCATTTTTGGAGATTTTGGGCTTAGTGGGTCCCACAATTGGGTTAATGGGCCCAGAGGCCCATTTGAAAGTATATTTTACTTGTTAAAAAACTACTCAGCCCAAACTTAGCCCAAATGTTAAACAAGTTTTGGACGGCTGGAAATATCCAAAGCCCATTTGCTTGAAAACAAAGGAACGAAATGGAACAAGAACTTGGACCTTAAGCCCATATCTCAACAAAAACATAGAAACGGGATTTTTCACTCTTGTTTTGGCAGTCAACTCTCACCAGTCAAACTTACATAACTTTTCATCCCAATCCGCATTTACTCCCTCACACGTGTTATAAGTTTACCCCACTCACAATATTAAAAATCCATTTCACCCACCATTCGTTAAAAACAAGGTCTACCCTCACTGTTTATTTTCTCTCCCACAGCCTCCTTCTTCATTTTTTACCCTAACCCTAAAATCACCATATCAAAAATACCTAATAAAAATTGGGGGTTTCACAAAAAACGTGTGATTCACACGTTTACATATTAAATCCCTAGAAAAATAGGGGCAAACACTCAAGGAGTGATCCTCTCTCATCTGACATGGCCTAATCTTGCCATTTGATTGGTTGAACCATATAACCATTACCAATCCCACCAATATAAATCATCCACCTCAGCCTAAAGAAACACAACTAACACAAATCTCTCCACGCTGGCAATCCAAGTCACAAGGGATGATTTTCAGCCGTATGATCAAGAAATTAGAAGAGAGAGAAGAAGAAAGAGGGAATGGACGATAGAGATCAATTGCTTACAAGAGAAGCCAAGATTAGGGTTTCTGGGGGTTCTCCTATAAAAAAGCCCCCTCTATCATGTAATCATGCGTGCTTTTCTTTATTTTTTTCTAATTTTCAGAAAAATTGATTTAGGGTTTTTAATCTTGTAATTTCTTTCAATTTCAATATTGTACTCTTGATTTAAATTAATGAAAAGTTAATTTCGTTTTAATTCTGTCTCATTTTTAATTTCAAGTTACTATTTTTTTAATCTGTTGATAAAACTATTGTTACTGTTCTTCGTCCGAATTATTATATAAAATAAAAAAGAAAAAAAAAGAAAAAAAAGAAGATAAAGAAAGTGATATCAATATTTCCCCTACTGGGAAATATTAAAAATATTGTCGTTATTGTTCATAAAATGAAGAAGATGATGATGATGTTCGTTGGGTAAGAAGGAGGTTTTATTTGCTGTTTGGTTTCGGTAATAAGGGGGCTCAGCGCCTTACCTTCTTCCCAAAGGAAATCGTCACAAGGTTCTTACATCTTTTGATTTTGTTAATTTTTAGATTAGTTTTAGTTATTTAATTGAAGTTTGAATCTACTTGTGTTTGGTTATATGTTTAATTTTTAAGTCTGCTATTAATTGGCTAAGTTATTTTCGGTACATGACTCTTTTATGGTTATTCAGTTTCTGCTCATTTTGGTTTTGAGTTGTCTGTTTGGTTTTAGGACTTTTGAATCTTCTTAAGTTTTATATTTAGTTGTTTCTCTTTGAAGAGTTCTGATTACCTATTTTTTTATTTGGTTTGGTTTAAATCTTTTATCTGTTCACTGGTATGGTAGGATAATTAGGTCTGCTTGAGTTTTCGTTTTAATTACTGGTTGGTTTGGAGTAGTGTAGATCTGCTTATTTTAGGTAATACATATCTGCTTATTTGGAGTTTTTGGTTTAATTGTAATCTGCATATCTGTATTTCTTTTTATGTGCTTATTTTGTTTAGATCTGCTTATGTGATTAAGTGCTTATGCTTATTTAGCTTATTTAACTGCTTTTGTTTGTTTTTAATATTGTGTTGCACAAGCTACAGATCCCATTGATCTGTGGTTTTATTTGTCCAAAGAAAAAGTTCTAAAAAAAATTCAGTATAAAAAATATATATATTAAGTAGAATTCTGTCTGGGGTGAGATTCGAACCCCAGACCTCTTGTTCACAAGTCCAACGCCCCAACCAGTTACTCTAGGCATGTTCTTGTGTTTGTTTTCCATTAATTAAATTAATATAGGTAAGTTTAGATTTGGCAGTTTATTTTAATTAAATTAGTTTAAATCAAATTTAGTTTAATTTAAATTAAATACAAAAGTTTTTTTTTATTTTAATTATCAAGTTTATTTTGAAAAATAATATTTTATTTCTTTATTAGTTAAAAGTTTTGTTTCAATTAAGTTTTTTTTTCTTTTAAAAAATATAAAAAGGATAAAAAAATATTTTAATTTTATTTACTTTTATAAATTTACATTAGTTTTAAATTTCTTTTATAATTTTAAATAGTTTTTTTATATAGATTTAAAAGTAGATTTAAATTATTATTTAAATTTTAGATTTAAAATTAGTTTTCAATTTATTAACTTTTGTTTAAAAATAGATTCTAATTAAAAGTTTTTAAGTTTTATTAATTAGTTAAATTTTATTTTCAAATTATTAGTTTAAATAGTTAATTAAAATAGATTTCTTTTAATTAAATAGTTTTAAATTAGTTTAAAAATACCAAAAATAGATTTTACCAAAAACAAAGTTAAGTCGATACGTTAAACCGGAAATCAAATTCGAGTCGAATCGAGGAAAAACGAACTTAATTGCAAAACATATAAAATCCTAGTTTCAAATTGGCGCCGCTGCCGCTTCGCTCGTACGATTGACGATTTTTCGTGAAGACGTTTGGATTTTGGGATCCGTTCTCTTTGAACGTTACGTTTCTTGTTAACAAAATCAAAAATACAAAAAAATCAAAAACTTAAAAATATAAAAACAAATTAAAAAATCACAAAAGCAATTTCTTTCCTAAGAATTGCAACAAAAAAATTAAAAAAATATAAAAGTAATACTTTTTAGTATTACACCAAAAATATTACGTATTTGTGTTAATTTTTAGATTCGATTTCTTTCGATTTTTCTTGTGAATATATATTTTTCTAAAAAAATACAAAAAGATTTTTCCTTTTACTATAGTATATTACGTAGCACAATAAAATTACCTACTTTTCAAATAAGCCTTAGTTGGGATTTCATCACCTAACTATTGTAGTCGCATCCATAACGAAAAAAAGGGCAAAATAGATAAATACTAGTAAGACGTTTGAACTCGACATATACAAACTATAAGGTGGGTATAAGGCGACGTGCTATAAAAGGCCGTCTAAGGAAAAAGGTTTTTAAGTGCTTTGTGCCACCTCGTTTCCCCGCTTGCTTGTGCGTATATTGAGAGGGACGACCGATTATTGGTTTGCCAACTCAATTAGTATTTACGTATATATTTTTGTAACTTTTTCATATTGCTCCTCGAGAGGGAAAATCCTTTTCCTCTCAAAGTCGACCGAGGTCACCTACCTCATTCCAAAGTTTTAATTGTATGCGCACTCGCGCGCATACATACATACCGATTGGTGTACCAAATACTTCTAATTCTTCTAAAAAGAAGAAGAAGAAAAACAAAAAGACCGTCATTAAAGCCGATCCCAGAATCGAGCTTTCGACAATACGATGGCAACAGATAATCGACCAATGATTGAGATTCTACAATCTCACGTTGAAGGAAACGATGACGCGATTGTGGTGCCAAATATTGGAGCTAATCATTTCGAACTTAAATCTGGTTTTATTCAAATGGTTTCCGCTACACCATTTTTAGGCCGTACTAATGATGACCCACACGCTCATATCAAACGTTTCATCCAATTAGCTAATACCGTCAAATACAATGGGGTGCCACAAGAGGCCGTTCGCCTCCAACTTTTTCCTTTTTCCCTCGAGGGACAAGCCCGGATTTGGCTTGATAAGGAACCACCCCAAAGTATTATCACATGGATCGACTTAGAGACCAATTTCATTAACTACTTTTTCCCACCATCACGGACCACGTCCTTAAGGAATGAAATAATCAACTTTGAGCAACAATATGGGGAAACGTTTAGTGAGTCTTGGGATCGTTTTAAAGATCTTTTGAGAAAATGTCCACAACACGGTTTTACTAAAGTTCATCAAATCAACACGTTTTATAATGGTTTAACTCTAAACGACCAAGACTCACTTAATAGTACCGCGGGGGGCAATATTCTTGTGAACACCATGAACGAGGCTTGGGCCATTATTGAGAACAAGGCAAAAGTGCGAGCCAAAAGTGTTAGGGCTAATATGGCAAGTGCTAGTACGAGTAATAATGAGGTGAATGATCAAATTAATAAACTTACTTCACTTGTTGAAAAACTCGCTCTAAAAACCGATGCCCTCACTACACATGTGCATGCCGTGAAAGAAAAAAGTGAAACGTGTGAGACTTGTGGTGGACCACATTCGTACTATAATTGTGACAAGGTTTACAATGATCAACAAGAAGTTTATGCTTATAATAACAATGAAATTGTTCGGATTCAATTCAAACCAAATGTTGATGTTAACCATTTGTCTTACAAGTCTAATAACTATTTGGCTCCCCCGGGTTTTGTAGCACCACAAAGACCACCCCCACCCGCCCAAAATAGGAACCAAGGTCCTCAACGGGGTAATTTTCAAGGAAATTCTAATCAACGGGGTTTTAATCAAAATCTAGGGAATTTTCAAGGGCAAAACCAAGGGTTAAATAATCAAGGATATAATAACCAAAGTTTTCAAAATCAAGGATTTAATCAAGGTTCTAATCAATATCAAAACCAAGGTTTTCCTAATCAAGGTTATAATCAAATGAACATGCATAATCCTCAAATGGACTTGGTTTTACAAAAATTATCCGACCATGAACGAATCATGAGAGAGATGCAAGAACATAATCGACAAATGCAAGAATCGACCGATAAGAAATTTTTGACTATGATTCAAACCTTTCGTCCCCAAGGTGCCCTCCCTTCGAACACCGTGACCAATCCTAGGGCTAATGTTAATGCTATCACTACTAGGAGCGGTAAGACCACCGTAGAACCTTCCCCACCTAACCAAGGACCCGAGATACCTTCTTCTTCGACACAACCTCCTTCTTCTTCCACTTGTGACATACCTCCCGTTATGCATTCGTCTACACCTTATGTTCCACCGATACCTAAATTTTCTACCACACCTTCGGTTCCAAAACCGGTTCCATCACCTTCTATTTCTATTCCTCCTCCTCCTCCAAAGGATGTGAGTGAGCAATCCACTCCAAAGCCTTCATCTCAACCCAATATACCTTATCCCTCAAGGTTGCGAAAAGAGAAATTGAAGAATAAGGATGATATTCAAGTTTCGAACTTCCTAAAAATGTTCAAACAATTGAATTTTAATATCATATTTGCCGAGGCGCTCGCTTACATGCCTAAGTACGCTAAGATGTTTAAGGATCTTTTAAGTGATAAGGAAAAGTTGCTTGATATTTCCAATACCCAATTGAATGAGAATTGTTCCGCGGTTCTTTTGAGAAAATTACCGGTTAAGTTACGAGATCCCGGTCGATTCCTTATTCCTTGTAATTTTCCGGGTGTTGAGAATTGTATGGCCTTGGCGGATCTCGGAGCAAGAATCAATCTTATTCCATTGTCCCTGTGGAAACAATTATCTTTACCCGAGCTATTCCCCACTCGTATGACACTGGAATTAGCTAACCGTACGGTTGCTTATCCGGTGGGGATAGCCGAGGATGTTTTTGTAGGAGTCGACAAATTCACTTTCCCCGCCGATTTCGTCGTAGTCGACTATGAAATGGATCCCCGTGTTCCCTTAATTGTGGGACGACCCTTCTTGAGAACCGGGCGTACATTAATTGATGTAGCCGCGGGTGAACTTATCATGAGGGTCGGGGATGACAAAATCGTCTTTAACATGGGTAAACTTTCCAAACTTCCCGATAAGCCCGAATCCGTGAATTTCATCGATGTGCTCGACGAAGCATGCGAAGAACATTTTCACGAGGCTTGTAAGAGCGGGATTTCTCCTTTACCTCATGTTGAGACCGTAGCTTCTACTGCTCCTTCATTGACTCCATTTGGAGAAAGTGACTTAGATGATTTTGAAGCTAGCTTGGGTCCTCTCGAGATTAACTATGATAATTCTCCCACCAATTGGGATGAAGACATTCGTACTATTGAGAGACTTCTCAATGAGGACAATATTTCTCCACCTACTCCTAAGGAAGTTACAAACGATGATCCTACTTTGACTAAGCATTCCATTGATAATCCGCCGGATTTAGAGCTTAAGGATTTACCGTCTCATCTAGAGTACGTTTTCTTAGAGGAGGATAGTAAGTTGCCCGTCATTATTGCTAAGGACTTAAAAGAAGATGAAAAATCCCGACTTATCGATGTGCTTAAGAATCAAGAAAGCAATTGCTTGGAAAATATCCGACATTCGCGGAATTGATCCTAATTTTTGTACTCATAAAATTCTCATGGAAGATGACTTTAAACCCGCAATCCAAAATTAAAGAAGGGTTAATCCAAAAATTCATGAAGTCATTAAGAAAGAAGTTATCAAACTTCTCGATGCCGGAATGATTTACCCTATCTCGGATTCGCCATGGGTTAGTCCCGTCCATTGTGTGCCTAAGAAAGGTGGAATCACCGTTGTTCCCAACGAAAACAACGAGTTGATTCCTACTCGACTCGTAACGGGTTGGCGAGTTTGCATCGATTATCGTAAGCTCAATGATGCCACTCGTAAGGATCATTTCCCTCTTCCTTTCATGGATCAAATGCTCGAGCGTTTAGCGGGTAATGATTTCTATTGTTTCTTAGATGGTTTTTCCGGATATTTTCAAATCCCTATCGATCCAAAAGACCAAGAGAAAACCACATTCACTTGTCCCTATGGAACATTTGCTTACAAACGAATGCCTTTCGGCTTATGCAATGCTCCCGGGACTTTCCAAAGGTGTATGATAGCGATATTTCATGACATGGTTGAAGAAACTATGGAAGTCTTTATGGACGATTTCTCGGTCTATGGTGATTCTTTCTCTTCTTGCCTTGCTAATTTAGAACGTATGCTCCAACGGTGTGAAGACACTCGTCTCGTTCTTAATTGGGAAAAATGCCATTTCATGGTAAAAGAAGGCATCATCCTCGGTCATAAAATTTCCAAAGCCGGTATCGAAGTCGACCGTGCTAAAGTTGACGTCATTACTAAGTTACCTCCACCTACCACCGTCAAAGGAGTTAGAAGTTTTTTAGGCCATGCGGGATTTTATCGACGTTTCATCTAAGATTTCTTGAAAATAGCTCGTCCAATGACTCATCTCTTAGAAAAGGATGCTCCTTTCATCTTCTCTCAAGAATGTCTCGACTCTTTCGAACTTCTTAAAGGTAAATTAACTAAGGCACCGGTCTTAGTCTCTCCAAATTGGGAGTTACCTTTCGAGCTCATGTACGATGCTAGTGATTTCACGGTAGGAGCGGTTTTAGGTCAACGAGTTAACAAACATTTCCAACCCATTCATTATGCTAGTAAGACAATGACGGGGGCTCAATTGCATTATACCACTACCGAAAAAGAGCTTTTAGCCGTAGTGTATGCTTTTGAGAAATTTCGCCCCTATCTTGTTCTTTCCACCACCATCGTTTACACCGACCATTCCGCCTTAAAATACTTGTTGACCAAGCAAGATGCTAAACCGAGACTCCTTCGTTGGGTTTTGCTACTACAAGAATTTAAAATCAAAATTCGTGATAAAAAGGAGCGGAAAACCTAGCCGCGGATCACCTTAGTAGACTTGAGGATCCTTATCAAGGGGATACCCCATGGTTTGCGGACATTGCAAACTATTTGGCGGGTGGTGTTCTTATCGAAGGGTTATCGTCCCAACAAAAGAAAAAATTCTTCAAGGACGTTAAAACGTACTATTGGGACGACCCTTATCTTTTCAAGCAATGTGCGGATTTAAACATTCGTAGATGTGTTGATGGTCCGGTGGCTTTACAAATCCTTGAAGCTTGCCATAAAGGACCTACCGGTGGTCACTTTGGTCCTAATTACACCGCTAAAAAAGTTTTCGACTCCGGATTCTATTGGCCCTCCATTTATCATGATGCACATGAAATGGTTAAACATTGTGATGCTTGCCAAAGACAAGGCAAGATCACACATAAAGATGAGATGCCTCAAAATTTCATCCAAGAGTGTGAAATCTTTGACGTATGGGCCATCGACTTTATGGGGCCGTTTCCATCATCGAAGGGAAACAAGTACATCCTCGTAGCCGTTGACTACGTATCCAAATGGGTTGAAGCAAAGGCTTTACCTACTAACGATGCGAGGGTGGTTGTTAACTTCTTGAAACAATTGTTTGCTCGATTCGATGTGCCTCGTGCTATTATTAGTGATCTCGGGACTCATTTTTGCAATGATCAATTTGCACGAGTCATGGCTAAGTATGGTGTCAATCATCAACTTTCCACTGCGTATCATCCTCAAACTAATGGACAAGCCGAGGTTTCTAACCGTGGTCTTAAGAGAATCTTAGAGCGAACCGTGGGAGAGCATCGTGCCTCATGGGCCGATAAATTAGATGATGCTTTGTGGGCTTTCCGTACCGCTTATAAGACACCTATAGGTTGTACCCCTTATCGCCTTGTGTACAGAAAGGCATGCCACCTCCCCATTGAGTTGGAGCATAAGGCTTATTGGGCCTTGAAATGGGCTAATTTCGACATTAACAAAGCCGGTGATCATAGGAAAATCCAACTTAATGAACTCAATGAACTTAGGAATGAGGCTTATGAAAGTTCATTAATCTACAAGGAGAAGACTAAGCTCATTCATGATTCCAAGATTAAAAACCGAGGTTCCATGTTCGAGATCAAGTTTTACTCTTTAACTCTCGGTTGAAAATCTTTTCGGGTAAACTTAAGAGCCGTTGGTCCGGTCCATTCACCGTGGCCCAAGTCTTTCCTTATGGCACCATTGAGCTATCCAGACCAAATGGGCCTAAC
This sequence comes from Glebionis coronaria, assembly GCA_025667525.1. Classification (NCBI taxonomy): domain Eukaryota; kingdom Viridiplantae; phylum Streptophyta; class Magnoliopsida; order Asterales; family Asteraceae; genus Glebionis; species Glebionis coronaria. Next base: position 272,129 of record JANFOE010000135.1, read on the forward strand.
TTTAAGGTGAATGGCCAACGGGTTAAGTTGTACTATGGAGAGGACATCTCTCACGAGATGATTCCATCCATCTCCACATTTCCCTTGAATTAATTCGGGAAATCGAGTCGAGCTAGAGACTCGTGATAAATAAATCAAGCATCGTATAACTAGGTTAGATTTTTACCTTTACCATCCTTTCCACCCTTTTTCGCCTTCGTCCATGTCCACCAATAAGTGTAGGGGGTGCCAAGTAGGTTGTTTGTGTGTTGTGATTGTGTGCAGGGACATGTGCTTTGATGATCCACGTTTGGTACTTTTGACGCGACCCGTGATCCCGTGTTCCCGTGTACCCGGTTCTATCAAAACTATTGTGATTCATACTTGTATATAAATAAAACGAATAAATGTAATCACTTTAGTTGTCCCTTCCTTAACTTGATTTTAAACAACGTACTCAATGTCCTAAGTGTAGGGGAGTTTATTCTCCCACATGCTTAAACATTGAGGACAATGTTTATATTAAGTGTAGGGGGACTTCTATCGAATTTTAGTGGGCTTTTCCATGAATTTGACCCCATTTAACAGGAAAATTTAAAAAAATTTCAACGTTTTTCAAATTTTTGATCTATTTTGGCCTAGTAGTATTTTTATTTATTTTCTTTCCTATTATTATCGCATCGCAATAATTTCCATTCCAAGAATAAAGTCAAAAAAAAGAATAAATAAATAAAATGGTTTTAACAAGTTTAGATATCTTTGATATATTAGGCCCGTCGTGAATATTTTGACTCAACCCGAGTTTACTTATCTAAGTTTACTCTAGCTAGTATCCTTAACCATATGGACCTTAATTGGTTTATTAGGCTAAGCATCCACGAGTCTCATTACTTGAGATTTTAAATTGTAGAGAACGAGAGATGATAGAGTTTATTATAAGTTTGGTATTCTTTCATTAACTTATGTGAGTTAGTTATGAGCTTTTTCTCCCATCGCTTGTTAATAAATATATTTGCAATAAATAAGGTTGTACGATTTAAAAGGTTACTTAGCTTCTAGCACAAGATCGTTTAAAAGTTGCTCGGTATTAATTAGAGTTCATAGCCAAGGCATAACTTATTGAAGCGGGACGTGAAGATTGGCTTATCCAAAAAGGCCCTAACAAGGCATGAGGATACCCGAGTCCAAAAAGGCCCTCGCAAGGCATGAGGATTCACTTTTTGCTAAAGATCCTAAGATGATGTGAAGATCATTAATCCAAATCAATATGAAGGATCAAGACACACGACGAGAAGCAATTACTCCCCTAAAGATCATGGAGAAGTCTATCCAAAAAGACCCTAACAAGGTATGAGGATAAATAGATCCAAGTCCAAAAAGGAGGCGGATCGTTGTATATCAAAATCTTAAATAAAGAAGAGGATAAATGAAGAAGTCGTGGTCAATGTTTGAAGCATCTTTCACTCCTTATGAGGATGTATACCAAAATGAAGAGAAGACCATAATTTCAAGATCGTCTCTCAAGATTTGAAGTTTGAAGTACAAGCCAAATATCGGTCCGAGAAAGGTCTCAAATCGTGAAACGAGTTATGCCAAGATATGAACTTTTTGAGGTTTCGAGAAGCAGTTTTAAAAGATTTTGTCCTTTAGCTAACTATTGATTAAATCGTCCCACTTTATTTTCGGCCTTAATAAATTATCGAAATAAGTAAAAAATGCATCCTCGTGATCATTCAAGACAAAAATAAATTACAAGAGATACACCGTAGGAATAAGGGGGTCTAAGTGATTAACTTAACCACATGAGCAAGTGTTAGTTGTGCTAACTTATGGTAAACAATGATCTCGTTTTTAAGCTTGGTATGGGGAACGTGAAACTTGAGGGTGATTAATATTCATGACACCAAAGCCCTAATTCAAGTCTTAGATTTCTTTACAAGTTTCTTCCATCGAATAATTTCCAAGTTAATAAATGATTATAATTTTTGTCTCCTTTTAAATTTTTATCTTTTCGTCAAAGTAGTAGTAGTAATAGTAATAGAGGCCATCATGGATTGATTATGAGAAAAATGTAACTATATGCTTTGAAATAATGCATTGCATGGGGTCATTGCAATGGTCAAGTGTAGGGGATTTAATAAGTGTGTAAACACTTATCCTTTTGCCACTAAAATCAAGGAAAAACAAGACCTAATCATGTGTTTAATGTCTTAAAAGTCGGAATTACGCGTGGTTTTGTATTCTCGTGTTTAAATAGGTACAAATGATCAAAAGAAGAGAAAACACGGGATTTCACGGTCAAATGTCGAAGAAAAGTCAAGAAAGAGTCGAAGACAAGATCAAAAGACCAAAAGTGTGCCAAGATCACGAAAACCGGCTAAGTCCACTTAAATTTGAAGAAATGATCAAGAAAGTCAGATTCAAGCTCGTTTTAATGGAATTTATCATTTTTGAAGATTTTGGGCTTAGTGGGTCCCACAATTGGGTTAATGGGCTCAGAGGCCCATTTGAAAGTATATTTTACTTGTTAAAAAACTACTCAGCCCAAACTTAGCCCAAATGTTAAACAAGTTTTGGACGGCTGGAAATATCCAAAGCCCATTTGCTTGAAAACAAAGGAACGAAATGGAACAAGAACTTGGGCCTTAAGCCCATATCTCAACAAAAACATAGAAACGGGATTTTTCACTCTTGTTTTGGTAGTCAACTCTCACCAGTCAAACTTACACAACTTTTCATCCCAATCCGCATTTACTCCCTCACACGTGTTATAAGTTTACCCCACTCACAATATTAAAAACCCATTTCACCCACCATTCTTTAAAAACAAGGTCTACCCTCACTGTTTATTTTCTATCCCACAGCCTCCTTCTCCATTTTTTACCCTAACCCTAAAATCACCATATTAAAAATACCCAATAAAAATTGGGGGTTTGACCAAAAACGTGTGATTCACACGTTTACATATTAAATCCCCAGAAAAATAGGGGCAAACACTCAAGGAGTGATCCTCTCTCATCAGACATGGCCTAATATTGCCATTTGATTGGTTGAACCACATAACCATTACCAATCCCACCAATATAAATCATCCACCTCAGCCTAAAGAAACACAACTAACACAAATCTCTCTACGCTGGCAATCCAAGTCACAAGGGATGATTTTCAGCTGTATGATCAAGAAATTAGAAGAGAGAGAAGAAGAAAGAGGGAATGGACGATAGAGATCAATTGCTTACAAGAGAAGCCAAGATTAGGATTTCTGGGGGTTCTCCTATAAAAACCCCCCTCTATCATGTAATCATGTGTGCTTTTCTTTATTATTTTTTTATTTTCAGAAAAATAGATTTAGGGTTTTTAATCTTGTAATTTCTTTCAATTTCAGTATTGTACTCTTGATTTAAATTAATGAAAAGTTAATTTCGTTTTAATTCTGTCTCATTTTTAATTTCCAGTTACTATTTTTTTTAATCTGTTAATAAAACTATTGTTACTGTTCTTCGTCCGAATTATTATATAAAAAAAAGAAAAAAAAAGAAAAAAAAAGAAGATAAAGAAAGTGATATCAATATTTCCCCTACTGGGAAATATTAAAAATACTGTCGTTACTGTTCATAAAATGAACAAGATGATGATGATGTTCGTTGGGTAAGAAGGAGGTTTTATTTGGTGTTTGGTTTCGGTAATAAGGGGGCTCAGCGCCTTACCTTCTTCCCAAAGGAAATCGTCACAAGGTTCTTACATCTTTTGATTTTGTTAATTTTTAGATTAGTTTTAGTTATTTAATTGAAGTTTGAATCTGCTTGTGTTTGGTTATATGTTTAATTTTTAAGTCTGCTATTAATTGGCTAAGTTATTTTCGGTACATGACTCTTTTATGGTTATTCAGTTTCTGCTCATTTTGGTTTTGAGTTGTCTGTTTGGTTTTAGGACTTTTGAATCTGCTTAAGTTTTATATTTAGTTGTTTCTGTTTGAAGAGTTCTGATTACCTGTTTTTTTATTTGGTTTGGTTTAAATCTTTTAACTGTTCACTGGAATGGTAGGATAATTAGGTCTGCTTGAGTTTTCGTTTTAATTACTGGTTGGTTTGGAGTAGTGTAGATCTGCTTATTTTAGGTAATACATATCTGCTTATTTGGAGTTTTTGGTTTAATTGTAATCTGCATATCTGTATTTCTTTTTATGTGCTTATTTTGTTTAGATCTGCTTATGTGATTATGTGCTTATGCTTATTTAGCTTATTTAACTGCTTTTGCTTGTTTTTAATATTGTGCTGCACAAGCTACAGATCCCATTGATCTGTGGTTTTATTTGTCCAAAGAAAAAGTTCTAAAAAAAATTCAGTATATAAAATATATATATTAAGTAGAATTCTGTCTGGGGTGAGATTCGAACCCCAGACCTCTTGTTCACAAGTCCAACGCCCCAACCAGTTACTCTAGGCATGTTCTTGTGTTTGTTTTCCATTAATTAAATTAATATAGGTAAGTTTAGATTTGGCAGTTTATTTTAATTAAATTAGTTTAAATCAAATTTAGTTTTATTTAAATTAAATACAAAAGTTTTATTTTATTTTAATTATCAAGTTTATTTTGAAAAATAATATTTTGTTTCTTTATTAGTTAAAAGTTTTGTTTCAATTAAGTTTTTTTTTCTTTTAAAAAATATAAAAAAGATAAAAAATATTTTAATTTTATTTACTTTTATAAATTTACATTAGTTTTAAATTTCTTTTATAATTTTAAATATTTTTTATATAGATTTAAAAGTAGATTTAAATTATTATTTAAATTTTAGATTTAAAATTAATTTTCAATTTATTAACTTTTGTTTAAAAATAGATTCTGATTAAAAGTTTTTAAGTTTTATTAATTAGTTAAATTTTATTTTCAAATTATTAGTTTAAATAGTTAATTAAAATAGATTTCTTTTAATTAAATAGTTTTAAATTAGTTTAAAAATACCAAAAATAGATTTTACCAAAAACAAAGTTAGGTCGATACGTTAAACCGGAAATCAAATTCGAGTCGAATCGAGGAAAAACGAACTTAATTGCAAAACATATAAAATCCTAGTTTCACGGGGCCTTGGGATTGGTTCATAGGTGTATGGGCGCCTATGGGATCATGATGATCGGTAAGGCTTGGAGCCTTGGAATTGTGGTCATTGGTAATACTTAGAGCCTTGGAATTGGTTTGGTATGATTAGTCTTGAATGCTAGTTGTTAATACATAATTGTAGCACATTGTCCATATGTTCTTTTGTTAGTGGTTGTTATTCGCAGCTTATAATTAATTTGGAGTTGGATTCTAAACCTATGACTCTCACCAACTCTATGTTGACGTGTTTTAGTGTCTCTTTCAGGTGAGAATGTGGTTAAGCGTGAGAATAGGAGTGGCTAGTTGGGAAGCTTAGGATTGCATTGGAGGAAACCCCTTTATTCTTAATCTTTAATTTTGTTTGAATAAGTGATATTTTTTAGACACCTATATGTTTGTTATTTGTTAATTGTACGTCTTTGGTAAGAGGTAGACATGTTACCTACTTACCTAGACGCCTCCATTGTTTGTGATATCTTCATGAAATCGTGTCACCATTTATGATATTTTCATTTCATTTAGATATCTCTATAGACACGCTATTGTTGTGATGATATCCATACGTCGTACCCCATATTCCGCCATGGTGGGGTGTCACAGAATGGTATCAGAGACAATGGTTATAGAGAATTAGGTTGCCTAGTCTAGTAGCCTAGTCTATAGCTTAAGGATCCCTGCATATAGGCGTCATAGGAATATGTGTGTATGGTTTTGATTGTATTTTCTGAGTATTGTTTATTAGTTTTCTGTGAGTTTTGACTAGTATGGATTAAACTATAGTCGTCCATACTTAGTCACATGTTAATTTCTGTTTTTTATTTTATATAAGAATTACTTTCATATAAATGATAAGTTATTTGGTGTACGTAATGTATAATATTTTTCTTTTGATGTTTAAGTCATGTTCCCTAAGAATCATGTGGTGATTCGAGTTACTAGGAGTAAGTGGATAGAAAGGATTTTAAGCTGTTTCCACTCTTATGGGCGACATGATTTATAACTGATTATGATGTTGTTTTGGAGTTTGTCTATGCTGTTTTAGCTAGATTATAGATTTATGTATTCCAAGAGTTTGACTATGTTATTTTAATAGATGGATTTTTGGACCTTATGGCTATGTGGTTATGAGCTTATGTGAGTAGATGGACTTATGTGTTATATGTTGTATTGATTCTTATAAGTGTCATCAGAAGAGGGAGTGCATTGGGGAAAGGGTAATTGTATAAGTATGGTGGTCAACATAGTTATACAAGTACCACAACTTCAATGGGTTCCCAAGTATGATTGCATGAAAAAAAAGGTTAATTCATGCTTGTATATGATGAGATATGGATTTTGGGTATATGTATAATATAGGGGTTTATGTAATGGCTGCCTATGATATGATATTTTTTGTGTGTTTTATGTTTTGAGTAATAGTCATGTTGTGTGATTATGGGATCACATGATATAGACTGGTTTTAGTGATAGGTTTCATGCCTTGTTGTAAGATGGTGATTTACTCGTATGGAAAACAAGTTTATGAGCTAAGTTAGGATATATGGTCGTTCACTAGTTATTATAACTTGAACATACCATATGGTCGTTCACTAGTTATTATAACTTGAACATACCATGTGTTTGCTCGTGTTTTATGGTGCTGGAGTTTGATGAAGTTCCAACGACGTTTTGAATCTTTTGAAGTGTGTCTACATTCGGGTATGTATTTTAATTGATGAAAACTACCAAATTTTCTTGCAAAGGAGTCTAGCTAATTAAAGGAAAATGCTTTTGAAAATACTTTGTAATTGTACGGTATGATATCCTGACTTACATATCTTTTTTTTAAGTTTATTTGTAGTAAGTTAAAAAAATATGGACAATGAATGGATTAGTTTTTTTAGTTAACATGTGATGGTACATATAAAGGGTAAAGAAATTTTATGATAATTTTCTTAAAAGTGGATTTAAAATTTTAGAAGTATTTAAATAGACAGCAAGAGTAAAAAGGGATATTTTATTATAATAATGACAATAATAAGACCACACCTTGTAAACCTGTAATAGTTTAGTTATAACAAGCCTAAATGGATTACATAAAAATATAGAATAAAATGAATAAAAACACCATATTTTATAAACATGTATTGGTTTCATAATAACAAGTGAAATGAGTTTAATGTGAGTAAACAAGATAATTGTTAGAATAACGTTAGACTATACTAACTAGTGGATACCTTTGATAAAATAATGAAGATAAAAGATGAGTTTATTGTTAGAGGAAATGATTATGATAAAGTGAGTTTTAGTACACTAACTGAGTTATGCCCTTTGATAGTAACGAAGATGGTAAAATATGACTATGATTTCATTTATTGGTGTTAAATTATGGTCCTAATGTGAAGTAATTAATTGAGATAAAAATTTAAAATTTTCTAAGATATTGAAATTTGGTAATGCAAATCGTGACGAGACTAAATTTTTTTGTTGGCACACTCCATTAATCTTTTGGATTACATTGCTTTGTTTTTAGTTGTTTTGGCTAGGGTTCGTTTACCCTATATTTTATTTTGGGACACGATTGTTTGGAATTCTTTTGGTACACGTCATGGTTGATTTAGTTATGCGGTTGTGGCAATGTTAGGATGAGAGGATAGAGTTGGGTAGTATTACTTATGGTTAGATATTAGAATGGAGAGATGTATTTTGTTTTAAAGGTTGTGTTGAAGGAATGTTTAAATATTGTGGAGTTTTGAAACATAGATTGGTTACGGGAATAAGGGAGTAAGTAAAGTTAGTTGACTGGTCGTGGGAACGAGAAGTCATGCTATGAGAAGTTGGTTGAAGTACCATTAGGAGATTGATGAAAGTACTAGCGGATGTGAGGGTAGAGTAGAAAGTTTCTACTAATGGAAAGATTGGGCAAATAACACGCAATGGAATTGGTATAGTTATGGAGGCAAGGTAGTAGTAGACACGTGAAGGAAAACATGGATGTGAAAGAATGATTGGTAGGAGGCTGATTAATGGTAAAGTACAAGTAAAGAAGAGTGAGACATTGAGGGGTTGAAGTACCTTTAGAAATATTGTGGTACATGAGTTGAAGTTAGAAGCTACTACGTAGTGTGAAGTTCCTAGGTAACATCATGGAGACGAGAAGGAGTGCATGAAGAGCTACATCGTGAAGCAAGGAGCTGAAAGGACTACGTGTCGACTGCAAGAAGGATGCAAGAGATTTTGAAGGAGTCACAGAAGTTGCAAGGATTAGAAAGGTGACAAGAACTATGATGGGAATCTACGTATGGTTCGTGACGAAGAAGGAAAGATCGAGTACCGTAGTCGAGCTACAAAGAGCTGAACCAATGGATCATGATGGAGTGACTACATAACATGGGAGATTAAGAACTCGTGGAAGTGACAAGGGGAGTCGAGTGACTACACAAAGATAGAATTTCGTGCCGATCAATATCGAGGGATGAGGAGTTATAGATGTGATGTGTCATGAGAGACGGAGTGCTTGGTCTAACTGAGACGAGACGAGGAGCACTATGACCTTGAAGGTAAGACATTTTGTAGGTATAAAGGAAGAAATGTAGCTAATTGTCTTAGAAAGAGTTGAATATGTTCAAGGGTAAGTTGAGTATGAAGGATCATTAAAAAATCTTTCTTTGAGGAAAGTAAGAAAAGAAGTGTATGGGTGCTACTAATGAGCTATCCAAAATTGATGGAAGTAGTTGTAACAGGGGTTTGGATGACAGTTGATAAAACTAACTAATAAATATGTGAAAGACCGTCATAGGTCACTTTTGTAAGGAAATTAGAATTTTTAAGTGGTTTGGGGTACGGACTAAAGGGATTGATGAACATGATTGGATATGGGTATATCTAGCTAATTGGAAAAAGATGGGAAAGTGAGAGATTTATACAACATTAGGAGTTACAGTGAGGGCATGAGTGATTGATTTAGAGGGAGTTAGGAAACTCGTTAGTGATGGCTGAGTTTTCATATAATGATAGTTATCATACTAAAAGTCGATAAATGCCATTTGAGGCACTATATGGAAGGATAGGGTGAGTTGTCCCTATTGTGGACTAGAATTTGTGAAAGTGGCTGCTAATATAATAATGGTGTTTGTGGAAAGGACGAGAGAAACAAGAGATGATATCTTAAAAAGGAGGAAACCACCTACAGATTAGTGACAAAGTTATGTAGGGAGTTTCACCCATAGTAACGGGCGCCATGTTTAGGAAAAAAGGAAATATTAATGTCGAGTTTTGTAGGTCTATTTATGATCTTTTGAAAGATTGGACCATTAGTTTATGGTTATAGAATTACATGAGGAATTGACTGGTGTACATGATATATTTCATGTATTGAGATTTGGGAAATGTGGTATGAGAATGCATATTTTCATGTGTGGTTATTAGGGATTTGTGTTAAAAAGAGTCATTTGTGAGATTTATGGGCTGTGAGGTCAACAGTTTGGGAATGAGTTTAAATAATGTGGGTAATATATGTGGTAATTTGAGACTTGAACTAAATTACACATGGAAATGAGAGGAGTTCACTTAGAACAAGTATCCTAATGTGATTTGTTGTTTGTGTGTTTGATCCTAAGGAGTAAATCTCGGGACGAAATAAATTGACTAGTTTTACGATTTTGAGGTTTTGGAGGTTTTAGGAGCCGAAATAAATTAAGGTAACTTAAGGTATTATTAATGATATATTAATAAGTAATAAAAATAAAAAAATATAGGGGTATAGTCGGTTTGTAAACACAAGAAGAAAAGAAAAGGGGAAAAAAGGGAAAAAGGAAACCGACCTTTTGTACATGGGTCAAGGACTTGTTAGGAAAGTATATAAAGTCTTTTTATTAATCAAAACACTCATAAAATACCTGGATATCAAGGTTTAGTCGGCGTCAATTGAGATTTTTAGGGTTCTTCATAACTTTCTTGTCTTCTAAAAATTCTAAGGTAAAACCTATTTTTCTCTTTTCGATTAAATTATTTTTAACTCGTTCTTAACCAATACATGATGGATCTAGGGTTAGGTTAATTATGAGTTCTTTATTATAACGTTATAAACATAATTAGATTAATTAGAGATATTAATTATACATGGTGATGGTAATTAATTAAGCTAATTGTGTTAAATTCGTTTTTAAAAACTGGGCAGAATTTTAGGTCACTTGTATTGATCATATATAGAGTTTTACAAACCCTTTATTTTGCAATCCAAGTACCCCTGGAAAGGTAATTGAGTTGGCTTTCAAATTTAAGAAACGAGAACTAAATTGGAGGTAGGAAAGTAGGTCAAAAACAGGTTACAACAGTCAGAGGTCAAAGCAGTTTTTGAATCAGTCGGGTTTAAATTAATATTTTAAGATGGTTAGCATACTTAGGTGTATAATTGGACCTTCAAACGAACATGAGACTTTGATTATATATTAAATAAAAGATTTGGAGGAGGGATAAACAAATCGGTTAGGGTAAGACCCTCTGATCATAACAAACTTTTCATATGTTCAAAATCAGTAAATTCTGGATTAGGTAAAAGTATATATATATATATATATATATATATATATATATATATATATATATATATATATATATATATATATATATATATATATATATATATATATATATATATATATATATATATATATATATATATATATATATATATATGGAGGCCTTGATAGAAGTTTTAAGGTTGAGCCAAATAGGAGAGTTAGCTAACACATCTAAGGGCATAGGGTTTCTTTTAAATGGCATGTTAGTTTGGTTAAGGAGGTGTTTGACCCATAGTTTGAAGTATGAAAAATGGTATGTTTTGGGTTAAATGTTAACGGGGCGAGTTATGAACTAAACTAAGTTAAGGGCTTTATAGAGGGATATAATGAGATGCATATGGCATATAAATGGGGTTAAGTTGTAGGATAAGGTTTTATATCCATCATGGATTGATGAGCCATTTTGGTATGTAGTCCATGTCTTGATTGTATACGTTTGTGTGTTTAGATTTTTGCTAGAGCGCTAATACATGGAGAAGCTTGTTCAGATGAGTTTCATAGTCCCATGTTTCTATGATTTATAAGTGTTTTGAATTCCAGATGGGATGAAAGAGACACTGTGTGGTTTTGTAACTAGTGTTGTGAATGTTTTTATGGTTTGTGATGGACTTGTATGTACATTTATGTGATTAACCGCTATGTGATTCTTGATTGTTATTGTGGTTTGACTTGGTACCAAGGTGATGTTGACAAGGCGGGGCCTTGGGATTGGTTCATAGGTGTATGGGCACCTATGTGACCATGGTGATTGGTAAGGCTTGGAGGCTTGGAATTATGGTTAGTGGTAAGACTTGGAGCCTTAGAATTCGTTTGGTATGATTAATATTGAATGCTAGTTGTTAATACATAATTGTAGCACATTGTCCATATGTTCTTTTGTTTGTGGTTGTTATTCACAGCTTATAATTGATTTGGAGTTGGAGTCCAAACCTATGACTCTCACCAACTTTATGTTGATGTGTTTTAGTGTCTTTTTCAGCTGAGAATATGGTTAAGCGTGAGAATAAGAGTGGCTAACTGGGAGGTTTAGGATTGCATTGGAGGAACCCCCTTTCCTCTTAGTCTTTACATTTGTTTGAATAAGTGATACTTTGTAGACATCTATATGTTTGTTATTTGTTAATTGTATTTCTTTGGTAAGAGGTAGACTTGTTACCTACTTACCTAGACGCCTGCATTGTTTGTGATATCTTCATGACATTTTGTCACCATTTATTATATTTCCATTTCATTTAGATATCTCTATAGACACGCTATTGTTGTGATGATATCCATACGTCGCGCCCCATATTCCGCCATGGTGGGGTGTGACATACTCCAACTTCACAAGTGCTACAGAAATAAGGGACATGTATGAGTTGTCTGATTACTGAGTGTGTTACTGGTTCTTGTGTGTTCTTAACTTATTTTATATGTTCTCGTCATGTTTTACAGTTCTAAATGTTATCTTGTATTTTATTCATGTTTTACTGGTATTTTGATTATGTATTTCATGTGTTATTGTAGTACTATACTTGTAGTGTAATAACAAGTAACTTTCTAAAAATAGCAGGTTTCCAAAAATAAAAAGTTTTCAAAAATAGAAAGTTTCCAAAAATAGAATTTTTCCAAAAACAGTAAGTTTCTAAAAATATAATGTTTCAAAAAATAATAAGTTTCTTGAAATAGAAAGTTTCCATAAATAGAAATAAGCTGGATTAATAAGTCTAAAAATATAAGCTAGTGCTTATTAATCATAGTTATAAGTCACGATAGTTTATTAGTAAAGTCTATTAAATTATATACTTAGGCTAATGTTATTATTAAATAATAATGATAAAGCATGGTTTATTAACTAATAAAATGTCATGGTCCATTTAGTAAATTTTATTTTATACAATTTAATTAAATTAAGCATGGTTTGAAATTAATTAAGTTAAACAAATACTTAGGTTTAACATAATTTATTTTAATAAGTAAAATAACCTAAGTCATGAATTAATTAAGTAATTACTATATCATGTAATCTAAGTAACCTAATTAATTAATTAAACAATGTCGAAATAAAAATACTTAGGTTAAGACATGTATTATTAATTTTAATAGTATAACCTAAGTCATGGTTTTAATTAAATTAATTAATTAGTCATGTAAATTAATTTAATTAACTTAATGAAATAAATTAATAAAAATATCCCGTGCCCGAAACCCGAGAAACAAACCCGAGCACCAACCACCACCAACAACCACGGCTGTGGTGGCGGCCAATGGTTGTGCATCCGACAGCTGCAGCCCTGGTTGTCGCTGCTGGTTGCGGCATCCCACATTCCGGACAAAAGTCCACACCGACTGAATCTGGTTGTCTCCCCTCCCTCGCATGTGTGGCCTCTGTTAGACCAAGGTACCCGCTGTGGGTTCCTTGGTTGCCGCTGCTCAAGCCGAAAACCACACCGAGCCCCAAAGGGGGGTCTCGGCTGTTGGTGCAAAATAGCCACCGAGAGCCTTGTGCTCTCAGTTAGTGCGTCAGATCAAACCCAAAACCAAACGAACCCTTATCCTTGTTTAATTAATAACCACACCATGTTTTATTTTATTTTAAAGATTCAAGAACATGTAATTAAAATAAAATAAAAGAAAGATCAAGATCATGATTATACCGAATGCGTGATTGAATGTAGAATCGAAGCAAGAACACGACTATGTAAAAACTAAAATTCAAACAGAATGAATCGTCCTTTTGGTGTGGCTGTCGCGGCCCCAAGCAAAAAGGGGGCTAGGGTACACCAAAATGGGCCGAGCCCTCCCTTTCTCTTGTTGTGGCCGCGGGTACACCAAAGCCCAAGAGGCAAACCAAATGTTTTTCGTGACTAATATTATTCTTATGTGTTTCATGTTTTAATGTTCGTGAATTAAATATTATACGATAATATTTATCCTGTATTTATATATTACGTAATACTTGTAGTTTAACGTTCGTGACACGTGTTATATTATATGAATGAAAAGTTTTAATTTATTCATGTTTTTACGTAGTGCACTGTTCATTGTATTTATATGCGGGTTTTACAACTCTTCCCCTCTAAAAAGAATAATTCGTCCCCGAATTATGGATAACATAAACTGAAGAGAACATACTCGAATCAAAACTGGAATTGAAGGTAAGAAGTCCATATAGACTCCTCCGTCTCCCAAGTGGCTTCCCGCTCAGGATGGTCCCTCCAAAGGATTTTGACGAAAGGAATCATCTTCTTCCTCATGACTCGCTCTTGACGATGAAGAACTCGTTCGGGTTCCTCAATAAAAGTAAGATCCTCACGAATCTGCTCAAGTGGATACTAAACCATATGTAGTGGATGATAGTTGTACCCTCTAAGTAAGGATACATGGAAAACATTATGGACGTGAGATAGCTGTGGAGGTAACACCAAACGGTACGATACCTTACCGACACGTTCGAGGATATCAAACGGTCTGATGAATCGAGGACTGAGTTTTCCGTTGATTACAAAACGCCTAACTCCACGCGCTAGTGATACCTTGAGAAAGACATGATCACCCACATTGAAGTACAAATCTATATAATGCTTGTCGGCATAGCTCTTTTGACGTGCACGAGCTTCCTACAGTTTCTCCTTAGCGACGGCAACCTTCTCATTGGTTACCTCAATCATCTCTAGACCCTCAAGAATTCTCTCACCAACCTGCTCCCAGCAGATTGGGGCGCGACACTTCCTGCCATACAACATCTCAAACGGTGCACACTTGATGCTGGCGTGCCAACTGTTGTTGTATGACAACTCTACTAAGCAAATATAGTCTTCCTACTTTTTGTCCATTCTAAAGCACAATCTCGAAGCATGTACTCTAGTGTCTGAGTGGTACGCTCCGACTGTCCGTCTGTCTGAGGATAAAAAGTCGTGCTAAGCTTAAGTCTGGTGCCCAAGCTTTCTATAGACTCTTCCAGAACCGAGATGTAAAACTAGGATCTCTGTCAGAGATGATACTGGATAGAGTACCATGTAGTCTCATGATCTCCTTCTGATAGATGTCAGCCAATTTGCTAACTGAGTCATCCTTGCAGATTGGTAGGAAATGAGCTGATTTGGTCAGTCGACCGACAATAACCCAAATGATCTCATGTTTCCTTTTGGTCTGTGAAAGTCCGCTGACAAAGTCCATGGAGATCTTGTCCCACTTCCACTCTGGAATGTCCAATGGTTGTAGGAGACCACTAGATCGTTGATGCTCAATCTTAACCTGCTGGTAGGTAAGACATTTGGAGACAAATGTAGTAACATCCTGCTTCAATCCACTCCACCAGAAATGCTGCTTGATGTCATGGTACATCTTGGTGGAACCAAGATGAATAGAGAATGGAGAGCTATGAGCTTCAGTCAGCAAAGCCTCTTTGAGTGTAAGATCACCAGGAATACAAATTCTAGTACCCTGCCATAAGATACCGTCATCATCTACCCGAAACTCCGTCTGCTGGTCTAAGTTCTGAATAATTGCCCAGAGTTCACCATCATCCTTCTAACCTTCCTTGATCCTAGAGAGCAAGTCAAGCTCAACTCTAAGGTTTGCCCAGTAGCCCTGCTGCCCACGTACCATAAACTCGATGCGCAGTTGTTCCAAGTCACACATGATTTCCTCCTCTATCATAATGCCGTTGATCATGCTCGACTTCCTACTGAGAGCATCTTCTACTATATTCTCCTTGCCGGGATGATACTGAAGATTGATGTCGTAGTCCTTCAATAACTCTAACCACCTTCTTTGCCTCATGTTCAGTTCACGTTGGGTGACGATCAGGCTCTTGTAATCTGTGAAGATATCACATGATTCACATACAAGTAATGCCTCAAAATCTTCAGTGCAAACACAACTGCTGTAGGCTCCATGTCATGGGTAGGATAGTTCTACTCATAAGGATTAAGCTGTCATGATACGTAAGCAATCACTTTCCTATGTTGCATGAGAACACTACCAAGACCCTTCCCTGAAGCATCACTATAGATCTGAGATCCACATGTGCCAAATAGGAGAGTAAGAATAGGTGCAGATACCAACTTCTGCTTTAGTTCTTCAAAGCCCTTCTCTCTTTCTTTAGTCCAAACGAATTTCTCACCTTTGCGCATCAGTTTGGTCAAAGGCAATGCTAGTGGTGAAAAGTTCTCCACGAACCTACGGTAGTAACCAGCTAAGCCCAGAAAACTATGAACTTTAGTCACCGACGTCGGTCTTGGCCACTTGGTAATATCCTCAACCTTCGCATGATCCATGGTTATTCCTTATGCGGATACAACGTGGCCCCGAAACTCTACTTTGCTCAACTAGACTTCGCACTTGGAGAACTTGGCATACAGCTGCTTCCGGCGAAGTATCTGTAATATGGTACGAAGATGGTCTTCGTGTTCCTCCTTGGATTTAGAGAAAATCAAAATATAATCAATGAAGACGATAACAAACTTGTCCAGAAACTCATGGAAGACACAGTTCATCAAATCCATGAAGACTGTTGGAGCATTGGTAAGTCCAAAAGGCATGAATACAAATTCGTAGTGTCCATACCGTGTACGGAAAGTAGTCTTGGAGATATCCTTCTCTTTCACCCATAGCTGATGGTAGCCAGACCTCAGATCGATTTTAGAGAAATGTTTGGCGCCTTGCAGTTGGTCAAACAGATCGTCTATATGTGGCAAAGGATATCGGTTTCTGATTGTGATCTTATTCAGCTCACGATAATTAATGCATAGACGCATACTGCCATCCTTCTTCTTCACGAACAACATCGGTCCACCCCATGGATATATACTAGGTCGGATGAAACCTCACTCCAAAAGTTCATGCAGCTGCTCCTTTAACGGCTTAAGCTCAATGGAAGCCATGTTGTAAGGAGCCTTGGAGATTGGCTCAGCTCCTGGAGTGAGCTCAAAACTAAATTCTACCTCACGAGCAGGTGGTATGCCCGAAAGTTCTTTAGGAAAAACGTCAGGGAATTCTGCCACGATAATTGATCCTGAATGGATGGAGATTCAGCCTCATTATCATGAACAACAGCTAAGAAACCCTCACAACCATGTGACAGTAAGGCACGTACCTATAAGGCGGATATGAGTTGTACAAACTTTCCTGGTATGAAACCATTGTGAATGTACTCTGGCGCGTTGACATCACCGAAAATAACCTGATATGAATGGAAATCTATGGTGGCGTGGTGTTTGGATAACCACTCCATGCCTAATATCATGTTGAATTTGCACATGTCCAATAGAAATGCGTCAACTGAACGAGTTCTGTTGTCAAACTCAAAGGGAAGATCTCTGTACCCATGTGTGATGCGTACAGAGTCTCCCAGGGGCGTGGAAATGTTTAAGACATTTTATGGTGGCATAGGGGATATCCTAACACAATTAGCATAAGCAGTGGATATGACTGAATGAGTCGCACCCGTGTCAATGAAAACACAAGCAGCTTGACCATACATAAACAAGATTCCAGTGATGGTACCTGATGACTTGTTTGCTTGGTCCCGTGTGGTAGTATACACACGTCCAGTAGTCGGAGGTGGCTTTGAATCAGCATGCCCAGTCACCTAAATCTCATTGATGTTGTGATTTTACACACCTTTAGGAAAAGGAGGTAAATAGTGGCAAGTATTAAGTGTCGGTTTAGGAAAACCAAGCACTAATGACCAATGAAGTTCAAGTTCGTTTCCCAAGGAGGCAAGTGCGTTATGTTAAGAGATGATTAATGGTTTGTGATTATATTGATGAGATATGAAAAGAAGAAAAGAGATTAGAAGAGAATGAAGGTTACGATTATGAATTAAACTATGACGAATAGTCGTGCACTTAAAACCGTAAAAAGTGACAAAATTAAAAATTTACCCTAAAAATTTCTAGAAAATTGCAATAAATCCTAATAAAGGTAATTAGAGTTTACAAAAAAATAAAAAATCACTCAAACCTTTTATTTAATTAAATAATAATTTTTTAATGCTAATTAAAGCCAAAAAAATCAATTTAATTAACAAAAAGCCCAAAATGAGATTTTTTTACTTGTAAACCTCTAAAATGACTTAACTAAATTTAATACTATTTTTGAAAATTTTAAAATTAATAAAACTATTTAAAAACAATTAAAAACTATTAATACTTAAAATAATTCTAAAAAATAATCTAATGACAATAAAAATATTTAAAAAATTGTAAAATTCCTAACTTAATATATTTGAACTAAGAAAATTAAAAAAAAAACTTGGAAAATATAAATTTTAATTTTTAATAATAAAATAATAATAAAATATTAATTAAAATCCAAAATCTATAAAAATTCTAAAAAGTTGCAAACTATTTTATATTAACCTAAATAATACAGAAATCTAGTTGAAATTACAAAATACCCATATTGGGCCTAAAAATGGGCTAAAAGTCCAAACAGTCCCTTAATGGGCTCAAAGGCCCAATAAGAAAAATGTTGTCCAAATAAGCCCAAAAGCTCATATCTGACTTAAAATTTGATTTTAAGAACAAACTCTGAAGGCCCAAAAGCTGAAAATGTGTTTAAGCTAGCTTATTTCAAAGCAGCTTATTCTTATTGGGCTTTTTGGCCCATTAAGCTATAAGCTGATGCCATAAGCTGAAATTTGACACACAAGCTTCTCTTGAGTTACTTAAGAGATCTGTAAAAAGGAAATTGGAAAAAGCACAAGAAATAAGCCCGAAATAAGCCAAGACTCTCTTCACAAAACGACAAAATAATCGTTTTTGAGTTCTAGACCACCTCAAGTGCTGATTCAACTTTCAAAAGCTTTTAAATGACTTAACTAAGCAAAATAATCAAAAAAAAATTCAAATAATCACAAGCCATAAGCCAGAATAAGCAGATAAGCACTTGTTTAAAAGTCAACTTAATGAGTTTTCAACTAAAAAGTCAAAGTCAAAGTCTAATAAGCTCCAGATCAAATAAATGGGTCAAATGAGGAAGATCTATCAATAAAAATAAGTTGTTGCAAGTCTGGGTAAGTCAAATTGGGTTATGAATAAGCTGGATGATAACTTACACTAGCAGGGGCTAGTTTTGGAGGTTGAGTAGTGGGAACTTTTCCCCCTACTTGACCTTTTTGACTTTTTGTCTTATATGACTTTTTGTTGGATTCAAGTTACAAACAAGGCACCCTTGTAATCAGTGAATCACAAGGAGTCAAGAACAACAAAAATATCATACTTCCAGTCAGCCAATCAGTGCAGTTAATTCAATTTATCACCAGATAACCACCAGATATGAACATAAGCAGTTATGAACTCAATAAGCTATTTTAGCAAGATTCAACCAACCAAATTTCACCAAATGCATACACAAGCTATAATAAATCCAAATGAACAAATTCTAACAGGTTTCATGCATTGATTCAAAGTCTAGATCAAGATTCAAGCATACAAAAGTTACTGATGAACAAGAACAAGCAGACTTTTTACTTTGCTGATATACTTTACCACCAAGCCAATTTTAATCACTCAAATCTTCAAATTAGGTTACAAAAACTTTGATTTAACACCTTTTAGCCCTAAACATGCATACACTCTAGGTATTTCCAAAATCTTAGGTCAAAAACAGTCAAAACAAGTGAGTTATAGCACAATCTTTAATTTGAGGTTACAAAGCTGAAAACTTGCAGGTTTTAGCACACAACCAAGTGAATAGCAGATACCAACTCAAACAAACAACTTTCAATAACACAATAACAATCTATGCACTCAAACAAGTTAACCCAAACACCCTTTTATATTTTCAAACCAAGATTTTCAAATCAAAAGTTGGATTCAGGTTAGCACATGCATACATAAGCATCAAAACATCAAACTTAAACAGAAACAACAAGATTTGGAGCCCAAGAACAACACGTACACAAGCAGAACTCAAATATTACAAATATCCAAATTTTTTACAGATTTTGAGATTTAGGGTTCATACCTCATGGATGTACATCCACACCCACGTATGTTTGAGCTGATGTGCTAGCAAGAACAAGCACAAGCTTCCAATATCAAGCTGCTAAGATGGAACAAAGTTAGAAGCAAAAATATAAAACAGAAAGGTGACAAATCCTTGATTAATGCAACCCTTGTACCCCACACTTGATTATCCCCAAGTTATAAGCCTCACAACACCTTGATAACACAATATCAGGGTGCTATGATCCACTTATAGACAAAGAATTCCAACGTGTACCAATGAACTTAGCAAAATATCAAGATTTTAGGACTTTGAGCAATTTCTTGCACAAAGCTTAAAGAAAACGTTTTGAGATTCAGTTTTAGCAAACATATAACATAAACAAACAGATATAAAGATTGGCACTTGACTTTTCTTCACAAATTCAAACTCTTTACATTAACCAATGAACAAGGATTTACAGAAAAGTGAACTAGGAAAAAATCAAGAGCAGGGCTCAATGTATGAGGCCCTATGCCTTTTTTAGGCTACAAACTAATGCTAAGAACATAAAAAACGTAAACCCTAAAGCTGTAGAAGTCCCATTTTGCCCTTGAGAATTTTGGCTTTATGCTTGATCATGTGAACTCTTTGGCTGTTTGTGAAGCTGTAAAGTGCGTAGGAATTGTATCAAGGGCTCAAAATAAGCTTAAGTTTCAAGCTTCAATCTTGGACGTTGGATGTGGCAGGGTTTTTAGCTTTTTCTCCCAAAACCATGTGGGAGGGTTTATCATCTGAGCAGGATAGTGATGTGGCATGGGTTTTTGGTGATTGGGTTATGTTTAGGGATACCCTAATCTTAATTCTGGAGAAGATTAGGGTTTAATTGCAAGTAATTAAGGAATGCCTAATTTTGTTCAAGAACATGAAGAACACATGTTTAATCCGTTTTTTTTTTTGAAAGGGTGTTTAGCGCCTTAATTAACTTAATAAATTAAGTTAGTTATGCTTGGTGTGAGTGGATTGATGAGGAGGAAGGAGGATGGCTTGTGATTGAAGGGTTTTGGTGAGTGGGGCACGTGTCACCCCCTCACAGGTTAAGGTAAGTATTTGTGTATGCCAAGTTTAACCCTTCATTTCCTAAACTCCTTTCACTTGCAATTTAAACAGCCAAAAATCTGAATCCTTTGTTATTGAAGTTTCTTTTTTCACACTTTTGCCCCAAATACTTTTCCAAAGTATTTTCAAGGGTAATTCTTGCCAATTGTTGATTCTTGAAGGGTTGTTTTGGCATTTTCTTCATAGATAATGGTCTTGACTTGTATGTTGACTTTTTAGAGGACTAATATTGACAAGTAATAATTGTTGAGGGACCATTCTTGCCAATTCTTCAAAGTGGAGGACCCTTTTGTGTAAATTTGACAAACTTTAAGGACCAAACTTGTAATTATGAATATAAAAGGATTTAAAGTGTCAATTCATCATTATTGGAGGACCATTCTTGCATAGTCTTCAAAACTTAAAGGGTTTTTCTTGAAAAATCTTCATTAGGGCTTGGTTCTTCGTGCGGCTTCGTTTCCCGTGTTCATTTTTGCATGTTTCTTGTGATCTTTTGTCATTTTCTCAATATCCGTACCTAAAATACACAAGTAACAAACAAAAGCATATATTTGGCATTTTTGATGATATTTAAGGCATTTAAAGCCCGTTTTGGACGATAAGACTATGTATAAAAGCAGTCTCATCACTCCCCCATACTAACCCATTATCGTGCCCTCACGCAATGCTAGAATAAAGTATCGTAGCACCTCCAAAATTCATTTTTATTCACTTTTATTGAATGATAAACTAGCTACACTACTACTATTGCTACTACTTGCGTTTTAGACATAATGTATGATTTTCCTCACAAAATGGGACGTTTAGGTTCATAAACAAGAACACGTGAATGCTTCGTTAGAAATAATTTCATCATCCTCGATTTTCACCCCAATTCAATGTTAAGCGTGCAACGAGATCATTGTCATTATAGGTTAGTTATGCTAACACTACTCATATGATCTAATCACGTACTTATCCTCCCATTTTCCTAAGTTGTATCTCTTATATTTTATTTTGTCTTGAATGTTTCACGAGGATACATTGTTTGACTTATGCGATAATAGAGATTTAGGTCTAAAAATAGAGTCCTAACAGTGTAACAAAGACCATCGAATTAATAACCCCACCTAATAGACAACGATGTCAAAAAATTAAGTCAACAAGAAGGATCGATAAACACGGTTTTATAACAGTTTTGAACATGAGACTTATTACCAAGACTTTTATACGCCCCATAACGGAAGGGCCTTATTATCATAGGTTTACCTCCATCTTTTATTCAACTTCTCCATGAAGCTTTTATTATGACTTCGGTCTTGCCTTGCCTTTTATTATCCTCCTCATCGGTGGTTTTATTATGGCCAAAGACGTATATCCTCACGCTAAGCCGAATTTTGGATCTTTAAAGCTTCAAAGATTAAGGCTTGATTCACTTACAATTTTGCATAGATTTTTCGGCCTTGTGAGCTTCAAATTGTTTGCTTGATTTAGGTGAGCACTTGAAATCTTATTATTAGATGAAGCTTCCGATTATTCGGGTTGCCAATACTTCAAAACCGTGACGCTGGCGATACCTTAATGTCTTCCCAATTTAATTACATGGAAGCTACTAGAAAAGACTAGAAACCAACAATCAAGACTAAACCGCTAATTCAATATTTATTAAGAAAAAAATATTTACAAGCGAGGGGAGAATAAGCAAACAACGAGAACACATGAGTTTTTGAGAGAATACGAGTACTCTACGTTTAGCATAGTAACTTATAATTAACTCTATCATTTCCTGTCCTCATTTAAGAGACTTAGCCTAATATAAAGTTAAGGAATCGAAGCTAAGTGCTCAACCCGCACGGTCGAGTCAAAAATTAAGAGACTTAGCCTAATATAAAGTTAAGAAATCGAAGCTAAGTGCTCAACACGCACGGTCGCGTCAAAAACTACTCTTATTCTCGCCATCGGAAAATCTACATTCGTGTCTTCAAACACTTATAAAACATGAGAAAAATTTTAAAATTTGGCCATTCTTAGCTTTATTTTGCAACAAAACGATAAACAAAAAGATAAACTTTGGAAAGCGCGAACGTTTGGCAAGGCAAGTATCTATTCACCCCCCATACTAAAGTTAAACATTGTCCTCAATGTTTCGAGTCTAAGGGTTGGAAACCCCCATACTAGAGACGTAGTCGAATGCATAATCTAGCATGGAAAGGGTGTAACCGTTAAATTTAAAGCCATTTATAAAGTGTGCTATAACCCTAAGGTTAGAACAATCAAGGATATATCATGGATATTGAGAAAGTGTTCAAAGAAAACGATCGAGTGCTCCCATAAAACGAACACGAGAGGCTCCATTTGTGAAGATAATGATCATCTAAAATCCACAATTCACAAACAACCACGGAACAAAGGTTGGAAGGGCACAAATACCTACACGTTACTACATTAGAAAGCGATAATATGTACATAGGATAAGCATGGGACTCCCCCACGAGGCACGTCGTTTTTTATTAACGAGTCATGAGCTCGACTCGATCCCCTCAATACTAATTATCATTGGGGAAGGTGATTTGGTTGAGGTAGTTCAAGGATGGAACTTCCCCGCCAAAGTAGTGCTTCAACCTATGTCCCTTCACCTTGAAATTGGGGCCATCATTTTAAGCTCGATGGTCCCATATGGAAAAACTAGAGTCACGGTGAATGGACCGGACCAAGGGGATTTCAACTAACCGGAAAAAATTTTCAATCGTGAGTTAAAAAGCAACACTTGATCCCCAATGTTAAAACCCGGTTTTTAATTTTTGAATCATGAAACTTTTTAGTTTTTTGTTTATAAATCGATGACTTTTCCTAAGCAATATCCCTTTAATTCATCCAATTCATTTAATTTCATTTTCTGGTGTTTTCCCGCGGTCTCCATATCATCATTACAATGCTTAAGGGCCCAATAAGCTTTGTGTTCGAGTTCAATTGGCAAGCGACAATTCTTCCCATGCACAAACTTATAGGGAGTACACCCGATGGGCGTTATGAGCGGTCCTAAAGGCCCATAAAGCATCGTCTAACTCATCGGACCAAGATTGTTGGTTCTCCCCAATAGATCTTTCCAAGATCCTCTTCAATGCTCGGTTTGAAACCTTGACTTGCCCACTCGTTTGTGGGTGATAAGCCGTGGAGTGACGATGTGTAACCCCATATTTCCTTAGGACCCTTTCGAATTGGTCGTAAAAAATGGGTTCTACGATCGCTTATGATCGCACGAGGGGTTCCAAACCGAGAAAACAAGCTTTTCAAAAACTTGACTGCCACACGAGCATCGTTGGTGGGCAAAGCCTTAGCTTCCACCCACTTAAATAGGTAGTCAACGGCGACAAGGATGTACTTATTACCACGAGATGATGGGAACGACCCCATAAAGTCAATGCCCCAATCGTCAAAGATCTCACACACTTGGATAATATTTTGTGGCATTTCATCATTTTGTGAGGCTTTTCCTTGTCGTTGGCATGAGTCGCACGACTTCACAAGTGCATGTGCATCTCGGTAAATAGTAGGCCAAAAGAAACCGACATCAAAAACCTTCTTAGCCGTGAGATTAGCACCGTGGTGACCACCCGTGGGTCCCTCGTGACAAGCTCTAAGGATGTTAGAAGCTTCGGTACCAAAGACACAACGTCGAATGATTTGATCCGCACAAGTTTGAAACAAGTAAGGGCCGTTCCAAAAATAGCACTTGACGTCACGAAAGAATTTTCGTTTTTCTTGAGTCGTCATACCCTTGATGATGAAGTTGCCCGCATGGTAATTTGCGATGTCTGCAAACCATGGGGTAGAAGAATCAAGCTTAGAATTCACTACACCAAGTGTCTCGAGCGGAAATGTTTCGGTGATTTCCTTGGGCTCGTAAACACTTTGGTGAGGATCTTCCAAACGAGAAAGATGATCGGCCGCAAGATTCTCGGCTCCTTTTTTGTCAACGATTTTGTGATCAAACTCTTGAAGGAGGAGAATTCAACGAAGTAATCTTGGCTGTGCATCTTGCTTAGCCATAAGATACTTGATAGCCGAATGATCCGTATACACTATGCATTTAGTCAAGACGAGATAAGGTCGGAATTTCTCAAATGCATACACCATGGCAAGGAATTCCTTCTCCGTTGTAGTGTATTTTAGTTGAGCCTCGGTCATCGTCTTGCTAGCATAGTGAATAGGACAGAAGTGTTTTTCATGACGTTTCCCCAATACGGCCCCAATAGCATAGTCACTAGCATCACACATGAGCTCAAAGGGGAGGTTCCAATTGGGAGCAACGATAATGGGAGCTTCGGTAAGTTTCCTCTTAAGGATTTCAAAGGCTCCTACACAATCTTCGTCAAAGACAAAACATGCATCTTTTTCGAGGAGACGTGTAATAGGTCGAGAAATCTTTGACAAATCCTTTATGAATCGACGATAAAAGCCCGCGTGGCCTAGGAAACTCCTAACTCCCTTGATGGTTTTGGGATGAGGTAATTTGGCGATGACGTCTACCTTAGCTTGATCTACCTAAATCCCTGCTTTCGAAATCTTGTGCCCTAAGACGATTCCACTTTTAACCATAAAATGACATTTTTCCCAATTTAGCACAAGGTTGGTTTCCTCACAACGCTTCATCATTCTTTCAAGATTCGACAAACACGAAGTGAACGAACTACCAAAAACAGAAAAGTCATCCATGAAGACTTCCATCGTATTCTCGATCATATCATGAAAAATATCCATCATGCACCTTTGAAAGGTTCCCTGTGCATTGCAAAGTCCGAATGGCATTCTACGATAGGCAAACGTTCTATATGGACACATAAACGTAGTTTTTTCTTGATCACGAGGATCGATGGGGATTTGGATGTAACCGGAAAAACCATCTAAAAAGCAATAGAAATCGTTTCCCGCAAGACGCTCCAACATTTGGTCCATGAAGGGCAAGGGAAAATGGTCTTTACGAGTGGCGTCATTCAATTTACGATAGTCAATGCACACTCTCCATCCGGTCGCGAGTCTAGTTGGAATTAACTCGTTGGCATCGTTTTACACAACGGTCATTCCTCCCTTCTTAGGGACACAATGAATAGGACTCACCCAAGGGCTATCGGAAATAGGGTAAATCATTCCCGCGTCAAGGAGTTTAAGGACTTCCTTTTTGATGACGTCGTGAATTTTAGGGTTCACACTCTTTGACATTGGATCGATCCCCTTAATGTCAGATAACTTCCACGCAATTGCCCCTTTGTGATCCTTTAGAATATCGATAAGTGCGGTTTTTTCATCATCCGAAAGATCTTTCGCAATAATAACCGACAACTTTTCGTCCTCCTCCAACAATACATATTCAAGTTGAGGAGTTAAATCTTTCAAATCGAGGATAGGTGGTTCCTCAATTGAAGATTTGGGCTAGATACTCATAACCTCCTTGGGTGGAGGAAATGGGAAATCCTTAAGAAAATCCTTGATTATCGAGAAGTCCTCATTATTGTCGAGGTCTTCGTCATAAGTACGTGGAACATCGAATTCTTCCAACGTAAAACCAACACCTTCAAATGGAGTGAAGTTTGGTCTCGAGTTATCAAGAATGGGATCTAACATAGTGGGATTGCCACTATTTTCATCATCACCAAAACCTAGAACTTCTTGTGAAAATTCCTAGCAAACAACGTCGATCATATCAACGAGGTTTATGGTTGCAACGGAATAAACATTAGAAATTTGAGAATTTTTAGTTGCGTTTATAACAAGTTCCTTGTCGTTGAAACGTAAGGTGATCTTTCTAGCATGCACAACAATTAAAGCCATAGACGTATCTAAAAACGAACGACCTAAAATGAGAGGAACTTGAGGATCCGTGGGAATATCGACAACGATAAAGTCTACCGGATAATAGAACTTCCCCACTTTCACAAAAACGTCTTCCGCCAATCCACATGCGGGAATTATGGAATGGTCGGCCAACTCGATAGACATTAGTGAAGGAGTAAGATTAGGAAGATTGAGCGACTTGAAGATTACAAGTGGCATCAAGTTAATAGTAGCACCAAGATCGGCCAAGGCATAGCATTCTTCCATATCTTGAATTGCACAAGGAATCAAGAATTTACCGGGATCACCGACTTTTTGAGGTATGCGGCTAAGATAAACCGATGAACAACTAGACACTTGTTGCAATTTATCCTTGTTGTTCAACATACTCTTGAAGTTAGTGGCAAATCGAGGCATCATGACCGAAGCATCGGCCAAACTCACATTAAAATCAATGTCACGAAACATTTTCATAAAAAGCTCAAATTGGGAATTGTCGCGCTCTTGACGTTTCTCCTTTCTAAGTCTCGATGGATAGGGCAAAGGTGGTGTGGGGTGAGGCATAGGCATAGCCTTTGGAATCTCGGGTTCCAAATGTGGTAATGGGTCAACCGTAGGTGTGGCATGAGCGATATTTCGTGGGATTGGGACATGCTCCTATTCGACCATCACCTCGGGTTCTTCCTCAATTGCATCCTTCGTAGGAGCAATTGGTTGAGGAGTCGGTTCCTTATGTGTCTTACCACTACGTGTGGTAATCAATTTCATCTCTCCCTTAGGGTTCGATATGGTGTTACTAGGAAGACTACTCGAAGACGGTTTGCACATTATACCCTCAAACATAGATGAAATTTTATCCTCAAACATGGATTGCCTCTTCTCGGCCTTAATCATCTCTTGTTTTATTTCATGTTGCCCTTGTTCCATTTTTTGTTGGTTTTGTTGTAACCTAGTTACATTCCCTTCTATTTTGTTTGTATGGATTTTAAGCTCATTTGCTAACTCGTTTTTAAACTCCTTTTTCAAGTCGTTCTTAAACTCGGATCTTAGGCTAATGATTTCTCTTTGAATGTTGTCAAACCTAGCATCGTTTCCATTAGCGTATTCAACAAATTCATTTGGAAGATCTTTCAAAGTTTGCAAACCCTTGTTGTTGTTTTGAAAATCATTGTTTTGATTTTTGTTTGAAACTTGATTATTAGCCCCTTGATTCCCATAGTTTCCTTTGTAATTGTTTTTGAAACCAACTTGATTGTTTCGATAGTTGTCGTTAGCATTTTGATTGGGAGCAAAACCCGGTGGAGTCAATTGGTTGGAGCGGGTAACTTGACCGTTTTGGTTGTAAGTTCTCGTGGCCGCGTAGGCACTCGAAGTGTTACCACCGTTGGTAATGCACTCGGAGAAATCATGACCTCCACCACAATACATACATGAAAACTCAACCGCTTTAGCCGTAGCGGGAGCACTTTGTTCTCCAACTTTGAATTCAATTAAAAGTCCTTAATGCTTATCAAAGATTTTGTTTTCCAAGTTCGCCTCGATTTGGCAAGCATCGATGGTATTAGACAAAGAAGGTGAAGCCGAAGACGAAGCCTTACGAACACTCGATGTGTTACGAGGACTATACACCTTAGATCTATTCTAAATTATCAACAACGCTTCCTCAACCGTTTTACACAAAAAATTACCACCCGCGGTGGCATTTAGATAATCCCTTTCATGATCATTTAAACCATTGTAAAACGTGTCAATTTGATGCAAGTCGGAAAAACCGTGATGAGGATACTTATGTAACATTTCCTTAAACCTATTCCAAGCCATTGAAAAACTCTCATTAAATTCTTGTGAAAATTTTGAAATCTCGTTTTTCAAATACGTAGTCTTAGAGGGCGGAAAAAATTGGTTCACAAACTTAGAAACGAGATCCTTCCACGTCAATATAGAATTGGGTGGCTCTTTCTCTAACCAAATTTTAGCGGGCCCCGCTAAGGAATACGGAAAAAGCATCATCTTAATCGAGTCATTAGCAACATCCTTAAATTTGCAAGTGGCGGTAAGACGATTGAATTGGAGGATATGGTTGTGTGGGTTGTCCTTTTCATCACCACGAAATTTGTTGTTTTGGATCATCGACAACAAACCCGTTTTCACTTCAAAGTTCTCCGCAAGGATAGCTGGAATTACAATAGCCTCTCCATAACCCTCAGTGAGTACTTGAAGTAACTCCATCATAGTTCGTTTCACCATGGTTGGTTGTCAATAGGAGACTCCTCACTAGAAAGATTAGGAGTAGGTGTTGACTCCTTTCGGTTTTTCGTTTACGTGCAGGTCTTGCTTGATTACGAGTAAGCATAAACGTCACGTACAACGTGGGGATGAGCTAAGAAGATTCTTTTTGGTGTTTTTAATTTTCCAATTTTTTTGTGGTTTTTGATTGTTTTTACTTTTTTTGGATTTTTGTGATTGTATTAAGTAGACAAAAATCTACAAATCTCCTCCTTAACAAATCTCTTGATTAAAGAAGCCTCAAGGAATGAAAACGATCACGTGAAGTGAATGCCTTCGACGACTTTAGAACGTTGGTGGAACACCAAAACGTTCAAGAGGGTTTAATCAAATGAAACCAAGAAAATATATATGATATTTAGATAATACTTTGGTTGGCAAACCCTCGATTAACCCTTTTTATCTAAACACTCACAAGCAAGCGGGGAAACGAGGCGGCGCGAAGCACTTAAGAGCCTTTTTCCTTAGGGTATATTTTATAATACCCGCCTTATACCCACCTTATAGTTTGTGTTTTTCAAAATTAAGCTTCACGAAAGTATTTATCTATTTTACCTTTGATTTCTTGTTTGAGATTCGAATACAATGATTGATTAATGACCTCCCAATCAAGGTTGTGTTTTCACAATTTTGGAGTACTTGTGAATTTATTGTTCTACGTATACAATATAGTAATAGTATTCACAAAAAATGAAAAACCGCTAATACGTATTAGTAGAGTGCTACTAATACAAATAGATATTATGGCTATATATAAAAACAACAATTTCCAAATCAAAACACAAAATGCCTCCCCGGCATCGGCTCCAAAAATTATGTAGTGATTTTACACACCATTAGGAAAAGGAGGTAAATAGTGGTAAGTATTATGTGTTGGTTTAGGAAAACCAAGCACTAATGACCAATGAAGTTCAAGTTCGTTTCCCAAGGAGGCAAGTGCGTTGTGTTAAGAGATGATTAATGGTTTGTGATTATATTGATGAGAAATGAAAAGAAGAAAAGATATTAGAAGAGAATGACGGTTACGATTATGAATTAAACTAAGACGAATAGTCGTGCACATAAAACCGTAAAAAGTGACAAAATTAAAAATTTACCCTAAAAATTCCTAGAAAATTGCAATAAATCCTAAAAAATGTAATTAGAGTTTACAAAAAAATCAAAAATCACTCAAACCTTTTATTTAATTAAATAATAATTTTTTAATGCTAATTAAAGCCAAAAAAAATCAATTTAATTAACAAAAATCCCAACATATGATTTTTTTACTTGTAAACCTCTAAAATGACTTAACTAAATTTAAAAATATTTTTGAAAATTTTAAAATTACTAAAAACTATTTAAAAAGATTTAAAAACTATTAAAATTTAAAGTAATTCTAATAATTAATCTAATGACAATAAAAATATTCTAAAAATTGTAAAATTCCTAACTTAATGTATTTGAACAAAAAAAAAACCTGAAAAAACTAAATTTTAATTTTTAATAATAGAATAATAATAATATATTAATAAAAATCCAAAATTTATAAAAAAATTCTAAAAAGTTGCAAACTAGTTTATTTTAACCTAAGTAATACAGAAATGAAGTTGAAATTACAAAATACCCCTATTGGGCCTAGAAATGGGCTAAAAGTCCAAACAGTCCCTTAATGGGCTCAAATAGGCCCAATAAGAAAAATGTTGTCCAAATAAGCCCAAAAGCTCCTATCTGACTTAAAATTTGATTTTAAGAACAAAACTTTGAAGGCCCAAAAGCTGAAAATGTGTTTAAGCTAGCTTATTTCAAAGCAGCTTATTCTTAATGGGCTTTTTGGCCCATTAAGCTATAAGCTGATGCCATAATCTGAAATTTGACACACAAGCTTCTCTTGAGTTACTTAAGAGATCTTTAAAAAGAAAATTGGAAAACGCGCAAGAAATAAGCCTGAAATAAGCCAAGACTCTCTTCACAAAACGACAAAATAGTCGTTTTTGAGTTCTAGACCACCTCAAGTGCTGATTCAACTTTCAAAAGCTTTTAAATGACTTAACTAAGCAAAATAATCAAAAAGTTTTCAAATAAGCACAAGAAATAAGCCAGAATAAGCAGATAAGCACTTGCTTAAAAGTCAACTTAATGAGTTTTCTGGTAAAAAGTCAAAGTCAAAGTCTAATAAGCTCCAGATCAAATAAATGGGTCAAATGAGGAAGATATATCACAAAAAATAAGTTGTTGCAAGTCTGGATAAGCCAATTTAGCTTATGAATAAGCTGAATGATAATTTACACTAGTAGGGGCTAGTTTTGGAGGTTGAGTAGTGGGAACTTTTCCCCCTGCTTGACCTTTTTGACTTTTTGTCTTATATGACTTTTTGTTGGATTCAAGTTACAAACAAGGCACCCTTGTAATCAGTGAATCACAAGGAGTCAAGAACAACAAAAATATCACACTACCAATCAGCCAATCACTACAGTTAATTCAATTTATCACCAGATAAGCACCAGATATGAACATAAGCAGTTATCAACTCAATAAGCTATTTTAGCAAGATTCAGCCAACTACATTTCACCAAATGCATACACAAGCTATAATAAATTTAAAGGAACAAATTCTAACAGGTTTCATGCATTGATTCAAAGTCTAGATCAAGATTCAAGCATACAAAAGTTACTGATGAACAAGAACAAGCAGACTTTTTACTTTGCTGATATACTTGACCACCAAGCTAATTTTAAACACTCAAATCTTCAAATTAGGTTACAAAAACTTTGATTTAACACCTTTTAGCCCTAAACATGCATACACTCCAGGTGTTTCCAAAATCTTAGGTCAAAAACAGTCAAAACAAGTGAGTTATAGCACAATCTTTAATTTGAGGTTACAAAGCTGAAAACTTGCAGGTTTTAGCACACAACCAAGTGAATAGCAGATACCAACTCAAACAAACAACTTTCAATAACACAATAACAATCTACGCACTCAAACAGGTTAACCCAAACACCCTTTTATTTTTTCAAACCAAGATTTTCAAAGCAAAATTTGGATTCAGGTTAGCACATGCATACATAAGCATCAAAACATCAAACTTAAATAGAAACAACAAGATTTGGAGCCCAAGAACAACACATACACAAGCAGAACTCAAATATCACAATTATCCAAAATTTTTACAGATTTTGAGATTAAGGGTTCAAACCTCATGGATGTACATCCACACCCACGTATGTTTGAGCTGATGTGCTAGCAAGAACAAGCACAAGCTTCCAATATCAAGTTGCTAAGATGGAACAAAGTTAGAAGCAAACATATAAAACAAAAAGGTAACAAATCCTTGATTAATGCAACCCTTGTACCCCACACTTGATTATCCCCAAGTTATAAGCCTCACAACACCTTGATAACACAATATCAGGGTGCTATGATCCACTTATAGCCCAAGAATTCCAAGGTGTACCAAGGAACTTAGCAAAATATCAAGGTTTTGAGACTTTGAGCAATTTCTTGCACGTTTTGAGATTCAGTTTTAGCAAACATATAAAATAAACAAACAGATATAAAGATTGGCACTTGACTTTTCTTCACAAATTCAAACTCAATTCATAAACAATGAATAAGGATTTACAGAAAAGTGAACTGGGAAAAATTCAAGAGCAGGGCTCAATGTATGAGGCCCTATGCCTTTTATAGGCTACAAACTAATGCTAAGAACATAAAAAACGTAAACCCTAAAGCTATAGAAGTCTCATTTTGCCCTTAAGAATTTTGGCTTTATGCCTGATCATGTGAACTCTTTGGATGTTTGTGAAGCTGTAAAGTACGTAGGAATCGTATCAAGGGCTCAATCTTGGACGTTGGATGTGGCAGGATTTTTGGCTTTTTATCCAAAAACCGTGTGGGAGGGTTTATCATGTGAGAAGGATAGTGATGTGGCATGGGTTTTTGGTGATTGGGTTATGTTTAGGGATACCCTAATCTTAATTCTGGAGAAGATTAGGGTTTAATTGCAAGTAATTAAGGAATGCCTAATTTTGTTCAAGAACATGAAGAACACATGTTTAATCCGTTTTTGTTTTTGAAAGGGTGTTTAGTGCCTTAATTAATTTAATAAATTAAGTTAGTTATGCCTGGTATGAGTGGATTGATGAGGTGGAAGGAGGATGGCTTGTGATTGGAGGGTTTTGGTGAGTGGGGCACGTGTCACCCCCTCACAGGTTAAGGTAAGTATTTGTGTCTGCCATGTTTAACCCTTCATTTCTTGAACTCCTTTCACTTGCAATTTAAACAGCCAAAAATCCGAATCCTTTGTTATTGAAGTTTCTTTTTTCACACTTTTGCCCTCAATACTTTTCCAAACTATTTTCAGGGGTAATTCTTGCCAATTGTTGATTCTTGAAGGGTTGTTTTGGCATTTTCTTCATAGATAATGGTCTTGACTTGTATGGTTGACTTTTTGGAGGACTAATATTGACAAGTCATAACTGTTGAGGGACCATTCTTGCCAATTCTTCAAAGTAGAGGGCCCTTTTTGTAAATTTGACAAACTTTAAGGATCAAACTTGTAATTATGAATATACCAGGGTTTAAAGTGTCAATTCTTCAATATTGGAGGACCCTTCTTGCATAATATTCAAAACTTCAAGGGTTTTTCTTGAAAAATCTTCATTAAGGCTTGGTTCTTCGTGCGGCTTCGTTTCCCGTGTTCGTTTTTGCATGTTTCTTGTGATCTTTTGTCATTTTCTCAATATCCGTACCTAAAATACACAAGTAACAAACACAAGCATATATTTGGCATTTTTGATGATATTTAATGCATTTAAAGCCCATTTTAGATGATGAGACTATGTATAAAAGCAATCTCATCACTCACCTTTCTTGCAATCCTTCATCATGTGGCCCTGCTGGCCACATTTGAAGCAGGTTCCACTACCATGACGGCACGGCCCTGGGTGTCTACGATTGCACGTGGTGCAAAGGGGGTGAGTGTACCCTCCAACAGGTGCTCTAGCTGGTTGGGAACCTGTTTTAGAAAGTATGCGTGAGACATGATTATTGGGGTACAAACATGACTACACAGAAAGTTTACATTGTAATACCAGATGAAGCCGCACGGTTGGGCTGTGAACCTCTGCGGTCCTGTTCCCGTCCGGTGCTAGTGTTCCTGGTAATAGATGCTGAAGTGTCTGAATTTATGAATCATAAAGCAACATAACATAGAATGCGAGATTTATAAGGATCTGCTGGGCTGGAGTTGTTGGCGCTGTTACGGTAGTTGTCACTACCGATACGCCTATCAGATGTAGAACGGTCCTAAGTCTGACCGTTTCCCTTATGCTGGTACTACTGGGTAGCCGGTTGGGACCGGTCTCCAGTCTTTTTCCTGAAAGATGCAATTGTATAGAGAATGATATATAATGGAAGGTACTGAATTGAATGAAATGATTAACGCTTGATGTCTGAGATATACATATTCTCTAATCTGTCTTGCATCATCTCTAGCTTGCGAGCTGCATCTTCCACCTGCGCTACAATATTAAAAGTAGCACACACCAAGTTGTTGGCGATAGAAGTACGAAGAGCCCAACGAAAGTGATACGCCTACTCTTCTGCAGTCGCGGATGCTGCGCCACGGAATCCAGCCAGTCGAAGGAATCTCTGCATAAATTCCGTACTATTCTCTCCAGCTCTTTATCGAATGCCATGATACTCCCTCTTGAGCCGATCCTGTTCAGCTTTCGGAAAGAACTGACCCATAACCAACTCCTTAAACTGCGCCCAAGTCAAGCTAGTAACCCAGTCGTCACCTCCATTCGACTGCTTAAGTGCTTTCCACCATGACAACACGTCTCCCTCAAATTTGTAACAAACAAGTCTCGCCTTGAAGACATGATCACACCCCATGGCATCGAAAATCTTCTCAACATGTGCGATCCAGCTTTCAGCCTCAGATGAACTGTCAGTCTGCTCGAAGGATTTAGGTCGCTGCTTATTGAACCTTTCCAGCCAAGTAATGAGAGTAGCTGATGGAGGAGGAGAAGGATTCCGATTCTGGTGCTGATTGTGGTTGGCTTAAACCTCAGCACGAATCTCATTCCTTAGTTGGGGAAGTAAAGCTTGCAGATCATCTTGGATGGCCGCATGCATGTCTTGCTCACGTGTGTTAACCATCTGACAGTATAAAACAAAATGCAATGATTAATCTGATTAGAACATAAGATAAACATAAGAAATGATGCATGTAACAGTTTATGAAGGCATAGCCAATGAAAATGACATGAGTTTGGTTGAAACCCTATAGGTTGGTTCACCAAAACAAAATTGACATGACGAGGATGAACGCCTATGGGTCGGTTAATAAAAAAAATTGACATGGCGAGGGTGAATGCCTATGGGTCGGTTTACCAAACAAAATGATTCGAATAAAAGCACATGCGACTAAATATGGTTAGTCCTATACGAATGATACATGAAACAAACTGTCAGTTTTAGGAATACACTGATGATTACCCACTAGTCATAGGTCAAGTTTTTAGAGCCTACAGGTCGAAACCTTGGCTCTAATACCATAATTGTAACACCCCGTTTTGATAAATGGAACATCATAGGATAATTATGGCGTGACATCAAAGCTTGCAAGGTAAATGTCTAAAACAGTAAATGACCATAAAAGGAAATACCAGAAACAAACATCGATTGTCTAATAATAAGCTCACACACATGAATATAACTACTGAAAGGAAAGGATTAAACAATTTCCAAAAGAAATAATGTATGAAAATGCATAAGGTAAAGAGGCTGGATAGCTTCCGTCTAGATGCACATACTCTCAAGGTCCTAAGTGCGTCCCTGAGTACCTGCCGTTCGGGAACATGAAAAGGAAACGGCTAAGCAAAACGCCCAGTGAACGGATATATAACATAGTATGAATGATGATACAAGTGTTCTCATTGAGGTTCAGATTAGTTCTCGGAATCTTCTCGAATTGATCACAGCTCAAAGTGGAATGATTGTTCATGGTGACAAATAGGGGGTTTGGTTTTCTATTCTACTAAAAGGTAAATGAATGAAGTAAATAAAGATTTAAACCAAAAACAGTTAATGAAATAAAACTTGAATTAAAATTAAACAATTAAATGATAAAGCAGTAAAATAACCTCACTGAAAACTTGCTTGATTCGGAATAATGTTGTTGATGTGGAATAACTGAAGAAATGCTCTATCTGGAATATAAGTCTATGCGGAATAATAGATCCATTCGGAATACAAGGTTCTACTCGGAATAATTAAGCTATCCGGAATGAAAGGCTATTCGGAATAAATGGCAATCCGGAATAAATTTGCTACTCGGAATAAGGTGCTATCCAGAATAAATGGCTACTCAGAATAAATTGCTACTCGGAATAAATTGCTACTCGGAATAAGGTGCTATCCGGAATAACTGGCTACTCGGGCGGAATAATTTTGCTACTCGGAATAAAGTGCTATCCGGAATAACTGGCTACTCGGAATAAATTGCTACTCGGAATAATTTTGCTACTCGGAATAAATGTGCTACTCGGAATATTGGTGCTATCCGGAATAAATGGGGATGAAGAACAGTAAACAGAAACTAAAACAGGGGAAAACGATTTTATCTAAAATCAACCAAGTTTTTAACCAAATCTTAAACAAAACTAATCACAAATCATCTACTAACCATAAACATCAAATCCCAACAATAAAAACACAAAACCGACTAACTTTAGAAGATCAAATCAACCAAATAAGAACTTTAGAACTTTGAATAAAAAGATGAAGATGAACAAGATGAATGAAAAGATTATATTGATGGTTAAGGTTTAAACAATCAAAGGAAAAGATTAAACTACAAGATTTGTTAAAACAAGAATCAAAATCACCAAACACCCTAATGGTGTTGGTGATACCTACGAATAAGAAGGGAGAAAAACAAAAAAACTAAAAACTAAAAAACTGGTCCAAATGTGTGAAGGGAATCCCTTTATATAATCATTGCCTTTGGTTGGTGAGTGGGCTTTCTCCCGTTCTTCTTGTCTTCTCGTCTTTACAGAAAAGTGGACGTTTTCGATTCTGATTCGGGATTTGTCGCCGATTAAATTCAACTCGTCTTTTAATTTCTTCGTTTAATAGACTTGAGTTCTTTCGACATGTGTAAATCTTCCATCTTTGGTCCTTTACTTCGATAAATCTTCAAATAGGCCCATTGACTTCAAATCTTTTGCATCTCTTGGACAATAGACTTTGTCTTGAGTCTTTTTCTTCGATAAAACCCGTGCAATCCCATGTTTTCTTCAATATTCATCCGGTTGACTCTGAAAACACAAAAACCACGAATAATTCCAAACAAATGATATCAATTACGCGTTTTGGTCTTCTTTTAGTAAGAAATAAGTGGTAAAAGGATGGGTGTTTACACACCTATCAAATCCCCTACACTTAACCATTGTCATACCCTCATGCAATGCTTAGTGATAAAGCAATTTTACACTTTTCTCATAATCAATCAACCTTGGCCTTATTAACATACTACTGAACAATAATTAAAATACTAAGAGAAATTAAAACTTTAAAGCAAACAAAAGGATAGAAAACCATTTTCACTTGAAAATAACTATATGAAAATAACTTGCAAAGAGATCTAAGACTTACATTAGGTCTTCGGTGCTGCGAAGATTTATCACCCTCAAGTTTCATGTTCCCCAAACTAAGCTTAAACACGAGATCATTGTTATTATAAGTTAGCAAATCAAACACTTACACACATGGCTTAATTAAATGCTTAAACTCCCTTATTCCTAGTTGTATCTCTTATATTTTATTTTTGTCTTAGAATGATCATGAAGATGCATTTTTGGACATATTTCGATAGTTTATTAAGGCTGAAAGCAAAGTAGGACGATTTGGTCAATAGTTAGCTAAAGGACAAAATCTCTTAAAACTGCTTCTCGGGATATCAAAAATTTCATATCTTGGCATAACTCGGTTCACGATTTGAGACCTTTCTCGGGCCGATATTTGGCATGTACTTCATACTTCATATCTTGAGAGACGTTCTTGAGATAATGGTCTTCTCTTCGTTAATAGAGTTTCTTCACTTGGAGACTTTTGAGGGGTACTCCAACTTTGTTGACCACGACTTCATGATTATTTCTTCAATCTCTAATTGGGGTTTTGAGATACAACGATCCGCCTCCTTTTCGGACTTGGATCTATTTATCCTCATACCTTGTTAGGGTCTTTTCGGATAGACTTCTCCATGATCTTTTATGGGAGTTGATTGCTTTTCGTCGTGAGTCTTGATCCTTCATATTGATTTTGGGAATAATGCTTTTCACATCACCTTGGATCTTTAGCAATAAGATTGAATCCTCATGCCTTGTTAGGGCCTTTTCGGACTCGCAAATCTTCGCGCCCCGCTTCATAAGTTATGCCTTGGCTATGAACTCTTATCATTACCGAGCAAATTTTAAACGATCTTGGGCTAGAAGCTAAGTAACTTTTCAAATCGTACGACCTTACTTATTGCAGATAAATTATTAGCAAGTGATGGGAGAATAGGCAGATAATTACACCAAGTGAGCTTGTGCAAGAATGCCGACTTATAATTGACTCTATCAATTCTCGTTCTCCACAATTTAAAATCTCAAGTAATGAGACCCGTCGATGCTTAGCCTAATAAACCAATTAAGGTCTACATGGCTAAGGATACTAGCTAGAATAAACTTGGATAAGTCTATTCGGGTTGAGTCAAAATAATCGCAACGGGCCTAATATGTCAAAGATTTCAAAACTAGCTACACCACTTTATTAATATTTTTGACTTTATTGTGGGATATATACATATGAAAGCAACGATAAAAATTTAAAAATTACGACTAAATGGCCAAAGTTAATAAAAACTTTGAAAAGTGCTGAAACATATGATTTTCCGGTTAAATGAAGTCATTTTCATGGAAAAGTCCACTTAAAACTTCGATAGAAGTCCCCCCTACACTTAAGATAAACATTGTCCTCAATGTTTAAGCATGTGGGAAAAGTCTCCCCTACACTTATGACATTGTGCACGTTGGTTAAATCAAGTTAAGGAAGAGACGACTAACGTGATCAATTTTAAATGTGAGTATGAAGAAAATTGAATCACGATAGTAGAGAGAGAGAACCGGATTTCGGATAACACGGGAGCACGGTTCTTCAGAGATTCCAAGAGTGCACTTATTCCTATAATCACATCACCACACAAACACAAAGAACCTATAGAGGCCCCCTACACTTAGGAGGTTAAAACGGAAAAGGATAGATACTCGGGCTGCCTCCCGAGGAGCGCTTGTTTTTGATAACCGAGTCACGAGCCTGACTCTTCCCAAAATTAGTTCATGGGGAACGTGGTGAGGGATGGAATCATCTCATGAGAGATGTCCTCACCAAAGTACAACTTTACTCGTTGGCCATTCACCTTAAAATTAGGTCCATTAGGTTGAGCGAGCTCGAGAGTACCATATGGAAAAATTTGGGCAATGGTGAATGGGCCGGACCAACGAGATTTCAGCTTTCCCGAAAAGATTTTCAACCGAGAGTTAAAGAGCAAAACTTTGTATCCAACTTGGAACTCTCGGTTTTTAATCTTTGAGTCGTGAATGAGCTTAGTCTTTTCCTTATAGATCTAAGAATTTTCATAAGCCTCATTCCGGAGTTCATTCAGCTCATTGAGTTGGATCTTGCGTAGGTCACCGGCTTTGTTGATATCAAAATTAGCCCACTTCAAGGCCCAGTAAGCCTTGTGCTCCAACTCAATGAGGAGGTGGCATGCTTTCCCGTACACGAGATGATATGGTGTACAACCAATCGGAGTCTTGTATGCGGTACGAAAAGCCCACAGAGCATCATCAAGTTTATCGGCCCATAAGGCACGATGCTCTCCCACGGTTCTTTCAAGAATTCGCTTTAATCCTCGGTTAGAGATTTTAGCCTGGCCATTAGTTTGTGGGTGGTATGCGGTGGAAAGACGATGATTTACAACATACTTAGCCATGACTCTTGCAAATTGGTCATTGCAAAAATGAGTCCCGCGATCACTAATAATGGCATGAGGCACACCGAATCTAGCGAATAGTGACTTCAAAAAGTTACAAACCACTCTTGCGTCATTAGTAGGTAAATATTTGGCTTCAACCCATTTTGAGACGTAGTCAACGGCTACAAGGATGTATTTGTTTCCTTTAGAGGAAGGGAATGGCCCCATAAAGTCGATACCCCAAACATCAAAGATTTCACACTCTTGAATGAAATTCTGAGGCATCTCATCTTTATGTGTGATCTTGCCTTGTTTTTGACAAGCATCACAACGTTTAACCATCTCATGAGCATCACGATAAATGGTGGGCCAATAAAATCCCGAGTCAAACACTTTTTTGGCGGTGTAGTTGGGACCAAAGTGACCACCGGTGGGTCCTTTGTGGCAAGCGTCAAGGATTTCTAAAGCTGCCGGTCCATCAACACATCGGCGAATAATCAAATCAGCACATTGTTTGAATAGATACGGGTCATCCCAAAAGTAAGTCTTAATGTCTTTGAATAAATTCTTCTTTTGTTGGGATGTTAGCCCATCAACGAGAATTCCACCCGCCAAGTAGTTTGCAATGTCCGCAAACCACAGGGTTTCATCAGAAGTCGAGTTGATAGACATTAAGGTCTCCAGGGGAAAAGAGTCATTGATCTCTTTGTTCGGATGTTCCCCTTGGTAAGGATCCTCAAGTCTACTGAGATGATCCGCGGCTAGGTTTTCAACTCCCTTCTTATCACGAATTTCGATTTTAAATTCTTGAAGTAGCAAAACCCAACGAAGAAGTCTTGGTTTGGAATCTTGTTTAGTTAACAAGTACTTCAACGCGGAATGATCGATATACACGATTGTGGTAGAAAGGACAAGATAGGGGCGGAACTTTTCAAAGGCATAGACAACAACTAAAAGCACTTTTTCGGTTGTCATGTAATGCAATTGAGCCCCCGTCATTGTCTTGCTAGCGTAATGGATCGGTTGGAAGTGTTTGTTCACTCTTTGGCCCAATCCTGCTCCAATAGCAAAGTCGCTAGCATCGCACATCAACTCGAAAGGCAGCTCCCAATTAGGGGTAACCAAGACCGGTGCCTTAGTTAGCTTATCCTTAAGAAGGTTAAAGGCTTCAATACACTCATTGGAAAAGATAAAAGGAGTATCTTTTTCCAAGAAGTGGGTCATCGGGCGAGCGATTTTAGAAAAATCTTTGATGAAACGACGGTAGAAGCCCGCATGACCGAGGAAACTTCTCACACCCTTCACGGTTGAAGGTGGAGGCAGCTTAGAAATAACATCGACTTTAGCACGGTCCACTTCAAGACCGGCTTTGGAAATTTTGTGTCCTAGCACGATGCCCTCTTTTACCATGAAATGGCATTTTTCCCAATTAAGAACAAGGCGAGTGTCTTCACACCGCTTAAGCATACGTTCTAAATTGGCAAGGCAAGCAGAGAATGAATCGCCATAAACCGAGAAATCATCCATGAATACTTCCATAGTTTCTTCAATCATGTCATGGAAGATAGCCATCATACACCTTTGGAACGCCCAGGAGCATTGCATAAACCAAAAGGCATACGTTTGTAAGTAAATGTCCCGTAGGGACAAGTGAATGTGGTCTTCTCTTGGTCTTTGGGATCGATGGGAATTTGAAAATACCCGGAGAAACCGTCTAAAAAGCAGTAATAGTCATTACTAGCTAGACGCTCGAGCATTTGATCCATGAAAGGAAGAGGAAAGTGATATTTTCTCGTGGCATCATTGAGCTTGCGGTAGTCGATACAAACTCTCCACCCAGTAACGAGACGAGTGGGAATCAACTCGTTGTGTTCATTGGAACAACGGTTATTCCGACCTTCTTGGGCACACAGTGGACGGGACTTACCCAAGGCGAATCCGAGATAGGGTAAATCAAGCCGGCATCAAGAAGTTTGATAACCTCTTTTTTGATGACGTCATGAATTCGAGGATTAACCCTTCTTTGGCTCTGGATTGCTGGTTTAAAGTCATCTTCCATGAGTGAGTACAAAAGTTCGGATCAATTCCGCGGATATCGGTAATTTTCCAAGCAATTGCCTTCTTATGATCTTTAAGCACGGCGATGAGGCGAGATTTCTCTTCTTCTTTCAAGTCCTTAGCAATGATGACGGGCGGCTTCTTCTTATCTTCAAGGAACACGTACTCGAGATGGGGCGGCAA
This sequence comes from Glebionis coronaria, assembly GCA_025667525.1. Lineage (NCBI taxonomy): Eukaryota > Viridiplantae > Streptophyta > Magnoliopsida > Asterales > Asteraceae > Glebionis > Glebionis coronaria. The sequence goes on from JANFOE010000135.1 coordinate 314,151, forward strand.
CTCCTTAAGTTCTAAATCCGGAGGATTTTTGATGGGAGGCGGATTTAAAGTCGGTGCATCGATAGCAATAGCCTTGGGAGATGGTGGCGAAATATTGTCTTCTTTAAGAAGGTTCTCAATGAGGCGAAGATCTTCATCCCAATCGGTGGGAGAATCGTCATGTTCTAAGTTCACATCTCCCATGGTGGCTTCCAAATCTTTCCAAAGGAAATCACTTTCTCCAAATAGAGATAGTGATGAGTCAATAGAGGAAACGGTCTCAACATTGGGAAGAGAGGTAGGAATACTTTTACAAGCATCTTTGAAGTGTTCTTCACAAGCCTCATCAAGAACGTCAATACAACTAACACTCACGTATGAATAAGGCTGTTTAGAAAGCTTTCCCATGTTGAAGACAATTTTATCGTCACCCACTCTCATGATAAGCTCACCCGCTTCAACATCGATGAGAGTGCGACCGGTCCTCAAGAATGGACGACCAACAATTAATGGCACACGAGGGTCCATATCGTAGTCGACGACGACGAAATCGGCAGGAAAAGTGAATTTTTCGACTCCTACAAAGACGTCTTCGGCTATCCCCACTGGATAAGCAACCATACGGTTAGCTAATTCCAAAGTCATTTTGGTGGGGACTAGCTCAGGGAGAGATAATTGCTTCCAAACGCTTAGAGGCATTAAATTAATACTGGCACCTAGATCGGCTAGGGCCATGCAATTCTCTACTCCCGGGAAGTTGCAAGGGATTAAGAAGCGACCCGGATCACCAATCTTGGTTGGCAATTTCCTTAAGAGAACCGCAGAGCAATTCTCATTAAGTTGGGTGTTAGCGATATCAAGAAGCTTTTCCTTGTCACTAAGAAGATCTTTGAACATTTTCGCGTATTTAGGCATGTGAGCGAGAGCCTCAGCGAAGGATATGTTGAAATTCAATTATTTAAACATTTTGAGAAAGTTCGAAACTTGAATATCGTCCTTGCTTTTGAGCTTCTCTTTCCTTAACCTTGATGGATAAGGTATCTCGGAAGAAGAGGAAGTCTTTGGGAGAATAGGATCACTCACATCCTTGGGTGGAGGAGGGGTAGAAGTAAGAGGTGGAGAAATTGGGGAAGTAGAAGGATGAAGAATAGGAGCAGGTGACTCGTTTCCTTTGTCACAATCACCGTTGGAGGTATAGGAAGCTCGGGTTCCTTGGTACCTTTGCCACTGCGAGTGGTGATTGCTTTCATCTCCCCTCTTGGATTCGCAACGGTGTTACTCGGAAGAGTACTCGAAGAAGAGGGTTGATTACCTTGGAAGAAACTAGCCATCATGTTCCTTAAGTCATTCGTTTGACTTGTTAAAGTGTTTCTCATATCAGCTCAAAGATCGTTCCCTTGTTTCACCATGTCTGTTTTCAAGTTGAGCACTTCCCGCTGGATATTGTCTACGATCACATCATTAGTCCTCATGTAGGTTCCAATATCTTGGTGTAATGCGGTGGGTTGGTTGGGGGAGCATTGTAGGCGGGTGGTTGATAAGCGGGTTGTTGGTAAACTTGGTTGTTTCTTTGAGGTGGATAAGGTTGTTTGTGAGGTGGTTGGTATGGTGCACGAGGTTGTTGTTGAGGAGGGCGATTGAGGTTTTGTTGTTGGTTTGGGTTGTTAGGAGGAAAACCGGGCGGGGAAAGAAAGTTGTTTGAGCGGTAGCTAAGCAAGTTGCGGTCACCTTGAGGGCGAGCTTGATAAGCTGTCGGAGGATAGGTACCGTATGCTGCATTAACATTCTCAGAAGGATAGTCTTGGGTGGCGGTACAAGTGGTGTAAGAGTGAGGACCCCCGCATATTTCACATGGTTGGCTAACAGCATTGACTTGAGCGTCTTGAGCGTTTTTAGCGTTGATACTGTTGGTGTTGTTAGCGGTGTGGGTAACAAGCGATTCAAGAAGCGTGGTAATTTTGTCAAGTCGCTTATCGCTGTCACTAGTACTAGCACTAGCGACATTGGTCCAAGCACTCTTGGTTTGCACACGAGACTTATTTTCAATATTATCCCAAGCGGCATTGGAAGTCTTAACCAATATATTACCCCCCGAGGCACTATTTAGTGAATCTTGGTCATTCATGCTTAAACCATTATAAAAAGTATTAATTTGGTGCACTTTGGTAAAACCATGTTGTAGGCACTTTCTTAAAAGATCTTTGAAACGGTCCCAAGATTCACTAAAAGACTCATCGTACTTTTGTTCAAAATTAATGATTTCATTCCGCAAAGCGGTAGTACGAGAGGGTGGGAAAAGTAGTTTATAAATTTGGTCTCCAAATCCGTCCACGTCAGAATACTTTGTGGCGGTTCCTTTGCAAGCCAATGTCGGGCTTGTCCCTCTAAGAAAAAGGGAAAAAGTTGTAAACGGATTACCTCTTGTGTAACACCATTGAATTTGACCGTATTCGTGAGTTGCAGGAATCGTTTGATGTGGTCATGAGGATCATCAATGGTACGCCCCAAGAATGGTTGAGCGGAGACCATCTGAATAAAGCCGGATTTGAGCTAAAAGTTGTTGGCTGCAATCGCGGGTATGACAATTGGATCATTGTTGCCCTCCACATGTGCTTGTAACAGTTCAATCATCGGGTGATTGTCCGGTAGAGGTTCATTGTTGTTGTTATTATTGTTGTTGAGAGGTGGATTGTTATTGTTGTTGTTGTTTTGAGGTGGGTTATTGTTGTTGTTGTGTACACCGGCCATGTCTAAGTCTTCGTGAGGCTCGGGCTCTTGATAAGACGTTGATCGTGTACGCATGCACCTGCAAAAGAACTAACAAAGCAAACAAGAAATATTTTTGGTTTTTATGGTTTTTTAATTTTTTTTTGTATTATTGAAAATTTTATATTTTTTAGGATTTTTGAAATTTTTTTATGAAAAAGTAACGTTCACGGCGAACGGATCACAAAATCCAAGTTCTCACAAAAAAACTGGTAATCTTAACGAGAAGAGCCGGCAGTGGCGCCATTTGATACAAGTGTTCTCATTGTGGTTCAGATTAGTTCTCGGAATCTTCTCGAATTGATCACAACTCAAAGTGGAATGATTGTTCTTGGTGACAAATAGGGGGTTTGGTTTTCTATTCTACTAAAAAGGTAAATGAATGAAGTAAATAAAGATTTAAACCAAAAACAGTTAATGAAATAAAACTTGAATTAAAATTAAACAATTAAATGATAAAGTAGTAAAATAACCTCACTAAAAACTTGCTTGATTCGGAATAATGTTGTTGATGTGGAATAACTAAAGAAATGCTCTATCCGGAATATAAGTCTATGTAGAATAATATATCCATTCGGAATACAAGGCTCTACTCGGAATAATTAAGCTATCCGGAATGAAAGGCTATTCGGAATAAATGGCAATCCGGAATAAATTTGCTACTCGGAATAAGGTGCTATCTGGAATAAATGGCTACTCGGAATAAATTGCTACTCGGAATAAATTGCTACTCGGAATAAGGTGCTATCCGGAATAACTGGCTACTCGGAATAAATTGCTACTCGGAATAATTTGGCTACTCGGAATAAAGTGCTATCCGGAATAAGTGGCTACTCAGAATAAATTGCTACTCGGAATAATTTTGCTACTCGGAATAAATGTGCTACTCGGATATTGGTGCTATCCGGAATAAATGGGGATTAAGAACAGTAAACAAAAACTAAAACAGGGGAAAACGATTTTATCAAAAATCAACCAAGTTTTTAACCAAATCTTAAACAAAATTAATCACAAATCATCTACTAACCATAAACATCAAATCCCAACAATAAAAACACAAAACCGACTAACTTTAGAAGATCAAATCAACCAAATAAGAACTTTAGAACTTTGAATAAAAAGATGAAGATGAACAAGATGAATGAAAAGATTATATTGATGATTAAGGTTTAAACAATCAAAGGAAAAGATTAAACTACAAGATTTGTGAAAACAAGAATCAAAATCACCAAACACCCTAATGGTGTTGGTGATACCTACGAACAAGAAGGGAGAAAAACAAAAAAACTAAAAACTAAAAAACTGGTCCAAATGTGTGAAAGGAATCCCTTTATATAGTCCTTGCCTTTGGTTGGTGAGTGGGCTTTCTTCTTGTCTTCTCGTCTTTTCAGAAAAGTGGACGTTTTCGATTCTGATTCGGGATTTGTCGCCGATTAAATTCAACTCGTCTTTTAATTTCTTCGTTTAATAGACTTGAGTTCATTTGACATGTGTAAATCTTCCATCTTTGGTCCTTTTCTTCGATAAATCTTCAAATAGGCCCATTGACTTCAAATCTTTTGCATCTCTTGGACAATAGACTTTGTCTTGAGTCTTTTTCTTCGATAAAACCCGTGCAATCCCATGTTTTCTTCAATATTCATCCGGTTGACTCTGAAAACACAATAAAAACAAAAACCACGCATAATTCTAAACAAATGATATTAATTACGTGTTTTAGTCTTGTTTTAGTAAGAAATAAGTGGTAAAAGGATGGGTGTTTACACACCTATCAAATGACATAAGCATAATAAAGACTAACAACAGCGGAAATGTACAAGTCCTAGATAACCCGGAACAAGTTATAAAACTGGTTTTATAGTTTGAAAGACTTATATTTTTATATGAAAATGTATTTTAATTAGCCAAAAGCCCATATAGGTCATGAGGTTCACCGTGCATGAATACATAGAGGGGTGACCTCATCATGCAATTAGAGGGGTTACCTCTAATTATAATAGTCTGGTAGGAGGGATCAACTCCTTGTGAAAGATGCAAGGCACACACCACATTCACCATGAAAAATCCTATAAAACATGTAACTAGGATTCATCCATACGCCCCACATGATAATATAAATATATGACCAAAACTGAAAGGGACGCTACGAGCAATCACTCTGTCGTGGGGAAATCATAACACTGGTCCCTCTAGTGTTATGGTTATGGTACCTCCATAACTAGATGACATGGCATGCATGTATATATAGCTCAGACATTTAAATCAAAACATAAGCATTCAAGACATATAAAATACTGGAGAAAACAGTTGGCTGCAAACAGGGAATCCTAATCATACAAACGAAGGAATGTCCATACTGAAGGACGAAATATCCGTACCTTATGTCTAGTGAATGATGAAATATGAAAAGATGAAAAGTCCTACTTCGAATTCACAAGTGCTACATAAATAAGGGACATGTATGAGTTGTCTGATTACTCAGTGTGTTACTGGTTCTTGTGTGTTCTTAACTTATTTTATATGTTCTCGTCATGTTTTACTATTTTAAATGTTATCTTGTATTTTATTAATGTTTTACTAGTATTCTTACTATGTATTTCATGTGTTATTGTATTACTATAATTGTAGTGTAATAATAAGTAACTTTCTAAAAATATCCGGTTTCCAAAAATAGAAAGTTTCCAAAAATAGAATGTTTCTAAAAATAGAAAGTTTCCAAAAATAGTATGTTTCTAAAAATATAAAGTTTCTAAACATAGTTAGTTTCCTGAAATAGAAAGTTTCCATAAATATAAATAAGCTAGATTAATAAATCAAAAAATATAAGCTAGTGCTTATTAATCATAGTTATAAGTCAAGATAGTTTATTTGTAAAGTCTTTTAAAATATATACTTAGGCTAAAGTTATTATTAATTAATAATGATAAAACATGGTTTATTAATTAATAAAATGTCATGGTCTATTTAATAAATGTTACCTTATATAATTTAACTAAATTAACCATGGTTAATTTAGTTAAGTTAAAATAATTACCTAGGTTATAACATGATTTATTTTAATAAATAAAATAACCTAAGTCATGAATTAGGTAATTAATTACTATATCATGTAATCTAAGTAACCTAATTAATTAATTAAACAATGTCTAAATAAAAATACGTAGGTTAAAACATGTATTATTAATTTTAATAATATAACTTAAGTCATGGTTTTATTTAAATTAATTAATTAGTCATGTAAATTAATTTAATTAACTTAATAAAATAAATTAATAAAAATATCCCGAGCCCGAAACCCGAGAAACAAACCATAGAACCAACCACCACCAAAAGCCGCGGCTGTGGTGGTGGCCAGTGCTTGTGCAGCCGGCGGCTGCAACCCTGGTTGCCGCTGCTGGCTGCGGCTTCCCACTACTGGATAAAAGTTCACACCGGCTAAAGCCGGTGGTCCCCCCTGCCTCGCCTGCGTGGCCACTGTCAGACCAAGATACCCGCTGTGGGTATCGAGCCCCAAAGGGGGTTCTCGGCTGTTGGTACAAAACAGCCACCGAGATCCTTGTGCTCTCGGTTGGTGCCCCGGATCAAACCCAAAACCAACCGTACCCTTACCCTTGTTTTTTTAAAAACCATAACATGTTTTATTTTATTTTAAGGATTTCAAAAATAAGTAATAAAAATAAAATAAAAGAAAGATCAAGATCATGATTATACCGAATGCGTGATTGAATGTAGAATCGTAGCACAAACACGACTATATAAAAACCAAAAATCAAACACAATGAATCGTCCTTGTGGTGTGGATGCCGCGGCTCCAAGCAAAAAGGGGGCTAGGGTTTTCTTTTCTTTTTTCTAAAATTCTGTATAATGAAATCCATGTAGTTTACTTTTACTAGTTAGTTCCAAAATGGTCCGGGTCCTCCCTTTCTCTTGTTGTTGCCGCGGGTACACCAAAGCCCAAGAGGAAAACCAAATGTTTTTCGTGCCTAATACTATCCGTATATGTTTCATATTTTAATGTTTGTGATTGATAAATTATACAATAATAGTTCTCGTGGATTTATATATTACGTAATACTTGTAATTTAACGTTCGCAACACGTGTTTTATTATATAAATGGAAAGTTTTAATTTATTCGTGTTTTTACGTAGTGCACTGTTCATGGTACTTATATGCGGGTTTTACAACTCTTCCCCTCTAAAAAGAATAATTCGTCCTCGAATTATGGATAACATAAACTGAAGAGAACATACTCGAATGAAAACTGGAATTGAGGGTAAGAAGTCCGGATAGACTCCTCCGTCTCCCAAGTGGCTTCCCACTCAGGATGGTCCCTCCAAAGGATTTTGACGAAAGGTATCGTCTTCTTCCTCATGATCACCTTTTGATATGCAAGATGGGTCTTTTATTCGTTTTACACAAATCAAGCTTGGTAATAAATGGTGAGTGTGTTTTGGTGTTCTATGGTGGACGAAAACAAGAGGGGGAGAAAGAACTATGTGTAATTTTCTTGTTATAATGAAAGAGAGTTAGTGGAAAGTTTCCGTTTTTAGTTAGGTGGGGGTAGGTTTTCTAATTTAAGGTTTCTTTTGGACTAAATGTTAAATTACTAGTTAAAAGAAGGGAATAACTAGTAGTCGACTTTTCAAAAATTTACGGGAGTCGGGTTTCGTTCCGGTTCCGTGAAAATACTTTAAAAAGTTTAAACGCACACGAAAAGTAATAATATGGTTTCGTCACGAATTAATACGTAATTAAAAACGAAGACTTCAAAATTATTAAATATCAAAACAACCGATAATAAAACGAAGAATTTCGGGCATCCGTCGGTATCGCGGTCACTAGTAGTTCTCTCACTCCTCAAAATGTAAAACACGAGAAACAAAAATAAATACAATGAAATCATTCTTATGATGATTTGAGAATATAAATATCAATACCTAACTTATTCCTTGCCGATTTTCATCTAAACGAAATTCTAACGCTAAGTTTCAAGCCATAACCTTCCCAGATAGCTGATAATTCAAAATTCTCAATAAAGTAAATACATAATACGTAATAGTCAAAATTAGAATAACGACCTGAAATTGATGGATTGTCATATCCTCTCCACCTAATTAGGATCTTCGTCCTCGAAGATCAACTTGCGTTCTTGCTCGATCGCTCGTTGAAATCAAAGAGATAAGAGTATTTCTTCCGTATTGGATCCTGCGTATCTTAATTGTATATTCTCGGTCCTCGTTTTGAGTTCCATCAGACTTTGACAATAGGAATTCGAATTTGCTTCAGTTTTTTAACTTCCTTATTGATAATATCAACAAGTTCTTTGATGAAATGCAACTTACCGTGGATTCATACTTCGTCAAGAGGGATAATAGGGTCTTCGTCGGATAGAAATTTCTTTAGGTTCGACACATGAAAAAGTATTTTGAATTCCTTGTAGCTCTCGAGGTAATTCAAGTTTGTATGCCACCGGACACACTCTCGTTACTATCTCGATTGGCCCAATATAACAGGGACTTAACTTCCTACGTTTTCCAAAATATATAACACCTTTTCCATGGTGATAGCTTTAGCATAACTTTTCTACCTACCTCGAATTCCAAAGGTTTTCGCTTCACATGATCATAACTTTTATGTCTACTACGAACGGTTAACAAACGATTCTTAGTTTGCGTGCTCATTTTATTTATCGAAACGAAATGAGCAGATTCAGTCAGTCAACACTGACACAAATTGAATCAAATCTAGACTGATTTTTCGAAAGCTTAATAATGAAACCCATTGTAATTCGCTCCTACCTCCCAAATGATAATAAATAACACAACTATAATCACTCAAAGGCTTATTTATCTCTTTTTAATCCTTAATATATTGTAGGCTCTTACTATCGGTGGATACCGTACATTTAGTGCCATACAAATAATGTCTCCATAGGCGAAGAGTAGAAACCACTGCACCCTATTACAAGTCCTGGTTTTGTAGTTTCCTCATTCTTCCTAAGTTCCTAGAAGCATACATAAATCAAAACACCTACAAATCCTTTAAGAGATGCATCACAATAAACACCAAATCTTCACGTCCTTCGGGTAACGATAAGATCGGCGTACTGTAGAGTTTCCTTTTCAGGGTTTGAAAAGCTTCGTCTTCATCATCGCCCCACACATACGGTTCATTCTTCTGAGTCAGCTTAGTTAATTGTTTTGATATCAAAGAGAATCCTTCAATAAACCTTTGGTAGGTACCAGCCAAACCTAGAAATTGTCGTACTTTAGCTGGAGTTGTTGGAGCACTCCAATTTTTTATGGATTCAAGATCAACATGTACCTCACTTTTATCAATCACATGTCCGAGAAATTATACATAACTAAGCCAAAAATCACCCTTTGAGAATTTCGCGTACAAATTTTTGTTCTTTAATAAGTTAAAGATAGTCCTTAAGTGTCCGACATTCTCTTCCTCGCTCTTTGAGTAGATTAGAATATCATCAATGAACACGGTCACAAATTTATCAAGATACGGCTTACACATACGATTCATTAAGTCCATCAATACAGCAGCTGCGCTGGTCAACCCAAAAAGGCATAACATGAAACTCATAATGACCATAACGAGTCCTAAACGCCATAATAGGAATATCTTCCTCACGTATGCAAAGTTGATGGTAACTAAAATGAAGATCAGTCTTGGAGAAAACACGAGAACCTTGAAGTTGATCAAATAGATCATCATTCCTTGGAAGTGGGTAACGATTCTTAATCGTTAGCTTATTCAGCTCTAGGTAATCGATGCACATACGAAATGAACCATTTTTCTTCTTAACGAGTAGACCAGGATCTCCCCAAGGTGACGAGCTCGGTTGAATAAAACCTTTATCAGATAGTTCTTGCAACTGCACAAATAATTCCTTCAGCTCGAATGGTGCTAATCAATATGGCGCACATGCCACAGGTGCAGCACCAGGAATTAAATTGATTTGGAATTATATTTGCCCTAGGGCGGAAGCCCCAGCGAATCTTTTAGAAAGACTAGGGATAGTCACGAATGAATGGAACATCTTCTACTCACTTCTCTTACGATGATTTCTGCGATACTTGAGCTAGGAATTACTCACAACCTTTTGAAACAGTCCAAGGATAAAACTCCTCAGCCATCCACTTCCTCACCTCAGTCCATGGTGTCCATAAGTAACGTCGATACACATGTAAGCAGGTTTTCCATTCCACCAAGATTAATACACTACCTTGGAGAGTAGCAGTTGCAAACTTCACCTTATCCACCTGATTACAGTCACTGTCGAAACTCTGACTCCAGCTTCTCAAACATCTAACACAATCCTCTATCATCTTTAGTCCCCTTAAAAGTATTCGATTTTCACTTCATGAATGAAGTGTAGTTATAGCCTCTAATTTCGGACAAATTTGTTCCATTAGCACCACTAACATTATTGGCTCCAACTTCTACTCCACCAGTTCCAGTTCCACCAACTCTAGCTCCAGCTCCAGCTCCAGTTCCACCATTCATGTTGGCTATGAATTCAGTTAAAGATACAACAACTCGTTCGCTAATAACTTGGCGCATTTGTGCCTCAGTCATAGCTTTCTCTGACGGCATGATTCTAGTGCAATGCAAATCCAATCATAATGAGTATTCATTTAATGGTTGCGTTATACCACAAGAATTCTTAAAAGAGAAAAGCAAGGAAAGATAGTAATAGAACGATGTAGAATTAGGAATCAAAAGATAGTCATTCCATTGACCACAAACTAGTAAAAGATGTATTGTCAAGCATTATAAATTATCATCGTCTAATGCTATGCAACTTAAAAGACTAGTCCTACTAACTGATGTCACAGTTTAGTTAGTGATTTTCAAAATACATCAATTGATAAACTAATCCACTAAGAGTTACTAGGTAATTCACGTGGCTAAGAAGGCTCCTTGGTCCTACTAGAAGAACATTTCTTCAGTGTCTTTCTGGGACGCTTGATATCCTCCTCAATTGACGGTTATGGAACAGCCCCAATACAACCATCCTATGATCAAAGAATTAGAGGAACAAAATCAATTAATGATTCGATCAAACGAATTACGAGTCAATAAGAGTTTAATTGTGCAGATGCTATACGCTTAAGCCCATACATTTATAAATCATTATTTCCATGGATTGATCAAATCGATCCAAATAAGATATAGAAATTAGTGGTTCAACAATTTATAATTTCATTGTTCAAATAATTTTGCCAATTCATTTCAAAAAGACGATTATAAATCATCTTATTTAAGCATCGCTAGCTGAACGCAGAAGATCAAGATCGAAACAAACGAAAAATTGATATATAATAGAAAGAGATCAGTGATATGACATGAAATTATATTTAGCATGTCAATACCATACCAATCAATCTCAATTCCTAACAAATAACAAGTACAATATCAGAAAAATTGTTTCTAAAAGCCGTAGATATCGAAGATTAATGAAAATGGAGATTTAATTTACTAAACGAAATGAATGGATTGATGAATCAAGAATAAGAACCAAGGAATCAAAATCCTTGTAACCAAATAAATATCATCGAAAATATTAACCATTTCGTTGGGATCATGGATATCCACAACTTATGGAATGTAAACCTAAAACCTTCATTTCTAAAAGTTTCTATCCTAAAACCTATCAAATACATATAATATATACATAATACATATATAACCTTCAATACATACACGAAATATTATAAAAACTATAAATGAACTTTCCCGCAATTCACTTCTGAATCCATATCATTTCATTTCACTTCATTTCATTACCAACTTAGACCATGATTTACCCATCAAGTATTTTATATCATTCATTCCCAATCACCAAATCACTTATAATAACCCATAAAACACATTGTTCACACAATTTAACACATACATACAGAGTTCAGTGGGAGACATCTGACTCGCCAAAACCCGATGTAGCACCCCCAATTTCGGGCCATTTCAGCAGAAGGGTCTTTGGGTGTTACTTACATGATACATTCACACAAATATAGAAAAAGGCTCAAAAGAGTCATTTTTTATAAAAACATCCATTCATTCATTCATTCTTTCAAAATATATATAATCCAAACACGGTCCCAGATAATTCTAAAAGTTTACAAGGCACATAAAAAAACATAAGATTGTTTGGAATGGATATATTTTATAAAAGCGGGCCAAAATCATAAAAGTTAAGCAAGCTTCACGAAACCACCTTCTTCGAGTTCCTTCTTATAGACCTGAGATAAAACATGCTATAAAGTCAACAAAAATTGTTAAGTGAATCCATACAGTTTAAAAATATATAAAGCAAACACAAGTATTTAGAATAAACCTTCAATGGTTAACGATTATGTTGTCTAGGACATAATCATCGAGTTATTACATAAATCTCATGAAATTGAATGTTAACATATTTATATTTCAGCCTATATACACACCTAGCCTAGTGTGGATATTTCTCTTATACAATGCATCCGATGTGATCCAATACACATGTGTCTCACTGCACATTGCGATAGCTAATCGCATCGGACTGGGCATCACCCGGATTGTAACACCCCATTTTGATAATGGAATGTCACGCGTAATTATGGCGTGTCATCAAAGCATACAAGGATAAATGTCCAAACATTACATGACCATAAGAGGAAAATACCGGAATCAAATATCGGTAGTCCAAAAGTAAGGCTCATCACACACAAACATAAGTACTGTAAATGAAAGGACTAAACAATGTCCATGGCAAGAGTATCAAAGTAAAGATAATGCATAAAGTAAAGAAAGGATAGAAAGCTTCCAGTCCATATGCACGTACGCTTAAAGTCTACGAGCGTCCCTGAGTACTTGCCATTTTGGGAACATAGAAAAGGAAAACGGCTGAGCAATACGCTCAGTGCACGGATGTACGATAAAGCATGAATAATATAAGCATATAAGCGTATAACAGCGAAAGAAACTAAGTCCCGAATAGCCCGGTTAAGTCTTGTTAAAACTGGTTTTATAGTTTGAAAAGCCTTTTGTTTATCTTATAAAAACTGTTTAACATATTCTACCATTAGCCAATATAGGTCATGAAAATCCACCGTGCATGAATACTTGGAGGGGTGACCTCATCATGCAAATTAGAGGGGCTACCTCTAATTTAATATACTTGTTTGGGTAGGAGGGATCAGTACCTTGTGAAGGATGAAAGACAAACACCACATTCACACGGATTAATCTGCTGAAAACATGTAACTAGGATGCACCCATACGCCCCACATGATAAATATAATAATATGGAAAAAAGCTGAAGGGACGCCATGAGCAATCACTCCGCCATGGGGAAGTCATAACACTAGTGCCTCTAGTGTTATGGTTATGGTACCTCCATAACTAGGTGAAACTGGTCATGCATGTATATGGCTATAGGTATTCTAAATTAAACATAAGCAAATCAAACATATAACTTATACTACGGGAAAACAGTTGGCTGCATACGGGGAATCCTAATAAGGAAAGAATGTCCATACTGAAAGGACGGGAATCCGTACCTTATGTCCAGTGAACGAAGAAGACGAACTTAGGAGAGTCCTACTTCGGTATCACTAATGCTACATAAATACATACGTGTATAGGTATCTGATTACTAAATACGTAACTGGTTTTATGTCATGTCTTAGCTTATTTTATACGTTCATGTCATGTTTTAAGCTTTAAACTGTGTTTATCTTATATTCTGTCTATTCTGATTAAGTATTACTTGTATTTCATGTATTATTATACTTACTGTGTAATAATAAGTAACTTTTTAAAAGTAGCAGGTTTCCTAAAATAGAAAGTTTTCAAAAATAGAAAGTTACCAAAAATTGAAAGTTTCCAAAAATAGAAAGTTTCCAAAAATAGAAAGTTTCCAAAAATAGAAAGTTTCCAAAAAATAGAAAGTTTCCAAAAATAGAATTACTGCTTAAAATAGATAAGTTTCTAAAAATAGAAAGTTTCCATAAATAGATTAGTTGCCTTAATTAAATAAGTTTCTAAAACTAGAAAGTTTCCATAATTACATATAAGCTGGTTAAATAAGATAAATATATAATCTTAAGTGTTTTCTGATTATTTTTCTAAGTCATATTGATATAAGATATAGTTTATTAATTATTACATGTAATTTAAATAAACTATATGTTAAAAGTATTTAATTAAATATGTCATGTTTTTAATTAAATAAAGTTAAATACTTAGGTTAAAACATGTATTATTAATTATTAATAATATAACCTAAGTCATGTTAATTAATTAATTATAGCCATGGTTTTCAAAAATTAATTAATTATCGTCTAGAAAATATAAATACTTAGGTTAAAAATCCATGATCTCATAATTAAATTATAACCTAAGTCATGTTAATTAAATTAATCATGTCATATTTTATTAATTTAATTTTTAAGATATAACTATTAAAATCATAACCTTAACATAAACAATGAACCGGATCGTGACTAGAAACCATGAACCGGACCCGTAATCAACACCATACCTCGAACCACTTCGGGGTTCTCCCCAGTTTGCTACTGCCATGGGACCTACACCACCAAACAGAGAGACCATGAGGTCTCGGTGGTGGTCCATAAGCCAAACCGAGACCCCTTGGGGGTTCGGTTTAGGCACCGACCACATCAAACACCCCTAAATCCCATGTTTTAATTTACCCCATAACCATTTACATATTTAATTAATGTTTTTAATTAGATTTTTTTAAAAACATCATGATCTTATTTAATTTATTAAATCAAAACATAAAAGAAAAAGGATTAAAAAGGTATACCGAATGCGTGGATCAAACGAGGATGAACACACACGAACACTTGCACAAAATTTAAGATCAAAATCAAACGAACACCCCCTTTGTGTCTTGTATATGCGGCGGCCAAAGAGAGAGGAAGGAGAAGGAGAAAAATCTTTTTAAGAATTTTGTTAATTTACTGTAAAGTGAAAAATGACTAAAGGTTTTTACCATAACCCCTTGTTAGTAAAAGTTTGATGGGCTTGGCCCATCCCTTTGGTGTTGCCGCGGGTAAGGGGGCCCCACATGGGGTACCCGTACCTTTTCCCGAGTCTAATTATTTTAGTGTTCGTTCGTGTTTTATCGTGTTCGTGTTTTATGTGTTCTCGTAAATTATTAACCGTGACTTAATATATTTATTCGTGTTCGTAATAAATATGTATATACGTAATTAATATTAGCTCGTGATTAAATTACGTTCATGATTTCATGATTGCATGTTCGTGATTAATTATTCTTTAAAATAATTATTGTGTGTTCATACGTAATAAATACTTATCGTGTTCTAACACGTACGTAATACTTACAATTCTTATACGTGAACGTAATCATACTATAAAAGGAAAGTTTTAATCTAGTACGTACGATCTTAAGGGTACTATTCATGGTAAAAGCATGCGGGTTTTACAACTCTTCCCCCCTAAAAAGAATAATTCTTCCCCGAATTATAGATAGAGTAAACTGAAGAAGAAGAACATACCCGAATTCAAAATATGAAATGAGGGTAAGAAGCCCGGATAGAATCCTCTGTCTCCCAAGTGGCTTCCCGCTCGGTATGATCCCTCCAAAGAATTTTGACGAATGGAACCGTCTTCCTTCTCATGACTCGTTCTTGTCTGTCAAGAACTCGTTCGGGTTCTTCTATGAAGGTGAGATCTTCACGTATCTGTTCCAGTGGATACTAAACCATGTGAAGGGGATGATACCGGTACCCTCTGAGTAAGGACACATGAAACACATTGCGTACATGCGAAAGCTGCGGAGGTAACGCTAACCGGTAAGATACTTCACCGACTCGTTCAATGATATCAAACGGTCCGATGAAACGAGGACTGAGCTTCCCTTTAATCCCGAAGCGTCTAACACCACGTGCCGGCGAAACCTTAAGGAAGACGTGATCTCCTACGATAAAATGTATGTCCCTACGATCCTTATCGCGTAACTCTTCTGACGTGACCGTGCTTCTTGAAGTTTCTGCTTAGCTACTGCGAACCTTTCGTTGGTCATCTATATGATTTCTGGTCCTTCAAGTGTTCGCTCGCCAACCTGATCCGAGCAGATTGGGGCGCGACACTTTCTGCCATACAACATCTCGAAAGGAGCACACTTGACACTTGCGTGCCAACTGTTGTTGTATGCAAACTCCACCAAACAGATATAATCGTCCCAATCACCCGTCCATTCTAACGCACATGACCTTAACATGTCTTCCAATGTCTGAATCGTTCGCTCCGACTGTCCGTCCGTTTGAGGATGAAAAGCCGTGCTAAGCTTAAGTTGTGTACCCCAAGCTTTCTACAGACTCTTCCAAAATCGCGAAGTGAAACGAGGATCTCTGTTTGAGTCGATGCTGGATGGAGCACCGTGGAGTCTCATGATCTCTCTTCTATACGTATCGGCGAGTTTACTTACCAGATCTTCCTTGCAAATCAGTAAGAAATGAACTGATTTGGTAAGTCGATCTACGATAACCCAAATTGCATCGTGCTTCCTCTTGGTAGGCGGAAGACCAGTAACAAAATCCATGGTGATTTTGTCCCACTTCCACTCTGGAATATCTAACGGTTGAAGGAGACCGCCAGATCGCTGATGCTCGATCTTAACCTGCTGGCAGGTAAGACATTTGGAGACGTAAGTGGCCACATCCTGTTTCATACCACTCCACCAAAAGTATTGCTTGATGTCATGGTACATCTTAGTCGAACCAGGATGTATAGAGAATAGGGAGCTATGAGCTTCAGCTAACAAGGCTTCCCATAGTGCTTGGTCATCAGGTACACAAAGTCTCGTGCCCTACCATACGATACCATCTGCATCTACTCTGAATTCCGTCTGTTTCTCCAAATTCTGTACTATCGCCTAGATTTCTCCATCATCTTTCTGAGCTTCCTTGATCTTAGAGAGTAACTCGCGTTCTACTCTAAGATTAGCCCAGTAACCGTGTTGTCCACGTACCATGATCTCGATGTCCAGTCGCTCCAAGTCTCTTATGATTTCCTCCTCACTTTTAATGCCGTTGATCATTCCGGACTTCCTGCTAAGAGCATCTGCTACTACATTCGCCTTTCCGGGATGATACTGTAGATTAATGTCATAATCCTTCAACAACTCTAACCATCTTCTCTACCTCATGTTCAATTCACGTTGAGTGAAGATATACTTCAAGCTCTTGTGGTCCGTGAAAATGTCACATGATTCTCCATATAAGTAGTGCCTCCATATCTTCAATGTAAACACGACTACAGCAAGTTCCAAGTCATGCGTAGGGTAATTTTCTTCATAAGGATTAAGCTTTCGTGAAGCATACACGATCACTTTCCCATGTTGCATGAGAACACAGCCAAGTCCCTTCCCCGATGCATCACTATAGATTTGAAATCCACCCGTACCAGATGGGAGAGTAAGAATAGGTGCAGATACTAGCTTCTGCTTCATGTCTTCAAAGCTCTTCTCTCGTTCTTCAGTCCAGACGAATTTCTCCCTTTTCCGCATCAGTTTGGTCAATGGTAGTGCTAAGCGGGAAAAGTTCTCCACAAACCTACGCTAATAGCCAGCTAAGCCTAAGAAACTGCGAACTTCCGTTGCTGATGTCGGCCTCGGCCACTTAGTAATGGCCTCAACCTTTGCTGGATCCATAGTGATTCCTTCTGCTGATACAATGTGACCAAAGAATGCCACCTTGTCTAACGAGAACTCACACTTGGAGAATTTAACATACAACTGCTTCTGGCGAAGAATCTGTAGTACTGTACGAAGATGGTCTTCGTGTTCCTCCTTGGACTTTGAGAAAATCAGGATGTCATCGATGAAGACAATGACGAACTTGTCCAAAAATTCATGGAAGATTCTGTTCATCAAGTCCATGAATACTGCTGGAGCATTGGTCAGGCCGAATGGCATAACTACAAATTCGTAATGACCATAGCGGGTACGAAAAGCAGTCTTGGCGATGTCCTGCTCCTTAACCCGTAGCTGATGATAGCCTGACCTAATATCAATCTTGGAGAAGTGTTTGGCCCCTTGGAGTTTGTCAAACAGATCGTCTATACGCGGCAGTGGATACCTATTCCGGATAGTAATCTTGTTGAGCTC
This sequence comes from Glebionis coronaria, assembly GCA_025667525.1. Taxonomy (NCBI): domain Eukaryota; kingdom Viridiplantae; phylum Streptophyta; class Magnoliopsida; order Asterales; family Asteraceae; genus Glebionis; species Glebionis coronaria. The sequence goes on from JANFOE010000135.1 coordinate 332,054, forward strand.
GCGATAGTCTATGCAAAGACGCATACTGCCGTCCTTCTTCCTAACAAATAAGACCAGTGCGCCCCATGGAGATGCGCTCGATCGAATGAAACCTCGTTCTAGAAGTTCTTGCAGTTGATCCTTCAGCTCCTTTAGCTCTATGGGAGCCATGCGATAAGGAGCTTTGGAAATCGGTTCAGCTCCTGGGATAAGCTCGATATTGAATTCCACTTCTCGTGCAGGTGGTATGCCCGGAAGTTCTGTTGGAAATACATCTTGGAATTCCGAAACTATTGGTTGATCCTGAATTGATGGAGATTCAGCATCCATGTCATGAACCGTAGCTAGATAACCCTCGCAGCCATGTGACAGTAGTGCACGCGCTTGCAGGGTAGATATGATTTGTACAGATCGTCCGGGTACGAACCTGTTATGAATGTACTCTGGTGCATTAACATCACCAAAGATAACTCGATATGAATGGCAGTCTATGGTAGCATGATGCTTTGATAGCCAATCCATGCCCAAAATCATGTCAAAGTCATTCATGTCCAGCGGAAGTGCGTCAACAGGACGAACCTTATCGTCAAATTCTAGGAGAAGACTCTTGGATATATGGGTGATTAATACAGAGTCCCTCAAAGGCGTGGAAATAGTAAGTCTGTTTTCTAGTGGCATGGGGAGCATCCTAATGTTCTTAGCATAGGCAGTAGAAATGACCGAGTGAGTAGCACCCGTATCGAAAATAACACACGCAGCTTGACCATACATATACAAAACTCCAGTGATGGTACCTGTAGACTTGTTGGCCTGGTCTCGAGATGTCATGTAGACACGTTCAATGGTAGGAGGTGGCTTGGTATCAGCATGTCCCGATGTGCCCTCCATCTCGCCCTTACGGCAATCCTTCATGATATGGCCAGGAAGACCACACTTGAAGCATGCGTTAGTGTTACGACGACATGGCCCTGGGTGCCTACGGTGGCAAGTAGAGCAAAGAGGATGAGTATATCCTCCAGCAGGTGCTCTGGCTGGCTGAGGACCTGATAAAACATTTTAAATAAGACATGATAATAGGGTATAAAGGACAATGCGGATAATCGTAAGATTGAATACTAGTGATAGCCGGACGGTTAGGCTATGAACCTCTCTGGTTCTGGTCCCTACCGTTTCCATGGTTCCTGGTAGCAGATTTGCTAAATTGTCAGAATATGAGTTATAACATGAAATCATAAGAAAATGCGTAAGTATTGGGACCTGCTGACGTTGGAGTGTCCAGCGTTGTTACGGTAATTATCATTACTGCCACGCCTATCCATAGTAGAACGGTCGTTAGTCTGACCGTTTCCCTTGGGCTGATGAGGCTGCTGCTGAGTAGCCGGCTGAGACCGGTCCCCATTTTTCTGCCTAGAAGATACAATTTAAGAGATGAATAATTGACATATATAGAAAGAATACGGATTGGTCACCGCTAGAATACGAATGTTTACCTCTTGTCGGGTCTCTCAACTTCCCCGAACTCATCTCTCTCATGCAGCATCTCCAGCTAATGTGCCGCATCGGCCACTTGTGCTACAGTGTTGAACGTAGCACACACCAGATTGTTTGCGACCGATGTGCGAAGAGCCCACCTAAAGTGGTGTGCCTGCTCTTCAGGAGTACCTGCTGTTGAACCAAGGAAACCAGCTAAGCGAAGAAAGCGCTGCATAAACTCATTGCTATTCTCCCTAGCTCTCTGTCCGATCCCATGGTACTCCCTCTTGAGCTTGTCTTGCTCAGCCTTGGGAAAGAACTGCTCCATCACCCTATCTTTCAACTGAGCCCATGTCAAACCAGCCACCCAATCGTCACCTCCCTCAGACTGCATCAACGCTAACCACCAATTTAACACATCGCATTCGAACCGGTAGCATGCCAACCTCTCCTTGAACACGGGGTCACAACCCATACATTGAAAATCTTCTCGATGTGAGCCAACCAGCTTTCAGCATCACTGGGGCTATATGTTTTCTCAAAATCTCGAGGACGGAGCTTGTTGAATCTCTCTAGCCATACTGCCAATGTCACTGGAGGAGGAGGAGGAGGTGCTTGGTTATGCTGCTGATTGTTGGCAGCTTGAACCTCAGCCCTGATGTCATTCCTCAGTTGAGGAAGCAAAGCTTGCATTGCAGCTTGGATTGCTGCATTGAGTTGTTCCTGTTCGCGTGTGAAAACCATCTGACAGTATAACATAAAACATATGATTAACAGATCAAAACATAAAATATATATACATGAAAAAATTTATACCAATAAATCCAAAGAAAAATTTATGCAAGAAAATTTGTGTATGAATGCATGATGCAGTTTTATGAAAACTTTTGTATGCTCGAGAGTGAACGCCTATGGTCAGCTCACCCAAAATAAAAGACATGGCGAGGGGACGCCTTTGGGTCGGTCCCAAATTTAAAAGTTTCGATAAAACACATGCGACTAAATAAGGCCAGTCCTGTACCAACCATTACTTAGTCATAAACCTGTGACAATGACATATATATATGTATGCATAAAAATGATGAATGCATGAAAACGATTGTCCGTTCTAGGAAGACCATAGTGACTACCCACTAATCATAGGTCATATTTTGAGAGCCTACAAGTCGAAGCCTTGACTCTGATACCATAATTGTAACACCCCATTTTGATAATGGAATGTCACGCGTAATTATGGCGTGTCATCAAAGCATACAAGGATAATGTCTAAACACTACATGACCATAAAAGGAAAATACCGGAATCAAACATCGGTAGTCCAAAAGTAAGGCTCATCACACATAAACATAAGTACTGTAAATGAAAGGACTAAACAATGTCCATGGCAAGAGTATCAAAGTAAAGATAATGCATAAAGTAAAGAAAGGCTAGAAAGCTTCCAGTGCATATGCACGTACGCTTAAAGTCTACGAGCGTCCTTGAGTACCTGCCGTTTTGGGAACATAGAAAAGGAAAACGGCTGAGTAATACGCTCAGTGCACGGATGTACGATAAAGCATGAATAATATAAGCATATAAGCATATAACAGCGGAAGAAAATAAGTCCCGAATAGCCCGGTTAAGTCTTGGTAAAACTGGTTTTATAGTTTGAAAAGCCTTATGTTTATCTTATAAAAACTGTTTAACATATTCTACCATTAGCCAATATAGGTCATGAAAATCCACCGTGCATGAATACTTGGAGGGGTGACCTCATCATGCAAATTAGAGGGGCTGCCTCTAATTTAATATACTGGTTTGGGTAGGAGGGATCAGCTCCTTGTGAAGGATGCAAGGCACACACCACATTCACACTGAGTAATCTGCTGAAAACATGTAACTAGGATGCACCCATACGCCCCACATGATAAATATAATAATATGGCCAAAAGCTGAAGGGACGCCACGAGCAATCACTCTGCCGTGGGGAAGTCATAACACCAGTGCCTCTAGTGTTATGGTTATGGTACCTCCATAACTAGGTGAAACTGGTCATGCATGTATATGGCTATAGGTATTCTAAATTAAACATAAGCAAATCAAATATATAACTTATACTACGGGAAAACAGTTGGCTGCATACGGGGAATCCTAATAAGGAAAGAATGTCCATACTGAAAGGACGGGGATCCGTACCTTATGTCTAGTGAACGAAGAAGACGAACTGAGGAGAGTCCTACTTCGGTATCACTAATGCTACATAAATAAATACGTGTATAAGTATCTGATTAATAAATACGTAACTGGTTTTATGTCATGTCTTAGCTAATTTTATACGTTCATGTCATGTTTTACTGTTTTAAGCTCTAAACTGTGTTTATCTTATATTCTGTCTATTCTGATTAAGTATTACTTGTATTTCATGTATTATTATACTTACTGTGTAATAATAAGTAACTTTCTAAAAATCGCAAGTTTCCTAAAATAGAATGTTTCCAAAAATAGAAAGTTACCAAAAATAGAAAGTTTCCAAAAATAGAAAGTTTCCAAAAATAGAAAGTTTCCAAAAATAGAAAGTTTTCAAAAATAGAAAGTTTCCAAAAATAGAATTACTGCTTAAAATAGATAAGTTTCTAAAAATAGAAAGTTTCCATAAATAGATTAGCTGCCTTAATTAAATAAGTTTCTAAAAATAGAAAGTTTCCATAATTAGATATAAGCTGCTTAAATAAGCTAATTATATAAGCTTAAGTGTTTTCTGATTATTTTTTTAAGTCATATTGATATAAGGTATAGTTTATTAATTATTACATGTAATTTAAATAAACTATAGGTTAAAAGTATTTAATTAAATATATCATTTTTTAATTAAATAAAGTTAAATACTTAGGTTAAAACATGTATTATTAATTATTAATAATATAACCTAAATCATGTTAATTAATTAATTATAGCCATGGTTTTTAATAATTAATTAATTATAGTCTAGAAAATATAAATACTTAGGTTAAAAATCCATGATCTCATAATTAAATTATAACCTAAGTTATGTTAATTAAATTAATCATGTCATATTTTATTAATTTAATTTTTAACAAATAACTATTAAAATCATAACCTTAACATAAACAATGAACCGGATCGTGACTAGAAACCATGAACCGGACCCGTAATCAACACCATACCCCGAACCACTTCGGGGTTCTCCCCTGTTTGCTGCTGCCGTGGGACCCACACCACCAAACCGAGACCATGAGGTCTCGGTGGTGGTCTATAAGCCAAACCAAGACCCCTTGGGGGTTCGGTTTAGGCGCCGGCCACATCAAACACCCCTAAATCCCATGTTTTGATTTACCCCATAACCATTTACATTTTAATTAATGTTTTTAATTAGCTTTTTTTTAAAACATCATGATCTTATTTAATTTATTAAATCAAAACATAAAAGAAAAAGGATTAAAAAGGTATACCGAATGCTTGGATCAAACGAGGATGAACACACACGAACACTTGCACAAAATTCAAGATCAAAATCAAACGAACACCCCATTTGTGTCTTGTATATGCGGCGGCCAAAGAGAGAGCAAGGAGAAGGAGAAAAATCTTTTTAGGGTTTTTGTTAATTTACTGTAAAGTGAAAAATGACTAATGGTTTTTACCATAACCCCTTGTTAGTAAAAGTTTGATGGGCTTGGCCAATCCCTTTGTTGTAGCCGCGGGTAAGGGGGCCCCACATGGGGTACCCGTACCTTTTCCCGAGTCTAATTATTTTAGTGTTCGTTCGTGTTTTATCGTGTTCGTGTTTTATGTGTTCTCGTTAATTATTAACCGTGACTTAATATATTTATTCGTGTTCGTAATAAATATGTATATACGTAATTAATATTAGCTCGTGATTAAATTACGTTCATGATTTCATGATCGCATGTTCGTGATTAATTACTGTTTAAAATATTTATTGTGTGTTCATACGTAATAAATACTTATCGTGTTCTAACACGTACGTAATACTTACAATTCTTTTACGTGAACGTAATCATACTATAAAAGGAAAGTTTTAATCTAGTACGTACGATCTTAAGGGTACTATTCATGGTAAAAGCATGCGGGTTTTACACCGATAGGTCTATCCATAGTATTAGCGTTCACTCACACCGAGTAATCAACAATCCATGATTACATGGGTCATTGAGGCTATAAACAAACTTATGTAAATAACATTCATCTAATCCCTTGTGTTCTGTTTTAAAACAAATATTTTTCCAATAAGTAGAGTTTCTACAACTTCTAGTTCCACTCATTAATGGGTTTACCTCAACTTCTAGTTGTACCATTTATTTTTTATTAAATAAGCATGTTATCCCCCTCTCGAGTTTATAAAACAATTAAAGAATTTAAAATTGAGGCTATTGACTCACCTTGGTATGAGAGTAGTAGAAAGACGATCGCTGACGATTTAGATGCCCGATGACAACAAAAGCCGCAACCTACCAAATAAAGCGCGCATTTTATCAATACTTTCAAGTATAGACTTTTACATAATAAAATAAAAATTCAATGAATCAAAACCACCATAAACTCACGAGAAAAACCCATACAACTAACACTACTAGACACTTTCACATGTTTACTTTACTAGTCAATACACCCAAAAACATTATGCCGGTACATACCAAATGTACAAGCTACTTTCACCTACTTAAACAACTCCGTTCTTAACAAAACTTGGTGAGAAACTCACTTATAATCTGTATAAAACTCAGTTTAAATTGCACCCAAAGATATTACTCTGAAGGCCGTCTGCTCAACACATCTTTATACTCCAAAAACCGGACAATTTGCACACTTAACTGGTAAAACCATTTTGACCTTTCTAACCAATTCCGTTTGCAAAACCGACACTTGAGTTTAAAAATAGACTCATAACACTAGGTTTATACAACTCTAGCTATAGTCCCCGAGATTTGACCCAATATCGGCAACAATTTCGTATTGTGTCGATACACATCTTCTGGCACACGAATTTTCAAACTAGTGTAACTTCCTCCTCTTTTTGAATTGGAAGTCCCACTTTATATCAAATTGAAGCTCGTGAAAAACTTAACAACAATATCAAATCATCTCAATCTTAGCTTAGACTTATGAACAATAAAAATAACCTTAAAGTCATTGGTCTGAAATGACCATTTCAAAATCATATCAAATCAACATTTTGACCCATTTAAACAATTCCCATACTCCTAATATCAACTAACAACCATCCAAATCAAACATTCTTAATCCTAAATCACTTGCATGTTTATTTCTTCAAATCCTAGATCAAAATGCATACATGCATTCATAAAAAACAAGTATACTAGTAACAAACACCATATGCTTGCCATTAAAATGAATCAAACTCTACAAGATTTTATGAAAAACTGAATGTTAATGGTAGGAAAAACTTAGATCAAAATGATCACCTTTTTATTTGCAAGATGGGTCTTTTATTAGTTTTACACAAATCAAGCCTGATAAAAAATAGTGAGTATGTTTTGGTATTGTATGGTGGACGACAACAAGAGGGGGGAGAAAGAACTATGTGCAAATTTTTTTAAAACGAAGGAGAGTTAGTGGAAAGTTTCCTTTATAGTTAGGAAGAAGGTGGTTTCGTGAAGCTTGCTTAACTTTTATGATTTTGGCCCGCTTTTATAAAATATATCCATTCCAAACAATCTTATGTTTTTTATGTGCATTGTAAACTTTTAGAATTGTCTGGGACCGTGTTGTTGGGAATAAAATTAGCTAAGTCATGTGACCGCTGACAAAGAGATTCTAGACGCTGACAAGTACAATCAAGGCGCTGACAGGTGAGATGCTGATAAGAAGAATCTTAACACAAAGACAAGGACTAAACCTGCCAATGATGAATTCTTCAAGCTGGTGGACAAAATATGAAGATAAGAATTCAAAATATATTCTTAATGTTTAAAAGATTTAGTCAATAAGTAATTTTCTATGTTTATCTTGTATATCTTCCTAAAATAGTTAATTCTATCTTTTTGTACAAGGCTCCTTAGTGTATAAAAGGAGGCCTTAGGGTTAGACATAAGATATATCGTTCACATACTTTTCATACACTTTCTGTTCATCTTTGATATATCAATTGATTGAAAGTTTGATAATCATCTTGTTATTTTGTTCTTTCTTCTAAGTATTAGTTTCCGCATAATACTTAGATTGTCGAATGCAAAAAGTTTCTCTACGTATTACTCTTGATTTATCTCGATAATACAAAGCTAATCGATCTAAGTTTGGGATCAACAAGTGGTATGAGAGACTGGTTGAGAAACTTTGATTTGAAGAACAAAATTCAATATTGTGATGTGAACCACGTTAAGGAAGAAGTTGAAGAAGAATCTGATGATATTTTCAGTGAAGGCCTGGTCTACTTCAAGTTCCACAAGTTCCAAGTCTTCTTCAAGTTCTGATAATGAGGTACGTGATGACTCTTCTTGTAGGATAAATATTGAAAAACTTAATAAAGAAATCTTAAAATTAAAATCAGATGTTTTGACGTAGAAATCAGGCTTGCCAACTATAAAAGGGGGCTTGCACAATCTGATGGGATGGTGGAAGAATATAAGAAAATGGAATTTGATCTAAGTGATCAAATTAATATTTTGACTAGGGATCTGAGAGTTAGTAATGAGGCCAGGGATTCTCTTATGAAAGCTAGGGTTGAGTTTAATAATTTTATTTTAATAAGAAAATAGTTCTCGGTGTCTAATCGAATTGACAACGGTTTAAAGGTGTGACTCAGTCGTTCTTGGTTAATGAAAAGAAAATGTCGTTATCTATTTTAAAATAAAAATGAAAACTTTTTTAAATTAAAATTAAAATAAAGGAAATAAACAAATTTAAAACATGACAAAATGTAAAAATGCAAATAAAATAAAGCAAATCAATTTAAAATAAAGCTAAAGAAAATGGCGGAAAAATAAAAGATTTGAAAACAAGTCGGAATCAAGAACAATATATTAATTCAAAATCTATGCTAAACAAGTAATTCGGAATAAATTTTAGCTCCTAATCCGGAATACAATCCGAAAACAATTCGGAATATAGAATAAAACATAAGTCGGAATAACTTTTAAATAACCTAATCTGGAATCCCTACTAGACTTGTAATCCGGAATATGCTTAAAAACCTAATTCGGAATCTAGGATAGAAACCCAATTCGGAATACTTGAATAAGGACCTAAGTCGGAATGTCAAATAAACATGTAATCCGGAATAGGTCAAATGACCTAATTCGGAATGCAGATTTGTGAAGTAATTCGCAAAGAACAACTAAAAGCTAATTCGGAATATCACACCAAACGTAATTCGGAATCCCACAAGACAGACCTAATTCTAATGATGTTGAAATGATTAATTCGGAATAAAAAAACAATGTGTAATTCGGAAAGTGTGTAAAGTATGCTATTCGGAATATGAAGTATTACTAGTTCGGAATAAGGATTTTTGCAAGTCGGAATAAGAAAATTCACTCGGATTAATCTAAAAATAAGCTAAAACCAAATAAGCATTTAACCAAAAATTTAAACCAAACTAATTTTAGAAAAATTAAATAAGCCACAAATAAAAAACTCTAAAAACACCATATAATCAAAATTAAAAAAATCAACTTTTAAAAGATTAAACTATTAAAACCACTTAATTAAAAACATGACAAACACAAATTAATCAATAAGAACAATAAGCAAATACCATCAAACACATAAAAACAATAAGAACAATCAAATAAGCACATCAATTAAACAAGTAACAAGATTAAACAAACTACATGATTAATCAAACCAAACAATAGATTTCAAAAACAAGAAAGGAAGAATGCGAATGATTATAAAAAGCTTCAAATTAAGATGAAGAATAAAAATTCAAAAATACAAGATTAAGATGAAAAGCTTGAAAGCATGAAAGAAAAACTAGAGAGATAAAGTAATTAAACTACTCCTAAAACTTAATTAAACTAACTAATGATACAAAATGAATGATTAAAAGACTATTTATAGGAGGAGGGATGTGATGTTATTGATTCCTTCTTTCTCTTTGTCTTCTCGTATTTTTAATTAATCCGTCTTTCTCGACTTTGTCTCGGGATTTGTCGAATGATAAAATGAACTCGTCTTCTAATTTTCTTCTTTATTAGACTTGGTTCTTCGACTTCGTTAAACTTCCGTCTTTAGTCTTTTTCTTCGATAAATACTTAGAATAGGCCTTTGACTTTCGTTCTTTTTGCACTCTTGATATTTTGACTTCGTCTTTTGTCTTTTTCTTCGATAAAAGCCCGTGAAAGCCTGTGTTTGCTTCCTTTTTCATATTTTGGTCCTAAAACACAAAAAAAAAACACAAACCACGCATAACCCGCCTTTTACGACATTTGGTCTCGTTTTTATTATATTTAAGTGGTAAAAAGGATATGTGTTTTCACACTTATTAAATCCCCTACACTTGACCATTGCAATGACCTCATGCAATGCATTAGTTACAAAGAAACATTTACATTCTGCATCATAATTAACCCACATTGGCCTTTATTAAATATTAGACACTAAGGAAACTAAAAAGATAGAAAATTACAAAATGTTTGAAGGAAGAACTAGTAAAAAGATCTAAGACTTACATTTGGGTTTTTGGTGTCATGAATGTTTATCACCCTCAAATTTCACGTTCCCCATACCAAGCTTAAAAACTAAATCATTGTTTTATAAGTTAGTAAAGCTAACACTTACTCATGTGGCTCAATTATTCACTTAGACCCCCTTATTCCTAGGTATAACTCTTATATTTTATTATTGTCTGAATGATCACGAGGATGCATTGTTGACTTATTTCGATAGTTTATTTAGGCCGAAAATAAAGTAGGACAATTTAATCAATAGTTAGCTAAAGGACAAAATCTTTAAAAACTGCTTCTCGAAACCTCATAAAGTTCATATCTTTGCATAACTCGTTTCACAATTTGAGACCTTTCTCGGATCAATATTTGGCATTGACTTCATACTTCGAATCTTGAGATACATTTTTGAAATAATGGTCTTCTCTTAATAATAGGAATTTCTTCACTTGAAGTTTTTGAGAGATTCTTCAAACTTGGACCACGACTTCTTCATTTTTCTCCAATATTTATTTGGGATTTTGATATACAACGATCCGCCTCCTTTTCGGACTTGGATCTATTTATCCTCATACCTTGTTAGGGTCTTTTCGCATAGACTTCTCCATGATCTTTATGGGAGTAATTGCTTCTCGTCGTGTGTCTCGATCCTTCATATTGATTTTTGAATAATGATTCTTCACATCATCTTGGATATTTAGCAACAAAGTTTAGCCCTCATGCCTTGTTAGGGCCTTTTTGGACTCGCCAATCTTCGCATCCCGCTTCAATAAGTTATGCCTTGGCTATAAACCCTAATTAATCCCGAGCAACTTTTAAACGATCTTGGGCTAGAAGCTAAGTAACTTTTCAAATCGTACAACCTTTTTTATTGCAATTATTTATTAACAAGCGATAGGAGAAAAGTCTCATAATTAACTCACATAAATTCATGAAAGGATACAAAACTTATAATTTACTCTATCATCTCTCGTTCTCCACAGTTTCAAATCTCAAGGAATGGGACTTGTGGATGCTTAGCCTAATAAACCAATTAAGGTCGATATGGTTAAGGATACTAGCTAGAGTAAACTTGGATAAGTAAACTCGGGTTGAGTCAAAATACTCACGACGGGCCTAATACATCAAAGACATCTAAACTCATTATAACCATTTTATTTAAATAATTACGAAGTAAGAAAATAACAATAACAAAGGAAAATACTACTAGGCCAAAATAGATAAAAAAAATTTGAAAATGTCGAAAAACCAATTTTCCGGTTAAAATGAGGCCAAATTCATGGAAAAGCCCACTTAGCTTCGATAGAAGCTGCCCCTACACTTAATATAAACATTATCCTCAATGTTTAAGCATGTGGAAGTAAAATCCCCTACACTTAGGACATTGTGCATGTTGTTTAAATCTTGCTAAGAAAGAGACAACTAAAGTGATTCCTATTTCAACATAAATGATAAAATAGTGAATCAAAGGTTTAGGATAAAACCGGGAAGACGGGTACACGGAATCACGGGTCGTCAAAAGTCATCAAAAGTAGATATTTGAAAGCACCAATCCCTGCACATCATAAGAAAGAAAACAACAAACACATACTAGGGTGTCCCCCTACACTTATTATGAAAATGGATAAAAAGGATAGATCATCGGGTTGCCTCCCGAGAAGCTCTTGTTTTTGTTCACCGAGTCACGAGCCTGACTCGACCTTGAGTACTATGGTTTGAAGCTCATAAAAGACCTTGAAGAAAACCCGCCGACGTCAAATACATGGTTCTCATCCATCAAGTAACCCAAGCCTAAGGTGAAGAAAACAAGCCAAAGTAGAGTAGGCGAGGTTCCCTTAAGAAAAAGTTGAGCACGGTGGTAGAAAGTATGGTGAGGTGAAAGCATAGCTCCATATTTTCCAAAAGTCTGTCCTTTTATTTCATTAGATGGATACTGAGATGGCTTAAAAACTGTGATACCCGGATCGAACACCTTTTCCTTTAGGGTAAAATAATACTGACACTCAGTAGACCTTGAAGATTCGCCCATAAACCGCACAATCTCATCCGAAGAAGGTGGAAAGAGAGGTGTCAAAAAATAAGTACTACGGATGTTGGTGTCGTCCGGTTTCTTCTCCTTTGAAAGTGGTTTCTTAACATCCGAAGAAGGGTAGAGACCATAATCAAAATTCAAAGGAGGAGAATCATGCTCGTTAGGAAAATAAGCATTGAGAAAGTTGGCGAAATCTTCTTCAAAAGAGTAAACCTCTAAAGTAGTATCAAGATTTGTTGGTGGAGGATCCTCATCAAAAATAGGAGAAAAATCATCTTTAGAAGACACAACACTTGGAGAATCACTCAAAAGAGTGTCAACATCATCAAAGTCATCATAAGTCGGCATGCCTTCATACTCAGAAGTAAGATCATCATAATAATCCAAATCGGAAAGAGAATCATTATCATATTCATCATAAATTGGTGGACTATCCAAATCAGGAAGAGAATCATTAGGATCGTCCACATGGTCTTGAAAAAGTGGATTATCATAGAAAGTCTCGAAAAGAGGATTGTTGTGTAGCACAAAATCATCAAGCTTTGGACTTTCCAAAGGAGTTGTAACAAGCTCGTCTTGAAGCACATCAATCATTTTTGCCGATTCTTTTCCATTTGATTTGCTTGTAATCTTCCCCATCTTAAAAACTTGTTGATCATTCCCGACCCTTAGAATTAGCTCACCTTCAGCAACATCAAGTAAAGCTTTTCTGGTTCTCAAGAATGGTCGTCCAAGTATTAACAGAATACGAGGATCCATCTCATAATCAACAACAACAAAGTCAACCGGAAAAGTGAAGGTACAAAATTTAACAAAAACATCTTTGTCAATACCAACAGGGTAAGCGAGAGTTCGATTTGCTAGCTCAAGGGTCATACGGGTCGGTATAAGATCGGGTAATGACTACTTCTTCCAAACACTTAATGACATTAAATTGATACTAGCCCCGAGATCGGCTAATGCAGTACAATCTTCGATTTGGGAAAATGTACAAGGTAGCACAAAACGACCGGGATCTCCAAGTTTCTCTGGACGTTCTTTGAGAAGGACTGCAGAGCAATTTTCATTTAAGCGAGTATTGACAAATTCAGCCATCTTTTCCTTCTTACTAAGCAATTACTTGAATGCTTTAACAAATTTTGGCATTTGGACAAGTGTTTCAACAAGGCTAATGTTAAAGTTCATTTGGGAGATCATCTTCAAATAATAAGTAACTTGAGCATCCTCTTTAGTGAGCAATTTGCACTTGTCTAACCAATAAGGATAAGGAATATTGGGTTTAGGTGGTGTAGGTGTAGAAGGTAAAGGTTGAGATGTTCAAGGTTGAGAAGTTGAAGGGTTTTTCTTGGGTACTTCTTTAGTAAGAGGTAGAGACGATAATGGAGAACTAGTACCAGGCGTGGTAATAGGAGGGATAAATAGGGGTGGAGGAGGTGTAGATGGAGTAACTGGGGGAGGGATAGATGGTCCTACTAAAGTTTCTGCACTGCGTGTAGTAATAGCACTCACATTAGCTCTAGGGTTTGTTTCAGTTGTAGAAGGAAGAGGGACGAAGGGCTTGAAACATTTGAACGAATTTCCTATCCATGGACTCTTGCATTTCTTTCATGGTTTTCTCATGATCGGTTAATTTTTGTAGAACCATGTCCATTTGCGGATGAGGTAAACTGAACACTGGTTGTTGAAAACCTTGGTTTGGATAGTGGTTGTATGGTGGAAAACCTTGAGGAATAAAACCTTGGTTTTGAAAGCCTTGATTTTGCATTTGATAATTTCCTTGGTTCCCTTCACATTTTCAATTTGTTGAAAAGTAGCTCGTGGTGGCCCTTGGTTGTTTTAGGTGGGTGGGTGTGGTCTTTGTTGAAAACCGGGGGGAGCCAAGTAATTCGTCGAGTCATAGGACAAGTGATTAACATCGACATTCGGCTTGAAATGAACCCTCTCCGTGTTCTTGAAAGCATACACTTCCCGGTGAGATTGATCATAAGCCTTATCACAATTAGCATAAGTGTGTGACCCACCACATGTTTCACAAGTAATATTAAGGGCATTAACATGTTGATTAGGGTTATCTCTTAAAGCAAGTTGTTTCACTATTGAAGTAAGCTCCTTAATTTGATTAGTCACCTCACTGTCACTAGCACTAGCCATTGTAGCCCTTAAACTCTTGGTTTGGTCTTTGGCTTTGTTTTCAATGATTGCCCAAGCCTCATTCATTGATTTCACAAGAATATTACCCCCCCGAAACACTTAGTGAATCTTGGTCATTCAAACTTAATCCATTAAAAAAAGTATTAATTTGATGCACATTTGTAAAACAGTGTTGTGGACACTTTCTTAAAAGTTCCTTAAAACGATCCCAAGATTCACTAAACGTCTCACCATACTTTTGTTAAAAGTTAATGATGTCATTCCGCAAAGCGGTAGGTCCGCCCATGTTGTAATACATTGGGGTGGTTCCTTATCAAGCCAAGTCCGGGCTTGTCCCTCGAGAGAGAAAGGAAAGTGGAGCAAATTGCCTCTTGTGAGACCACATTGTACTTCACGGTATTGGTTAAGTGGACAAACCTTTTGATGTTATCATGAGGATCATCATGAGTGCGGCCCCAAGAAAGGTGTTGCGGAAACGATTTGAATAAAACTGGCTTTGAGCTCGAAGTTGTTGGCGTCAATAGCCGGCACCACAAGCGCATCCTCGTTTCCTTCAACGTGTGATTGCAAGAGCTCGATGATTGGACGGTTATCCATTGTGTTAACAACAGGAGGCTCGATGATAACAGCTTGAATGGATTTCCTCCTTCGTGAACGGGTACGCATACACCAACAAAAGAAAATTATAGCAAAGAAATAGAAGAAATAAAGTTAACGTGAAAAGAAAATATTTTTGGTGCAAAAATTTAGAAAATAAATGCTTTTTATGATTTTTTAAAATGTTTTTGGGTTTTAGAAATTTTCGATTTTTATGGAATTTTTTAAATTTTTTAACAAAAAAAATAACGTTCAAGAGTGAACGGATCCCAAAATCCAACGCGTCTCTAAAAAACCGTTAATCTTCACGAAAAGAGCCGACATCAGCGCCATTTTAATAACTGAATTTATTAAAGTTCGTTTCTCTCGACTCGATTCGAATTGAAAACGGGTTTAAGTGTTACTCAGTCGTTCTTGGTTAATGAAAAGAAAATGTCGTTATCTATTTTAAAATAAAAATAAAAACTTTTAAAAATCAAAACTAAAATAAAGGAAATAAACAAATTTAAAACTTGACAAAATGTAAAAATGCAAATAAAATAAATAAAATCAATTTAAAATAAAGCTAAAAAAATTGGCGGGAAAATAAAAGATTTGAAAACAAGTCGGAATCAAGAACAAGATATTAATTCGGAATCTATGTTAAACAAGTAATTCGGAATAAATTTTAGCTCCTAATCCGGTATACAATCCGAAAACAATTCGTAATATATAATAAAACATAAGTTGAAAGAACTTTTAAATAACCTAATCAGGAATACCTACTAGACTTATAATCCGAAATATGCTTAAAAACCTAATTCGGAATCTAGGATAGAAACCTAATTCGGAATACTTGAATAAGGACCTATGTCGGAATGTCAAATAAACATGTAATCCGGAATAGGTCAAATGACCTAATTCGGAATGCAGATTTGTGAAGTAATTCGGAAAGAACAATTAAAAGCTAATTCGGAATATCACACCAAACATAATTCGGAATCCCACAAGACAAACCTAATTCGGAATGCTGTTGAAATTGTTAATGCAAGTGACGCCTAAAAACATTATTAATGTTAACTAATCTTTCCTAGTTTTGATCACAACAAACTATACAACACATTTAGTGTAAAACATAAAACGAATTATTTAACTAACACTATCATCAAGGTAACAATCATATCACTAACCTTTCTTAATCATACTTAGTGATCATCAAAATTATTATCCTTAAAACTCACTTTTGTTAATATGACAAAAGACTTTTTAATAAACTTTCTTTTTTAGAAAATGTTTTATTAAAATGGAAAATGTAAATTTGAAAATAGCATATTCCATATGGTATTAGAATATCCTTTGAAGGCTTAAAATACCTCAGATATTCCTACCCCACTAACAGACAAAAAACGGAGCGTAGTCTACGGGCGAAACCTTAAGTAGCTAGGCGGTTCCCTAGCTATAAGGAACCGCCGGGCTAGATAAGGTACCGCTCCCATATAGCCGTTGATACATTGTCTCCTTTAAATAGTGGATCAAATCTCATTTTCCAATAAGCCTCTGTGGACGTTTTTGCTCAGCCCCTTTCTCTTCTATAGCACAATCATTAGTAAATGATCACTTAATATGTTAAGTATGTTTACATATGATTATCCTCTTGATCCCCTCCTTTACCTTGTCCAAAGAGAAGATTACTCACTCACTAGTGTTGTGATAATGGCGAATCCATGAGCTAGTCATATTCATCATGATACCCTTTTTGTTTTATGTTAATCCATTGTATTTATGAATACTTGGACTAGTTGCGTTCATCCAAGTTATTTGTGAATACTTGGATTTGTTGTGTACATCCATTGCATATGTGTTTTCTTGGATTTATGTTGTGTAGATCCAAGCTACATGTGTGTACTTGGATATGTTTAGTTGATTTGTAATAGATTGATTAGAAGTTCTCACTAAACAA
Organism: Glebionis coronaria; assembly: GCA_025667525.1. NCBI lineage: Eukaryota > Viridiplantae > Streptophyta > Magnoliopsida > Asterales > Asteraceae > Glebionis > Glebionis coronaria. The sequence goes on from JANFOE010000135.1 coordinate 348,867, forward strand.
TAAAGTGATGTGGTTGTGTCTTGTAAGTTCTCACTTAACTTGAAAGTGATTAGTAGTTGTGTTGTGTGAAGTTCTCACTTAGCTTCAAAGTGAAGAGTCGTGAAGATTGGTTTCAGCTTTGGATTAGAACTCGACATCTAGCCTTGTGTCATAAAATGGTGAATTAGGCAACGTCGTGAAGATTGGTTCTACCTTGAGACTAGAACTCGACATCTAGCCTTGTGTCGTTAAATTGTGAAGTAGGCAACGTTGTGTAGATTGGTCCTAGCTAAAGATTAGGTCTTGAAATTTAGCTTAGTGTCAGAAAATAATGTAAGCGACGATGTAAGGTTTTCTCCGCCAAGAAGGGAGCTTGTGGATATAGTGGAAATCTCGAGTAGGTATACTCGAGGAGTGGAGTAGAAACAAGGATAGAGCCTCGTTGTCGAACCACTATAAATCTTGGTGTCTTCCCACTAGGTTGTCTCCTTCCTTACTCTTTACTTATTTCATTATCATTACACTTACCTATTATCTTTGCTAGTGCATTTGATTTGAACCTAATCATTATGCAACTTTGCTTCAAGTAAAAGATAGTTTTGATACAAACCAAATTGAAAGTAATTTTAATTACGTTGCCAATCGAAGAGAAACTATTCAACCCCCCCCCCCCTCTAGTTTCTATAATTGGTATCATAGCGATGGTCACACAAGATCTTTGAAGTATATTGTACTTTGAAACTTGGATCGATCCATTGTCTCCTCAAATTAGAAGGTCAAGTTTTACTAAAGTTTCTCTTTGGTCTAAACTATTTCTTCTTGGAAAATAGGTCTTTTAATTGATCATATTGCATTAGTAGCATTTATACATTTTAGACCTACCTTTGAAATGTATCTACTAGTTTTCTATCTTGCTTTGTATAGGTACTCATGAAAATCAATCATTTAATTGGTTGTGAATTGAGTCACTTGCACTTCTAGAAGATTCATCTTCATCGATCTTCAACATCCTTGAATGATGACATCAAGATGATTGGGAATGATACTAGTCATTGAAGACCTAGTATTCATCATAGTCACTCTTGGGGCTTGCATTGATGGATTGGAATGCTTTTTGTGGCCAAGGTATGTTTTCGTTCTTCCACACGTCCTTTGATCAATCTTTTGATCATTACTTGACTATGTTCTTGTTCTTGGCATCCTTTCCTTGACATTTGCTTGTAATTTGTGATTCCTTTCCTTTATCCTCTCAAACCTTCATTTCTTGGATACTTGACTCACTATGTGATGTAGAGTGAGTTATTAGTAGCCTAAAGTATCAAGCATGATATCCATGGTTTGCACTCATACGGTTAGTAGGCCCTTTGTGGGAGAGAAAGTGAATCAATACCTTTCTCATTTTTGGTCTAGACTAAGGCTATTATTGAAAGTGATCTTAGTCTACGCGTCAATATTTGCTTTGTGTTTATTCATTACCAAAGCCGTTTAACACTTCGCCGGAAAGGCACGTCTTAAAACGCTATATATCACACAAGCTCTTCGTTACCACTATTTGAAGATTGTCATTAATCCCTTGAGCATTAGTCCTATTCTTGATTCACTTCCCTTGAATTCTCTCCACTTTGCTGTTTTGCTACGAGTAGTCGTGTGTCCATTTCGGTTCTTTTCGATCTCGATTCAACTCGTAATCCTTCATTAAAGCATATTGTCTAGTGCTATGATGATCCAATGTTATTCTAAAAGGTTCATGATATAATTTTAAGTATTTTAGAAAAACTTGGTTTTTAAAATTTGGCGTTTTTCATTGATAAAAACCAGCCTCTGTAGGCGGTTCTTTATCTCTTGCGATTCAAACCCGCGGTTCTTTATCGATAAGGAACCGCGGGCAGTAAAGTTTGTCAGAGTGCCAGTTTTAATAAAATAACCTTTTTCAAACTAAACCCTCTCTCTCCCAAAAACACACAACCGACGTTTTTCATCTTTTCAACCATTGTTGAAGCTTCAAAAACCTTCAATCAATCAAATTAATTGATTCCAAGTTGTGGGTTTCACTCATCCTTCACCAAACATCAATTAATCGTAAGTACTTTCTTTTAATTTCATCTATTTTGTTCTAGGTTTCATCCTTTCATTATTGGGGATTTTTAAAATTGAAATTGAATTAGAACCTTAATAGGAATATTGGTTGACTTGGTTACTTTACTATGATTCCTTAGGTTCATATTCATTGAGATTTCACTAAAACCAACTTGTAGAACAAATCTGAATTTTAACTAAATGTTTTTGGTTAAAAGATGGAATTGAGATGAACCCATGAACAAATAGGTAGTTGCATTGTTAATGCTTACCTAAAAACATTGTTTTGAAAAACCAATGTTCTAGTCCATTGTTGATCCAACATAGGTCATATGTTCTTGGTTAATAATGAATAGACACATTGTGAACATGAGAATGTTATGGATTCAATCCTTTTTTGTCAAGAAATTGATATAACATATTCTCATATTTTTGAGCTTTATGTTTATTTTTCATATGAGTAATTGGAAAAATATTGTCTTATGTTTTTATTAGGTACTAATCATGCCTTCTCAATATCAAAAGGATCATCAATTCACTAGACAATACATGCCAAACCTTTCCCAAACCTATGCTTCCACTCAACTAAGAAACTCATTTCCATCCCTTTCTACTCGTTGTTTCCATGAGGGTAGGGTCGTTGACGAAGGAATAACGGGTTATGACTATATCCAATATATGTTTGAGCTTTCGGGGTTTGATTGCTTGCTCAACATAGAAGAATATATTTACCCCTTGTTTCTTCTTGAATTCTTTAGCACCTACTCCATGCTTGAATACAATGGATAAATCTTCATTCAATTCGTGTTGAATGATCAATTGATTCACTACTCCCTCGAAAACTTTGGTGAAATTCTTGGTGTGTCATATGAAGGCACTTGTATTTTTACGGATAAATGGAGACTTGACGCTCTCTTGGAATCCTACGATAAACCTCCAAATGACCTCACCAAAATTGATCAAGAGTTTATCCTTGACATCATTTCGAAAGAGCATGATGGAAACGTTGTGAGAAGCCTTCATTCAAATGTGCGAAATGTGAATCGATATGAAGTGCTCTCTAGCGACCTTAAGGATTTTATGGTTCAATGGGAAAATATCCTTAGGGATAATGTCTTTTGTCTTGGTGGAAACCGAGATCATATCCCGGCTTGTATGGTGCATATGTTGAGTTTCATCTTTACATCCACCAAGTACAATTTGGCATTCTATATCGCTCAACGAAAAAATTATGCCCTTTCAAAGCGCAAAACAAACCTTCCCTATGATATGCTTCTTACTCGCCTTTTCAAAAGGGTTGCTCATGACTTTCCCCACCTCGATCTTTCTCGCTTTCACCCGGTTCATCGGGCTATGTTGCCTATTCAAGAGGTATATGCAAGAAAGCCAAGAAGTGATCGAGGTTCGCGGAAATCAGATCATCAAGAGACGGATGATGAGGACACCTATATGCCAACAAGTGATGGTGATGGCATAGGTACTAGTTCTCACTTCAACTCTTCGAGTAATTCCCACCCATCCTCAAAATCATTCGTGGATGGACTTGAAGACTTAGCTCCCCCACCTCATTATTCCTCTAGTGAAGTACCGGAAGATCTCAACATGGAGCATCTCTACCGTGAAAATCTTAGGAATAGAGGTGAATTGCATGAACATCGGGTTGAGTCAAGGAAGGGATTAAAGTATTTGGGGAATATGATCAAGGGATTGGGCAAGAAGAGAAGGTGAAGGCCTTGAAGTATTTCAAAGAATACATGTTGGTAAACATGTAATGTTGAACAATTTTTTTATTTTGGTTGTGCATTAACTTATGCTACATGTTTGGATTACTATTTATTTCAATCCTAAATGTTGCTTATGCCATCATGTTTGTGATTTACATAGCTTTGTGCATCCTTTATGATAGTTAGCTTCTTAGATTTTGGTCAGTAGTTAACTTTGGCTTCTGAATCCTTTGGTAAAAATCTGGGTTAACCAAAATTTGGGATGTGAAATTTTTGAAACACCTCTGGTCGCGGTTCCATATCGACCAGCGGCTCCTTATCGATAAGGAACCGCCGGTCCTAGATAAGGAACCGCCTGCTACGTCCGACAGAATCTTTTACTTTACACTATTTTCTTCAATCTGTGTAAACATTGCATGATTCTTTGCAAAAACCTACACATTTCCTAAACTAGGTTACCTAAATTCATTATACACCTAAAATGATTTTAACCCATTACTAGTTTGGATCATCCCCTCACCCATTTAAACCCACCTTGTTAGTCATGTTCTTCACACATCAAAACATCCTTCCCTAACCCTTAACCACCTTTGTCAACGATGGTTCAAACACTTCCAAAACCTCCACCCCAAGGAAAACACTTAAGATTAGGATTAAGGTACCCAAGCCTAACTCCTCACCCTTTCACACATCCAAAAATGAGATGGTTCTAATCCTCATTTCCTCATCACCTTCACCACCCCTTGCACCATGCAAGACAACCTCTACCCATGGTACTAACCACTCTATTGGTTCTACAACCTCTTGATTCCACTTAAGAATGAATGAGCTCTCTTCACCCTTCACTCCAAGTGCACCCTTGGATGTGACTACACAACCACAACCAATCCAAAGCATTCCTTTTGTGAATGACTTTGATGACACCTTGGTGACTTCACCATTTACCCCTCCAAACTCACCCATTTCACCAACCTTGGAGAACATACCTCCACACTCATCCATTTCTCCTTTGGAGAACTTGCCTCCACACTCACCCACATCACCCTTGGAGAACATGCCTCCTCCACCTCCACCACACTCAAACATTCCAATTTTGGGTGTCCCACTTTTCCTCCTCTTGAGTGATCCTTACTATGGGTTTCAAGAGACTCATGGTCCTAATTATCCATGTTGCCTATACAACCACTACATCATCCATAACCTTAGGATGGAAATGTTTGGACTACATAGGAGGTTGCAAGAGTTCTTGCTTGCCTTGTTCTTCATGCCTCCTCCTAGGAGATGAATTATGAGTTTTCTAAATAAATGTTTTTCAACAAAACCAAGCCAAAGAAGACTACTCATCTAGATTTAATGTTAAGCTAGCTTTGTATTAGTTAGTTGTTTTTCTTTTCATATGTCATTGTATTTGCTTCCTTCATGAGTGTTTCATGAAGTTGATCTATGGATTTGTCTTTATGTGTTTCTATCCTTATGTGCACATTAATCAACTTTAATTTGAAATTAAAATTGAACCTAAACCTATCACAACCTCTAAAAACTTGACTAAAATTGGTTCAAAATGATATCTAAATATTTTGTCACCCTTTGTCAAGACATTCTTTGTGAATGTGTTGCTTTTATGCAACCCTAGCATTATTTAGTGCTAATAGAGGTAAAATTCAAAGATTTGAAACTTTTTGATAAAGTCTTAGTTTTTTCTCAAAACCCTGGAAAAACTTGGTTTCAAGTCCACTGCATGCGGCTCCTTAAAGTCGCGCGGTTCCTTAAGTGATAAGGAACCGTCGGTCCCTATAAGGTACCGTGGACAACAACTAGCTTTTGACTCGTTTTTGGTCAAAAAAATTTTACAACCCTTTACCCTGTCAAGATTCCTTGTTTACTCAATTTGGCTAAACATTCCTTGACACTTCACATTTTGTATTGAAATTCTTACCTTGATTACATTCTACTTATACCCCAACCTTGAGATTTCATTCTCACACCTTCCCAACCTTGAGAATTCATTCTCACACATCTCCAACCTTGAGATTTCATTCTCACACCTTCCCAACCTTGAGATTTCATTCTCACACCTTCACAATGCCTAACTCCTCCATTCATAACCTTGACATTTCTTTGTCACAACCCCACTTACCCAAAGCTTCCTCATCCAAGCTTTCAAAGAAACCAAAAATCTCGGTTCAACCTATTTGGATTAAGAAGAATGAACCATCTTCTTCCAAACCACCCAAAACCCTACCTTCTCTCCAGTCAAGTATTGGAATGAGACTTATACCATTAACCCCATCACCGGAGCAAAAGAAAATGTTCCCCCACCACCACAATCCTTCAACACCCCTCAACTCAATGACCTTTCAACCTTCCCAAACCTCACAAGGCATTGTGAAAACATTTACTACCGTATTACCCCACCACCACCAAACCCTAGGTTTGATGCCCTACCCCCATCAACTGATTTTGTGTTGCATCATGGATCCTCGTGTGCTTGTTGTCGATTTCAACAAATTGAACTTGCTCATATATATGAGAAGTTAAATTTCCTTGAATTCCTCCGCACTCGTCCTCCTCTCCAAGTTTTCGTTTCGGTGGACAAAACTTTGAATGATGCATCGTCGTCTTATTTTTCCAACTAAAGGACTAACTACTCTTAGAGTCTTTATTACTTTAGTTGTTTTAGAGTCTTTTATTTTTTTAAGCAATCTTGGAAAATTATCACTATTAGAGTAGCTTATGTTTTGTGGTTTATTTTCCATATATTTTTTTTGCTTTAGATACTCATATTGTGTGTATGACTATCCACCTTGTTGTGTCTTTTATTTTATGTAACCTTTGTGTTGTTTATGTGTTATTTCCTTAGTTCTCTTTTGAGTTGATCATGGTTAATTTTTACAATTGCTTATGGGTGATTCCATCAATTCTAAACTTTAACCCCTTGACAATTTTATCATCTTCATTGGATTGAAGTTTGATTTTGTTAGTTACCTTTTTGGACATACTTAGCAAAATACTTGCTTCTAATTTGAGATTTCTTCTCTCTCTCCATCTCAAGTTACTTAGTAGGTAGTGATCATATATACATTGGTGTTTTTTTTCTTTCTACTAACCTTTGTGTAGCATGTCACCTTAGCTCATTTACTTGGTGCCCCAAGCAAGGGGGAGCAACCACCAAGGGGGAGCTACTAGCAAAGTCCGGTTTTCTTCAAAGACTTGTGCTAACCTTTTTGCTACGACAAAGGGGGAGAAATGATAGTGATAAACTCGTTAATAATTCGATATTTTGTGTTTCTACGTAAATGAGTTTATCGTTTGTCGTAATCAAAAAGAGGGAGATTGATAATGCAAGTGATGCCTAAAAACATTATTAGTGTTAACTAATCTTTCTTAGTTTTGATCACAACAAACTATACAACACATTTAGTGTAAAACATAAAACGAATTATTTAACTAACACTATCATCAAGGTAATAATCATATCACTAACCTTTCTTAATCATACTTAGTGATCATCAAAATGATTATCCTTAAAACTCACTTTTGTTAATATGACAAAAGGCTTTTTAATAAACTTTCTTTTTTAGAAAATGTTTTATTAAAATGGAAAATGTAAATTTGAAAATAGCATATTCCGTATGCTATTAGAATATCCTTTGAAGGCTTAAAATACCTCAGATATTCCTACCCCACTAACAGAGAAAAAACGGAGCGTAGTCTACGGGCGGAACCTTAAGTAGCTAGGAGGTTCCCTAGCGATAAGGAACCGCTGGGCTAGATAAGGTACCGCGCACAGATCGCCGTTGTACATTGCCTCCTTTAATAAGTGGATCAAATCTCATTTTCCAATAAGCCTCTCTGGACATTTTTCCTCAGCCCCTTTCTCTTTTATATAGCATAATCATTAGTAAATGATCACTTAATATGTTAAGTATGTTTACATATGATTATCCTCTTGATCCCCTCCTTTACCTTGTCCAAAGAGAAGATCACTCACTCACTAGTGTTGTGATAAAGGTGAATCCATGAGCTAGTCATATTCATCATGATACCCTTTTTGTTTTATGTTAATCCATTGTGTTTATGAATACTTGGACTAGTTGTGTTCATCCAAGTTATTTGTGAATACTTGGATTTGTTGTGTACATCCATTTCATATGTGTTTGCTTGGATTTATGTTGTGTAGATCCAAGCTACATGTGTGTACTTGGATATGTTTAGTTGAGTTGTAATAGATTGATTAGAAGTTCTCACTAAACTATAAAGTGATGTGGTTGTGTCTTGTAAGTTCTCACTTAACTTGAAAGTGATTAGTAGTTGTGTTGTGTGAAGTTCTCACTTAGCTTCAGAGTGAAGAGTCGTGAAGATTGGTTCTAGCTTTGGATTAGAACTCGACATCTAGCCTTGTGTCGTAAAATGGTAAAGTAGGCAACTTCGTGAAGATTGGTTCTACCTTGAGATTAGAACTCGACATCTAGCCTTGTGTCGTTAAATTGTGAAGTAGGCAACGTTGTGTAGATTGGTCCTAGCTAAAGATTAGGTCTCGACATTTAGCTTAGTGTCGGAAAATAATGTAAGCGACGATGTAAGGTTTTCTCCGTCAAGAAGGGAGCTTGTGGATATAGTGGAAATATCGAGTAGGTGTACTCGAGGAGTGGAGTAGAAACGAGGATAGAGCCTCGTTATCGAACCACTATAAATCTTGGTGTCTTCCCACTAGGTTCTATCTTCCTTACTCTTTACTTATTTCATTATCATTACAGTTACCTATTATCTTTGCTAGTGCATTTGAATTGAACCTAATCATTATACAACTTAGCTTCAAGTAAAAGATAGTTTTGATACAAACCAAATTGAAAGTAATTTTAATTAGGTTGCCAATCGAAGAGAAACTATTCAACCCCCCCTTCTAGTTTCTACAGAAATGATTAATTCGAAATAAAAAAACAATGTGTAATTCGGAAAGTTTATAAAGTATGCTATTCGGAATAAATGAAGTATTACTAGTTCGGAATAAGGGTTTTGCAAGTCGGAATAAGAAAATTAGTTCAGATAAATCTAAAAATAATCTAAAACAAAATATGCATTTAACCAAAAATCAAACCAAACTAATTTTAGAAAAACTAAATAAGCCACAAATAAAAAAACTCTAAAAACACCAAATAATCAAAATTAATAAACTCAACTTTTAAAAGATTAAACTATTAAAACCACTTAATTAAAAATATGACAAACACATATTAATCAATAAGCACAATAAGCAAATACCATCAAACACATAAAAACAATAAGAACAATCAAATAAGCACATCAATTAAACAAGTAACAAGATTCAACAAACTACATGATTAATCAAACCAAACAATAGATTTCAAAAACAAGAAAGGAAGAATGAGAATGATTATAAAAAGCTTGAAATTAAGATGAAGATTAGAGATTCAAAAATACAAGATTAAGATGAAAAGCTTGAAAGCATGAAAGAAAAGCTAGAGAGATAAAGTAATTAACCTACTCCTAAAAATTAATTAAACTAACTAATGATACAAAATGAAGGATTAAAAGACTATTTATAGGAGGAGGGGATGTGGTGTTGTTGCTTCCTTCTTTCTCTTTGGCTTCTCGTCTTTCTAATTAATCCGTCTTTCTCAACTTTGTCTCGGGATTTGTCGAATGATAAAATGAACTCGTCTTCTAATTTTCTTCTTTATTAGACTTTGTTCTTCGACTTCGTTAAACTTCCGTCTTTAGTCTTTTTCTTCGATAAATCCTTTGAATAGGCCTTTGACTTCCGTTCTTTTTGCACTCTTGATCTTTTGACTTCGTCTTTTGTCTTTTTCTTCGATAAAAGCCCATGAAAGCCCATGTTTCCTTCCTTTTTCATATTTTGGTCCTAAAACACAATAAAAACACAAACAACACATAACTCCGCCTTTTATGATATTAAACACACGTTTTGGTCTCGTTTTTATTATATTTAAGTGGTAAAAGGATAAGTGTTTTCACACTCATTAGAGTTACAAACTAAGTTAGAAGAAGCCATTAAAGCTAAGGAAAATGTAGGGCTTAAAATTGAAAAGTTTGAGAAGGCTAGCCAAACCCTAGAACAAGTGTGAGTGAGTAAAGAGAACACGGGGACATGTCTGGGATTGGAATGAAAGAATATGGTGTTATCCCACCACCTGCTGGAAACTTTTATGGTGTCTTTAAAAAGGATCTTTCTTAGACTGGCATACTAGAACTACAAGAAAAGGAATTCATTCCTCCACCACGTGTGCTGAGTCCAGTTGAGGAATATAGAAAGAAAGTGACAGACCTATAACAATGGAAAGCAGCCAACACTTTTCTTTTTGTTAAGGGTGTACTGCTTAGTGAGAGTCCAGTTGATCCTAAACCCATTGTTGTGACCAAGCCCACCACTGGTAAAACTATTAATATTGGCTCACCAACTAAAAGCAAACCTAGTGTTAAATATGCATAAATGTGTAGAAAACCTAGTTCACCTAGAGAAAGCCAAGGTAGTGTGAATGGGTTGGGATATAATCAGTTTAGACCTAGGTTTGTGTCTGAAAAGGCTTGTTATACATGTGGGAGCTTTTCTCATTTGGCCTATAACTATGTTAGTGGATATAAACAAGCCGCTGAAAATAGGCCATCCACTGTTAATCACAAACCTTTTGTCCACATAAGGACACAAGCTGCTAGACCTGCTCCTTATTTCTCAAAAGCAGATAATTCTCATGGTAAAAGATCCTTTCAAAAGACCAACACTTGGTCTAACAGACATTGGGTTCCTCTAGCAAACCCTAGTTTTGCCGCTGACAGGAACAATCTATCCGCTGATAGGGAAAGACAAGCCGCCGACAACCCTAGATTTGGTACTTCTATGCCAAAACTAGATGTTGTAAGACATTATGTTAGACCATATAAACAATGATACTTGGTTAATAAGGGTCAAAGGTCTATGACATCATCCCACTTAACTTGGAAACCTAAACAAGAGCAAAACTCTAATTTTAATGGTATTTGTTAAATTACTTATAAATGTTAATGGTTAAATTTACATTTAATTACACAGTTGTAGAAGGCAAGCGAGCAACAAGCTGCGCCGCAAGCCCTTTCTGAATAGCGAAACTAATTCTATGAAAAACCACATCTGTGGTATTTCAATGACTTGCAATAGATTTAAATACCTTGAGAAGGTCATTACTAGACCCATTAGAACTAATCGGATATTTAGGTCACAAAAGGTTGAACATAGATTTGTGGTAAAGAATAAGACCATTCTAGTTGAACAACTAGATAGATCCAAGTCTGACACGGCTTGGATCTCCCAAGAAAACTAATTTGTTTTCTTTCTGAGCAGACTATCCAAAAGCACGTTAATGATAAAGGATATTGGGATATTGGATGCCCAAGGAACATGCATTGTTGTTCTTTCCACTGTTATTATTTTTATCCACCGACATGTTATCTCTACCCACTATCGTGGGAAAGGTAGCCTTTGTTGGTGTGTTTTTTGTGGTTTTTGTCTAATGCAGGAAAATGGAGCTACATTAGGATGGATAAAGAGTTGCAAATTTTTATTTATGATTGTTGGAATGTTTACATTCCTATCTTGAGATAAAATTTGTTTCTTCAGATATTATGATTTGTATGCTTCTGTTAAGGGGATGTAAACCTTTAGGTTTTTGGGTACTCTTAGAGCACTCTTACCACATTTCTAGATTATGTCCATTGGTGAGTGGGAGTTAGAAATCGTGAATACTTTTTTTTATGGAATTGTTGGAATTTCTAAACCTCGAGGCACTGTAGCATGCACGTTTTTATTTAAACATGCAAACTGCCAAGACATGACCTAGATTTGGGATTGGTCAGTTGGGAGACATTGTGTATATGCTTGGGTTACCTGGGAAGTTGCAAAGGTCTTATATGAACATACTTTCTCTTTGGGGCGTTTGTGAACAAAGGACTCTAGAGTTCATGTGTGTCTATCATGATTTTGCATGAGTGTATGCCTGAACAGTGTTTGTCACTCTTGCTTATTAGAGTCTAGTTAATTTCCTTAGGATTATTACCTTTGTTTGTGTTTTAACTAAGGTTCTTTACTTTCTAAAGTCCATTTTATGCTATGACATCCTAGCTGGTGTCATTTATAAACTTCTTTATAGACCCAAAACATTTCATCACCCTTTTACTTTTCAAATTTTGGGATATCTGAGAGCCTAAAGATCATTGAGATGTTTTTCCTAGTGATTAACATCTAGTAGCAACAAAGATCACATTCACAAGGGTGACTAGTGTTATGGAGATGGCTGAGACTATTGGCACTAACTTTAATGCAGGTCAAGACAGTCCTATCATCAGTAAGTCCATCCCCAAGTCCTATGAATCAACATTGAGGATTCATTTCCCGAATGTGGATGAGGACAGTATGAAACCTTTGACATTAATGGAATTGACGAGAATCTGTAGCAAAATGCAGAACTTGTACAAAATTTTCAAGGATCAATGTTTTGAACTGATAGACTTGTTGTTTTGGAAGTTGATGCAAGGAGGACATTCTTGGTTCAGTCCTTTGATATTGATCTTGGAGAGGAGTCTTAAAAAGGGGAGGAGCAATCGAATTTGAGTGGCAAAAGTTATAAAGAAGGCTCCATTGACTCTACAAGTATGATAGAGGTAACATATGTTCTTACAGGTTTGAAGAAGCTATGGAGTTATCTATTTCTATGAGAATATGGGGAGTTGAGAATTAGTTGAGAGTTCAGCACAAAGTTCAAGGTCGACTACACCAGTGATATGAGTGTTGACTTTTGATTCACACCAAAATTCAGGGATAGAGCATGTTTATAAGAATCCTATTTTTATGTTTTATTTTATTCAGAAACTTGATAGTTAGAGTAAATATCTAGTTTAGGGGAGGATTGTTGGGAATAAAATTATCTAAGTCATGTGGCTGCTGACAAAGAGATTTTATACGCTGACAAGTACAATCAAGGCGCTGACAGGTGAGACGCTGATAAGAATTATCAAGGTGCTGACAAGAAGAATCTTAACACAAAGACAAGGACTAAATATGCCAATGATGAATTCTTCAAGCTGGTGGACAAAATATGAAGATAAGAATTCAGAATATATTCTTAATGTTTAAAATATTTAGTCAATACGTTATTTTCTATGTTTATCTTGTATATCTTCCTAAAATAGTTAATTCTAGCTTTTTGTACAAGGCTCCTTAGTGCATAAAAGGAGACCTTAGGGTTAGACATAAGATATATCTTTCACATACTTTTCCTACACTTTCTATTCATCTTTGATATATCAATTGATTGAAAGTTTGATAATCATCTTGTTATTTTGTTCTTTCTTCAAAGTATTAGTTTCCACATAATACTTAGATTGTCGAATACATAAAGTTTCTCTACGTCTTATTCTTGATTTATCTCGATAATATAAAGCTAATCGATCTAAATTTGGGATCAATAAGAATTGTGGAATCCGTTATTCATGGATTGATTAAGCTTACTAGGAACGTATCTTGTTCATATGTGATTAGCATAGCGGAATTGAACAAAACACATAAACAAGGTGTCTAAGAAGCAACAAGATAAATTCCTACCAATGATTACTTGTATTAATATCAAACGATTAAAACTAATAACCCTAGGCGTGTATACATTAATCCAACGCCTAGAACAAGAACACACTTTAGGTTTACATTATAAATTATGAGATAATGAAAACCTACGCCAGTGTATTCTTTATATAATAGAATACAAGACTTTTATTACAAGAAAACTTTAATTATATTAGAAGTCCCTCTCTCTTTTGCTAATAATTCCTCCTTGTTGTATGAAAGGGCTCCATATACTTGTAAAGCTTGATATTTTCATATAAGCCCTTATTGTTTCATTATTCTTGTTTTGTCTCATCAAATTAATTCCCAACAATCTTTCCCTATTTGATGATGACAAAATCAATCTTCAAATCTTGATCTTTCACGAATGAAACAAGATTCCCCTTAATGTAAGATTTCTTGTAAAACATATCACTACCTAAAATAAAGTTGTATACATTGATCTTTGAATCTTCTTCCCCTTTTTGTCTCATCCAATAGGGGTATTCTAAAGATAAACAACTAATAAATTATTCCCCTTAAGTGGTGCATGTAAATGAATCACGAACCATGTAGACTCTAATTGTAGATTACGAATGAAGAAAATTGAATATAACATATTTGTTAAAGAAGTGGAATCTCCCAATCTTGTACCTTATATCTTGTACTATCCATGTGACGTCGAACTTATATTGACAGGGAGAAATATAAGCAGACCTTGATCTCTTTGTCAAAAGCGTCATCTTTTGATGAGACACTGAGCACGATAATGTAACTCCTTCAAGTGATAGCAATGTAGATGACATTGCTAGATATGACAAGTCTCCGTCACCAACAATGTAAGCATGAACAAATTATCTTTAAAGTCAGTGAATGGCACTCACGACTTAAAGATATGATAAGTCACAAACCTGCAAAAAACAACTCCAACACAAAATAAGCAATAATCAATCGTCTTCATCGAAACCTCCAATATGCAATGAAAATCATCTAAGCACAATATCATCCTCTTGTTTATGAAACTGCTGCCTCTGTCGACGTACTGCTTCTAATCCAAGTCGGTACGTAACCGCAAGGTTAGCTGTAAAACCCGTATTTAAAAATCAGAATATTTAAATACGCAGTTTAATTTTAATAAACTATGTAAGTATTAATTATTAGACAAGAGATATAAACGCAGAAATTTAATACGCTATCCCAGTTTATTTAAATACTATACATATTGCAGTTCATTCAGATAATAAGTATTTAGTCTCAGAAAATAATTCAGATGAATTATTTATTTTACAGAAATAATTAAGCGTTAATATTAAATACACGTAGCCTCAGCTTTAATTAAACGAATATTAAATGTACGTAGTCTCAGATTAAATAAAAAGTTTACGCATAATCATTTCAGTTATTTCAGAATACCAAATGATATCAGAATATCAAATGATAATATTTTTCAAGCTTTACATGTAGTACGAAATAAGTATTAATTATCGTATTCAGAAAATATACATATAATACAAAACCCCGAAACACGAACTCACGTCACAATTTATATAACAAGTAAAGTTATTAAAAGGCAAAAGTTAAAAAAAAAGAGAAAGAATAGGAAATGGGCTTCTAGGCCCGTTTGGTTTTTGGGTGAGAAAGAAAAGAACGGGGTATTACCCCCTTTGTGTGTTACGACGAGACAAAAAAAAATAAAAATAAAAAGGATTAGGGTTTTTATTTTCTGCCGACACAAGAGACAAAAAAAAAGGAAGACCTAGGGTTGCTTTTGGAGGCCGCCGGCTTAGAAGAAAGAAAAGGGGTATTTCGACCCCATTGTTACCAAGGATTCATGTAAGCAATCGTCCGTCCTATTCCTTTTGAATTATCACCTTTTCTCTTGTTTTGATTTGGTGTACAAAAACGAAATCAGTGGGGGAACCATATAATAAAACGGGGTTCGGGTTTGTATGGCTACACTAGAACCGAGACACCACCATGTCTCGGTGGTGCTGCGGTTTTGGCCGACCAGAATCAGAAAACCCAAGCAGGGGTGTGTCGGGTTTTGTTTACGTTATGAAAACCGAGACCATAAGGTCTCGGTGTGTTGCTACTCGACCCAGCCGAGACCACAGCAAGGTCTCGGTGCTTCTTTTGTGACCAGACGAAACAAACCCCACAGCAGGGGTGTTTGGCTTTTCGAACAGCAGAAAAACACCAACAGTGGTGTTTGGGTTTAATTCTGCATAAGGGTGTGTTTGGGTCTGTCAGAGTACAAAAGCAGGGGGAACTATAACAAGCAGTGGGAACCACTGCTCTAGCAGTGGTAACCACTGCACTAACAGTGGGAATAATAACCAGCAGGGGGAACCAAAAAGAAAACAGTGGGAACTTTTGTAAAAGAAAACAGTGGGAACTTTTGTAAATCAAGCAGTGGGAATATACTAATATATAAGGAATTACTTTATTTAATTAAATCTTTTTATAAATAAGTCGTGTTAAATAAATTTAATTAATTGTTTTGTGTTATTTCTTAGTTAGTAACATAAAATTAATTCTTTTATATACTTTAAACATATGACTTATTAATGATTTAATTTTAAAGAAATTAAATGGGAAATATTTCTAAATCAGGAAACTTTCTATGTATGACAGGTTACTATTTTTAATAAGATCGTAAATATTGGAAATACATATCATACGGTAATCAGAATTATAAGAATACACTTATCAGAAATAAGACATAACATTCAGATTTATCAGATTATATAGTATTAAAATACCAAGACAGTTTTGAATCAAACTGAGAACAATTAAGATCAATAAAATAAATGGATATCAGTCAACTTATTTTCGCGTCCATTATTTATGTAGTATCCGTGAAGTCAGATTCGATCCGTCAGCTTTCAGTCTTATTTCAGTACTGGACACGAGGTACGGATTTTCCGTCCTTTCAGTAAGGACTTCCTTTCTATGCATGATTAGGATTCCCCGTCTGCAGCCAAATGTTTTTCCCCAGTATATGTTTAAGTTTATCAGTAATCATGTAAATAACTAAATAAATTGCCTGAGCATTATATACAAGCACGACCAGTTTATGTACTAGTTACGGAGGTACCGTAACCACGGCACTAGAGGCACCAGTGTCGTGACTCACATGCAGGAGAGTGATATCCTGCATCGTCCCACTCAGCTCAGCTTGGCCATTTTATCAGTATTTTTAGTGGGGCGTATGGATGCATCCTAGGCATATATGTGTTACAAGTTATCAGGGTGAATCTGGTGTGTGCTCTACATCCTTCACATTGGAGCTGATCCCTCCACCCAGCACAGTATTTAGAGGTCACCCCTCTACAGCATGACGAGGTCACCCCTCCAGTTATTCATGCACGGTTGTTACAACACGTGACCTATATAAGCTCTGGCAAATAAAATACAGTAAATGCATGTTTTCAGAATTAATAGTTATATTTCAGTATCAGTATATGTGAACCAGGTTTCTCAGATTTTATGTAGAGTTCTACCACATGTTACATATCAGTCTTACAGTTTCAGTATTCTATCGCCTGTTTCATTCAGTATATTCTTATCATGCTTTATATCCGTTCACTGAGCGTTATGCTCAGCCGTAGTTCCTTTCATGTTCTAACGGCAGGTACACCAGGACGCTCTTAGGATTCTGAGAGCATGTGCATTCGGATGGAAGCTATCCAGACTTCTTATTTTATGCATTTCTTACATTATTCTGCTTATTTGGACATTGTTTAGTCCTTTCCTTCAGTATTTTACTTTTCATGTTTTGGGCTTATGTTTGGATTACCGATGTTTGATTCTGGTATTCCTTTATGGTCAGTTAATGTTTTAGGACATTTACCTTATGCTTTGATGACACGCCATAAATACACGTAACGATCCACTTATCCAAGTGGGGTGTTACAATTATGGTATTAGAGAGCAAGGTTCGACCTGTAGGCTCTAAAACTTGACCTGTGACTAGTGGGTAGTCACCAGGAACTTCCCAGATTTTGGCGTTGTTATCTTTCATGTTTCACATGGATTATTCAGTCAGTTTTCTTCATTTATCAGTCAAATTTTCTTAAAGTTTTGACTAAGTAAAAGGTTGGTACATAACTAGCCATATTTAGTCGCATATGCTTTTTAGCGAATTTTCGTTTTGGTGAACTGACCATAGGCGTTCACCCTTGCCGTTCAGATTTTGTATTGGTAAACCAACCATAGGCGTTTACCCTTACTCATGACAGATTCATGTTTTCAGTCAAATATCACTTGGTGAACCAGCCATAAACGTTCACCATTTCTCAAGTCAAATTTCATGTTTTTCAGTCAAATGATGTTTTGTGAACCGATCCACAGTTGTTCACCCTTGTCATATCATGACATTCTATAAATTTTGACAAGTATGGATTGGACTTCAGCCATCCATATTTAATACCAGATTATGAATTTCTATACATGACAGTTCTCAAAAATTTTGACAAGCATGGATCGAACCAGAATCGCCCATACTTAGTCATATGTTTTGTTCCTGGATTTCTGTAGAGTGAACCATAGCCATCCACATCAGTTGATGTTAAACTTCAGTTGATCATACTCTTTTAGACTTTATAACAATCCAGTTCGCACAATCTTAAGTTAATGTCGCTTCCACGCTGTTTCAGTTTCATGTCTCCGTGCGAGGGTTTTATGTTCATCAGAATGATAAATGTCTCCATGCTAAGACACAAAAAGAATTTCAGTAAAACCCGTTTTCATGATAAATCATGATTGGCCTTTATTGATCATGCTTCATGTTGACCACTGTTGGGACTTTGATTATATCATACTTTTCAGCCTCGATACAACCAGCAGTAAGTCGACGCAGGAATTGTCAGCCTATCATGTTACTTATTCCAGATCAGTTTACTACCGTTTAAATCAAATTATTTATTTGATCATGTCAGACGAGCGACACCAGTGTCGATCATCCCATAAATTTTCCACCAGTGCCATGCATAGTATTTCATATGTACCCCATGTACCGTGACCCAGTTATACTCCATGTACAGTATTTCATGAGTACTACACGTACAATATCTTAGAGATGCTCCATGTACAGTATTCACTTTGTACTTCATGTACAGTAGTCCAGGTGTACTCCAGTCACCCTACTCCATGAATATTGCTAATCGATCCCCAATCATCTCAGGCGTTTCCACTTGTCGATATTCTACCAGATGTTGATACTGCTCGTGAGTTGAAGATTTTACCAGATACTGATGTTGCTAACACTTTGAAGACCTCACGAATGCTGATGCTGCTGATACTTTGGAGATTCCACAAGATGCTGATGTTGTTTATATTCTGAAGACTCTTCAGAGCAAGGACGAAATTTATAAATTTTAAATTCCAGACAATAATAAATTTCAACCATCACACACTACCATTGCATTACATACTTTTACCTTCTCAGTTAGATGTCACACTCCACTAAGCTAACCGTATATTCAAAGAGTGAGAACCGGAACTCAGCCGGCCACTCAGCAGAATAGTTACATGAATCAGGGTCATGATAACGACCGTCAGGAGATTGACAGACAAAGCAGTAGTGACAACCATCGTACTTATAATTAATCAGTCAGTAACCATCGGAACTCTGGCACGGACGTGACCAGAAATACAAGAGGTCAGTAGTCTAACCGGTCCGTCAATCTTAGCAGTTACCAAAGAAAGAAAATTCAGCCTTGTTCAGATTCATCTACCAAAACATGTGTCAAGACATCAGTCAAGACATAGGTCTCAGAAATCATTTCAGAAGACACATATCAGGACACCAGTCATGGTACACGTCATACGAATATTTCCTCAAAATACGAGTCAGAACTCCTAACTTTAGTATGTTTCCAAGCAAGACCCTCAGTAATTCAGGGTATCTTTCAGAAAGGGGTATACTCATTCTATTATGCCACGCATATATCAGATCATTAAAATTCAGTCACCACCACCAGATTATTATTCAGATTAAACAGACGGTAATAATTCTGTGAGGTTACAGACGAACCCACTCAGTGAAAGTCGCCACGTTACTCCACGTATTCCTATGCCAGCTTTATGTAAATCAGATATTTACCTACCTCTCAGCCGAAAGGACTCCATAGTATCACCTATATTATTAAGGTTTCCTTTCAATTAACGATAAGATCTGTCTTACTAAATTCTAAATATATTGTTATACTTCTGCTAGAAAAATCAGTACAAATTATTTCTGCCTTACAAGCACGCGACTTATCAATCCACAACTATGAAGACTTTTACCTACCTGTTATTATTTCACTTCTGAAATTCCTTAAATTCATGATCAGCAGATTATTATAGAGTTCCAGATATAATTTCAGAAAGTTTTCAAGAAATTCCTTCCTAACCACGAGACAGAAATTTAACATCGAGCTAGTCTCAAGAACAGAACCTGTTTTCAGAACTCTTGATCACAGGGCTTAAGCTAAGTTAAAAGAGTTGCGACAATTGCTGCCAGAGTTACCGGAACGAGGCAAAATCGCCTTAGCACATCACTAGAAGATGTATCATTTTCTGTCCATCAGAAATAAGACCGGTAGCATGAGGTCATGTATCGACCACCAGAAATTTATCAGATCACCATTTCTAATTGATATTCAGTCCACGTATAGAAGGTTTATCTGACCTGCTACGATGCCTTGAACATTTTTCCAGAAAAGTCACGATTATACTACCATCAGTGGTGAAAAGAAGAACGTGATATCCTCTAGACTACAGTTGCACTCACTATAGTCTTTGAAAATTTTCATCCATACTCCTAGACTCTCTAATGCCCCAGCTATAGTATGAAATTTATGAATAAAATTTTCCCGTGATTCTCAGACGAACTCGTCAGCATATTCATTGATCACATTCTGATCTACCAAATCCTAAAGAAGAACACGAGAATCATCTTCTCACAGTTGTACAGAATCTTCGATAGGAGAAGATTTTGTATACAGCTTTCCAGATATGAATTCCCATTGAACAAAGTGACATTTCTGAGCCATTCTACCTAAGCAGAAAGAAATTTCAAACAATGCTGCAGAGGTGAAGGCCATCACCTGATGGTCCCGACTGACGCCTGTGAACAAAGTACAATGTTCTAGAACTCAATTGACTACCACCGCGAAAATTGCCGATAGTTGTCACTAAAAATGATTTATGTCTATTCAACCAGATTTCCACCAGAATGTTCCATAACCCCAGATAAAACCTTGATAGAATCCGCAACACGCATTAATGCAGCTATGTTCATATCTAAATGCCTGACCTACTGCAGGTTCAAGATAGAACACCGTCATGTTAGTGAGTTACTACAACCCTTAGAAATTTCTGAACAGAAATGAGATGAAATTCCCTGAAATTGTTCTCAGCTACCACAGGCTTAGAGAAAGTATGATACTATCTAAGTTATCGTCAACCATGTAATCAGCCTGCGTGTTTCTTTCATCCGAAAGGATCACGCAATAGCAGACCTGCAGAAAATTTTGAAATTCAGCAGTAAATCGTACAAATTCAAGGCATTCCATTGACCATCATATCAGACAGAATTCATGTTCACGATCAAGTATATGTTTACACCCACTTTAAATTCATGTTTATTTTCACTGTCACGTTTACGTCTTATTCGCAGTATGATGCTGTTTCAGTTCATCTTTATGCGATCTCATAATTTAAGCTCACGTTTGTGTTCATAACATTGTTCACGTTCAAGTTCGTGTGCCATTTCACGATACACGTTCTCAGTCTATTACCGAATACGGTTATAGAAAGCTTGAGAGACCAGACTCAAGTTTAGCACAACTATTTCATAACCAGGCAGACGTTTCACATCTCAGGCCGTATCATTTGGCATTCATTCCTCAGTCAGCATACGTTCATGATATGTTCTAGTATCACGTTCACAGTATGATTCACTTATCATATTCTAATTCCATGCCAGCGCTCCTCATATAATTATGAACCACGTTCACAATTGCTCATTTAGCACGTTCACAATTGTTCACGTAGTTCGTCCCTATATATTCTCAGCAGCTTGCTCAGAAATATAAACGTTATCTTTCCAGTACAGTTTTACGTACCGTTTCATGTATACTACATGCTATAGCTTATTTATTCAGGTTCAGAAAATCCATCTTAAGTATGGAACCTGAAAATATTCAGCATCATCAGGACAGGGTCATCAGGACCAAGATTTTTTTTATTATGTTTAGACCTTTGAAGGAATCGTTTCGAGCGGGAGGCCACTCGAAACAGAGGAGTCCATCCGGATCTTTCATCCCCTTTCCTTCAATAAATCCAGTTAAGTTCTTTCAGTCATGTCACGTACATGATCATTTCAGTCATGTCAGGTTTATACCTATCAGCAGCATTATGTCTTAATTAGAAGACAATTTATCCTCCAGTTTAATTGTCTTTTCAGTCTACGTGTTCTTTCAGTTCTTATAACTTCATCGGCTTATTACCTTTTATTCGAGGACGAAATTCTCCTTTTTAGAGGGGAAGAAATGTAAAACCCAGTATAGTCGTATCTTTAATTCGGGGACGAATTATTGTTTTTAGAGGGGAAGAATTGTAAAACCCGTATTTAAAAATCAGAATATTTAAATACGCAGTTTAATTTTAATAAACTATGTAAGTATTAATTATTAGACAAGAGATATAAACGCAGAAATTTAATACGCTATCCCAGTTTATTTAAATACTATACATATTGCAGTTCATTCAGATAATAAGTATTTAGTCTCAGAAAATAATTCAGATGAATTATTTATTTTACAGAAATAATTAAGCGTTAATATTAAATACACGTAGCCTCAGCTTTAATTAAACGAATATTAAATGTACGTAGTCTCAGATTAAATAAAAAGTTTACGCATAATCATTTCAGTTTTTTCAGAATACCAAATGATATCAGAATATCAAATGATAATATTTTTCAAGCTTTACATGTAGTACGAAATAAGTATTAATTATCGTATTCATAAAATATACATATAATACAAAACCCCGAAACACGAACTCACGTCACAATTTATATTACAAGTAAAGTTATTAAAAGGCAAAAGTTTAAAAAAAAAAGAGAAAGAATAGGAAATGGGCTTCTAGGCCCGTTTGGTTTTTGGGTGAGAAAGAAAAGAACGGGGTATTACCCCCTTTGTGTGTTACGACCAGACAAAAAAAAAATAAAAATAAAAAGGATTAGGGTTTTTATTTTCTGCCGACACAAGAGACAAAAAAAAAGGAAGACCTAGGGTTGCTTTTGGTGGCCGCCGGCTTAGAAGAAAGAAAAGGGGTATTTCGACCCCATTGTTACCAAGGATTCGTGTAAGCAATCGTCCGTCCTATTCCTTTTGAATTATCACCTTTTCTCTTGTTTTGATTTGGTGTACAAAAACGAAATCAGTGGGGGAAACCATATAATAAAAGGGGGTTCGGGTTTGTATGGCTACACTAGAACCAAGACACCACCATGTCTCGGTGGTGCTGCGGTTTTGGCCAACCAGAATCAGAAAACCCAAGCAGGGGTGTGTCGGGTTTTGTTTACGTTATGAAAACCGAGACCATAAGGTCTCGGTGTGTTGCTACTCGACCCAGCCGAGACCACAACAAGGTCTCAGTGCTTCTTTTGTGACCAGCCGAAACAAACCCCACAGCAGGGGTGTTTGGCTTTTCGAACAGCAGAAAAACACCAACAGGGGTGTTTGGGTTTAATTCTGCATAAGGGTGTGTTTAGGTCTGTCAGAGTACAAAAGCAGGGGGAACTATAACAAGCAGTGGGAACCACTGCTCTAGCAGTGGTAACCACTGCACTAACAGTGGGAATAATAACCAGCAGGGGGAACCAAAAAGAAAACAGTGGGAACTTTTGTAAAAGAAAACAGTGGGAACTTTTGTAAATCAAGCAGTGGGAATATACTAATATATAAGGAATTACTTTATTTAATTAAATCTTTTTATAAATAAGTCGTGTTAAATAAATTTAATTAATTGTTTTGTGTTATTATTTCTTAGTTAGTAACATAAAATTAATTCTTTTATATACTTTAAACATATGATTTATTAATGATTTAATTTTAAAGAAATTAAATGGGAAATATTTCTAAATCAGGAAACTTTATATGTATGACAGGTTACTATTTTTAATAAGATCGTAAATATTGGAAATACATATCATACGGTAATCAGAATTATAAGAATACACTTATCAGAAATAAGACAGAACATTCAGATTTATCAGATTATATAGTATTAAAATACCAAGACAGTTTTGAATCAAACTGAGAACAATTAAGATCAATAAAATAAATGGATATCAGTCAACTTATTTTCGCGTCCATTATTTATGTAGTATCCGTGAAGTCAGATTCGATCCGTCAGCTTTCAGTCTTATTTCAGTACTGGACACGAGGTACGGATTTTCCGTCCTTTCAGTAAGGACTTCCTTTCTATGCATGATTAGGATTCCCCGTCTGCAGCCAAATGTTTTTCCCCAGTATATGTTTAAGTTTATCAGTAATCATGTTAATAACTAAATAAATTGCCTGAGCATTATATACAAGCACGGCCAGTTTATGTACTAGTTACGGAGGTACCGTAACCACGACACTAGAGGCACCAGTGTCGTGACTCACATGCAGGAGAGTGATATCCTGCATCGTCCCACTCAGCTCAGCTTGGCCATTTTATCAGTATTTTTAGAGGGGCGTATGGATGCATCCTAGGCTTATACGTGTTACAAGTTATCAGGGTGAATGTGGTGTGTGCTCTACATCCTTCACATTTGAGCTGATCCCTCCACCCAGCACAGTATTTAGAGGTCACCCCTCTACAGCATGACGAGGTCACCCCTCCAGTTATTCATGCACGGTTGTTACAGCACGTGACCTATATAAGCTCTGGCAAATAAAATACAGTAAATGCATGTTTTCAGAATTAATAGTTATATTTCAGTATCAGTATATGTGAACCAGGTTTCTCAGATTTTATGTAGAGTTCTACCACATGTTACATATCAGTCTTACAGTTTCAGTATTCTATCGCCTGTTTCATTCAGTATATTCTTATCATGCTTTATATCCGTTCACTGAGCGTTATGCTCAGCCGTAGTTCCTTTCATGTTCTAACGGCAGGTACACCAGGACGCTCTTAGGATTCTGAGAGCATGTGCATTTGGATGGAAGCTATCCAGACTTCTTATTTTATGCATTTCTTACATTATTCTGCTTATTTGGACATTGTTTAGTCCTTTCCTTCAGTATTTTACTTTTCATGTTTTGGGCTTATGTTTGGATTACCGATGTTTGATTCCGGTATTCCTTTATGGTCAGTTAATGTTTTAGGACATTTACCTTATGCTTTGATGACACGCCATAAATACACGTAACGATCCACTTATCCAAGTGGGGTGTTACATTAGCCTTGTCACATAATCAAATAAAACTTTATTGTATCAAACACAATCTTCAAAAACGAGCCATAAAATTTAAACAGATAGTTTTATCCGAGATCTGAGTTGTTGGGTCAAAAAGTTGATGTGGTAGAAACTCAAAAACGAAGAAAACATGAAGACATTTGTTCAGGCGTTGACAAGAGAAAATCAAGCGTTGTCAAGAGCAAATCAAGCGTTGACAGAAGTCAACATTGACAAGTATTGTCAAGTGCAATCCAAGCATTGACAAAAACGTAGAAAAGTGTTGTTGGAAGCTTCTATTTGGATATATATGCAGGATATATTATGTATATGTTTATTTGAATAGAAGATTTACATGTTTATTTGATATTATCTCTTGTAAACCCTATTCCTTACACTTTAAAAGGAACCAAGGGTATTAGGTTTATTCATAACATTCATACAAGATGTAATCCTAAAGCGTGTGTCGACTAGACGTGGGATGGTCGTATGTTTTTTTGTGGTATGATAAGTGGTGTGCTGCTAGTCCTCTTGCTATGATGGTTTCTACACAGGATATGTACCGTGCTGGTTTGGATCCGAGGTCTAAGGTATGTGATGTGACTGTTAATAATATGTGGCAATGGCCTCCTTTTTTATCCTTGAAATACCCCTTTTTTGAGTTGATTCCTGCCCCTAGTCTGAATTCGGATTCGGATTCTTTAGTTTGGCAGAATGGTGATGTAGATTTGGTTCCGTTCTCCGTTCACAATGTGTGGCAATCCTTTCGGATTCACAATGATAGTGTGGGATGGTTTGATATTGTTTGGTTTTCTAATAATATTCCGTGTCATGCATTTAATCTTTGGTTAATCATGTGTAACAAGTTAAGGACGCAAGATCTTATTCGAAGATGGGACGTTTCTCCAGCCCTTGCTATAGTGTGCTCGTTATGTGAGGTGTGTCCTGATTCTCATGATCATTTATTCTTCGATTGTCCGTTCTCTAGGCAAGTGTGGAACCATATGAAGGTTCTTGCGGGTTTGCATGCGTCAAGCCCGGACCTACAACATATTATTTTATGTATCAATCCAGTTGCTAGCCATAGGTCTCCGCGAAGTGTTATATCCAAATTGGTACTTGCAGCATGTGCATATTTTGTTTGGCAGGAACGTAACTCCTGATTGTTTAAGATGAATAAAAGGTCGGTAGCGCAAGTAATTGAATACATTAAATATTCAGTTCGGCTCAAGCTTATGACGTGTAGATTCAAGTGTTCGCGAGATAAGGAGTATTTCGGCCAGATATGGAATCTTCATGATAATCAATTTTAATGGATGTTATTTTTTGTTTATGTACGGTTAGGTGGTTCTTTCCTATTGGTGTTACTGGTCATGTAGTATTGATCTAGTCCTCATATGGCATGTCATTTGAGGTAGTAGTTCAAGCTTTTTCTTGAGGTTAATGTGGTATGTCAACCACATTCCATTGTACTTCATTGTTTTTTGGTGTAATATAATTTACCGGGTTTGTTAGTCCCCTTTACCCAAAAAAGACTCGACGTGGGATTCAATGTATACACGTCTAGTGATTGTTGATTATTAATATAATTAGCAATCCAATTCTTTAACTCATGTGTTATTGTGTCCAAACACCTTGTTACATAGTTATTGTTCTTTTCCGCTTTGATTGTATAATCATATGAACAATGGCTATGCCTAGTAGCTAAAAGATTCGAGGAAATCAAGGTTTCCACAGTTGGTATCAGAGCCTCATGGCTCGTGATGCTAGGACCAACAAGGTGTTCGTGTATTGTGAAGAAGAAGAAAAATCCGTCTAGGGTTTTTCTGGACGTTTTTGTGTGCGCAACAGTATTCAAAAGGTCATAACATTTTATTGAACCGTTGGATCATCGCGAAATTTCTTGTGTGTGTTCTATACACATATATATAAACATCCACCTGAGGGATTGTCCATATTAACCCTCAATAAAAAGTTATTAGGCGTCAAAGTTGGCAGCAGTGGTGATTTTCAGATTTCCTGTTTTACATAAAATCATAATTTAGGGTTTTTCTACAAACCCTAGATCGTGTCTATACAGGAAGGAAGGTGTGTTCTTGTTCATTATAATTGAGCATACTAGCTTTGGTGAGTGGTTTTCTAAAAATCATGATGAACCCTAGTATACTTCGTTCATGGTTGATGTGATATGTGTCATTCTTAGGGTTTTCATAAACCCTAGTTCCGTAATACAAGATGTAGCAGCAGGTGGATGCATTTGACAAAACAAGAACACGAATTTCACTAAACCCTAGTATGATATAGTCGTGATGGTGATATTTAGGGTTTTCTCAAACCCTAGGTTGATTTAAACTGCAGCAAGGAAGTAATTCATCATGGCTGTGATATTGGTTGTTAGGGTATTTGTTACAAACCCTAGATTTGGGATTATGATGGAGTTGATGACATGTTGCTGGACGTTTGATTGTGCGTAGCAGGGTCATTCTTCGTTTATTTGTCATAAGTGAAGAATTGGTGCAATCTGTATAAACAGTGTATTTGTTTCGTGGGTCCCAGACAGAAGAGGTAAAAGTGACGTGAGGATATGGAAGGGATTCATGTCAAGAATACAAATGGTTCCCAAAAAGGCAAAGTCATGTAAGTACATTCAGATCTTTTCTTCGTTTAAACTCATAAAATTATGGAATATTTATAGTCATGATTTTATGTGATTCACTTTATGTTGGACGAAGATCATGGGTATAAATCAGTTTTAGCGTGTGATGTATATGAAGCAAGATATGTTCTACCTAAAACAAGGAAATCAAATCCTAGTTTATAGGTACTTATGAACGAGTGCTATTCTTTTGGGATAAATACGTTGCACAGAGTGAGTTTTATCTAATGGACTGAACTTTCACGAATGGTCTTAAGATACAGCATGTGAAGTACTTTCCATATATTAGACATAGATAATACTCGTTGTTATTATTGATTTATATCTACTGTACTGAGAGTCATAATCATGAGGGTGTCAGTGGTTGAATGCAACGATGACAAGGATAGACGCTGACAAAGTTGGTTTAGACGCTGACAAAGAATAAGTGAACGCTGACAGGCAGCATTGACATGAGTTGTCCGAGAAAAGTCTTGTTCAAGCGCTGATACGTTTTGTCCGATATTGGGCAATGCACATGACAGAGATATTGGACAATGAAGGTTCTCGGATAACAAAAGAATAGCTGTTGTTTGAGAAAATTGGTACGTTTTTAGCACACAAAAAGGAGGTATTTACACGCAAAGGTACATGGAATCTCCGTTTTTTTTTATTTAGAATATCAAGTTGATATTTATGGCTCGGATATTTTTACAAGGAGTAAATGATTTTTAAGTAAGTTAGCAACAATTCATGAAGGATTTGATGGATATTTTAGATTATGTAATCGGGGTAGCCTTGTGAAAGAGTTATCCATTCAGTGCTTTTACATATGGTATGAAGATGTCATTTCATTAAAATTTGTCACGAAGAGGCGTTGGCTTAAGGGGAAGAATTCGTATGGTAAGTTTGATGTTTGAAGAAGATTTTCGCGAGGTTATGTTCTATTATATCTTGAAAGTAATTAGCATGACAACTAACTTTCAAGATAACTTGTTCGTGCTTTAAATGTTTGGTGATGAAGACTTGTCATAACACTTGAAGGAGTTACATTATCGTGCTCAGTGTCTCACAAAGGATGAGAATATTGACAAGGGATCGAGGTCTACTTATACTTTGTGCCATGAGTATAAGTTCTTTATCACGTGGATAGTACAAGACATGGAACATAGGTTTGGGTTACTCTACTTCTACATCAAGAATATTATAGTTATTTTTCTTCAAAATCATTACATAGAGCCTACATTTGGAGAATCTTCAAGATTGCGTACATTGTTTACTTCCCTGTTGATGTGACAAAATGGGGAAGACATACATGCTACAATTGAGGGGAAGCAATTTGAAGATCGTGTACAACTTACAAGAGATACACAAAGAGTTATGCCGACATCAACTAGCGGAAGATTGTTGGGACAAAAAGTTGATGTGACAGAAACTCAAAAACGAAGAAAACATGAAGATATTTGTTCAGGCGTTGACAAGAGCAAATCAAGCGTTGTCAAGAGCAAATCAAGCGTTGACAGAAGTCAACATTGACAAGCATTGTCAAGTGCAATCCAAGCATTGACAGAAACGTAGACAAGTGTTGTTGGAAGCTTCTATTTGGATATATATGCAGGATATATTCTGTATATGTTTATTTGAATAGAAGGTTTACATGTTTATTTGATATTATCTTTTGTAAACCCTATTCCTTACACTATAAAAGGAACCAAGGGTATTATGTTTATTCATAACATTCATACAAGATGTAAACCTAAAGCGTGTGTCGACTAGACGTGGGATTCAATGTACACGTCTAGTGATTGTTGATTATTAATATAATTAGCAATCCAATTCTTTAATTCATGTGTTATTGTGTCCAAACACCTTGTTACATAGTTATTGTTCTTTTACGCTTTGAATGTACAATCATGGCTATGCCTAAAGTAGCTAAAAGATTCGAGAAAATCAAGGTTTCCACATGATTCACCAAATATATCTTCTGTATGTATTGACTGATATTGGACAATACTTGTCAGCGCATAAAAACCTTATATCGGACAACACGCTGTCTGTGTCTAAATTACAACGTGTCAGCGTATTCTTTATCATTGTGTGTTTTATTCTTGTCAGCGGCTCGACTCAGTCACTGACACCATCTATGGATACGAAATTCTTGACAGCAGGAAAATAATAAATAATAACAGCGACTAGAATATTACCCCGCTGTCTAACCATGTATACCATGAACCACTTTTTTTCTTGTCTTCGTACTTCTTTCAAATATGTTTCTCTTCAATATCTTGTCACGTCACTTTCCAAAGCAAAAACAATCTCCTATCTTTTGTAGTAAGTAACGTTTTGTCCCTTTCTGCTTTAAACATAATATTACCCCACATTCTTATCTATTGGTTGTTGTCACATGTTTTCCCTTCTGCTCTTTAATACGTCCGTTCATAAAATAATATTTATGAATCAATTGAACCACAAGAACAGTACGACCTTCAGCAAGCATCCTTGGCAGTTTCGTTCCTTCAATACATACGTCCTTTGTGCCATGATTTCCATTTAATTTTCTTGCAAACCTTGGGACCACTCCTTGCGTCCTGCTCCACCATGTTTACCTCGACCATCATCAATAAAAAACGTGCCTTTTTTATACAAAAGTTGCGTCCCTTTATAACCCCACGTGAACAGATTGACTTTACAAATAAAATATACCCATGTGATGATCATCTAAACCTATATATCTCTTTTGGAATATATTCATGTGAAGGAACATACTTAACTCATACAAATACACCATTGGCCCACAATAATTCACGTGATATACCAATGTGAAAACTATCTTTTTGCCTTAAACCAATTCGCTGTTGTTTATCAATATGTGAAACTTTAAACAATTCAATTGCAGCATACGTCCAACTGCTTGCTAATATATCTTGGCAAACAATTCTTGTTCCGTACAGTAGCAATAAAGAAACCATGAGCCCCTGGTATCAACAGCTTTACACCATCACGTGAACAGTTCTTGTATACAGCTACATAACCAGATCTAGGGTTTAGAGAATCAAACTTCATGACAGCACTAATCATCGAACCACAACAGCTTTACCAGCATCAGTAGATCACATAACCAATGCAACAACAAATCTATTCCCTGCTTCCTAATTAATACTAGGGTTCTTTAAAACCCGAATTCCAGAATTTAAAAATCAACCTTGGTTCAAATCTAGTTCATTCATGTGTTTAACAGCCACAAATCTTACACTTTTCTGCTTTAAAGTCGATTTAGGGTTTAAGGGATAAAACCATAAATCTTATTTAATAAAAACAAAAACAAAAAATTGAAAAATATTTCTCTTCAGCAACATTCTACAAGCTATAACTTTTTATTGAGAGCTTAACTCGCAGATTGCTCCGGTGAAATCCAAGACACATATACTGAGAACCTCCAAAAAAATTTCGCGACGATCCAAAACGAAGGAGATATCGCTCTTTGAAAACGGCTGCGCAGTGAGATCCGAACATAAAATCATAGACGAATTTTATTCTTTTTCTACGTTCTTCGACTCAACACCTTGTTGATCCTAGTATCGAGAGCCACCCGTTCTGATACCAATTGTGGAATCCATTATTCATGAATCGATTAAGCTTACTAAGAATGCATCTTGTTCATATGTGATTAGCATAGGGGAACTGAACAAAACACATAAACAAGGTGTTTAAGAAACAACAAGACAAATACCTACCAATGATTACCTGTATTAATATCAGACGATTAAAACAAATAATCCTAGGCGTGTATACATTAATCCCACTCCTAGAACACGAAGACACTTTAGGTTTACATTATGAATTATGAGATAATGAAAACATACCCCTGTGTATTCTTTATATAATAGAATACAAGACTTTTCTTACAAGAAAACTTTAATTACATTAGAAGTCCCTCCATCTTTTGCTAATAAGTCCTCCTTGTTGTATGATAGGGCTTCATATTCTTGTAAAGCTTGATATTTGCATATAAGCCCTTCTTGTTTCATTATTCTTGTTTTGACAAATCAAATTAATTCCCAACACGTGTTTGGATTATATATCTTTTGACGGAATGAATGAATGAGTGGATGTTTTTTTTTTAAAATGACTCTTTTGAGCCTTTTTCTATATTTGTGTGAATGTATCATGTAAGTAACACCCAAGGACCCTTCCGCTAAAATGACCCGAAATTTGGGGTGTTACACCTGAGTTGTCACATCACCCCCTCCTAATCGAAATCTCGTCCCGATATTTACTCTCAACTCAAACTCATTCTCAGCAAACAAATGGGGATACATATCCCTTATAAAACCTTCACGTTCAAACGTGAACTCAGTTTATACTAAAACAAATTTCAACCAACAACACATGAGCCTTAACCGTCCTCGAGGAAGCTTATCAAACCCGTAGAGTTATATAGCCAATCTAAATAAATATCGCAACTCATCAAATAAGAATTTTCTTGAAACCAAGTTAGGAGCCGCCACATAACTCGACGTGTTTGAAACTATCACCCGGATTTCAAACTTACTCATAAATACTATAGACACTAGAAGGAGCGGGGGGGGGGGGGGGGGTTAAAAGTTTCTCTTGATTATGTTCCTAATTAAGATCCTTTCAATTAGGTTTGTCCCAAAATTACTTTTTCCTGAAAACTAGTTTCATAGTTGTTAGGTTTAATTCTAATGCATTAACAATATCTAGTGACAATGAAATGCAATGTAAGAATGAAAGCATAAGTAGATAGTAAGGAAAGAAACAACCTAAGGTACGACACCAAGATTTATATTCTAACACCCCTAATTTACATTGCACAACAAAAATACACAATTGGGTGCTAGACATAAGCATCATCACACAAGGTATATTGAACGACTTAAAAGAGAGACATTTACTCATAAAATATAAATAAATTTTCACACATTGTCTAAAACATAATTTCAACCCATAATGTACTAAAACAACACTAGAGTAAAACGTTTAGTCCCCACGGATCTCGACCAGCAAACCAACAAGTTTCAGTACAGTACACAACATTTAACAAATTGTTCAACAATAAAAAGGATAAAGATTGTTTTAGACCAACAAACTTCAAAAGCCAAACCACAAAATCCACACCAAAGCTCCGCCATCAATCACCTTCGATTACCTGAAACACGTGCTAAAACGAGTCAACAATAATGTTGTACGAGTCCATAGGTTTATCAAATCACATTTGAGCACAAGAAGAAAATCAATAATAATCATTAATAGAATTGTCGTACACACAATCTATTTCAAGGCAACAGATTGTATTTAAGCTCATGACACCGACCCCTTAACCAATCAGTCACCCACGCCAAATGCCAGCATGACTAGATAAAAACCATTGCCCCTCTAGAGTATCAGTTGCTAAATATACCCAAATCTCATTCTCGTAAATTATCCTTCCCAGAGGTTAGTCAACGTAATGCCCTGGTCTCAGATAGGGTGGTCAACCCAATAGTACTATCATTCGAATAAGCGGCTATTCCCAACTCACAACATCAAGTCAGAACATAGTTAACGGTTCATGAATTTAGGGTCTTTAGCAACAAGGTACTCAATACATTGTAAACAACATAGGCAACATTCGGGTCCAACAATTACTCATGACTTATGTTCATTTATTTTCAAATAGCATGTATCCCCCTCGCGGGTATTAAAACATTTAGTAGCTAGCATGAAAAGCGAGGCTACAGACTCACCTTAGTATAAGAGACCTAGTCAGATGATCGTCTATGATAGAGAATGACTTTCAAACACGAGAACCGCTACCTATCAAATAAGGCACGTTCATTAATAATGACTCGAGAAATAAATCATACATAAGAATATCAAACTCAAAATCATAAAATCAAGACAAACTCTAGAGAAAACGATACTAATAATACTATTACACTCTTCTACACATCTACATTACCATTTTATACTCTTGACAAAATCCTTCGGCACATACCATATGTACTAGCTCATTTATCCCACTTAGACTGGTCAAACGTTTATGAAACGACTCGAGGAACTAACTTACTATCTATAGAAATTCCTCTAACAAGTTTATCAAATGACTTTACTTTTAAAGTTCCTTACCCGACTCATCTTCGAACTACAAAAACCGGACAGTTTTACGTTATCGACTCATACAGCCGTTTTAACTTCCATAAACGACTCCATTTACAAAACCGACACTTAGGTTTGAATTTAGACTCACCCTTTAGGGTTAACACTTCTTCATCAGTATGTGACTCATTTCAAAATTCAATCTATAGTCCCCAAGATTCGATCCAAATATCGACAACAACTATATGTCGTGCCGATACTCGTCTCCCGGTACACGAAAAATCAAACTATCATAACTTCGCGCTCGTTAGGAGCAAGAAGCTCTACTTTATATCAAATCGAAGCTAATCGAATTCTCTACAACCTTATGCTATAATTAAGCCTAAATAAAATCATAAGGTACACAAAAATTCACGTTTTCCCACTGATCTAAATCACCCTTCTAAAACTTGCATGAAATCATGTTTTTAGCTAAAACCAACCATATTTATGATCATCCCATAACCCTAATACTAACATATCTCAACCATAAGACTTGTACCATCATCAAAATCAAAATCAAGTTTTTAAGAAAACTTTAGCATGAAAACCTTTTGATCATCATAAAAACCACATGGATGAGCATGGTTTTGACCTACCAACCTAAACATGCATGTACCCTAATTTGATATCAAAATGATCTCCTTACAATTCTAAGGATGGGTCTTGTGCTATTTTGGATTAGATCAAAGTAGATTTTAAGAGAAAATTGATCAAAGTGAGCTAGGGGTGACGGCATGGAGTATAGAGAGAGAGAAGGGGTTTCTTTTTCTAGTTTAGTGGATACTATGTGTAAGTTAGGTGAATTTTAGGCTTATATATGGTAGTGGAGGGACCATTTTTGTCAATTTGCAATACTTTTGGTCTAACATGTAAATAGATAGCTTAAAAGCGGGAAATGACTATTAGTCAATTTCGAAAATATTCACGGGGCTCGGGTTTAATAAAAATACTTTTCAAAAGTTAAAACATACCTCAAATTGAATAATATCGACTCCCGAATCGACTTAACATGTCATTTAAATGAAAACATCAAAAACCGACAAACATCAAGCAACCGACAATAAAATGTAAAATATTAGGCATCCATCGACATCACGCTTGCTAATACTCCTTATACATATTATATATATAATATAAGTCTTCTAACATCGGTTTAAACTTAAACCTCCAAAAATAAAAATCATCCAAAGTCATCAAAAATTTCAAAAATATTCGTAAAGTAAGATTAAGCAATGACCTCGGTTTCAAGTTATCACATATAGTGGTTCGGAAATGAAGCTATATCCTCGTTCCTACTCCACTCCTCGAGTACACCTTACTCGAGATTTCCACTATATCCACAAGCTCCCTTCTTGGCAGAGAAAACCTTACAACGTCGCTTACATCATTTTTCGACACTAAGCTAAATGTCGAGACCTAATCTTAGCTAGGACCAATCTAAAAACGTCACCTACTTCACCATTTTCTGACACAAGGCTAAATGTCGAGTTCTAATCGAAATCTAGAACCAATCTTTTTCGCCCATCTTCTTTTCCGACACAAGGCTAAATGTCAAGTTCTAATCGAAACCTAGAACCAATCTTCACAACTCTTCACTTTGTAGTTAAGTGAGAACTCACAAGACACATACACACATCACTTTGTAGTTTAGTGAGAACTAACAAACAAGACTTATGACAACTCAATAAGACATATCTAAGTATACACATGTAGCTTGGATCCATAAAAGACAAATCTAAGTATACACATATACAATGGATTTACACAATACTAGTCCAAGTATTTACAAATACATTGGATTAACACAATACTAGTCCAAGTATACACAAATACATTGTATCTACACAAGACTAATCCAAGTATTCACAAATACATTGGATTAACACAACACTAATCCAAGTATACACAAATACAGTGGATCTACACAAGATTAAAATATAAAATGATGAACATGACTAGATCTAAGGAAGGATGATCTTCATCGAGGCTTCATCTTTAATCACATCTCAAATGTGTGAGTGATCTTCTCTTTGGACAAGTAAAGAAGGATATCAAGAGGATAATCATAAGTAAACATACTTAATAAATTAAGTGATCATTTACCAATGATTGAAAAACATAGAAAGAAGATAAGAGGCTGAAAGATTTTGTCCCAAAGGTTCTTGGAATATTAAAATTTGATCCACTATTTATAGGAGACAAAAACTAACGGATCTTTGGGCGCAGTTCCTTAATTGTAGTGCGGTTCAATATTGATATCGAACCGCATAGCTTTTTGGGGAACCACCCAAAGTAGACTACGCTCCTTTTTTAATTTAGCGGGGAAATGTTATATGAGGTATATTCTACCTTCAAAGGATATTCCTATGGCATTTGGAATATGCCATATTCAAATTTTCAGTTTTCATTTTAATAAAACATTTTATTAAAAATAAAGTTTATTAAAATCTTTTGTCACATTTCTCATAATGTGAGTTTTAAGCTTAATCACTTTCTATGATCACTAAACATGATTAAGATATATTTGTGTAAGACTTAAATGATTATTACCTTGATGATAGTGTTTTGTTCAATAAGACGTCTTTCAATTGTCTTTGACG
The DNA here is from genome assembly GCA_025667525.1 of Glebionis coronaria. Taxonomy (NCBI): domain Eukaryota; kingdom Viridiplantae; phylum Streptophyta; class Magnoliopsida; order Asterales; family Asteraceae; genus Glebionis; species Glebionis coronaria. The sequence goes on from JANFOE010000135.1 coordinate 385,078, forward strand.
ATAAATGTCTTTATACTTTGTCGTGTTCAAAACTAAGAAAGATTAGGTTACACTAATAATGTTTTTAGGCATTGCTTGCATTACCAATCTCCCCCTTGTTGATTACGACAAACTATAAACTTATTTATGTAAAAACAAATGTTTTCGAATTATTAACGAGTTTATCACTATCATTTCTCCCCCTTTGTAGAAGCAAAAAGGTTATGACAAGTCTTTGAAAAAGAGAAGAATCGACTTTGCTAGTAGCTCCCCTTGGTGCTTACTTTCTCTAGCTTGGGGCACCAAGAGATAGAACTAAGGTGACAAGATACAAACAAAGGTTAGTAGAAATAAAAGAAACAACAATGTATATACTATATTCACTACCTACTAACTAACTTGAGAGGGAGAAAGAAAAAAAATCTCAAATTAGAAGTAAGTATTTGCTAAGTAGTCCAAAGAGAGTGTTTTGACAAGATCAATTCACAATTGGTGAAATAAAGATAGAAAAGAAACATACATACAAATTGTAATTAAACAAAGTATTTCAAAGGTTAAACATTTAGAATTGTTGAATCACCCAAGAACAATTATAAATTTTAAGCATAATCAACTCTCAACAATATGTGTCATAAATAAGTAGCAAAACAAGAAATAACACACATGTTAATCATATTACAAAAATATGAAAGAACATACAAGGAAAATATTCATACACACAATATGAATATTAAAACAAATATTGAAAATAAACAACGTAAGCATAAACTATTATTGTAGAGATAGTCTTCCAAGATTGCTTAGGTTTTTATCTGACTCAAACAGTTAGAACATGAAGTGTGCTTTAATTGGTAAAGTAAGACGACGAGGCATCATTTGAACATTTTCTCACGGGAACAAATACTTTGAGAGGAGGTGGAGTGAGAAGAAATTAAAAAAGATTTAACTTGTCATAAACATGAGCAAGTTCAATTTGTTGAAATCGAAAACACGCACACGAGCTTCCATGATGCAAAACAAAGTTGTTTGATGGGGACAGACCATCATAATAAGAAGGTGGTGGAGGAGAAGGAGAAGGTGAAGGTGGATAAGAAAGGTTTTCACAATGCCTAGTGAGATTAGGGAAAGAAGAAAGGTTATCTTGATGAGGTATGTTGCAAGGTTTAGGTGGTGGTGAAAGATCTTCTCTTTCTCCAGTAATTGGATTGATTGAGAAAGTCTCATTCCAATACTCAATGGGAGAGAAAGAAGAAGTCTTGCTAGGTTTAGGAGAATAGGAATCGTGATGATCCTTGTTATTCTTGATCCAAATTGGTCGAACTAAGATTTTCGGTTTCCTAGAAATCTTAGAAGAAGAAGCTTTGGGTTTAGAAGTAGAAGCTTGTGACAAAGATATGTCAAGGTTAAGATTAGAAAAAGAAGACATTGTGAGGGATGAGAAAGAGAACTCCCAGGAAGATTTAAGGAAAATAGACAAGGAAAGGAATAAAAAGAAAAATATAATATTTCAAGGAATGTTTAACTAAAATAGGCAAACAAAGAATCTTGAAAAAGACTAAGGTCAAAGAAGAAAGTCAAAAAACGAGCCAAAAAGTGGCTGAATGTCCTCGGTTCCCTAAAGGAACACGCAGTTCAACAATTATATTGAGCCGCGAGGCTTTAATGAGCCGCCTACAGTGGACTTAAAAATCCTATTCTTAAAAGTTTTGATAAAAGACAAGACCTTTTCAAAATTAAGTAAATCTTGGATGTTCACCTTTAATAGCATTAGATTAGGCTACTGTTGCAAAAAAAGACAACACGCTCACAAAGAGTGTCTTGACAAAGGGTGAAAAAATATTTAGATTAAGGTTCAATTTTAATTAAATTTGAAGTTGATTAATGTGAGCACATAGGTTGAAACACATAAAAGCTTAATCTATTAAAACATCTCCATGAAAAACTCATGAAGGAAACCAAATACAAGAAAAACAACTAACTACTACAATAGCTAGCTAATCTAGTTCTTGATTAAGCAATCTTCTTTGGCTTGTCTTCTTGAAAATATATTATTTAAAAAGTCATCATTCATCTCCTAGGAGGAAGAGGAGGATTGGTGAACAAGGTCAACAAGAAATCTTGCAACCTCCTATAAAGTCCAAACATCTCCATTCTTAGGTTTTGAATGACGTATTTGTTATAAAGGAAACATGGACAATGAGTGCCATGAGCTTCAAGAAAAAGCAAAGAAGTAAGGATCACCAATGAAGTGAGAAACACGAACACACAAAAGTGGAGTGTTGGAAGGAGCAGGAGGCATGGTGTCTAACGGTGATATGGGTGAATTGGGTGGGGTGAAAGGTGAGGTTTGAAAAGGCTCAACAAAGTCATTCTCAAAGGGAATGCTTTGATGAGGTTAAGGGTTCACATCCAAGAGAGGACTAGGAGTGAAAGGTGAGGACAACTCATTCATTTTTTATTGAAATGAGGAAGAGGTAAAACCGTGGGAATGGTTAGTAATAAGTGTGAAAACACTTATCCTTTTACCACTTATTTCTAATAATAACAAGACCAAAACGTGTATTTTATGTCGTAAAAGTCAGAATTATGCGTGGTTTGTATTTTTATTGTGTTTCAGGACCAAAAGATGAGAAAGGAAGAAAACATGGGCTATCACGGGCTTTTATTGTGTTTCAGAACGGAAGTCCAAGGCCTATTCTGAAGATTTATCGAAGAAAAAGTCTAAAGACGGATGTTTAATGAAGTCGAAGAACTCAAGTCTAATAGAAGAAGAAAATTATAAGACAAGTTCAATTTGTATCGACAAATCCCGAGACGACGTCAAGAAAGACAAAGCATTTAAATCGAGTCGAGAAGAAAGAAAGAAGGAAGCAACACATGCACCTTCCCTCCTCCTATAAATACCCTCCTAATGACACATTAGGGGGGTGTTAGCTAGTTTATTTCTTTTTTAGTTATCATTTTAGAGAGAGAAAGTGTTTAACTTTCTCTCAATAAAACTTCATCTTTTCTTTCAATTTTACGCTTTATTTAATCTTAGTATTTGAGTTTAATTAATCAAAAAGTTCAAGTTAAGTTTTTCATCTTAATCTTTTTCTACCTTTCTTGATTTTAAATTATCTTTGATCCGAAATATTAATGAAACGTGTTTGATTTTGATGATTTTGTGATTAAAAAGTTTATCTTTTTATTTCTTTCTAAGTCTTACACGGATTAAGCTTTGAGCTATTCATGCTTATTGGCTTATTTAGTGTTTAGCTTATTGTTTTTAGTTTTCTCAAAAAGTTTATTCTTTTTAAAGTTTCTTTTATAAAGTTTGCAAATTTCGTATTTTAAAGGCTTTCTAATTTATGCTTAATTTCATTTGGTTAAAATTTGGATAAGTGCTTATTCGTTTATGCTTATTGGAACTGCTTATTGGGATTTTTGCTTATTTCACTTGCATCGCAAAGTTAGGGCTCAAACTTTGCGACGGTACATTCAGATAGCTTATTTGTGATCGCAATAACCCAAGGGGTTCTACTTTGCGATCAAGAGAGTTTTTCCCCCTTATTTCGATCGTGATTGTGATCGCTCTTTGCGATCGCACATTGCGACGGGTCTTAAGGTCTTATTAAGACGAAACGCTGGCCAATTTTTGTTAGCAACATTCTGACAGAAAATCATACATTCCGATAGCTTGATCTTAATTACTCCGATAGACTTAATTTCATTATTCCGATAGAATTCAGGTGTGATATTCCGATGGGTAGTATTGCGATCAATATTGCGATGGTTTAGACATTACGACAGTTTTCCCATATTCCGATAGCACGTACATTGCGATAACTTTGTTATCGTTCACATACTTTCCATCGCAATAATTAGTTTACTTTACTTAGTTGATTTATTTTTCAAGATTACTTTTCATTACGTTTTAATTTCCAAAAATTGCACGCTTACCGAAATCTCTGTAATTTTTACGTTTAATTTTTAAAACTTTATTTTTTACTCAATGACATTTTCCTATTTGCATTTAGTTTAAAATAGATAATCAACCAACCCATTTTATCACCAAGAACGACTGAGTCGCACTTTCTACTAGTAATCAATTCGAAAAGACTGGAACGAAATTATTTTATACTTGGCTAAAAACCTTGTATCAAATGGCGCCGCTGCCGGCTCTTTTCGTTAAGATTAACGGTTTTAAGTGAGAGACGCGTTGGATTTTGGGATCCGTTCATCTTTTGAACGTTATTTTCTTGCTTAAATTTTCAAAAAAAAAATCCTAAAAAATATAAAATTTTTAAAAATCCAAAAAAATAGAAAAACATAAAAAAACCAAAAATATTTCTTGTCTATTTTTCTTTTCTTTTTGTAGGTGTGTATGCGTACTCGTGCTCGTAAGAAGAAAGTAGCTCAAGCCGAAGTCATTACTCCACCTATTGTCACCATGGACAATCAACCAATGATCGAGCTTTTGCAATCGCACGTAGAGGGAAACACCGATGCTATTGTCATACCCGAGATTGGAGCCAACAATTTTGAGCTCAAATCAGGTTTAATTAAAATGGTCTCTGCTCAACCTTTCTTGGGGCGTACACTTGATGATCCTCATGACCATATAAAAAGGTTCCTTCAACTCACCAATACGGTCAAGTATAATGGGGTTTCACAAGAGGTAATTCGCTTACAACTTTTTCCTTTCTCCTTAGAGGGACAATTCCGGAATTGGCTTGATAAGTAACCGCCACAAAGTATTCTTACGTGGACGGATTTAGAGACTAAATTCATCAACTACTTTTGACCACCCTCACGTACTACCGCTTTACGGAATGAAATCATTACCTTTGAACAAAAGTACGATGAGACATTTAGTGAATCTTGGGACCGTTTTAAGGAACTTTTAAGAAAGTGTCCACAACATGGTTTCACAAAAGTACATCAAATTAATACTTTTTACAATGGTTTAAGAATGAATGACCAAGATTCACTAAATAGTGCCTCGGGGGGTAATATTTTGGTTAAGTCCTCTAATGCCGCTTGGGATATTATTGAGAGTAAGTCTAGAGTGCAAACCAAGAGTGTTCGGACTAATGTGGCTAGTGCCAGCACTAATGAGAGCGACAAGAGAATTGATAAGCTTACTACGCTTGTTGAAACACTTGCTCTCCAAACCGCTAACAACACCAAAGCTATCAATGCTCAAGTTAATGCTATGAGTCAATCATGTGAAATATGCGGGGGATCTCACTCATACACCGATTGTCCTTCGACTCATGACAATCCGGAAAATGTGTATGCCGCCAACGATAACTTTTCTACGGGAGGCTATCAAGCACGTCCTCAAAGTGACCGTAATTTGCTCAGCTATCGCTCAAACAACTTTCTTTCACCACACGGTTTTCCCCCACAAAACCCAAACAACCTCAATCGCAACAATCAAAACCAACCTCGAGCTCCAAATCAATATTAAACCCAAAGAAACCCATATCCACCTCAAAGAAACAATCAAGTTCACCAACCACCCGCTTATCAACCACCTGCCTACCATGCTCTTCCTCCCACCCAACCCACCACATTTAATCAAGAGGTTGACACTTACATGAGGACTAATGATGTGATAGTGCAAAATCTTCAGCGGGAAATGGCCAACATGAAAGCAGATAGGGTGAAACAAGGGAATGATCTTCGAGCCGATATGCGAAACTCTTTGGCAAGTCAAATGAATGACTTAAGGAACATGATGGCTAGTTTCTTCCCAAGTAATCAAGCCTCTGGTTCGGGTTCTCTTCCGAGTAACACCGTTTCTAATCCTAGAGGGGAGATGAAAGCAATCACCACTCGCAGTGGAAAAGGTTTAAAGTAACCCGAGCTTCCTACACCTACACCGGTGATTGTGACAAAGGAAAACAAGTCCCCTTCTCCAATTCCTCTAACTTCTACTCCTCCACCTTCTACTTCTCCAATTTCTCCACCTTCTATTTCTCCAATTCCTCCACCTTCTACTTCCACCCCTCAACCACCCAAGGATGTGAGTGAGAATTCCATTCCAAAGCCTTCATCTCAACCCAATATACCTTATCCCTCAAGGTTGAGGAAAGAGAATATGAAGAACAAGGATGATATTCAGGTTTCTAACTTTCTCAAAATGTTTAAACAACTGAATTTCAATATCTCCTTTGTTGAGGCTCTCGCTCACATGTCCAAATATGCTAAAATGTTTAAAGATCTTCTTAGTGATAAGGAGAAACTTCTTGATATCGCTCAGACCCAACTTAACGAGAATTTCTCCGCAGTGCTCTTAAGGAAGTTACCCACCAAACTTGGTGATCCGGGTCGTATTCTCATTCCTTGCAACTTCCCTGGGGTAGAGAATTGTATGGCCCTAGCCGATCTAGGTGCTAGTATAAACTTAATGCCATTAAGTGTTTGGAAACAATTATCTCTACCCGAGCTATTCCCCACACGAATGACTTTGTAATTAGCCAACCGTACGGTTTCTTATCTGGTGAGGATAGCCGAAGACGTCTTCATCGGTGTCGAAAAATTCACCTTTTCGGCGGATTTTGTTGTCGTTGACTACGAGATGGACCCCCGTGTTCCATTAATCGTTGGACGTCCATTCTTGAGGACCGGTCGCACTCTCATTGATGTAGTCGCGGGCGAATTAATCATGAAAGTTGGTGACGATATGTGACAATCTAACATTTTCAGGTAGTGAATTATTTTCTCGTATAATATTTTGAAACCTATTTTTGTGTTGGTTAATGGACTCACAATTTACGGATTTAAATTTGGGCTTACGTGCATAATTTAGCGTCCTTTACGACTAATCCGGAAACCTTAGGATTACGTATTTACGTTTTTGAACTCCATTTTTTATGAGACAATTTTTATTAGATTCGTTTTGTGCCGTTGATTCATAATTTATAAAAACATTTTTCGTAAAACGACCCGAGGGCACACAAATCGAGGAAACTAGAATCGAGGAATACTCGTAAATTAGCGGGATGGGACAAAATAATTTATCCCACCCCACTATACAAGGGACGGCCAAACTAGACACGACATCAAAGATGTGGCATCTTTGTAACTCTTAGCTTACAAGTGTAAGCTTAGCCTTACACTTAAGCTACTTCAACCACAAAACAACTAGCTAACTCATTTACCACCATTTCTCTCATGCAAACAACTCTCAAACTCTCTCAACTCTCTACCCTTGCCGTCCCATAACACCACCATACACCACCATTTGATCTTTTCTAGCCACAAGTTACTTGTTATCTAGCTATATTATGGAGTAACCTTGAAGCCTTGATTGCTTGGTGGCCATTTTAACAACGAAGGAGGTGATTTGCTTGTGTCCTAGGGCTAATTTATAAACAAACTTTTTTGGTGTTTCATGATCTTGGAGATATATTTGGTGTTCATCAAGTTGTTGTCTTCCAAAAACAAGATATACTCTTGGTTGGTAAAGAAGATCATCCTTTCCATTTCTCTTGTTTTTTTTGTAAAGATCAAATGTATTTTCTTTCTTGTTGTATATGTATATGATGAATATATGATGATAAAAATGTTGTGTGGGGATCAAGTGTTGATAAATATGCTTAAAAAGATGAATAACCATAAGAAACAAGGCTAAAATCATGCTTAAATTATTGGCTGTATAAAAACAGTAAGTAACCAAAACTTAAACTGATAAAATTGCATGGTGGAATCCATTTACAGTAATTATAAGATTTCATACACATGTGAGAGTTGGCCATGTAATGGAATCATTAAAATGAGTGAGATATGATCAAAACAAGATGAGTGTGCTAATCTGAATAGTCTGTTTTGTAGGGACTGTTAAGGATAGTTAGACATAGAATTAGCAGTAGCTATAACTAAATTAATTGTAGCACATAATATGAAGTTCATGCAATCCAAAAATGAGCTTCTAATTCATTGTAGAACTATAGATATGATAAAAATGGTGAAGATGTAACTAAAAATCAGATTTTGAAGAATTAATGTTTAATACTATTATATAAGCACTCAAATTATATAGTATAAAATGTGAAACTAAAACCCACTAACTTATGAATTTCATTTATATAAATATGTATAAGGTTAAATAAATGGACAATTTATAAAAATGGTAGTTGAATAATATTTATAAGTTATCAAAACTATAAACATTATTTTTACGACTTTTTCGGCTATTACCGTAAAATTAACGTTTTTCGCCAATTAAAACTTAGACGATAAAACCCGTCTAATGTAAAGTTTTTAAAATTCATATACTGATATATAAGTATCTAATACAAGTAAAAACCGATAAAACCCGAACTATAGGACATACGGACATTAACGAGCTAAGTTAGCATATTTGGACTAATAATTTAACTAAATAAGTTAAACACTTATAAAAAGTACTTGTTGGGCTTAACCCATTTGGGCCCAACATGTAAAGTATAAATAATGATAATACAAGTATAAAATGGATTAATACAAGTTAAAGAACTTATAATAAGCTTATTAGACTTAAAACATGTAAATAGGTAAAACTAGTAAACTAGTAAAAAGTTACCAATACATAAACACTAAAATGAGTAAACAAGGATATATAAACCCACTTGATCATCATCATATGTACAAAATCATCATATGTATATTGTTATTTTGATAAAGTCATTGGACAAAAGTCTAAGACCGATTATTATTTATATAGGTTTCCGTGACCGAAGCACGCCCGTAGCCGATAATCTGCCTTTCATTATCAACGTGAGTTCATAGCCTCGCACTCTTTTAAATGTTTTACAAAATGATTTGTAAACCCGCGAGGGAGATAACATGCTAGTTTTTGATAAAAATAGAACACAAGTAGTCCCGATGGTATGCTTAATGATATGGACCCGAATGATGCTATGACCCTATAAACGAGATAAAAAGGATTATTAGTAGTTAGGTTATGTCACTCAAAGTCCCATTAGCATGAATTATGAACTACCGGGATTTGGTAGACGCTTATGCATATGATAGTACTATTTGGGGACGATCACCCCAGTTCGCGCCTTGACGGTTGATCCTCGTCGTACCACATTGATAGGTAAGCGAATTTATGTATGAGAAGATTACATAGCGTGATTTTTGTGACGACACACTAACTTAGATGGGCAAATTGTTTGTCGGGTTCGCGGCCCGTTGTTTTCATAGTAAGGTAACAATGTCATGCGGCTAATAATAATCCAAATGAATCAAATGTAATCCAATAACGATGCTAATAACGATAATAATATTACCTATAATGGTAATATTGAGGCTACGGTCTCATGGACGGTTTAAGATGTATGCTTGATTTATATATTGCCTGACTAGCAGTACGAGGACTTATTTCTGATATTATACTTGTGTTCTGATTTCAACGATTGTTTTATATAACGGTTTTATTAAACTCTACGAATTCACTCGGCATTCGCTGATATGATTTTTGCATGTTTTTACCTCCGGTGCTTGAAGGTAATCCGGATGGAGATCGACTCTGATTGCCCACATAATATTAAAAATGTTCATTCGATCTATGTTTTGTAAACTTAATGACCTATATAATTTGGGACCTGTTGTACACTTTAAAACTTTTTATCGAATGAATGTATGTTGAACCTTGTACAACCATTTTTATGTGTTGTCTATGATTGGAGTTATTGTGTTATCCCGTAACACTCTAAAAGACCCTTCCGCTGTACCGATACAAAAATTGAGATTGTTACTGTTTGGTACCAGAGCTCTCGTTATAGAGAACGAAAGGTTTTAAAACCAAGGTTTTGAACAAAAATTTTCAAAATCTTTTAACTATGAACATTTGAGAAAATATTTGAAAAATCTTTTGACTATAACGGTGCCAAAGATCTCCGACGTTACCAACAAGCCCTATTGAGAAGATATATATTTTGATATATATAATTTAGTTTATATATATGTATATATCGTGGTATCAGTATGTAATTGTTTAATAAGTATGTTATCCTAATACGAGATATATATAAATGCAGATTGTCATGGCTGACCCTAATATTCTTGTAGAGAACCATGCTATTCCTGAACCTAATGTAGACGATGATCCTTACTTAGACTTATTAGATTATGATATGGATGATGAGGAGGAACCATTTGAGGATCCCGAGCCCGAGAAAGGACTAGGAGATCAGATTGCCCCTCAGGTTGATATGGTAGAAAATGAGATTGATAATGTTGATATTGAGAATGATGATGAGATTGGGTTAGATAATTTAGATGATGAGATTGATGACGAGGATGTCGAGGAGGATATAGGTATAGACGATGAGGTTGATGATGATGAGGAAGCCGAGCTTATTTACCCTTATGATGTTCCAGAGGGCGAGCCTTTACCTCCACCAGTTTATTTGTCTGATTCTGAGGTTGAGCTACCTAGGGATGAAATGTCTGAATCGTCTGAATCTGATTCGGAACCAGAGGAGGATGAGGATGATAATGCACCTGACGGTACTGATGGTATTGCTACTCGTAGACGTGTGATAGGAGAGTCGTCTAGTGCTCGAGAGGCTACTCATATTGATGGTCTTGTACCATAGGCCTTGAGACGTGATCTAGATGCTTCCCGTGTTAAGAGTAGTATGACAGAGATTGGATTAGGTGTTGTTTAGACTCGTGTTTCTTATTTAGAGTCGAAGACTAAGGTTGGTGAGAAAGAGCGGGAATTGCTTAGTCTGGATTTGACTGATGTAGAGCGTGGTTTGAATGAGGCTCTTAGGAGGTTATCGGTGTTAGAAAGTGGTGAGTTTGCTGCTATGAAGAAAAAGGTGAACTCTATGGAGATTCAGTTAAATGTAGCTCGTGCGATGCGTGAGAAAGCTGAGAAGGAGTTGAATATATCTGTGGGTTGGAATAGTAGATTTTATGCTGACATGGTTGAAAGAGGAGTGATCCGTAAGCGCCCAGCTGAAGATGTGTCTAGCGATCGTCCGACAAAGATACAGAAGACGATGGATGATGGACCATCTGGCGGTTCTCAGTAGACCAGTCTGTGTTTAGTAGTGACCTTTATATCTTTTGTACTTTTGTAGCTTTGACTGAACCGACTTGTTAGTAGTATACTTGGCACGAATTTTGAGTATGTATAGTGCTAGAACTTTGATATGGGATGTAACTAAGACAATGCTTTTGTTTCAAATCAAATAAAATATGTATCTTGTCTTGAATTCCATATTGTGCCTTATTTATATCTTGATTATGAATTCAATCCATATTATATGAATCCCTTGTTGGGTGAATGCTTAATACTTTGAAATTGTGAAATTATAGAACTATGCCGCCCAAGAAAGCTGTGACTGAGGATGATGTACGTAGGATTATTACGGAGCAAGTTACCGCATCTATGACTGAATTTATGGCAAATGCTAGAAATGGAGCTGGCGGTAGTGGAGCTGGCGGTAGTGGAATTGGCGGTACTAATGTGAATGTGAATGCTAATGCTGGAGGAAATGTAGGAGGACTTGGAACTAATGCACCTGAAGTTGGTGGTTGTACTTATGTGACGTTCATGAAGTGTGAACCTCTACCTTTTAATGGAACTGAAGGTGCTGTAGGATTAAGCCAGTGGATTGAGAAGATTGAGTCGGTGTTTCGGATTAGTAAGTGTAAGGAGGAAGATAAGGTGACTTTTGCTATGGCTACTCTTAAAGGTCGTGCGTTGACTTGGTGGAACGGGAGAATTGCTTTCATGGGTATTGATGATGCTAATGCTACTCCTTGGGCTGAAATTAAGAAGTGGATGACTTTGGAGTTCTGTCCCCGTAGTGTGATCATTAGGTTAGAACAAGAGTTGATTCATCTGAGAATGAAAGGTGTGGACATTGATAGTTACACAAACCGATTCCATGAGTTGGCCTTGCTATGTCCTCGATTGGTGGAACCCGAAGAGATCCGAATTGAACAATATATTAAAGGGTTGACCAAGAATATCCAAGGGGACGTGACATCATCTAAAACATTGGCCATTAATGATGCTGTTCGAATGGCCTACCAACTCATTGGACAGATAATTCAGGATAGGGAAGATGAAGCCCGTGTTGGTGAGAAAAGAAAGGGAGACGGTGATCGTGTAGATAGAGGTGATAATAGGAAGAATTTTAATCGCCGTCAGAACCAGAGAAATGGGAATGCAAATTCTCTTACCAACAATACACCGCACAACGATGATAGATTTCCTAAGTGTGGAAACAAGAGGCATGCTGGCGACTGCTGGAAGTGCCAAAATTGCGGAAAGCTTGGACACAAGGTTGAAAGGTGTAAGAAGGGAACCATTTGCTTCAACTGTAATGAAGAAGGTCATAGGTAATCGGAATGCCCCAAGTTGAAAGCGATTGTACCTGGAAGAAACCCCCAGGGTGGTTTCTATCAACTTGGAACAATTGAGGTGAAGAAAGAGGATCCAAATGTCGTTACCGGTACGTTTTTACTCAACAATCATTATGCTGTTGCTTTATTTGATTCGGGTGTTGATAGGAGCTTTGTATCCACTAAATTTAGTGCCCTTATTGACATTGAACCTGTTGAGATAAATACCAGTTACGAGGTGGAATTGGCTGATGGTAAATTAGTGAAAACTAATAAGCTATTAGAAGGATGCTCTCTAAATCTCTTGAACTATTCCTTTCCGATTGATTTGATGTTGATAGAATTAGGTAGTTTTGATATTATTATTGGTATGGATTGGTTGTCGTTGAATAATGCTACTATTTTATGTGGAGAGAAGAAGGTTAAGATTCATCTTAGAAATAGGACGTTAGTAATTGATGGTAATCGAGGTGAATCCCGTTTGAAAATCGTTTCATGTATTAAAGTCCAAAAGTACATCAGGAACGGTTGTGAGTTATTCTTAGCTCAAGTGACCGGGAATGAGTCTAGGGAGAAAATATTGGAAGATGTACCTATTATTTGTGAATATCCTGAGGAATTTCCTAAAGATTTACCCGGACTTCCACCGATAAGGAAAGTAGAGTTTCAAATCGATTTAATTCCTGGTGCTGCACCGGTGGCACGTACGCCTTACCGATTAGCCCCTTCTGAATTAAAGGAGTTATCTGAGCAACTTAAGGAGTTGTCTGATAAAGGTTTTATTCGACCGAGCTCGTCGCCTTGGGGAGCTCCAGTCTTGTTCGTTAAGAAGAAGGATGGATCTTTCCGTATGTGTAATGTAGAGATTTTACTCGTTGAAAAAGTTCGTTTTCTTGGTATTTTCTTGAATTGATTTCCGGTTAAGTGCAAGAGATTAGTTGTTCTTGGTGAATCAAATAAAAGAGTTGTCGTTGTCTAAAACTAATTAAAAATAAAGACTTGAAACAAATAAAGATAAAGTAAAGACGGTAAAAGGAAACAATGAAAGATTAAAACTTAACGGGAAATAAATGACGAGAAATTAAAGGCAATAAAAGTAAATAACTCAAATTAAAACTTAAATTAAAAGGAAAGCGAGTAAAAGTGAAAGTAAAGAAAAAGGCGGGAAAAAATAAAGCTTAAAACTGAAAACTAAAAACTCTATAAAAAGCTATTCAGAATATTTAAACTATGCGGAATAAAAATGCCTATGCGGAATAAAAATGGAAAAACACTCTACTTGGAAAACAACTCTATTCGGAATAAAAGCTATGCGGAATAATAAAAAGCTATGCGGAATCCTAACCCTATTCGGAATATTACCCTTATACGGAATAATCAAACATTCCGCATAGGAAGCCCTATTCGGAATAAATGAACATTCCGCATAGAAGTTCTTATTCGGAATAATCAACATTCCGCATAGAACACTTTTAAGACAGTTGATTCGGAATATTTGAAATATTCCGCATAGAAAGAAAATGAAATAGCCTATTCGGAAAGTTCTGGGCGAGTTACAGTAAACATAAACAGGAAGAACAGTAAGAAGCAATAGGACACAAATTTAATCAAAACTAATCAAAACAAACCAAAAGATTAAACCAAAACAACCAATAAACCTCAACTAACAATAATCAATCAAAACAAATCATCAAAACTAACAAACAAAGCCAAATCAATCAAAACCCACTTGATTAAAATCATAAAAACTTAAGAACATGAACAATGAAAAAGAAGAACAAATCAAACAAGAAAGGTAGGAGGAGATTAGCAATAAAGTAAAGATTAACAACAATTAAAGGTAAACTTACTTGGAATTAAAAGAAAATTAAAGGTGCGTTACATGAAGATTAAGGTGCATAAAAGTAAAGAACAAGGAATTGAAAATGGTGGAAGAGAGGCTTGTCAAGCCACCAACAACAAACAAAATGAAGGGAACTAAACTATATATAGGGGGATTAGGGAGGAGCTTAGGAAGCTTCCTCCCTCTTTCTTCTTTCTCTTATTTGCACACTTGAGTCCTTAATCTTCTTAATATTTTGTTAATCTTTTTAATACTTGGACTTTGTCTTGGGATTTCTTCAAACTCGTCTTGGATTTTCTTCATAAATAAGACTCGAGTTTTTCGGCTTTTAGTAAACTTTCGTCTTTTGACTTTTTCTTCGATAAATCTTCAGAATTGGTCTTGGACTTCCGTTCTTTTTCCACTCTTGATCTTTCGACTTCATCTTTCGTCTTTTTCTTCGATAAAAGCCCGTGAATGTCGTGTTTTCTCCATTTTTCACCTTTTCGTCCTAAATCACAACAAAAACACAAACCACACATAATTCCGACATAAATGACATAAAATGCACGTTTTGGCTCGGTTATTATTGTAATTAAGTGGTAAAAAGGATGGGTGTTTTCACACCTATCAAATCCCCTACACTTAACCATTGCAATGTCCTCATGCAATGCATTAGTTACAAAGCAAGTTTACATTTTTCATCATAATCAACCTACCTTGGCCTTTATTAAACAACTAAGGAAAATAAAAAAGGTAGAAAATAACAAGATGCAACAAGGAAGAAACTTGTAAAGAAATCTAAGACTTACATTAGGGCTTGTGTGTCATGAATGTTCATCACCCTCAAATTTCACGTTCCCCATGCCAAGCTTAAAAACAAGATCATTGTTAGTACAAGTTAGCATAACAAACATTTACTCATGTGGTTCAATTAATCACTTAAACTCCCTTATTCCTACGAGTATCTCTTATATTTTATTGATGTCTTGAATGATCGCGAGGATGCATTGTTGACTTATTTTGATAATTTATTTAGGCTGAACGCAAAGTAGGACGATTTGATCAATAGTTAGCTAAAGGACAAAATCTCTTAAAACTGCTTCTCGGGATATCAAAAAGTTCATATCTTGGCATAACTTGGTTCACGATTTGAGACCTTTCTCGGGCCGATATTTGACATGTACTTCATACTTCATATCTTCGAGAGACGTTTTTGAGATAATGGTCTTCTCTTCGTTATAGAGTTTCTTCACTTGGAGACTTTTGAGGAGTACTCCAACTTTGTTGACCATGACTTCATGATTATTCTTGAATCTCTAATTGGGATTTTGAGATACAACGATCCGCCTCCTTTTCGGACTTGGATCTATTTATCCTCATACCTTGTTAGGGTCTTTTCGGATAGACTTCTCCATGATCTTTATGGGAGTTGATTGCTTTTCGTCGTGAGTCTTGATCCTTCATATTGATTTTGGGAATAATGCTTTTCACATAACTTTGGATCTTTAGCAATAAAATGGAATCCTCATGCCTTGTTAGGGCCTTTTCGGACTCGCCAATCTTCACGCCCCGCTTCATAAGTTATGCCTTGGCTATGAACTCTTATCATTACCGAGCAACTTTTAAACGATCTTGGGCTAGAAGCTAAGTAACTTTTCAAATCGTACGACCTTACTTATTGCAGATAATTTATTAGCAAGTGATGGGAAAAAAAGATCATAATTAACTCACATAAGTTAATGAGAGAATACCAAACTTGTAACCAACTCTATCATTTCTTGTCCTCCACAATTAAAAATCTCAAGTAATGAGACTCGTGGATGCTTAGCCTAATAAACCAATTAAGGTCTACATGGTTAAGGATACTAGCTAGAGTGAACTTGGATAAGTAAACTCGGTTTGAGTCAAAATATTCACAACGGGCCTAATATATCTAAGATATCTGAACTTGCTAAAACCATTTTGTTAAAATAAGAGAAAAATAGCAAAAAATAATGGGAACTACAACTAGGCTAAAATAGATTAAAAATTTTAAAAAATGTCGAAAAATTGATTTTCCGGTTAAAATGAGGACAAATACAAGGAAAAGGCCACTTAACTTCGATAGAAGTCCCCCCTACACTTAATATAAACATTGTCCTCAATGTTTAAGCATGTGGGAGTAAACTCCCCTACACTTAGGACATTGTGCACTTTGTTTAAATCTCGTTAAGGGAAAGAAAACTAAAGAGATTCCTATTTTAATATTGAGAAATATAAAATAGTGAATCGAAAAGAGTTTAGGATAGAACCGGGAAGAAGGGAACACGGAATCACGGTTCGGCAAAAGTCATCAAGAGTGTGTCTTTGAAGCTCTAATCCCTGTATATGATAAGAAAGAGAACAAGAAACACCAACGGGGCTCCCCCTACACTTATGATGAAAATAGATAGATAATTGGGTTGCCTCCCAAAAAGCGCTTGTTTTTGTTGACCGAGTCACGAGCCTGACTCGTCCCCGAATTAAATGGTCCATGGGGAAGCCTCGAATGTGATACCAGGATCAAAGACCTTGTCCTCGTTCCCGGTTGACATCAACAAAGGATAGGCGGGGGGATAAGTCTTGAAAGGAAGAAAGGTCCTTTCAACATACGAGAAGTATGTGAATTCAAGATCCACGGGAGGTGGGGTGGGTAAAGTAAGCACATTGTCCTCCCCCAAAGACAATGGATGCTGAGAAAACGGCAGAGCCGTATTGTTATCAATCATAGCATAATCAATGTCACCTCCCGGGTCAAAGCACTCATCCTCCGTGATAGTGGCTAAAGGGGAGGATGAAAGGTGCTCGGGAGGGGGACTTGGGTCAATACTTTCCTGCAGCAAATTATCAAAAATAATGTCCCCCTTCGTGTCAGAATCATCAATACCTGGAGGGATGGAGTGGATATCGATTTCTTCCAGCAATGGGTCATTATCTTCAACGGGAGGAATAGATGGAGGTAAAGACTTGGAAAGAGAAGGATAAGTCAACTCTTCGATTTGAGCAATAAGAAGATGAACTTTCCGTAATCTATCCGAAGAAGCACGTCTTCCACCTCATCTACAAGATCAAGTTCATCGGTGAACTTCTCGTAAACCGGAGAGAATAAATCGTCATCGTCTGTATCTCCCGGTGGAGATTG
Organism: Glebionis coronaria; assembly: GCA_025667525.1. Taxonomy (NCBI): domain Eukaryota; kingdom Viridiplantae; phylum Streptophyta; class Magnoliopsida; order Asterales; family Asteraceae; genus Glebionis; species Glebionis coronaria. Next base: position 402,384 of record JANFOE010000135.1, read on the forward strand.
AGAAATTTCAAAAGTGAAATTTTCATAGCAGAGAGAAGAATCGTCATCACTAGGATCGACCTCTGCCGTAAGAGAAACGTCGTCCTCAGGCTCCATAGCAGGTAAGTCACAAATCTCATCATCCAATACTTTGTCCAGACCATCATCACTAAGCTCATTCAACGAATTTAGATCCTTAGATGCAGTAGGAACATCGACAGTAGGAGCAGCAACTTCAAAAGATTGGTTGAAAGTGTAGACATCATCGTCGTCGTCATCATCATAATAAATGGGACGAGTCCAACTAGGAGTGACGTAGTCGGCTAACTCTTCCTTGATAACCTCCACATCTTTAAGAAGCTCATGCAGCAACTTTTGTTGTTCATCGCCCCGAGTATGTTCAATTTCACCAATTCTATCCCACGCTGTAATTAAACATTTTGGTGTAGAAAAGAAGGGAAAACGACTAAATTGGCTCAAAAAGGTGTCGGTGGTTTTCAAGGTTTCGTCCACATCAAGCAACGGTTGCCTTTCCTGATGTAAGTCAGCTCGAAGTTGAGCTATACTTTCTAGAATGTCGTTCAAAGAAGTGACTTGTTGATCAAGACTAGTTTGCTGAGAGGATTGATGATTGAGGGTGTGATGTGGGGGCTCACGGTTATAGACACTAGGATGATAGGACGGTACTTTCTCAAAGATTTGCGACGGATCACAAAAAGAAGCATCGTGAGGGCCCCCACAAATATAGCACCATGGGTATGGAGAAAAACTGGGTGCCTCCTGTGGATAGCTATTATCATTTTCATAATTGTACCCTGGTTCTTGCCCGTGTCTATACGGGTATTGAACCGGGCACGAAACATGCCAATGAGAATTGCTTCCACAATAGATGCACGGGGAACAGGAGGAGGTGGGTTCAAAAAGTACGAATTAATCGAGTTGCACAAAGGACAAAATCCGAATAGGAATTGTGTATTGTCGAGATCGTTTCCACACCGCTCACATGTACACCATTGACAAGAGTTGTTCCCAGATAATTGTTTCCCACACCGGACGCAATGGATATAAGAATCCATAAAGAAAGATAGATAAGCAAGAAGAATATTTTTGGTGCAAAACTTAGAAAAAGAAATGCTTTTTATGATTTGCAAATGTTTTTGGATTTTTGAAAATTTTTGATACGAAAAATAACGTTCACAAGTGAACGGGTCCCAAAAGCCAACGCGTCTCTCACAAAAAACCGTAGATCCTCACGAAAAGAGCCGGCATCGGCGCCATTTTAATGTAGAGATTTTACTCGTTGAAAAAGTTCGTTTTCTCGGTATCTTCTCGAATTGATTTCCGGTTAAGTGCAAGAGATTAGTTGTTCTTGGTGAATCAAATAAAAGGGTTGTCGTTGTCTAAAACTAATTAAAAATAAAGACTTGAAACAAATAAAGATAAAGTAAAGACGGTAAAAGGAAATAATGAAAGATTAAAACTTAACGGGAAATAAATGACGAGAAATTAAAGGCAATAAAAGTAAATAACTCAAATTAAAACTTAAATTAAAAGGAAAGCGAGTAAAAGTGCAAGTAAAGAAAAAGGCGGGAAAAATAAAGCTTAAAACTGAAAACTAAAAACTCTATAAAAAGCTATTCGGAATATTTAAACTATGCGGAATAAAAATGCCTATGCGGAATAAAAATGGAAAAACACTCTACTCGGAAAGCAACTCTATTCGGAATAAAAGCTATGCGGAATAATAAAAAGCTATGCGGAATCCTAACCCTATTCGGAATATTACCCTTATACGGAATAATCAAACATTCCGCATAGGAAGCCCTATTCGGAATAAATGAACATTCCGCATAGAAGTTCTTATTCGGAATAATCAACATTCCGCATAGAACACTTTTAAGACAGTTGATTCAGAATATTTGAAATATTCCGCATAGAAAGAAAATGAAATAGCCTATTCGGAAAGTTCTGGGCGAGTTACAGTAAACATAAACAGGAAGAACAGTAAGAAGCAATAGGACACGAATTTAATCAAAACTAATCAAAACAAACCAAAAGATTAAACCAAAACAACCAATAAACATCAACTAACAATAATCAATCAAAACAAATCATCAAAACTAACAAACAAAGCTAAATCAATCAAAACCAACTTGACTAAAATCATAAAAACTTAAGAACATGAACAATGAAAAAGAAGAACAAATCAAACAAGAAAGGTAGGAGGAGATTAGCAATAAAGTAAAGATTAACAACAATTAAAGGTAAACTTACTTGGAATTAAAAGAAAATTAAAGGTGCGTTACATGAAGATTAAGGTGCATAAAAGTAAAGAACAGGGAATTGAAAATGGTTAAAGAGAGGCTTGTCAAGCCACCAACAACAAACAAAATGAAGGGAACTAAACTATATATAGGGGGATTAGGGAGGAGCTTAGGAAGATTCCTCCCTCTTTCTTATTTCTCTTATTTGCACACTTGAGTCCTTAATCTTCTTAATATTTTGTTAATCTTTTTAATACTTGGACTTTGTCTTGAGATTTCTTCAAACTCGTCTTGGATTTTCTTCATAAATAAGACTCGAGTTTTTCGGCTTTTAGTAAACTTTCGTCTTTTGACTTTTTCTTCTATAAATCTTCAGAATTGGTCTTGGACTTCCGTTCTTTTTCCACTCTTGATCTTTCGACTTCATCTTTCGTCTTTTTCTTCGATAAAAGCCCGTGAATGTCGTGTTTTCTCCACTTTTCACCTTTTCGTCCTAAATCACAACAAAAACACAAACCACGCATAATTCTGACATAAATGACATAAAATACACGTTTTGGCTCGGTTATTATTGTAATTAAGTGGTAAAAAGGATGGGTGTTTTCACACCTATCAATGTGCATTAACTATAGGAACTGAATAAGTTGACAATTAAAAATCGGTATCCTTTACCTATGATTAATGATTTGTTTGATCAACTACAAGGATCTAGTGTGTATTCTAAGATAGATTTACGGTCAGGATATCACCAACTTCGCGTCAGTGAAGAAGATATTCCTATAACTGCATTTAGAACTCGTTATGGACACTATGAATTTCAAGTAATGCCATTTGGGTTAACTAACGCACCTGCGGTTTTCATGGATTTAATGAATCGAGTGTGCAAGCCCTACTTGGATAAATTCGTGATTGTGTTTATTGACGATATTCTAATCTATTCTAAGAATGAAGATGAACATAGAGAACATTTAAGGATTATTTTTAATTTGTTAAAGGATGAAAAGGTTGTATGCTAAGTTTTCAAAATGTGATTTTTGGTTAGATTCTGTGCAATTTCTTGGTCATGTGATTAACAAGGATGGAATTCATGTTGATCCTGCAAAGGTTGAAGCCATTAAGAATTGGTCTGCACCGACAACGCCAACGCCAACGGAAGTGCGACAGTTCTTAGGATTGGCTGGCTATTATAGGCGATTCATTAAAGAATTTTCTTTAATAGCTAAACCCTTGACTAAGCTTACCCAGAAGAATAAACCTTTCGTTTGGGGAAGTGATGAAGATGGAGCATTTCAGACATTGAAGCAAAAATTATGTAGTGCGCCAATTTTATCATTACCCGACGGGAGTGAAGATTTTGTAGTATATTGTGATGCATCTCTTAGAGGCTATGGAGCTGTTTTGATGCAGCGAGAAAAAGTGATAGCTTATGCTTCTAGGCAATTAAGGAAGAATGAGGAGAATTATACTACTCATGATCTTGAGTTAGGAGCTGTAGTCTTTGCTCTTAGGTTATGGAGACATTTTCTGTATGGCACCAAGTGTACGGTATTCAACCATCACAAAAGCCTACAGTATATTCTCGATCAAAAGGAATTGAACATGAGGCAAAGAAGATGGATAGAGATGTTAAGTGATTATGATTGTGATATAAAATATCACCCAGGAAAAGCCAATGTTGTTGCCGATGCATTAACTAGGAAAGATAGAGAGCCTATCAGGGTACGTTCTCTAGTCTTGACCGTGCACAATAATTTGCCTGAGCAAATTAGAAATGCGCAAATAGAAGCTTGTAAGAAGGAAAATTTTGTTAATGAAGGGTTCCGAGGAGAAGGAGATCCTTTAGAGGTTAGAGCTGATGGAGTGAAATGCTTAAGAGGTCGTATGTGGATACCTAAGTTTGGAGGCTTAAGATATTTGATTATGTTAGAATCCCATAAATCTAAGTATTCCATTCATCCAGGATCTGATAAGATGTACCATGATTTGAAGAAGTTGTACTGGTGGCCGAATATGAAAGTTGATATTGCTATGTATGTTCTTCAATGCTTGACTTGTGCTAGAGTCAAAGCGGAACATCAAAAGCCATCAGGACTACTTCAACAACCAAAGATCCCTGAATGGAAGTGGGAGCGAATTACGATGGACTTTATCACCAAGCTTCCTAGAACATCCTATGGAAACAACTCGATTTGGGTTATTGTCGACAGACTGACCAAATCAGCACACTTCATTCCGGTTAAAGAGCAGTTCTCACTGGAGAAGCTGACTCGTATATACCTTGAGAATGTTGTATGCAAGCATGGAGTGCCTGTATCGATCATTTCAGATCGAGATCCTAGATTCGCATCGAATTTTTGGAAATCTCTCCAAAGATCTTTGGGAACGAATCTCGACATGAGCACTGCTTATCACCCCCAGACTGATGGGCAGAGTGAAAGGACGATACAAACACTAGAAGATATGTTGAGAGCTTGTGTGTTAGATTTTGGTAAGAATTGGGATAAACATTTGCCGTTAGCAGAGTTTTCGTATAACAATAGTTACCATTCTAGTATTAAGGCTGCACCGTTTGAAGCCTTGTATGGTAGGAAGTGTAGATCTCCTGTATGTTGGAGTGAAGTTGGGGATACCCAGCTCACGGGACCGGAATTGATCCGGGAGACTACGGAGATGATAGTTCAGATTAAGAATAGGTTGTTGACTGCCCGTACTAGACAGAAAAGTTACGCAGATGTGCGGCGGAAGCCGATGGAGTTTAAAGTGGGTGACCGAGTAATGTTGAAAGTATCGCCATGGAAAGGCGTTATAAGATTTTGAAAACAAGGGAAATTGAATCCCCGTTATATTGGACCCTTTAAGATTTTATCTAGAGTAGGTCCGGTGGCTTACAAACTAGAGTTACCCCCAGAACTTCATGGTGTTCACAAAACATTCCATGTATCTAATCTGAAGAAATGTCTAGCAGTGAGTGATGAGAAAATTTCGTTGGATAAGGTTCGAATAGATGGGAAGTTGCATTTTATCAAAGAACCCGTAGAGGTTATGGATCGTGAGGTAAAGCAACTGAAACAAAGTCGGATACCCATTGTTAAGATCCGATGGAATTCAAAGCATGGACCGGAATATACTTGGGAACGAGAGGATGAAATGTGGAAGAAATATCCGCACCTCTTCGATTTCAATAAGAAACGGACATCAAAATGAAATGGATCATGAGGACGTTGATCCCTTTTAGGAGGAAAAGCTGTGACAATCTAACATTTTCAGGTAGTGTATTATTTTCTCGTATAATATTTTGAAACTTATTTTTGTGTTGGTTAATGAACTCACAATTTACGAATTTGAATTTGGGCTTACGTGCATAATTTAGCGTCCTTTACGACTAAACCGGAAACCTTAGGATTACGTATTTACGTTTTTGAACTCCGTTTTTTATGAGACAATTTTTATTAGATTCGTTTTGTGCCGTTGATTCATAATTTATATAAACGTTTTTCGTAAAACGACGAGATGGCACGCAAATCGAGGAAACTAGAATCGAGGAACACCCGTAAATTAGCGGGATGGGACAAAATAATTTATCCCACCCCACTATACAAGGGACGGCCAAACTAGACACCACATCAAAGATGTGGCATCTTTGTAACTCTTAGCTTACAAGTGTAAGCTTAGCCTTACACTTAAGCTACTTCAACCACAAAACAACTAGCTAACTCATTTACCACCATTTCTCTCGTGCAAACAACTCTCAAACTCTCTCAACTCTCTACCCTTGCCATCCCATAACACCACCATACACCACCATTTGATCTTTTCTAGCCACAAGTTACTTGTTATCTAGCTATATTATGGAGTAACCTTGAAGCCTTGATTGCTTGGTGGCCATTTTAACAACAAAGGAGGTGATTTTCTTGTGTCCTAGGGCTAATTTCTCAACAAACTTTCTGTGTGTTTGATGATCTTGGAGATATATTTGGTGTTCATCAAGTTGTTGTCTTCCAAAAACAAGATATACTCTTGGTTGGTAAAGAAGATCATCCTTTCCATTTCTCTTGTTATTTTTGTAAAGATCAAATGTATTTTCTTTCTTGTTGTATATGTATATGATAAATATATGATGATAAAAATATTGTGTGGGGATCAAGTGTTGATAAATATGCTTAAAAAGATGAATAACCATAAGAAACAAGGCTAAAATCATGCTTAAATTTTTGGCTGTATAAAAACTGTAAGTAACCAAAACTTAAACTGATAAAATTGCATGGTGGAATCCATTTACAGTAAGTATAAGATGTCATACACATGTGAGAGTTGGCCATGCAATGGAATCATTAAAATGAGTGAGATATGATCAAAACTATATGAGTGTGCTAATCTGAATAGTCTGTTTTATAGGGACTGTTAAGGAAAGTTAGACATAGAATGAGCAGTAGCTATAACTAACTTATTTGTAGCACATAATATGAAGTTCATGCCATCCAAAAATGAGCTTCTAATTCATTGTAGAACTCTAGATATGATAAAAATGGTGAAGATGAAACTAAAAATCAGATTTTGAAGAATTAATATTTAATACTATTATATAAGCACTCAAATTATATAGTATAAAATATGAAATTAAAACCCACTAACTTATGAATTTCATTTATATAAATATGTATACGGTTAAATAAATGGACAATTTATAAAAATGGTAGTTGAATAATATTTATAAGTTATAAAAACTATAAACATGATTTTTACGACTTTTTCGGCTATTACCGTAAAATTAACGTTTTTCGCCAATTAAAACTTAGACGATCGAACCCGTCTAATGTAAAGTTTTTAAAAGTCATATACTGATATATAAGTATCTAATACAAGTAAAAACCGATAAAACCCGAACTATAGGACATACGGACATTAACGAGCTAAGTTAGCATATTTGGACTAATAATTTAACTAAATAAGTTAAACACTTATAAAAAGTACTTATTGGGCTTAACCCATTTGGGACCAACATGTAAAGTATAAATACTGATAATACAAGTATAAAATGGATTAATATAAGTTAAAGAACTTATAATAAGCTTATTGGACTTAAAACATGTAAATAGGTAAAACTAGTAAACTAGTAAAAAGTTACCAATACATAAACACTAAAATGAGTAAACAAGGATATATAAACCCACTTGATCATCATCATATCTACAAAATCATCATATGTATATTGTTATTTTGATAAAGTCATTGGACAAAAGTCTAAGACCGATTTTTATTTATATAGGTTTCCGTGACCGAAGCACGCCCGTAGCCGATAATCTGCCTTTCATTATCAACGTGAGTTCATAGCCTCGCACTCTTTTAAATGTTTTATAAAATGATTTGTAAACCCGCGAGGGAGATAACATGCTAGTTTTTGATAAAAATAGAACACAAGTAGTCCTGATGGTATGCTTAATGATATGGACCCGAATGATTCTATGACCCTATAAACGAGATAAAAAGGATTATTAGTAGTTAGGTTATGTCACTCAAAGTCCCATTAGCATGAATTATGAACTACCAGGATTTGGTAGACGCTTATGCATATGATAGTACTATTAGGGGACGATCACCCCAGTTCGCGCCTTGACGGTTAATCCCCGTCGTACCACATTGATTGGTAAGGGAATTTATGTATGAGAAGATAACATAGCGTGATTTTTGTGACGACACGCTAACTTAGATGGGAAAATTGTTTGTCGGGTTCGCGGCCCGTTGTTTTCATAGTAAGGTAACAATGTCATGCGGCTAATAATAATCCAAATGAATCAAATGTAATCCAATAACGATGCTAATAATGATAATATGATTACCTATAATGGTAATATTGAGGCTACGGTCTCATGGACGGTTTAAGATGTATGCTTGATTTAGATATTGCCTGACTAGCAATACGAGGACTTACTTCTGATATTATACTTGTGTTTTGATTTCAACGATTGTTTTATATAACGGTTTTATTAAACTCTATGAATTCACTCGGCATTCGCTGATATGATTTTTGCATGTTTTTATCTCAGGTGCTTGAAGGTAATCCGGATGGAGATCGACTCTGATGGCCCACATAATATTAAAAATGTTCATTCGATCTATGTTTTGTAAACTTAATGACCTGTATAATTTGGGACCTGTTTTACACTTTAAAACTTTTTATCGAATGAATGTATGTTGAACCTTGTACAACCATTTTTATGTGTTGTCTATGATTGGAGTTATTGTGCTATCCCGTAACACTCTAAAAGACCCTTCCGCTGTATCGATACGAAAAATTATAGAGTGTTACACGATAAAATCGTCTTCGACATGGGTAAACTTTCTAAACAGCCTTCTGAAAATGATAGTGTTAATTTCATTGACGTTCTTGATGAGGCTTGTGAAGAACATTTCAAAGACGCTTGTAAAAGTGGTTCTTCTTCTCTTCCCATTTTTGAGACCGTTGCGTCTATTGCTCCTTCACTAACTCCATTTGGAGAAAGTGATTTCATTTTCAAAGAATTTGAAGCAACTTTGGGGGATGTGGACTTAAAATATGACGATTCTCCCACCAATTGGGATGAAGACATTCGTACCATTGAGAAACTTCTCAATGCGGACCATATTTCTCCACCATCTTCTAAGGATATCTTTATCGATGAACCGAATTTGACTACGCCTTCCATCGAAAATCCTCCGGATTTAGACCTTAAGGACCTAACGTCTCACCTCGAATACGTGTTCCTTGACGACAATAAGAAGTCACCCGTCATCATCGCAAAGGATTTGAAAGAAGATGAAAAATTCCGACTTATCGCCGTGCTGAAGAATCATAAGAAAGCGATTGCTTGGAAAATCTCCGATATTCGTGGAATTGATCCTCACTTTTGCACACATAAAATTCTCATGGAGGACGACTTTAAACCCACTATTCAAAGCCAAAGAAGGGTGAATCCCAAGATCCATGACGTTATCAAAAAAGAGGTTATCAAATTTCTTGATGCGGGAATGATCTACCCTATCTTGGATTCACCATGGGTTAGTCTCGTCCATTGTGTGCCTAAGAAAGGCGGAATCACCGTTGTGCCCAATGAAAACAACGAGTTGATTCGTACTCGTCTCGTTACAGGGTGGAGAGTTTGTATAGACTATCGCAAACTCAATGATGCTACGAGAAAGGATCATTTTCCCCTTCCTTTAATGGACCAAATGCTTGAACGTCTAGCGGGTAATGACTATTATTGCTTCTTAGACGGTTTCTCCGGGTATTTTCAAATTCCCATCGATCCTAAAGACCAAGAGAAAACCACATTCACTTGTCCTTATGGAACATTTGCTTACAAAAGAATGCCTTTCGGCTTATGCAATGCTCCTGGGACTTTTCAAAGGTGTATGATGGCTATCTTCCATGACATGGTTGAAGAAACTATGGAAGTCTTCATGGATGATTTCTCGGTCTATGGTGATTCTTTCTCTAATTGCCTTGCCAATTTGGAACGCAAGCTTAAGCGGTGTGAAGTCACTCGCCTTGTTCTAAATTGGGAAAAATGCCATTTCATGGTAAAAGAAGGCATTGTTCTTGGACATAAAATCTCTAAATCCAGTCTTGAAGTGGACCGTGCTAAAGTTTATCTCATAGCCAAATTACCCCCACCTTCAACCGTGAAGGGTGTGAGAAGTTTCCTTGGTCATGCGGGCTACTATCATCGATTCATTCAAGATTTTTCTAAAATCGCTCGCCCGATGACCCACCTCTTGGAAAAAGATACTCCTTTTATCTTTTCTAAATAGTGTCTTGAATCCTTCAATCTTCTTAAGGACAAGCTAACTAAGGCACAGGTCTTGGTTACCCCTAATTGGGAGCTACCTTTTGAATTGATGTACGATGCTAGCGACTTTGTCATTGGAGCGGTTATGGGCCAAAGAGTGAACAAACACTTCCAACCAATCCATTATGCTAGCAAGACAATGACGGGGGCTCAATTGCATTATACCACTACTGAAAAAGAGCTTTTAGCTGTAGTGTATGCTTTTGAGAAGTTCCGCCCCTATCTTGTTCTTTCCACCACCATTGTCTATACCGATCATTCCGTGTTGAAGTACTTGTTGACTAAGCAAGATTCTAAGCCAAGACTTGTTCATTGGGTTTTGCTCCTTCAAGAATTTAAAATCGAAAGTCGTGACAAAAAGGGAGCCGAAAACCTAGCCACGGATCATCTAAGTAGACTTGAGGATCCTTATCAAGGGGATCATCCGAATCAAGAGATCAATGACTCTTTTCCCCTTGAGGCCTTAATGTCTATCAATTCCAATCTTGATGACACCCCGTGGTTTGCGGACATTGCAAACTACTTAGCGGGTGGTATTCTTATCGAAGGGTTAACATCCCAACAAAAGAAGAAGTTCTTTAAAGATATTGAGACATACTTTTGGGATGACCGTTATCTCTTCAAACAATGTGATGATCTGATTATTCGTCGGTATGTTGATGAACCCGCAGCTTTCGACATTCTCGAAGCTTGCCATAAAGGACCCATCGGTGGTCATTTTGGTCCCAACTACACCGCGAAGAAAGTGTTTGACTCGGGATTCTATTGGCGCACAATTTATCGTGACGCTCACAAGATGGTTAAAAATTGTGATGCTTGCCAACGCCAAGGCAAGATCACACATAAAGATGAGATGCCTCAAAATTTCATACAAGAATGTGAAATCTTTAACGTATGGGGCATCGACTTTATGGGGCCATTTCCATCATCTAAAGGGAACAAATACATCCTCGTAGCCGTTGACTACGTTTCTAAATGGATTGAAGCCAAGGCTTTACCTACAAACGATGCGAGGGTGGTTGTGAACTTTCTGAAGCAGATTTTTGCTCGATTCGGTGTTCCTCGTGCTATCACCAGTGACCGCGGGACTCATTTTTGCAATGATCAATTTGCTCGAGTCATGGCTAAGTAAAGTGTCAATCACCGTCTTTCCACCGCTTATCATCCTTAAACAAATGGTCAAGCCGAGATATCTAACCGTAGATTGAAGCGAATTCTTGAGTGTACTGTGGGAGAGCATCGTGCCTCGTGGGCCGATAAGTTAGACGATGCTTTGTGGGCTTTCCGTACCGCATATAAGACCCCGATTAATTGTACACCTTATCGTCTTATGTACGGGAAAGCATGCCACCTCCCTATTGAGCTGGAACATAAGGCGTACTGGGCCTTGAAGTGGGCGAATTTTGATATCAACAAATCCTGTGATCTTTGGAAGATTCAACTCAACGAGCTAAATGAACTAAGGAATGAAGCTTATGAGAACTCATTGATCTACAAGGAGAAAACCAAGATCATCCATTATGCAAGGATTAAGAACCGAGAGTTCCACGTTGGTGATCAAGTTTTACTCTTTAACTCTTGGTTGAAGATCTTCTCGAGAAAGCTGATGAGCCGCTGGTATGGTCCATTCACCGTTGCCAAAGTCTTCCCCTATGGCACCATTGAGCTTTCTCAGCCAAATGTGCCCAATTTTAAGGTGAATGGCCAGCGCGTAAAGTTGTACTTTGGTGAGGACATCTCTTATGAGATGATTCTATCCCTCACCACGTTTCCCTTGAATTAAGTTTTGGGTCGAGTCAGGCTCGTGACTCGGTTAACAAAAACAAGCGCTTCTCGGGAGGCAACCCGTGATCTATCCTTTACCATTTTCATAATAAGTGTAGGGGGACCCCCGTATGTGTTTGTTGTCTTGTTTCTTGTGTTGTACAGGGATTAAAGCTTCAGAGATCCATTCTCGATGACTTTTGATGAACTGTGATCCCGTGTTCCCGTCTTCCTGGTTCTATCCTAAACTGTCGTGATTCAATATTTCATATCTTATATGTTCACATTGAAATCACTATAGTTGTCCTTCTCTTAGCAAGCTTTAAACAAAGTGCACAATGTCCTAAGTGTAGGAGAGTTTACTCCCACATGCTTAAACATTGAGGACAATGTTTATATCAAGTGTAGGGGGGACTTCTATTGAAGTAAGTGGTCTTTTCCATTAATTTGCCCTCATCTTAACCGGAAAACTTGATTTTTCGACATTTTTCAAAAATTTTAATCTATTTTGGCCTAGTAGTTTTTCCTTTGTTAGCGTTATTTACTTTATTTTCTAAAATAAAGTTTAATAAAGTGGTTTTAAATTTTTCAAAGTCGTGAATATTTTGACTCAAACCGAGTTTACCTATCTAAGTTTACTCTAGCTAGTATCCTTAACGTGTTTAAGTCAAGTTTTGCTAGGCTTTTATATAGGGAACTTTAAAACGCGAAAGTCTTAACTCTCACGGGTTAAGAACAAGAACTTTTCGCAAGTTCCTATAAATGATCCTAGAGATTCGTTTATCAAGGGAACTTTAAAATGAGAATTCTAAACTTGAATAAGTCTAAGAGTTTGCAAGATCCTATAAATGACTCGAAAACCCAAAACTTTGATTTAATTGGCTAAGTATCCACGAGTCTCATTCCTTGAGATTTTAAATTATGGAGAACGAGAGATGATAGAGTCAATTATAAGTTTGGTATTCTTTCGTGAATTTATGTGAGTTGATTATAAGCTTTTTCTCCCATCGCTTGCTAATAAAGTTAACTACAATAAATAAGGTTGTACGATTTGAAAAGTTACTTAGCTTCTAGCACAATATCGTTTAAAAGTTGCTCGGTATTAATTAGAGTTCATAGCCAAGGCATAACTTATTGAAGCGGGATGCGAAGATTGGCGAGTCCGAAAAGGCCCTAACAAGGCATGAGGGCTACATTTTGTTGCTAAAGATCCCAAGTGATGTGAAGAATCATTTATCGAAAATCAGTATGAAGGATCGAGACACACGATGAAAAGCAAAAAACTCCCCTAAAGATCATGGAGAAGTCTATCCGAAAAGACCCTAGCAAGGTATGAGGATAATAGATCCAAGTCCTAAAAGGAGGCGGATCGTTGTATATCAAAGTCCAAAATAAAGATTGGAGAAAAATGAAGAAGTCGTGGTCCAAATATGAAGAATCTCTCAAAAACTTCAAGTGAAGAAATTCCTATTATGAAGAGAAGACCATAATTTCAAGAACGTCTCTCAAGATTTGAAGTATGAAGTCGCTGCAAAAATATCGGTCCGAGAAAGGTCTCAAATCGTGAAGCGAGTTATGCCAAGATATGAACTTTATGATGTCCCGAGAAGCAGTTTTAAAAGATTTTGTCCTTTAGCTAACTATTGATTAAATCGTCCCACTTTATTTTCAGCCTAAATAACTATCGAAATAAGTCAAACAATGCATCCTCGGTATCATTCAAGACAATATTAAAATATAAGAGATACAGCTAGGAATAAGGGAGTCTAAGTAAATAATTGGCCCATATGAGTTTGTGTTAGTTTGCTGACTTATAATAACAATGATCTCGTTTATAAGCTTGGTTTGGGGAACGTGAAACTTGAGGATGATGAACATTCATGACGGCCAAAACTCCAATGTAAGTCTTTGATTTCTTTACTTGTTTTGTACATATTTCTATCTTTTTAATTTACTTAAAGTTTATTATTCAATAAAGGCCAAGGTGGGTTATTTATGATGAGAAATGTAATTTGTGCTTTGAAACTAATGCATTGCATGAGGGCATTGTAATAGTCAAGTGTAGGGGACTTAATGAGTGTGAAAACACTTATCCTTTTACCACTTATTTCCAATAATAACAAGACCAAAACGTGTATTTTATGTCGTAAAAGTAGGAATTATCCGTGGTTTGTGTTCTTATTGTGTTTCAGGACCAAAAGATGAAAAAGGAAGAAAACATGGGATATCACAGGCTTTTATCCAAGAAAACAAGAAAAGACGAAGTCAAAAGATCAGGAGTGCAAAAAGAACGGAAGTCCAAGGCCTATTCTAAAGATTTATCGAAGAAAAAGTCTAAAGACGGGAGTTTAATGAAGTCGAAGAACTCAAGTCTAATAGAAAAAGAAAATTATAAGACAAGTTCAATTTGTATCGACAAATTCCGAGACGACGTCAAGAAAGACAAATCATTTAAATCGAGTCGAGAAGAAAGAAAGAAGGAAGCAACACATGCACCTTCCCTCCTCCTATAAATATCCTCCTAATGATACATTAGGAGGGTGTTAGCTACTTTATTTCTTTTTTTGTTTTCATTTTAGAGAGAGAAAGTGTTTAACTTTCTCTCACTAAAACTTCATATTTTCTTTCAATTTTAAGCTTTATTTAATGTTTGTATTTGAGTTTCATTAATCAAAAAGTTCAAGTTAAGTTTTTCATCTTAATATTTTTCTACCTTTCTTGATTTTAAATTATCTTTGATCCAAAATATTAATGAAACGTGTTTGATTTTGATGATTTTGTGATTAAAAAGTTTATCTTTTTATTTCTTTCCAAGTCTTACACGGATTAAGCTTTGAGCTAATCATGCTTATTGGCTTATTTATTGTTTAGCTTATTGTTTTTAGTTTTCTCAAAAAGTTTATTCTTTTTAAAGTCTATTTTATAAAGTTTGCAAATTTCGTATTTTAAAGGCTTTCTAATTTATGCTTGATTTATTTGGTTAAAATTTTGATAAGTGCTTATTCGTTTATGATTATTGGAACTGCTTATTGGGATTTTTGCTTATTTCACTTGCATCAGATTACTTTGCCCTCCATCGCAAAGTTAGGGCTCAAACATTGCGATGGTACATTCAGATAGCTTATTTGTGATCGCAATAACCCAAGGGGTTCTACTTTGCGATCAAGAGAGTTTTTCCCCCTTATTTGGATCGTGATTGTGATCGCTCATTGCGATCGCACATTGCGACGGGTCTTAAGGTTATATTAAGACGAAACGCTGCCCAATTTTTGTTAGCAACATTCCGACAGAAAATCATACATTCCGATAGCTTGATCTTAATTATTCCGATAGACTTAATTTCATTATTCCGACAGAATTCGGGTGTGATATTCCGATGGGTAGTATTGCGATGGTTTAGACATTGCGACAGTTTTCCCATATACCGATAGCACGTACAT
Organism: Glebionis coronaria; assembly: GCA_025667525.1. NCBI lineage: Eukaryota > Viridiplantae > Streptophyta > Magnoliopsida > Asterales > Asteraceae > Glebionis > Glebionis coronaria. The sequence continues at coordinate 417,657 of JANFOE010000135.1, forward strand.
TGCGATAACTTTGTTATCATTCCGATACTTTCCATCGCAATAATTAGTTTACTTTACTTAGTTGATTTATTTTTCAAGATTACTTGTCATTACGTTTTAGTTCCCAAAAATTGCACGCTTACCGAAATCTCTGTAATTTTTACGTTTAATTTTTAAAGCTTTATTTTTTACTCAATGACATTTTCATATTTGCTTTTAGATTAAAATAGATAATCAACCACCCCATTTTATTTTCCACCAAGAACGACTGAGTCACACTTTCTACTAGTAATCAATTCGAAAAGACTGGAACGAAATTATTTTATACTTGGCTAAAAACCTTGTATCAGTTAGCACCAGGAGTTGAACCACTCTTGCATGGAGCAAGAGGTGGTGAGGGTTATGAAGAGATGGGAATTGGAGAATCTCATTCTTCGGTGTAAGAAATGATGTAGCACCTTTTTCAGGTAGCTTAATCTTAATATTAAGGTTTCTTTTGGTTTTTGAATGTTTGGAAGAGTTTGAGCATCTTGTGGACACCATGGTTGTGTGTTAAGGTTTAGAAGAAGGCTTAGAGGATAAAGAATAAGAATAACCAAGAGTGGTTTAAGAAGAAGATGGGATGATCCAAACTAGTTGTAACACCCCACTTGGATAAATGGACCATTACTTAGTAATTATGGAGTGTCATCAGAGAAAGCAAGGTAAATGTCTCAAACATTAATGACCATAAAGGAAACCAGAAACTTACATAGGTTCCAAACATAAGCTCCACACCCAATGCATAAGTAAAGAAATGTAGAGTAAGGGCTAAACAATGTCAAACAAAGCAAAAGTATGTAAATGAATTAAAAGAAAAAAAGACAAGGGAGCCTCCATCCAAATGCATGTACTCTTGATTTCCAAGCTTTGCCCTTTAGTACCTGTGGTATGGGTACATGGAAAGAAAATATTGCTGAGCAATACGTCCCACATGATAATAATATAAATGTAACACCCCATTTTGATAAATGGAATATCACATGATAATTATGGCGTGTCATCAAAGCATGCAAGATAATATGTCATAAACATACATGACCAAAGGGATAGCTGGAATCAAACATCGGTTCCCAAACATAAGTCCAAACATAAATAAAATAAATGAACTAAAGGACGACTAAACAAGCATAAATATATGAATGCAAGATGAGAAAAAGTATAAGGTAGCTCCCATCCCATGCATGCCCTCCAAATGCTCCAGTCTAACCTTGGGTACCCATCGTTTTGGGACATGGAAAGAAAGTAACGGCTGAGCAAAACACCTAGTGAACGGATATATGACATAGCATGAATGACAAAACATAGTAAAGAACAATATCGCATGAATAGTAGCGGAAATGATTATGTCCTGGGAAAAAACTAGGCGTATAACATGTTTTACTGTTTAGTTCTGAAAACATAGCTTATGTTCACTTATGAAGATCTGTATTAGTTTAATATACCAAAAGTCAATATAGGTCATGAGGTCAACAACGTGCATTAATACTTGTAGGGGTGACCTCGTCATGTAATTAGAGGGGATGCCTCTAATTAATATGGTCTGGATAGGAGGGATCAGCTCCTTGTGAAGGATGCAAGGCACACACCACATTCACCATGATATCTTCACTAAAACTGTAACTAGGATGCACCCATACGCCCCACATGATAATATAATAAAAAAGGCCAAATAAACTGAAAGGGACGCCACGAGCTATCACTCCTCCGTGGTGAAGTCATAACACTAGTGCCTCTAGTGTTATGGTTATGGTACCTCAATAACTAGGTGAAACTGTCATGCATGTATATGGCTAAGGTAACTAATAAAACATAAGCATTTAAATTTGTAACTACTGGGAAAACAGTTGGGTGCATACGAGAAATCCTAATAAAGGAAGAGATTGTCCTTACTGAAGGACGGGAAATCCGTACCTTATGTCCAGCAGAGGCTAACGGAAACGCTGAAGAATCTACTCCGCCTTGACGGATAATACTACATAAGAGTAAGAGACGTGTATGAGTTGTCTAAGATACGTGTATCTTACTGGTTTTGTGTGATCTTAGCTTATTAATCATGTTCTATCTTGTTTTACTGTTTAATGTGTTATCTATAGTTATTATTTTATTATGATGGTATTATACATGTATTAAGGTATTACTATACTTGTGTTGTAATACTGAGTAACTTTCTAAAAATAGTTGGTTTCCTAAAATAGAAAGTTTCCAAAAGTAGAATAAGTTTCCAAAAAAATATAAAGTTTCCATAAATAGGATAAGCTGGATTATTAAGCTAAAATATAAGTTAGAGCTTATTTAGAAAGATACAAGTCATGGTTAGGGTTATATCTTATTAAATAAATAACTTGGATAATTTAATAACTATATCTTATAAGAATTTAATTGAAATACATGTTTAATTAAATTAACTACTTAGGTTTAACACATGAATTTTTAAATAAATAATCATAACCCAACCCAAGTCTTGTAAATAAACAAAATAAACTGATTTGTAAATGCCCGAACCCGAACCCGAACCCGTGTTTTATATATATAAGCCGAACCATGTAAGCCAAAACAATCAGCCCGTCAGTGGCTAGACCGGCTAGCCAGCTGCCACTAACAGCTTAAGTTTCCCCCTGTTGAGCCACTCGGCTAGCCACTGCTAAGCCAAACGTGGCCCCGGCTGTAGCCGGGTTCCTACTGTTTTGTTACTCGAGCCACACCGAGACCCTAGTGGTCTCGGTTAACCCAAAATCAAACCAAAACCAAAACCAACTATACCCTGACTCCATGTGGGGGTCGCTTGTCGTACGATCGAGCCAAACCAACCTAAGCCGAGACCATGGTGCTCTCGGTGGTGGTACAAAACAAGCCGAGAGCCTTGTCGTTCTCGATGCTGTCTCGACCGAACAACAACCGAACCAAACAAACCCTAATTCTTGCTTATTGATTTACTTAATATGTTTTAGGGCTTTGTTTTTAAGATTTTATTAACATGTTCATCGTAAATTAAACGAATAAAAAGAAGAGGTTGCGATAATTACCGAATGCATAGTTGTTTATGGTTTACTAACATGAACACGTAGCTATTATTTTCCAAGATCAAAATCAAACACACACCCTCTTGGTCTTCTAGGTGGCCGGCGACAAGGAGAGAGGAACAACTAGGGTTTCTTTGATTTCTTTGAAAAAAATAATTATGAAGTAAATTTCCCCTGTAGTTTTACTAAACATGGATTATTGTTGGGTCATGGGCCAAAAGGCCCATTCTTCTCCTCTCTTGCTCTATAGCCGCGACACCCTAAGGCCCAAAAGCAAGCCCATATTTTTTCTAAGTTAAATTTTATAGTCGTGTACATTCGTGCTTAATTATCGTGAATTTATATGTCGTGATCGTGTCACATTTATAATATCTTAAAAATACATGTTATTTAATGCCATGATACGTGTATTATATTATAAATGGAAATCTTTTATTTTATCGCATTTTCGTGTATTTATTGTTCATGTGCACTGTTCATGGTATTTTAATGCGGGCTTTACAACTCTTCCCCTCTAAAATAATAATTCTTCCTCGAATTAGGGTCTCTAACTTATAGAGTTATAAGAAGTGCATATACACGAGGACTACAAGGACAAGTAAGCTGAAAGGACATGGATATGATACGGCTGGAAATGACATGGAACGTGACGTAATTGAAACGAATACCTCTAGCACATGGACCGAAAAGAGGGTAAGAATCCAGATGGACTCCTTTATTTCCAAGTGGCATCCCTCTCGGAACGATCTTCCAATTGGTCTTGATGCGAAGTAATAATATTGATCTTCATGACTTTGTCTTGATGATACGAAACATTTCTGGTTCATTGACGTGAGATGGATTCTCATGAATCTGATCGAGTGGCTAAGAATAACGTGTAAGGATACAAACGTTATGATGCGAAATTATCTGGAATAAATGACATATGGAACGTCTTAGTAATGATGTACGAGACATACTGAAATGTAGTACGTGAACAATTGTGAACGTGATACATGAGCAATTGTGAATGTGATACGTGGAGATATGGTAAATGTAACAAGAGAACATACGGTGACGTGATACGCGCCACATATCATGGACGTGATATAAGAAACATGGAATGAACATGACATGTGAAACAAATCGTGAACATGAGATAACTAAGGAGGTAACGATGAACGATGCGAGATGAGACATGAAATGTGACATGAAATGTCTACCTGAGGACGGAAAATTTATTAAACTTGAGTCTGGTCTCCTAAATTTCTACAAAACTCCACCGAACAAAAGAGAAGCATACATCGTAAGCTAGAATACGATCATGAACGTGAACAGTGTCACGGACATGAATGCGAAAGCAAAACGTAAGTCTTAACAAGGACGTGAACGTAACGATAAATGCGCACGTGAGTCTTCATTTGAATTGATAGCTGAGAGTGTGCCCAGTGATCGTACGATCCCTGACTGGAAATGTATGATAATATGCCAATTAAGAAATTCTTGTAGATTGAATGGATATGCAGACTTGTTCAATCTGTTGAGAACAACCCAAATAGAATTATGCTTCATCTGAACCTGCTGTGGTCCGGTGACAAAACTCGTGGAGATCCTGTCCCTTTTCTGTTCACAATTTCTAATGGTGGAAAAACAACCCAGTCTGTTGGTGTTCTATCTTAGCCTGTTGGTATGACAAGTACTTAGATATGAACGTAACTGTATCTTACTTCATTGAAACTTGATACATAGGAGTTTGCGAGAGTCTCCGAAGATAGACTTCTCTAAGGGTACGGTTTTCTATAACACCTAATGTAGTGTAGGGTTCTCACCTTCCTCCATAAGGTGAGTCATGGTAAAATTAACTGTGAGAATCCATGTGATTCAGCGTGTTACTGAAATCAACCAGGAAAAATTTCAGGGTGAAATTTCTTCAGTCATAGAATTTGCAATATAGTGCAAATATGGTCTTCATACCCGTCTCTAGGCTTAGAGAAGATCATATTGTAGATGATAAAACAATAATGAATTCGTTTATGAGTTCATGGGGAAACCCCATCCATCATATCTATAATGCTACTGGAGCATTCATGAGACTAAACAAAATCGTGAAATTAGCATGACCAAATTGTGTGCGAAAAGCAGTCATGGAAATGTCCTGCTCTTTCACTCGCCACTGTTGTCAGCATGATTATAAATTATTCTTGGAAAAGTGCTTAGCACTCTGTAGTCGATCGTATACATCGACGTGGAGGGAATTAACGGTCATGAACGGTGATTTGTTTACATCGACAGCGGTCGACACATAATCTCATGTTACCGTTCTTCTCCTTAATAAACAAGACCGGTGCTCATCACAGTGATGCACCTGATGAGTGAACCTTGTTCATGCATCTCTATAGCTGAACCTTCAACTTCTTTAGCTCTAGAAAATCCATGCTAAGAAGAGCCTTGAAAAATGGTTCTGTTCCCTAACCTGCTTGATGTTATGTTCCACCTTGCAGATAGGAAGTATATTCGGAGGTTCTTCTAGAATTACGTTTGGAAATTTTGAAATAACCGGCTGATTCTAGGTAAAAGGAGTGTCAGAAAAAACGATAGTCTAGAAAATCTTCGCAGCCATGGAATGCCTATCATATGCTTGTAAAACATAAATGAGTTGTACAGATTTTCTTGATGGAAAACCAAGTTGAATGTATTCAGGAGCCTGAACATCGTTGTACATAATCTGATATAAAGGGCGGCTTATCGCACCATGGGTAGCTGTTTATTGTCTATGGACAAAATCACACTTAACTCACATCTGTCAGAGGGAAGTGCGCAAGCAGATTGGATCTTATCGTCATACAGAAATGAATGAGTTCGTACACACGGATGATACGTGATGGCGTCTTTATGGTCATGGATATATGAAATATGAGACCAAGAAATGAAAGTAACATTATAATATATGAGGTAAAAAGTTGCAGGTTCCTACTGAATGTGCTTCACCTGTGTAACACCCCCATTTTGATAAATGGAATGTCACGCATGATTATGGCGTGTCATCAAAGCATACAAGGATAAATGTCTAAACATTACATGACCATAAAGGAAATACCGGAATCAAGCATCGGTAGTCCAAAAGTAGAACTCATCACACACAAACATAAGTACTGTAAATGAAAGGACTAAACAATGTCCAAGGAAATGAGTATCAAAGTATAGATAAATGCAAAAAGTAAAGAAGGATAGAAAGCTTCCAATCCATATGCATGTACGCTTAATGTCTACGAGCGTCCCTGAGTACCTTCCGTTTTGGGAACATGAAAAGGAAGACGGATGAGCAATACGCTCAGTGCACGGATATACAAATAGAGCATGAATAATATAAGCATATAAGCATGAAACAGCGGAAGAAACTAATCATGGATAACATGGTTATATCTTAGTAAAACTAGTTTTATAGTTTGAAAAGCCTTATGTTTATCTTGTAAAAAGTGTTTAACATATTTTACCATTAGCCAATATAGGTCATGAAATCTCAACATGCATGAATACTTGGAGGGGTGACCTCGTCATGCAAATTAGAGGGGCTGCCTCTAATTTAATATACTGGTTTTGGATAGGAGGGATCAGCTCCTTGTGAAGGATGCAAGACAAACACCACATTCACATTGAGTAATCTGCTGGAACATGTATACTAGGATGCACCCATACGCCCCACCTGATAATATAATAAATGTCCAAAAGCTGAAAGGGACGCCACAAGCTATCACTCCGCCATGGTGAAGTCATAACTCTGGTGCCTCCAGTGTTATGGTCATGGTACCTCCATAACTAGGTGAAACTGGTCATGCATGTATATGGCTTTAGGTATTCTAATTAAACATAAGCAATTCAAAAACATATAAACATATAATGGGGAAAACAGTTGGCTGCATTCTGGGAAATCCTAATAAGGAAAGAATGTCCATACTGAAAGGACGGAGAATCCGTACCTTGTGTCCAGTGAACGAAGAAGACGAACGGAAGAGAGTCCTACTTCGGTATCACTAATGCTACATAAATACATACGTGTATAAGTATCTGATTACTGACTACGTAACTGGTTTTTATATCATGTCTTAGCTTGTTTTATATGGTCGTGTCATGTTTTACTGATTTAAGCTTCATACTGTGTTTATCATGTATTCTGTCTATTCTGATTAAGTATTACTTGTATTTCATGTATTATTATACTTGTTGTGTAATAATAAGTAGCTTTCTAAAATAGCAGGTTTCCTAAAATAGAAAGTTTCCAAAAATAGAAAGTTACCAAAAATAGAAAGTTTTCAAAAATAGAAGGTTTCCAACAATAGAAAGTTTCCAAAAACAGAATTACTGCTTAAAATAGATAAGTTTCTAAAAATCGAAAGTTTCCATAAATAGATTAGCTGCCTTAATTAAATAAGTTTCTAAAAATAGAAAGTTTCCATAATTAGATATAAGCTGGATAATTAAGCTAATTATATAAGCTTAATTGTTTATTGATTATTATTCTAAGTCATGTGATTATATAGTATAGTTTATTAATTATTTCTTGTAAATTAAATAAACTATTGGTTAAGTATTTAATTAAATATAACATGATTTAATTAAATAAAGGTAAAATAAATACTTAGGTTAAAACATGCATTATTATTTATTAATAATATAACCTAAGTCATGTAAATTAATTAATTATAAGTCATGGTTTTAATAATTAATTAATTATATAGTCTAATTAAAAGATAAATACTTAGGTTAAAATTCATGAATTAATAATAAAATTAATAACATAAGTCATGTAAATTAAATTAATTATGTTCATGCTTTTATTAATTTAATTTAAATCTTGTAAAAATACTATAACTTGTAAAAATAATAAACCTTGAAAAGCAACTCATGAACCGGACCGTGTTTTTATTCTAAACTTGTGTGAACCGGACCCATGATTAAAGCCCATGAACCGGACCCGTAAACATCACCATACCCTGACCTAGGTCGGGGTTTTCGCTTCCTTGCTGCTGCCGTGACCTGAGACCACCCAAACCACCACCAAACCGAGACCATATGGTCTCGGTGGTGTGAGTAAACCTAAGTCGAGACCCCTCTTGGGCTCGGTTAGGCGTCGGCCACAACAAACACCCCTTAACACTTGATTGATTTAACCCCTATGATTAAATAGCATGTTTATATCTTGTTTTTAATTAGTTTATTAAAAACATCCATGATTTTATGTGATAAACAAATCAAAACATAAAAAGAAAAATGTTAAAGGTTATACCAATCACGTGAATCGAATGAGGATGAACACACAACGATCCTTGCAAAAATTCTAATGTCAAAATCAAACCGTAACACCCCTTTGGTGTTCTTAAACCCGACGGCCAAAAGAAGGAGAAGAAAGGGATTAAGGTTTTTCTTGTTTTCTAAATTTTGTGATTATGATACATGTTTTCCCTTTTCCCCTTGTTTAGTAAATTTGCATGGGCTTGGACCATGTTTTCTTGTTGTAGCCGCAGGTAGGGGCCCACATAGGGTAACCCGAACATTTTCCGTGTCTCAAATATAAGTGTGTTCTCGTGTTCGGAATTTACGTGATTTAATTAGTTATCGATCGTGACTTAATATATTTATTCGTGATCTTAATAAATATACGTACTTACGTAATATTAGCTCGTGATTAATTTACGTTCATGATTTCATGTTCATATGTTCGTGATTATAATTATTATTGAAATAATTATCGTGTGTTAATATGTAATAAATACTTATCGTGTTATAACACGTACGTAATACTTGTAATTCTTGTACGTGAAACGTAAACATGTTATAAAAGGAAAGTTCTAATCATGTACGTACTATCGTAAGGGTACTATTCATGGTAAAAGCATGGGGGTTTTACAACTCTTCCCCCTAAAAAGAATAATTCGTCCCCGAGTTATAGATTACGTAAAATGGAAAAGAAAAACATACCCGAATTCAAAATATGAAATGAGAGTAAGAAGCCCGGATAGAATCCCCTGTTTCCCAAGTGGCTTCCCGCTCGGTATGATCCCTCCAAAGGATTTTAACGAATGGAATCATCTTCCTTCTCATGACTCGTTCTTGTCTGTCAAGAACTCTTTCGGGTTCTTCTATGAAAGTGAGGTCTTCTCGAATCTGTTCCAGTGGATATTGAATCATGTGAAGGGGATGATACTTGTACCCTCTGAGTAAGGACACATGAAACACATTGTGTACATGAGAAAGCTGCGGAGGTAGCGCTAAACGGTAAGATACGTCACCGACTCGTTCAATGATATCAAACGGTCCAATGAAACGAGGACTGGGCATCCCTTTAAATCAAAAACGTCTAACACCACGTGCTGGTGAAACCTTAAGGAAAACGTGATCTCCTACGTTAAAATGTATGTCCCTACGATGCTTGTCTGCGTAGCTCTTCTGACGTGACCGTGCTTCTTGAAGTTTCTGCTTAGCTACTGCGATCCTCATATTAGTCAACTTTATGATCTCTGGTCCTGAAAGTGTTCGCTCACCAACCTGATCCCAGCAGATTGGGGCGCGACACTTTCTGCCATACAACATCTCGAAAGGAGCACACTTGATACTTGCGTGCCAACTGTTGTTGTATGCAAATGTCACACCCCACCATGGCTGAATATGGGGCGCGACGTATGGATATCATCAAAACAACAGCGTGTCTATAGAGAGAACTATATGAATTAAAAATGTCATAAAAGGTGACACGGAATTTCACGACAATATCTCATCAATGCAGGAGTCTAGGTAAGTAGGTAACAGTCCTACCTCTTACCCAAGACAAACAAATAACACAAACAAATCAACATATAGGTTCATAGTATCACTTATTGAAACAAACAGAAAAATAAACTAAGAAAGAACAAGGATCTTTTTCTAAATGCAATCCTACGCGACTCCAATCCTAGCCACATATGTTCTCACGCTTAACCACTTTATCACCTGAAAGAGACACTAAAACACGTCAACATAATGTTGGTGAGAGTCATAGGTTTAGACTCCAACCAAAAACAGATTAAAATAAGCTGTGAACCGCCATAAACCACTAAACATATGGACAATGTGATACAAATATGCATTAACAACTAACATTCAAGATCAATCATTCCAAACAAAATCCAAGGCTCCCAGCCTTACCAAACACCATGGTACCATAGGCGCCCATACACCTATGTACCAATCCCAAGGACCCGCCTTGTCATTATCCATTGGTCCCATATATGCTCACACATCTATGTACCTCCCCAAGGCCCCGCCTTGTCAACATCCCCTTGGTACCAAGTCAAACCACAATAACTGAGACGTTACGTGTCCCCCGATCCAAATCATAAACACAATCAAGAATCACATAGCAGTTAATCACATAAGTGCGCACACAACTCCATCACAAACCATAAAAACATTCACAGCATTAGTTACAAAACCATACAGTGTCTCTTCCATCCCATCTGGAAGTGAAAATCATTAAAAGATATGGGACTATGAAACTCACTTGATAGCACAACAAGCTAGCACTACTGCAAACCTATAAAATCATACACGAAACCCTTAGCTCAGGTCTTAACACCCAAGTTAAGTAACAATCAAGGAGATGAATCTAATTCCCCAATCCCCACTATCTAGTTCTCCCACTATAAGCTATTCTATACCAAAAAATTCAGTTTTTTCCCGGTACGGTTTACTAGTCACTAAACGATCACATGAAGTGAACTTAACACCACACTTGGTTCCTACCCTACTGGATTTATGTTTTTATATGATCTAAGAACTCCAAAAACCAATTTTACTTTCTGCTTACACATTTAACCCTTCCGTTTAGTCTCTACGCCAAAAGTCGTTTTCACAAAAACTGATTTTCTGTACATGCTAAATGTTCGACATCAAAAGCCCGACCTAAACACCATAACTTTTATTGAAAACCTCCAGCCCTTTTATATACATTATAAAGTGTTCCCAAATCAAAAATCTTTGGCTATCTCATCCGTTTGGTTAGGTTTTGACTCAAATTTCCGAAATCCAAATTTATTCCTTAACAGCGCACTGTTTTTGTAAAAATTGTTTGACGACCTTCCCTAACTCCATTTTCGACCAACCTTACATTTTTGAAAAGTAGACTCTCTGAACTTAATTTTAAAAAAAAGAAACTCGACCAAAGATACTACCTACTTCCCGTAATAGTCGACACAAGACAGCCCTAAAAATCAGACTGTTTTACGCCTTTATGCACTAACCTTCTAAACATCATTAATTACCCCTAAATAATTAAACAAGAACCCTAAAATCATTAATAGATCTTAATTACTATTTTTTGCAGAAAATTAATGAAACCCTAATCATCTCAATGATGGTAAATTAACATTGTAAACATGATTAATTAATAAAACATGAATTAAATTAAGATTATACCTTTAATTTATCAAAACCTAGATTTTTGGAAGAACCCTAATTTTTTGTAAAAACCACGTCGCCTCTTTTTTTTCTTGGAGAAAGATCTGTGTTTTTTTAGTAGCAATGTATTTATACCCTTTAAACAAGTCTTTTCCTAATTTAATACAAATTCTAATGGGCTTTTACCCATTCTTTTTTTTTCTTCTTTAACTCGACTTTACAAAAGTATTTTCCAAAAATATATATATATTTTTTTTTAAAATTTCATTTTTTTATTATTCCTTATTTATATTTATTTTTTTATTTATCTTTTAATCCCTTATTTAATTAATTACACCTAAACCTTTTAACTAGTCAATTTTACGCGGTTACCGTAAAATACGTAAAAAATACAGTTTTATGAAAATTCTTAAAATATGAAATAAACTTTATAACTAAGTACTAAATGACTTAAAACCATCCCGTAAATTATTCCCGTGACTAAATACCTCATCCGATACCTCTAAACGCTAAACCCTAAATCGTAAAAATACGATTTACAATAATACTTATACATATACTCAAAACACCAAAATAACACCATTTCATTTCATAGTCACTAATTTGTGAGCTCATGAACATGAAATAACCGTTCCTCGATTTACTTATGAGTACTTTATACCCATAAACGATATCCACACCAACATCGTTCACGCAAAATAACATGTAAACATGCAAATCACATAGTCACACATAAATTAACCTTAAAATAAGACCAAGTGACGAACCTCAAAATCACGGTTGTCACATCACTCCCTCCTAATAGAAATCTCGTCCCGAGATTTACTCCTTAGGATCGTCATTATCAATTAGCTGAGGATACTTGCTCCTCATAAATCCTTCCCGTTCCCACGTGAACTCTAGTCCACATTCCAAATTCCATCTACCCATAACTACGGTATATTACCCTTTTTATCCAACGTCCTAGCTTCACGACCCAAAATCTCTATCGACTCTTCGATAAAACGAAGACTCGTATCCATACTAATATCATCTAACGGTACTTGCTAGTCAGTTCTTGCTAAGAATTTCCTCAAGTTTGATACATGAAATACGTCATGCACACTACTAAATTCCTCCGGTAATCTCAACCTATACGCCACTAGCCTAATCCTTTCAAGGATTTCAAATGGACCCACAAATCTAGGTGCTAACTTCCCTTTTCTTTCCAAACCGCATCACCCCTTTCCATGGTGAAACCTTTAGCATAACTTTATCTCAAATCTCAACGGCTTACGCCTCTTGTCCGCATAGCTCTCTTGTCGGTTCTTTGCTATTTTCAACCTCTACTTTGTCACTGCCACCACCTCTATAGTTTTCTGATCCACCTCCAGTCCAATACGTTGGCCGCTTCTAACTTCATCCCATTGTAACGGTGATCCACCTGATCTCCTATGAATTATCTCCGGCAGTTTCTATTACAATTCCTATCACCATTCCTAACGGCTTCTATCCTCTACGGATTTTCCATCATTCGGAAGTTCTCCCAACCTTAAACACATCCAATGGTATATGCAGGATTGCATAACCAAAAGCTTCCCATAATATTCACAAGAAACATATCATAATCACCACCTCATCCTTGCTTTCCCATGCTCGGCACGAAGTAACTAACCATCCTTCATACTAACATGTGTTACACCTTTTCTCTAGGTGAACGTTCCATTGTTCGTGACTACTAACCTCTTGCTATAACGGTTTTCCCTTCAATATCACCCCACCATCTTGACAACCTCTTGCTCCCTCTAATCATTCTTCCTTTATACTACTTTTCGCTTGTATTTCCACAATCTTAATTTCCATACCATCTTACATCCCGTCTTCAGCCTATAATTTAGGCGTTTCCTCCTTTATTCCATGCATCCTCATCAATGGGGAACATGCCCCTATCACCGGTGACTCTCTCTTTGTAGGAGAATTCTTCCTAATATAATGGGTTCTCAAACTATCTCCAAATCTCACTCCAATGCTCTAAGCGTCTTTCTCAATTACCTCTATAGTATGCTCATACCAACCATTAGTCTATTAACGATACACTACGCTTGCTTCGCATCGTTTCTTCCTTTGCCATAATCCTTCATAAGGCATTCCATACCTATTAGGTTAACTTTTACACAAAACCTCCTATTCCATCGCATTTGTGCGCAATCCTTCCAACTTCTCAACTATGTGACTTCTCATTCCTCTTGAAATATGGGATGAATTAGTCCGTCTATTGACTATCACCCAACTCTCATCGTACATATTACTCCACCGCATTATGTATACCTTCCACCAAATTCGTCCTTACATTGCCCTTCCTAAGCCACTCCTATCTATGTAGGAAGTATAGTCTACGTCCCTTTTCTCCATATGATTGTCCAAGCCACACAACATAAATGTTGGCACGTTCTCTGCTTTAGACAACTCAACTCGTGCAACCTACATCCTGCATCCAAACCTCCCTAATACGTCATCCATATAGTTCAAGTTCATCTCAGCTTCACTTCATTCTTTTTATTCCATGTCTCATCAACCATGCTTGCCTTTCCCAGATGGTACTTAGCCTTGCAATTGTCTTTCATCACTTAACTCCACCCATCACCTTTGCCAAATGTTCAATCAAAATGATTGAATATGTGTTAGAGACATTCATGATCCGTATAGATCATTCTCTATGTCTAGTACCCCAAATGCCTCTAGCATTCTAGGCAGATATAACAATCCAGCTCCACTAAATAAGTCTATCTAGTTCTTCCAAATCTTTTGTGCCCACAACGTATAAACAACTGCCATTCTTTGTCATTCTCGTATGCATCTAAATCCTTGCTCCGTGTATCGTCATGCTTCGCGAACTCATCCAGTCCTTTCGATAATTCCAAGATCTGCTCATTATCCAATCCACCTCTTCAGCCTCCAAAACGCTTCCTCACCCTTCTTCACCTTGCCCCTTGCTGGTTCCACGATATTCCATCATCTCTGACTACTCGTCCTGGCCAACTTAATCCTAAAACTCACACTTGAAAATCTCACGTATAATTCCCTTTCCTAACAACTCCAAAACCAACTCATAATTCGCCTCACTCTCCTTCTTAGATTTGAGTAGATCAAGATGTCGTCGATTCTCCCGATGACAACTCGTTTATATATTTTCATGCACCCCTGGTTCATTGACTCCATGAAAACTGCTAGCGCCTCGGTGAAGCCAAAATCATAACCGTAAACCTAAAGCATTCATACAACATCCTTAGAAGTTTTCAACTACGTCCTACTTGCACCCTCTCTTAGTGGCAATACGAATAAATTCCTACCTCGTTCTACTCGCAAAATTCTACACGCATTCTAAAAGACCAATACTTCCTCTTATCAAACTATTCAACCGCTTTCCACATCTAATCTACTACTAAGCAACTCAACTTTTATCTTGCATTCCTTGCAATTTCTAACAACTCCTGTTTTTAAATCGTTCCATCAACAATTGCCTTGGAATTGCACTAACTATAACTCCTCTCACTTCTCTTACTTGCTCTATTCATGGTTCTACCTCAAAGTAATAGGCAAACCTACTAAATCTCAGGAAATTTTTAGAAAACTTACATGCCTTACGAACAATCATAAATACCTTTGAGGTATTATATCCCCTTCCAACACTCTCTATGGCGCGTTACTTGTGCCAATATCCATACATTATACAAATCTCTATTCATCTCCCTTGGCACTCCTAATATACCTCATGACCACATTAGTTCGTCTACGAACTTCTAACTCTTTCCTCCCCACTAAGGGCATTCTGACCATTCTCTCATGGTCACCTACTTAATCGTGTAGGCACGACCAAGTCTTTCATATGACTACCTCCACGCTCCCAATCAATACGCAACCAAAACTACATCCTGAATCCACTAGATACGATCGACGAATCAAACCCACGGACAACTAACGACATTTCACGTGCACGAGTTCAAAAACAGACCAAAACCACGAAAACTCAAAAGGAAAACTCAAACATGTACCAATTCAAATGACTCATGACAAAGAAAAATGATCCAAGAAACACTTAATGGCAACCAAAACATCTTACGCCCCGCGACATATTATTTAAACCGTGCACAAGATCGACTTTTCCAAAAGAATATTTTTTATTTTTTATTTTTTACCTCCCCACATCTATGTGACTCAAACAATCTACAAACAACCCTCTTGACGAACTCAAAACTCAACTCAAAGACTAGGTATCCCGTGCATCCCAAATCATAAAAATAAACTACTATTCAAAACTCAACCTTTAACCCGACACTTGTACAATAATTTCGACCAGGATACTGACCTCCCATGACTATACATTCTGAATATTTGAAAAGTACGTTCCTAGTACATAATTTTAGGCTTTTGAATCACCCAAAAAGCTTTAAAAACGAACAAGTTACGACCAAAACAATTTTATACTAGTTGTTTTAAAAACAAAAGAATAAACTTAGTGATTAATGCAATCCTTTTAAATGAAAGAACTAATTGTATGTGAAATTCTCATGAACTCAATTTAACCTTGTATAAATAATTATAAATGACGTAAATCGGTTAAACTCAATTATATAAACTATGTAAGTAGAAAGAAATTTCATTTCGCTTTATTTAAAAAAAAAAGTCTTTTAGAATTTTGAAATAAATAATTGTTGATTAAGAATTGTTATGTTACATCTTGTTTCAAACACGATTCCAACACCTTACCCTTATGTTACCGTATACAACCAACTATCCAACCCTATAGTAGATTTCCAAGTCTATTCAATATATACCGACAAAAAGGAATGTAAGACTCAACACAAAAGATTTCATTATCCCAAAAGAAATCTCAATTTATTTCAATATACTTAACACCATGGACACCATTTTAAAATAGACACGTGAAATAGGAAACTCGAAGAATACGCCACAACGGAGGTTTAATATCTAAAAAGAAGCGAGCTAGCCACCCTCCTAAGGATACAATCGATAATTATAGGGGATCATACATATATAGGCATATTGGGATACATATACTTAAATCCGTCTAACATCTACTATACAAGCATGTATTAACCCTCTTTCATGCAATCATACTTAGGAATCCATTGGAGTTATGGTACTTGTATAACTATGTTGGCCACCATACTTATACAATTACCCTTTCCCCAATGCACTCCCTCCTATGATGACACTTATAAGAATTAATACAACACATAACACATATATCCATCTCACATAAGCTCATAACCACATAAACAATAAAGTCCAAAACTCCATCTATTAAAAAAATATAATCAAACTATTGGAATACATAAATCCATAGTCTAGCTTAAATAGCATAGACTAAATCCAAAACGAAAACATAATCAGTTATAAGTCATGTCGCTCATAAGAGTGGAAACAGCTTAAAATCCTTCATATCCACCTACTCCTAATAACTCGAACCACCACATGATTCTTAGGGATATGACTTAAACATCAAAAGAAAAATACTATACCTCAGGTACATAAAATAACTCAACAAAAGACAGAAACTACCATGTACCAAATTATGTACTATAATGTACAATTTTAGCAAAATACAACAATGACTAGCGTGGATGATTATGGTTCAACCTTCACTAGTCACAACCCGAAAAGAAAATAACATGTGGCTAAGTATGAACTACTATGGTTCAACGCATACTAGTCAAAACTTAACAAACATCACTAGTAAAAACCAATAACATCCAGAAAACTTTAATTAATATAAAATGCACACATACTCCTATGACGCCTATATACAGGGACCCTTAAGCTATAGACTATATTACTAGACTAGGCAACCTAATTCTCTATAACCATTGTCTCTGATACCATTCTGTCACACCCCACCATGGCGGAATATGGGGCGCGACGTATGGATATCATCACAACAACAACGTGTCTATAGAGAGAACTATATGAGTTAAAAATGTCATAAAAGGTGACACAAATGTCATGACAATATCTCATCAATGCAGGAGTCTAGGTAAGTAGGTAACAGTCCTACCTCTTACCCAAGACAAACAAATAACACAAACAAATCAACATATAGGTTCATAGTATCACTTATTGAAACAAACAGAAAAATAAACTAAGAAGGAACAGGGATCTCCTTCTAAATGCATTCCTACGCGAATCCAATCCTAGCCGCATATGTTCTCACGCTTAACCACTTTATCACCTGAAAGAGACACTAAAACACGTCAACATAATGTTGGTGAGAGTCATAGGTTTAGACTCCAACCGAAAAAAGATTAAAATAAGATGTGAACCACCATAAACTACTAAACATATGGACAATGTGCTACAAATATGCATTAACAACTAACATTCAAGATCAATCATTCCAAACAAAATCCAAGGCTCCCAGTCTTACCAAACACCATGGTACCATAGGCGCCCATACACCTATGTACCAATCCCAAGGCCCCGCCTTGTCATTATCCATTGGTCCCATAGATGCTCACACATCTATGTACCTCCCCAAGGCCCCGCCTTGTAAACATCCCCTTGGTACCAAGTCAAACCACAATAACTGAGACGGTACGTGTCCCCCGATCCAAATCATAAACACAATCAAGAATCACATAGCAGTTAATCACATAAGTGCACACACACACAAACCATAAAAACATTCATAACATTAGTTACAAAACCAGACAGTGTCTCTTCCATCCCATCTGGAAGTGAAAATCATTAAAAGATATGGGACTATGAAACTCACCTGATAGCACAACAAGCTAGCACTCCTGCAAACCTATAAAATCATACACTACACCCTTAGCTTAGGTCTTAACACCCAAGTTAAGTAACAATCAAGGAGATGAATCTAATTCCCCAATCCCCACTATCTAGTTCTCCCACTACAAGCTATTCTATACGTAAAAATCCAGCTTTTTCCCGGTACGGTTTACTAGTCACTAAACGATCACATGAAGTGAACTTAACACCACACTTGGTTCCTACCCTACTGGATTTATGTTTTTATATGATTTAAGAACTCCAAAAACCAATTTTACTTTCTACTTACACATTTAACCCTTCCGTTTAGTCTCTATGACAAAAGTCGTTTTCACCAAAACTGATTTTCTGTACATGCTAAATGTTCGACACCAAAAGCCCGACCTAAACACCATAACTTTTATTGAAAACCTTCAGTCCTTTTATATACATTATAAAGAGTTCCCAAGTCAAAAATCTTTGGCTATCGCATCCGTTTGTTTAGGTTTTGACTCAAATTTCCAAAATCCAAATTTAATCCTGAACAGCGTACTGTTTTTGTATAAATTATTTGACGACCTTACCTAACTCCATTTTCGACCAACCTTACATTTTTGAAAAGTAGACTCTCTGAAATTAATTTTAAAAAACTAAACTAGACCAAAGGTGCTACCTACTGCCCGGAACAGTCGACACAAGACAACCCTAAAAATCAGACTGTTTTACGCCTTTATCCTCTAACCTTCTAAACATCATTAATTACCCCTAAATTATTAAACAAGAACCCTAAAATCATTAATAGATCTTAATTGCTATTTTCTCCAGAAAATTAATGAAACCCTGATCATCTCAATGATGGTTAGTTAACATTGTAAACATGATTAATTAATAAAACATGAATTAAATTAAGATTATACCTTTAATTTATCAAAACCAAGATTTTTGGAAGAACCCTAATTTTTTGTAAAAACCACGTCGCCTCTTTTTTTTTCTTGGATAAAGATCTGTGTTTTTTTAGTAGCAATGTATTTATACCCTTTAAACAAGTCTTTTCCTAATTTAATACAAATTCTAATGGGCTTTTACCCATTCTTTTTTTTTCTTCTTTAAACCGACTTTACAAAAGTATTTTCCAAAAATATAATTATTTTTTTTATTTTTTTTTTAAATTCATTTTTTTTATTATTGCTTATTTATATTTATTTTTTCATTTATCTTTTAATTTAATTAATTAATTACACTTAAACCTTTTAACTAGTCAATTTTACGCGGTTACCGTAAAATACGTAAAATATACAGTTTTATGAAAATTCATAAAATATGAAATAAACTTTATAACTAAGTACTAAATG
Source organism: Glebionis coronaria (assembly GCA_025667525.1). NCBI lineage: Eukaryota > Viridiplantae > Streptophyta > Magnoliopsida > Asterales > Asteraceae > Glebionis > Glebionis coronaria. Next base: position 437,227 of record JANFOE010000135.1, read on the forward strand.
ACTTAAAACCATCCCGTAAATTATTCCCGTGACTAAATACCTCATCCGAGACCTCTAAACGCTAAACCCTAAATCGTAAAAATACGATTTACAATAATACTTATACGTATACGTAAAACACCAAAATAACACCATTTCATTTCATAGTCACTAATTTGTGAGCTTATGAACATGAAATAACCGTTCCTCGATTTACTTATGAGTACTTTATACCCATAAAAGATATCCACACCAACCTCGTTCACGCAAAATAACATGTAAACACGCAAATCACATAGGCACACATAAATTAACCTTAAAATAAGACCAAGTGACGAACCTCAAAACCACAGTTGTCACAGCAAACTCCACCGAACAGATATAATCGTCCCAATCACCCGTCCATTCCAACGCACATGACCTCAACATGTCTTCCAATGTCTGAATCGTTCGCTCTAACTGCCTGTTTGTTTGAGGATGAAAAGCCGTGCTAAGCTTAAGTTGTGTACCCCAAGCTTTCTGCAGACTTCTCCAGAATCGCAAAGTGAATCGAGGATCTCTGTCTGAGACGATGCTGGATGGAGCACCGTGGAGTCTCATGATCTCCCTTCTATAAGTATCGACGAGTTTACTGACCGAATCTTCCTTGTGGATCGGTAAGATATGAGCTGATTTGGTAAGTCGATCAACGATAACCTAAATTGCATCGTGCTTCCTCTTGGTTGGCGGAAGACCAGTAACAAAATCCATGGTGATTTTGTCCCACTTCCACTCTGGAATATCTAACGGTTGAAGAAGACCGCCAGATCACTGATGCTCGATCTTAACCTGCTGGAAGGTAAGACATTTGGAGATATAAGTGGCAACATCCTGTTTCATACCACTCCACCAAAAGTACTGCTTGATTTCATGGTACATCTTGGTCGAACCAGGATGTATAGAGAATGGGGAGCTATGAGCCTCAGCTAACAAGGCTTCCTGGAGTTCTTAATCATCAGGAACACAAAGTCTCGTGCCCTACCATAAGATACCATCTGCATCTACTCGAAATTCTGTCTGCTTCTCCAAATTCTGAATTATCGCCAGATTTCTCCATCATTTTTCTGAGCTTCCTTGATCTTAGAGAGTAACTCGGGTTCTACTCTAAGATTAGCCCAGTAACCGTGCTGTCCACGTACCATGATCTCTATGTCTAGTCTCTCCAAGTCTTTTATGATTTCTTCCTCAATCTCAATGTCGTTGATCATTCCGGACTTTTTGCTAAGTGCATCTGCTACTACATTCGCCTTTCCGGGATGATACTGCAGATTAATGTCATAATCCTTCAACAGCTCTAACCAACTCCTCTGTCTCATGTTCAATTCACGTTGAGTGAATATATACTTCAAGCTCTTGTGGTCCGTGAAAATATCACATGATTCTCCATACAAGTAGTGCCTCCATATCTTCAATGCAAACACGACTGTAGCAAGTTCCAAGTCATGCGTAGGGTAATTTTCCTCATTAGGCTTAAGCTGCCGTAAAGCATACGCGATCACTTTCCCAGCATGAGAACACAGCCAAGTCCCTTCCCCGATTGATCAATTTTAGATTTGAAATCCACTCGTACCAGATGGGAGAGTAAGAATAGGTGTAGACACTAACTTCTGCTTCAGGTCTTCAAAGCTCTTCTCTCGTTCTTCAGTCCAGACGAATTTCTCCCCTTTTCGCATCAGTTTGGTCAATGGTAGTGCTAGGCGAGAAAAGTTCTCCACGAACCTACGGTAATAGCCAGCTAAGCCTAGGAAACTACAGACTTCAGTCGCTGATGTCGGCCTTGGCCATTTGGTAATAGCCTCAACCTTCGTTGGATCCATCATGATTCCTTCTGCTGATACAATGTGACCTAAGAATTCCACCTTGTCTAAACAGAACTCACACTTGGAGAATTTAGCATACAGCTGCTTCTGGCGAAGAAAATCAAGATCTTCGTGTTCCTCCTTGGACTTAGAGAAAATCAAGATGTCATCGATGAAAACAATGACGAACTTGTACAGAATTTCATGGAAGATTCAGTTCATCAAATCCATGAACACTGCTGGAGCATTGGCCAGGCCGAATGGCATGACTACGAATTCGTAGTGTCCATAGCGTGTACGGAAATCAGTCTTGGCGATGTCCTGCTCCTTAACCCGTAGCTGATGGTAGCCTGACCTTAGATCAATCTTGGAGAAATGTTTGGCCCCTTGGAGTTGGTCAAACAGATCGTCTAGACGTGGTAGTAGATACCTATTCCTGATGGTAATCTTGTTGAGCTCGCGATAATCTATTCAAAGACGCATACTGCCGTCCTTCTTCTTAATAAATAAGACCGGTGCGCCCCATGGAGATGCGCTCGGTCGAATGAAACCTCGTTCCATAAGTTCTTGTAGTTGATCCTTCAGCTCCTTTAACTCTATGGGAGCCATGCGATAAGGAGCCTTGGAAATCGGTTCAACTCCAGGGATGAGCTCGATATTAAATTCCACTTCACGTGCAGGTGGTATGCCCGGAAGTTCTTCTGGAAATACATCTAGAAATTCTGACACTATTAGCTGATACTGAATTGATGAGGATTCAGCATCCATGTCATGAACAGTAGCTAGATAGCCCTCACAACCATGTGAAAGTAGTGCACGTGCTTGCAGGGTTGATATGATTTGTACAGACCTGCCGGGTACGAACCCGTTGTGAATGTACTCTGGCTCATTAATATCACCGAAAATCACTCGATATGAATGGCAGTCTATGGTAGCATGATGCTTGGATAGCCAATCCAAGCCCAAAATCATGTCAAAATCATTCATGTCCAGCGGAAGTGCGTCAACAGGACGCACCTTGTCGTCAAACTCTAGGGGAAGGCTCTTGTACACATGGGTTATAAGTACAGATTCTCTCAAAGGCGTGGAAGTACTAAGTCTATTCTCTAGTGGCATGGGGAGTATCCTAACATTCTTGGCATAAGCAGTAGAAATGACCGAGTGAGTAGCACCCGTGTCAAACAGAACACATGCAGCTTGACCATACATATACAAGATTCTAGTGATGGTACCTGTAGACTTGTTGGCCTGATCGCGAGATGTCGTATAAACGCGTCCAGTAGTAGGAGGCGGCTTGGTATCAGCATGTCCCGAAGTGCCCTCCATCTCGCCCTTGCGGCAGTCCTTCATGCGATGTCCAGGAAGACCACACTTGAAGCATGCGTCACTATCGCGGTGACATGGCCCTGGGTACCTATGATGGAAAGTAGAGCAAAGAGGATGAGTATATCCTCCAGCAGGTGTCCTAACTGGCTGAGAACCTGATAAAACATTATACGTGAGACGTGATAATAGGGTACAAAGGACAATGTGGATAATCGTAAGATTGAATACCAGTAATAGCTGGACGGCTAGGCTATGAACCTCTCTGGTTCTGGTCCCTATCGTTTCCATGGTTCCTGGTAGAAGATTTGCTAATGTGTCAGAATTAAGAGTTATAACATGTAATCATAAGAAAATGCGTAAGTATAAGGACCTGCTGCTGTTGGAGTGTCCAGCGTTGTTACGGTAATTATCAATACCGCCACGCCTATCCGTAGCAGAACGGTCGTTAGTCTGACCGTTTCCCTTGGGCTGATTAGGCTGCCGCTGAGTAGCCGGCTGAGATCGGTCCCAAGTCTTCTGCCTGGAAGATACAATTTAAAGAGATGAAATATTGACATATACTAAAAGAATACGGATTGATCACCGCTTGAATACGAATGTTTACCTCTTATCGGGTCTCTCTGGTACCCCGAACTCATCTCTCTCCTGCAGCATCTCCAACTTACGTGTTGCATCGGCCACTTGTGCTACCGTGTTGAACGTAGCACACACAAAGTTGTTTGCGACCGATGTGCGAAGAGCCCACCTGAAGTGGTGTGCCTACTCTTCAGGAGTACCTTCTGTTGCACCAAGGAAACAAGCTAAGCGAAGAAAGCTCTACATGAACTCGTTGCTATTCTCCCCAGCTCTCTGTCAGATCCCATGGTACTCTCTCTTCAGCTTGTCCTGCTCAGCCTTGGGAAAGAACTGCTCCATCACCCTATCCCTGAACTGAGCCCATGTCAAACCAGCCACCCAATCATCACCTCCCTCAGACTGCTTCAGTGCTAACCACCAATTTAACACATCACCTTCGAACCGGTAGCATGCCAACCTCGACTTGAAAACGGGGTCACATCCCATAGCATCGAAGATCTTCTCAATGTGAGCCAACCAGCTTTCAGCTTCACTGGGGCTATCTATTCTCTCGAAAGCTCGAGGACGGAGCTTGTTGAATCTCTCCAGCCATGTGGCCAATGTCACTGGAGGAGGAGGAGGAGGTACTGGGTGATGATGCTGATTATTGACAGCCTGAACCTCAGCCCTGATTTCGTTCCTCAGTTGAGGAAGCAAAGCTTGCATTGCAGCTTGGATTACTGTATTGAGTTGTTCCTGCTCGCGTGTGAGAACCATCTGAAAGTATAACATAAAATACATGATTAAACTAATCAAAACATAAACTATATACATGAAAAAAATTTATACCAATAAATCATGAAAAAATGTTATGCAGGAAAATTTGTACATGAATGCATGATGCAGTTTTATGAAAACTTTTGTATGCGCGAGAGTGAACGCCTATGGTCAGTTCACCCAAAACAAATGATATAACGAGGGGACGCATATGGGTCGGTCCCAAATTTAAAAGTTTCGATAAAACACATGCGACTAAATAAGGCCAGTCCTATACCAATCATTACTTAGTCATAAACCTGCTACAATGACATATATATGTATGCATGAAAATGATGAATGCACGAAAACCGACTGTCAGTTCTAGGAAGACCATAGTGACTACCCACTAATCACAGGTCATGTTTTGAGAGCCTACAGGTCGAAGCCTGGGCTCTGATACAATAATTGTAACACCCCATTTTGATAAATGGAATGTCACACGTGATTATGGCGTGTCATCAAAGCATACAAGGATAAATGTCTAAACATTACATGACCATAAAGGAAATACCTGAATCAAACATCGGTAGTCAAAAAGTAGAACTCATCTCACACAAACATAAGTACTGTAAATGAAAGGACTAAACAATGTCCAAGGAAATGAGTATCAAAGTATAGATAAATGCATAAAGTAAAGAAGGCTAGAAAGCTTCCAATCCATATGCACGTACGCTTAATGTCTACGAGCGTCCTTGAGTACCTGCCGTTTTGGGAACATGAAAAGGAAAACGGCTGAGCAATACGCTCAGTGCACGGATATACAAATAGAGCATGAATAATATAAGCATATAAGCATGAAACAGCGGAAGAAACTAAGTCTTGGATAACCTGGTTATATCTTAGTAAAACTGGTTTTATAGTTTGAAAAGCCTTATGTTTATCTTGTAAAAACTGTTTAACATATTTTACCATTAGCCAATATAGGTCATGAAATATCAACGTGCATGAATACTTGGAGGGGTGACCTCGTCATGCAAATTAGAGGGACTGCCTCTAATTTAATATACTGGTTTTGGGTAGGAGGGATCACCTCCTTGTGAAGGATGCAAGGCACACACCACATTCACACTGAGTAATCTGCTGAAACATGTATACTAGGATGCACCCATACGCTCCACCTGATAATATAATAATTGGCCAAAAGCTAAAAGGGACGCCACGAGCTATCACTCCGCTGTGGTGAAGTCATAACACTGGTGCCTCCAGTGTTATGGTCATGGTACCTCCATAACTAGGTGAAACTGGTCATGCATGTATATGGCTTTAGGTATTCTAATTAAATATAAGCAATTCAAAAACATATAAACATATACTGGGGAAAACAGTTGGCTGCATACGGGGAAATACAGTGAACGAAGAAGATGAACGGAAGAGAGTCCTACTTCGGTATGACTAATGCTACATAAATACATACGTGTATAAGTATCTGAGTACGTAACTGGTTTTTATATCATGTCTTAGCTTGTTTATATGTTCGTGTCAAGTTTTACTGATTTAAGCTTCATACTGTGTTTATCATGTATTCTGTCTATTCTGATTAAGTATTACTTGAATTTCATGTATTATTATACTTCTTGTGTAATAATAAGTAGCTTTCTACAAATAGCGGGTTTCCTAAATAGAAAGTTTCCAAAAAAAATAAAGTTACCAAAAATAGGAAGTTTCCAAAAATAGAAAGTTTCCAAAAATAGAATGTTTCCAAAAATAGAAAGTTTCCAAAAATAGAATTACTTCTTAAAATAGATAACTTTCTAAAAATCGAAGGTTTCCATAAATAGATTATCTACCTTAATTTAATAAGTTTCTAAAAATAGAAAGTTTCCATAATTAGATATAAGCTGGATAATTAAGCTAATTATATAAGCTTAAGTTTTTACTGATTATTATTCTATAATTATATAAGCTTAAGTGTTTACTGATTATTATTCTAAGTCATGTGATTATATAGTATAGTTTATTAATTATTTCTTGTAAATTAAATAAACTATAGGTTAAGTATTTAATTAATTATAACATGATTTAATTAAATAAAGGTAAAATAAATACTTAGGTTAAAACATGCATTATTAGTTATTAATAATATAACCTAAGTCATGTAAATTAATTAATTATAAGTCATGGTTTTAATAATTAATTAATTATATAGTCTAAATAAAAGATAAATACTTTGGTTAAAATTCATGAATTAATAATAAAATTAATAACTAAGTCATGTAAATTAAATTAATCATGTTCATGCTTTTAATTAATTTAATTTAAATCTTGTAAAAATACTATAACTTGTAAAAATAATAAACCTTGAAAAACAACTCATGAACCGGACCGTGTTTTTATTCTAAACATGTGTGAACCGGACCCGTGATTAAAACCCATGAACCGGACCCTTAAACATCACCATACCCTGACCTAGGTCGGGGTTTTCCCTTCCTTGCTGGTGTCGTGACCCGAGACCACCCAAACCACCACCAAACCGAGACAATGTGGTCTCAGTGGTGTGAGTAAACCCAAGTCGAGACCCCTCTTGGGCTCGGTTAGGCATCAGCCACAATAAAAACCCCTTATCACTTGATTGATTTAACCCCCATGATTAAATAGCATGTTTATATCTTGTTTTTAATTAGTTTATTAAAAACATCCATGATTTTAGGTGATAAACAAATCAAAACATAAAAACAAAAAGGTTAAAGGTTATAGCAATCACGTGAATCAAATGAGGATGAACACACAACGATTCTTGCAAAAATTTTAATGCCAAAATCAAACCGAAACACCCCTTTGGTGTTCTTAAACCCGACGGCCAAAAGAAGGAGAAGAAAGGGATTAGGGTCTTTCTTATTTTCTAAATTTTGTGATTCTGATACATGTTTTCCCTTTTCCCCTTGTTCAGTAAATTTGGATGGGTTTGACCCATGTTTTCTTGTTGTATCCGCGGGTAGGGGCCCACATCAGGGTAACCCGAACATTTTCCGTGTCTTAAATATAAGTGTGTTGTTGTGTTCGTAATTTACGTGATTTAATTAGTTATCGATCGTGACTTAATATATTTATTCGTGATCGTAATAAATATACGTACTTACGTAATATTAGCTCATGATTATTTACGTTCATGATTTCATGTTCGTATGTTCGTGATTATAATTATTATTGAAATAATTATCGTGTGTTTATACGTATTAAATACTTATCGTTTTATAACACGTACGTAATACTTGTAATTCTTGTACGTGAAACGTAAACATGTTATAAAAGGAAAGTTCTAATCATGTACGTACTATCGGTAAAAGCATGTGGGTTTAACAACTCTTCCCCACTAAAAAGAATAATTCGTCCCCGAATTATAGATAACGTAAACTGGAAAAGAAGAACATACCCGAATTCAAAATATGAAATGAGGGTCAGAAGCCCGGATAGACTCCTCTGTTTCTCAAGTGTCTTCCCGCTCGGTATGATCCCTCCAACGGATTTTGACGAATGGAATCGTCTTTCTTCTCATGACTCGTTCTTGTCTGTCAAGAACTCGTTCAGGTTCTTCTATGAAAGTAAGGTCTTCACGAATCTGTTCCAGTGGATACTGAACCATGTGAAGGGGATGATACTGGTACCCTCTGAGTAAGGACACATGAAACACATTCTGGACATGAGAAAGCTGCGGGGGTAACACTAAACGGTAAGATACTTCACCTACTCGTTCAATGATATCAAACAGTCTGATGAAACGAGGACTGAGCATCCCTTTAATTCCAAAACTTCAAACACCACGTGCTGGCGAAACCTTAAGGAAAACGTGATCTCCTACGTTAAAATGTATGTCCCTACGATGCTTGTCTGTGTAGCTCTTTTGACGTGACCGTGCTTCTTGAAGTTTCTGCTTAGCTACTGCGACCCTCTCATTAGTCAACTCTATGATCCTTGGTCCTTCAAGTGTTCTCTCACCAACCTGATCCCAGCAGATTGGGGCGCGACACTTTCAGCCATACAACATATCGAAAGGAGCACACTTGATACTTGCGTGCCAACTATTGTTGTATGAAAACTCCACCAAACAGATATAATCGTCCCAATCACCCGTCCATTCCAACGCACATGACCTCAACATATCTTCCAATGTCTGAATCGTTCTCCCCGATTGCCCGTCTGTTTGAGGATGAAAAGCCGTGCTAAGCTTAAGTTGTGTACCCCAAGCTTTCTGTAGACTTCTCCAGAATCGCGAAGTGAATCAAGAATCTCTGTCTGAGACGATGCTGGATGGAGCACCGTGGATTCTCATGATCTCCCTTCTATAAGTATCAGCGAGTTTACTGACCGAATCTTCCTTACAGATCGGTAAGAAATGATCTGATTTGGTAAGTCGATCAACGATAACCCAAATTTCATCGTTCTTCCTCTTGGTTGGCGGAAGACCAGTAACAAAATCCATGGTGATTTTGTCCCACTTCCACTCTGGAATATCTAACGGTTGAAAAGAAGGAGAAGAAAGGGATAGGGTTTTTCTTGTTTTCTAAATTTTGTGATTATGATACATGTTTTCCCTTTACCCATTGTTTAGTAAATTTACATGGGCTTGGCCCATGTTTTCTTGTTGTATCCGCGGGTAGGGGCCCACATAAGGGTAACCCGAACATTTTCTGTGTCTCAAATATAAGTGTGTTCTCGTGTTCGTAATTTACGTGATTTAATTAGTTATCGATCGTGACTTAATATATTTATTCGTGATCGTAATAAATATACGTACTTACGTAATATTAGCTCGTGATTAATTTACGTTCATGATTTCATGTTCGTATGTTCGTGATTATAATTATTATTGAAATAATTTTCGTGTGTTAATACGTAATAAATACTTATCGTGTTATAACACGTACGTAATACTTGTAATTCTTGTACGTGAAACGTAAACATGTTATAAAAGGAAAGTTCTAATCATGTACGTACTATCGTAAGGGTACTATTCATGGTAAAAGCATGCGGGTTTTACAACCTGCCTCCCGCAAAACGAACACTACGCCAGTGATGAGGCTGAAGTTTTTATAGCCTGATTTATTCATGGCACAACAGAATGGTTATACTCCTTGGAGGGTATTTTGATTTACGTAGGGCTATTCCAGATGGTAAACGTGAGTCATGTGTCCTGACTCGTGTCTGGATAAGATATGCGTATGACATGTGTCTTGACTGGTGTCTTGACATGGGTCTAGAGATGTGAAACAATGAAATTTAAATTCTTAGGTCATCATGCCAGAATTTGGCGGATCGGTTGGACTGCTAAACCTTTGTATTTCTGATCATGTCTGTAACCGAAGTTTTCGTCATTATAGTCAGAGTGTTTGCTGTCGCGTAGGTGTTACTACCTCCTTGCATGTCAGTTTCATGACAGTCATTATTATGACTGTGATTCATGTAACATTTCAGCTGAGTGGCCGGCTAGTACCGGTTTCCACTCGTATGCTAGAAAAGACAACTAGATGGTACGTGATGTACAATATGAAAATGTAAGAATATGGAGTGAAACGGTACATCTGATGGGTTAATAAAATTCTACTCGAGTTGCCCCGATCTGTCGCCTTCTTCTTTGTAAAATCTCCAAGCTGAGAACGGTATCGTCTTTTAAGCAACACTGGATAAGAAAAAAATGTCTGAGAAAATTGAAAATGGATTAATATCATAGATGGAGTGCGGTAACTGGAATAAGTCTGGAGCATGATACATGAAGTAAACATGTAACATGGTACATGGAGTACACATGGGGTTCACATGAGAGGATGGATACGGTATCAACCATCTAACATGGTCAAGGAACACGTAACAACCTAGCTAATTTAGCGTAGACATAATTCTTGTTGCATAAGAGGCACAAAACACGTTTAAATAGAATCAAATGATTGTCAACATGAGAACATGATCAGTGAAAACCAACCATGGCTATCATGAGGACACGATTAAATATAATCCATCCGTGTCTAGCATTAAGGCGTAACCAACATGAGGAACTGTTAGCCTCAAAATATTGAGTCAAACAAGAATGCTCGGTCATATGTTTATTATGTATCGTATATTAGATCGTTATAATTGGTAGTGGATTAGTCGTGTTATACGTGCTTAACTTTAGGCTAAAGTTCATTCATAAGTAAGTAAAGCCCAAAAAGGAAAGCTCGGCCTATTAGACTATAGTCCGTAATCAAGCCCGCATGTGGTTGGACTATATATACCATTCCTAGCATGTTAGGAAGGGTGTTGGTCATTTTATTTTTCTCTCACTAATCTAATCTTCTAAAAGTTCCAACCATTTTCTCTCTACTTTCTCTCTCTAGAATTCATCTATTTTTCTACCTTTCTTTCTTGCTTAATCCTCACAAATTGATGGGACAACAATTGGTATCAATCGCCATGGGTAGTTTTGTGATTCGTTGTTGATAAAATATTTGGTTCGTGTGATTTACTCCTAAAATCATCTGGAATTCAAGTATTTTCTTGTTTTTCGTTGATTTCGTGTTCTAAATCGTTATATAGATCATCTACATACTTGTGGTAAGATTTTGTTTATTTTGATTTGGCAAGAAAAACGAATTACAAGATAAGAAATCTCCATTCTTTGTTAGTTTCAAGTCTCGGAAAGTTTATTGCACATTCCGGTCGGAATATTGCGATCGCGGAAACCTGGGGTTTCTACATTGCGATCGAAAATTCCGATAGCCATATTACGATCGTAACTTGCGATCTGATATTACGATCGTGCATTGCGATCTAATATAACGATCATACATTGCGATCTAGTATTACGATCAGGTATTGCGATCACGACTTACGATCTAAGTTACGATCAGACTTGCGATCACGACTTACGATCAGACTTGCGATCACGACTTACGATCACGACTTGTGATCAGACTTGCGATCACGACTTACGATCAGACTTGCGATCACATCTTATGATCACGTGTTGCGATTAGACTTACGATGGGTATTTGGATGGGTGACATTGCAATGTGTATTTTGTTGGATATTGCGATGAGACATTGAGATCTGTTTGGTTAAATTTTGTTTGAGTATTTTTTAGACATAGCCACTATCTAGACTTGTCTCGGAACATAGTTTTCACGAAGATAAAAAAAAGAGTTAAAATTTTTAGGTCAAGTAAAATCAAATTTTTTCCCTACTAGTTTTTGGCTATCTCTAACTCAATTTCAAAATTTGGCGATACAAAATTTTTTCAGCTTACCATTTTGTCGGACTAAGGAATTTATTGTCGGATTGAGAAAAAAAACGGAATTTTCGAAATTTCAACTTCAACAACAATCAACACATCTACTTAAGATCCATATTCAGTTTATCATTTCAAAGAATATTGAGATGGATTCTACTGCAGAATATCGTGTGACGAACAACAACATAATGGTGGCGAGTAACAAAGAGAGACCACCAATGCTTGTATCGGGTCGATATGATCAATGGCAATCTCGTTTTCTATGTAATCTTGAAACAAAACCTAACGGTGATGCTTTAAGGCAACATATTTTTGATGAACCCTATAAACTCTAAAGGATTCAAGTTCCTGGAGTACCAGCCACAGACACAACTGAAGAACAACTTGCATATGAACGTGATGAAAAGAGAAACGACCTCACACCAGAGAACCGTGCTTGGTTTGATGTAGAAAAGGAAGAAATCTACTTAATTCTCAGTGGAATTGGAGATGATATTTATTCCACGGTTGATGATTGTTCTACTGCTAAAGAAATATGGACGGCTATTGAAAGATTGCAACAAGGTGAATCACTTAACAAACAAGACGTAAAAACTAAGATGTTTCGGGACTTTGGCAAGTTTACATCAAAGGATGGGGAATCAGTTGATTCTTATTACTCCCGATTCTACAAAATGATGAATGACATGACCCGAAAGAACTTGCAAGTTTTAACCATGCAAGTCAATGTCCAATTTCTACAACAACTTCAACCAGAGTGGGCACGGTTTGTCACCTTGGTGAAACAACAAAAAAAGTTAGATGAAGTTTCATATCACACGCTCTTTAATGTTTTGAAACAATTTCAAAATGAAGCAAATGAACTTCGAGCTGAACGTGCTGCAAAGATTTCAAATCAACTTGCTTTGGTGTCTACCACTCAACATTACCCAGATTATCGTTCTCGTGTTCCAAAGACCTACTCCACTCAATCATCACCACCACGAGCATCCACTGTCTCTAAGTCACATGCTCCAACAAGATCCCGATGTAAAGAAGTTGCAAGAGCACCATCACCCACACCTGAGCAATCATCTGAAGAAGACAGTGATGAAGAACTTGCTCAAAAGGATAGGGAATTCAAGCAAAAAATGGCTTTTATTATGAAACAATACAGGAAAATCTACAAACCTACCAACAACAACCTCAGAACATCATCTAACACGAGGAACAACTATGCTCAAAGTCCTCCAAGGTATGACACACGAAGACGTACTGAGAGTCCTCCAAAGTATGATCGACAACCCACAAAGTATGATAATCAGATGGTTGCTACTGTTGTTGGAAATAGGGAAACTGTTGGTACTCAAGTTGTGCAACAAACTGGGATTCAGTGTTTTAACTGCCGAGGTTATGGGCATTTGGTTAGGGAATGCAGGCAGCCAAAGAGGGTCAAAGATTATGGTTATCATAAGGAAAAGATGTTGTTATGCAAGAAAATGGAAGTTGGGATCATGTTATCAGCTGTGGAAGGAGAAATGCTTGACGACACAGATGATGAACTCTCTGACCAAGAACTCGAGGCACATTATTTATATATGGCAAAGATTCATGAGGTCCTTAACGTCAGTAAAGATGACAATGGTCCTATATTTGATACTGAGCCAATTGATAAGCTATAACATAATGATGAATATAATGTGTTTGGTGATACACATGAGCATAGTGATCTACCAACAACAATTACTGACACGTGTATGATGGAAACGATTGATTGCAATACCACACCCGATTCATCAGACATGTGCAATAATGAGTTTGAGGATGATGAACATGCAAATGAGTATGATGATGAGGAGCGTGTCGCGCTTGCTAATTTAATTGCTAATTTACAAAAAGATGTCAATGAAAATAGAAAGAGTAAAAGCAATTAAAGAAGGCAAATGAAGCGCTCACTCAAAACTTTGAAGAAAGCAAAGTCGCTCTTATAAAATCTAGTGAGACTATTCATAGTTATAGGGTTGAGCTTTTTCAAATGACCAAAGAGCTTGAGGGGTAGAAAAGTCGTGTTCTCAACGTTAAAAAGGATGATTTTGAAAATAAATACAACGAAGCTCTTGCTTTGTTAACAAAATAAAAACGTCAATTTAATGTCTTATTAAGTGATGAACGTCAAAAAACGTAACTTGCCACAATAAAAGTTAATGAACTTGAATAGAGGCTTTCTATGAATACCACCGATTCTGCTAAAATTCTTGACGAAAAGAAACAAGAGGTTGAAAAATTAAAACAAGATTTCAAAAATAGACAAGGCAAAGATACTGAAAAAGTAAAGGATCTCGAAGAACAAGTCAATTTTTTGAAAAAAGTTTTTTATAAAACGCATGACTCTATTCAAACCGTTAGATTGATAGCACCTCGGTCGTTTTTCAAAGGTCAACCTAGTTTTGCAAGCCCCAAGTACCTCGAACAAGCTCAAGCTGCTAACTCTCACTTATATCTTGATGAGTCCGAATGGACCGATCATGATTGACCAGTAGCTAGCCTCGATAGTGAAGAGACGTCCCTTTGGGATGAGGAGAGTAGATCATCGGTCAACAAAGACTTTGTGACACCAAATAATTATGCTTATGAAAACAGTCTTTATGGTCTTTTCACTCCACAAAAATAGAAGTCTCGTGAGGAATTGCTTTTAGAATGCAAAAAAAAGACGAATTCAATGGAAGAAAGCTTTTTCCACTAGAGGAAAACTAATGTTTTTAAATATATTAACTATTTCCCTCTTGATGCTTCTAAAAGCAAAAGTAGAAAAACACTTGGTTTTCTTAAACAATATATTGATAATGTTCAATCAATTGTTGAAAGCGATTGAGAAAAACGTCAAAAAGATAAGTGGAAAACAGAGATTCCTCACGACATAACTGTTCTTGTGAAAGAACTTTTAATACCAAATACTAAGATAATCAAAGAAAATGTTCTTGAGTTCAAAAAATTGATTCGGTCTGAAATGTACGATGATTTGAAATATTTTGAGTCTCTTGAAAAAGCAATTGATGAACTTCAAAATGACATATCTGATTTTTCAAAAGAATATGATCTACTCTTAGAAGAATGTCTCTCCAAAGATATTTTTTGTGTTACTCTTGAATCTTGTGTTGATATCGATGAATATTCTGATGTTGCATGCAAATATCTTGATAAGATCAAAGAATGTAAGCGTCTTGAACTTGAGCTTTCGAAACGTATAGAAAATGTTGATAAAAAGGCTTTTGAGTTACTTCAACACAAAACTGATTTCCTTCAAAAACATTGTCATTCTCTTGAACTTGCTTTGCAAAAATACATAGGAAGTTTTCCACATGATAATAAATTGCAAGAAAAACTTTCCCAAATGTGTAGAGAAATGGATGAAAAGAGTTTGGAAATTAAAGAGTTGAAAGCTTCGTTACAAGACTGGGAAATAGCGATAGCAGAGTTGAAGAAACTCGTAGATAGGATGGGTGGGAAAATAGGGGAACCTAGTGTTAAGAAACCTGTTGTAAGACAACCCAATGCGCACAAAGTGACTAGACCCTCTGTTTTGGGAAAACCATCTGTTTTCTCTAATTATGCATTTGCAAAACCTGGGTTTGCCCCCAAGACAGATGGGAAGGATAGGTTACCACAAAACACTCCCAAAACACATATTCGATCACAAAGCATTAAGAACACAAATGTGGTTAAACCAGGGATGTATATATTGGCCACTAAACCCACACACAACAAAGAAATTCAATCACCTCAGACTTCTAGAAACACTGATAGATGTGTGTTTTTACAACAGGAGTAGTCCCCACTGATAGTGTTAGCCGGCCTCAGCTTAAGAGCACTCGCATGCATGAAAAGGTTTGGAAAAACAAAAGTCAAGGGAAGATGAAGACACTAGAAGACAACCCTAGGATTTTCAATGTTTCTATGAATAAAACTTCTTTAATCGCATGTAATGATGATTTGAATGATTTGACTTTGAATGCTTTGAATGTTAAGTTTGTTTGTGTGAATTTGGAAAGTGTGCTAATGCCAATCGTGCTTTGTGTGTTTCAAATAATGTCAAAAGCATAGCTACCAGAACTAAGAAGTAAACTGTGATGCCTATTAGTACTAGAAAACCCAAACGTAAAGTGAACCATTATAGTGTGACCCCCCCCCCCCCCCTCCCTTGAGAAAAGTATTGCATCGGACTCTACCACTAAGACCACTAGAAGCAGAATTAGGGAATTATATGAGTCTGCTAGCAAGTCTTAGAAATTGTGGTTTTCTAATCAATGTCCTCCAGGATATAAATGGATGCCTAAGGTTAGGACAGAAAATGTGACTACGCGCGTTAGTGTGCCTCTAAGTGATGAAACTAGGGAAACTAATGAATCGGACATCACAACTAACATGGAATCCAATTTAGCAAATGCTCCATCGTGTTCTAATTCTTCTGCAGGTGCTCGAAATAATTCTCTTCATACCGGACTCCGGATGCACGAAGCACATGACGGGGAATCTCAAGCTTCTAATTAACTTCGTGGATAAGTTCCTGGGTACGGTCTGATTCGAAAATGATCAACTTGCACCGATCCTTGGATATGGAGACTTGGTTCAGGGGAATATCACAATAAAAAGGGTTTACTATGTTGAAGGGTTCAATCATAATCTATTCTCGGTTGGTCAATTCTGTGATGCCGATTTGGAGGTTGCTTTCAGAAAGAGACATGTTTTGTTCGTGATTATGATGCGAATGACTTTCTTACCGGTTCACGGGGTACTGATCTCTACACCATTTCACTACAAGACTCCACATCTTCAACTCCAATCTGTTTCATGGCTAAAGCTTCAATGACTCAAGCTTGGTTATGGCATCAACGTTTATCTCATCTTAACTTTGATACCATCAACTTGATTTCCAAGAAAGATATTGTGTGAGGCCTTCCTAACTTGAAATTCATCAAAGATAATCTTTGTTCTTCTTGTGAGCTTTGTAAAGCTAAACGGGGTAGTTTCAAGACAAAGACTACAACAAGCTCTAAAGGACAGTTAGATCTTCTTTATATAGATCCGTGTGGCCCCATGCGTGTTCAAACCATCAATGAGAAGAAATATGTTATGGTAATTGGCGATGACTACTCAATACGTGGACCCTCTTCTTAAGGTCCAAAAATGAAACACCTGAGGTTCTCATTAACTTCCTTAAGCTTATACAACATGGTCTTCAAGCTCAAGTAAAAGTGTACGTGTTGACAGAGGCACAAAATTCTTTAATTCAACTCTGAAGAAATATTTGGAAGCTGAAGCGATTGAATATGAAACATCTGTTGCTAGAACACCTAAACAAAACAGAGTTGTTGAAAGACGAAATCCTACTTTAGTTGAGGCTGCTCGAACATTATTATCTGCTTCAAAACTACCACTATTCTTTTGGGTCGAAGCTGTATCAACCGCATGCTACACACAAAATCGTTCCTTAATTATCCCAAGACATGAAAAGACACCATATCACATAATTAACGATCGCAAACCTTCACTCAAACACCTTCATGTTTTTGGATGTACGTGTTACATTATTCGAGATGGTGAAAATCTGGACAAGATGAAAGAGAAAGGTGATGCATGCATTCTAGTGGGATATGCAACTAAGTCTAAGGGATACAAAGTGTACAAAAAGAGAACAAAATTGATAGTCGAGACTATTCATATCAGATTTGATGAATTATAAGAAAGGGCACTTGAACAAAACAGTTTAAGTCTCGATCTACAATGAAACACGACGTCTGTTCACAACCGCATGGAACTCGGAACTCAAGACCATAGCAATGAACCGTCAAGTTGAAAGATGGTTCCTGAACATGTTCCTAGAGCAGATATGAAAGTGGACATGACACTAGAAGAGTTGGAAATGTTATATGGACCAATGTTTGATGAATATCTCACGGGGGAGAAACATGTTGTATCAAAGTCTTCCCCTGTCACTCATGATAAGAATGATGATACCGATCATCGTCAACAAAAGGATACAACTTCATCTAATTCAACACGGGTTGCTTTAGATTTACCTCCTCATAATATCTCTTCAACAATCGATCCTACTACATCCAAAACTACTGTCATTGCTCTAGAGAACACAAATCAAGTAGACGATGCATTATCTGACGATAAAGATTTTTACAACCCATTCGGTACATCGGTACACGAAATTGGAGAGTCTTCTACTCGCCATGTTGATCCGTCTAATATGCATACGTTCTATCAACGACATCCTTCAACACATCATTGGACCCGAGAACATCCTTTGGTTCAAGTAATTGAAAACCCTTCACAGCCTGTTCGTACAAGACAATAACTAGCCACCGATGGCGATGTTTGTATGTTCGCACTCGCCGTGAGTACAGCTTAACCAAAAAACATCAAAGAAGCCATGGTTAATAATGCTTGGATTGAATCGATGACGGATGAACTTCAACAATTTGAAAGACATAAAGTCTGGGAACTTGTTGACAGACCATACGATGTGATTCCTTTAAATCATCGTTGGATTTGGAAAAACAAGATGGATGAAGAAAACACGATCATCAAGAACAAAGCTAGGCTAGTGGCTAAGGGGTATGGCCAGAAAGAGGGAATTGTTTTTGACGAATCATTTGCACCAATTGCTCGTATGGAAGCGGTCAGGATTTTCCTTGCTTATGCTGCACATAAGGGATTCACTGTCTATTGAATGGATGTAAAGACGACATTTCTTAACGTTCCTTTGAAGGAAGAAGGATATGTCACGCAACTGGAAGGATTCGTCAATCCTCATTATCCTGACAAGGTGTATCGTCTCCACAAGGCACTATATGGACTCAAGCAAGCTCCAAAGGCGTGGTACGACGAGATCTCGAAATTTCTGGTATCCAAAGGTTTCTCAAAAGGTTCCATTGATCTAACTCTGTCCACTTATAAATATCGGGATGACATTTTTCTTGTGCAGATTTATGTTGATGACATTATTTTCGGGTCTACAAACCCAAAACTTTCAAAATTGTTTGAAAAAGTCATGCACATCAAATTTGAAATGTCAATGATGGGCGAACTAAAACTCTTTCTAGGAATTCAAGTTCACCAATCCCGAAGTGGTATATTTATAAACCAAGCTAAGTATTGTCAAGAGATATCAAAAAGCATGGTATAACTTCATGTGACCCTGCTGGGACACCATTATCAACAACATCGCTAGATGCTGACTTGGAGGGAAATGCCATAGATCAAACGAGATATCGTTCCATGATCGGCTCCCTCATGTACTTGACAGCAAGCATACCCGATATTTCACATGCTACGTGTTATTGTGCACGATATCAAGCACGGACTACTAAAAAAGCACCTCAAGGAGGTTAAACGGATCTTTCTGTACCTCAAGAATACCATTCATTTGGGACTCTGGTATCCGAGGGAAACCGGTTTCTTTCTAACGGCATATTCGAATTCTGATCATGCAGGGTGTCTTGATACACGAAAAAGTACTTCTGGTGGTGCACAATTTCTAGGTTAAGATAAGCTTGTGGGATGGTCTTCCAAGAAGCAGGATTGCACGTCACTTTCATCAGCCGAAGAAGACTATGTGTCTCTATATGCGTTTTGTGCTCATGTTGATGAGAACACAACTAACGGATTATGGCTTCCACTTTGATAAAGTACCTATGTACTGTGACTCAAAGTCCGCCATAGCCATCTCCTGCAATCCGGTACAGCATTCCCGCACGAAGCACATTGATGTCCGATATCACTTCATAAAGGAAAAAGTTCAAAGAGGTATCGTTGAACTAAACTTTGTTGGAACGGATTACCAATTAGCCGACTTGTTTATGAAAGCACTATCAAAAGATAGGTTTGACTACCTCGTTAGGCAAATTCGTAGAGATGTTTGACTCCAGCAGACCAGGAGATTCTGGCAAAGGTGCCTGCTTGATTTATCTATCAAACATCAACCTGTAAATATATTTGAAAAATCAAAATACAAAAATATAAAACATATAAAAACAAAACACAAAATTAAAAATTAAAAATCTTTTAAAATCCAAAAATATTCTTCTCGACATGTCTTTCAGTATCGATAATATGGACGTGCCGAGAAATGTCGCTCAATAACGACACGGGTATGTACATAAAGCTCGAATTAAAGTTGTAAATATTTTTCAAAACATGTCATTTCTTCTTTTAATAAAGGAAATTGCCTATTTTGGACAATATTACCAAACAATGGGTAGAGAAATCTATCTTGGGTTGAGCATGTCACAAAACATTCAACGTTTAGAGCTCAACACAATGGCTTGTAATCACTTTCAGATTGCAACCCGGATCGATACTCATGGGGGAGTGTACGATTTAGTGCGCTTACCCTCAAAAAAATAAGAGAAATCTTCTTACACTTGAGTGGATTTGTCAAGACATTGAAAGTCTATGAACTCAAGTTTATGCATTAGAAAAACCTCTTCGCCAAAAAGAAATAGGATTTTTCAAAAAGCGTTGAACACAATTTTTTCAAGAATTTTTCAATGATTATTCAAAATCATTCAAAAATTGTGTGCTCAACAAACTCCCATCCTCAAAAAGGTAAATGTGGATCACATCCTCACAATGACAATTCAATTGGATTAATTTTTGAGGGGGAGCATTTCAACTTCATGCAAAGATGGACACACCTTTCTCCTATTTTCAAGACTATTTATTAAAATATATATTAATCAAATTTGGTATCTCTAATATCAAAAGATTTTATATATTAGAGACAGGGGAGAAAATGTGATTAAAATGTGATCTATATAAGACTCAAGCACTTTAACTCCTACCTACATGTGTAACACCCCATTTTGATAATGGAATGTCACGCGTAATTATGGCGTGTCATCAAAGCATACAAGGATAAATGTCTAAAACATTACATGACCATAAAAGGAAATACCAGAATCAAACATCGGTAGTCCAAAAGTAAAGCTCATCACACACAAACATAAGTACTGTAAATGAAAGGACTAAACAATGTCCATGGAAAGAGTATCAAAGTATAGAAAATGCATAAAGTAAAGAAAGTCTAGAAAGCTTCCAGTCCATATGCACGTACGCTTAAAGTCTACAAGCGTCCCTGAGTACCTTCCGTTTTGGGAACATGAAAAGGAAAACGACTGAGAAATACGTTCAGTGCACGGATGTACAATAAAGCATGAATAATATAAGGATATAAGCATATAACAGCGGAAGAAACTAAGTCCCGAATAACCCGGTTAAGTCTTAGTAAAGCTGGTTTTATAGTTTGAAAAGCCTTATGTTTATCTTATAAAAAATTGTTTAACATATTCTACCATTAGCCAATATAGGTCATGAAAATCCACCGTGCATGAATAATTGGAGGGGTGACCTCATCATGCAAATTAGAGGGGCTGCCTCTAATTTAATATACTGGTTTTGGGTAGGAGGAATCAGCTCCTTGTGAAGGATGCACGGCACACACCACATTCACACTGAGTAATATGCTGAAAACATGTAACTAGGATGCACCCATACGCCCCACATGATAAATACAATAATATGGCCAAAAGCTGAAGGGACGCCACGAGCAATCACTCCGCCATGGGGAAGTCATAACACCAGTGCCTCTAGTGTTATGGTTATGGTACCTCCATAACTAGGTGAAACTGGTCATGCATGTATATGGCTATAGGTATTTTAAATTAAACATAAGCAATCAAACATATAAACTTATACTACGGGAAAACAGTTGGCTGCATACGGGAAATCCTAATAAGGAAAGAATGTCCATACTGAAAGGACGGGAATCCGTACCTTATGTCCAGTGAACGAAGAAGACGAACTGAAGAGAGTCCTACTTCGGTATCACTAATGCTACATAAATACATACGTGTATAAGTATCTGATTACTAAATACGTAACTGGTTTTATGTCATGTCTTAGCTTATTTTATACGTTCATGTCATGTCTTACTGTTTAAAGCTTTATATTTTATTTATCTTACATTCTGTCTATTCTGATTAAGTATTACTCGTATTTCATGTATTATTATACTTGTTGTTTAACAATAAGTAACTTTCTAAAAATAGCAGGTTTCCTAAAATAGAATGTTTCCAAAAATAAAAGGTTACAAAAAATAGAAAGTATCCAAAAATAGAAAATTTCCAAAAATAGAATTACTGCTTAAAATAGATAAGTTTCTAAAAATAGAAAGTTTCCATAAATAGATTAGCTGCCTTAATAAGCTAATTATATAAGCTTAAGTGTTTTCTGATTATTTTTCTAAGTCATATTGATACAAGGTATAGTTTATTAATTATTACATGTAAATTAAATAAACTATAGGTTAAAAGTATTTAATTGAATATATCATGTTTTTAATTAAATAAAGTAAGATACTTAGGTTTAAACATGTATTATTAATTATTAATAATATAACCTAAGTCATGTTGATTAATTAATTATAGTCATGGTTTTTAATAATTAATTAATTATAAAGTCTAATTAAAATAAATACTTAGGTTAAAATTCATGATCTAATAATTAAATTTATAACCTAAGTCATGTTAATTAAATTAATTATGTCATGTTTTATTAATTTAATTTTTAACATATAACTATTAAAATCATAAACTTTAACATAATCAATGAACCAGATCGTGACTAGAAACCATGAACCGGACCCCTAATCCACACCATACCCTGAACCACTTCAGGGTTTCCCCTTGTTTGCTGCTGCCGTGGGACCCACATCACCAAACCGAGACCATGAGGTCTCGGTGGTGGTTCATAAGCCAAGCCGAGACCCCTTGGGGGTTCGGTTTAAGCGTCGGCTAGAACAAACACCCCTAAAACCCTTATTTTGATTTACCCCATAATCATAGACATGTTTAATAAATGCTTTTAATTAGTTTTTAAAAACATTATGATTTTATTTGATTCATAAATCAAAACATAAAAGAAAAGAGTTAAAAAGGTTATACTGAATGTGTGGATCGATCAAGAATGAACACACACGAATGCTTGCACAAAATTCAAGATCAAAAATCAACCGAACACCCCCTTTTGTGTTGTATATCTGGCGGCCAAGTGAGAGAAGGAAGAACAAGATTAGGGTTTTCGTTATTTTTCCTATAATGTGAAAAATGACTAAAATCTTTCCTAATTCCCTTATTTTAGAAATATTAAAATGGGCTTGGCCCATCCTCTTGGTGTAGCCGCGGGTAGGGGGGCCCACATGGGGTAACCCGTACCTTTTCCGAGTCTAAATATTTTAGTGTTCGTTCGTGTTTTATCGTGTTCGTGTTTTATGTGTTCTAGTTAATTATTAACCGTGACTTAATATATTTATTCGTGTTCGTAATAAATATATATACGTAATTAATATTTGCTCATGATTAATTTACGTTCATGATTTCATGATTGCATGTTCGTGATTATAATTTTTATTTGAATAATTATCGTGTGTTCATACGTAATAAATACTTATCGTGTTCTAACACGTACGTAATACTTAAAATTCTTATACGTAAACGTAAACATACTATAAAAGGAAAGTTTTAATATAGTACGTACGATCTTAAGGGTACTATTCCTGGTAAAAGCATGCGGGTTTTACAACTCTTCCCCCCTAAAAAGAATAATTCGTCCCCGAATTATAGATAAAGTAAACTGGAAAAGAAGAACATACCCGAATTCAAAATATGAAATGAGGGTAAGAAGCCCGGATAGACTCCTCTGTTTCCCAAGTGGCTTCCCGCCTGGTATGATCCCTCCAAAGGATTTTGACGAATGGAATCGTCTTCCTTCTCATGACTCGTTCTTGTCTGTCAAGAACTCGTTCGGGTTCTTCTATGAAAGTGAGATCTTCACGTATCTGTTCCAGTGGATACTGAACCATATGAAGGGGATGATACTGGTACCCTCTGAGTAAGGACACATGAAACACATTGTGTACATGCGAAAGCTGCGGAGGTAACGCTAACCGATAAGATACTTCACCGACTCGTTCAATGATATCAAACGGTCCGATGAAACGAGGACTCAGCTTCCCTTTAATCCCGAAGCGTCTAACACCACGTGCTGGTGAAACCTTAAGAAAGACGTGATCTCCTACGTTAAAATGTATGTCCCTACGATGCTTATCGGCGTAACTTTTCTGACGTGCCCGTGCTTCCTGAAGTTTCTGCTTAGCTACTGTGACCCTTTCATTAGTCATCTCTATGATCTCTGGTCCTTCAAGTGTTCGTTCGTCAACCTGATCCCAGTAGATTGGGGCACGACACTTTTTGCTATACAACATCTCAAAAGGAGCACACTTGATACGTGCGTGCCAACTGTTGTTGTATGCAGACTCTACCAAACAGATATAATCGTCCCTATCACCCGTCCATTCCAACGCACATGACCTCAACATGTCCTCCAATGTCTGAATCGTTCGCTCTGACTGCCCGTCTGTTTGAGGATGAAAAGCCGTGCTAAGCTTAAGTTGTCTACCCCAAGCTTTCTGCAGACTCTTCCAAAATAGCGAAGTGAATCGAGGATCTCTGTCTGAGACGATGCTGGATGGAGCACCGTGGAGTCTCATGATCTCTCTTCTATATGTATCGGCGAGTTTACTTACCGAATCTTCCTTGTGGATCGGTAAGAAATGAGCTGATTTGGTAAGTCGATCTACGATAACCCAAATTGCATCATGCTTCCTCTTGGTAGGCGGAAGACCAGTAACAAAATCCATGCTGATGCTCGATCTTAACCTGCTGGCAGGTAAGACATTTGGAGACGTAAGTGGCCACATCCTGTTTCATACCATTCCACCAAAAGTACTGCTTGATGTGATGGTACATCTTAGTCGAACCAGGACGTATAGAGAATGGGGAGCTATGAGCTTCAGCTAACAAGGCTTCCCGGAGTTCTTGATCATCAAGAACACAAAGTCTCGTGCCCTGCCATACGATACCATCTGCATCTACTCTGAATTCTGTCTGTTTCTCCAAATTCTGAACTATCGCCCAGATTTCTCCATCATCATTCTGAGCTTCCTTGATCTTAGAGAGTAACTCGGGTTCTACTCTAAGATTAGCCCAGTAACCGTGCTGTTCACGTACCATGATCTCTATGTCTAGTCGCTCCAAGTCTCTTACGATTTCCTCCTCAATTTTAATACCGTTGATCATTCCGGACTTCCTGATAAGTGCATCTGCTACTACATTCGCCTTTCCGGGATGATACTGTATATTAATGCCATAATCCTTCAACAGCTCTAACCATCTCCTATGCCTCATGTTCAATTCACGCTGAGTGAAGTTATACTTCAAGCTCTTGTGGTCCGTGAAAACGTCACATGATTCTCCATATAAGTAGTGCCTCCATATCTTCAATGCAAACACGACTGCAGCAAGTTCCAAGTCATGCGTAGGGTAATTTTCTTCATAAGGCTTAAGCTGCCGTGAAGCGTACGCGATCACTTTCTCATGTTGCATGAGAACACAACCAAGTCCCTTCCCCGATGCATCACTGTAGATTTGAAATCCACACGTACCAGATGGGAGAGTAAGAATAGGTGCAGATACTAGCTTCTGCTTCAGGTCTTCAAAGCTCTTCTCTCGTTCTTCAGTCCAGACGAATTTCTCCCCTTTCCGCATCAGTTTGGTCAATGGTAGTGCTAAGCGGGAAAAGTTCTCCATGAACCTGCGGTAATAGCCAACTATGCCTAAGAAACTGCGGACTTCCGTCGCTGATGTCAGCCTCGACCACTTAGTAATAGCCTCAACCTTCGCTGGATCCATAGTGATTCCTTCTGCTGATACTATGTGACCTATGAATGCCACCTTGTCTAACCAGAACTCACACTTGGAGAATTTAGCATACAACTGCTTCTGGCGAAGAATCTGTAGTACTGTATGAAGATGGTCTTTGTGTTCCTCCTTGGACTTTGAGAAGATCAGGATGTCATCGATGAAGACAATGACGAACTTGTCCAGAAATTCATGGAAGATTCTGTTCATCAAATCCATGAACACTGCTGGAGCATTGGTCAGGCCGAACGGCATAACTACAAATTCGTAGTGGCCATAGCGGGTACGAAAAGCAGTCTTGGCGATGTCCTGCTCCTTAACCCGTGGCTGATGATAGCCTGACCTAAGATCGATCTTGGGGAAGTGTTTGGCCCCTTGGAGTTGGTCAAACAGATCTTCTATACGCGGCAGTGGATACCTATTCTGGATAGTAATCTTGTTGAGCTCCGATAGTCTATGCATGGACGCATACTGTCGTCCTTCTTCTTAACAAATAAGACTGATGCGCCCCATGGAGATGCGCTCGGTCGAATGAAACCTCGTTCTAGAAGTTCTTGCAGTTGATCATTCATCTCTTTTAACTCTATAGGAGCCATGCGAAAAGGAGCTTTGGAGATCGGTTCAACTCCTGGAACAAGCTCGATATTGAATTCCACTTCTCGTGCAGGTGGTATGCCTGGAAGTTCTTCTGGGAATACATCTTGGAATTCTGACACTATTGGTTGATCCTGAATTGATGGAGATTCAGCATCCATGTCGTGAACCGTAGCTAGATAACCCTAACAGCCATGTGACAGTAGTGCACCACTTGCAGGGTAGATATGATTTGTACAGACTTTCCGGGTACGAACCCGTTGTGAATGTACTCTGGTGCATTAACATCACTTAAGATGAATCGATATGAATGGCAGTCTATGGTAGCATGATGCTTGGATAGCCAATCCATGCCCAAAATCATGTCAAAGTCATTCATGTCCAGCGGAAGTGCGTCAACAGGATGAACCTTATCGTCAAATTCTAGGGGAAGACTCTTGTATACATTGGTGATTAATACAGAGTCCCTTAAAGGCATGGAAATAGTAAGTCTATTATCTAGTGGCATGGGAAGCATCCTAATGTTCTTGGCATAAGCAGTAGAAATGACCGAGTGAGTAGCACCCGTATCAAATAGCACACACGCAGCCTGACCATACATATACAAGATTCCAGTGATGGTACCTGTAGACTTGTTGGCCTGATCTCGAGATGTCGTGTAGACTCGTCCAGTGGTAGGAGGCGGCTTGGTATCAGCATGTCCCGATGTGCCCTCCATCTCGCCCTTACGGCAGTCCTTCATGATATGGCCAGGAAGACCACACTTGAAGCATGCGTCAGTGTTATAACGACATGGCCCTGGGTGCCTACGGTGGCAAGTAGAGCAAAGAGGATGAGTATATCCTCCAGCAGGTGCTCTGGCTGGCTGAGGACCTGATAAAACAATTTACATGAGACATGATAATAGGGTACAAAGGGCAATGCGAATAATCGTAAGATTGAATACCAGTGATAGCTGGACGGCTAGGCTGTGAACCTCTCTAGTTCTGGTCCCTACCGTTTCTATGGTTCCTGGTAGAAGATTTGCTAGAGTGTCAGAATATGAGTTATAACATGAAATCATAAGAAAATGCGCAAGTATTAGGACCTGCTGCCGTTGGAGTGTCCAACATTGTTACGGTAATTGTCATTAACGCCACGCCTATCCGTAGCAGAACGGTCGTGAGTCTGACCGTTTCCCTTGGGCTGATGAGGCTGCTGCTGAGTAGCCGGCTGAGACCGGTCCCCAGTTTTCTGCCTGGAAGATACAATTTAAAGAGATGAATAATTGACATATATAGAAAGAATACGGATTGGTCACCGCTTGAATACGAATGTTTACCTCTTCTCGGGTCTCTCAGCTTCCCTGAACTTATCTCTCTCCTGCAGCATCTCCAGCCTACTTGCTGCATCAGCCACTTGTGCTACCGTATCCAACGGAGCACCTCCTAAGTTATTGGCAATCATTGGGTTAAGAGCCCAACGAAAATGTAGTGCCTGCTCTTCAGTGGTGCCCGCAGCTGCTCTCAGGACACTGGCAAAACAAAGAAAGCGCTGCATGAAGTCATTGTTGTCTTCGTCAGGTCGCTGTCTAATGGTATAGTATTCCCTCATGAGCCGATTCCTTCCTTCCATGGGGAAAATGTTAGGCGGGGGAGGATAGTTGTCGTTCTGATGAAGGATGTCTTGCATATTTGCATCGGCAGCTGTAACCATCTCCCAGATATTGTTTGTGTTTACCATCTGACAGTATAACATAAATTATGATTAAACAGATGAAAACGTAAAATATATATATATACATGAAATAAATTTTATACCAATAACTCAAGATAAAAATTTTATGCAAGAAAATTTGTATATGAATGCATGATGCAGTTTTATGAAAACTTTTGTATGCTCGAGAGTGAACGCCTATGGTCAGTTCACCCAAAATAAAAGACATGGCGAGGGGACGCCTATGGGTCTGTCCCAAATTTAAAAGTTTCGATAAAACACATGCGACTAAATAGGGTCAGTCCTATACCAACCATTACTTAGTCATAAACCTGCGGCAATGACATATATATATATATATGTATGCATAAAAATGATGAATGAATGAAAACGACTGTCAGTTCTAGGAAGACCATAGTGACTACCCACTAATCACAGGTCATATTTTGAGAGCCTACAGGTCGAAGCCCTGGCTCTGATACCATAATTGTAATACCCCATTTTGATAATGGAATGTCACGCGTAATTATGGTGTGTCATCAAAGCATACAAGGATAAATATCTCATGACCATAAAAGGAAATACCGAAATCAAACATCGGTAGTCCAAAAGTAAAGCTCATCACACACAAACATAAGTACTGTAAATGAAAGGAGTAAACAATGTCCATGGATAGAGTATCAAAGTATAGAAAATGCATAAAGTAAAGAAAGGCTATAAAGCTTCCAGTCCATATGCACGTACGCTTAAAGTCTACGAGCGTCCCTGAGTACCTGCCGTTTTGGGAACATGAAAAGGAAAATGGCTGAGCAATACGCTCAGTGCACGGATGTACAATAAAGCATGAATAATATAAGCATATAAGCATATAACAACGGAAGAAACTAAGTCCCGAATAACCCGGTTAAGTCTTAGTAAAGCTGGTTTTATAGTTTGAAAAGCCTTATGTTTATCTTATAAAAACTGTTTAACATATTCAACCATTAGAGAATATAGGTCATGAAAATCCACCGTGCATGAATAAGTGGAGGGGTGACCTCATCATGCAAATTAGAGGGGCTGCCTCTAATTTAATATACTGGTTTTGGGTAGGAGGGATCAGCTCCTTGTGAAGGATGCAAGGCCCACACCACATTCACACTCAGTAATCTGCTGAAAACATGTAACTAGGATGCACCCATACGCCCCACATGATAAATACAATAATATGGCCAAAAGCTGAAGGGACGCCATGAGCAATCACTCCACCGTGGGGAAGTCATAACACCAGTGCCTCTAGTGTTATGGTTATGGTACCTCCATAATTAGGTGAAACTAGTCATGCATGTATATGGCTATAAGTATTTTAAATTAAACATAAGCAAGCAAACATATAAACTTATACTACGGGAAAACAGTTGGCTGCATACGGGAAATCCTAATAAGGAAAGAATGTCCATACTGAAAGGACGGGAATCCGTACCTTATGTCTAGTGAACGAAGAAGACGAACTGAAGAGAGTCCTACTTCGGTATCACTAATGCTACATAAATAAATACGTGTATAAGTATCTGATTACTAAATACGTAATTGGTTTTATGTCATGTCTTAGCTTATTTTATACGTTCATGTCATGCCTTACTATTTAAAGCTTTATATTGTATTTATCTTACATTCTGTCTATTCTGATTAAGTATTACTCGTATTTCATGTATTACTATACTTGTTGTGTAATAATAAGTAACTTTCTAAAAATAGCAGGTTTCCTAAAATAGAAAGTTTCCAAAAATAAAAGGTTACAAAAAATAGAAAGTTTCCAAAACTAGAAAGTTTCCAAAAATAGAAAGTTTCCAAAAATAGAATTACTGCTTAAAATAGATAAGTTTCTAAAAATAAAAAGTTTCCATAAATAGATTAGCTGCCTTAATAAGCTAATTATATAAGCTTAAGTGTTTTCTGATTATTTTTCTAAGTCATATTGATATAAGGTATAGTTTATTAATTATTACATGTAAATTAAATAAACTATAGGTTAAAAGTATTTAATGGAATATATCATGTTTTTAATTAAATAAAGTAAGATACTTAGGTTAAAACATGTATTATTAATTATTAATAATATAACCTAAGTCATGTTGATTAATTAATTATAGTCATGGTGTTTAATAATTAATTAATTAATTATAAAGTCTAATTAAAATAAATACTTAGGTTAAAATTCATGATCTAATAATTAAATTTATAACCTAAGTCATGTTAATTAAATATGTCATGTTTTATTAATTTAATTTTTAACATATAACTATTAAAATCATAAACCTTAACATAATCAATGAACCGGATCGTGACTAGAAACCATGCACCGGATACATGAAATGAAAATGAAATCATACTAGAAGCACATGCGACTAAATAGGGCCAGTCCTGTACCAACCATTACTTAGTCATAATTCCTACGACAATAAGATGAATGCATGAAACGAATACATGAAATGAAAATGAAATGAATGCATAAAAACCAACTGTCTAAACCTAACAGAAACGTGCGACTAAGTATTAACTACTATGGTTCAGTTCATACTGGTCAAAATTCACAAGAAAACATTATGCATAAAAAAATGACATGTAACTAAGTATGGATGACGGTTGTTCAATCCATATTAGTAAAAAAAATTCCGAGGAAAACATCACGGTTAAAACAACGAGGTTCTGAAAATATCAATTTGTGGAATACCATACGTCGGCTTGGGAAGATCCTGATGACTACCCACTAGTGACAGCTCAAGTTTTAGAGCCTACAGGTCGAAACATTGGCTCTGATACCATAATTGTAACGCCCCATTTTGATAAATGGAATATCACAAGATAATTATGGCGTGTAATCAAAGCACGCCAGATAATATGTCATAAACATACATGACTAAAGAGATAACCGGAATCAAACATCGGTTCCCAAACATAAGCCCAAAACGTAAATAAATAAATGAACTAAAGGAAGACTTAAAAAGCCTAAATATATGAATTCAATAGGAGAATAAGTCTAAGGTAGCTCCCATCCCCTGCATGCCCTCCAAATGCTTTAGTCTAACCTTGGGTACCTGCCGTTTGGGGACATAGAAAGAAAGTAACGGCTGAGCAAAACGCCCAGTGAACGGATATATGACATAGCATGAATGAAAAAACATAGTAAAGAACTACATCGCATGAATAGCAGCGGAAATGATTAAGTCCAAGGAAAAAACTAGGCGTATAACATGTTTTACTGGTTTAGTTCTGAAAACATAGCTTATGTTCACTTATGAAAATCTGTATTAGTTTAATATACCAAAAGCCAATATAGGTCATGAGGTAAACAACGTGCATGAATACTTGGAGGGGTGACCTCGTCATGCAATTAGAGGGGATGCCTCTAATTAATATGGTATGGGTAGGAGGGATCAACTCCTTGTGAAGGATGAAAGGCACACACCACATTCACCATAAAATCCTGACTGAAACTGTAACTAGGATGCACCCATACGCCCCACATGATAATATAGAAATAAAGGCCAAAAAAACTGTAATGGACGCCACGAGCTATCACTCCGCCGTGGTGAAGTCATAACACTAGTACCTCTAGTGTTATAGTTATGGTACCTCCATAACTAGGTGAAACTGGCATGCATGTATATGGATAAGGTAACTAATAAAACATAAGCATTTAAATCCGTAACTACTGGAAAACAGTTGCCTTCATACGAGAAATCCTAATAAAGGAAGAGATTGTCCTTATTGAAGGACGAGAAATCCGTACCTTATGTCCAGCAGAGGCTAACGGAGACGCTGAAGAATCTACTCCGCCTTGACGGATAGTACTACATAAGAGTAAGGGACGTGTATGAGTTTTATGAGATACGTGTATTTTACTAGTTTTGTGTGTTCTTAGCTTATTAATCATGTTCTGTCATGTTTTACTGTTTAATGTGTTATCTGTAGATGTTATTGTATTCTGATGGTATTATACATGTATTAAGGTATTACTATACTTGTATTGTAATACTGAGTAACTTTCTAAAAATAGCAGGTTTCCAAAAATAAAAAGTTTCCAAAAATAGAATAAGTTTCCAAAAAATAGAAAGTTTCCATAAATAGGTTAAGCTGGATTATTAAGCTAAAATATAAGTTAAAGATTATTTAGAAAAATACAAGTCATGGTTAAGGTTATAGCTTATTAAATAAATAACTTGGTTAATTTAATAACTATATCTTATAAGAATTTAAATAAAATACATGTTTAATTAAATTAACTACTTAGGTTTAAAACATGAATTTTTAAATAAATAATTATAACCCAAGTCTTGTAAATAAACAAAATAAACTGATTTATAAATGCCCGAACCCGTGTTTTATATATATAAGCAGAACCATATAAGCCAAAACAATCAGACCCTCAGTGGCTAGACCGGCTAGCCGGCTGCCACTAACAGCTTAAGTTTCCCCCTATTGAGCCACTCGGCTAGCCACTGCTAAGCCAAACGTGGCCCCACCTGTAGCCGGGTTCCCACTGTTTTGTTACTCGAGCCACACCGAGACCCTAGTGGTCTCGGTTAGCCCAAAATCAAACCAAAACCAAAACAAAAACCATCTATTAACCGACTTCATGTCGGGGGTCCCTTGTCGTGCGATCGAGCCAAACCAACCTAAGCCGAGACCATGGTGGTCACGGTGGTGGTACAAAACAAGCCGAGAGCCTTGTGGCTGTCGGTGGTGTCTCGGCCGAACAACAACCGAACCAAATAAACCCTAATTCTTGCTTATTGATTTACTTAACATGTTTTTAGGGCTTTGTTTTTAAGATTTTATTAACATGTTCACCATAATCAATTAAGAGAATAAAAAGAAGAGGTTGCGATAATTACCGAATGCGAAATTGTTTATGGTTTACTAACACGAACACGTAGCAATTATTTTCCAAGATCAAAATCAAACACACACCCTCTTGGTGTTCTAGGTGGCCGACGGCAAGGAGAGAGGAACAAATAGGGTTTCTGTGATTTCTTTGGAAAAAATAATAATTATTAAGTAAATTCCCCTGTATTTTTACTAAACATGGATTATTGTTGGGTCATGGGCAAAAAGGCCCATTCTTATCCTCTCTTTCTCTATAGCCGTGGCACATTAAGGCCCAAAAGCAAGCCCGTAGTTTTTATAAGTTAAATTTTATAGTCGTGTATGTTCGTGTTTAATTATCGTAAATTTATATGTCGTGATCGTGTCACATTTATAATATCTTATAAATACATGTTAGTTAATGCCGTGACACGTGTATTATATTATAAATGGAAAGTTTTTATTTTATCACATTTTCGTGTATTTACTGTCCATGTGCACTGTTCATGGTATTTTTATGCGGATTTTACAATAAAGGCCAAATAACTGGAAAGGGACGCCGCGAGCAATAACTTTCACCGCGGAAGAGTCATAACACCGGTGCTTCAAGTGTTACTGTTATGGTACCTCCATAGCTAGGTGGAACTGGCATGCATGTATATATCTCACACAATCTAAAATATTAATCATATAAATTACTGTTTAGTTTAAAGTAAACTATTGGGGAAACAGATGGATGCAAACGGGGAATTCTAAGTATAAGAAGAGAGTGTCCTTACTGAAGGACGGAATATTCGTACCTTATGTCCAGTAACGAGATTGAAAACGGAATCGGAAGATCACTCCGACTTCACAATAGCTACATAATAAAAGGGACATGAATGAGTTGTTTGTTTAACTTGTATTTACTGATTATTTTTTACTTGACGTGTTCTTAACTTGTTTTACTTGTTCTTGTCTTGTTTTATTGTTTCATGTTTTATCATGTGATTCTTAGTGTTTCATGGGTTATTTATCAGTGTATTTCATGTTTTATGTGTTATAATACTTGTTATAACATAGTAAGTAACTTTCTATGAATAGTAGGTCTCTGTATATAGTAATTTTCCAAAAAAGCAGGTTTCCATATATAGTAACATTCTAAAAATAGCAAGTTTCCATATTTAATATGTTTCCATAAATAGTAATAAGCTTATTAAGTAAGTAAATGATATAAGCTATAGTTTTAATAATCATATTATAAGCCACGATTATTATCTAGTAAAGTTTATTAATATTAAATACTTAGTCTTAACATATGATTATTAATTATTAATAATAATACATGATATTATAAGTAATCATTAATTAATAATATTATATGATTTATTAATTAAACTTTACCTTAATGATTAATGTATAATTAAATTAAAGCATGTTATTAATTTAATTAAACCTTGTTTAAAATGAATATAAATTAATTAAGCTAAGTTTCTTAATTAATTAAATGTACGTGAATGATTATACTGATAATTATTATAACCTAATATTTATAAAGTGGCCATGTTTTATTTATTATGATAATTATATTAATAATTATTACATAAGTCTTGTATTAATTAATTTTAATTGTACCATGTATCGAATTATAAAATTAATTAATAACATCACATAAAGATTATTTAACAAATAGTTTAACCAAACACACCCCTTGGTGTGTTCGGTTATACCCGAGCCCCACAAGGACCCACATAGACCATGGGAGGTCTCGGCCTTCTCCTCGAACACCACAAGTCACCACATCCTTGCGACTATGGTTTCTGTCCGACCACCAGGCAGCCACCGGCTTCCCTGCCGGTGCCACTGCTTGGCAGAAACACCCCCTGTCGTGACCAACATAGCCACCGAGAGTCTATGGACTCTCGATTGCCACTGCCCACCCAACGCATCCCACTACTGGGTAGTTGGGGGTTGCGGCTGATCCATATAAACCACACGCCACCCCCTTTAAGGGTTCTACTACTTGTACAAACCTACCACCCTCTTTGGTCTCGGTTTGCGTGACACCCGAAACAATCCAAACCAAAACCCTTTATTCTAATGTTTAATCTTTTTATAACATGTTTTTAATGATTGGATTTCAATGATTATGAACATAAGAAAAATAAATAAAAAGATTAAGGTAATCGAGATAACGAACGCGTGAATGATTTAATGTTTGGATTCACGAACACTATACCCGTAAATTAATTTGATCAAAACAATGATCGTCCCTTGGTGTTTTGTATGTCGCGACCAAGAAGAAAGAATAAAAGAGTTTTAGAGTTTTTAATATTTTCTTGTAAAAGTGATTAATGATAATGTAGAAACTAGAAGGGGGGGAGGGTTGAATAGTTTCTCTTCGATTGGCAACCAAATTAAAATTACTTTCAATTTGGTTTGTATCAAAACTATTTTTTGCTTGAAGCTAAGTTGCATAATGATTAGGTTCAATTCAAATGCACTAGCAAAGATAATAGGTAACTGTAATGACAATGAAATAAGTAAAGAGTAAGGAAGGAGACAACCTAGTGGGAAGACACCAAGATTTATAGTGGTTCGACAACGAGGCTCTATCCTCGTTTCTACTCCACTCCTCGAGTACACCTACTCGAGATTTCCACTATATCCACAAGCTCCCTTATCGGCGGAGAAAACCTTACATCGTTGCTTACATTATTTTCTGACACTAAGCTAAATGTCGAGACCTAATCTTTAGCTAGGATCAATCTCCACAACGTTGCCTACTTCACAATTTAACGACACAAGGCTAGATGTCGAGTTCTAATCTTAAGGTAGAACCAATCTTCACTACGTTGCCTACTTCACCATTTTGCGACACAAGGCTAGATGTCGAGTTCTAATCCAAATCTAGAACCAATCTTCACGACTCTTCACTTTGAAGCTAAGTGAGAACTTCACACAACACAACTACTAATCACTTTCAAGTTTAGTGAGAACTCACAAGACACAACCACATCACTTTATAGTTTAGTGAGAACTACTAATAAAATCTATTAAAACTCAACTAGACTTATCCAAGTACACACATGTAGCTTCGATTTACACAACACAAATCCAAGCAAACACATATGCTATGGATGTATACAACATATCCAAGTATTCACAAATAACTTGGATGAACACAACTAGTCCAACTATTCATAAATACAATGAATTGACCTAAAACAAAAAGGGTATCATGATGAATATGACTAGCTCATAGATTCATCTTTATCACAACACTAGTGAGTGAGTGATCTTCTCATTGGACAAGGTAAAGGAGGGGATCAAGAGGATAATCATATGTAAACATCCTTAACACTTTAAGTGATCATTTACTAATGATTATGCTATAGAAAATAGAAAGGGGGCTGAGAAAAACGTCCAAGAGGCTTGCTGGAAAATGAGATTTGACCCACTATTTAAAGGAGACAAAGTATAACGGATATATAACGGCTATCTGGGCGCGGTACCTTATCTAGCACGGTGGTTCCATATCGCTAAGGAACCGCGTACCTACTTAAGGTACCGCCACTAGAGTACGCTCCGTTTTTTGTCTTTTAGTGGGGTAGGAATATCTGAGGTATTTGAAGCCTTCAAAGGATATTCTAATAGCATATGGAATATGCCATTTTCAAATTTTCATTTTCCATTTTAATAAAACATTTTCTAAAAAAGAAAGTTTATTAAAAAGTCTTTTGTCATATTAACAAAAGTGAGTTTTAAGGATAAACATTTTGATGATCACTAAGTATGATTAAGAAAGGTTGGTGATATGATTATTACCTTGATGATAGTGTTAGTTAAATAATTCGTTTTGTGTTTTACACTAAATGTGTTGTATAGTTTGTTGTGATCAAAACTAAGAAAGATTAGTTAACACTAATAATGTTTTTAGGCATTACTTGCATTAACAGATAACTTTCCTGGATGTTTTGTAATTTACCAGTTAGGATAGCTAATGGGCCGGGCCAAGGCCCTTTCTTCTTTTCTTTTTGGACGCCACAAACCCCCCTTTATATATTATTTTGCTTTTCGTTTTTCATGCTTAAATATTTATCGAGTGTGTTCATGTTTTACATGTCGTGTTTTATTCTTGATGTTTTAAGTATTATACGTAAATACTTATCATGTATTAATAATAATATTAATATATGTAATACTTGTCGTTATTAATTAATATACGTAATAATTATATTAAATATTCATGATTCATGTTTTATATTAATTAATCGTAAAGTTTTATTTTATACGTATTTTCATGCATTTAATATTATAAGGTATTTTAAAGCGGGTTTTACAACTCTTCCCCTCTAAAAGAATAATTCGTCCTCGAATTAGAGATACGATAAGATGAAAAGGACATACCCGAATCATAGCTGAAAATGAGGGTAAGAAGTCTGGATAGACTCCTCCGTTTCCCAAGTGGCTTCCCGCTCAGAATGGTCCCTCCAAAGGGTTTTGACGAATGGGATCGTCTTCCTCCTCATGACTCGATCCTGACGGTCGAGAACTGCCTCGGGTTCCTCAATATAGGATAGATCCTCACGAATCTGCTCAAATGGATACGAAACTGTATGCGACGGATGATAATTGTAACCTCTGAGTAAGGATACATGGAACACATTGTGAACGTGAGATACCTACGGAGGTAACACGAGACGATACGAAACCTCACCGACACGTTCGAGGATCTCAAACGCTGATGAAACGAGGACTGAGCTTGCCCTTAAGTCCAAGACGCTTGACGCCACGTGTTGGTGATACTAGGAGTTTGGTATTCACACTCGTTTAGGAAAACAAGGCAAAAGCGGTATGTATTAAGCGTTCGTTTAGGAAAACGAAAGCACTTATGACCATTTGTGTGGGATCGTTCTCAAGGAGGCTTGGTGTGTGTGTTAAGAGTTGATTAATTTATGATTATATTGATGAGAAAAAAGAAAGAAAAAGACGGATTACTCTAAAAATTATCCTACGACGTAACAAACGCGAAATCGTAAAACGTGACGAAAAGCAAAAAACTTCTAAAAATTACCAAAAATTAATCTTAACTAAAGAAAAATATGAAGATTACAAAATTGAAAACCAAATTGCCTAAAAACTTTTTTATAATTTTAAAATAATTTTTAAAGTTAATGAAAAACTCCAAAATTAAATAAAATTAAAAACAAGTGAAAATGGAAACTTTTTAGAGTGTAAACCTAAAACAGACTAAATAAAATCCTAAAAATATTTTTCTAAATTTTTTAAGCTACGTCTTCTATTTTTTATTGATTTTCTAAAACCCGTGAACTAAAATATTAAAATAAAATAAGAGAAAAAAAGGGAAAAATAAACTTTTAAGCTAGAAAAGTCCTAAACTCTCACACAAACACAGGAAAAATTGTAAAAACTAAAACTCGCTTAATGAATAAGCTGAAATCCAGCTTTTTACACACGAAATGAATAATATAAACCCAAACAAGAACACCTTATGTATAATTTGGAATGAGACTTTATCAGTAAAAAACCCAAGGGCAGGCTGGTAAGACGTGTGTGTGTTGAGAGGAGTGGCGCAGGTTCGAGTCCTGGCCACGTCCTTTTTACAAAAACTTTTTTTTTATTTTCTTTTTATAAAACCTAAGCCTGATGAATAACCAACTCCAAAAACTAAATATAAGCTACAAATGAACAAAATTAAACCCAAGAATAAGCTAAGATGTGCCCAGAAGTGTAAAAAAAATGAAACAGTGCTCTTAGTCCACTGTATGATTGAAAAGACTTGTTTTGGCTTAGGAAAGCCTTGTTGATTAGTTATTTTGGCAAGATAAGGCATCTCATAAGTCAGTTGACTTGTGGGGGTCATAAATAACACAAAAGCAACAGATTCAAGTTACCAAACACACAAGAACAAGCAAAATCAATACACTGGTTTAGTTCTAATGGCAGGCAATGTTTTTTCTGATTTAAAGTACCACAAGATGAAATTTACTCTACTCAAACAAACTCAAATCAAGTGAACACAAAACCATTCACACAAACACAATAGGAATATGCAAGCAGATAGATGTCACATATAATTCCTACTCAAACAGAAGCTACAAGCACAAGTGGTTACTGAAGTTTACGCTAAGTACTAGGAACAAAAGTTGATCTAACCAGTTTCTAAACAAAAATATTACCCACGAATCAAGTTAAGTTGGGCCTGTGATCCACAGTTAACTCAAATACAACACAAACCATACCAAAAACGCTAACACATTTCCATTAGCTACAAATCAAACCCCAATTAAATCACACAACTCATGCGTTAACTTAGGTTCTGTATATGTTGTTTGGTATAATAGAGCACAAGGCAAGCAAACGCAACGCGCATATCACAGAAACTCAAATAAGCCAACAGCAAAGTAAGCACAGTAAATTGAGTACAAAATAATCAAGGCAGTAGCTTATGTTACTAATGAGCAGGTGCACTGTTTTTTTTTTGCTATTGGGATGTGCAGTCACAACTTTAACAAGCATGTCACTTGGATCTTTCCTTGGTTACTTTCAAGAGACTCAATAAGCTTTGATAACCGTTCCATGTTGGGTCAAAAATTATAAGTATTAAGAGTTGATGTGTCAAAACTAAAAGACAAGGACTAAATCTGACAAGTGAAGATTCTACAAGCCGGTGGACAAACTTGTAGAAGATATATTTCAAGAGAATAAAAGATTTAGTAAATATCTTATTTAGTGAATATCTTATTTACTAATATCTTATTTAGTTTCCTTGTAACAAGGGTTTATGTGTAGTATATAAACACACACCCTGCGTAGGTTTTATAACTTCATTCACAATGTAACCTACAAGTGGAACGATTTAGCTTGTTGATCCCAAACTAGTAAACTTGATATCTACTCTAGTAATCAAGTTTCTGAATAAAAACTAAGAACTAGGAGGATTCTTACAAATCTTATCAAATTGGAAATAAATATATCTAATCAAATCTTTGGCCACGTCACTTGCGTAGTCTATCTCCAGCTGTGTTGTCATCATTTTCTTCAAAACTTCTTTGGACATAAGATACTCAGCATCCACAAGAATATACTCAGAAAACTTTGTAGAGCTCAATGATACATACCAGCTGCTGAATATAGACGCCATTGAAGTCCACTGATATCCTCATCAAGATCCTTCCAAACATGATCTTCTTCATCTGGTCCACACATCCTTCTGAATGTTGACCAAATATTTGTTCCATTAACTGAAGTAGGTGCTTCAGTCTCATACTTGGCCTGCAGTAACCTCCAAAGGTCTGCCAAGTCTTCCCTATCCAAGCTTGCAAACAAAGACATAAGAGTAGTAAAAGTATGTACCTCTTTCCTATATTTGCCAATCATCCAGAACCCACTTGCATCTTCTTCATAGCTAACTATAGGGTTTCTGGAATTATGAGGTAATACTTTCACCATATGTGAAACTTCCAAGTATGATAGCTTAATGATCATTCTAATAATAGCTTCACTAGGATTCAATCTATCCATATTTTATGGGAACTCAAGTGGAACTCCCTTATTCTTAGGTCTTGGAATAATTAAAGCCTGTTGAATCTGCATCTCTTCTACAAGCTCTTCCTTTCTATCATCTGAAAGAAGTCTGATAGTGTTCATCTCTTGCAATCTTGCCCAAATAGGATAAGATTTATACTCCAATTTATCAAAGGATAATCCCTTCAACTTCTGAAAAGTCCAACCCCCTTGATGACATCTAAGCAACATATAATAAAGCTCCCTTCTATCCCTCTTAGATTTTGAGAAAACTTTGTTGGCTTTATACATTAGGATTACCTAACAATCCCTTTGAATCTTGAGAAGAATCTATAATCCCCAAATCTGATCTGATAAAGACATATCTGGATTCTCCATGATCTTATTCTCCCATGCAAAGTACATCTAGGCAACTTCTAGCATATCATAATCCACCTTCATTTTCAACTCTGCAAGTTTTTCCCTTGCCAACACATCACCATATTCAAGTCTTTCTAGTTCTTCAATAATCTTGATACTTGAATCTATGTTCTCATCATTACTTCCTTCTTGTTCCCCAGAAGTAACCACAAATGGTGACTCACCAACCTTCCTCTTTTATTGTTCCATAAGTTGTGCAGCCAACATTGAATCAAATTTTACTTGGGCTGCATCCTTGGGAACCACTATTTCTACCATAATTCCTTTACCCCTATCTAATGTATCAATGATGGGTAAAGATGATGATGGTACCTGTGAAGACGCTTCCTCGATGATAGCTGATGACTGGAATACATCAACCATACCTGCAGGTCTATCAACGTCCAAAACCTGTGTGTCAACGCCTAACTTACTCCTATCAGCGCTTGGCTTATCAACGTCAAAAATCTGCTTGTCAACGCTTACCTTACTCTTGTCAGCGGTTTTTGTGAACTGCTCCATCATCTCAGTAAAGGATAAATTAAAATTTGTAGGGGTAACCAATGAAACATCAAAACCTAGTTGCCTCTTCAAATCTGTTAGAGCTTCAGCTATACCCAAAGATTCTCCTTCATTTGAGCCTTTATCACTCAAATGTATCTGCTCATCCTCCCCTTTGGAAGAATCCTCCACTCCACGCCTAGGGTTAGCACCTTCTAAAATAACAATCCTCTCCCTCAATTGCTTGAGTTTAAGGCCTTGTGTAGTGACAGTATGTACCAGGTCTGCATTTTGCTTTTGCAAGCTAATGCAGACAGCCGTCAATTCCAACATTGTATAGGGTTCAAATATGCCCTCCTCTAGAATGGGTATTTGACCTCCCAAAATAGAGTCATGGGGCATGGATGGGGTCTTAATGATGTTAGGACTGGCTTGGCCTGCATCTAAGCTAGTACCAATAGTCCTAGCCCCACACATGTCACCAACCACACTTCTGGTGGTGGTTCTCTCTGCAACATGGCTAGGACCACCAGAGGAGAACACTCCAATGGTCCTTTGGCGTTTTCCATCATAAAGTCTGGGGGTGAAGAGGATGATGTGGATTGGGTTGTAGTTTGAAGGTTAAGGGGTGTTTGGGTCTGTTGTAGAAAGGGTTTGAGATTCGAATACAATGATTGAGTAATGA
Source organism: Glebionis coronaria (assembly GCA_025667525.1). NCBI lineage: Eukaryota > Viridiplantae > Streptophyta > Magnoliopsida > Asterales > Asteraceae > Glebionis > Glebionis coronaria. The sequence goes on from JANFOE010000135.1 coordinate 479,002, forward strand.
CCTCCCAATCAAGGTTGTGTTTTCACAATTTTGGAGTACTTGTGGATTTATTGTTCTACGTATGCAATACAGTAATAGTATTCACAAAAAACGAAAAACCGATAATACGTATTAGTAGAGTGCTACTAATACAAAGAGATATTATGGCTATATATAAAAACAAAAGTTTCCAAATCAAAACACAACACGCCTCCCCGGCAGCGGCGCCAAAAATGATGTAGTGATTTTACACACCTTTAGGAAAAGGAGGTAAATAGTGGTAAGTATTAAGTGTCGGTTTAGGAAAACCAAGCACTAATGACCAATGAAGTTCAAGTTCGTTTCCCAAGGAGGCAAGTGCATTGTGTTAAGAGATGATTAATGGTTTGTGATTATATTGATGAGAAAATAAGAAAAGAGATTAGAAAAGAATGACGGTTACGGTTATGAATTAAACTAAGACGAATAGTCGTGCACGTAAAACCGTAAAAAGTTCAAAATTAAAAATTGACACTAAAAATTCCTAGAAAATTGCAATAAATCCTAAAAAATGTAATTAGAGTTTACAAAAAAATCAAAAATCCCTCAAACCTTTTATTTAATTAAATAATAATTTTTTAATGCTAATTAAAGCCCAAAAAATGAATTTAATTAACAAAAATCCCAAAATGAGATTTTTTTACTTGTAAACCTCTAAAATGACTTAACTAAATTTAAAACTATTTTTGAAAATTTTAAAATAATAAAAACTATTTAAAAACAATTAAAAACTATTAAAACTTAAAATAGTTCTAAAAATTAATCTAATGACAATAAAAATATTCTAAAAATTATAAAATTCCTAACTTAATGTATTTGAACTAAGAAAAATAAAAAAAAACTTGAGAAAACTAAATTTTAGTTTTTAATAATAAAATAATAATAATATATTAATAAAAATCCAAAATTTATAAAAAATTATAAAAAGTTGCAAACTAGTTTATTTTAACCAAAATAATATAGAAATGAAGTTGAAATTAGAAAATACCCCTATTGGGCCTAGAAATGGGCTAGAAGTCCAAACAGTCCCTTAATGGGCTCAAATAGGCCCAATAAGAAAAATGTTGTCCAAATAAGCCCAAAAGCTCCTATATGACTTAAAACTTGATTTTAAGAACAAAACTCTGAAGGCCCAAAAGCTGAAAATGTGTTTAAGCTAGCTTATTTCAAAACAACTTATTCTTAATGGGCTTTTTGGCCCATTAAGCTATAAGCTGATGCCATAAGCTGAAATTTGACACACAAGCTTCTCTTTGAGTTACTTAAGAGATCTGTAAAAAGAAAATTGGAAAAAGCACAAGAAATAAGCCTGAAATAAGCCAAGACTCTCTTCACAAAACGAAAAAATAGTCATTTTTGAGTTCTAGACCACCTCAAGTGCTGATTCAACTTTCAAAAGATTTTAAATGACTTAACTAAGCAAAATAATCAAAAAGTTTTCAAATAATCACAAGCAATAAGCCAGAATAAGCAGATAAGCACTTGTTTAAAAGTCAACTTAATGAGTTTTCTAGTAAAAAGTCAAAGTCAAAGTCTAATAAGCTCCAGATCAAATAAATGGGTCAAATGAGGAAGATCTATCACAAAAAATAAGTTGTTGCAAGACTGGATAAGCCAATTTGGCTTATGAATAAGCTGAATGACAATTTACACTAGTAGGGGCTAGTTTTGGAGGTTGAGTAGTGGGAACTTTTCCCCCTGCTTGACCTTTTTGACTTTTTGTCTTATATGACTTTTTGTTGGATTCAAGTTACAAACAAGGCACCCTTGTAATCAGTGAATCACAAGGAGTCAAGAACAACAAAAATATCACACTTCCAATCAGCCAATCAGTGCAGTTAATTCAATTTATCACCAGATATGAACATAAGCAATTATGGACTCAATAAGCTATTTTAGCAAGGTTCAGCCAACCACATTTCACCAAATGCATACACAAGCTATAACAAATTCAAATGAATAAATTCTAACAGGTTTCATGCATTGATTCAAAGTCTAGATCAAGATTCAAGCATACAATAGTTACTGATGAACAAGAACAAGCAGACTTTTTACTTTGCTGATATACTTGACCACCAAGCCAATTTTAAACACTCAAATCTTCAAATTAGGTTACAAAAACTTTGATTTAACACCTTTTAGCCCTAAACATGCATACACTCTAGGTGTTTCGAAAATCTTAGGTCAAAAACAGTCAAAACAAGTGAGTTATAGCACAATCTTTAATTTGAGGTTACAAAGCTGAAAACTTGCAGGTTTTAGAACACAACCAAGTGAATAGCAGATACCAACTCAAACAAACAACTTTCAATAACACAATAACAATCTATGCACTCAAACAGGTTAACCCAAACACCCTTTTATATTTTCAAACCAAGATTTTCAAATCAAAAGTTGGATTCAGGTTAGCACATGCATACATAAGCATCAAAACATCAAACTTAAACAGAAACAACAAGATTTGGATCCCAAGAACAACACATACACAAGAAGAACTCAAATATCACAAATATCTAAATTTTTGATAGATTTTGAGATTAAGGGTTCAAACCTCATGGATGTACATCCACACCCACATATGTTTGAGCTGATGTGCTAGCAAGAACAAGCACAAGCTTCCAATATTAAGCTACTAAGATGGAACAAAGTTAGAAGAAAAAATATAAAACAGAAAGGTGACAAATCCTTGATTAATGCAACCCTTGTACCCCACACTTGATTATCCCCAAGTTATAAGCCTCACAACACCTTGATAACATAATATCAGGTTCTATGATCCACTTATAGCACAAGAATTCCAAGGTGTACCAAGTAACTTAGCAAAATATCAAGGTTTTGAGGCTTTGAGCAATTTCTTGCACGTTTTGAGATTCAGTTTTAGAAAACATATAACATAAACAAACAGATATAAAGATTGGCACTTGAATTTTCTTCACAAATTCAAACTCTTTTTATTAAACAATGAACAATGATTTATAGAAAAGTGAACTAGGAAAAATTCAAGAGCAGGGCTCAATGTATGAGGCCTTATGCCTTTTATAGGCTACAAACTAATGCTAAGAACATAAAAAACGTAAACCCTAAAGCTGTAGAAGTCCCATTTTGCCCTTAAGAATTTTGGCTTTATGCTTGATCATGTGAACTCTTTGGATGTTTGTGAAGCTGTAAAGTGCGTAGGAATTGTATCAAGGGCTCAAAATAAGCTTAAGTTTCAAGCTTCAATCTTGGACGTTGGATGTGGCAGGGTTATTGGTTTTTTCTCCAAAAATCGTGTGGGAGGGTTTATCATGTGAGCAGGATAATGATGTGGCATGGCTTTTTAGTGATTGGGTTATGTTTAGGGATACCCTAATCTTAATTCTAGAGAAGATTAGGGTTTAATTGCAAGTAATTAAGGAATGCCTAATTTTGTTCAAGAACATGAAGAACACATGTTTAATCCGTTTTTGTTTTTGAAAGGGTGTTTAGTGCCTTAATTAACTTAATAAATTAAGTTAGTTATGCCTGGTGTGAGTGGATTGATGAGGTGGAAGGAGGATGGCTTATGATTAGAGGGTTTTGGTGAGTGGGGCACGTGTCACCCCCTTACAGGTTAAGGTAAGTATTTGTGTCTGCCAAGTTTAACACTTCATTTCTTAAACTCCTTTCACTTACAATTTAAACAGCCAAAAATCCGAATCCTTTGTTATTGAGGTTTCTTTTTTCACACTTTTCCCCAAATACTTTTCCAAAGTATTTTCAGGGGTAATTCTTGCTAATTGTTGATTCTTGAAGGGTTGTTTTGGTATTTTCTTCATAGATAATGGTCTTGACTTATATGGTTGACTTTTTGGAGGACTAGTATTGGCAAGTCATAATTGTTGAGGGATCATTCTTGCCAATTCTTCAAAGTAGAGGGCCCTTTTTGTAAATTTGACAAACTTTATAGACCAAACTTGTAATTATGAATATACAAGGGTTTAAAGTGTCAATTCTTCAATATTGGAGGACCCTTCTTGCATAATCTTCAAAACTTCAATGGTTTTTCTTGAAAAATCTTCATTAGGGCTTGGTTCTTCGTGCGGCTTCGTTTCCCGAGTTCGTTTTTGCATGTTTCTTGTGATCTTTTGTCATTTTCTCAATATTCGTACCTAAAATACACAAGTAACAAACACAAGCATATATTTGTCATTTTGATGATATTAATGCATTTAAAGCCCGTTTTGGACGATGAGACTATGTATAAAAGCAGTCTCATCACTCACCTTTCTTGCAATCCTTCATCATGTGGCCCTACAGGCCACATTTGAAGCATGTTCCACTACCAAGGCGGCACGACCCTGGGTGTCTACGATTGTACATGGTGCAAAGGGGGTGAGTGTACCCTCCAACAGGTGCTCTAGCTGGTTGGGAACCTATTTTAGAAAGTATGCGTGAGACATGATTATTGGGGTACAAACATGACTACACGGAAAGTTTACATTGTAATACCAGATGAAGCTGCACGGTTGGGCTGTGAACCTCTGCGGTCCTGTTCCCATCCGTTGCTAGTGTTCCTGGTAATAGATGCTAAAGAGATTTAAGGACCTGCTGTTGCTGGAGTTGTTGGCGTTGTTACGGTGGTTGTCACTACCTCCATGCCTATCAGATGTAGAACGGTCCTAAGAATGACCTTTTCCCTTAGGCTGGTACTACTGGGTAGCCAGTTGGGACCGGTCTCCAGTCTTTTTCCTGAAAGATGCAATTGTATAGAGAATGATATAAAATGGAAGGTACTGAATTGAATGAAATGATTAACGCTTGATGTCTGAGATATACATATTCTCTGATCTGTCTTGCAGCATCTCTAGCTTGCGAGCTGCATCTGCCACCTACGCCACATTATTAAAAGTAGCACACACCAAGTTGTTGGAGACAGAAGTACGAAGAGCCCAGCGAAAGTGATACACCTGCTCTTCTGCAGTCGCGGCTGCTGCGCCAAGGAATCCAGCCAGTCGAAGGAATCTCTTCATAAATTCCGTACTATTCTCTCCAGCTCTCTGTCTAATGCCATGATACTCCCTCTTGAGCCGATCCTGTTCAACTTTCGGAAAGAACTGACCCAGAACCAACTCCTTAAACTGCGCCCAAGTCAAGCTAGTAACCCAGTCGCACCTCCATTCGACTGCTTAAGTGATTTCCACCATGACAACACGTCTCCCTCAAATTTGAAACAAACAAGTCTCGCCTTGAAGACAGGATCACACCCCATGGCGTCGAAAATCTTGTCAACATGTGCGATCCAGCTTTCAGCCTCAGATGGACTGTCAGTCTGCTCGAGGATTTAGGTCGCTGCTTATTGGACCTTTCCAGCCAAGTAATGAGAGTAGCTGGTGGACGAGGAGGACGATTCTGTTTTTGGTGTTGATTGTGGTTGGCTTGAACCTCAGCACGAATCTCATTCCTTAGTTGGGGAAGTAAAGCTTGCAGATCATCTTGGATGGCTACATGCATGTCTTGCTCACGTGTGTTAACCATCTGACAGTATAAAACAAAATGCAATGATTAATCTAATTAGAACATAAGATAAACATAAGAAATGATGCATGTAACAGTTTATGAAGGCATAGCCAACGAAAATGATATGAGTTTGGTTGAACCCCTATGGGTTGGTTCACAAAAACAAAATTGACATGACGAGGATGAACACCTATGGGTCGGTTAATCAAAACAAAATTGACATGGCGAGGGTGAACGCCTATGGGTCGGTTTACCAAACAAAATGATTCGAATAAAGCACATGCGACTAAATATGGTTAGTCCTATACAAACGATACATGAAACAAACTGTCAGTTTTAGGAAGACACTGATGATTACCCACTAGTCACAGGTCAAGTTTTTAGAGCCTACAGGTCGAAACCTTGGCTCTGATACCATAATTGTTACATCCCATTTTGATAAATGGAACATCACAGGATAATTATGGCGTGTCATCAAAGCATGCAAGGTAAATGTCTAAAATAGTAAATGACCATAAAAGGAAATACCAGATTCAAACATCGGTAGTCTAATAATAAGCTCACACACATGAATATAACTACTGAAAGGAAAGGATTAAACAATTTACAAAAGAAATAATGTATGAAAATGCATAAGGTAAAGAGGTTGGATAGCTTCCTTCCAGATGCACATACTCTCAAGGTCCTAAGTGCGTCCCTGAGTACCTGCCATTTGGGAACATGAAAAGGAAACGACTAAGCAAAACGCCCAGTGAACGGATATATAACATAGTATGAATGACATAAGCATAATAAAGACTAACAGTAGCGGAAATGTATAAGTCCTAGATAACCCGGAACATGTTATAAAACTGGTTTTATAGTTTGAAAGACTTATATTTTTATATAAAAACTGTATTTTAATTAGCCAAAAGCCCATATAGGTCATGAGGTTCACCGTGCATGAATACATAGAGAGGTGACCTCATCATGCAATTAGAGGGGTTACCTCTAATTATAATAGTCTGGTAGGAGGGATCAACTCCTTGTGAAGGATGCAAGGCAGACACCACATTCACCATGAAAAATCCTATAAAACATGTAACTAGGATCCACCCATACTTCCCACATGATAATATAAATATACGACCAAAACTGAAAGGGACGCCACGAGCAATCACTCTGTCATGGGGAAGTCATAACACTGGTCCCTCTAGTGTTATGGTTATGGTACCTCCATAACTAGATGACATGGCATGTATGTATATATATCTCAGTCATTTAAATCAAAACATAAGCATTCAAGACATATAAAATATTGGGGAAAACAGTTGGCTGCAAATGGGGAATCCTAATCATACATACGAAGGAATGTCCATACTGAAAGACGAAATATCCGTACCTTATGTCCAGTGAATGATGAAAGATGAAAAGATGAAAAGTCCTACTCCGACTTCACAAGTGCTACATAAATAAGGGACATGTATGAGTTGTCTCATTACTCAGTGTGTTACTGGTTCTTGTGTGTTCTTAACTTATTTTATATGTTCTCGTCGTGTTTTACTGTTTTAAATGTTATCTTGTATTTTATTAATGTTTTACTAGTATTCTGACTATGTATTTCATGTGTTATTGTAGTACTATACTTGTAGTGTAATAATAAGTAACTTTCTAAAAATAGCCGGTTTCCAAAAATAGAAAGTTTCCAAAAATAGAATGTTTCTAAAAATAGAATGTTTCTAAAAATAGAAAGTTTCCAAAAATAGTATGTTTCTAAAAATATAAAGTTTCTAAACATAGTTAGTTTCCTGAAATAGAAAGTTTCCATAAATATAAATAAGCTAGATTAATAAGTCTAAAAATATAAGCTAGTGCTTATTAATCATAGTTATAAGTCAAGATAGTTTATTAGTAAAGTCTTTTAAAATATATACTTAGGCTAAAGTTATTATTAATTAATAATGATAAAACATGGTTTATTAATTAATAAAATGTCATGGTCCATTTAATAAATGTTACCTTATATAATTTAACTAAATTAACCATGGTTAATTTAGTTAAGTTAAATAAGTACCTAGGTTATAACATGATTTATTTTAATAAATAAAATGACCTAAGTCATGAATTAGTTAACTAATTACTATATCATGTAATCTAAGTCACCTAATTAATTATTTAAACAATGTCTAAATAAAAATACGTAGGTTAAAACATGTATTATTAATTTTAATAATATAACTTAAGTGATGGTTTTAATTAAATTAATTAATTAGTCATGTAAATTAATTTAATTAACTTAATAAAATAAATTAATAAAAATATCCCGAGCCTGAAACCCGAAAAACAAACCAGAGCACCAACCACCACCAAAAGCCGCGGCTTTGGTGGCGGCCAGTGCCTGTGCAGCCAGCGGCTGCAGCCCTGGTTGCCTCTGCTGGCTACGGCTTCCCACTACCGGATAAAAGTTCACACCGGCCAAAGCCGGTGGTCCCCCTGCCTCGCCTGCGTGGACACTATCGGACCAAGGTACCCGTTGTGGGTATCGAGCCCCAAAGGGGGTTCTCGGCTGTTGGTACAAAATAGCCACCGAGAGCCTTGTGCTCTCGGTTGGTGCCCCGGATCAAACCCAAAACCAAACGTACCCTTACCCTTGTTTTATTAAAAACCATAACATGTTTTATTTTATTTTAAGGATTCAAAAATAAGTAATTAAAATAAAATAAAAGAAAGATCAAGATCATGATTATATCGAATGCGTGATTGAATGTAGAATCGTAGCACAAACACGACTATATAAAAACCAAAAATCAAACACAATGAATCGTCCTTGTGGTGTGGCTGTCGCGACTCCAAGCAAAAAGGGGGCTAGGGTTTTCTTTTCTTTTTTCTAAAATTCTGTATAATGAAATCCATGAGTTTACTTTTACTAGTTAGTTCCAAAATGGTCCGGGTCCTCCCTTTCTCTTGTTGTTGCCGCGGGTACACCAAAGCCCAAGAGGAAAAACAAATGTTTTTCGTGCCTAATACTATCCGTATATGTTTCGTATTTTAATGTTCGTGATTGATAAATTATACAATAATAGTTATCGTTCATTTATATATTACGTAGTACTTGTAATTTAACGTTCGCAACATGTGTTATATTATATAAATGGAAAGTTTTAATTTATTCGTGTTTTTACGTAGTGCACTGTTCATGGTACTTATATGCGGGTTTTACAACTCTTCCCCTCTAAAAAAGAATAATTCGTCCCCGAATTATGGATAACATAAGCTGAAGAGAACATACTCGAATCAAAACTGGAATTGAGGGTAAGAAGTCCGGATAGAGTCCTCCGTCTCCCAAGTGGCTTCCCGCTCAAGATGGTCCCTCCAAAGGATTTTGACGAAAGGTATCGTCTTCTTCCTCATGATCACCTTTTGATATGCAAGATGGGTCTTTTATTAGTTTTACACAAATCAAGCTTGATAATAAATGGTGAGTGTGTTTTGGTGTTGTATGGTGGACGACAACAAGAGTGGGGAGAAAGAACTATGTGTAATTTTTTTGTTACAATGAAAGAGAGTTAGTGGAAACTTTCCTGTTTTAGTTTGGTGAGGGTAGGTTTTCTAATTTAAGGTTTCTTTTGGACTAAATGTTAAATTACTAGTTAAAAGAAGGGAATAACTAGTAGTCGACTTTTAATAAATTTACGGGAGTCGGGTTTCGTTCCGGTTCCGTGAAAATTCTTTTTAAAAGTTTAAACGCACACGAAAAGTAATAATATGGTTTCGAAATGACTTAATACGTAATTAAAAACGAAGACTTCAAAATTATTAAATATCGAAACAACCGATAATAAAACGAAGAATTTCGGGCATCCGTCGGTATCGCGGACACTAGTAGTTCTCTCACTCCTCAAAATGTAAAACACGAGAAAGAAAAATAAATACAATGAAATCATTCTTATGATGATTTGAGAATATAAATATCAATACCTAACTTATTCCATGCCGATTTTCATCTAAACAAAATTCTTACGCAAAGTTTCAAGCCATAACCTTCCCGGATAGCTGATAATTCAAAATTCTCAATAAAGTAAATACATAATACGTAATAGTCGAAATTAGAATAACGAGCTGAAATTGATGGATTTTCATATCCTCTCCACCTAATTAGGATCTTCGTCCTCGAAGATCAACTTGCGTTTTTGCTCGATCGATCGTTGAAATCAAAGAGATAAGCGTATTTCTTTCGTATTGGATCTTGCGTATCTTAATTGTATATTCTAGGTCCTCGTTTTGAGTTCCATCAGACTTTGACAATAGGAATTCGATTTTTCTTCAGTTTTTTAACTTCCTTATTGATAATATCAACAAGTTCTTTGATGAAATGCAACTTACCGTGGATTCATACTTCGTCAAGAGGGATAATAGGGTCTTCGTCGGATAGAAATTTCTTTAGGTTCGACACATGAAAAAGTATTTTGAATTCCTTGTAGCTCTCGAGGTAATTCAAGTTTGTATGCCACCTGACCCACTCTCGATATTATCTCGAATGGTCCAATATAACGGGGACTTAACTTCCCACGTTTTCCAAAATATATAACACCTTTTCCATGGTGATAGCTTTAGCATAACTTTTCTACCTACCTCAAATTCCAAAGATTTTCGCTTCACATGATCATAAATTTTATGTCTACTACGAACGGTTAACAAATGATTCTTAGTTTACGTGATCATTTAATTTATCGAAACGAAATGAGCAGATTTAGTCAGTCAACATTGACACAAATTGAATCAAATCTAGACTGATTTTTCGAAAGCTTAACAATGAAACCCATTGTAATTTGCTCCTACCTCCCAAATGATAATAAATAACACAATTTTAATCACTCAAAGGCTTATTTATCTCTTTTTAATCCATAATATATTGTAGGCTCTTACTATCAGTGGATACCGTACATTTAGTGCCATACAAATACTGTCTCCATAGGCGAAGAGTAGAAACCACTACACCCAAGTTTCCTAGAAGCATACATAAATCAAAACAACTCCAAATCCTTTAAGAGATGCATCACAATAAACATCAAATCTTCACGTACTTCGGGTAACGATAAGATCGGCGTACTATAGAGTTTCCTTTTCAGGGTTTGAAAAGCTTCGTCTTCATCATCGCCCCACACATACGGTTCATTCTTTTGAGTCAGCTTAGTTAATTTTTTTGATATCAAAGAGAATCCTTTAATAAACCTTCAGTAGGAACCAGCCAAACCTAGAAATTGTCGTACTTCAGTTGGAGTAGTTGGAGCACTCTAATTTTTTATGGATTTAAGATCAACATGTACCTCACTTTTATCAATCACATGTCCGAGAAATTGTACATAACTAAGCCAAAAATCACCCTTTGAGAATTTCTCGTACAAATTTTCGTTCTTTAATAAGTTCAAGATAGTCCTTAAGTGTCCGAGATTCTCTTCCTCGCTCTTTGAGTAGATTAGAATATCATCAATGAACACGATCACGAATTTATCAAGATACAGCTTACACATATGATTCATTAAGTCCATGAATACAGCAGCTGCGCTGGTCAACCCAAAAAGGCATAACATGAAACTCATAATGACCATAACAAGTCCTAAACGCCGTAATAGGAATATCTTCCTCGCGTATGCAAAGTTGATGGTAATTAAAACGAAGATCAGTCTTGGAGTAAACACGAGAACCTTGAAGTTGCTCAAATAGATCATCAGTCCTTGGAAGTGGGTAATGATTCTTAATCGTTAGCTTATTCAGCTCTAGGTAATCGATGCACATACAAAATGAACCATTTTTCTTCTTAACGAGTAGAACAGGATCTCCCTAAGGTGATGAACTCGGTTGAATAAAACCTTTATCAGATAGTTCTTGCAACTGCACAAATAATTCCTTCAGCTCGAATGGTGCTAATCAATATGGCGCACATGCCACAGGTGCAGCACCAGGAATTAGATTGATTTGGAATTCTATTTTCCCTAGGGCGGAAGCACCAACCAATCTTTTAGAAAGACTAGGGATAGTCACGAATGAATGGAACATCTTCTACTCACTTCTCTTACGATTCCTTCTGCGATACTTGAGCTAGGAATTACTCACAACCTTTTGAAACACTCTAAGGATAAAAATCCTCAGTCAACCACTTCCTCACCTCAGTCCATGGTGTCCATAAGTAACGTCGATACTCATGTAAGCAGGTTTTCCATTCCACCAAAATTAATACGCTACCTTGGAGAGTAGCAGTTGCAAATTTCACATTATCCACCTGATTACAGTCACTGTCGAAACTCTGACTCCAGCTTCTCAAACATCTAACACAATCCTCCATCATCTTTAGTCCCCTTAAAAGTCTGCAATTTGCACTTCATGAATGAAGTGTAGTTATAGCCTCTAATTTCGGGAAAATTTGTTCCATTAGCACCACTAACATTATTGGCTCCAGCTTCTACTCCACCAGTTCCAGTTCCACCAACTCTAGCTCTAGATCCAGCTCCAGCTCCAGCTCCAGTTCCACCATTCATGTTGGTCATGAATTCAGTTAAAGTTACAACAACTCGTTCACTAATAACTTGGCGCATTTGTGCCTCAGTCGTAGCTTTGTCTGACTGCATGATTCTAGTGCAACGCAAATCTAATAATAATGAGTATTCATTCAATGGTTGCGTTATACCACAAGAATTCTGAAAAGAGAAAAGCAAGGAAAGATAGTAATAGAACGATGTAGAATTAGGAATCAAAAGATAGTCATTCCATTGACCACAAACTAGTAAAAGTTGTATTGTCAAGCATTATAGATTATCATCTTCTAATGCTATGAAACATAAAAGACTAGTCCTACTAACTGATGTCACAGTTTATTTAGTGATTTTTAAAATACAACAATTGATAAACTAATCCACTAAGAGTTACTAGGTAATTGACGTGGCTAAGAACGCTCCTTGGTCCCACTAGAAGAACATTTCTTTAGTGTCTTTCTGGGACGCTTAATATCTCCTCAATTGGAGGTTATGGAACATCCCCAATACAACCATCCTATGATCAAAGAATTAGAGGAACAAAATCAATTAACGATTCGATCAAACGAATTGCGAGTCAATAAGAGTTTAATTGCGCAGATGCTATACGCTATTTATAAATCATTATTTCCATGGATTGATCAAATCGATCCAAATAAGATATAGAAATTAGTGTTTCAACAATTTATAATTTCATTGTTCAAATAATTGGCCAATTCATTTCAACAAGACGATTATAAATCATCTTATTTAAGCATCGCTAGCTGAACGCAGAAGATCAAGATCGAAACAAACGAAAAACTGATATAATAGAAAAAGATCAGTGATATGACATGAAATTCTATTTGGCATGTCAATACCATACCAATCAATCTCAATTCCTAATAAACAACAAGTACAATCTCAGAAAAACTTGTTTCTAAAAGCCGTAGAATATCGAAGATTAATGAAAATGGAGATTTATTTACTAAACGAAATGAATGGATTGATGAATCAAGAATAAGAACCAAGGAATCAAAATCCTTGTAACCAAATAAATATCATCGAGAATATTAACCATTTCGTTGGGATCATGGATATCCACAACTTATGGAAAGTAAACCTAAAACCTATCATTTCTAAAAGTTTCTAAATATGGAAAGTAATCCTAAAACCTATAAAATACATATAATCTATACATAATACATATATAACCTTCAATACATACACGAAATATTATAAAAACTATAAATGAACTTTCCCGCAATTCATTTCTGAATCCATATCATTTCATTTCACTTCATTTCATTCCCAAGTTGGACCATGATTTACACATCAAGTATTTCATATCATTCATTCCCAATCACCAAATCACTTATAATAACCTATAAAACACATTGTTCACACAATTTAACAAATACATATAGAGTTCAGCGGGAGACATCTGACTCGCCAGAACCCGATGTAGCACCCTCAATTTCGGGCCATTTCAGCAGAAGGGTCTTTGGGTGTTACTTACATGATACATTCACACAAATATAGAAAAAGGCTCAAAAGAGTCATTTTTTATAAAAAACATCCATTCATTCATTCATTCTTTCAAAAGATATATAATCCAAACACGGTCCCAGATAATTCTAAAAGTTTACAAGGAACATAAAAAACATAAGATTGTTTGGAATGGATATATTTTATAAAAGCGGGCCAAAATCATAAAAGTTAAGCAAGCTTCACGAAACCACCTTCTTCGAGTTCCTTCTTATAGACCTGAAATAAAACATGCTATAAAGTCAACAAAAATTGTTAAGTGAATCCATACAGTTTAAAAATATATAAACCAAACACAAGTATTTAGAATAAACCTTCAATGGTTAACGATTATGTTGTCCACGACATAATCATCGAGTTATTACATAAATCTCATGAAATTGAATGTTAACATATTTATATTTCAGCCCATATACACACCTAGCCTAGTGCAGATATTTCTCTTGTACAATGCATCCGATGTGCTCCAATACACATGTGTCTCACTGCACATTACGATAGCTATTCGCATCGGACTGGGCATCACCCCGATAGGTCTATCCATAGTATTAGCGTTCACTCACACCGAGTAATCAACAATCCATGATTCCATGGGTCTTTGAGGCTATAAACAAACTTATGTAAATAACATTCATATAATCCCTTGTGTTCTATTTTAAAACAAATACTTTTCCAATAAGTAGAGTTTCTACAACTTCTAGTTCCACTCATTAATTGGTTTACCTCAACTTCTAGTTGTACCCTTTATTTTTTAATAAATAAGCATGTTATCCCCTTCTCGAGTTTAAAAAACAATTAAAGAATTTAAAAGCGAGGCTAGAGACTCACCTTGGTATGAGAGTAGTAGAAAGACGATCGCCGATGATTTAGATGCCCGGTGACAACAAAAGCCGCAACCTACCAAATAAGGCGCACATTTTATCAATACTTTCAAGTATAGACTTTTACATAATAAAATAAAAATTCAATGAATCAAAACCACCATAAACTCAGGAGAAAAACCCATACAACTGATACTACTAGACACTTTCACATGTTTACTTTACTAGTCAATACACCCAAAAACATTATGCCGGTACATACCAAATGTACAAGCTACTTTCACCTACTTAAACAACTCCGTTCTTAACGAAACTTGGTGAGAAACTCACTTATAATCTGTATAAAACTCAGTTTAAATTTCATCCAAAGATATTACTCCAAAGGCCGTCTGCTCAACACATCTTTATACTTCAAAAACCGGACAATTTGCACACTTAACTGGTAAAACCATTTTGACCTTTCTAACCAATTCCGTTTGCAAAACCGACACTTGAGTTTAAAAATAGACTCATAACACTAGGTTTAGAGCCAGTGAACAGCCCTTGAACATTTATACAACTCTAGCTATTGTCCCCGAGATTTGACCCAATATCGGCAACAATTTCGTATTGTGTCGATACGTATCTTCTGGTACACGAATTTTCAAACTAGTGTGACTTCCTCCTCGTTTTGAATTGGAAGTCCCACTTTATATCAAATCGAAGCTCGTGAAAAACTTAACAACAATATCAAATCATCTCAACCTTAGCTCAGACTTATGACCAATAAAAATAACCTTAAAGTCACTGGTCTAAAATGACCATTTCAAAATCATATCAAATCAACATTTTGACCCATTTAAACAATTCCCATACTTCTAGTACCAACTAACAACCATCCAAATCAAACATTCTTAATCCTAAAGCACTTGCATGTTTATTTCTTCAAATCCCAAATCAAAATGCATACATGTATTCATAAAAAACAAATATACTAGTAACAAACACCACATGCATGCCATTAAAATGAATCAAACTCTACAAGATTTTATGAAAAATTGAATGTTAATGGTAGGAAAAACATAGATCAAAATGATCAGCTTTTGATTTGCAAGATGGGTCTTTTATTAGTTTTACACAAATCAAGCTTGATCAAAAATAGTGAGTATGTTTTGGTATTGTATGGTGGACGACAACAAGAGGGGGGACAAAGAACTATGTGTAAATTTTTTTTAAAACAAAGGAGAGTTAGTGGAAAGTTTCCTTTTATAGTTAGGAAGAAGGTGGTTTCGTGAAGCTTGTTTAACTTTTATGATTTTGGCCTGCTTTTATAAAACATATCCATTCCAAACAATCTTATGTTTTTTATGTGCATTGTAAACTTTTAGAATTGTCTGGGACCGTGTTGTTGGGAATAAAATTAGCTAAGTCATGTGACCGCTGACAAAGAGATTCTAGACGCTAACAAGTACAATCAAGGGGCTGACAGGTGAGACACTGATAAGAAGAATCTTAACACAAAGACAAGGACTAAACCTACCAATGATGAATTCTTCAAGCTGGTGGACAAAATATGAAGATAAGAATTCAAAATATATTCTTAATGTTTAAAAGATTTATTCAATAAGTCATTTTCTATGTTTATCTTGTATATCTTCCTAAAATAGTTAATTCTTTCTTTTTGTACAAGGCTCCTTAGTGTATATAAGGAGGCCTTAGGGTTAGACATAAGATATATCGTTCACATACTTTTCATACACATTATGTTCAACTTTGATATATCAATTGATTGAAAGTTTGATAATCATCTTGTTATTTTATTCTTTCTTCTAAGTATTAGTTTCCGCATAATACATAGATTATCGAATACAAAAAGTTTCTCTACGTATTACTCTTGATTTATCTAGATAATACAAAGCTAATCGATCTAAGTTTGGGATCAACAAGTGGTATCAGAGACTAGTTGAGAAACTTTGATTTGAAGAACAAAATTCAATATTGTGATGTGACCCACGCTAAGGAAGAAGTTGAAGAAGAATCTGATGATATTTTCAGTGAAAGGCTAGTCTACTTCAAGTTCCACAAGTTCCAAGTCTTCTTCAAGTTCTGATAATGAGGTACGTGATGACTCTTCTTGTAGGATAAATACTGAAAAACTTAATAAAGAAATCTTAAAATTAAAATCAGATGTTTTTGACGTAGAAATCAGGCTAGCCAACTATAAAAGAGGAATTGCACAATCTGATGGGATGGTGGAAGAATATAAGAAAATGGAATTTGATCTAAAGGATCAAATTAATATTTTGACTAGGGATCTGGGAGTTAGTAATGAGGCCAGGGATTCTCTTATGAAAGCTAGGGTTGAGTTTAATAATTTTATTTTAATAAGAAAATAGTTCTCGGTGTCTAATCAAATTGACAACGGTTTAAAGGTGTGACTCATGTTGGGTCAAAAAGTTGATGTGGCAGAAACTCAAAAACGAAGAAAACATGAAGGCATTTATCTAAGCGTTGACAAGTGTATTCCAGGCGTTGTCAAGAACAAATCAGGCGTTGACAGAAGCAAGCATTGTCAAGTGCAATCCAAGCATTATCACATGCAATTCAAGCATTGACAGAAACATTGACAAGAAGCCTTTGGAAGCTTCTATTTAGATAAACATGCAGGATATATTCTGTATAAGTTTATTTGAATAGAAGATTTACATGTTTATTTGATATTATCTCTTGTAAACCCTAATCCTTACACTATAAAAGGGACCAAGGGTATTAGGTTTATTCATAACTTTCATTCACAATGTAAACCTAAAAGCGTGTGTTGCACTAGACGTGGGATTAAATGTATACACGTCTAGTGATTGTTTGTTATTAATATAATGAACAATCGTTGAGTTATTTATGTGTCTTGTGCCCTAAACACCTTGTTAATGTGTCGTGTTCTAATTCCGCTTTGATTATCTAATCATATGAACATGATGCATTCCTAGTAGCTAAAAGATCAAGGAAACCAAGGTTTCCACAGTTGGTATCAGAGCCTCGTGGCTCGTGATGCTAGGACCAACAAGGTGTTCGTGTATGATGAAAAGAAGAAAAATCCGTCTAGGGTTTTTCTGGACGTTTTTGTGTGCGCAGCAGTATTCAGGAAGGCATAACTTTTTATTGAACCGTTGGATCGCCACGAAATTTTTGTGTGTGTGTTCTACACACATATGTCTAGATATCCACCGGAGGGATGGTCATGATCCATCCTCAATCAAACGTTATTAGCAGTCAAAGTGGGCTACAGTGAAGGATTTTTAGGTTACTGTTTTTGCTTTTAATGTCAAGCTAGGGATTCTACAAACCCTAGGATAATTTAAAACCGAAAAAGGGTGTGTGCAGCAAGTTGTTTAGTAGATGGCAACAAGAAAAAGGGTTTTTGAACAAACCCTAAATCGATTCATTCACAGAAAAGATGAAAGCTACAAGGATTCAATATCTTGAATCGTCTTCAATACTGTTTAGGGTTTTACAAACCCTAGTTAAGATATGTGTCTGCATACGGGATGGATTGATGGCAGAATTATTCATCATGGCAGTAATATTGATTATTAGGGTTTACGCAAAACCCTAGATCTGGTACTATTGGCTAAACAGGTACTCTTCGCAGCTTATTGTACATAAGTTTTATGGTTGTTCGCTGCTTGTAACAAGGATGGTGACAACTGTGAGATTGTTTTTTTCATAATTGATTCGTGCACCAGTTATAATCGAAGGTTCGTGATATGAGCTTAAATACTCATATCATTTGTAGCTTGAAACAATGAAATATTGCACAAAATGTATCAAATATGCCTTGGATATGTTGTTTTCTTGTTTAAATGTGTGTAGGTACCAAGTTCGCGAAAACCGACGAAAACCGACACGAGATTGATGAAAAAGATTGAAGAAGCCAAAATCGAACTCGACTTGAGTGGATTTAATAATTTTGCAAGTTTATGGTCAAGTGGGGCCCACAAGGGGGTAAATGGGCTCAAAGGCCCATTTATATTCCAAGTTAATATTATGTCACTTGAAAATCCATTTGAGGCCCAAAAGAGATTAATATTACACGAATGGAAACTTGGGCTTCAAGCCCAATGTTTATTCAAATGAAATAAAACGTGAAGAAAAGTTTATTGGGCCTAGGGTTTTACCTGTTTTCTACCAAACGTGTTAACACGTCATTTTCACTCTCACTTTTCCATACTCGGTCAAATAAATCAATTTACTCCCAATAAATATATAAAACCGTTTCACCCACACACACATTATTTTATTCCTCTCGTTACAAACTATGTGAATCATTTTTCCCCTTTCTTCTCAAACACACTAAAACCAGTAATAAGCCACTGTTCAAAAACCCTAGATGGGTAAAAAGTTAAAATAACATGGGGCTTTTTATTATTTCGATTAATTCACTTAAAAAGAAATGAAAGCCCCATGGTTATAGGAAGAGAATGAGAGGAAAGAAGAGGCTACGTGGTTGTTTATCATTGGATTGAACACCTCAATCCTCCTTTTCCACCAATCAGAGAGCAAGAAAGAAGCACAACTAGCACACGGAAGCCACGTTGGCGATCCGTGTGCTAATGTGAATCATATCAACCGTCTGATCAAAGAAAGAAAGAGAAAGAGAAGATCGAAGGCCAGAAATCAAATGGAATATTCCAAAGAGATGCGGATATCTCCTCAGCAAAGCCCTTGGGGGTGGCTATAAAAAACCCCAATTTACTTGTATTTTATCATCCTTTACTTTTATTTTAATGTTAGTCTGTAGAAATAGCTTTAGGTTAATTTGTATTTCCTTTATTAAGTATTGTACAATTTCTGAATATTAATGAAAGATTAGCCGTTTTAATTTACACTCTTGTCTGATTTAATTTCCTTTACTGCTTAAAATTGATTTATGAATTAAACTTATCTACTGTTTCAACAAAATAATATTTGTAATGTTGGATTCAAGCTAAATAATAGCTTGTATTTTAACATTGAAAGTAAAAAGGATTTAAATTATCTATCCCTACTGGAAAGATAATAAAAATGGTTCGATTACATTTGTTGATGTAATATGGTTCGAATGGTGTTTAATGGTGAGATGATGGTGGTGGTTCCTGTTCATTAAGACTGCTCAACGCAGGTCTTCTACTCAACGGAAATCGCAAAAGGTTTTAATCTCTTTTATTTACGTTTTATTTTTAGATTTAACTGTGTTTAAATGAAGTTATTTGATTGCTATGTTGTACCATCAGAATGTTGAAAGGATATTAAAAGCAAGTGATAGTAATTTTCTACAGATTTAATAGTTTAATGTTTAGCTGACAAGAGTTGAATGTTAAATGCTTGCAACGCTTAGTAATTTTGGATATTAGTTTTCTGTTATGTGTTTAAAAGTTCTTAGTTGCATTACTTTTTGGTTGAATACCTGTTTATGGATAGCTATTAAGGAGTTCATGTGATTTTGATGATTAAAGTAAGATAAATCGTTTGCTAGATGATTTTATCTGAAGTTTACGAAACTTGATTTATAAGGTTAAATAAAAAGGTTATGACTGCTAGGGTTAAACTGCTTTTTTTTTACTGATTATTCTGATAAGGGAGTTACATAAGTTGGAGACTGCTTACTTTGTATCAGAGATTGTTAGGTAATTGTTTCATGTACTGCTCATTTTGATTTTTCGTTTGGTTAGATCAGTTTTCTTTTACTGCTAGTGAACGTTTGAATCTATCTGAATTTAATTGTGTACTCTTTTGTTTGGTATCTGTTTGAATTTGCTGAACTGATTGTATTCATATTGCCTGTTATCTGAGCATATGTTGGATGATTTGAGGTAATTATTTTGTTATTAATCTAGATATAGCTTATCAGTGTCACTAAGCTGTGCCCTTAGAGCTTAAAGCTATTAAGTTGTCCAAAGTCTTTCTTAAGACTTAATTTTAACCATTAACTGTCAAAAAGAAATTATTCCAAAAATGTGTCCACAGCAGGACTCGAACCTGTGACCTCCTGGTCACAGGCATAAGGTGATTACCATCTGGGCTAACTGGCCTCTTTGGTTTATTTATTCTGAGTTTATTAATATAGTGATAGTGATAGTTGGCAAATTTTACATATCTAGTTTAAAGTAAATTTAGATTACGTTTTATGTAAACTTTTAATATATGTTTTTACTAAAATCTTAGTTAAATTAAATAAATAACAATATAATATCGTATTATAAATAAAAATAATAAAATTAAAAAAAAATGTTTTTATTTAAAAAGTTTTAATTAGTTTAAATTTTAATTAATTAAATTTTCATAACTTTAGATTTAAATAAATATAGTTTTTAAATAAATTTGTCTAAAGTAATTTCTTATTAAGTAAATTAGTTTTAAAAAGCTTAACTAAATTTTAAAATAGATTAAAAGTCATTAAATAGATTTATTTTTAATAGATTATTAAATAGATTAAATTTTTATTGATTATTAAAATAGATTAAATTTTAAATAGTTTTAATTTTTAAATAATTAATTGTTTGTAGAATTTTAAAATTAGCGGGGTTTACGATTCATGCACTTTAGGCTTATTTTATATAGTTTAAAATTAGTAGATTAAAAACCGAAAAACAATTCAAATCAATTGTCCAAAACGAAACAAAACATCTCAAATTCATAAGATCTTCGTGTACAATGAACTCGACTCACTCACGTGTTTAATTGAATTCTTCATTGGTATTATTAGTCTATTACTTTTTCCTAAAGGTAATTTTCTAATTTACCCTATAACGTAATATCAAATAAATCACTATACTATCCACGACACATCAAAAATTTTGGCGCCGCTGCTAGGGATCTTGTGTACGATTCGCTTTTGTGGAGATTTGTTGATCGTTGATTTGAAGACCCTTTCCATCCTCGGAAAGTTTTGTTATTTTTCTATTATATAGTATGTATCGGTTTTCTCGTTTTTTGTGAATAATATATTGTATTACGTAGAACAATAATTTTACATACTTATCAAATAAGCCTTAGTTGGGATTTCATCACCTAGCTATTGTAGTTGAATCCAAAACAAAAATAAAAGGCAAAATAGATAAATACTAATAAGAAGTTTGAACTCGATTTATACAAACTATAAGGGGGGTATAAGGCGACGTGCTATAAAAGGCCGTCTAAGGAAAAAGGTTTTTAAGTGCTTTGTGCCACCTCGTTTCCCCGCTTGCTTGTGCGTATATTGAGATGGACAACCTATTATTGGTTTGCCGACTCAAGTATTAATAAATCTTATTTTTGTTGTTTACTTATTGAACCTCGAGACGTTTAGGTTTTCACCTATCGTTTCAAAGTCGACCGAGGGTAATTTACTTCCATAGTAGTTATCTTTATTCCTTGTTTTTTATCGATCATTATTGATTGAGCAATACCAAATAAAATACCAAAAATAATCTTCTTCTTGTCTAAATTCTTTTCTTCAATCCTCTAAATTCTTGTTTTTATGAAAAATACCAAAAATAATCTTCTTAATCCTCTATCATGTTTAATTCTTTTTCTCCTCACCCTCTAAATTTTAATTCTTCCTTCGTCGATTGTGTTGGGTGTGGAGAACCGTTATATGGTTTTTCACCATGTCGGTGGTGCACGTGTGAGCGTTGTGGAAATGACTTACGAAACGATATACCTGTTGGATTTTGTCCTTGTTGTGATGAGATTACTTCATATGGAAATCCTAATTTTTCGAATAATCTTCTAGATTTCAATCCACCTCCACACCCCACATACGAGACACCCTCGTGTGAGTTTTGTGGAAACGATTCTCATTTTGGTAATGATTGTTCGCATCGATTCTCGCTTAATTACGAGCAAGAACCGAGCTACAATCAAAACTTTAATGATAATTGTTATCCACAAGATTTACCGAGTTTATCACAACAATATCTTTGTTGTGAGTATTGTGGAGGTCCTCACGAGAGTTTTTGTTGTCAACCGAGAGATCAAAATTTTTATGAGCCTAATCCTTGCTATA
The DNA here is from genome assembly GCA_025667525.1 of Glebionis coronaria. Taxonomy (NCBI): domain Eukaryota; kingdom Viridiplantae; phylum Streptophyta; class Magnoliopsida; order Asterales; family Asteraceae; genus Glebionis; species Glebionis coronaria. Next base: position 501,357 of record JANFOE010000135.1, read on the forward strand.
ATTTGATTCCTTCCGGTTTTGACCAATCTCCACAATATTCTTTCGATATTGAACGATTTGAAACAATGAATCAAAGAAATGTTGAAGTTGTTGAAAAGAGTATTGAAGATTTGTTGCTTGAAAAGAGACAAATTAATCAAGAGATTCATGACATTACTAATGAATTAGGAAGTCGTCGATTTCATGGAGAAATAATTGATGAGGGATTTAGAAGAGATTGTGAACTTAGGATTAGACAACTTTCGCAAGATTATAATGGTTTAAGCATTCAGATTCGAAAGAAAGAAAAAATTCAAGAGGAAGAAAGATATCTTGCTAATCGTGAAATCGGGCGTTCTCTTCTTTTGGATGATGATGAGGATAGTACTCTTTCTTTGCGAGATCTTATTGCTCTTCATCCTTCGTCTAGTGCTATCGTGTTTCCTATTCGTATCTTGCCGGCTATTGAGCCCGAGGATTCTTCCATCCTAGATGATGAGAAAATCTCTCATGACATCACCACTCCTATTCATGATTCTTCCATCGTGGAACCCGAAAATTCTCTAAGCAAGGGGGACGAGTATATTAGCACTGTACTTGTTCAAAACCCAAGAGAGTTTGACGATATTTCCAATGAGATGTGTGATTTGCCACATTGTGATGACTCGACTTCTTCCTTTCACTTTGATATTCTCTTTAATTCTAATGATGAAAATTGTGATGGAAATGAAGATTTTGAGAATGATTCTACTTCTAGTGAATTTTCTATTGAGGAGTTCTCCGAAGAACTTTCTTATAAAGATGATATTCACAACTCGGATTTTGAGGGGTTTACCGATGAACCTACTCTTATTCACCCATTTCCACCAGGAAATGAGGATGATAGTGATCCAATTTTTGAGAGGTTCACTTTTGAACTTGCTCCTTTAGACCCATTTCCACCGGGAAATGAGGTTGATTTGACTATTCCGATCCTTGAGAAGTTCTCCGAAGAACTTACTCATTTAGATGTGGAAGACGTGGTTCTTCGTGAGAAGTTATCAAACGTCTATCTTCTCATTTCTAGGATCGAGGCTTTAAATTCTAAGCCTATTAGAAAGTCTTTCTCTCTATTTCCTATTCCCGTTGAGGATAGTGATCTGCTTATGGAGGAGATTGACACTTTTCTTGCTTCAAATAATTCGATACCACCGGGTGTTGATGATATCGACCCGGAGGGGGACGCTCTCTTTTTAGAGAATTTACTTGATGATGATTTCGTTCCTAGTCCTCCTCCCACCCACTTTGACCTTAATGTGCGGGTTTTTCATGTGTCTCATATTGAGTACCATGATCCGATTGATCACATTTCTAAGGGTGAAATGGTCGTTAAAGCAAACAATGTTGATTCCACTATGGATGAAACTTTTATTCCACCATTATCATGTGCTTTATATGATCTTGGATTAGCATGGGGGGACGACACCGTGTTATCCTTTCCTTTCTCCACCGAGGACGAGGTATTCGATCCCGAAATCATTGATTTAGGGAAATCTCAGCCTTTCACCGATGCAATAATTGAAAGATTTTTCTATCATATTGGTGCGAGTTTATCTCGGGGAGCATGCTTTATCCATACCATTAGTTGTGACTACCATCTCTTGTTAGAGATTTGCGTTGGAGTTTTATCCTTTCGTTTGTCATCCGACAACGAGGATTTGATCTTTGACCCCGGCATCGTGCTTTATCATGGATTTTATTCCATTATGCCGGTTTTCACCATTTTCCCTAAGGACCAATGAATGCTGGGATCGAGTCGAGCTCATGACTCGGTGAAAAAAAAACGAGTATATTCTATCTTCTTTCTATTTTCTAACACCTAATAAGGCTTGATCTTTCAAGCTCGTGCTCGTGATTTGTTGTGTTGTGATCTTAGGTATGACCCTAATATTTGAAGACTCTCGTGTTCGGTTTTTGCCGGTCCACTTGATCTTCCATTCTTTGAATGCCAAAAAGGGGCACACTTTCTTTATCCCTTGATTTTTATCGACTAACTTTTTTCTTGAGGCATAATTAATAAACGGCTTATAGATTTGCGTGCTCTTTCCATGCTAGTAATTTGCATTGGACTCTTCGTATTTTAGCAAGGGGGTGTTACTCTTGAGCTAAGAAACATTGAGGACAATGTTTGGTTTTAGCATCGGGGAGTCAATCGATATAATCGCTTGCAATTGCTTTTGTCGTGTCCAGACGTATTGTTTTTCTCATTTTTCAATAAAATTTTAATTTTTTAGTGTTATTTTTAAGTTTTAATAAAGAAAATAAGTGCTTTTGACACGAATGTAGGCTTTCCGTTGGTGAAAATAAGAATAGTTTTTGTCTCGACTCGGTTTTTAACCTTAGCTTTTCCTTAACGTATTTGAATTAAGTTTTGCTAGGCTATTATGTAGGGAGCTTTAAAACGCGAAGGTCTTAATTCATACGAGTTAAGAACAAGAACTTTTCGCAAGCTCCTATAATTGATCCTAGAAAGTCGTCTATCAAGGGAAATTTAAAACGCAAATTCTAAAACTTGCAAAAGTATAAGAAGATGCAAGATCCTATAGATGACTTGAAAACCCAAAACTTTGATTTAATAGGCTAAGTATCCATTGATTTCACATTTTTGAAATTTTACAATATGGAGAACAAGAGATGATAGAGCCAATTATAAGTTTGGTATTCTTTCGGGAATTTATGTGAGTTAATTATGAGCCTATTCTCCCATCGCTTGTTAATAAAGTTATTTTGAATAAATAAGGTTGAACGATTTGAAAAGTTACTTAGCTTCTAGCCCAAGATCGTTTAAAAGTTGCTCGGTACGGATTAGAGTTCATAGCCAAGGCATAACTTATTGAAGCGGGATGCGAAGATTGGCGAGTCCAAAAAGGTCCTAACAAGAGATGAGGGCTATGTTTTATTGCTAAAGATCTCAAGTGATGTGAAGAATCATTTATCGAAAATCAATATGAAGGATCGAGACACACGACGAAAAGCAAATACTCCCAAAAAGTCATGGAGAAGTCTATCCAAAAAGACCATAATAAGATATGAGGATAAATGAAGCCAAGTCCAAAAAGGAGGCGGATCGTTGTATATCAAAATCCCAAATAAAGATTGCAGAAAAATGAAGAAGTCGTGGTCCAAGTATGAATCTCTCAAAACTTCAAGTGAAGAAATTCCTATATGAAGAGAAGACCATTATTTCATGAACGTCTCTTAAGATTGGAAGTATAAAGTCGCTGCCAAATATCGGTCCGAGAAAGGTCTCAAATCGCGAAGCAAGTTATGCCAAGATATGAACTTTATGAAGTCCCGAGAAGCAGTTTTAAAAGATTTTGTCCTTTAGCTAACTATTGATTAAATCGTTCACTTTAGTTTAGGCCTAATAAATTATCGAAATAAGTCAACAATGCATCCTCGTGATCATTCAAGACATCAATAAAATATAAGAGATACACCTAGGAATAAGGGAGTCTAAGTGAATAATTGGCCCACATGAATTCGTGTTAGTTTGCCAATACATTATGTCTTTGCAAAATAAAAAGTCAAAAGTTGAATAATTGTGTAGCTATAGTTTTATTTTATCATTGCGTGAGGACACGACAATTGCTTAGCATGGGGGAATTTAATATGAGCTTAAATACTCATATCATTTGTAGCTTGAAACAATGAAATATTACACAAAATGTATCAAATATGCCTTGGATATGTTGTTTTCTTGTTTGAATGTGTGTAGGTACCAAGTTCGCGAAAACCGACGAAAACCGACACGAGATTGATGAAAAAGATTGAAGAAGCCAAAATCGAACTCGACTTGAGTGGATTTAATACTTTTGCAAGTTTATGGTCAAGTGGGGCCCACAAGGGGGTAAATGGGCTCAAAGGCCCATTTATATTCCAAGTTAATATTATGTGACTTGAAAATCCATTTGAGGCCTAAAAGAGATTAATATTACACGAATGGAAACTTGGGCTTCAAGCCCAATGTTTATTCAAATGAAATAAAACGTGAAGAAAAGTTTATTGGGCCTAGGGTTTTACCTGTTTTCTACCAAACGTGTTAACACGTCATTTTCACTCTCACTTTTCCATACTCGGTCAAATAAATCAATTTACTCCCAATAAATATATAAAACCGTTTCACCCACCCACATTCAACCACACACACATTATTTTATTCCTCTCGTTACAAACTATGTGAATCATTTTTCCCCTTTCTTCTCCAACACACTAAAACCAGTAATAAGCCACTGTTCAAAAACCGTAGATGGGTAAAAAGTTAAAATAACATGGGGCTTTTTATTATTTAGATTAATTTACTTAATAAGAAATAAAAGCCCCATGGTTATAGGAAGAGAATGAGAGGAAAGAAGAGGCTACGTGGCTGTTTATCATTGGATTGAACACCTCAATCCTCCTTTTCCACCAATCAGAGAGCAAGAAAGAAGCACAACTAGCACACGGATGCCACGTTGGCGATCCGTGTGCTAATGTGAATCATATAAACCGTCCGATCAAAGAAAGAAAGAGAAAGAGAAGATCGAAGGCCAGAAATCAAATGGAATATTCCAAAGAGATGCGGATATCTCCTCAGCAAAGCCCTTGGGGGTGGCTATAAAAACCCCCAATTTACTTGTATTTTATCATCCTTTACTTTTATTTTAATGTTATTCTGTAGAAATAGCTTTAGGTTAATTTGTATTTCCTTTATAAAGTATTGTACAATTTCTGAATATTAATGAAAGATTAGCCATTTTAATTTACACTCTTGTCTGATTTAATTTCCTTTACTGCTTAAAATTGATTTATGAATTAAACTTATCTACTGTTTTAACAAAACAATATTTGTAATGTTAGATTCAAGCTAAATAATAGCTTGTATTTTAACATTGAAAGTAAAAAGGATTTAAATTATCTATCCCTACTGGAAAGATAATAAAAATGGTTCAATTACATTTGTTGATGTTATATGGTTCGAATGGTGTTTAATGGTGAGATGATGGTGGTGATTCCTGTTCATTAAGACTGCTCAGCGCAGGTCTTCTACTCAACGGAAATCGCAAAAGGTTTTAATCTCTTTTATTTACGTTTTATTTTTAGATTTAACTGTGTTTAAATGAAGTTATTTGATTGCTATGTTGTACCATCAGAATGTTGAAAGGATATTAAAAGCAAGTGATAGTAATTTTCTACAGATTTAATAGTTTAATGTTTAGCTGACAAGAGTTGAATGTTAAATGCTTGCAACGCTTAGTAATTTTGGATATTAGTTTTCTGTTATGTGTTTAAAAGTTCTTAGTTGCATTACTGTTTGGTTGAATACCTGTTTATGGATAGCTATTAAGGAGTTCATGTGATTTTGATGATTAAAGTAAGATAAATCGTTTGCTAGATGATTTTATCTGAAGTTTTCGAAACTTGATTTATAAGGTTAAATGAAAAGGTTATGACTGCTAGGGTTAAACTGCTTTTTTTTACTGATTATTCTGATAAGGGAGTTACATAAGTTGGCGACTGCTTACTTTGTATTAGAGATTGTTAGGTAATTGTTTCATGTACTGCTCATTTTGAATTTTCGTTTGGTTAGATCAGTTTTCTTTTACTTCTAGTGAACGTTTGAATCTATCTGAATTTAATTGTGTACTCTTTTGTTTGGTATCTGTTTGAATTTGCTGAACTGATTGTATTCATATTGCCTGTTATCTGAGCATATGTTGGATGATTTGAGGTATTTATTTTGTTATTAATCTAGATATAGCTTATCAGTGTCACTAAGCTGATAAGCTCAATAAACTGTGCCCTCACAGCTTAAAGATATGAAGCTTTCCAAAGTCTTTGCTAAGACTTAATTTTAACCATTAACTATCAAAAAGAAATTATTCCAAAAATGTGTCCACAGCAGGACTCACACCTGTGACCTCCTGGTCACAGGCATAAGGTGATTACCATCTGGGCTAACTGGCCTCTTTGGTTTATTTATTTTGAGTTTATTAATATAGTGATAGTGATAGTTGGCAAATTTTACATATCTAGTTTAAAGTAAATTTAGATTACGTTTTATTTAAACTTTTAATATATGTTTTTACTAAAATCTTAGTTAAATTAAATAAATAACAATATAATATCGTATTATAAATAAAAATAATAAAATTAAAAAAAATGTTTTTATTTAAAAGTTTTAATTAGTTTAAATTTTAATTAATTAAATTTTTATAACTTTAGATTTAAATAAATATAGTTTTTAAATAAATTTGTCTAAAGTAATTTCTTATTAAGTAAATTAGTTTTAAAAAGCTTAATTAAATTTTAAAATAGATTAAAAGTCATTAAATAGATTTATTTTTAATAGATTATTAAATAGATTAAATTTTTATAGATTATTAAAATAGAATAAATTTTAAATAGTTTTAATTTTTAAATAATTAATTGTTTGTAGAATTTTAAAATTAGCGGGGTTCACGATTCATGCACTTTAGGCTTATTTTAAATAGTTTAAAATTAGTAGATTAAAAACCGAAAAACAATTCAAATCAATTGTCCAAAACGAAACAAGACGTCTCAAATTCATAAGATCTTCGTGTACAACAAACTCGACTCACTCACGTGTTTAATTGAATTCGTCATTGGTATTATTAGTCTATTACTTTTTCCTAAAGGTAATTTTCTAATTTACCCTATAACGTAATATCAAATAAATCACTATACTATCCACGACACATCAGTTCGTTTTTTTTATTACTGGTCACGAATTTAATACAAATAGGTACAAGATTTTTGTAGCGTTCACATGGCTAAGTATTGTGTTCACACGAATGTTTTTAGGTGTGTTCACACGAAGATAGCCAGTTGTTATTCTCATGGGATTGTGATTCCAAGACAAAGCAAAATTGGTATATTGCATATGATTGGCTGTTAAAGTCAAGAGATACGAATGAGTTTTGGAATTGATTTTTATTAACAAACGTGATGGGTTACTGGTTTCACATGAAAGTTATTTGACCTTGGGATTTGTTCTATATTTGGATGTAATATATTGTTGCAATATATATCCTATGGGTTGGTATGATCTAATTCAAAGACGTGTGAAGAAAAGAAGTGCTGCATATTAAACATTCATTGTCAAAAGAAACTTGGCTGCAAGTGACGTCAGTGTTTGGATGAGACGCTGACAGGAATAAGTTAAGCGCTGTTGGGAAGCGCTAACACTTGTTGTCCGATATATACATTTTCAAACGCTGACAAGTGTTGTCCGATATTGGACAGCACATAGTGTTGATATCTTGGACAAAGGAAGATATTGCACAACAAAAGGAATAGCTGCTGTTTGAGAAAATTGGTACGTTTTTTGCACACAAAAGGAGATATTTACACACGAAGGTACATGGGATCTCCGTTTTCATTCAGAATATCATTATGATATTTATGGCTCGGATATATTTTTATAAAGTCGTATATGATTAAGGGGAAGAATTCATATGGTAAGTTTGATGTTGAAGTTAGTTTTCACAAATTTGTTTTTCTTATTTAGGTGAGCAATACACCTTGTCTCTGTACTAAATATATTGTTACAGCGTATGACTGGCTCATAGTCGTTAAGTTACCAGTTCCCATGTAACAAAAATTGTGGTGAGCAATACACTTTGTCATTGGACTAAATATATTGTTATAGCATATGATTGGCTCATAGTCGTGAAGGTTACCAGTACCCATGTAATAAAAACTGATGGGTGAGCAATACACCTTTATCATTGGATCTAAATATATTGTTATAGCTAACAACTGGCTTATAGTTGTGCGGTTTTTATTGGTTTCAGTTCTCGTTCTTACCAATAAACTGAGCCTCCTTTTGCAATGAAAGAGTTGCATTTTTCTCTAGTCGTTTCGCGACTAGGGGAAGAGTTTATCAACTAGTGAGCAATTGGGTGAAAGAAATACAAAGTTTGGGTTATTCTGCTTCTACATCAACATTATTGTACTTATTTTTCTTCAAGATCATTACATAGAGCCTACATTTGGAGAATCTTCAAGATTGCATACATTGTTTACTTCCCTGTTGATGTGACAAAAGGGGAAGACATACATGCTACATTTGAGGGGAAGAAATTTGAAGATGATGTACAAATTACAAGAGATACACAAAGAGTTTTGCCGACATCAACTAGGGGAAGATTGTTGGGTCAAAAAGTTGATGTGGCAGAAACTCAAAAACAAAGAAAAGATGAAGGCATTTGTCTAAGCGTTGACAAGTGTATTCCAGGCGTTGTCAAGAACAAATCAGGCGTTGACAGAAGCAAGCATTGTCAAGTGCAATCCAAGCATTGTAACATGCAATTCAAGCATTGACGGAAACATTGACAAGAATCCTTTGGATGCTTCTATTTAGATAAACATGCAGGATATATTCTGTATAAGTTTATTTGAATAGAATATTTACATGTTTATTTGATATTATCTCTTGTAAACCCTAATCCTTACACTATAAAAGGGACCAAGGGTATTAGGTTTATTCATAACTTTCATTCATAATGTAAACCTAAAAGAATGTGTTGCCCTAGACGTGGGATTAAATGTATAAACGTCTAGTGATTGTTTGTTATTAATATAATGAACAATCATTGAGTAATTTATGTGTCTTGTGCCCTAAACACCTTGTTAATGTGTCGTGTTCTAATTCCGCTTTGATTATCTAATCATATGAACATGATGCATTCCTAGTAGCTAAAAGATCGAGGAAACCAAGGTTTCCACAACTCAGTCGTTCTTGGTTAATGAAAAGAAAATGTCGTTATCTATTTTAAAATAAAAATGAAAACTTTTTAAAATTAAAATTAAAATAAAGGAAATAAACAAATTTAAAACTTGACAAAATGTGAAAATGCAAATAAATAAAGCAAATCAATTTAAAATAAAGCTTAAGAAAATGGCGGGAAATAAAAGATTTGAAAACAAGTCGGAATCAAGAACAATATATTAATTCAGAATCTATGCTAAACAAGTAATTCGGAATAAATTTTAGCTCCTAATCCGGAATACAATCCGAAAACAATTCAGCATATAGAATAAAACATAAGTCGGAATAACTTTTAAATAACCTAATCTGGAATCCCTACTAGACTTGTAATCCGGAATATGCTTAAAAACCTAATTCGGATTCTAGGATAGAAACCCAATTCGGAATACTTGAATAAGGACCTAAGTCGGAATGTCAAATAAACATGTAATCCAGAATAGGTCAAATGACCCAATTCGGAATGCAGATTTGTGAAGTAATTCGCAAAGAACACCTAAAATCTAATTTGGAATATCACACCAAACGTAATTCGGAATCCCACAAGACAGACCTAATTCGGAATGCTGTTGAAATGATTAATTCGGAATAAAAAACAATGTGTAATTCGGAAAGTGTGTAAAGTATGCTATTCGGAATAAATGAAGTATTAATAGTTCGGAATAAGGGTTTTGCAAGTCGGAATAAGAAAATTTGTTCGGATTAATCTAAAAATAAGCTAAAACCAAATAAGCATTTAACCAAAATCAAACCAAACTAATATTAGAAAAACTAAATAAGCCACAAAAAAAACTCTAAAAACACCAAATAATCAAAATTAATAAATCAACTTTTAAAAGATTAAACTATTAAAACCACTTAATTAAAAACATGACAAACACATATTAATCAATAAGCACAATAAGCAAATACCATCAAACACATAAAAACAATAAGAACAATCAAATAAGCACATTAGTTAAACAACTAACAAGATTAAACAAACTACATGATTAATCAAACCAAATAATAAATTTCAAAAACAAGAAAGGAAGAATGCGAATGATTATAAAAAGCTTGAAATTAAGATGAAGATTAAAAATTCAAAAATACAAGATTAAGATGAAAAGCTTGAAAACATAAAAGAAAAACTAGAGAGATAAAGTAATTAACCTACTCCTAAAAATGAATTAAACTAACTAATGATACAAAATGAAGGATTAACAGACTATTTATAGGAGGAGGGATGTGTGTTATTGCTTCCTTCTTTCTCTTTATCTTCTCGTCTTTTTAATTAATCCGTCTTTCTCGACTTTGTCTCGGGATTTGTCGAATGATAAAATGAACTCGTCTTCTAATTTTCTTCTTTATTAGACTTGGTTCTTCGACTTCGTTAAACTTCCGTCTTTAGTCTTTTTCTTCGATAAATACTTAGAATAGGCCTTTGACTTCCGTTCTTTTTGCACTCTTGATCTTTTGACTTCGTCTTTTGTCTTTTTCTTCGATAAAAGCCCGTGAAAGCCTGTGTTTGCTTCCTTTTTCATATTTTTGTCTTAAAACACAAAAAAAACACAAACCACGCATAATTCTGCCTTTTACGACATTTGGTCTCGTTTTTATTATATTTAAGTGGTAAAAAGGATATGTGTTTTCACACTTATTAAATCCCCTACACTTGACCATTGCAATGACCTCATGCAATGCATTAGTTACAAAGCAACATTTACATTCTCCATCATAATTAACCCGCATTGGCCTTTATTAAATATTAGACACTAAGGAAACTAAACAGATAGAAAATTACAAAAAGTTTGAAGGAAGAACTAGTAAAAATATCTAAGACTTACATTTGGGTTTTTGGTGTCATGAATGTTTATCACCCTCAAGTTTCACGTTCCCCATACCAAGCTTAAAAACAAAATCATTGTTTTATAAGTTAGTAAAGCTAACACTTACTCATGTGGCTCAATTATTCCACTTAGACCCCCTTATTCCTATGTATATCTCTTATATTTTATTATTGTCTTGAATGATCACGAGGATGCATTGTTGACTTATTTCGATAGTTTATTAGGCCGAAAATAAAGTAGCACGATTTAATCAATAGTTAGCTAAAGGACAATATCTTTTAAAACTGCTTATCGAAACCTCATAAACTTCATATCTTGGCATAACTCGTTTCACAATTTGAGACCTTTCTAAGATCGATATTTGGCATTGACTTCATACTTCAAATATTGAGAGACGTTTTTGAAATAATGGTCTTCTCTTAATAATAGGAATTTCTTCACCTGATGTTTTTGAGATATTCTTCAAACTTGGACCACGACTTCTTCATTTTTCTCCAATATTTATTTGGGATTTTGATATACAACGATTCCCCTCCTTTTCGGACTTGGATCTATTTATCCTCATACCTTGTTAGGGTCTTTTCGGATAGACTTCTCCATGATATTTATGGGAGTAATTGCTTCTCGTCGTGTGTATCGATACTTCATATTGATTTTTGAATAATGATTCTTCACATCATCTTGGATATTTAGAAACAAAGTGTAGCCCTCATGCCTTGTTAGGGCCTTTTTGGACTCACCAATCATCGCATTCCGCTTCAATAAGTTATGCCTTGGCTATAAACTCTAATTAATCCCAAGCAACTTTTAAACGATCTTGGGCTAGAAGCTAAGTAACTTTTTAAATTGTACAACGTTTTTTATTGCAATTATTTATTAACAAGCGATATGAGAAAAAGCTCATAATTAACTCACATAAATTCATGAAAGAATACAAAACATATATTTTACTCTATCATCTCTCGTTCTCCACAGTTTAAAATCTTAAGGAATGGGACTCGTGGATGCTTAGCCTACTAAACCAATTAAGGTCCATATGGTTAAGGATACTAGCTAGAGTAAACTTGGATAAGTAAACTCGGGTTGAGTCAAAATACTCACGACGGGCCTAATACATCAAAGACATCTAAACTCATTAAAACCATTTTATTTAAATAATTACGAAGAAAGAAAATAACAATAACAAAGGAAAATACTACTAGGCCAAAATAGATAAAAAAAAATTTGAAAAATGTCGTAAAATCAATTTTCCGGTTAAAATGAGGCCAAATTCATGGAAAAGCCCACTTAACTTTGATAGAAGCCGCCCCTACACTTAATATAAACATTGTCCTCAATGTTTAAGCATGTGGAAGTAAAATCCCATACACTTAGGACATTGAGCACGTTGTTTAAATCTTGCTAAGGAAGAGACAACTAAAGTGATTCCTATTTCAACATAAATGATAAAATAGTGAATCAAAAGTTTAGGATAGAACCGGGAAGACGGGTACACGGAATTACGGGTCGTCAAAAGTCATCAAAAGTGGATATTTGAAAGCACCAATCCCTGCACATCATAAGAAAGAAAACAACAAACACATACTAGGGTGTCCCCCTACACTTATTATGAAAATGGATAAAAAGCATAGATCATCGGGTTGCCTCCCGAGAAGCTCTTGTTTTTGTTCACCGAGTCACGAGCCTGACTCGACCTTGAGTACTATGGTTTGAAGCTCATAAAAGAACTTGAAGAAAACCCACCGGGGTCAAATACATGGTCCTCATCTATCAAGTAACACAAGCCTAAGGTGAAGAACACAAGACAAAGTAGAGTAGGCGAGGTTCCCTTAAGCAAAAGTTGAGCACGGTGGTAGAAAGTATGGTGAGGTGAAAGCATAGCTCCATATTTTCCAAAAGTCTGTCCTTTTATTTCATTAGATGGATACTGAGATGGCTTAAAAACTGTGATACCCAGATCGAACACCTTTTCCTTTAGGGTAAAATAAGACTGACACTCCGTAGATCTTGAAGATTCGTCCATAAACCGCACAATCTCATCCGAAGAAGGTGGAAAGAGAGGTGTCAAAACATAAGTACTACGGATGTTGGTGTCGTCCGGTGTCTTCTCCTTTGAAAGTGGTTTCTTAACATCCGAAGGAGGGTAGAGACAATAATCAAAATCCAAAGGAGGAGAATCATGCTCGTTAGGAAAATAAGTATTGAGAAAGTTGGCGAAATCTTCCTCAAAAGAGTAATCCTCTAAAGTAGTATCAAGATTTGTTGGTGGAGGATCCTCATTAAAAATAGGAGCAAAATCATCTTTAAAAGACACAACACTTGGAGAATCACTCGAAAGAGTGTCAACATCATCAAAGTCATCATAAGTCGGCATGCCTTCATACTCAGAAGTAAGATCATCATAATCATCCAAATCGGAAAGAGAATCATCATCATATTCATCATAGTTTGATGGAGTATCCAAATCGGGAAGAGAATCATTAGGATCGTCCACATGGTCTTGAAAAAGTGGATTATCATAGAAAGTCTCGATAAAAGGATTGTTGTGTAGCACAGAATCATCAAGCTTTGGACTTTCCAAAGGAGTTGTAATAAGCTCGTCTTGAAGCACATCAATCCTTTTCGTCGATTCTTTTCCATTTGATTTTCTTGTAATCTTCCCCATCTTAAAAACTTGTTGATCATTCCCGACCCTTAGAATTATCTCACCTTCGGCAACATCAACTAAAGCTTTTCCGGTTCTCAAGAATGGTCGTCCAAGTATTAACAGAATACGAGGATCCATCTCATAATCAACAACAACAAAGTCAACCGGAAAAGTGAAGGTACCAACTTTAACAAAAACATCTTCGGCAATACCAACGGGGTAAGCGAGAGTTCGATTTGCTAGCTCAAGAGTCATACGGGTTGGTATAAGATCGGGTAATGAAAACTTCTTCCAAACACTTAATGACATTAAATTGATACTAGCCCCGAGATCGGCTAAGTCAGTACAATCTTTGATTTGGGAAAATGTACAAGGTAGCACAAAACGACCGGGATCTCCAAGTTTCTCTGGAAGTTCTTTGAGAAGGACTGCAGAGCAATTTTCATTTAAGCGAGTATTGACAAATTCAGCCATCTTTTCCTTCTTACTAAGCAATTCCTTGAATGCTTTAACAAATTTTGGCATTTGGACAAGTGTTTCAACAAGGGTAATGTTAAAGTTCATTTGGGAGATCATCTTCAAATAAGAAGTAACTTGAGCATCCTCTTTAGTGAGCAATTTGCACTTGTCTAACCAATAAGTATAAGGAATATTAGGTTTAGGTGGTGTAGGTGTAGAAGGTAAAGGTTGATATGTTCAAGGTTGAGAAGTTGAAGGGTTTTTCTTGGGTACTTCTTTAGTAAGAGGTAGAGACGGTAATGGAGAACTAGTACTAGGCGTGGTAGTAGGAGGGATAAATGGGGGTGGAGGAAGTGTAGATGGAGTAACTGAGGGAGGGATAGATGGTCCTACTAAAGTTTCTCCATTGCGTGTAGTAATAGCACTCACATTAGCTCTAGGGTTCGTTTCAGTTGTAGAAGGAAGAGGGACGAAGGGCTTGAAACATTTGAACGAATTTTCTATCCGTGGACTCTTGCATTTCTTTCATGGTTTGCTCATGAACTGTTAATTTTTGTAGAACCAAGTCCATTTGCGGATGAGGTAAATTGAACCCTGGTTGTTGAAAACCTTGGTTTGGATAGTGGTTGTATGGTGGAAACCTTGAGGATTAAAACCTTGGTTTTGAAAGCCTTGATTTTGCATTTGATAATTTCCTTCGTTCCCTTCACATTTGCAATTTGTTGAAAAGTAGCTTGTGGTGGCCCTTGGTGGTTTTGGGTGGGTGGGTGTGGTCTTTGTTGAAAACCGGGTGGAGCCAAGTAATTCGTCGAGTCATAGGACAAGTGATTAACATCGACATTTGGCTTGAAATGAACCCTCTCCGTGTTGTTGAAAGCATACACTTACTGGTGAGATTGATCATAAGCCTTATCACAATTAGCATAAGAGTGTGACCCACCACATGTTTCACAAGTGATATTAAGGGCATTAACATGTTGATTAGGATTATCTCTTAAAGCAAGTTGTTTCACTATTGAAGTAAGCTCCTTAATTTGATTAGTCACCTCACTGTCACTACACTAGCCATTGTAGCCCTTACACTATTGGTTTGGACTTTGGCTTTGTTTTCAATGATTGCCCAAGCCTCATTAATTGATTTCACAAGAATATTACCCCCCGAAACACTATTTAGTGAATCTTTGTCATTCATACTTAATCCATTAAAAAAAGTATTAATTTGATGCACTTTAGTAAAACCGTGTTGTGGACACTTTCTTAAAAGTTCCTTAAAACGATCCCAAGATTCACTAAACGTCTCACCATAATTTTGTTCAAAGTTAATAATGTCATTTCGCAAAGCGGTAGTACGCGAGGGTGGAAAGAAGTAATTGATAAATTTGGTCTCTAGGTCCGCCCATGTTGTAATACTTTAGGGTTGTTCCTTATCAAGCCAAGTCCGGGCTTGTCCCACGAGAGAGAAAGGAAAGTGGAGCAAACGAATTGCCTCTTGTGAGACCACAATGTATTTCACGGTATTGGTTAAGTGGACAAACCTTTTGATGTGATCGTGAGGATCATAATGAGTGCGGCCCCAAGAAAGGTGTTGCGGAAACGATTTGAATAAAACCGGTTTTGAGCTCGAAGTTGTTGGCGTCAATAGCCGCACCACAATCGTATCCTCGTTTCCTTCTACGTGTGATTGCAAGAGCTTGATCATTGGACGGTTATCCATTGTGTTAACAACAGGAGGCTCGATGATAACGGCTTGAATGGATTTCCTCCTTCGTGAACGGGTACGCATACACCAACAAAAGAAAATTATAGCAAAGAAATAGAAGAAATAAAGTTAACATGAAAAGAAAATATTTTTGGTGCAAAAATTTAGAAAATAAATGCTTTTTATAATTTTTTTAAATGTTTTTGGGTTTTAGAAATTTTTTATTTTTTTGGAATTTTTTAAAATTTTTAACTAAAAAATAACGTTCAAGAGTGAGCGGATTCCAAAATCCAACGCGTCTCTAAAAAAACCCGTTAATCTT
Organism: Glebionis coronaria; assembly: GCA_025667525.1. Taxonomy (NCBI): domain Eukaryota; kingdom Viridiplantae; phylum Streptophyta; class Magnoliopsida; order Asterales; family Asteraceae; genus Glebionis; species Glebionis coronaria. The sequence goes on from JANFOE010000135.1 coordinate 517,101, forward strand.
CACGAAAAGAGCCGACAGTGGCGCCATTTTAATAACTGAATTTATTAAAGTTTGTTTCTCTCGACTCGATTAGAATTGACAACGGGTTTAAGTGTTACTCAGTCGTTCTTGGTTAATGAAAAGAAAATGTCGTTATCTATTTTAATATAAAAATGAAAACTTTTAAAAATCAAAACTAAAATAAAGGAAATAAACAAATTTAGAACTTGACACAATGTAAAAATGAAAATAAAATAAAGAAAATCAATTTAAAATAAAGCTAAAAAAATTGGCGGGAAAATAAAAGATTTGAAAACAAGTCGAAATCAAGAACAAGATATTAATTCGGAATCTATGTTAAACAAGTAATTCGGAATAAATTTTAGCTCCTAATAATAACTGAATTTATTAAAGTTTGTTTCTCTCGACTCGATTAGAATTGACAACGGGTTTAAGTGTTACTCAGTCGTTCTTGGTTAATGAAAAGAAAATGTCGTTATCTATTTTAATATAAAAATGAAAACTTTTAAAAATCAAAACTAAAATAAAGGAAATAAACAAATTTAGAACTTGACACAATGTAAAAATGAAAATAAAATAAAGAAAATCAATTTAAAATAAAGCTAAAAAAATTGGCGGGAAAATAAAAGATTTGAAAACAAGTCGAAATCAAGAACAAGATATTAATTCGGAATCTATGTTAAACAATTAATTCGGAATAAATTTTAGCTCCTAATCCGGTATACAATCCGAAAACAATTTGGAATATAGAATAAAACATAAGTCGGAATAACTTTTAAATAACCTAATCCGGAATCCCTACTAGACTTGTAATCCGGAATATGCTTAAAAACCTAATTCGGAATCTAGGATAGAAACCCAATTCGGAATACTTGAATAAGGACCTATGTCGGAATATCAAATAAACATGTAATCCGGAATAGGTCAAATGACCTAATTCGGAATGCAGATTTGTGAAGTAATTCGGAAAGAACAACTAAAAGCTAATTCGGAATATCACACCAAACATAATTCGGAATCCCACAAGACAAACCTAATTCGGAATGCTGTTGAAATGATTAATTCAGAATAAAAAACAATGTGTAATTCGGAAAGTGTATAAAGTATGTTATTCAGAATAAATGAAGTATTACTAGTTCGGAATAAGGGTTTTGCAAGTCGGAATAAGAAAATTAGTTCGGATTAATCTAAAAATAAGCTAAAACCAAATAAGCATTTAACCAAAAATCAAACCAAACTAATTTTAGAAAAACTAAATAAGCCACAAATAAAAAACTCTAAAAACACCAAATAATCAAAATTACTAAAATCAACTTTTAAAAGATTAAACTATTAAAACCACTTAATTAAAAATATGACAAACACAAATTAATCAATAAGCACAATAAGCAAATACCATCAAACACATAAAAACAATAAGAACAATCAAATAAGCACATCAATTAAACAAGTAACAAGATTAAACAAACTACATGATTAATCAAACCAAACAATAGATTTCAAAAACAAGAAAGGAAGAATGAGAATGATTATAAAAAGCTTGAAATTAAGATGAAGATCAGAGATTCAAAAATACAAGATTAAGATGAAAAGCTTGAAAGCATGAAAGAAAAGCTAGAGAGATAAAGTAATTAACCTACTCCTAAAAATTAATTAAACTAACTAATGATACAAAATGAAGGATTAAAAGACTATTTATAGGAGGAGGGGATGTGGTGTTGTTGCTTCCTTCTTTCTCTTTGTCTTCTCGTCTTTTTAATTAATCCATCTTTCTCAACTTTGTCTCGGGATTTGTCGAATGATAAAATGAACTCGTCTTCTAATTTTCTTCTTTATTAGGCTTTGTTCTTCGACTTCGTTAAACTTCCGTCTTTTGTCTTTTTCTTCGATAAATCCTTAGAATACGCCTTTGACTTCCGTTCTTTTTGCACTCTTGATCTTTTGACCTCATCTTTTGTCTTTTTCTTCGATAAAAGCCCATGAAAGCCCATGTTTCCTTCCTTTTTCATATTTTAGTCCTAAAACACAATAAAAACACAAACCACGCATAACTCCGCCTTTTACGACAATAAACACACGTTTTGGTCTTGTTCTTATTATATTTAAGTGGTAAAAGGATAAGTGTTTTCACACTTATTAGAGTTAAAAAGTAAGTTAGAAGAAGCCATTAAAGCTAAGGAAAATGTAGGGCTTAAAATTGAAAAGTTTGAGAAGGCTAGCCAAACCCTAGAAAAATGTGTGAGTGAGCAAAGAGAACATGGGGACATGTCTAGGATTGAGATGAAAGAATATGGTGCTATCCCACCACTTGCTGGAAACTTTTATGGTGTCTTTAAAAAGGATCTTTCTTGGACTGGCAAACTAGAACTACATGAAAAGGAATTCATTCCTCCACCACGTGTGCTGAGTCCAGTTGAGGAATATAGGAAGAAAGTGACAGACCTATAACAATGGAAAGCAGCCAACACTTTTCTTTTTGTTAAGGGTGGACTGCTTAGTGAGAGTCCAGTTGAACCTAAACCCATTGTTGTGACCAACCCCACCACTGGTAAAACTATTAATATTGGCTCACCAACTAAAAGCAAACCTAGTGTTAAATATGCAGAAATGTATAGAAAACCTAGTTCACCTAGAGAAAGCCAGGGTAGTGTGAATGGGTTGGGATATAATTAGTTTATACCTAGGTTCGTGTCTGAAAAGGCTTGTTATACATGTGGGAGCTTTTCTCATTTGGCCTTTAACTATGTAAGTGGATATAAACAAGCCGCTGAAAATAGGCCACCCACTGTTAATCACAAACCTTTTGTCCACACAAGGCCACAAGCTGCTAGACCTGCTCCTTATTTCTCAAAAGCAGCTAATGCTCATGGTCAAAGACCCTTTCAAAAGACCAACACTTGGTCTAACAGACATTGGGTTCCTCTAGCAAACCCTAGTTTTACCGCTGACAGGAACAATCTATCTGCTGATAGGGAAAGACAAGCCGCTGACAATCCTAGATTTGGTACTTCTATGCCAAAACTAGATGTTGTAAGACCTTATGTTAGACCATATAAACAAAGATACTTGGTTAATAAGGGTTAAAGGTCTACGACATCATCCCACTTAACTTGGAAACCTAAACAAGAGCAAAACTCTAATTTTAATGGTATTTCAATGACTTGTAATAGATTTAAATATCTTGAGAAGGTCATTACTAGACCCATTAGAACTAATCGGATATTTAGGTCACAAAAGGATGAACATGGATTTGTGGTAAAGAATAAGACCACTCTAGTTGAACAACTAGATAGATCCAAGTCTGACACGGCTTGGATCTCCAAAGAAAACTAAATTGTTTTCTTTCTGAGCAAACTATCCAAAAGTAGGTTAATGATAAAGGATATTAGGATATTGGATGCTCAAGGAACATGCATTGTTGGTCTTTCCACTGTTATTATTTTTATCCACTGACATATTATCTCTACCCACTATCGTGGGAAAGGTAGCCTTTGTTGGTGTGTTTTTGTGGTTTTTGTCTAATGAAGGAAAATGGAGCTACATTAGGATGGATAAAGATTTGAAAATTTTTATTTATGATGGTTGGAATGTTTACATTCCTATCTTGAGATAAAAATTTGCTTCTTCACATATTATAATTTGTATGCTTCTGTTAAGGGGAGGTAAACCTTTAGGTTTTTGGGTACTCTTAGAGCACTCTTATCACATTTCTAGATTGTGTCCATTGGTGAGTGGGAGTTAGAAATCGTGAAGACTTTTTTTTTATGTAATTTTTGGAATTTCTAAACCTCGAGGCATTGTAGCTTGCACGTTTTTATTTAAACATGCATACTGCCAAGACATGACCTAGATTTGAGATTGGTCAGTTGGGAGACTTTGGGTATATGCTTGGGTTACCTGGGAATTTGCAAAGGTCTTATATGAATCTACTTTCTCTTTGGGGCATTTGTGACCAAAGGACTCTAGAGTTCATGTGTGTCTATCATGCTTTTGCATGAGTGTATGCATGAACAGTGTTTGTCACTCTTGCTTATTAGAGTCTAGTTAATTTCCTTATGATTATTACCTTTGTTTGTGTTTTAACTAAGGTTCTTTACTTTCTAATGTCCATTTTATGCTATGACATCCTAGGTGGTGTCATATATAAACTTCTTTATAGACCCAAAACGTTTCATCACCCTTTTACTTTTCAAGTTATGGGATATCTGAGAGCCTAATGATCATTGAGATGTTTTTCCTAGTGATTAACATCTAGTAGCAACAAAGATCACATTCATAAGGGTGACTAGTGTTATGGAGATGGCTGAGACTATTGGCACTAACTTTAATGCAGGTCAAGATAGTCTTATCATCAGTAAGTCCATCCCCATGTCCTATGAATCAACATTGAGGATTCATGTCCCGAATGTGGATGAGGACAGTATGAAACCTTTGACATTAATGGAATTGACGAAAATCTATAGCAAAATGTAGAACTTGTACAAAATTTTCAAGGATCAATGTTTTGAACTTATAGACTTGTTGTTTTAGAAGTTGATGCAAGGAGGACATTCTTGGTTCAGTCCTTTGATATTGATCTTGGAGAGGAGTCTTAAAAAGGGGAGGAGCAATCGAATTTGAGTGGCAAAAGTTATAAAGAAGGCTCCATTGACTCTACAAGTATGATAGAGGTAGCAGATGTTCTTACAGGTTTGAAGAAGCTATGGAGTTGTCTATTTCTATGAGAATATGGGGAGTTGAGAATTAGTTGAGAGTTCAGCACAAATTTGAAGGTCGACTACACCAGTGATATGAGTGTTGACTTTTGATTCACACCTAAATTCAGGGATAGAGCATGTTTATAAGAATCCTCTTTGTATGTTTTATTTTATTCAGAAACTTGATAGTTAGAGTAAATATCAAGTTTAGGGGAGGATTGTTAGGAATAAAATTATCTAAGTCATGTGGCCGTTGACAAAGAGATTTTATACGCTGACAAGTACAATCAAGGCGCTGACAGGTGAGACACTGATAAGAATTATCAAGGTGCTGACAAGAAGAATCTTAACACAAAGACAAGGACTAAATATGCCAATGATGAATTCTTCAAGCTGGTAGACAAAATATGAAGATAAGAATTCAGAATATATTCTTAATGTTTAAAATATTTCGTCAATACGTTATTTTCTATGTTTATCTTGTATATCTTCCTAAAATAGTTAATTCTAGCTTTTTGTACAAGGCTCCGTAGTGTATAAAAGGAGACCTTAGGGTTAGCCATAAGATATATCTTTCACATACTTTTCCTACACTTTCTGTTCATCTTTGATATATCAATTGATTGAAGTTTGATAATCATCTTGTTATTTTGTTCTTTCTTCTAAGTATTAGTTTCCCCATAATACTTAGATTGTCGAATACATAAAGTTTCTCTACGTCTTACTCTTGATTTATCTCGATAATATAAAGCTAGTCGATCTAAATTTGGGATCAACAAGAATTGTGGAATCCATTATTCATGGATTGATTAAGCTTACTAGGAACGTATCTTGTTCATATGTGATTAGCATAGCGGAATTGAACAAAACACATAAACAAGGTGTTTAAGAAACAACAAGATAAATTCCTACCAATGATTACTTGTATTAATATCAAACGATTAAAACTAATAACCCTAGGCATGTATACATTAATCCCACGCCTAGAACAAGAACACACTTTAGGTTTACATTGTAAATTATGAGATAATGAAAACCTACGCCTGTGTATTCTTTATATAATATAATACAAGACTTTTCTCACAAGTAAACTTTAATTATATTAGAAGTCCCTCTATCTTTTTCTAATAAGTCCTCCTTGTTGTAAAGCTTGATATTTTCATATAAGCCCTTCTTGTTTCATTATTCTTGTTTTGTCTCATCAAATTAATTCCCAACAATCTTTCCCTATTTGATGATGACAAAATCAATCTTCAAATCTTGATCTTTCACGAATGAAACAAGCTTCCCCTTAATGTAAGATTTCTTATAAAACATATCACCACCTAAAATAAAGTTGTATACCTTGATCTTTGAATCTTCTTCCCCTTTTTGTCTCATCCAATAGGGGTCTTCTAAAGATAAACAACTAATAAATGCTTCCCCTTAAGTGGTGCATGTAAATGAATCACGAACCATGTAGACTCTAATTGTAGATTACGAATGAAGAAAAATGAATATAACATATTTGTTGAAGAAGTGGAATCTCCCAAGCTTGTACCTTATATCTTGCATTATCCATGTGACGTCGAACTTATATTGACAGGGAGAAATATAAGAAGACCTTGATCTCTTTGTCAAAATCGTCATCTTTTTATGAGACACTAAGCACGATAATGTAACTCCTTCAAGTGATAGCAATGTAGATGGCATTGCTAGATATGACAAGTCTCTGTCACCAACAATGTAAGCATGAACAAGTTATCTTTAAAGTCAGTGAATGGCACTCACGACTAAAAGATATGATAAGTCACAAACCTGAAAAAAACAACTCCACCACCAAATAAGCAATAATCAATCGTCTTCATCGAAACCTCCAATTTGCAATGAAAATCATCTAAGAACAATATCATCCTCTTGTTTATGAAACTGCTGCATCTGTCGACGTACTGCTTCTAATCCAAGTTGGTAAGTAACCGCAAGGTTAGCCTTGTCACATAATCAAATAAAACTTTATTGTATCAAACACAATCTTCAAAAACGAGCCATAAAATTTAAACAGATAATTCGGTCCGAGATCTGAGTCACCAAATATATCTTCTGTATGTATTGACTGATATCGGACAATACTTGTCAGCGCTTACAAACCTTATATCAGACAACACGCTGTCAGTGTCTAAATTACAACGTGTCAGCGTATTCTTTATCATTGTGTGTTTTATTCTTGTCAGTGGCTCGGCTCAGCCACTGACACCATCTATGGATACGACATTCTTGACAGCAGGAAAATAATAAATAATAACAGCGACTAGAATATTACCCACTGTCTAACCATGTATACCATGAACCACTTTTTTTCTTGTTTTCGTACTTCTTTCAAATATGTTTCTCTTCAATATCTTGTCACGTCACTTTCCAAAGCAAAAACAATCTCCTATCTTTTGTAGTAAGTAACGTTTTGTCCCTCTCTACTTTAAAAAGAATATTACCCCACATTCTTATCTATTGGTTGTTGTCACATGTTTTCCCTTCTGCTCTTTAATACGTCCCTTCATAAAATAATATTTATGAATCAATTGAACCACAAGAACAGTACGACCTACAGCAAGCATCCTTGGCAGTTTCGTTCCTTCAATACATACTTCCTTTGTGCCACGATTTCCATTTAATTTTCTTGCAAACCTTGGGACCACTCCTTGCGTCCTGCTCCACCATGTTTACCTCGACCATCATCAATAAAAAACATGCCTTTTTTTATACAAAAGTTGCGTCCCTTTATAACCCCACGTGCACAGATTGACTTTCCACATAAAATATACCCATGTGATGATCATCTAAACCTATATATCTCTTTTGGAATATATTCACGTGAAGGAACATACTTAACTCATACAAATACAACATTGGCCCACAATACTTCACGTGATATACCAATGTGAAAACCATCTTTTTGCCTTAAAACCATTCGCTATTGTTTATCAATACGTGAAACTTTAAACAATTCAATTGCAGCATACGTCCAACTGCTTGCTAATATATCTTGGCAAACAATTCTTGTTCCGTACAGTAGCAATAAAGAAACCATGAGCCCCTGGGATCAGCAGCTTTACACCATCACGTGAACAGTTCTTGTATACAGCTACATAACCAGATCTAGGGTTTAGAGAATCAAACTTCACGACAGCACTAATCATCGAACCACAACAGCTTTACCAGCATCAGTAGATCACATAACCAATGCAACAACAAATCTATTCCCTGCTTCCTTATTAAAACTAGATCTAGGGTTCTTTAAAACCCTAATTCCAGAATTTAAAAATCAACTTTGGTTGAAATCTAGTTCATTCATGTGTTTAACAGCCACAAATCTCTCACTTTTCTGCTTTAAAGTCGATCTACGGTTTAAGGGATAAAACCCTAAATCTTATTTAATAAAAACAAAAACAGAAAATTGAAAAATCTTTCTCTGCAGCAACATACTACAAGCTATAACTTTTTATTGAGAGCTTAACTCGCAGATTGCTCCGGTGAAATCCAAGACACATATACTGAGAACCTCCAAAAAAATTTCGCGACGATTCAATGGTGAACGAAGGAGATATCGCTCTTTGAAAACGGCTGCGCAGTGAGATCCGAACATAAAATCATAGACGGATTTTATCCTTTTTCTACGTTCTTTGACTCAACACCTTGTTGATCCTAGTATCGAGAGCCACCCACTCTGATACCAATTGTGGAATCCATTATTCATGGATCGATTAAGCTTACTAAGAATGCATCTTGTTCATATGTGATTAGCATAGTGGAACTGAACAAAACACATAAACAAGGTGTTTAAGAAACAACAAGAAAAATTCCTACCAATGATTACTTGTATTAATATCAGACGATTAAAAAAAATAATCCTAGGTGTGTATACATTAATCTCACTCCTAGAACACGAAGACACTTTAGGTTTACATTATGAATTATGAGATAATGAAAACATACGCCTGTGTATTCTTTATATAATAGAATACAAGACTTTTCTTACAAGAAACTTTAATTACATTAGAAGTTCCTCCATCTTTTGCTAATAAGTCCTCCTTGTTGTATGATAGGTCTTCATATTCTTGTAAAGCTTGATATTTGCATATAAGCCCTTCTTGTTTCATTATTCTTGTTTTGTCTCATCAAATTAATTCCCAACACGTGTTTGGATTATATATCTTTTGACGGAATGAATGAATGAATGGATGTTTTTTTAAAATGACTCTTTTGAGCCGTTTTCTATATTTGTGTGAATGTATCATGTAAGTAACACCCAAGGACCCTTCCACTGAAATGACCCATAATTTGGGTGTTACACCCGAGTTGTCACATCACCCCCTCCTAATCGAAATCTCGTCCCGATATTTACTCTCAACTCAAACTCATTCTCAGCAAACAAATGGGGATACATATCCCTTATAAAACCTTCACGTTCAAACGTGAACTCAGTTTATACTAAAACAAATTTCAACCAACAACACATGAGCCTTAACCGTCCTCGAGGAAGCTTATCAAACCCGTAGAGTTATATAGCCAATCTAACTAAATATCACAACTCATCAAATAAGAACTGTCTTGAAACCAAGTTAGGAGCCGCCACATAACTCGACGTGTTTGAAACTATCACCCGGATTTCAGACTTACTCATAAATACTATAGAAACTAGAAGGAGCAGGGGGGGGGGGGTTTACTAGTTTCTCTTGATTATGGTCCTAATTAAGATACTTTCAGTTAGGTTTGTCCCAACATTACCTTTTTCCTTAAAACTAGTTTCATAGTTGTTAGGTTTAATTCTAATGCATTAACAATATCTAGTGATAACGAAATGCAATGTAAGAATGAAAGTAGATAGTAAGGAAAGAAACAACCTAAGGTGCGACACCAAGATTTATATTCTAACACCCCCAATTTACATTGCATAACGGAAATACACAATTGGGTGCTAGACATAAGCATCATCACACAAGGTATATTGAACGACTTAAAAGAAACACGTTTACTCATAAAATATAAATAAGTTTTCACACATTGTCTAAAACATAATTTCAACCCATAATGTACTAAAACAACACTAGAGTAAATCGTTTAGTCCCCACGGATCTCGACCACCAAACCAACAAGTTTCAATACAGTACACAACATTTAACAAATTGTTCAACAGTAAAAAGGATAAAGATTGTTTTAGACAAACAAACTTCAAAAGCCAACCCACAACATCCACAGCAAAGCTCCGCTATCAATCACCTTCGATTGCCTGAAACACATGCTAAAACGAGTCAACAATAATGTTGAGCGAGTCCATAGGTTTATCATATCACATTTCAACACAAGAAGAAAATCAATCATAATCATTAATAGAATTGTCGTACATACAATCTATTTCAAGGCAACACATTGTATTTAAGCTCATGACACCGAACCCTTAACTAATTAGTCACCCACGCCAAATGCCAGCATGACTAGATAAAAACCATTGCCCCTCTAGAGTATCAGTTGCTAAATATACCCAAATCTCATTCTCGTAGATTATCCTTCCCAGAGGTTACTCAACGTAATGCCCTGGTCTCAGATAGGGTGGTCAACCCAATAGTACTATCATTCGAATAAGCGGCTATTCCCAACTCACAACATCAAGTCAGGACATCAAGTCAGAACATAGTTAACGGTTCATGAATTACGGGTCTTTAGCAACAAGGTACTCAATACAATGTAAACAACATAGGCAACATTCGAGTCCAACAATTACTCATGACTTGTGTTCATTTATTTTCAAATAGCATGTATCCCCATCGCGGGTATTAAAACATTTATTAGCTAGCATGAAAAGCGAGGCTACAGACTCACCTTAGTATAAGAGACCTAGTAAGATGATCGTCGATGATAGAGAATGCCTTTCAAACACGAGAACCGCTACCTATCAAATAAGGCACGTTCATTAATAATGACTCGAGAAATATATCATACATAAGAATATCAAATTCAAACTCATAAAATCAAGACAAACTCGAGAGAAAACGATACAAATAATACTATTACACTCTTCTACAAATCTACTTTACCATTTTATACTCTTGACAAAATCCGTCGGCACATACCATATGTACTAGCTCATTTACCCCACTTAGACTCGTCAAACGTTTATGAAACGACTCGAGGAAATAACTTACTATCTATAGAAATTCCTCTAACAAGTTTATCAAATGACTTTACTTTTAAAGTTCCTTACCCGACTCATTTCGAACTACGAAAACCGGACAGTTTTACGTTATCGACTCATACAACCGTTTTAACTTCCATAAACGACTCCATTTACAAAACCGACACTTAGGTTTGAAATTAGACTCACCCTCTAGGGTTTACACTTATTCATCAGTATGTGAATCATTTCAAAATTCAATCTATAGTCCCCAAGATTCGATCCAAATATCGACAACAACTATATGTCGTGCCGATATACTCGTCTCCCGGTACACAAAAAATCAAACTATCATAACTTCGCGCTCGTTAGGAGCTAAAAGCTCTACTTTATATCAAATAGAAGCTAATCGAATTCTCTACAACCTTATGCAATTAGTTAAGCCTAAATAAAATCATAAGGTACCCGAAAATTCTCTTTTTCCCACTGATCTAAATCACCCTTCTAAAACTTGCATGAAATCATGTTTTTAGCTAAAACCAACCATAGTTATGATCATCCCATATCCCTAATACTAACATATCTCAACCATAACACTTGTACCATCTTCAAAATCAAAATCAAGTTTTTAAGAAAACTTTAGCATGAAAACCTTTTGATCATCACAAAAACCACATGCATGAGCATGGTTTTGACCTACCAACCTAAAAAAATGAAACATCATGCATGTACCCAAATTTGATATCAAAATGATCTCCTTACAATTCTAAGAATGGGTCTTGTGCTATTTTGGATTAGATCAAAGTAAATTTTAAGAGAAAATTGATCAAAGTGAGCTAGGGGTGACGGCATGGAGTATAGAGAGAGAAGGGGTTTGTTTTTCTAGTTTAGTGGATACTATGTGTATGTTAGGTGAATTTTAGGCTTATATATGGTGGTGGAGGGACCATTTTTGTCAATTTGCAATAATTGTGGTCTAACATGTAAATAGTTAGCTTAAAAGCAGGAAATGACTATTAGTCAATTTTGAAAATATTCACGGGGCTCGGGTTTCATATAAATAATTTTCAAAAGTTAAAACGTACCTCAAATTGAATAATATCGACTCCCGACTCGACTTAACACGTCATTTAAATGAAAACATCAAAAACCGACAAACATCGAACAACCGACAATAAAATATAAAATATTAGGCATCCATCGACATCACGCTTGCTAATACTCCTTATACTTATTAAATATATAATATAAGTCTTCTAACATCGGTTTAAACGTAAACCTCCAAAAATAAAAATCATCCAAAGTCATCAAGAATTTAAAAAATATTCGTAAAGTAAGATTAAGCAATGACCTCGGTTTCAAGTTATCACATATAGTGGTTCGGCAATGAAGCTATATCCTCGTTCCTACTCCACTCCTCGAGTACACCTTACTCGAGATTTCCACTATATCTACAAGCTCCCTTCTTGGCAGAGAAAACCTTACAACGTCGCTTACATTATTTTCCGACACTAAGCTAAATGTCGAGACCTAATCTTAGCTAGGAACAATCTAAAAACGTCACCTATTTCACCAATTTCTAACACAAGGCTAAATGTAGAGTTCTAATCGAAATCTAGAACCAATCTTTGTCGCCCATCTTCTTTTCCGACACAAGGCTAAGTGTCAAGTTCTAATCGAAAGCTAGAACCAATCTTTACAACTCTTCACTTTGTAGTTAAGTGAGAACTCACAAGACACATACACACATCACTTTGTAGTTTAGTGAGAACTAAAACACAAGACTTATGACAACTCAATAAGACATATCTAAGTATACACATGTAGCTTGGATCCATAAAAGACAAATCCAAGTATACACATATACAATGGATTTACACAATACTAGTCCAAGTATTTACAAATACATTGGATTAACACAATACTAGTCCAAGTATACACAAATACATTGTATCTACACAAGACTAATCCAAGTATTCACAAATACATTGGATTAACACAACACTAATCCAAGTATACAAAAATACATTGGATCTACACAAGATTAAAATATAAAATGATGAACATGACTAGATCTAAGGAAGGATGATCTTCATCAAGGCTTCATCTTTAATCACATCTCAAATGTGTGAGTGATCTTCTCTTTGGACAAGTAAAAAAGGATATCAAGAGGATAATCATAAGTAGACATACTTAATAAATTAAGTGATCATTTACTAATGATTGAAGAACATAGAAATAAGATAAGAGGCTGAAAGATTTTGTCCCAAAGGTTCTTGGAATATTAAAATTTGATCCACTATTTATAGGAGACAAAAACTAACGGATCTCTGGGCGCGGTTCCTTAACTGTAGTGTGGTTCAATACTGAAATCGAACCGCATAGATTTTTGGGGAACTGCCTAAAGTAGACTACGCTCCTTTTTTTAGTTTAGCGGGGAAATGTTATATGAGGTATATTCTACCTTCAAAGGATTTCAGACTTACTCATAAATACTATAGAAACTAGAAGGAGCAGGGGGGGGGGTTAATAGTTTCTCTTGATTATGGTCCTAATTAAGATCCTTTCAATTAGGTTTGTCCCAACATTACCTTTTTCCTTAAAACTAGTTTCATAGTTGTTAGGTTTAATTCTAATGCATTAACAATATCTAGTGACAATGAAATGCAATGTAAGAATGAAAACATAAGTAGATAGTAAGGAAAGAAACAACCTAAGGTACGACACCAAGATTTATATTCTAACACCCCCAATTTACATTGCATAACGGAAATACACAATTGGGTGCTAGACATAAGCATCATCACACAAGGTATATTGAACGACTTAAAAGAAAGACGTTTACTCATAAAATATAAATAAGTTTTCTCACATTGTCTAAAACATAATTTCAACCCATAATGTACTAAAACAACACTAGAGTAAAGCGTTTAGTCCCCACGGATCTCGACCAGCAAACCAACAAATTTCAGTACAGTACACAACATTTTAACAAATTGTTCAACAGTAAAAAGGATAAAGATTGTTTTAGACCAACAAACTTCAAAAGCCAACCCACAACATCCACAGCAAAGCTCTGCTATCAATCACCTTCGATTACCTGAAACACATGCTAAAACGAGTCAACAATAATGTTGAGCGAGTCCATAGGTTTATCAAATCACATTTGAACACAAGAAGAATATCAATCATAATCATTAATAGAATTTTCGTACACACAACCTATTTCAAGGCAACACATTGTATTTAAGCTCATGACACCGAAGCCTTAACTAATTAGTCACCCACGCCAAATGCCAGCATGACTAGATAAAAACCATTGCCCCTCTAGAGTATCAGTTGCTAAATATACCCAAATCTCATTCTTGTAGATTATCCTTCCCAGAGGTTACTCAACGTAATGCCCTGGTCTCAGATAGGGTGGGCAACCCAATAGTACTATCATTCGAATAAGCGGCTATTCCCAACTCACAACATCAAGTCAGAACATCAAGTCAGAACATAGTTAACGGTTTATGAATTTAGGGTCTTTAGCAACAAGGTACTCAATACAATGTAAACAACATAGGCAACATTAGGGTCCAACAATTACTCATGACTTATGTTCATTTATTTTCAAATAGCATGTATCCCCCTCGCGGGTATTAAAACATTTATTAGCTAGCATGAAAATCGATGCTACAGACTCACCTTAGTATAAGAGACCTAGTAAGATGATCGTCGATGATAGAGAATGCCTTTCAAACACGAGAATCGCTACCTATCAAATAAGGCACGTTCATTAATAATGACTCAAGAAATAAATCATACATAAGAATATCAAATTCAAACTCATAAAATCAAGACAAACTCGAGAGAAATTGATACAAATAATACTATTACACTCTTCTAAAAATCTACTTTACCATTTTATACTCTTGACAAAATCCGTCGGCACATACCATATGTACTAGCTCATTTACCCCACTTAGACTCGTCAAACGTTTATGAAACGAGGAACTAACTTACTATCTATAGAAATTCCTCTAACAAGTTTATCAAATGACTTTACTTTTAAAGTTCCTTACCCGACTCATCTTCGAACTACAAAAACCGGACAGTTTTACGTTATCGACTCATACAACCGTTTTAACTTCCATAAACGACTCCATTTACAAAACCGACACTTAGGTTTGAAATTAGACTCACCCTCTAGGGTTTACACTTATTCATCAGTATGTGACTCATTTTAAAATTCAATCTATAGTCCTCAAGATTCGATCCAAATATCGACAACAACTATATGTCGTGCCGATACTCGTCTCCCGGTACACAAAAAATCAAACTATCATAACTTCGCGCTCGTTAGGAGCTAAAAGCTCTACTTTATATCAAATCGAAGCTAATCGAATTCTCTACAACCTTATGCAATTAGTTAAGCCTAAATAAAATCATAAGGTACCCTAAAATTCTCTTTTTCCCACTGATCTAAATCACCCTTCTAAAACTTGCATGAAATCATGTTTTTAGCTAAAACCAACCATAGTTATGATCATCCCATATCCCTAATACTAACATATCTCAACCATAATACTTGTACCATCATCAAAATCAAAATCAAGTTTTTAAGAAAACTTTAGCATGAAAACCTTTTGATCATCACAAAAACCACATGCATGAGCATGGTTTTGACCTACCAACCTAAAAAAATGAAACATCATGCATGTACCCAAATTTGATATCACAATGATCTCCTTACAATTCTAAGGATGGGTCTTGTGCTATTTTGGATTAGATCAAAGTAGATTTTAAGAGAAAATTGATCAAAGTGAGCTAGGGGTGACGGCATGGAGTATAGAGAGAGAAGGGGTTTGTTTTTCTAGTTTAGTGGATACTATGTGTAAGTTAGGTGAATTTTAGGCTTATATATGGTGGTGGAGGGACCATTTTTGTCAATTTGCAATAATTGTGGTCTAACATGTAAATAGTAAGCTTAAAAGCAGGAAATGACTATTAGTCAATTTTGAAAATATTCACGGGGCTCGGATTTCATAAAAATACTTTTCAAAAGTTAAAACGTACCTCAAATTGAATAATATCGACTCCTGACTCGACTTAACACGTCATTTAAATGAAAACATCAAAAACCGACAAACATCGAACAACCGATAATAAAATTTAAAATATTAGGCATCCATCGACATCACGCTTGCTAATACTCCTTATACTTATTAAATATATAATATAAGTCTTCTAACATCGGTTTAAACGTAAACCTCCAAAAATAAAAATCATCCAAAGTCATCAAAAATTTGAAAAGTATTCGTAAAGTAAGATTAAGCAATGACCTCGGTTTCAAGTTATCACATATAGTGGTTCGGCAATGAAGCTATATCCTCGTTCCTACTCCACTACTCGAGTACACCTTACTCAAGATTTCCACTATATCTACAAGCTCCCTTTTTGGCAGAGAAAACCTTACAACGTCGCTGATTGTAGTGTTTTACTACTCTTTAGGAAAAGAGCGTAAATAGCGGTAAGTATCGAACAAATGACTTTAAGAAAAATCAAGTGTTAATGACCCAATTACTTAAAAAGAGAGAAAGTTCGTTTCCCAAGGAGGTATATGTGTTGTGAGTTAACTTGTATTTATTTGAGATTAATATTGAGAAGAATGGGGATGGGAAGATGAAAAGACGGTTACGTTAAAATTAAACTACGACGTAAAAGACGAAAACGTAAAGTCGTAAAAACTACCCAAATTAAAAATTTTATACTAAAACCAAAAACAAAATAAATAAAAGATTAAAAAGAAGTCAATAATAATATAAATAAAGACAAAAATCCAACAAAGATATTTTAAAACCTTTTATTAGTTAAATATTTAATTTTAAATGCTAATTAAAGCCCTAAAATTAAATACAACTAATGAAAATGTCTAAAATATGATTTTATTGAACTAATACTTAACTTATATTATTAGAAGACTAAAAAGTATTTTTCTAAAAATTAAAGCTTATTAAAACTATTTTTAAAACTCTAAAAATGATTAAAAATGATTAAAAACTAATTAAACTTAAAATAATTATAAAAATAAATCTAAAAGCTATAAAAATATTCTAAAAATGGAAATAGTCCTAATTAATGGTAAGGAACCTAGGAAAAATGGAAAAGAAATAAAAATAAAACTTTGAAATTTAATTAATAAAATAATATTAAAATATTCCTAAAAATAAAAAGTTTTCAAATAAATTCTAAAAAAATCTCAAAAATCCTAAATATTCTAACTAAGAGAAAAACACAAATTAGAGCTCCTAAAACCTTTTTAATAATTTTATAAAAATGTTTAAAGTTTATAAAAAACCTTAAAATAATATAAAATTAAAAATTAAAGGTTTTAAAACCAAAACTTAATGTAAACCTCAAAATATTTATTTAAAAGCTAAAAACTATTTTTCCTAAAAATTTAAACTCCTTTTTCTATTTTTTAATGATTTTATAAAAACGGATAATAAATAAATTCTAGAAAATAATCTAATAAAGGGAAAAATATAAAACTAAGCCAGAAAAATCTAAAAAACTAATACTATTCTAGGGAAAATAAGAAAAAGCCAATAAGTTAAACCAATAAGCTCAAATTAGCTTATTTGGTCACGGCTTATATTAGAAAATGCAATTTGAAAATAGGTTAAATGAAATACCTTTGCACCCTTAGTCAGTAAAAGACCCAAGGGCGCAACGGTTAAGGATGATGTGTGTGAGTGTGGTGATGCGGGTTCGAGGCTTAGCAACCCCCTTTTTGCACGTTTTATTTTTTTTTTATTTTCTTTGCCAAATCAAAACTGACACTAAACAAGCTAGAATCTTAATCCAATTCCCTTTTTATGCAAAGATTAACCAAGAATAATGATCAAATCGTGGCCTGTTCAACTTTATGAACACAAGCAGGTTGCTAGTGTTTTGCTTTCTTCACAGGTGACAAAGCCAAAGGAGTTGGCTTATTGAGCTTATTTGGTATAGCTTATTGTGGACAGGGGGCACCCTTGTGCTTGTTTAAGCACAAGGAGTCATAAACTAGCAAGTAACAAACACTAAGCACACACAAATCTTCAAAACCAAGCACACAAGGGCAAAATAGAGTTGCTGATGTAAAATTACTAGACCAGTGGACTTATATGCAGTTTGCTAGCACCCTAGTGACTTTCACACACCCAAACTTGGCACACAACTTCACCAGATAGCATACAAACAAACTCCAGCCTTAAATCACCCTATCACTTAACAAATAGCAGGATTCAAGCACCAAAAATCTGATAAAAGTAAGCAGAATAAGGCCTTAAGCAGATTCAAGCTCACTTTTCCTTTAAATTACAAAAACTTGCTTCCAAATCTTCTAATCTTACTTATAACCACCTAACAAACTTGTATCAACCTACTCCAATACTTCTAACACTTTTTAAAATCACTCATCAAGGATTTTACCCTGCTAATCCACTTATCCAAACACCCTGTTAAAAAATTCTTTTCCAACTTTTAACACACCAAAACACTTTAAAACCTAATCAAATTGTTTCCCTTAGCATCTAGCATGCATATGACACCACATAAACACAAATCAAGCAGCTATAACACACATAATCAAACAATCATGCATATCACCTTTTTTTTCTGAACTTTTTCAAAAGGAAAAGGAAATTACCTCAAGGGCTTACATCCAAGCCCTTGGTGGATGAAAATCCACTTCCTTATGCACCCGGGTGCATGCAGATCAATAATCAACCAAATCCACCACCTGCTTAAGAAAAATCAAACAAGAACAGTATATTATGCAATATATGTAATCTGTTTCACTTTTTCTTTCTTTCTTAAACTCTTCCAAACTTTTTAAAACTTCTTAACACGTTTTGATAACACTTAATCCTACCAAATGAACCTTTAAATCACCAAACTTGAAACAAATTTCTTACAAAAATCTTCAAATTTCAGAAAACCTTAACTAATTTTGAAACACAAAATTAATTAACCAAATTGAAAATGGAACTCAGAATCAAGCTTTGACACTACACACAACTTTTAAAAACAATAAAAAGGGATTACACTTGATTAAATCAAAAACCAAACTTTTATTTTTTTAAAAAGGAATTACAAGGAAAAGCTTGAAACTGGAACAAGGGACATCCACAGACTGGAGTCTCCTTTTATACTAGTCTAATGAACATTCTAGGCTGCATAAACAAAAAACCCTAATCACTAGAAATCTCTAAAATGCCCTTGACGCGTTTTGAGTGTTGAGGTGTCCTTTTTGATCCTGGACGTTCCTTTTGGCGTTGTGAGTAAGCAATACATCTCAGTTGTTGATTTAGGACACGTCAGTATGCTTGGGGACCAAGGTGCGTTTTGATTGGTGGAAAGGGGAATTGGGGGTAGGGTCCACAGTGGTGGGATTGGTGATTTTAGGTGTGGGATTGGTTTTCACATGTGTGAATCAAACGTGGGCAAGGTGAATTAGTTTTTACCCAAGTATAAGTTGATGTAAAATCTGGGTGGGGGTGAAAGTGAACAGTAAGACTTTCAATCCGAAATTGGGGGAAATAAGTTGTTAGGCGCCAGTTTGTGTTTAAATCTTTCAACTTGTGCACCTTTGGCCCTTTTCTTTTGAAATTTTTGGCATATCAAGTTTTAAGCCCTAAAATCGTATCTCCTTTGTTAATATCTTTCAAGACTTTTCATTTTTGGCACAAAACTTTGGCAAAAAGTTTCAAAGGACTATTTTTGCCATTTTGAGTAATTTCAAGGGCTGTTCTTGGACTTCTTTGATCTTCAAAGGTCTTCCTTATAACTTTGACTTCATGAGGGACCATAATTGACAATTTGAAATTGTTGAGGGACTAATCTTGCCATTTCTTCAAAGTTGAAGGACCTTTTTGCAATTTTGACAAACTTAAGGGACCAAACTTGTAATTATTAATATACAAGGGTTTTAAGTGTCATTTCTTCATTCTTGGAGGATCAATCTTGCTTGTCTTCAAGTCTTCAAGGGTATTTTGTTGAGAATTCCATGATTAGGGCCCGGTTCATTGTGCGTCTTCGTTTCTTGTGTTCGTTTTTCCTTGTATCTTGTGATCTTTTGTCTTTTTCACGATATCCATACCTAAAATACACAAGTAAACAAACACAAGCATATATATGGTATTTTATGACATTTTTATGCATTTAAAGCCCGAAAAGAACGATGAGATCATGTATAAATGCCATCTCATCACTCCCCCATACTAAGCCATTGTCGTGCCCTCACGCAATGCTAGAATAAAGTATCTAAGCATCACCAAAGTTCAATTTTATTAACCTTTATTGAATAGTAAAAGACTTGCAACATACTACGAGAATGTGTAAAGACATAATGTATGATTTTCATCACCAAAAGGTGACTTTTAGGGTCTAAGAATAGAAACAAGTTAATGTCCCTTAGAGTAAACTTCGTCATCCTTGATTGTCATACATTCCATGCTAAGTGCAAAAACAAGATCATTGTTGGTACAAGTCACAATGCTAACACTACTCATACGTTCAAATTGTGTAATACTTTTTCTCCCCGCAATCCT
This sequence comes from Glebionis coronaria, assembly GCA_025667525.1. Taxonomy (NCBI): domain Eukaryota; kingdom Viridiplantae; phylum Streptophyta; class Magnoliopsida; order Asterales; family Asteraceae; genus Glebionis; species Glebionis coronaria. Next base: position 537,524 of record JANFOE010000135.1, read on the forward strand.
AGTTATTATAAAAGGAAATGGGTTACTAGCATTTTTTATCTATTTGTCATGGATCACAAGTGATTCATATTGACTTATTTGAGTAGTTATTAGTCCGAAAGCAAAGTAGCACGATTTGATCAATAGTTAGCCGAAGGACAAAATCTTTTAAAACGGCTTCTCGTGTATCTCCTTAAGTTCATATCTTGGCATAACTCGTTTCACGATTTGAGACCTTTCTCGGACCGATATTTGGCATGTACTTCATACTTCAAATCTTGGGAAGACGTTCTTGAAATTATGGTCTTCTCTTCATATTTTGGAATTTCTTCACTTGACGTTTTTGAGAGATTCTTCATATAGGACCACGACTTCATCATTTTTCTTCAATCTTTACTTTGGATTTTGATATACAACGATCCGCCTCCTTTTCGAACTTGGATATATTTATCCTCATACCTTGTTAGGGTCTTTTTGGATAGACTTTCTCCATTCTTTAGGGGAGTAATAGCTTCTCGTCGTGTGTCTCGATCCTTCATATTGATTTAGGAATAATGATACTTCACATCATCTTTGGATCTTTAGCAAAAATAGAGCTCCTCATGCCTTGTTAGGGCCTTTTTGGATGATCGCCAATCTTCGCGTCCCGCTTCAATAAGTTATGCCTTGGCTATGAACTCTATTCAACCCCGAGCAACTTTTAAACGATCTTGCGCTAGAGGCTAAGTAACCTTTCAAATCGTACGACCTTACTTATTGCAATTATGTTTTATTCCTAATGCATTGATCTTATGGGAAGAAAAAGCCACAATTAAAAACATATGAGTTTTTGAAAGAACACTTTCATGTTCTACGTTTAGCATGATCACTTGTCTAACTCTATCATTTCTCGTTCTTCACTATATAAAGACCTCTAATTAAAGAGACTCGTGAATACTTAGCCATGCAAGTCAAAATTAAGCCAAATTTGGATTAGCTTTCATTAAGACTATATCAAATCAAAGTTTTGGGTTTTCAAGCCACCTATAGGATCTTGCACTTTCTTGGACTTTTTCAAGTTTATAGAATGCGTTTTAAAGTTCCCTTGATAAGTGACTTTCTAGAATCAATTATAGGAACTTGCGAAAAGTTCTTGTTCTTAACCCGAATGAATTAAGACTTTCGCGTTTTAAAGCTCCCTATATAAAAGTCTAGCAAAACTTGAATTGAGCGGGTTAAGGAATGTAAATGGCTCCAAATGCCCATCAAGTCAAAAATTAACTCTTATTCTACCCATCGGAAAATATACATTCGTGTCTTAAAAACACTTATGAAAACTAAGAAAAATTTTAAAATTTGGCCATTTTTAGCCTTATTAGCAAAACAAAACATTGAAAGTTGGAAAACGTGAGGGCGTAGCAAAGCAAGTACCTATTCACCCCCCCATACTAAAAGTAAACATCGTCCTCAATGTTTCGAGTCTAAAGGTGAAGCACCCCATACTAGAGACGAAGAGTCGAATGCTTAGGATCTAGCATGGAAAGGGTGATCAACAATATATCTAAAGCCGTTTATTAATTATGCTAAAAGATAATTGTTAGAACAATAAAGGATATGTCATGGATTCGTGAAAAAACTTCTTCAAACGAACGATGGAGGCTCACGTAAACGAACACGAGAGTCTTCAATCGTAGACGATGATAATGATCTAGATAACACAATCACAAACAACCACGAGACAACGAGTTGGAAGGGTACAAGTCCCCTTATTAGTGAATAATAAGCATAAAGATAAGCATGGGATCTCCCCCACGAGGCACCTCGTTTTTGATTACCGAGTCATGAGCTCGACTCGATCCCCTCAAAATGTGAACATTTAGGGAAATCATAGTATGGTCAATTTTTGGTGGGGCTTACATGATAAACAAGGCCCAAAAACAACCGGTATAAAGGACTAAGTCCTTAGATGATGTAAAATACCGGGGTCGAAAATGGCGTTCTCGTTTTCATTGGAAAAACAAATTAACGCCACTTCAACATGTGCCATAAACTCAAAGAGTTTGAAGAAAATAGATGAGAAGTAGAAGGGTGGGACCATTGGTAAGACAAATGTTTGAGCTACTCGAGTTAGACTCGCACCAAGCAAATAGAAAGATTTTCCATTTATTGCATCGGTGGAAGACCGAGATTTCCCTTTACATGAAATTCCGGGATCGAAAATCTCGTCCTCGGTGGACAAGGATGAGGGAACATAAGGGGCTTCCCCCATACTAGAACCACACAAAGCATCGTCAAAAGGAGTAGACGAGTTTGTAGCACTCAAATCACGTGGTGATGACGGAGTTAGATTTGTAGAAAAATCAATTAAATCATATTTAAGATCTTTTTCTTTGTTATCTTTTAAACTCTCCTTATGAAAACCCTTTTTGATTATGTCGAAAATATTCGGTGTTTCTAAGACGATGTTAGTCACACTAAAAATTCTCACATTTTGAAACCGTTTTGGTTTTGGTGGTGGCAAGTTCTCAAAACGTTTATCGACGAAGAAAACCTCCCCATCGGGGTCAACATATTCATCATCCGAAAGATCTTTCGTAGAAACCGGCAACTTATCAACACTTTTCAAGAATGAATGTTCGAGATGAGGCGAAGAATTTTTCGATTCAAGTATTGATGGTTTCTTCTTTGTAGGCTTTGCACTCATAACCTCCACCGGCGGAGGAAATGGTAAATTGTTTTTGGAGACATTCCCTAAAACTCTTGGTGAAAATTCTTTGCAAACGACACTGGTCGAGTCACCATGGTTTAAAGTTGCAATAGAATAGACATGAGAAAGATTGGAGTTTTGTGTTGCATTGATGACAAGTTCTTCCTCATTTAAACGAAGGGTGATTTTTCGAGCATGAACATCGATTAGTGCTCTTGATGTATCCAAAAATGAACGACCCAAAATGAGAGGAACTTTTCGATCGATGGGAATGTCTACAACGATAAAGTCAACGGGATAGTAAAACTTTCCGACTTTAACGAAAACGTCCTCGGCTACTCCACATGCCATGATCGTAGAATGATCGGCCATCTCGATGGACATGTTCGAAGGAGTAAGAGCCGGAAGCGAAAGCGATTTGAAAATCTCGAGAGGCATTAAATTAATACTAGCGCCAAGATCGGCCAAGGCGTAGCATTCCTCCATATCTTGAATAGCACACGGAATCAAAAATTTACCGGGATCACCGACTTTTTGTGGTATGCGGCTTAGAAAAACCGATGAACAACTAGACGTTTGTTGTAACTTTTCTTTGTTGTTAAGCATACTTTTGAAGTTTGCGGCGAATCGAGGCATCATGATTAAAGCATCGGCAAAACTTATGTTAAAATGCAAATCACGAAACATTTTCATAAATAGCTCAAATTGATAATTGTTCCGTTCTTGTGCTTTCTCTTTGTTACGTCTCGAAGGGTAAGGTAAAGGTGGCGTGGGTTGGTCATTAGGCAATGGCCTTGGAAACTCGGGTTCCACAATTGGTATTGGTTCAACCGTAGGTGTGGTTTGAGTGGTACTTCGTGGGATTGTAATATGCTCCTTTTCGACCATCACCTCGGGTTCTTTCTCGATTTCCTTCTCCGTAGAAGTACTTGGACGAGAGATTGGTTCCTTGAAAGTTTTACCACTTCGTGTAGTAATAACCTTCATTTCTCCCTTCGGTTTTGCAATGGTATCACTAGGAAGACCACCCGAAGAAGAGGGTTTACACATGATAGCTTCAAACATCTTAGCCATTCGGTCCTCAAATTTTGATTGCCTAGCATCCGCTTTCAATAACTCTTGCTTAATCTCATGTTGTCCTAATTCCATCTTTTGTTGGTTTTGTTGAAGACGTTGGACATTTCCTTCCATTTTATTTGCATGAGTTTTAAGTTCATTAGCAAGTTCATTTTTAAGCTCGTTTTTCAACTCGGACCTTAAGCTAATCCTCTCACGTTGCATGTTATCAAATTTAGCATCATTTGCTTTTGCATAATCCAAAAATTCTCCTTGCAAATTTTTCGTGTGAGCATTTTGAAAACCTTGTGTAGTGTTTTGAAAATCACGGTTTTGGTTTTGATTAGATATTTGTCCATTCCCACTTTGATAATTCCCTTTGTTGTAATTGCGTGTGTTGCCTTGGTAATTACCTTGGTTGTTGTTTCGATAATTATTAGCATTTTGATTGGGTGGAGCTTGATTTTGGCGGGAACCTTGGCCGTTTTGGTTGTAAGTTCCCGTTGCTACATAAGCACTCGAAGTGTTACCATCCGCGGTAATGCACTCGGAAAGATCATGAGATCCCCCACAAGATAAACAACTCTTAGCAACCGCTTTAACCGAAGCGGAATTGGAAGCTTCTTGAGCCTTCCAATGGGACATTAGATTAGCAAATCTATCAAAAAACCGATTTTCCTTATTAGCTTCATCATGTAAGGCGTTAATGCTACGAGACGATTGTGACGAAGATGACGAACCCATATTGGCAACACTCGGTGTGTTACGAGGGTTATAAACCTTAGATCGATTTTCAATGATTTGTAAAGCTTCATTTGTCGTCTTGCACTAAAAATTACCACCCGCGGTGGCATTCAAATAATCTCGTTCATGATCATTAAGCCCATTATAAAAGGTATCAATTTGATGCAATTCCGAAAAATCATGGTGAGGACATTCATGTAACATCTCTTTAAATCGTTCCCATGCCATTGAAAAACTTTCATTATTTCGTTGCACAAATCGTGAAATCTCATTTTTTAAGTGTGTTGTTTTAGATGGTGGAAAAAACTTGTTCACAAACTTAGAAACGAGATCGGCCCATGTCAAAATCGAATTTGGCGGTTCTTTCTCGAGCCAAATTTTTGCGGGTCCATCCAACGAATATGGAAACAACATCATCTTAATGGCGTCATGTGGAACATCTTTGAATTTGCTAGTGGCGGTGAGACGGTTGAAATTCCTAATGTGGTAATGCGGGTTGTCTTTCTCGTGACCTCTAAACTTATTTGCTTGCAACATAGACATTAAACCCGTCTTAATCTCGAAATTCTCCGCAAGGATGGCGGGAATAACAATAGCTTCTCCAAAACCCTCGGTGGGTGATTGTAGCAACTCCATCATAGTACGATTAGCCATGACGACTTCTTGTTCTACAATAGGTTCAACAATTGGAGGTTCTTCAACAATCAACGATCCTTGATTTGCTTTCTTTTGAAGACGTTTACGAGCTCGTTTAGCTTGATTACGAGTGATCATAAACTACACGAAGAATGGGAGGTGAGCAAAGAAGATTCTTTTTGGTTGTTTTGTGGATTTTCAATTTTTTTTGTGTTTTTGATGATATTTAATTTTTTTGGATTTTGGTGTATCTTCTTAGACAACAATCTACAAAATCTCTCCTCGAATCAAACTCTTGATTAAAGAAGCCTCAAAGGAATGAAAACGATCACGTGGAGTGAACGCCTTCGAATGACTTTAGAACTTTGGTGAAAACCAATTTGTTCAAGAGGGTTTAATCACAAAGAAAACCAAGCAAATATAGTATACGTATTAATACTTTGGGCGGCAAAACCCTCGATTAGCCTTCAATCTTAAAATACTCACAAGCAAGCGGGGAAACGAGGCGGCGCGAAGCACTTAAGAGCCTTTTTCCTTAGGGTATATTTTATAATACCCGCCTTATACCCACCTTATAGTTTGTATCTTTCAAAATCGAGCTTCACGAAAGTATTTATCTATTTTTACCTTTTCTTTTTGTTTGAGATTCGAATACAATAATTAGGAGATCAAATCCCAATTAAGGTTGTGTTTTCACACTTTTGGAGATATTGTATATTGATTGTGATACTTAATACAATATATTAATAATATTTGTACAAGAAAAACCAAGAAAACCGATAATACGTGTTAAGGGAGTTCCACTTAACACAAATACTATTTATGGATAATATCAAAAACAAAAGCTTCCAAATTAAAGCACAACACACCTCCCCGGCAGCGGCGCCAAAATGATTGTAGTGTTTTACTACTCTTTAGGAAAAGAGCGTAAATAGCGGTAAGTATCGAACAAATGACTTTAAGAAAAATCAAGTGTTAATGACCCAATCACTTAAAAAGAGAGAAAGTTCGTTTCCCAAGGAGGTATATGTGTTGTGAGTTAACTTGTATTTATTTGAGATTAATATTGAGAAGAATGGGGATGAGAAGATGAAAAGACGGTTACGTTAAAATTAAACTACGACGTAAAAGACGAAAACGTAAAGTCGTAAAAACTACCCAAATTAAAAATTTTATACTAAAACCAAAAACAAAATAAATAAAAGATTAAAAAGAAGTCAATAATAATATAAATAAAGACAAAAATCCAACAAAGATATTTTAAAACCTTTTATTAGTTAAATATTGAATTTTAAATGCTAATTAAAGCCCTAAAATTAAATACAACTAATGAAAATGTCTAAAATATGATTTTATTGAACTAATACTTAACTTATATTATTAGAAGACTAAAAAGTATTTTTCTAAAAATTAAAGCTTATTAAAACTATTTTTAAAACTCTAAAAATGATTAAAAATGATTAAAAACTAATTAAACTTAAAATAATTATAAAAATAAATCTAAAAGCTATAAAAATATTCTAAAAATGGAAATAGTCCTAATTAATGGTAAGGAACCTAGGAAAAATGGAAAAGAAATAAAAATAAAACTTTGAAATTTAATTAATAAAATAATATTAAAATATTCCTAAAAATAAAAAGTTTTCAAATAAATTCTAAAAAAATCTCAAAAATCCTAAATATTCTAACTAAGAGAAAAACACAAATTAGAGCTCCTAAAACCTTTTTAATAATTTTATAAAAATGTTTAAAGTTTATAAAAAACCTTAAAATAATATAAAATTAAAAATTAAAGGTTTTAAAACCAAAACTTAATGTAAACCTCAAAATATTTATTTAAAAGCTAAAAACTATTTTTCCTAAAAATTTAAACTCCTTTTTCTATTTTTTAATGATTTTATAAAAACGGATAATAAATAAATTCTAGAAAATAATCTAATAAAGGGAAAAATATAAAACTAAGCCAGAAAAATCTAAAAACCTAATACTATTCTAGGGAAAATAAGAAAAAGCCAATAAGTTAAACCAATAAGCTCAAATTAGCTTATTTGGTCACGGCTTATATTAGAAAATGCAATTTGAAAATATGTTAAATGAAATACCTTTGCACCCTTAGTCAGTAAAAGACCCAAGGGCGCAACGGTTAAGGATGATGTGTGTGAGTGTGGTGATGCGGGTTCGAGGCTTAGCAACCCCCTTTTTGCACGTTTTATTTATTTATTTTTTCTTTTCTTTGCCAAATCAAAACTGACACTAAACAAGCTAGAATCTTAATCCAATTCCCTTTTTATGCAAAGATTAACCAAGAATAATGATCAAATCGTGGCCTGTTCAACTTTATGAACACAAGCAGGTTGCTTGTGTTTTGCTTTCTTCACAGGTGACAAAGCCAAAGGAGTTGGCTTATTGAGCTTATTTGGTATAGCTTATTGTGGACAGGGGGCACCCTTGTGCTTGTTTAAGCACAAGGAGTCATAAACTAGCAAGTAACAAACACTAAGCACACACAAATCTTCAAAACCAAGCACACAAGGGCAAAATAGAGTTGCTGATGTAAAATTACTAGACCAGTGGACTTATATACAGTTTGCTAGCACCCTAGTGACTTTCACACACCCAAACTTGGCACACAACTTCACCAGATAGCATACAAACAAACTCCAGCCTTAAATCACCCTATCACTTAACAAATAGCAGGATTCAAGCACCAAAAATCTGATAAAAGTAAGCAGAATAAGGCCTTAAGCAGATTCAAGCTCACTTTTCCTTTAAATCACAAAAACTTGCTTCCAAATCTTCTAATCTTACTTATAACCACCTAACAAACTTGTATCAACCTACTCCAATACTTCTAACACTTTTTAAAATCACTCATCAAGGATTTTACCCTGCTAATCCACTTATCCAAACACCCTGTTAAAAAATTCTTTTCCAACTTTTAACACACCAAAACACTTTAAAACCTAATCAAATTGTTTCCCTTAGCATCTAGCATGCATATGACACCACATAAACACAAATCAAGCAGCTATAACACACATAATCAAACAATCATGCATATCACCTTTTTTTTCTGAACTTTTTCAAAAGGAAAAGGAAATTACCTCAAGGGCTTACATCCAAGCCCTTGGTGGATGAAAATCCACTTCCTTATGCACCCGGGTGCATGCAGATCAATAATCAACCAAATCCACCACCTGCTTAAGAAAAATCAAACAAGAACAGTATATTATGCAATATATGTAATATGTTTCACTTTTTCTTTCTTTCTTAAACTCTTCCAAACTTTTTAAAACTTCTTAACACGTTTAGATAACACTTAATCCTACCAAATGAACCTTTAAATCACCAAACTTGAAACAAATTTCTTACAAAAATCTTCAAATTTCAGAAAACCTTAACTAATTTTGAAACACAAAATTAATTAACCAAATTGAAAATGGAACTCAGAATCAAGCTTTGACACTACACACAACTTTTAAAAACAATAAAAAGGGATTACACTTGATTAAATCAAAAACCAAACTTTTATTTTTTTAAAAAGGAATTACAAGGAAAAGCTTGAAACTGGAACAAGGGACATCCACAGACTGGAGTCTCCTTTTATACTAGTCTAATGAACATTCTAGTCTGCATAAACAAAAAACCCTAATCACTAGAAATCTCTAAAATGCCCTTGACGCGTTTTGAGTGTTGAGGTGTCCTTTTTGATCCTGGACGTTCCTTTTGGCGTTGTGAGTAAGCAATACATCTCAGTTGTTGATTTAGGACACGTCAGTATGCTTGGGGACCAAGGTGCGTTTTGATTGGTGGAAAGGGGAATTGGGGGTAGGGTCCACAGTGGTGGGATTGGTGATTTTAGGTGTGGGATTGGTTTTCACATGTGTGAATCAAACGTGGGCAAGGTGAATTAGTTTTTACCCAAGTATAAGTTGATGTAAAATCTGGGTGGGGGTGAAAGTGAACAGTAAGACTTTCAATCCGAAATTGGGGGAAATAAGTTGTTAGGCGCCAGTTTGTGTTTAAATCTTTCAACTTGTGCACCTTTGGCCCTTTTCTTTTGAAATTTTTGGCATATCAAGTTTTAAGCCCTAAAATCGTATCTCCTTTGTTAATATCTTTCAAGACTTTTCATTTTTGGCACAAAACTTTGGCAAAAAGTTTCAAAGGACTATTTTTGCCATTTTGAGTAATTTCAAGGGCTGTTCTTGGACTTCTTTGATCTTCAAAGGTCTTCCTTATAACTTTGACTTCATGAGGGACCATAATTGACAATTTGAAATTGTTGAGGGACTAATCTTGCCATTTCTTCAAAGTTGAAGGACCTTTTTGCAATTTTGACAAACTTAAGGGACCAAACTTGTAATTATTAATATACAAGGGTTTTAAGTGTCATTTCTTCATTCTTGGAGGATCAATCTTGCTTGTCTTCAAGTCTTCAAGGGTATTTTGTTGAGAATTCCATGATTAGGGCCCTGTTCATTGTGCGTCTTCGTTTCTTGTGTTCGTTTTTCCTTGTATCTTGTGATCTTTTGTCTTTTTCACGATATCCATACCTAAAATACACAAGTAAACAAACACAAGCATATATATGGTATTTTATGACATTTTTATGCATTTAAAGCCCGAAAAGAACGATGAGATCATGTATAAATGCCATCTCATCAGTCGCTTACATTATTATCCGACACTAAGCTAAATGTCGAGACCTAATCTTAGCTAGGAACAATCTAAAAACGTCACCTACTTCACCATATTCTAACACAAGGCTAAATGTCGAGTTATAATCGAAATCTAGAACCAATCTTTGTCGCCCATCTTCTTTTCCGAAACAAGGCTAAATGTCAAGTTCTAATCGAAAGCTAGAATCAATCTTTACAACTCTTCACTTTGTAGTTAAGTGAGAACTCACAAGACACATACACACATCACTTTGTAGTTTAGTGAGAACTAACACACAAGACTTATGACAACTCAATAAGACATATCTAAGTATACACATGTAGCTTGGATCAATAAAAGACAAATCCAAGTATACGCATATACAATTGATTTACACAATACTAGTCCAAGTATTTACAAATACATTGGATTAACACAATACTAGTCCAAGTATACACAAATACATTGTATCTACTGATGAGACTGCTTTTATACATAGTCTCATCGTCCAAATCGGGCTTAAAATGCATAAAATATCATGAAAAATGCCAAATATATGCTTGTGTTTGTTACTTGTGTATTTTAGGTACGGATATTGAGAAAATGACAAAATATCACCCAAAAACGAGCACGGGAAACGAAGCCGCACAATGAACCAAGCCCTAATGAAGAATTTTCGAAAGAAAACCCTTGAAGATTTGAAGAATTATGAAGAAGGGTCCTTCAATATGGAAGAATTGACACTTTATACCCTTGTATCTTCATAATTACAAGTTTGGTCCCTAAAGTTTGTCAAAATTACAAAAAGGACCCTTATCTTTGAAGAATTGGCAAATTTAGTCCCTCAACAAAACTAAATTACCAATATTGGTCCTCCACGAAGTCAACAAACAAGTCAAAACCTTGAAGTATGAAGACATGTCAAGAAAAGCCCTTGAAGAATGCAAGTTATGCATTTAAAGTCCTTGTTTAAAGTTATAAACTTAATTGTGCCAAAAATGACAATTTGCCCAAACTTGTTTACAAAGGAAATGGGATTATTTGCTGTTTTATACAAAGTGAAAGAAACAAGGAACTTTGAGGACCTAATCTGCCAAGACAACACAACCTACCCCAGCCAATCATCCTGCCACATCACCCCACTCCACCAATCACACCTCTCCACCTCACACTCCTCCCCACGTCAACATTCCACCCAACTAAATAACTAATTTAATCAGTTATTTAAATCTTCCCTCCTTAACACCCTTTTAAAATCTTAACCCCCCCAAAACAGATTAAACACTTCCTTAATCACCAAATAAACTCTAAATTTCCCAGGATGAACAAAGAGCAAAACAAAGGGTTTTAATCCCTAATTATCCAGATCCTTAATTCATCTCATCCTCACTACAACCCACACAAAAACTATGACTAAGACACACCCATGTGTCTTGTAGGACCCCCCTACCCCGTCTCTTTCACACAAAACCCCAACAGCAGACAAAACCAACGGATGGATTGATTTCCTTGGCGCCCAATACCATTTCAACGTCCCTGATGCATCCATAACAGCTGTCTCATCACATGATTCCATTTGACCCAGTTTGAAGAATCAAGACTCAAGGGCATTTTCGGATTTTTAACCATTAGGGTTTTAGCTTGTAATATTTTATTCAGTTATCTAGATAGTTCTATTAGAGTCTATAAAAGGAGGATGCGAGCTGTGCGTACCTCCTTGTTCCTTGTTTTCTCCTTTATGTCACAATCTTGTAAATCCGTTTTTATTATGAATGAAAAATGGTTTAGAGTTTGGTGATGAGAAACAAAGTGCCAATTTACTTACATTGTTTGAAGTTTCATTGATTTTGATTGTTGTTTTACTTGCTTCAAAAGGTTTTCAGTTTTTCTGAATTTTCAAAATTTTCAGTGTAGAAAAAGTCAGTTTTTTAATATTTCTGCTTTATTTTTAAAAGCTATAAGCTATAGATTAACTTGTCAATAAGTCAATCCTATAAGCCTATAAGCTCTTGTACAATTTATCCTTGTTCTTGGTTGTCTGTTTTTGGCAGGTTCAAAACAAGGACAAATATCATCATCATCTTCATTTCAAACAGCAAAGAAAAATGTCTGCACAAGCCCGGGCTTGTTTGGAGGTGACTTTTCAGTCACTGTTGGGTCTGGATGTAGGTCCAACAAGGTACCTCCTTGTTCCTTGTTTTCAGTTTCAATTTTGTGATTTAAGTGTTATTGTATGAATTTGCATGAATTTGAATGCAAGTTGTTTAAATGGTTGTTATATGGTTTGATTATGCTGGATTGTGTTTTGTATGCATGTTAGGATGAGTTTGAATTGATTTGGTTTGAACTTGCTTTGATTTTATTTGAAAAAAATCATTTTCAGAAACTAAAGGGAGTGTTTGGATTAGGGGTTAACTTGGGTCAATTGACAAGATTCTTGGTTAAAAACCTGTTTTATACACTCAACAAGTTAGTAGTAGGTGATAGTAGTACTTGTCTTTCAGTTTGATAGGTTTTTAAACACATTTGCATGCATAAAAATTGGTAAAACAGTCAAATCAGTTAAACCTTTGCTCTGCCTGTTTTGTGAAAACTTGGTGCATCAAATCTTGGTAACTGTTAGATACTAGGGTTAAGTAGGATTGTGTATCAGTTTTATGCCATGTTATTGATTTGTGTGCAAGATCTTAGGGTTTAAAATTCATTTTTGTGCATGTAAGCTATAATTACTGTTCATCAGAAACTTATAACCTTCATCAGTAACTTCTTGTGCCATTTTTGTGAGATTTTGTGAAGAAACTTGCTAGTTGTTGTGTTGATTATTGACTCCCTATACTCAACTGAGTATAGGGTTGCCTTATTGTCTAAATAAGCTCTCAATATAAGCTTTCCTAAGCTTATAGCTTAACTGACCAACAATTTACACTAGCAGTGGGAACAAATTTCCCACTGGTAGCACACAAGTTAGTACTGCCAAGCTAAAGGACAAAACCAAGCAAAGTGTCACTATCAGATTTGAACTTTTTTGTCTTTAGTGGGTGAAAACATGAATTAGCTCTTGAAACTAATTTCAATATTTTTCTAATTTTATTTCTGATTTTTCTGTTTAAGTAAAATTTTTATTACTGTTCATTTGCTATTTTTTAGGTTTAATTGCTATTTTAAATACTTTTTATTAATCTGTTTTTGGCATTTAGTGTAAAAAATTATCATTTTTCAGTTTTAAGAATTTTATTAGACTTAGAAAAACATTTTAAGATCTTTAATCAAAAAGTATTTTACTGTTCACTTTTTATTTATTTTTTAGAATTAATTTAGTTTAATTAGGGTTTTATTGAAACTGTTTTTGTCTTCTAGTGAAAAATTTTATATTTTTCAAACTTTTTCATTTTTCTACTGTTCCTTAGAGTAAATTAGGATTTTTAAAATTGTCCAATTATTTTTGGCTTTATTTTATTATTTTTTATAATATTTTGGTTTAAAAATAGTTTTTAGGATTTAAAAATAGAAAAATAGTTTTTAAAAATTAGGAAAAATACTTTTTAGTCTTTATATAATATAAGTAAGTTATTTGTTTAATAAAATAATATTTTGGACATTTTGATTAATTATATTTAATTTTAGGGCTTTAATTAGCATTTAAAATTGAATAATTAATTAATTAAAGGTTTTAAAATATTTTTATTGGATTTTTATTATTATTTATATTATTTTAGACTTAGTTTAGCTTTGAATTAATTTTTAGGTTTAAAATTTTTAATTTTGTAGTTTTTACGGTTTTACGTGAACGCCTTTTCGTCTTAGCTCGATCCGTCTTCGTAACCGTCTTCCTCTTCTCATCCCATTTCTATTTTCTTTTGCTTAGAAATATAATCACAAACCAAAATCAATTCATTACACAACACACTAGCCTCCTCGAGAACGATCCCCACTTTGGGTCATAAGTGTTTACGTTTTCCTAAACGTACGCTTAATACTTACCGCTTTTACCTCGTTTTCCTAAACGAGTGTGAATTTACATCTATCATTTTGGCGCCGCTGCCGGGGAGGCGTGTTGTGTTTTGATTGAACAATCGTTGTTTTTATATATAGCCATGATAGCTATTTGTATTAGTAGCACTCTACTAATACGTATTATCGGTTTTCGATTTTTGTGTGAATACTATTACTATATTGTATACGTAGAACAATAAATTCACAAGTACTCCAAATACGTGAGAAATCACAACCTTGACTTGGGAGGTCATTACCCAATCATTGTATTCGAATCTCAAACCAAAAATAGATAAATACTTTCGTGAAGCTCGATTTTGAAAAATACAAACTATAAGGTGGGTATAAGGCGGTTGTATTTCACGACCTAAAGGAAAAAGGCTCTTAAGTTCTTCGCGCCGCCTCGCTTCCTCCGCTTGCTTGTTTTAATTTGAAGGCTAATCGAGGGTTTTGCCGCCCAAAGTATTATTACATATCATATATATTTTCTTGGTTTCATTTGATTAAACCCTCTTGAACGATTTGGTGTTCCACCATCGTTCTAAAGTCATCGAAGGCGTTCACTTCACGTGATCGTTTTCATTCCTTGAGGCTTCTTTAATCAAGAGATTTGATTAAGGAGGAGATTTGTAGATTTTGGTCTACTTAATACATTCCACAAAATCCAAAAAAGTAAAAACAATCAAAAACCACAAAAAAACTTTAAAAAGTAAAAACACCAAAAAGAATCTTCTTTGCTCACCCTCTCGTTGTACGTGACGTTTATGAAAACTCGCTCCAAAGCAAGACGTGCTCGTAAACGAAGAAACAAATCAACCACTCCTTCTAGTGAGGAGTCTCCTATTGACGAACCCATCGTAGTGAAAGAAGCACCCATGGCTAATCGAACTATGATGGAGTTGCTTCAAGCACCCACCGAGGGTTATGGAGAAGCGATTGTGATTCCCGCTATCCTTGCGGAGAATTTTGAGGTTAAGACGGGTTTGTTATCCATGATTCAAAACAACAAGTTTCGAGGTGACGAAAAGGACAACCCTCATAACCACATTCGCCAATTTAATCGTCTTACCGCCACTTGCAAGTTTAAGGACGTCTCTAACGACTCGATTAAGATGATGCTTTTTCCGTATTCCTTAGCGGGGCCCGCAAAAATTTGGTTAGAGAAAGAGCCACCCAATTCTATATTGACGTGGAAGGATCTCGTTTCAAAATTCGTGAACCAATTTTTTCCGCCCTCTAAGACTACGCATTTGAAAAATGAGATTTCAAAGTTTTCACAAGAGTATAATGAGAGTTTTTCAACGGCTTGGAATAGGTTTAAGGAAATGTTGCACGAATGTCCTCATCATGGTTTTTCCGACTTGCATCAAATTGACACGTTTTACAATGGCTTGAACGATCATGAGCGTGATTATCTTAATGCCGCCGCGGGTGGTAATTTTTTGTGTAAGACGGTCGAGGAAGCATTGTTAATCATTGAGAATAGGTCTAAGGTCTATAGTCCTCGTAGCACGTCGAGTGTTCGTAAGACTTCGTCTTCGCCTTCGCCTTCATTGTCACATACCGTTGATGCTTGCCAAATCGAGGCTAATTTGGAGAACAAGATTTTTGATAAGCTTAAAGGATTGTTAATTGAGTTTAAAGTTGGTGAACAACCCACTCCCACTCCCGCTACGGCTAAAGCGGTTGAGGTTTCTTGTATGTATTGTGGTGGAGCTCACCATTACTCCGAGTGCATTACCAACGGTGGTAACACTTCGAGTGCCTTCGCGGCCGCGGGAACTTATAACCAAAACGGTCAAGTTCCCCGCACTAATCAATTGACTCCACCGGGTTTTCCACCAAATCAAAATGCTAACAATTATCGAAACAATCAAGTTGGTTACCAAACAATCAAAGAAACAATTACAAGGGTAATAACAACTATGGGAATCAAGGAAGTAGTAGCCAATTGCAAAATCAAAACCAAAACCGTAATTTTCAAAACACAAGCCAAGGTCTTCAAAATGTTTACACTAAAGAACTTCCAATGGACTTTTTGAATTACGCTACGGCAAATGACAAGATTTTGGAAAACATACAAGAGCAATTGGCTAGTCAAGCTAGGGACACGGCTAAAAATACCAAGGAATTAGCTAATTTTGTGAAGGAAAATCTTAGCATGAGAAATGAGTTGAAAAATGATTTTGCTAATCAAATTAGAGGTCAAAACAATAAAATTGAACAAAGTCATGCTAGGCTTGAACAAAGAATTGACCAAAAAGCCGCTAGTCAAGAGGTTAAGCTTAATGCTATTTTAGAAGCCGTCATGGGGAACAAAGCCTCTACTTCGGGTAGTTTGCCTAGTAACACCGTATCAAACCCGAAGGGAGAGATGAAAGTGATTACCACACAAAGTGGTAAGGCACTTAAAGAACCGACTCCTCAACCAATTACTCCAACGGAGGAGGAAATTGAGGAAGAACCCGAGGTGATGGTCGAAAAGGAGCATATCTCAAGCCCACAAAGTACCGCTTATGCCACACCTACGGTTGACCTATTACCAACATTAGAACCCGAGATTCCAAAGGCTATGCCTATGCCCCAACCCACACCACCCTTACCTTACCCATCGAGACTTAGGAAGGAGAAACGACAAGAGCGCGACAATTATCAATTTGAGCTTTTTATGAAAATGTTTCGTGAGTTGCACCTTAATGTGAGTTTCGCCGATGCTTTGGTCATGATGCCTCGATTTGCCGCTAACTTTAAGAGTATGTTGAACAACAAGGAGAAATTGCATCAATTGTCTAGTTGTTCGTCGGTTTATCTTAATCGCATACCTCAAAAAGTCGGTGATCCCGGTAAATTTTTGATCCCTTGTGCAATCCAAGATATGGAAGAATGCTATGCCTTGGCCGATCTTGGTGCTAGCATTAATTTGATGCCACTTGCAATCTTCAAGTCGCTCAATCTTCCTAATCTTACTCCTTTACTAATGTCTATCGAGATGGCCGACCATTCCACGATTCGTGCATGTGGATTGGCGGAAGACGTTTTTGTGAAAGTGGGAAAGTTCTACTATCCCATAGACTTTATCGTTGTCAATATTCCCACGGATCCTCACGTTCCTCTCATTTTAGGTCGTTCGTTTTTAGATACGTCTATGGCTTTAATTGATGTGCATGCTAGAAAGATCACATTACGTTTCAACGACGAGGAACTTGTTATAAACGCAACTCAAAATTCTCAACTTTCTCATGTTTATTCGTTGCTACCATAAACCTCGTTGATATGATCGACGTGGTTTGCGAGGAATTTTCACAAGAAGTTCTAGGGTTTGGTGATGAAGAAACTAGTGGCAATCCCACTATGTTGGATCCAATTCTTGATAATTCAACGCCAACCTTCACTCCATTTGAAGGTGGTGGTTTTACGTTGGAAGAATGCAATGTTCCACGTACTTGTGACGAAAACCTCGACAACGATGAGGACTTCTCGATTATCAAGGATTTTCTTAACGATTTCCCATTTCCTCCACCCGAGGAGGTTATGAGTATCGAGCCCAAATCTTCACTTGAGGAACCACCTATTCTCGAGTTGAAAGATTTACCTCCTCACCTCGAATATGTCTATTTGGAGGAGGACGACAAGTTGCCGGTTATTATTGCGAAGGAACTTTCGAATGATGAAAAAACCGCACTTGTTGATCTTCTAAAGGACCACAAAGGGGCAATTGCGTGGAAGTTATCCGACATTAAGGGAATCGATCCCAAGTTTTGTACCCACAAAATCTTAATGGAGGAGGATTTCAAGCCCACAATCCAAAGTCAAAGGAGGGTGAACCCCAAAATTCACGACGTCATAAAAAAGGAGGTCCTTAAACTCCTTGACGCGGGAATGATTTACCCTATTTCCGATAGCCCTTGGGTGAGTCCTATCCATTGTGTCCTTAAAAAGGGAGGGATGACCGTTGTGCCAAACGATGCCAACGAGTTAATTCCGACTAGACTCGTGACCGGATGGAGAGTGTGCATTGACTATCGAAAGTTGAATGAAGCCACTCGAAAAGACCATTTTCCCTTGCCCTTCATGGACCAAATGTTGGAGCGACTTGCGGGAAACGATTTCTATTGCTTTTTAGATGGTTTGTCCGGTTACTTCCAAATTCCCATCGATCCTCGTGATCAAGAAAAAACTACGTTTACGTGTCCATATGGAACGTTTGCCTATCGTAGAATGCCATTCGGACTTTGTAATGCACCGGGAACCTTTCAAAGGTGCATGATGGCTATTTTTCATGACATGATCGAGAAGACGATGGAAGTCTTCATGGATGACTTTTCCGTGTTTGGTAATTCGTTCACTTCGTGTTTATCGAATCTAGAGAGAATGTTAAAATGTTGTGAGGAAACCAACCTTTTGCTCTATTGGGAAAAGTGTCATTTTATGGTTAAGAGTGGAATCGTCTTAGGGCACAAGGTCTCGAAAGCGGGGATTGAGGTAGATCAAGCTAAGGTAGACGTCATCGCCAAATTACCTCATCCCAAAACCGTTAAGGGAGTTAGGAGTTTCCTAGGCCACGCGGGCTTTTATCGTCGATTCATCAAGGATTTTTCAAAGATCTCTCGACCCATTACACATCTTCTTGAAAAAGAGGCACGTTTTGTCTTTGACGAAGATTGTGTACGAGCCTTTGATATCCTTAAGAGGAAACTTACCGAAGCTCCCATTCTTGTTGCTCCCAATTGGAACCTCCCCTTTGAGCTCATGTGTGATGCTAGTGATTACGCCATTGGGGCCGTTTTGGGGCAACGTCATGATAAGCACTTCTTGCCTATTCACTATGCTAGCAAGACGATGACCGAGGATCAACTAAAATACACCACAACGGAAAAGGAGTTCCTTGCCGTGGTGTATGCATTTGAGAAATTTCAACCTTATCTCGTCTTGACGAAATGCATAGTGTATACGGACCATTCGGCTATTAAGTATCTCATGGCAAAACAAGATGCTAAGCCTAGATTACTCGTTGGATTCTCCTAATTCAAGAATTTGATCACAAAATCGTTGACAAAAAAGGAGCCGAGAATCTAGCGACCGATCATCTTTCTCGTTTGGAAGATCCTCACCAAAGTGTTCACGAGCCCAAGGAAATCACCAAAACATTTCCGCTCGAGACACTTTGTGTAGTGAATTCTAAGCTTGATCCTTCCACCCCATGGTTTGCGGACTTTGCAAATTACCATGCGGGTAACTTCATCATTAAGGGTATGACGACTCAAGAAAAGCGAAAATTCTTTCGTGACGTCAAGTTCTACTTTGGAACGACCCTTACTTGTTTCGAACTTGTGCGGATCAAATCATCCGACGTTGTGTTTTTGGCACCGAAGCTTCTAACATCCTTAGAGCTTGCCATGAGGGACCCACGGGTGGTCACCACGGTGCTTATCTCACGGCTAAGAAGGTGTTTGATGCCGGCTTCTTTTGGCCTACTATTTACCGAGATGCACAAAATCTTGTGAAGTCATGTGATGCATGCCAACGACAAGGAAAAGCCTCACAAAAAGATGAAATGCCACAAAATATCATCCAAGTGTGTGAGATCTTTGATGTTTGGGGTATAGACTTTATGGGGTCGTTCCCATCATCTCGTTGTAATAAGTACATTCTCGTTGCGGTTGACTACCTATCTAAGTGGGTGGAGGCTAAAGCCTTGCCCACCAATGATGCTCGTGTGGTAGTCAAGTTTTTGAAAAGCTTGTTTTCTCGGTTTGGAACCCCTCGTGCGATCATAAGCGATCGTGGAACCCATTTTTGTAACGACCAATTCGAAAG
Organism: Glebionis coronaria; assembly: GCA_025667525.1. NCBI lineage: Eukaryota > Viridiplantae > Streptophyta > Magnoliopsida > Asterales > Asteraceae > Glebionis > Glebionis coronaria. The sequence continues at coordinate 557,097 of JANFOE010000135.1, forward strand.
GGTCCTAAGGAAATATGGGGTTACACATCGGCTTTCTACGGCTTATCACCCACAAACGAGTGGGCAAGTCGAGGTTTCAAACCGAGCTTTAAAGAGGATCTTGGAGAGATCCGTTGGGGAAAACCGACAAAATTGGTCGGATAAGTTGGACGATGCTTTATGGGCCTTTAGGACCGCTCATAAGACGCCCATGTGTACTCCCTATAAGCTTGTTTATGGAAAGAATTGTCATTTGCCTATCGAATTAGAACACAAAGCTTATTGGGCCCTAAAGCATTGTAATGATGATATGGAGACCGCGAGAAAACACCAGAAAATGCAATTAAATGAATTGGATGAATTGAGAGACATTGCTTATGAAAATTCATTGATTTATAAAGAAAAGACTAAAAAGTTGCATGATTCTAAAATTAAAAACCGAGTTTTTAACATTGGGGATCAAGTTTTCCTTTTTAATTCAAGATTAAAAATCTTTTCTGGTAAATTGAAATCCCGTTGGTCCGGTCCATTCACCGTGACTCAAGTGTTTCCGTATGGGACCATCGAGCTAGCTCAAGATGATGGTCCTAACTTCAAGGTGAATGGACATAGGTTGAAGCACTACTTTGGCGGGGAAGTTCCATCGTTGAACTACCTCGACCAAATCACTTTCCCCAATGATAATTAGTATTGAGGGGATCGAGTCGAGCTCATGACTCGGTAATCAAAAACGAGGTGCCTCGTGGGGGAGTCCCATGCTTATCCTATGTACATATTATCGCTTTCTAATGTAGTTAACGTGTGGGGATTTATGCCCTTCCAACCTTTGTTCCGTGGTTGTTTGTGGATTGTGGTTTTTAGATGATCATGATCTTCACGATTGGAGCCTCTCGTGTTCGTTTTATGGGAGTACTCGATCGTTTGCTTTGAAGACTTTCTCAATATCCAAATGATATATCCTTTTGATGTTCTAACCATAGGTTATTAGCACACTTCATAAACGGCTATTAATTTATTGGTTACACCCTTTCCATGCTAGATTAGGAATTCGACTACGTCTCTAGTATGGGGGTGTTTGCACCCCTAGACTCGAAACATTGAGGACAATGTTTAACTTTAGTATGGGGGGGTGAATAGATACTTGCCTTGCCAAACCTTCACGCTTTCCAAAGTTTATCTTTTTGTTTATCGTTTTGTTGCAAAATAAGGCTAAAAATGGCCAAATTTTAAAATTTTTCTCATGTTTTATAAGTGTTTGAAAACACGAATGTAGATTTTCCGATGGCGAGAATAAGAGTAATTTTTTACTCGACCGTGCGTGTTGAGCACTTAGCTTTGATTCCTTAACTTCACATTAGGCTAAGTCTCTTAAATGAGGACGAGAAATGATAGAGTTAATTATAAGTTACTATGCTAAACGTAGAGTACTCGTATTCTTTTTAAAAACTCATGTGTTCTCGTTGTTTGCTTATTCTCCCTTCGCTTGTAAATATTTTTTGCTTAATAAATATTGACTTAACGGTTTAGTTAGGATTGTTGGGTTTCTAGTCTTTTCTAGTAGCTTCCGTGTAATTAAATTGGGAAGACATTAAGGTATCGCCAGCGTCACGGTTTTGAAGTATTGGCACCCGAATAATCGAAAGCTTCACCCAATAATAAGATTTCAAGTGCTCACCTAAATCTAGCAAACAATTTGAAGCCCCACAAGGCCGAAAAATCTATGCAAAATTGAAAGTGAATCAAGCCTTAATCTTCGAAGCTTTAAAGATCCAAAATTCGCTTTAGCGTGAGGATATACGTCTTTGGCTAATAAAACCACCGATGAGGCGGATAATAAAAGGCAAGGCAAGACCGAAGTCATAATAAAAGCTTCATGGCGAAGTTGAATAAAAGATGGAGGTAAACCAAAGATAATAAGGCCCTTCCATTAGGGGGCGTATAAAAGTCTTGGTAATAAGTCTCATGTTCAAAACCGTTATAAAACCGTGTTTATCGATTCTTCTTGTCAACTTAATTTTTTCACATCGTTGTCTATTAGGAGGGGTTATTGATTTGGTGGTCTTGGTTACACCGTTAGGACTCTATTTTTAGACCTAAATCTCTATTATCGCATAAGTCAAACAATGTATCCTCGTGAAACATTCAAGACAAAATAAAATATAAGAGATACAACTTAGGAATAATGGGAGAATAAGTACGTGATTAGGGCATATGAGTAGTGTTAGCATTACTAACTTATAATGACAATGATCTCGTTGCACGCTTGGCATGGAATTAGGGTGAAAATCGAGGACGATGAAATTATTTCTAACGAAGCATTCACGTGTTCTTGTTCTATGAACCTAAACGTCCCATTTTGCGATGAAAATCATACATTATGTCTAAAACACAAGTAGTAATAGTAGTAGTGTAGCTAGTTTATCATTCAATAAAAGTGAATAAAAATGAATTTTGGAGATGCTTTGATACTTTATTCTAGCATTGCGTGAGGGCACGGCAATGGTTTAGTATGGGGGAGTGATGAGACTGCTTTTATACTTGTGTATTTTAGGCACGGATATTGAGAAAATGACAAAAGATCACGCAAAAAACGAGCACGGGAAATGAAGCCGCACAATGAACCAAGCCCTAATGAAGAATTTTCCAAAGAAACCCCTTGAAGATTTGAAGAATTATGAAGAAGGGTCCTCCAATATGGAAGAACTGACACTTTATACCCTTGTATCTTCATATTTACAAGTTTGGTCCCTAAAGTTTGTCGAAATTACAAAAAGGACCCTTAACTTTGAAGAATTGGCAAATTTAGTCCCTCAACAAAACTAAATTGCCAATATTGGTCCTCCAAGAAGTCAACAAACAAGTCAAAACCTTGAAGTATGAAGACATGTCAAGAAAAGCCCTTGAAGAATGCAAGTTATGCATTTAAAGTCCTTGTTTAAAGTTATAAACTTAATTGTGCCAAAAATGACAAGTTAACCAAACTTGTTTACAAAGGAAATGGGATTATTTGCTGTTTTATACAAATTGAAAGAAAAAAGGAACTTTGAGGACCTAATCTGCCAAGACAACACAACCTACACCAGCCAATCATCCTGCGACATCACCCCACTCCACCAATCACACCTCTCCACCTCACACTCCTCCCCACGTCAACATTCCACCTAACTAAATAACTGATTTAATCAGTTATTTAAATCTTCCCTCCTTAACACCTTTTTAAAATCTTAACCCCCCAAAATAGATTAAACACTTCCTTAATCACCCAATAAACTCTAAATTTCCCAGGATGAACAAAGAGCAAAACAAAGGGTTTTAATCCCAAATTATCCAGATCCTTAATTCATCTCATCCTCACTACAACCCACACAAAAACTGTGACCAAGACACATCCATGTGTCTTGTGGGACCTCCCCTGCCCCGTCTCTTTTACACAAAACCCCAACAGCAGACAAAACCAACGGATGGATTGATTTCCTTGGCCCCCAATACCATTTCAACGTCCCTGATGCATCCATAACAACTGTCTCATCACATGATTCCATTTGACCCAGTTTGAAGAATCAAGACTCAAGGGCATTTTTGGATTTTTAACCATTAGGGTTTTAGCTTGTAATATTTTATTCAGTTATCTAGATAGTTCTATGAGAGTCTATAAAAGGAGGATGCGAGCTGTGCGTACCTCCTTGTTCCTTGTTTTCTCCTTTATGTCACAATCTTGTAAATCCGTTTTTATTATGAATGAAAAATGGTTTAGAGTTTGGTGATGAGAAACAAAGTGCCAATTTAATTACATTGTTTGAAGTATTATTGATTTTGATTGTTGTTTTACTTGCTTCAAAAGGTTTTCAGTTTTTCTGAATTTTCAAAATTTTCAGTGAAGAAAAAGTCAGCTTTTTAATATTTCTGCTTTATTTTTAAAAGCTATAAGCTATAGATTAACTTGTCAATAAGTCAATCCTATAAGCCTATAAGCTCTTGTACAATTTATCCTTGTTCTTGGTTGTCTGTTTTTGGCAGGTTCAAAACAAGGACAAATATCATCATCATCTTCATTTCAAACAGCAAAGAAAAAAGTCTGCACAAGCCCGGGCTTGTTTGGAGGTGACTTTTCAATCACTGTTGGGCCTGGATGTAGGTCCAACAAGGTACCTCCTTGTTCCTTGTTTTCAGTTTCAATTTTGTGATTTAAGTGTTATTGTATGAATTTGCATGAATTTGAATGCAAGTTGTTTAAATGGTTGTTATATGCTTTGATTATGCTGGATTGTGTTTTGTATGCATGTTAGGATGAGTTTGAATTGATTTGGTTTGAACTTGCTTTGATTTTGTTTGAAAAAAATCATTTTCAGAAACTAAAGGGAGTGTTTGGATTAGGGGTTAACTTGGGTCAATTGACAAGATTCTTGGTTAAAAACCTGTTTTATACACTCAACAAGTTAGTAGTAGGTGATAGTAGTACTTGTCTTTCAGTTTGATAGGTTTTTAAACACATTTGCATGCATAAAAATTGGTAAAAGAGTCAAATCAGTTAATCCTTTGCTCTGCCTGTTTTGTGAAAATTTGGTGCATCAAATCTTGGTAACTGTTAGATACTAGGGTTAAGTAGGATTGTGTATCAGTTTTATGCCATGTTATTGATTTGTGTGCAAGATCTTAGGGTTTAAAATTCATTTTTGTGCATGTAAGCTATAATTACTGTTCATCAGAAACTTATAACCTTCATCAGTAACTTCTTGTTCCATTTTTGTGAGATTTTGTGAAGAAACTTGCTAGTTTTTGTGTTGATTATTGACTCCCTATACTCAACTGAGTATAAGGTTGCCTTATTGTCCAAATAAGCTCTCAATATAAGCTTTCCTAAGCTTATAGCTTAACCAGACCAACAATTTACACTAGTAGTGGGAACAAATTTCCCACTGGTAGCACACAAGTTAGTACTGCCAAGCTAAAGGACAAAACCAAGCAAATTGTCACTATCAGATTTGAACTTTTTTGTCTTTAGTGTGTGAAAACATGAATTAGCTCTTGAAACCAATTTCAATATTTTTCTAATTTTATTTCTGATTTTTCGTTTAAGTAAAAATTTTATTACTGTTCATTTGCTATTTTTTAGGTTTAATTGCTATTTTAAATACTTTTTATTAATCTGTTTTTGGCATTTAGTGTAAAAAATTATCATTTTTCAGTTTTAAGAATTTTATTAGACTTAGAAAAACATTTTAAGATTTTTAGTCAAAAAATATTTTACTGTTCACATTTTATTTATTTTTTAGAATTAATCTAGTTTAATTAGGGTTTTATTCAAACTGTTTTTGTCTTCTAGTGAAAAATTTTATATTTTTCAAACTTTTTCATTTTTCTACTGTTCCTTAGAGTAAATTAGGATTTTTAAAATTGTCCAATTATTTTTGGCTTTATTTTATTGTTTTTTATAATTATTTTGGTTTAAAAATAGTTTTTAGTGATTTAAAAATAGAAAAATAATTTTTAAAAATTAGGAAAAATACTTTTTAGTCTTTAGATAATATAAGTAAGTTATTTGTTCAATAAAATAATATTTTGGACATTTTTATTAATTATGTTTAATTTTAGGGCTTTAATTAGCATTTAAAATTTAATAATTAATTAATTAAAGGTTTTAAAATATTTTTATTGGATTTTTGTTCTTATTTATATTACTTTAGACTTAGTTTAGCTTTGAATTAATTTTTAGGTTTAAAATTTTTAATTTTGTAGTTTTTACGGTTTTACGTGAACGCCTTTTCGTCTTAGCTCGATCCGTCTTCGTAACCGTCTTCCTCTTCTCATCCCATTTCTATTTTCTTTTTCTTAGCAATATAATCACAAACCAAAATCAATTCATTACACAACGCACTAGCCTCCTCGAGAACGATCCCCACTTTGGGTCATAAGTGTTTACGTTTTCCTAAACATACGCTTAATACTTACCGCTTTTACCTCGTTTTCATAAACGAGTGTGAATTTACATCTATCATCTACACAAGACTAATCCAAGTATTCACAAATATATTGGATTAACACAACACTAATCCAAGTATACACAAATACATTGGATCTACACAAGATTAAAATATAAAATGATGAACATGACTAGATCTAAGGAAGGATGATCTTCATCGAGGCTTCATCTTTAATCACATCTCAAATGTGTGAGTGATCTTATCTTTGGACAAGTAAAGAAGGATATCAAGAGGATAATCATAAGTAAACATACTTAATAAATTAAGTGATCATTTACCAATGATTGAAGAACATAGAAAGAAGATAAGAGGCTGAAAGATTTTGTCCCAAAGGTTCTTGGAATATTAAAATTTGATCCACTATTTATAGGAGACAAAAACTAACGGATCTTTGGGCGTGGTTCCTTAATTTTAGTGCGGTTCAATATTGATATCGAACCGCACAGCTTTTTGGGGAACCACCCAAAGTAGACTACGCTCCTTTTTTAATTTAGCGGGGAAATGTTATATGAGGTATATTCTACCTTTAAAGTATTCCTATGGCATTTGGAATATGCCATATTCAAATTTTCAGTTTTCATTTTAATAAAACATTTTATTAAAAATAAAGTTTATTAAAATCTTTTGTCACATTTCTCATAATGTGAGTTTTAAGCTTAATCACTTTCTATGATCGCTAAACATGATTAAGATATATTTGTGTAAGACTTAAATGATTATTACCTTGATGATAGTGTTTTGTTCAATAAGACGTCTTTCAATTGTCTTTGACGATAAATGTATTTATACTTTGTCGTGTTCAAAACTAAGAAAGATTAGGTAACACTAATAATTTTTTTAGGCATTGCTTGCATTACCAATCTCCCCCTTGTTGATTACGACAAACTATAAACTTATTTATGTAAAAACAAATGTTTTCGAATTATTAACGAGTTTATCACTATCATTTCTCCCCCTTTGTCGAAGCAAAAAGGTTATGACAAGTCTTTGAAAAAGAGAAGAATCGACTTTGCTAGTAGCTCCCCTTGGTGCTTACTTTCTCTAGCTTGGGGCACCAAGAGATAGAACTAAGGTGACAAGATACAAACAAAGGTTAGTAGAAATAAAAGAAACAACAATGTATATACTATATTCACTACCTACTAACTAACTTGAGAGGGAGAAAGAAAAAAAATCTCAAATTAGAAGTAAGTATTTGCTAAGTAGTCCAAAGAGAGTGTTTTGACAAGATCAATTCACAATTGGTGAAATAAAGATAGAAAAGAAACATACATACAAATTGTAATTAAACAAAGTATGTCAAAGGTTAAACATTTAGAATTGTTGAATCACCCAAGAACAATTATAAATTTTAAGCATAATCAACTCTCAACAATATGTGTGATAAAAAAGTAGCAAAACAAGAAATAACACACATATTAATCATATTACAAAAATATGAAAGAACATACAAGGAAAATATTCATACACACAATATGAATATTAAAACAAATATTGAAAATAAACAACGTAAGCATAAACTATTATTGTAGAGATAGTCTTCCAAGATTGCTTAGGTTTTTATCTGACTCAAATAGTTAGAACATGAAGTGTGCTTTAATTGGTAAAGTAAGACGACGAGGCATCATTTGAAGATTTTCTCACGGGAACAAATACTTTGAGAGGAGGTGGAGTGAGAAGAAATTAAAAAAGATTTAACTTGTCATAAACATGAGCAAGTTCAATTTGTTGAAATCGAAAACACGCACACGAGCTTCCATGATGCAAAACAAAGTTGTTTGATGGGGACAGACCATCATAATAAGAAGGTGGTGGAGGAGAAGGAGAAGGTGAAGGTGGATAAGAAAGGTTTTCACAATGCCTAGTGAGATTAGGGAAAGAAGAAAGGTTATCTAGATGAGGTATGTTGCAAGGTTTAGGTGGTGGTGAAAGATCTTCTCTTTCTCCAGTAATTGGATTGATTGAGAAAGTCTCATTCCAATACTCAATGGGAGAGAAAGAAGAAGTCTTGCTAGGTTTAGGAGAATAGGAATCATGATGATCCTTGTTATTCTTGATCCAAACGGGTCGAACCAAGATTTTCGGTTTCTTAGAAATCTTAGAATAAGAAGTTTTGGGTTTAGAAGAAGAAGCTTGTGACAAAGATATGTCATGGTTAAGATTAGAAGAAGAAGAAATTGTGAGGGATGAGAAAGAGAACTCCCAAAACAGGAAGATTTAAGGAAAATAGACAAGGAAAGGAATAAAAAGAAAACTAAAATATTTCAAGGAATGTTTAACTAAAATAGGCAAACAAAGAATCTTGAAAAAGACTAAAGTCAAAGAAAAAGACAAACAACGAGCCAAAAAGTGGCTGACTGTCCTCGGTTCCTTAAAGGAACATGCAGTTCAAAAATTATATTGAGCCGCAAGGCTTTAATGAGCCGCCTACATTGGACTTAAAAATCCTATTTTTAAAAGTTTTGATAAAAGACAAGACGTTTTCAAAATTAAGTAAATCTTGGATGTTCACCTCTAATAGCATTAGATTAGGCTACTGTTGCACAAAAAGACAACACGCTCACAAAGAGTGTCTTGACAAAGGGTGAAAAAATATTTAGATTAAGGTTCAATTTTAATTAAATTTGAAGTTGATTAATGTGAGCACATAGGTTGAAACACATAAAAGCTTAATCTATTAAAACATCTCCAATGAAAACTCATGAAGGAAACCAAATACAAGAAAAACAACTAACTACTACAATAGCTAGCTAATCTAGTTCTTGATTAAGCAATCTTCTTTGGCTTGTCTTCTTGAAAATATATTATTGAAAAAGTCATCATTCATCTCCTAGGAGGAAGAGGAGGATTGGTGAACAAGGTAAACAAGAAATCTTGCAACCTCCTATGAAGTCCAAACATCTCCATTCTTAGGTTTTGAATGACGTAGTTGTTATAAAGGCAACATGGACAATGAGTGCCATGAGCTTCAAGAAAAGCAAAGAAGTAAGGATCACCAATGAAGTGAGAAACACGAACACACAAAAGTGGAGTGTTGGAAGGAGCAGGAGTCATGGTGTCTAATGGTGATATGGGTGAATTTGGTGGGGTGAAAGGTAAGGTTTGAAAAGGCTCAACAAAGTCATTCTCAAAGGGAATGCTTTGATGAGGTTGAGGGTTCACATCTGAGAGAGGACTAGGAGTGAAAGGCGAGGACAACTCATTCATTCTTGATTGGAATAAGGAAGAGGTGAAACCATGGGAATGGTTATCACCAGGAGTTGAACTACTCTTGCATGGAGCAAGAGGTGGTGAGGGTGATGAAGAGATGGGAATTGGAGAATCTTATTCTTCGGTGTAAGAAATGATGTAGCACCTTTTTCAGGTAGCTTAATCTTAATCTTAAGGTTTCTTTTGGTTTTTGAATGTTTGGAAGAGTTTGAGGATCTTGTGGACACCATGGTTGTGTGTCAAGGTTTAGAAGAAGGATTAGAGGATAAAGAATAAGAATAACCAAGAGTGGTTTAAGAAGAAGATGGGATGATCCAAACTAGTTGTAACACCCTACATGGATAAATGGACCATTGCTTAGTAATTATGGAGTGTCATAAGAGAAAGCAAGGTAAATGTCTTAAACATTAATGACCATAAAGGAAACCAGAAACTAACATCGGTTCTAAACATAAGCTCCACACCCAATGCATAAGTAAAGAAATGTAGAGTAAGGACTAAACAATGTCAAACAAAGCAAAAGTATGTAAATGAATTAAAAGAAAAAAAGACAAGGGAGCCTCCATCCAAATGCATGTACTCTTGATTTCCTATCTTTGCCCTTTAGTACTTGTCATATGGGGACATGGAAAGAAAATACGGCTGAGCAATACACTAAGTGTGCGGATATATGACAAAATGAAAAGAAGAAAACATAAGCAAACAATGACATGAAGTACAACGGAATAAGTGTAATTCCTGGAAAACCTGGTGTATGTTTATAAACTGGTTTATATTTTAAAAGACTTATGTTTATTTCATAAAAACTTTATTTTAAATATGCCTAGAGCCCATATAGGTCATGAAGTGTCAACGTGCATGAATACTTAAAGGGGTGACTTCATCATGCATTTAGAGGGGTTTCCTCTAATTAAAATAGTCTGGGTGGAGGGATGAGCTCCATGTAATGGATGTAAGGCACATACCACAGTTACCATGTAATCTTGCTAAACTTGTCCTAGGATGTACCCATTCGTCCCACATGATAATAATATAAATGTAACACCCCATTTTGATAAATGGAATATCACAGGATAATTATGGTGTGTCATCAAAGCATGCAAGATAATATGTCATAAACATATATGACCAAAGGGATAACTGGAATCAAACATCGGTTCCCAAACATAAGCCCAAAACATAAATAAAATAAATGAACTAAAGGACGACTAAACAAGCATAAATATATGAATGCAAGATGAGAAAAAGTATAAGGTAGCTCCCATCCCATGCATGCCCTCCAAATGCTCCAGTCTAACCTTGGGTACTTGTCGGTTTGGGACATGGAAAGAAAGTAACGGCTGAGCAAAACGTCTAGTGAACGGATATATGACATAGCATGAATGACAAACCATAGTAAAGAACAATATCGCATGAATTATAGCGGAAATGATTAAGTCCTGGGAAAAAACTAGGCGTATAACATGTTTGACTGGTTTAGTTCTAAAAACATAGCTTATGTTCACTTATGAAGATCTGTATTAGTTTAACATACCAAAAGCCAATATAGGTCATGAGGTCAACAACGTGCATTAATACTTGGAAGGGTGACCTCGTCATGTAATTAGAGGGGATGCCTCTAATTAATATGGTCTGGGTAGGAGGGATCAGCTCCTTGTAAAGGATGCAAGGCACACACCACATTCACCATGATATCTTCACTAAAACTATAACTAGGATGCACCCATACACCCCACATGATAATATAATAATAAAGGCCAAATAAACTGAAAGGGACGCCACGAGCTATCACTCCGTCGTGGTGAAGTCATAACACTAGTGCCTCTAGTGTTATGGTTATGGTACCTCCATAACTAGGTGAAACTGTCATGCATGTATATGGCAAAGGTAACTAATAAAACATAAGCATTTAAATTTGTAACTACTAGGAAAACAGTTGGGTGCATACGAGAAATCCTAATAAAGGAAGAGATTGTCCTTACTGAAGGACGGGAAATCCGTACCTTATGTCCAGCAGAGGCTAACGAAAATGCTGAAGAATCTACTCTGCCTTGACGGATAATACTACATAAGAGTAAGGGACGTGTATGAGTTGTCTGAGATACGTGTATTTTACTGGTTTTGTGTGTTCTTAGCTTATTAATCATGTTCTGTCATGTTTTACTGTTTAATGTGTTATCTGTAGTTATTATTTTATTCTGATGGTATTATACTTGTATTAAGGTATTACTATACTTGTATTGTAATACTGAGTAACTTTCTAAAAATAGCAGGCTTCCTAAAATAGAAAGTTTCCAAAAGTAGAATATGTTTCCAAAAAAATATAAAGTTTCCATAAATAGGATAAGCTGGATTATTAAGCTAAATTATAAGTTAGAGCTTATCTAGAAAAATAAAAGTCATGGTTAAGGTTATATCTTATTAAATAAATAACTTGGTTAATTTTCTTTTTAAGGTTATAGCTTATTAAAAATATAAAGTTTCCATAAATAGTAAAAACATCAATGGCTGCCAGAAAAATCCCTTCTTCTCATAACCCAATTTTCTTTTTCCTTTAATCCGAATACCTTATAATGATGTTGTTTTCTCGATTAATCATTGATTATTCTTGAGTTAACAAAGTCCTTGTTTGGTTGCTTGATTTTAGGGTTAATTAAATTGGTTTTTATTTAATTTTTCTGCCGTCATTTGATGCGTGCGTTCACGAGTGCAATTTATTGTTCGTTGGTTACTGTTTTCGATTCTTTGGTCGGTGATGTTTGTCCCTTTGCGATCAAGTGTCATTAATATATTAAGATTGTTGAAGCATTGATTGTCGGCTGACTATTTTTTATAGTGATGAATCATTGATTGTCGGCTGACATTCGTAGTGATGAATCATTGATTGTCGGCTGACAATTCTTTAAGATTGTCATCTATATATTAGGTCTGTCGCTTGTCACGTGTAGGGTCACATTCATTATTTAGTTGGGTACTGCGTCAATTGTTTTTTGTTTATTAATAGTCGATCAATTATTTAGTTGTTTTTAGGGGTTTTCGTGGTGGATCACGGTTATTTGGTTTACTAATTTTTAGGGTATTTTTTCGTGGTTAAGGTTGCGTATTGATTATGGATTCGTACATGTTGAGTAACATGCCATTGGCTGAGAGAGCTTCTATTATTAACAACATGGAATCATGCAGCTTGGATGCGATTAGGGATCTGTTTGGTGTTAAACTTGGGGTTAAACAAGATATTCATGATTTTATGTAAGATTTAAAGATGAATAAGTATGAACTATGGAGTTTGGTTAACAAAGATCGTGCCAATGAGGTGATTAAATGGTTGTGTGAATATGAGAAAGAGATTATTGCAATGGGTGATAAACTGGAATCGGTTAGGGTTCTTTCAAGCCCTAATTCTGATCTTGATTCTCATATTACGTTGCGGCAACCAAGTAAAACTACTCCATTCACTTCTCTTGATGAATTTGTAAGTCTTACTACTCCTCTTGTCTCTAAGCTATTACCTGATGAAATGGAACATGCTGATTGTAATGTGGCTAGTACTAATGAGGATAACAATGTGTGGTCTTCGAGCCCTAATACTAAATTTGTTGATTATTCTGGCTCTCCTCCACCCAAACCTACGGGTAATGAATATAGATTGTATCGTGAGAATGTAACTAATGTAACACATGGTGTGGCTGAACCTTCTATTGTGCAATCTGTGGAGATTGGTGTTCAATCTAACTCTTATGCATCTGCTGCTGGTCCAAGTAAGCAACCTCCTATTGTACGTGCTATCATTGGTTCTGCTATTGCTGAAAACAGATTTGAGGGTATTCAGGTTTCTATACCACGTAAAGTGGTTGAAAAAGTTAATACTCGATTTCATAATACACTATATGGTTACTTTATTGGTAGAAGAATTGCATTTCCTGTGGTTGAGTATTATGCTAAAAATAACTGGGCTAAATTTGGATTAAATAGGATCATGATGAATTCTGATGGTTTCTTTTTCTTTAAAATTGACACGTAAGCTGGTTATGAAAGTGTGTTGGAGGGTGGCCCATGGATGATTCGTAATTCTCCTATCATTCTTAAATAGTATACTATGAAAACTAGTCTTCGAAAAGAGGAATTTACGCGTATTCCTGTGTGGGTTAAACTTCACGATGTGCCTATTCAAGTGTTTGAGGAAGAGGGTATTAGTTTGATTGCTACACATCTTGGTAGGCCTATTATGCTTGATTCTATTACTAGCACTATGTGTAAAGAGTCATGGGGTCGTAGTAGTTTTGCTCGTGTTTTAATTGAAATAAAATCTGATTGTGCCTTGCATGAGACAATTACTATTGGTGTTCCTGATTTGGATGGGGATGGGTTTACCAAAGAAACTGTTAAAGTTGAATATGAGTGGAAGCCTCCTAGATGCCCTACATGTAATGTTTTTTGCCATACGGCTGAAATTTGTCCTAAACGTGTTATTCCCAAAGTGGCACCTACTGTTGTACAGGAACAAGATGATGGATTTCAACAAGTCAGGAGTAGAAAGCGTAATAATAAAGGTAAGCAAGGAAGTCAGATTCCGAGAGGAGTTCCTTTAAGCAAGGGCTTCCAGGTTGGTAATCCTTTTAACTTTGTTCCAAAGACAATCAATGTTGATAATCCTCCCAAATATGGTACGAATCCTTATCCTAACCGTGATAAAAACAGTGGTGATTCTGGTAATGTTTCTATCCCTGGTAGTTCTAATAGAGGTAAATCTGTTGTGAATGTTTCTACTTCCAATTCTTTTGAGAATCTACCAGATGAAACAGGTGATCAAGTTGAAGATGATGATAATGAGGAGATTGAAATTGTTTATGATGAAACTGTTAATCTTCTCAACTATCAAACAGGGGCAAGCACTCTTGCTACGACTGTTTTAAATGTTTAGTATAGCCTCGTGGAATATACGGGGTTTGAACCAATCCCCTACACGAAAAGAGGTTCGTCAGGTTGTTAATGAAAACAATCTGAGTGTATGTGCTATTTTGGAGTCCCATGTTGATGCTTCAGGTGTTTATGATATGTGTCGTAAGATTTTTAGTAGATGGAAGTGGACATCTAATGGTGGTTTGTTTCCTAAAGGGACACGTATTATTCTTGGCTGGAATGATGATAATGTGGATATTATGGTGTTGTCCCAAACAAGTCAAGTTATGCATTGTCAGATCAATACCCGTGTGGATAACCGTACTTTGTTTTGCTCCTTTGTTTATGCAGATAACTACTATATTGATCGGCGTGTTCTTTGGGCTAATTTGATCTCTCATGCTAATTTTATGCATGATAAACCGTGGGTTGTTTTGGGCGATTTTAATGCTGCTCTTAATCTTGAAGATCACTCAAATGGTGGTTATTCTCCTAATATTGCAATGTGGGAATTTAAGGAGTGTGTTAATCTTATGGAAGTTATGGATGTTAATGCTATAGGTCTTCATTTCACTTGGAATGAGAAACCCCAAGGAGATGATGGTATTCTTAAAAAGATTGATCGCATTATTTCTAACATTAAGTTTCTTGATGAGTTTCCAGGATGTTTTGCTATTTTCCAACCTTACAGGATTTCTGACCACTCTCCCTGTATGTTACGGATCCCTTCTGTTAGCAGGCCCAAGCCTAAACCTTTTAAATTCTTTAACTTTCATGTGCATAAGGAGGGTTTTCATGATGTTGTTGCTAACGGATGGTTGGCTGAGTTTAATGGTTGTGCTATGTTCAAGCTTGTTAAAAGGTTAAAAGGGTTAAAGGCCCCGTTACGTAAGTTACTGTTTGAACAGGGTAACCTTCATGATCGTGTCAACAAGATTCGTGTGGAAATAGATGCTGCACAGAAAGCTCTTGATTTGGACCCATCAAATGTTCTGCTGAAAGAAGATCATGCTCATTATTTAGTTGCTTTCAAAGAAGCTGGGCTTGATGAGGAACGTTTCCTTTGGCAGAAATCTAAAATTGAATGGCTTGATACCGGTGACTCTAACACTGCTTACTTTCATAATTCGGTAAAGAGTAGGGTTGCTCGTAATCGTATTGAAATGGTTCGTGATTCTCTTAATGTTGTTCATGAGGGAGGTGCTGTGCCTGGTGCTTTTGTTGCTCATTATGAGTAATTTCTTGGTCAATCAAGTGCTTCAGGTGAATTTAATACTTCTAACTTATTTGTTCGCAAGCTTGGTCTTCAGAAAGCTGCCCACATGGTTCGTGCTATCTCTGATTCTGAGATTAAAAGTGCTATTTTTTCTATAAGTGATGACAAAGCCCCTGGGCCGGATGGTTTTACTGCTGCTTTCTTTAAGAAGTCTTGGGATATTGTGGGTGCTGATTTTACTTGTGCTATTCGGGAGTTTTTCTCTAATGTAAAGCTACTTAAAGAGGTTAATCATACTATTATTTCTCTTATCCCTAAGGTTACTGTTCCTGACAAGATTACTGATTATCGCCCTATCTCTTGTTGTAATGTTATCTTTAAATGCATTAGCAAGATTATTGCTAACCGTATTAAAAGGTATTTGGGGGTTTTGGTTAATATTAATCAATCAGCTTTTGTTCCGGGCCGCAGGATTTCGGATAATATATTATTGACGCAGGAATTGATGAGAAACTATCATAGAAATTCTGGTCCGCCAAGATGTGCTTTTAAAGTTGATATTCAAAAAGCTTATGATACGGTGGATTGGCAGTTTCTCCGTAACACTCTGATTGGGTTTGGTTTTCATCATATTATGGTTGATTGGATTATGACATGTGTTTCTACTACGTCGTATTCGATTTGTATCAATGGTAATTTATATGGTTGGTTTCAAGGAAAGAGAGGTCTCAGACAAGGTGATTCGTTATCTCTGTATCTTTTCACTTTGGTTATGGAAGTTCTTTCTCTCATGATGCAGCGAAGGGTTCTTGATGCTGATGACTTTTATTTCCACCACCGGTGTGAGCAACAACAAATTATTAACCTTTGTTTTGCAGATGATCTTTTCTTGTTTGCCAGGGGTCATTTGGGTTCTATGCAAGTTATTATGGATGCTTTGGAGGAATTTAAAATTGCTTCTGGTTTGGTTCCAAGTATCCCTAAGAGCACTGTTTTCTTCTGCAATGTCTCCACTGTTGTTAAAAGCACTATTTTACATATAATGCCTTTTGTTGAAGGCGAGTTACCTGTCCGATACCTTGGTGTTCCTATAATCTATTCCAGGCTTCTGTATAGGGACTGTAAGGTCCTTGTAGAAAAGCTTGAGAATAGAGTTAATGATTGGCGCAATAAATTTCTTTCTTTAGCAGGAAGACTCCAGTTAGTTCGTTCAGTCCTATCTTCTATGCATATTTACTGGGCGTCAGTCTTTATTTTACCTGTGCGGATTATTCATAATTTGGAGCAGCTTTTGAGAGGCTTCTTATGGTGTCAAGGTGAAATGAAGAAGGGTAAGGCTAAAGTTGCTTGGGACTCTGTCTGTAATCCATTTGTTGAAGGTGGCCTTGGTATTCGTAAGATTTCTGATTTTAATGCTACTTTAATGGTTTCTCATATTTGGTGTATTTTGACTCGTAAAGATTCTTTATGGGTCAAATGGATCTATTCTTACAAGTTAAAGGATATAAGCTTTTGGAATGTTCCTTGTATTGGAGACATGAGTTGGGGCTGGAGAAAACTTCTCCAAATCAGACCACGTGTTCGTAAGTTTATATGGTATAATATTAATAATGGTAGAGTTGCTTCTATGTGGTTTGATAATTGGGCAGATTTATGTCCTCTACGGGACATCCTCACGGTCCGTAATATCAATAGATCGAGGTTCTCTTTATCTAATAAGGTGAGGGATATTATCGTGATGGTGCTTGGCAGTGGCCGCAGGATTGGAATACTAGATTTCCTAATATTGTTTCTATACTTGTGCCTATTATTAATGATGAAAAAGAAGATGAGTTGCTATGGAGGGATATTAATGGTGTTTCTCGGCCGTTTTCTGTGGCGTTAGCTTGGGATTCCATACGTGATCGGGCTATGGAAGTAAATTGGTATAAAGCTGTCTGGTTTTCTCATTGTATTCCTCGTCACTCTATTAATTTCTGGCTGGTGGTTAGAAGGAAATTGAAGACACAGGATAGGCTTAAGCAATGGGATGTTGGCCCTTTGGTGGATTTAAGCCTTCTTCGGTGTCCTTTATGTAGTTTGGTGCAGGACTCCCATGACCATCTTTTCTTTAAATGTTCTTATTCTGTGCAGGTTTGGTCTAAGGTTCGGACCTTGTGTGGTATGGATACTGTCCCACCTCGTATTGATGATATATTAGCTCATGTCATTTCAATTTCGGATGGGAAATCATGTGTAAGCATTCTTGTCCGTCTTGTGTTGGCTGCTACTGCTTATTTTATTTGGATGGAACGTAATTCAAGACTATTCAAGAAGAAGCGGATGTATGTTGATCAGTTATTTCAGATTCTATGTGATACTATTCGCTTGAAGTTGATTTCTTTCCGTTTCAAGAAATTATCTACTAGTTCAAGTTTGCTGCTTGACAAATGGAGGGTGCCGAGCTCAAGATTTGTTCCATGATAGGTGTGTCGGGTGAGTGTTGTACTCTTTTTTCCTTGTCCAAGGTTTTTCCCACTGGGTTTTCTTTGGTAAGGTTTTTTAAGGAGGCAGGCTCATTTGGATTCATCCTGCTCCGATCATGGTGGTATTGGATGCTAAAGAGTGAGAGCGGTTTCATGTTCACATCTTGGTTTTTATCTAGTTTACTGTTGTCTTCTAGATTCGGTTAGGGCTTTTGATGTTTCATAGTCTTTGTTAACAAGCTGCATGTAGCTTGAGGTTAATGTGGTATCTCAGCCACATTCCTTTGTATTTAAACGCTTTTTTGGTTAATATATTTACCGGGGTAACCCATTACCAAAAAAAAACTTGGTTAATTAAATAACTATATATTATAAGAATTTAATTGAAATACATGTTTAATTAAATTAACTACTTAGGTTTAACACATGAAATTTAAATAAATAATCATAACCAAACCCAAGTCTTGTAAATAAACAAAATAAATTGATTTGTAAATGCCCGAACCCGAACCCGTGTTTTATATATATAAGCCGAACCATGTAAGCCAAAACAATCAGCCCGTCAGTGGCTAGACCGGCTAGCCGGCTGCCACTAACAGCTTAAGTTTCCCCCTGTTGAGCCACTCGGCTAGCCACTGCTAAGCCAAACGTGGCCCCGGCTGTAGTCGGGTTCCTACTGTTTTGTTACTCGAGCCACACCGAGACCCTAGTGGTCTCGGTTAGCCCAAAAACAAACCAAAACCAAAACTAACTATACCCCGACTCCATGTGGGGGTCGCTTGTCGTGCGATCGAGCCAAACCAACCTAAGCCGAGACCATGGTGGTCTCGGTGGTGGTACAAAACAAGGCGAGAGCCTTGTGGTTCTCGGTGGTGTCTTGGCCGAACAACAACCGAACCAAACAAACCCTAATTCTTGCTTATTGATTTACTTAATATGTTTTAGGGCTTTGTTTTTAAGATTTTATTAACATGTTCATCATAATCAATTAAGAGAATAAAAGAAGAGGTTGCGATAATTACCAAATGCATAGTTGTTTATGGTTTACTAACACGAACACGTAGCTATTATTTTCCAAGATCAAAATCAAACACACACCCTCTTGGTGTTCTAGGTTGCCGGCGACAAGGAGAGAGGAACAACTAGGGTTTCTTTCATTTCTTTGGAAAAAAATAATTATGAAGTAAATTTCCCCTATAGTTTTACTAAACATGGATTATTGTTGGGTTATGGGCCAAAAGGCTCATTCTTCTCCTCTCTTGCTCTATATCCGCGGCACCCTAAGGCCCAAAAGCAAGCCCATATTTTTTCCAAGTTAAATTTTATAGTCGTGTACGTTCGTGCTTAATTATCGTGAATTTATATGTCGATCGTGTCACATTTATAATATCTTAAAAATACATGTTATTTAATGCCATGACACGTGTATTATATTATAAATGGAAATTTTTTATTTTATCTCATTTTCGTGTATTTACTGTTCATGTGCACTGTTCATGGTATTTTAATGCGGGTTTTACAACTCTTCCCCTCTAAAAGAATAATTCGTCCTCGAATTAGGGTCTCTAACTGACAGAGTTATAAGAAGTGCAGGTACACGAGGTTTACAAGGACAAGTAAGCTGAAAGGACATGGATATGATACGGCTGGAAATGACATGGAACGTGATGTAATTGAAACGAATACCTCTAGCACATGGACCGAAAAGAGGGTAAGAATCCAGATGGAATCCTTCATTTCTAAGTGGCATCCCTCTCGGAACGATCTTCCAATTGGTCTTGACGCGAAGTAATAATATTGATCTTCATGACTTTGTCTTGATGATACGAAACTTTTCTGGTTCATTGACGTGAGATGGATTCTCATGAATCTGATCGAGTGGCTAAGAATAACGTGTAAGGATACAAAAAGTTATGATGCGAAATTATCTGGAATAAATGACATATGGAACGTCTTAGTAATGATGTACGAGACATACTGAAATGTAGTACGTGAACAACTGTGAACGTGATACATGAGCAATTGTGAACGTGATATGTGGAGATATGGTTAATGTAACATGAGAACATACGGTGACGTGATACGCGCCACATATCATGGATGTGATATAAGAAACATGGAATGAACATGACATGTGAAACAAATCGTGAACATGAGATAACTTAGGAGGTAACGATGAACGATGCGAGGTGAGTCATGAAATGTGACGTGAAACGTCTACCTGAGGACGGAAAATTATTAAACTTGAGTCTGGTCTCCTAAATTTCTACAAAACTCCACCGAACGAAAGAGAAGCATACATCGTAAGCTAGAATACGATCATGTATGTGAACAGTGTCACGGACGTGAATGCGAAAGCAAAACGTAAGTCTTAACAAGGACATGAACGTAACGATGAATGCGCACGTGAGTCTTCATTTGAATTGATAGCTGAGAGTGTGCCCAGTGATCGTACGATCCCTGACTGGAAAGGTATGATAATATGCCAATTAAGAAATTCTTGTAGATTGAATGGATATGCAGACTTGGTCAATCTGTTGAGAACAACCCAAATAGCATTATGCTTCATCTGAACCTGTTGTGGTCTGGTGACAAAACTTGTGGAGATCCTATCCCTTTTCTGTTCACAATTTCTAATGGTGGAAAAACATCCCAGTCTGTTGGTGTTCTATCTTAGCCTGTTGGTATGACAAGTACTTAGATATGAACGTAACTGTATCTTACTTCATAGAAACTTGTTACATAGGAGTTTACGAGAGTCTCCGAAGATAGACTTCTCTAAGGGTAGGGTTTTCTATAACACCTAATGTAGTGTAGGGTTCTCACCTTCCTGCATAAGGTGAGTTATGGTAAAAAGAATCCATGTGTTTCAGCGTGTTACTGAAATCAACCAAGGAAAATTTCAGGGTGAAATTTCTTCCGTCATAGAATTTGCAAATAGTGCAACTATGGTCTTCATACCCGTCTCTAGGCTTAGAGAAGATCGGATTGTAGATGATAAAACAATAATGAATTCGTTTATGAGTTCATGGGGAAACTCCATCCATCATATCTATAATGCTACTGGAGCATTCATGAGACTAAACAAAATCGTGAACTTAGCATGACCAAATTGTGTGCGAAAAGCTTTCATGGAAATGTCCCGCTCCTTCACTCGCCATTGTTGTCAGCATGATTATAAATTATTCTTGGAAAAGTGCTTTGCTCTCTGTAGTCGATCGTATACGTCGTCAATACGTGGAGGGAATTAACGGTCATGAACGGTCTCATGTTACCGTTCTTCTCCTCAATAAACAAGACCGATGCTCATCACGGTGATGCACCTGATGAGTGAACCTTGTTCAGGAATCTCTACAGTTGAACCTTCAACTTCTTTAGCTCTAGAAAAGCCATGCTATGAAGAGCCTTGAAAAATGGCTCTGTTCCCTAACCTGCTTGATGTTATGTTCCACCTTGCAGATAGGAAGTATATTCGGAGGTTCTTCTGGAATTACGTTTGGAAATTTTGAAATAACCGGCTGATTCTGGGTAAAAGGAGTGTCAGAATAAACGATAGTCTAGAAAATCTTCGCAGCCATGGAATGCCTATCATATGCTTGTAAAACATAAATGAGTTGTATAGATTTTCTTGATGGAAAACCGAGTTGAATGTATTCATGTTGGAGCATAGTTTGGCTGGGCTGGTTCGACAACACTCCTGGGCCGTTTGTCGTCTTCCCGAATCCTAAGTAATGCTGCAAACAAAGGTAAACCGGTTAGATGTGGACCCGAGGCTGGAGCCCCGGGGTCCACCTCCGACGATCAAGTTAGTATTTGATCGATATATTGTATAAGAGGTGTGGTTAAGCGAGAGAACCTGATTATAATGAGACCCCTACCCCTGTTTATATAGGCTTAGGGTTTCTTGTAGGATAAGTAAGGTTTGTATGGGCCGTGGGCCTGTTGGGCCAGGCCGACTACCAACTGTACGTCGACATGTCCCCCAGTCTAGTATGATATGGTCCATGATCATGTTATGCTAGACTCATTCGTGTATCATGCTCACTAAACAACCGCGTGCGTCTTGCTGCTAGGACATCCTCGTAGGTTGTCCGTAACATATGGCTCCACTTGTAATAGGCTACTTTGAACGAAAAGATGATGGTTTGGGGTTACGAATAGTGAGAATAGCCACTATAAGTCATCATGTCCCCCCAGTCTAGTATGCGAGGTTGTCACCAAGGTTACTAGACTTTACACTATATCTACTACCTGTAAGCATATCCACGTCGAAAGAAATAGGAAAACATGTATACGTAAGACGGGTGGTTGTGCTCGAATGCTTGGTTTCCCGTTACTTGACGTTAAAGACCCCGTAAGAAGAAAACGTGTTCTATAGCCGGGGTAACACTGGCATTTGGCAAGGTTTAATTCTTGTTCATCTCTTACGTGAGGATGATAAGAAAGTTTTGTGAAGGTGGAGGTGGAACCCGTATGTTGCATTGTGAATATTTTGAAGGCGTACTTCTTGTACCCACTGATGATGCAACATAATGCGAATATTGCATTCGTATTAAGGCCAACGGAATTCAACTTCTGTGGCAAATGATGCGGATATTACATCCGTCTTATGCCCATGGCATTTGATAACCACTTCCAAAATTTGTCACAGTTTTTTCTGGATTAAACATAGTTGATCAGGCTCCATCTAATTAAGTATAAACGATGTAAATTTTGGAAATTCACTCTTAGCCGGGCCAAGTAATTCATCACGTAACACGTACCTCCGTAAAAAAGATATGAACCAACAGAAGACGTACTTCTGTGACAGAATGAGCCAGTGGAAGGCGTACTTCCACGACAAAAGATAACGATGCGCCGTGGAAGACTACTTCCACGACGAAAATAACGATGCGCCGTGGAAGAATACTTACACGGCGAAAATAACGATGAGCCGTAGAAGAATACTTCCACGGCGAAAATAATGAGCACGTGGAAGAGATACTTCCACGGCGAAGATAATAAGCACGTGGAAGAGGCATTCCACGGCGAAGATAATAAGCACGTGGAAGAAATACTTCCATAGCGAAGATAATAAGCACATGGAAGAGATACTTCCACGGCGAAGATAATAAACAAGTGGAAGAGATACTTTCACGGCGAAGATAAGAAGCACGTGGAAGAATACTTCCACGGCGAAGATAACGAGCACGTGGAAGAAATACTTCCACGGCGAAATAAATATGCACGTGGAAGAGATACTTCCATGGTGAAGATAAGAAGCACGTGGAAGAGATACTTCCACGGCGAAGATAATAAGCACGAGGAAGAATACTTCCATGACGAAGATAATAAGCACGTGGAATAGGCACTTCCACGGCGAAGATAATAAGCACGTGGAAGAGAGACTTCCACGGGAAAGATAATAAGCATTTGGAAGAGATACTTCCACGGAGAAGAAAAGAAGCACGTGGAAGAATACTTCCACGGCGAAGATAACGAGCACGTGGAAGAAATACTTCCACGGCGAAAATAATAAGCACGTGGAAGAGATACTTCCACGGCGAAGATAAGAAGCACGTGGAAGAGATACTTCCACGGCGAAGATAACGAGCCCGTGGAAGAATACTTCCACGGTGAAGATAAGAAGCACGTGGAAGAATACTTCCACGGCGAAGATAACGAGCACGTGAAGAATACTTCCACGGCAAAGATATAGAGCACGTGGAAGAAATACTTCCACGGCGAAGATAATAAGCACGTGGAAGAGATACTTCCACGATGAAGATAAGAAGCACGTGGAAGAGACACTTCCACGACAAAGATAATAAGCACGTGGAAGAATACTTCCACGGCGAAGATAAGAAGCACGTGGAAGAGATAATTCCACGGCGAAGATAATAAGCACGTGAAAGAGGCACTTCCACGGTGAAGATAATAAGCACGTGGAAGAGATACTTCCATGGCGAAGATAATAAGCACGTGGAAGAGATACTTCCACTGCGAAGATAATAAACACGTGGAAGAGATACTTCCACGGCGAAGATAAGAAGCACGTGGAAGAATACTTCCACGGCGAAGATAACGAGCACGTGGAAGAAATACTTTCACGGCGAAAATAATAAGCACGTGGAAGAGATAATTCCACGGCGAAGATAAGAAGCACGTGGAAGAGATACTTCCACGGCGAAGATAATAAGCACGTAGAAGAATACTTCCACGGCGAAGATAATAAGCACGTGGAAGAGGCACTTCCACGGCGAAGATAATAAGCACGTGGAAGAGATACTTCCACGGCGAAGATAATAAGCACGTGGAAGAGATACTTCCATGGCGAAGATAATAAACACGTGGAAGAGATACTTCCACGGCGAAGATAAGAAGCACGTGGAAAAATACTTCCACGGCGAAGATAACGAGCACGTGGAAGAAATACTTCCAAGGAGAAAATAATAAGCACGTGGAAGAGATACTTCCACGGCGAAGATAAGAAGCACGTGGAAGAGATAATTCCACGGCGAAGATAACGAGCCCGTGGAAGAATACTTCCTCGGCGAAGATAAGAAGCACGTGGAAGAATACTTCCACGGCGAAGATAACGAGCACGTGGAAGAATACTTCCACGGCGAAGATAACGAGCACGTGGAAGAGATACTTCCACGGCGAAGATAATAAGCACGTGGAAGAGATACTTCCACGACGAATATAAGAAGCACTTGGAAGAGACACTTCCACGGCAAAGATAAAAAGAACGTGGAAGAATACTTCCACGACGAAGATAAGAAGCACGTGGAAGAGATACTTCCACGGAGAAGATAATAAGCACGTGAAAGAGATACTTCCACGGCGAAGATAAGAAGCACGTGGAAGAGACACTTCCACGGCGAAGATAATAAGCACGTGGAAGAATACTTCCACGGCGAAGATAAGAAGCACGTGGAAGAATACTTCCACGGCGAAGATAATAAGCACGTAGAAGAGATACTTCCATGGCGAAGATAATAAGCACGTGGAAGAGATACTTCCACAGCGAAGATAATAAGCACGTGGAAGAATACTTCCACGGCGAAGATAATAAGCACGTGGAAGAGGCACTTCCACGACGAAGATAATAAGCACGTGGAAGAATACTTCCACGGCGAAGATAATAAGCACGTGGAAGAGGCACTTCCACGGCGAAGATAATAAGCACGTGGAATTGATACTTTCACGGCGAAGATAATAAGCACGTGGAAGAGGCACTTCCACGGCGAAGATAATAAGCACATGGAAGAGATACTTCCACGGCGAAGATAATAAGCACATGGAAGAGATACTTCCACGGCGAAGATAATAAACACGTGGAAGAGATACTTCCACGGAGAAGATAAGAAGCACGTGGAAGAAATACTTCCACGGCGAAGATAATAAGCACGTGAAAGAGATACTTCCACGGCGAAGATAAGAAGCACGTGGAAGAGATACTTCCATGGCGAAGATAATAAGCACGTGGAAGAGATACTTCCATGGCGAAGATAATAAACACGTGGAAGAGATACTTCCACGGCGAAGATAAGAAGCACGTGGAAGAAATACTTCCACGACGAAGATAATAAGCACGTGAAAGAGATACTTCCACGGCGAAGATAAGAAGCACGTGGAAGAGACACTTCCACGGCGAAGATAATAAGCACGTGGAAGAGATACTTCCACGGCGCATGAATAAGAAGCACGTGGAAGAGACACTTCCACGGCGAAGATAATAAGCACGTGGAAGAGATACTTCCACGGCGCATTAATAAGCCAGCGGAAGAGGTACTTCCGTGGCAAAGGCATAAGCCAATGGAAGAAATACTTCCATTGCAAAGGAATAAACCGGCAGAAGGCGGACTTCTACGGCAAAGGAATATATCCAATGATATTTGCGTGACGTGCACATAAATAGTGGTATTATTATACCCTAGTAGCCCCCCAAGTTTAATGATGCTACACTCGATTAGTAGTATTAAACTTATTCAAGTATTCAAAAAATTACGATCACGTAGACCAGCGCGAATGGACGTACCATAGTCGCGTACGAAAGATAGAAATTGGGTTCGAACGTGCGAACCAACGCGTATGGGTCTTGCCATAACCGCGAATTGCCACATAGTATAAGACGTATCTTAACTAACTTATTGGATGAGCTATGCCATTACGTGCGACGTACCGCTACTACCATAAGGACGGTCAAAGTTTTGACAAAATGTTGTTAGACGTGCACAGTGTGTCTTTTACAAGTCCATCATGAGTCATGTGGTTTACGTAACTTACTACAACGTCTTGATAGCAAGGTGTCTAACAAGGATACATGATCCGTGGTCGTTGGGTCTGCAACCCTCTTACACGACAAGTTGAATTATTAGGTTCACTCAATCCTCTTATTCCGCCTGGAAACGATGTGTACATGTACGCCCGTAGGCTAAAGATGTCTGAGCGTGCAGACTAGCGCGGATGATCGCGCCATGACCGCGGATGACAAATAAAATATATTATTTAAAGATAATATACGTAATATATCTTACCCCTCTAAAAGATATATATAATATCTTTTATAAATTAACAATATTGGAATATATCCTAACTAAATTTAAAAGATAAAAAATATATGTAATATTTTTTATTAGTTATATTTCTGAATGCAAGGACTAACGCGAAAGGACGTGACTCATAACTCCAGATTATTTTTTTAAGAAAAATAAATTATTCAAAAAACGTACGGATGAGTGCGGCTGGAGGTACAATGACCTTGGATAAAGACGAAGTCCGGACGTACACACAGTCGCACAAATAATTTACAGAGTTACAAATAAAAGATAACTTTTGCAAATAATAGATATTAGTAAAATACAATATCTTTTTATTAAATTAAAACACATTGATAATAATGTCTTATCATGTTTTAGCAATTGTAAGATATATACTCCTGATTTGTTACATCCGAATAGTTCGTTAAAACATATTGGGTTGCGGAAAATTATGCGAATGCTAGATAAGCATATAAAAAAATATTTTAACAAATATTTGTGAACAATAATTCTGGTAAATGTTTGTTAAGATTATGCATGAACTTGATTTACCTTATCATGATATACAAATATGATGTATCTTTTAATACTGTTATATTAGCAACCCATCATTCTGACGAGTGTTAAAATCAGACGTCACATTAACATTCCTATGTGTTAAAAGTTTTGTGCTAAAAACATAGGAATTTTAAAAAAAAGTAGCCATTGTGGAATCGCTAATCAATTAACCGCATAAGTCGAAACAATTATTTAGCATGAAAAAAAAATCGATTCACTGGTGTGGCTATTTGCATATGATGTCATACCAACATTATAATTACGGACCGAATTAATTCATGACTAAAGCACACGATATTTAGTGATCCACCCTTCTAGCCGTATTTGATTTAGTACAAAACAAAAATATATAATTTGTAGATCATAGCAAATATCCGTATATATCCGCACCTCATAATCAAAGTGTGCCACACATGTGCAAAAGACAATTCATTTTTACAATACTTATCAAAAAATGTGCACATGCAATTGTGGGTAAAAGTAAACGCCATAATGTGGGCATACCACTAAACTATTGTTTTCAATATTAAACGCTTAGATATTTACCGTATTGCAATGTATAATGAAAACCAATTTTCTGCGAATCAAGTTTTGGCACGTGACAGTTCGTTCAATAAAAAACAGGAATATTGGTGAGGTTTAGAATTACCGATAATACGAGACCCCAAACATAGTTTTAGTTAGTCTCCCACGGATGGCGCCAACTTGTTGGAGCATAGTTTGGGTGGGCTGGTTCGACAACACTCCTGGGTCGTTTGTCGTCTTCCCGAATCCTGAGTAATGCTGTAAACAAAGGTAAACCGGTTAGATGTAGACCCGAGGCCGGAGCCCCGGGGTCCACCTCCGACGGTCAAGTTAGTATTTGATCGATATATTGTATAAGAGGTGTGGTTAAGCGAGAGAACCTGATTATAATGAGACCCCTACCCCTGTTTATATAGGCTTAGGATTTCTTGTAGGATAAGTAAGGTGTGTATGGGCCGCGGGCCTGTTGTGCCGGGCCGACTACCGACTGTACGTCGACAATTCAGGAGCCTGAACATCGATGTACATAATCTGATATGAAGGGCGGCTTATCGCAGCATGGGTAGCTGTTTATTGTCCATAGACTAAATCACACTTAACTCACATCTGTCAGAGGGAAGTGCGCAAGCAAATTGGATCTTATCGTCATACAAAAATGAATGAGTTCGTACACACGGATGATACGAGATGGCGTCTTTATGGTTATGGATATATGAAATATGAGACCAAGAAATGAAAGTAACATGATAATATATGAGGTAAAAAGTTGCAGGTTCCTACTGAATGTGCTTCACCTGTGTAACACCCTATTTTGATAAATGGAAGGTCACGCGTGATTATGGCGTGTCATCAAAGCATACAAGGATAAATGTCTAAACATTACATGACTATAAAGGAAATGCCGGAATCAAACATCGGTAGTCCAAAAGTAGAACTCATCACACAAAAACATAAGTACTGTAAATGAAAGGACTAAACAATGTCCAAGGAAATGGGTATCTAAGTATAGATAAATGCATAAAGTAAAGAAGGCTGGAAAGCTTCCAATCCATATGCACGTACGATTAATGTCTACGAGCGTCCCTGAGTACCTGCCGTTTTGGGAACATGAAAAGGAAGATGGCTGAGCAATACGCTCAGTGCACGGATATACAAATAGAGCATGAATAATATAAGCATATAAGCATGAAACAGCGGAAGAAACTAAGTCTTGGATAACCTGGTTATATCTTAGTAAAACTAGTTTTATAGTTTGAAAAGCCTTATGTTTATCTTGTAAAAACTGTTTAACATATTTTACCATTAGCCAATATAGGTCATGAAATATCAACTTCATGAATACTTGGAGGGGTGACCTCGTCATGCAAATTAGAGGGGCTGCCTCTAATTTAATATGCTGGTTTTGGATAGGAGGGGTCAACTCCTTGTGAAGGATGCAAGGCACACACCACATTCACACTGAGTAATCTGCTGAAACATGTATACTAGGATGCACCCATACGCCCCACCTGATAATATAATAAATGGCCAAAAGCTGAAAGGGATGCCACGAGCTATCACTCCGCCGTGGTGAAGTCATAACATTGGTGCCTCCAGTGTTATGGTCATGGTACCTCCATAACTAGGTGAAACTGGTCATGCATGTATATGGCTTTAGGTATTCTAATTAAACATAATCAATTCAAAAACATATAAACATATACTGGGGAAAACAGTTGGCTGCATACCGGGAAATCCTAATAAGGAAAGAATGTCCATACTAAAAGGACGGAGAATCCGTACCTCGTGTCCAGTGAACGAAGAAGACGAACGGAAGAGAGTCCTACTTCGGTATCACTAATGCTACATATATACATACGTGTATAAGTATCTGATTACTAAGTACGTAACTGGTTTTTATATCATGTCTTAGCTTGTTTTATATGTTTGTGTCATGTTTTACTAATTTAAGCTTCATACTGTGTTTATCATGTATTCTGTCTATTCTGATTAACTATTACTTGAATTTCATGTATTATTATACTTGTTTTGTAATAATAAGTAGCTTTCTAAAAATAGCAGGTTTCCTAAAATAGAAAGTTTCTAAAAATAGAAAGTTACCAAAAATAGAAAGTTTCCAAAAATAGAAGGTTTCCAAAAATAAAAAGTTTCCAAAAACAGAATTACTGCTTAAAATAGATAAGTTTATAAAAATCGAAATTTTCCCTAAATAGATTAGCTGCCTTAATTAAATAAGTTTCTAAAAATAAAAAGTTTCCATAATTAGATATAAGCTGGATAATTAAGCTAATTATATAAGCATAAGTGTTTACTGGTTATTATTCTAAGTCATGTGATTATATAGTATAGTTTATTAATTATTTCTTGTAAATTAAATAAACTATAGGTTAAGTATTTAATTAAATACAACATGATTTAATTAAATAAAGGTAAAATAAATACTTAGGTTAAAACATGCATTATTATTTATTAATAATATAACCTAAGTCATGTAAATTAATTAATTATAAGTCATGGTTTTAATAATTAATTAATTATATAGTCTAATTAAAAGATAAATACTTAGGTTAAAATTCATGAATTAATAATAAAATTAATAACATAAGTCATGTAAATTAAATTAATCATGTTCATACTTTTAATTATTTTAATTTAAATCTTGTAAAAATACTATAACTTGTAAAAATAATAAACCTTGAAAAACAACTCATGAACCGGACCGTGTTTTTATTCTAAACATGTGTGAACCGAACCCGTGATTAAAACCCATGAACCGGACCCGTAAATATCACCATACCCCAACCTAGGTCGGGGTTTTCCCTTCCTTGTTGTTGCCGTGACCTAAGACCACCCAAACCACCACCAAACCGAGACCATGTGGTCTCGGTGGTGCGAGTAAACCCAAGCCGAGTCCTCTCTTGGGCTCGGTTAGGCGTCGACCACAACAAACACCCCTTAACACTTGATCGATTTAACCCCCATGATTAAATAGCATGTTTATATCTTGTTTTTAATTAGTTTATTAAAAACATCCATGATTTTATGTGATAAACAAATCGAAACATAAAAAGAAAAAGGTTAAAGGTTATACCAATCACGTGAATCGAATGAGGATGAACACACAACGATCCTTGCAAAAATTCTAATGCCAGAATCAAACAGAAACACCACTTTGGTGTTCTTAAACCCGGCGACCAAAAGAAGGAGAAGAAAGGGATTAGGGTTTTTCTTGTTTTCTAAATTTTGTGATTATGATACATGTTTTCCCTTTTCCCCTTGTTTAGTAAATTTGCATGGGCTTAGCCCATGTTTTCTTGTGGTAGCCGCAGGTAGGGGCCCACATAAGGGTAACCCAAACATTTTCCGTGTCTCAAATATAAGTGTGTTCTCGTGTTCGTAATTTACGTAATTTAATTAGTTATCGATCGTGACTAAATTTATTTATTCGTGATCGTAATAAATATACGTACTTACGTAATATTAGCTCGTGATTAATTTACGTTCATGATTTTATGTTCGTATGTTCGTGATTATAATTATTATTGAAATAATTATCGTGTGTTAATACGTAATAAATACTTATCGTGTTATAACACGTACGTAATACTTGTAATTCTTGTACGTGAAACGTAAACATGTTATAAAAGGAAAGTTCTAATCATGTATGTACTATCGTAAGGGTACTATTCATGGTAAAAGCATGCGGGTTTTACAACTCTTCCCCCCTAAAAAGAATAATTCATCCCCGAATTATAGATAACGTAAACTGGAAAAGAAGAACATACCCGAATTCAAAATATGAAATGAGGGTAAGAAGCCCGGATAGATTCCCCTGTTTCCCAAGTGGCTTCCCGCTCGGTATGATCCCTCCAAAGGATTTTGACGAATGGAATCGTCTTCCTTCTCATGACTCGGTCTTGTCTGTCAAGAACTCGTTCGGGTTCTTCTATGAAAGTGAGGTCTTCACGAATCTGTTCCAGTGGATACTGAACCATGTGAAGGGGATTATACTGGTACCCTCTGAGTAAGGCCACATGAAACACATTGTGTACATGAGAAAGCTGCGGAGGTAACGCTAAACGGTATGATACTTCACCGACTCGTTTAATGATACCAAACGGTCCGATGAAACGAGGACTGAGCATCCCTTTAATTCCAAAACGTCTAACACCACGTGCCGGCGAAACCTTAAGGAAAACGTGATCTCCTACGTTAAAATGTATGTCCCTACGATGCTTGTATGCGTAGCTCTTTTGACGTGATCGTGCTTCTTGAAGTTTCTACTTAGCTACTGCGACCCTCTGATTAGTCAACTCTATGATCTCTGGTCCTTCAAGTGTTCGCTCACCAACCTGATCCCAGCAGATTGGGGCGCGACACTTTCTTCCATACAACATCTCGAAAGGAGCACACTTGATACTTGCGTACCAACTGTTGTTGTATGCAAACTACACCAAACAGATATAATCGTCCCAATCACCCGTCCATTCCAACGCACATGACCTCAACATGTCTTCCAATGTCTGAATCGTTCGCTCTAACTGCCCGTTTGTTTGAGGATGAAAAGCCGTGCTACGCTTAAGTTTTGTACCCCAAGCTTTCTGCAGACTTCTCTAGAATCGCGAAGTGAATCGAGGATCTCTGTCTGAGACGATGCTGGATGGAGCACAGTGGAGTCTCATGATCTCCCTTCTATAAGTATCGGGGAGTTTACTAACCGAATCTTCCTTGCGGATCGGTAAGAAATGAGTTGATTTGTTAAGTCAATCAACGATAACCCAAATTGCATTGTGCTTCCTCTTAGTTGGCGGAAGACCAGTAACAAAATCCATGGTGATTTTGTCCCACTTCCACTCTGGAATATCTGACGGTTGAAAAGAAGGAGAAGAAAGGGATTAGGGTTTTTCTTGTTTTCTAAATTTTGTGATTATGATACATGTTTTCCCTTTTACCCTTGTTTACTAAATTTGCATGGGCTTGGCCCATGTTTTCTTGTTGTAGCCGCGGGTAGGGGCCCACATAAGGGTAACCCGAACATTTTCCGTGTCTTAAATATAAGTGTGTTCTCATGTTTGTAATTTACGTGATTTAATTAGTTATCGATCGTGACTTAATATATTTATTCGTGATCGTAATAAATATACGTACTTACGTAATATTAGCTCGTGATTAATTTACGTTCATGATTTCATGTTCGTATGTTCGTGATTATAATTATTATTGAAATAATTATCGTGTGATAATACGTAATAAATACTTATCGTGTTATAACACGTACGTAATACTTGTAATTCTTGTACGTGAAACGTAAACATGTTATAAAAGGAAAGTTCTAATCATGTACGTACTATCGTAAGGGTACTATTCATGGTAAAAGAATGCGGGTTTTACAACCTGCCTCCCGCAGAACGAACACTGCATGTTCAAACGTGAACAACACGCCGGTGATGAGGCTGAAGTTCTTATAGTCTGATTTATTCATGGCACAACAGAATGGTTATACCCCTTGGAGGGTATTTTGATTTATGTAGGGCTATTCCAGATGGTAAACGTGAGTCATGTGTCCTAACTCGTATCTGGAGAAGATATGCGTATGACATGTGTCTTGACTGGTGTCTTGACATGGGTCTAGAGATGTGAAACAATGAAATTTAAATTCTTAGGTCATCATGCCAGAATTTGGCGGATCGGTTGGACTGCTAACCCTTTTTATTTCTGATCATGTCCGTAACCGAAGTTTTCGTCATTATAGTCAGAGTGTTTGCTGTCACGTAGGTGTTACTACCTCCTTGCATGTCAGTTTCATGACAGTCCTTATTATGACTGTGATTCATGTAACTTTTCAGCTGAGTGGCCGGCTGGTACCGGTTTCCACTCGTATGCTTGAAAAGACAACTAGATGGTACGTGATGTACAATATGAAAAGGTAAGAATATGGAATGAAACGGTACATCTGATGGGTTAATAAAATTCTAGTCGAGTTGCCCCGATCAGTCGCCTTCTTCTTTGTTTTATAAAATCTCCAAGCTGAGAACGGTATCATCTTTTAAGCAACACTGGATAAGAAAAAAATGTCTGAGAAAATTGAAAATGGATTAATATCACAGATGGAGTGCGGTAACTGGAATAAGTCTGGAGCATGATACATGAAGTAAACATGGAACATGGTACATGGAGTACACATGGGGTTCACATGAGATGATGGATACGGTATCAACCATCTAACATGGTGAAGGAACACGTAACAACCTAGCTAATTTAGCGTAGACATAATTCTAGTTGCATAAGAGGCACAAAACACGATTAAATGGAATCGAATGATTGCCGACATGAGAACATGATCAGTGAAAAAAACCATGGCTATCATGAGGACACGATTAAATATAATCCATCCGTGTCTAGCATTAAGGCGTAACCAACATGAGGAAGTGTTAGCCTCAAAATATTGAGTCAAACAAGAATGCTCGATCATATGTTTATTATGTATCGTATATTAGAACGTTATAATCGGTAGTAGATTAGTCGTGTTATACGGGCTTAACTTTAAGCTAAAGTTCATTCATAAGTAAGTAAAGCCCAAAAAGGAAAGCCTGGCCCATTAGACTATAGTCCATAATCAAGCCCGCATGTGGGTGGACTATATATACCCTTCCTAGCATGTTAGGAAGGGTGTTGGTCATTTCATTTTTCTCTCACTAATCTAATCCTCCAAAAGTTCGAACCATTTTCTCTCTACTTTCTCTCACTACTTTCTCTCTCTAGAATTCATCTATTTTTCTACCTTTTTTCTTGCTTAATCATCACAAATCGATGGGACAACAATTGGTATCAATCGCCATGGGGTAGTTTTGTAATTCGTTGTTGATAAAATATTTGGTTCGTGTGATTTACTCCTAAAATCATCTCGAATTCAAGTATTTTCTTGTTTTTCGTTGATTTTCGTGTTCTAAATCGTACTATAGATCATCTACATACTTGTGGTAAGATTTTGTTTGTTTTGGTTTGGCAAGAAAAACGAATTACAAGGTAAGAAATCTCCATTCTTTGCTGGTTTCAAGTCTCGGAAAGTTTATTGCACATTCCGATCGGAATATTGCGATCGTAAAAACCTAGGGTTTCTACATTGCGATCAAAAATTCCGATAGCCATATTACTATCGTAACTTGCGATCTGATATTACGATCGTGCATTGCGATCTAATATTACGATCGTACATTGCGATCTAGTATTACCATCAAGTATTGCGATCACGACTTACGATCTAAGTTACGATCAGACTTGCGATCACGACTTATGATCAGACTTGCGATCACGACTTATGATCACGACTTGTGATCAGACTTGCGATCACGACTTACGATCAGACTTGCGATCACATCTTATGATCACGTGTTGCGATTAGACTTGCGATGGGTATTTGGATGGGTGACATTGCAATGGGTATTCCGATGGATATTGCGATGAGACATTGAGATCTGTTTGGTTAAATTTTGTTTGAGTATTTTTTAGACTTAGCCACTATCTAGACTTGTCTCGGAACATAGTTTTCACGAAGATAAAAAAAAGAGTTAAAATTTTTAGGTCAAGTAAAATCAAAATTTTTCCATACTAGTTTTTGGCTGTCTCTAACTCAATTTCAAAATTTGGCGATACAAAATTTTTTCAGCTTACCATTTTGTCGGACTAAGGAATTTATTGTCGGACTCAGAAAAAAGAATCGGAATTTTTGAAATTTCAACTTCAACAACAATCAACACATCTACTTAAGATCCATATTCACTTCAACATTTCAAAGAATATTGAGATGGATTCTACTGTAGAATATCGTGTGACGAACAACAACATAATGGTGGCGGGTGACAAAGAGAGACCACCAATGCTTGTGTCGGGTCGATATGATCAATGACAATCCTGTTTTCTATGTTATCTTGAAACAAAACCTAACAGTGATGCTTTAAGGCAATGTATTTTTGATGGACCCTATAAACTCTCAAGGATTCAAGTTCCTAGAGTACCAGCCACAGACACAACTGAAGAACAACTTGCATATAAACGTGATGAAAATAGAAACGACCTCACACCAGAGAACCGTGCTTGGTTTGATGCAAAAAAGGAAGCAATCTACTTAATTCTCAGTGGAATTGGAAATGATATTTATTCCACAGTTGATGATTGTTCTAATGCTAAAGAAATGTGGACGGCTATTGAAAGATTGCAACAAGGTGAATCATTTAACAAACAAGACATGAAAACTAAGATGTTTCGGGACTTTGGCAAGTTTACATCAAAGGATGGTGAATCAATTGATTCTTATTACTCCTGATTCTACAAAATGATGAATGACATGACCCGAAAGAACTTGCAAGTTTCAACCATGCAAGTCAATGTCCAATTTCTACAACAACTTCAACCAGAGTGGGTACGGTTTGTCACCTCGGTGAAACAACAAAAAAGTTAGATGAAGTTTCATATAACACGCTCTTTGATGTTTTGAAACAATTTAAAAATGAAGCAAATGAACTTCGAGCTGAACATGCTGCAAATATTTCAAATCCACTTGCTTTGGTGTCTACCACTCAACATTACCCAGATTATCGTTCTCGTGTTCCAAAGACCTACTCCACTCAATCATCATCACAACGAGCATCCACTGTCTCTAAGTCACATGCTCCAACAAGATCCCGAGGCAAAGAAGTTGCAAGAGCACCATCACCCACACCTGAGCAATCATCCGAAGTAGACAGTGATGAAGAACTTGCTCAAAAGGATAGGGAATTCAAGCAACAAATGGCCTTTATTATGAAACAATATAGGAAAATCTACAAACCTACCAACAACAACCTCAGAACATCATCTAATACGAGGAACAACTATGCTCAAAGTCCTCCAAGGTATGAAACAAGAAGACGTGCTGAGAGTCCTCCAAAATATGATCGGCAACCCACAAAGTATGATAATCAGAGGGTTCCTACTGTTGTTGGAAATAGGGAAACTGTTGGTACTCAAGTTATGCAACAAACTGGGATTCAGTGTTTTAACTGCCGAGGTTATGGGCATTTGGTTAGGGAATGAAGGCAGCCAAAGAGGGTCAAAGATTATGGTTATCATAAGCAAAAGATGTTACTATGCAAGAAAATGGAAGTTAAGATCATGTTATCAGCTGAGGAAGGAGAAATGCTTGACGACACAGATGATGAACTCTCTGACCAAGAACTCGAGGCACATTATTTATACATGGCAAAGATTCATGAGGTCCTCAACGTCACTGAAGATGACAATGGTCCTATTTTTGATACCGAGCCAATTGATAAGGTACAACATAATGATGAATATAATGTGTTTGGTGATACACATGAGCATAGTGATCCACCAACAATAATTACTGACACGTGTATGATGGAAACGGTTGATAGCAATACAACACCCGATTCATCAGACATGTGCAATAATGAGTTTGAGGATGATCAACATGCAAATGAGTATGATGATGAGGAGCGTGTCGCGCTTGCTAATTTAATTGCTAGTTTACAAAAAGATGTCAATGAAAATAGAAAGAGTCAAAAGCAATTAAAGAAGGCAAACGAAGCGCTCACTCAAAACTTTGAAGAAAGCAAAGTCGCTCTTATAAAATCTAGTGAGACTATTGATAGTTATAGGGTTGAGCTTCTTCAAACGACCAAAGAGCTTGAGGGGTAAAAAAGTCGTGTTCTCAACGTTAAATAGGATGAGTTTGAAAATAAATACAACGAAGCTCTTGCTTTGTTAACAAAATAAAAACGTCAATTTAATGTCTTATTAAGTGATGAACGTCAAAAAACGTACATTGCCACAACAAAAGTTAATGAACTTGAACAGAGGCTTTCTATGAATACCACCGATTCTGCTAAAATTCTTGACGAAAAGAAACAAGAGGTTGAAAAATTTAAAAAAGATTTCAAAAATAGACAAGGCAAAGATACTGAAAAAGTAAAGGATCTCGAAGAACAAGTCGATTTTTTGAAAAAAGTTGTTTATAAAACGCATGACTCTATTCAAACCGTTAGAATGATAGCACCTCGATCATTTTTCAAAGGTCAACCTAGTTTTGCAAGCCCCAAGTACCTCGTACAAGCTCAAGCTGTTAACCTCACTTATATCTTGATGAGTCCGAATGGATCGATCATGATTGCCCAGTAGCTAACCTCGATAGTGAAGAGACGTCCCTTTGGGATGAGGAGAGTAGATCACCGGTCAACAAAGACTTTGTGACACCATATAATAATGCTTATAAAAACAGTCTTTATGGTCTTTTCACTCCACAAAAATAGAAGTCTCGTGAGGAATTGTTTTTAGAATGCAAAAAAGACGAATTCAATGGAAGAAAGCTTTTGCCACTAAGAGGAAAACTAATGTTTTTAAATATATTAACTATTTCCCTCTTGATGCTTCTAAAAGCAAAAGTAGAAAAACACTTGGTTTTCTTAAACAATATATTGATAATGGTCAATCAATTGTTGAAAGCGATTGGGAAAAACATCAAAAAGATAAGTTGAAAACAGAGATTACTCACGACATAACTGTTCTTGTGAAAGAACTTTTAATACCAAATACTAAGATAATCGAAGAAAATGTTCTTGAGTTCGAAAAATTGATTCGGTCTGAAATGTACGATGATTTGAAATATTTTGAGTCTTTTGAAAAAACAATTGATGAACTTCAAAATGAAAAATCTGATTTTTCAAAAGAATATGATCTACCCTTAGAAGAATGTCTCTCCAAATATATTTTTTGTGTTACTCTTCAATCTTGTGCTGATATCGATGAATATTCTGATGTTGCATGCAAATATCTTGATAAGATTAAAGAATGTAAGCGTCTTGAACTTGAGCTTTCGAACGTAAAGAAAATGTTGATAAAAAGGCTTTTGAGTTACTTCAACACAAAACTGATTTCCTTCAAAAACATTGTCATTCTCTTGAACTGGCTTTGTAAAAAGACATAGGAAGATTTCCACATGATAATAAATTGAAAGAAAAACTTTCCCAAATGTGTAGAGAAATGAATGAAAAGTGTTTCGAAATTAAAGAGTTGAAAGCTCAGTTACATGACAGGGAAATAGCGATAGCAGAGTTGAAGAAACTCGTTGCTAAGATGGGTGAGAAAATAGGGGAACCGAGTGTTAAGAAACCTGTTGTAAGACAACCCAATGCGTACAAAGTGACTAGACCCTCTGTCTTGGGAAAACCATTTTTTTTCTCTAAATCTGCATTTGCAAAACCTGGGTTTGGCCCCAAGACGTATGGAAAGGATAGGTTACCACAAAACACTCCCAAAACACATATTCGATCACAAAGCATTAAGAACACAAATGTGGTTAAACTAGGGATGTATAGATTGGCCACTAAACCCACACACAACAAAGAAAGTCAATCACCTCAGACTTCTAGAAACACTCATAGACGTGTGTCTTTTACAACAGGAGTAGTCCCCACTGATATTGTTAACCAGCCTCAGCTTAAGAGCACTCACATGCATGAAAAGGTTTGGAAAAACAAAAGTCAAGGGAAGATGAACACAGTAGAAGACCACCCTAGTATTTTCAATGTTTCTATGAATAAAACGTCTTTAATCGCATGTAATGACGATTTGAATGATTTGACTTTGAATGCTTTTAATGTTAACTTTGTTTGTGTGAAATTTGGAAAGTGTGCTAATGCCAATCGTGCTTTGTGTGTTTCGAATAATGTCAAAAGCGTAGTTACTAGAACTAAGAAGCAAACTGTGATGCCTATTAGTGCTAGAAAACCAAACGCAAAATGAACCATTCTAGTGTAACCCCCCCCCCCCCTTTGAGAAAAGTATTGCATCAGACTCCACCACTAAGACCATTGGAAGCAGAATTAGGGAATTATATGAGTCTGCTAGCAAGTCTTAGAAATGGTGGTTTGCTAATCAATGTCCTCCAGGATATAAATGGGTGCCTAAGGTTAGGACAGAAAATGTGACTACGCGCGTTAGTATGCCTCTAAGTGATGAAACTAGGGAAACTAATGAATCGGACATCACAACTAACATGGAATCCAATTTAGCAAATGCTCCATCGTGTTATAATTCTTCTGCAGGTGCTCCAAATAATTCTTTTCATATTGGACTCTGGATGCACGAAGCACATGACGGGGAATCTCAAGCTTCTAATTAACTTCGTGGATAAGTTCCTGGATACGGTCCGATTCGGAAATGATCAACTTGCACCGATCCTAGGATATGGAGACTTGGTTCAGGGGAATATCACAATAAAAAGGGTTTACTACGTTGAAGGGCTCAATCACAATCTATTCTCGGTTGGTCAATTCTGTGATGCGGATTTGGAGGTTGCTTTCAGAAAGAGGACATGTTTTGTTCGTGATTATAATGGGAATGACTTACTTACCGGTTCACGGGGTACTGATCTCTACACCATTTCACTACAAGACTCCACATCTTCAACTCCAATCTGTTTCATGGTTAAAGCTTCAGCGACTCAAGCTTGGTTATGGCATCAACGTTTATCTCATCTTAACTTTGATACCATCAAATTGATTTCCAAGAAAGATATTGTGTGAGGCCTTCCTAACTTGAAATTTATCAAAGATCATCTTTGTTCTTCTTGTGAGCTTTGTAAAGCTAAACGGGGTAGTTTCAAGACAAAGACTACAACAAGCTCTAAAGGACAGTCAGATCTTCTGCATATAGATCTGTGTGGCCCCATGTGTGTTCAAACCATCAATGGGAAGAAATATGTTATGGTAATTGTCGATGACTACTCAAGGTACACGTGGACCCTATTCTTAAGGTCCAAGGATGAAACACCTGAGGTTCTCATTAACTTCCTTAAGCTTATACAACGTGGTCTTCAAGCTCAAGTAAAAGTGGTACGTACTGACAGAGGCACAAAATTCTTGAATTCAACTCTGAAGAAATATTTGGAAGCCGAAGGGATTGAATATGAAACATCTATTGCTAGAACACCTAAACAAAACGGAGTTTTTGAAAGACGAAATCGTACTTTAGTTGAGGCTGCTCGAACATTATTATCTGCTTCAAAACTACCACTATTCTTTTGGGCCGAAGTTGTATCAACCGCATGCTACACACAAAACCGTTCCTTAATTATCCCGAGACACGAAAAGACACCATATCACATAATTAATGATCGAAACCTTCACTCAAACGCCTTCATGTTTTTAGATGTACGTGTTACATTATTCGAGATGGTGAAAATTTGGACAAGATGAAAGAGAAAGGTGATGCATGCATTCTAGTGGGATATGCAACTCAGTCTAAGGGATACAGAGTGTACAACAAGAGAACAAAATTGATAGTCGAGACTATTCATGTCAGATTTGATGAATTACAAGAAATGGCACTTGAACAAAACAGTTTATGTCCCGATCTACAACGAAAACCGACTTCTGTTCACAACCGCACGGAACTCGGAACTCAAGACCATAGCAATGAACCGTCAAGTTGAAAGAGGTTCCTGAACATGTTCCTAGAGCAGATATGAAAGTGGACATGACACTATAAGAGTTGGAAATGTTATATGGACCAATTTTTGATGAATATTTCACGGGGGAGAAACATGTTGTATCAAAGTCTTCCGCTGTCATTCATGATAAGAATGATGATACCGATCATCGTCAACAAAAGGATATAACTTCATCTACTTCAACACGGGTTGCTGTAGATTTACCTCCTCATTATATCTCTTCAACAATCGATCCTACTCCATCCACAACTACTGTCATTCCTCTAGAGAACACAAATCAAGCAGACGATGCATTATCTGACGATGAAGATTTTTACAACCCATTCGGTACATCGGTACACGAAATTAGAGAGTCTTCTACTCGCCATGTGGATCCGTCTAATATGCATACGTTCTATCAACGACATCCTTCAACACATCATTGGACCCGAGAACATCCTTTGGTTCAAGTAATTGAAAACCCTTCACAGCCTGTTCGTACAAGACGACAACTAGCCACCGATGGCGATGTTTGTATGTTCGCACTCGCCGTGAGTACAACTGAATCGAAAAACATCAAAGAAGCCATGGCTAATCATGCTTGGATTGAATCGATGACGGATGAACTTCAACAATTTGAAAGACATAAAGTCTGGGAACTTCTTGACAGACCATACGATGTGATTCCTTTAAATCTTCGTTGGATCTGGAAAAACAAGATGGATGAAGAAAACACGATCATCAAGAACAAAGCTAGGCTAGTGGCTAAGGGCTATGGCCAGAAAGAGGGAATTGATTTTGACGAATCATTTGCACCAGTTGCTCGTATGGAAGCGGTCAGGATTTTCCTTGCTTATGCTGCACATAAGGGATTCACTGTCTATCAAATGGACGTAAAGACGGCATTTCTTAACGGTCCTTTGAAGGAAGAAGTATATGTCACGCAGCCGGAAGGATTCGTCTATCCTCATTATCCTGACAAGGTGTATCGTCTCCAAAAGGCACTATATGGACTCAAGCAAGCTCCAAGGGCGTGGTACGACGAGCTCTCGAAATTTCTGGTATCCAAAGGTTTCTCAAAAGGTTCCATTGATCTAACTCTGTCTACTTATAAATATCGGGATGAAATTTTGCTTGTGCAGGTTTATGTTGATGACATTATTTTCGGGTCGACAAACCAAAAAATTTCAAAATTGTTTGAAAAAAGTCATGCACATCAAATTAGAAATGTCAATGATGGGCGAACTAAAATTCTTTCTAGGAATTCAAGTTCACCAATCCCGAAGTGGTATATTTATAAACCAAGCTAAGTATTGTCAAGAGATAAACAAAAAGCATGGTATGACTTCATGTGACCCGTTGGGACATCATTATCAACCACATCGCTAGATGCTGACTTGGAGGGAAATGCCATAGATCAAACGAGATATCGTTCCATGATCGGCTCCCTCATGTACTTGACAGCAAGCAGACCCGATATTTCACATGCTACGTGTTATTGTGCACGATATCAAGCACGGACTACTGAAAAGCACCTCAAGGAGATTAAATGGATCTTTTGGTACCTCAAGAATACCATTCATTTGGGACTCTGGTATCCGAGGGAAACCGGTTTCTTTCTAATGGCATATTCAGATTCTGATCATGTAGGGTGTCTTGATACACGAAAAAGTACTTCTGGTGGTGCACAATTTTTAGGTTAAGATAAGCTTGTGGGATGGTCTTCCAAGAAGCAGGATTGCACGTCACTTTCATCAGCCAAAGCAGAGTATGTGTCTCTATATGCGTTTTGTGCTCAAGTTCTATGGATGAGAACACAACTCACTGATTATGACTTCCACTTTGATAAAGTACCTATGTACTGTGACTCAAAGTAGGCCATAGCCATCTCCTGCAATCCGGTACAGCATTTCCGCACGAAGCACATTGATGTCCGATATCACTTCATAAAGGAACAAGTTCAAAGAGGTATCGTTGAACTATACGTTGTTGGAACGGATTACCAATTAGCCGACTTGTTTACGAAAGCACTGTCAAAAGATAGGTTTGAGTACCTCGTTAGGCAAATTGGTATGAGATGTTTGACTCCAGCAGACCTGGAGATTCTGGCAAAGGTGCCTGCTTGATTTATCTATCAAACATCAACCTGTAAATATATTTAAAAAAGCAAAATAAAAAAATATAAAACATATAAAAACAAAACACAAAATTAAAAATCTTTTAAAATCCAAAAATATTCTTCTCGACATGTCTTTCAGTATCGATAATATGGACGTGCCGAGAAATGTCACTCAATAACGACACGGGTATGTACATAAAGCTCGAATGAAAGTTGTAAATATTTTTCAAAACATGTCATTTCTTCTTTTAATAAAGGAAATTTCCTATTTTGGACAATATTACCAAACAACGGGTAGAGAAATCTATCTTGGGTTGAGCATGTCACAAAACATTAAACGTTTTGAGCTCAACACATTGGCTTGTAATCACTTTCAGATTGCAATCCGGATCGATATTCATGGGGGAGTGTACGATTTAGTACGCTTACCCTCAACAAAAGAAGAGAAATCTTCTTACACTTGAGTGGATTTGTCAAGACATTCAAAGTCTATGAACTTAAGTTTATGCATTAGAAAAACCTCTTCGCCAAAAAGAAATAGGATTTTTCAAAAAGCGTTGAACACAATTTATTCAATGATTATT
Source organism: Glebionis coronaria (assembly GCA_025667525.1). NCBI lineage: Eukaryota > Viridiplantae > Streptophyta > Magnoliopsida > Asterales > Asteraceae > Glebionis > Glebionis coronaria. The sequence goes on from JANFOE010000135.1 coordinate 600,644, forward strand.
CAAAATCTTTCAAAAATTGTGTGTTCAACAAACTCCCATCCTCAAAAAGCTAAATGTGGATCACATCCTCACAATGACAATTCAATTGGATCAATTTTTGAGGGGGAGCATTTCAACTTCATGCAAAGATTGACACATCTTTCTCCTATTTTCAAGACTATTTTTTAAAATATATGTTAATCAAATTTGGTATCTCTAATATCAAAAGATTTTATATATTAGAGATAGGGGAGAAAATGTGATTAAAATGTGATCTATATTAGACTCAAGCACTTTAACTCCTACCTACATGTGCGAAACACTTTCGATTATCGATGCACATGTGAAGGGGGAGCATTTTTGAAACGACAAAACTATGAAGGTGTTAAATGTTTTCAAACACGTTGTTAGACATTTTAAGTGGTTTTTTATGGTTATGATCAAATACCCATAACATTTTTAATCCACGACGTTATTTTTGTCAAAAGGGTGGTTAGGTTTAAGTCCTATCATCCGACCAGGACCAGATGGATCTTCCCAGGGACAATCCAATAGATTATTAGAAGTCCTTAGGAAATATGGAGTAGAATGTGAACATAGCTGAATGCTGACTAAATACCGATGATAGCACTAGAACTATCATAACAATGTGCTGATAACGATGTCTTGGTAAGCATTGAAGGGGTTGAAGAATGAAAAAGAAATGTAAGGATAAAGGGTATAAAGAAATTAGCCCTCCATACAACTTAGGTATAAACCGGGTCAACACATCATGAAGACAAACTCATCAAGGACCCAGTGATGTGAAGCACAACCCTTTCCTAGCTACTCAGGCTTCTCTCAAAAGAAGTTTGATTTACTTTCATGGAGAACAACATGAGTTCTATTGACTTTCTCACTCCGACATAGTTGATATTGAATAGGTGGCATCTGCTCCAGCCTCTGACAACTAAAAGTGCACAAATCGAGTCTAGAGCCTAGAGATCAATCAAATCTCATTAGGACACACGTAATGACGATAAAGAGAGTCCTACGACATATCCTTGTGATATTTCTAGAACACTCAGAGTGATACTACTTAGTATTCACAATGATGAGTGGAAATCCTTCCAGTGTTAACATCAAGCAACACTGCAGTAGGTCATATGTAAGATTCTTTATGAATTAAACATATGTAGAACTGAAAAGCAACAGTGGTTTGATTCTGAATTGATTCAAACTCGTTTCAGGTTTCTACGCAATATCTTTATGGTCTTGCAAGAACATTCAGAGTGATATTCATTGATATTCACAGTGACGAATGGAAATCCTTCTAGCGTCAACCTCAAACAGCGCTACGGTAGGTGACTTGTGAGATTCTTATGAATCAAGCTTGTGTCAACTAGAAAACAACAATGGTAAGATTCTTTATGAATCACACTTGTTCCAGGAATTTGAATTGGCAACTTTAATCAAGCGGATATTTATCCAATTGATTCACTCTTTATGTTCGCAGTCTTGCTTTGAGACGGTCGAGTAAAGAGAACGGCTAGTACAGCCATGAAACCCTGTCAAGGAGATTCTTAATTGAATCTACCTAAGCACAGGTACGGTATTTAATAACGTATAACGGTTTTCACCGACCGAAGGTAAAATGCTACCAATTTAGGTTGAATGTCAAAGCCATTCTGTCCGTGTCTATGTTTTGTCTCGAGAAGGTGACGTCACGGAGCACTAAAAAAAGTCAAAGATTCAAAACCACATACTCATGCCTAAAGACATATTCAACAATTAATAGTGTAAGCATGTGGATGAAGACACAAGACCGCAAGATGGCAAAGACAAGTCAAGTATGATTTTAAGATCTCAAGATTATAGACAAAGTCGAAAGACAACGACAAAGGCTCAAAGATCACAACATGGAGAAACAAGACTACTATTACACGTTCAAGACTCATTTATGGCGAGATTAGTAATCTCTACAAATCTTCAAAATGTCAAAGGGTAAAGGCTTCTCTTAAAGGGTAATGACCTCTCATTGGGGGAGATTGTTATCCTCAAAATATTGAGTCAAACAAGAATGCTCGTTCATATGTTTATTATGTATCATATATTAGAACGTTGTAATAGGTAGTAGATTAGTCGTGTTATATGGGTTTAACTTTAGGCTAAAGTTCATTCATAAGTAACTAAAGCCCAAAAAGAAAAGCCCGGCCTATTAGACTATAGTCCATAATCAAGCCCGCATGTGGGTGGACTATATATACCCTTCCTAGCATGTTAGGAAGGGTGTTTGTCATTTCATTTTTCTCTCACTAATCTAATCCTCCAAAAGTTCCAACCATTTTCTCTCTACTTTCTCTTTCTAGAATTCATCTATTTTTCTACCTTTCTTTCTTTCTTAATCATTACAAATCAATATGATACTATCATGGATGACGGTTGTTCAATCCCTATTAGTAAAAAAATTACGAGGAAAACATCACGGTTAAAACAACGAGGTTCTGAAAATATCAATGTGTGGAATACCAGACGTCGGCTTGGGAAGATCCTGATGACTACCCACTAGTGACAGGTCAAGTTTTAGAGCCTATAGGTTGAAACATTGGCTCTGATACCATAATTGAAACACCCCATTTTGATAAATGGAATATCACAGGATAATTATGGCGTGTCATCAAAGTATGCAAGATAATATGTCATAAACATCGGTTTAGTTCTGAAAACATAGCTTATGTTCACTTATGAAAATCTTTATTAGTTTAATATACCAAAAGCTAATATAGGTCATGAGGTCAACAACGTACATGAATACTTGGAGGGGTGACCTCGTCATGCAATTAGAGGGGATGCCTTTAATTAATATGGTCTGGGTAGGAGGGATCAACTCCTTGTGAAGGATGAAAGGCACACACCACATTTACCATGAAATCCTGACTAAAACTGTAACTAGGATGCACCCATACGCACCACATGATAATATAACAATAAAGGCCAAAAAAACTGTAATGGACGCCACGAGCTATCACTCCGCCGTGGTGAAGTCATAACACTAGTGCCTCTAGTGTTATGGTTATGGTACCTCCATAACTAGGTGAAACTGGCATGCATGTATATGGATAAGGTAACTAATAAAACATAAGCATTTAAATCTGTAACTACTGGAAAACAGTTGCCTGCATACGAGAAATCCTAATAAAGGAAGAGATTGTCCTTATTGAAGGACGAGAAATCCGTACCTTATGTCGAGCAGAGGCTAACGGAAACGCTGAAGAATCTACTCCGCCTTGACGGATAGTACTACATAAGAGTAAGGGACGTGTATGAGTTTTATGAGATACGTGTATTATACTAGTTTTGTGTGTTCTTAGCTTATTAATCATGTTCTGTCATGTTTTACTGTTTAATGTGTTATCTGTAGATATTATTGTATTCTGATGGTATTATACATGTATTAAGGTATTACTATACTTGTATTGTAATACTGAGTAACTTTCTAAAAATAGTAGGTTTCCAAAAATATAATGTTTCCAAAAATAGAATAAGTTTCCAAAAAAATAGAAAGTTTCCATAAATAGGATAAGCTGGATTATTAAGCTAAAATATAAGTTAAAGATTATTTAGAAAAGTACAAGTCATGGTTAAGGTTATAGCTTATTAAGTAAATAACTTGGTTAATTTAATAACTATATCTTATAAGAATTTAAATAAAATACATGTTTAATTAAATTAACTACTTAGGTTTAAAACCTGAATTTTTAAATAAATAATTATAACCCAAGTCTTGTAAATAAACAAAATAAACTGATTTATAAATGCCCGAACCTGTGTTTTATATATATAAGCCGAACCATATAAGCCAAAACAACCAGCCCCTCAGTGGCTAGACCGGCTAACCGGCTGTCACTGACAGCTTAAGTTTCCCCCTATTGAGACACTCGGCTAGCCACTCCTAAGCCAAACGTGGCCCCGCCTGTAGCCGGGTTCCTACTGTTTTGTTACTCGAGCCACACCGAGACCCTAGTGGTCTCGGTTAGCCCAAAATCAAAGCAAAACCAAAACCAAAACCAACTATTCACCGACTCCATGTCGGGGGTCCCTTGTCGTGCGATCGAGCCAAACCAACCTAAGCTGAGACCATGGTGGTCTCGGTGGTGGTACAAAACAAGCCGAGAGCCTTGTGGCTCTCGGTGGTGTCTCGGCCTAACAACAACCGAACCAAATAAACCCTAATTCTTGATTATTGATTTACTTAACATGTTTTTAGGGCTTTGTTTTTAAGATTTTATTAACATGTTCACCATAATCAATTAAGAGAATAAAAAGAAGAGGTTGCGATAATTACCGAATGCGAAATTGTTTATGGTTTACTAACACGAACACGTAGCAATTATTTTCCAAGATCAAAATCAAACACACACCCTCTTGGTGATCTAGGTGGCCGGTGGCAAGGAGAGAGGAACAACTAGGGTTTCTGTGATTTCTTTGGAAAAAATAGTAATTATGAAGTAAATTCCCCAGTATTTTTACTAAACATGGATTATTGTTGGGTCATGGGCCAAAAGGCCCATTCTTCTCCTCTCTTGCTCTATAGCCGTGGCACCCTAAGGCCCAAAAGCAAGCAATTAGTTTTTCTAAGTTAAATTTTATAGTCGTGTATGTTCGTGTTTAATTATCGTGAATTTATATGTCGTGATCGTGTCACATTTATAATATCTTATAAATACGTGTTATTTAATGTCGTGACACGTGTATTATATTATAAATTGAAAGTTTTTATTTTATCACATTTTCGTGTATTTACTGTTCATGGTATTTTTATGCGGATTTTACAATAAAGGCCAAATAACTGGAAAGGGATGCCGCGAGCAATCACTTTAACCGCGGAAGAGTCATAACACCGGTGCTTCAAGTGTTACGGTTATGGTACCTCCATAACTAGGTGGAACTGGCATGCATGTATATAGCTCAGACAATCTAAATATTAATCATATAAATTATTGTTTAGTTTAAAGTAAACTACTAGGGAAATAGATGGCTGCAAACGGGGAGTTCTAAGTATAAGAAGAGAGTGTCCTTACTGAAGGACTGAATATTCGTACCGTATGTCCAGTAATGAGATTGAAAACGAAAGCGGAAGATCACTCCGACTTCACAATAGCTACATAATAAAAGGGACATGAATGAGTTGTCTGTTTAACTTGTATTTATTGATTATTTTTTACTTGATGTGTTCTTAACTTGTTTTACTTGTTCTTGTCTTGTTTTATTGTTTCATGTTTTATCATGTGATTCTTAGTGTTTCATGGGTTATTGATCACTGTATTTCATGTTTTTTGTGTTATAATACTTTTTATAACATAGTAAGTAACTTTTTATGAATAGTAGGTTTCTGTATATAGTAATTTTCCAAAAAAGCAGGTTTCCATATATAGTAACTTTCTAAAAATAGCAAGTTTCCATATTTAATATGTTTCCATAAATAGTAATAAGCTTATTAAATAAGTAAATGATATATGCTATAGTTTTAATAATCATATTATAAGCCATGATTATTATCTAGTAAAGTTTATTAATATTAAATACTTAGTCTTAACATATGATTATTAATTAATAATAATAATACATGATATTATAAGTAATCATTAATTATTAATATTACATGATTTATTAATTAAATTTTACCTTAATGATTAATGTATAATTAAATTAAAGCATGTTATTAATTTAATTAAACCTTGGTTAAAATGAATAAAAATTAATTAAGCTAAGTTTGTTAATTAATTAAATGTACATGAATGATTATACTGGTAATTATTATAACCTAATGTTTATAAAGTGGCATGTTTTTTTTATTATGATAATTATATTAATAATTATTACATAAGTCTTGTATTAATTAATTTTAATTGTACCATGTATCGAATTATAAATTAGTTAATAACATCATATAAAGTTTATTTAACAAATAGTTTAACCAAACACACCCCTTGGTGTGTTCGATTATACCCGAGCCCCACAAGGACCCACCGAGACCATGGGAGGCCTCGGCCTTCTCCTCGAACACCACAAGTCACCACATCCTTGCGGCTGTGGTTTCTGTCCGACCATCAGGCAGCCACCGACTTCCCTGCCGGTGCCACTGCTTGGCACAAACACCCCCTGTCGTGAGCAACATACCCACCGAGAGTCTATGGTCTCTCGATTGCCACTGCCAACCCAACGCATCCCACTGCTGGGCAGTTGGGGGTTGCGGCTGATCTATAGAAACCACATGCCGACCCCTTTAAGGGTTCTACTGCTTGTACAAACCCACCACCGAGACCTCTTTGGTCTCGGTTTGCGTGACACCCGAAACAAACCAAACTAAAACCCTTTATTCTAATATTAAATCTTTTTATAACATGTTTTTAATGATTGGATTTCAATGATTATGAACATAAGAAAAATAAATAAAAAGATTAAAGTAATCGAGATACCGAACGCGTGAATGATTTAATGTTTGGATTCACGAACACTATACCCGTTAATTAATTTGATCAAAACAATGATCCTCCCTTGGTGTTTTGTATGTCGCGCCCAAGAAGAAAGAACAAAAAGAGTTTTAGGGTTTTTAATATTTTCTTGTAAAAGTGATTAATGATAACTTTCTTGGATGTTTTGTTATTTACCAATTAGGATAGCTAATGGGCCGGGCCAAGGCCCTTTCTTCTTTTCTTTTTGGACGCCACAAACACCCCTTTATATATTATTTCGCTTTTCGTTTTTCATGCTTAAATATTTATCGAGTGTGTTCGTGTTTTACATGTCGTGTTTTATTCTTGATGTTTTAAGTATTATACGTAAATACTTATCATGTATTAATAATAATATTAATATACGTAATACTTGTCGTTATTAATTAATATACGTAATAATTATATTAGATATTCATGATTCATGTTTTATATTAATTAATCGTAAAATTTTATTTTATACGTATTTTCATGCATTTAATATTCTAAGGTATTTTGAAGCGGGTTTTATAACTCTTCCCCTCTAAAAGAATAATTCGTCCTCGAATTAGAGATACGATAAGATGAAAAGGACATACCCGAATCATAGCTGGAAATGAGGGTAAGAAGTCCAGATAGACTCCTCCGTTTCCCAAGTGGCTTCCCGCTCAGAATGGTCCCTCCAAAGGATTTTGACGAATGGGATCGTCTTCCTCCTCATGACTCGATCCTGACGGTCGAGAACTGCCTCGGGTTCCTCAATATAGGATAGATCCTCACGAATCTGCTCAAATGGATACTAAACTGTATGCAACGGATGATAATTGTAACCTCTGAGTAAGGATACATGGAACACATTGTGAACGTGAGATACCTGCGGAGGTAACACGAGACGATACGAAACCTCACCGACATGTTCGAGGATCTCAAAGGCTCTGATGAAACGAGGACTGAGCTTGCCCTCAAGTCCAAAACGCTTGACGCCACGTGTTGGTGATACTGATAGTTGAGTATTTACACTCGTTTAGGAAAACGAGGCAAAAGCGGTAAGTATTAAGTGTTCGTTTAGGAAAACGAAAGCACTTATGACCCTTTGGGTGGGATCGTTCTCAAGGAGGCTGTTGATCCCAAACTTAGATCGATTAAGCTTTGTGTAAACGAGATTAGATCAAGTACTACACGTAGAGAAACCTTTGCTTATGAATAAAGTAACAAAGTGTTATGCGGAATTAACACTTGATCTAAAACACAATGATGTTAAACAAACTTTCACTTGTATTAGAATAATCTTGTTGATTACAATGAAAGGTTTAACTTGCGAATACTATGAAAACTGATATTTAACATTAACCTAAAAGATCTTCTTTTATAGAACAAGAAGTCTTGTACAATAAGCTACGAATCAACTATTCTAGGTAAAGATAAACATAGAAAATACATTGTCGTTTCTATCCTTACTAGAAGTAATCTAGAATATAATATACGTGTAGCTCACATCTTCCATCAGTGCTTGTCTTCAATCTGTCAACGCTTGACTTTAACTTGTCAACGCTTATGCTGTCAGCGCTCACTTTGCTCTTGTCAACGCTTAAGTTGTTCTTGTCAGCGTTCAAGTGTTCTGGCCTAAATTTATTCCCAACAATCCTCCCCTAAACTTGATATCCACTCTTATGATCAAGTTTCTGAATAAACATTAAGAACTTGGAGGAGTCTGACAAACCTTATCATATTGGTAATAAATAAATCTGATCAAATTCTTTGCCACGTCACTTGTATAGTCTATCTCCAACTGGGTGTCCTTCATCTTCTCCAAAACAGCCTTGGATATGAAATACTGAGCATCTACAAGTAAATACTCAGCAAACTTTGTAGAACTCAAATGGTATACACCAGCAGCTGAATATAACCTCCATTGAAGACCACTGAGGTCATCTTCAAGATCCTTCCATATTTCAGGATCTTCTTCATTTGTCCCACACATTCTTTTGAATGTGGTCCAAAGTTTTATTCCATTGGCTGAAGTTGGTGCTTCAGCCTCATACTTGGTCTCTAGTAACCTCCAAAGGTCTACCAAGTCTTCTCTGTCACAACTTGCAAATAAAGATATGAGAGTGGTAAAAGTGTGTACCTCCTTGCCAAATCTTCCAATTTTCCAGAATCCACATTCATCTTCCTCATAACTTATAATTGGATTCCTGGAATCTAGTGGTAACACATGAACCATATCTAAAGCTTCTAATGGGGAGAGCTTGAGGCTCTTTCTAATGATTGCTTCACTTGGATACAGTTGAGACATATCTTTTGGAAACTCAAGAACAAATCCCTTCTTCACTGGTCTAGGGACTATCATAGCTTTCTTGATTGCCATCTCTTCTGCAAGTTGCTCCTTTCTTTCATCTGAAAGAAGTCTGAAAGTGTTCTCTTCCTGCACTTTCACCCAAATAGGATAAGCCCTATGTTCCAACTCATCAAATGTCAAAGCCTTCAGCTTCTGATGTGTCCATCCAACTCCATGACATTTGAGCAACATAAAATAGAGCTTCCTTCTATCCCTTTTCAATTCAGAGAGAATGTTGCTTGCCCTGTACTTCAACATCACCTTACAATCCTGCTGAACTCTAAGAAGAATTTCCAAACCCCATATCTGATCTGAAATGGTCAAGTCTGGATTATCCATGCAGCTTTCTTCCCAAGAATTGTACATCTGAACTACCTCTGGCATATCAAAATCAATTTGCAACTTCAAATCTCTCAGCCTTTCCCTAGCAAGCTCATCACCATACTCAAGTCTTTCTGGTTCAACAATCATCACACTTGAATCTGAGCTGCCTCCATCACTTTCTTCCTCAGAAGTCACAACAAATGGTGACTTTTCCTTCTCACCTTGTTCCATCATTTGCTCAGCCAATCTTCTATCAAATTCAACCTGAGCTGCATTCTTTGGAACATTTTCTTCTACCAACTTACCCTTACCCTTATCTGTTGGTTCAATTGTTGGTAAGGTAGATGATAATACCTGAGTAGGAACATCTTTGATGATAGATGATGACTGGAATACATCACCTCCATATGCAGATCTGTCAACGCCCAAATTTCCTCTATCAGCGCCCAAAATACTTCTGTCAGCGTCCAAACTTGTCTTATCAACGCTTAAATATTTTCCCTCAGCGCCTTGTGTAACCTCTCTCAGCATATCTGTAAATGATAAATTTAAATTTGTTGGAGAGATTAAGGACGTATCAAAACCTTTTTGTTCCTTCAAACTAGTAAGAGCTTCAGCAATATCCAATGATTGACCATCTTGACTGCTCTTATCACTCAGATTTCTTGCTTCCTCCCCTTTGGAAGACTCCTCCATACCTCCCCTTGAATGAGCACTCTCCAAAACAACAATCCTCTCCCTCAATTCTTTGAGTTCAAGGCCTTGGTTACTGACAATTTGTACTAAGTCTGCATTTTGCTTTTGCAAGCTAATGCAGACAGCCGTCAATTCTAAAAGCGTCATTGGTTCCAGTCTGCCCTCTTCCAAAATGGGAATTTGACCTCCCAAGTTAGGTTCATTGGGCATGGATGAGGTCTTAATGATGTTGGGACTGTCTTGACCAGCATCTAAGCCAGTATCAATAGCCCCAGCCTCATCCAGGTCACCAGCCACACTTGTGGTGGTGGTTCTCTCTGCTTCATGGCTAGGACCACCAGAGGAGAACACTCCAGCAGTCCTTTGGCGTTTAATCAACCTATATTCTGGTGGTGTGGAAGATGGTGTAGAAGATGGTGTAGATGTGGGTTGGTAAAGGGGTGTTTGGGATTGTGATGGTTGGGTGTCAACGTTGGAAATAGACATATCAACGCCCACATTAGATGTGTCAGCGTCAAAGGGATTTTGGTCTATTTGCATTTGGTCAGGTGAGGGTAAAGGTTCAGGGATAGGCTCAAGTTGTGGTTGTGGGTCAATATGAGGTTGAGGGTCTGGTTGGGGTTGTGCTGCTGCAATAACAGCAAGCATGGCTGGGGTTAAGGGTAGGTCTCTAAGAGGTGGTGAATGCATCTTGGTGAAAATAGCCTTCTTTTGTTCAGGGATCTTATAAAAGTCATTGTGATCCCTTGAACAATATCTTTGAGCATCAAAAACCATTTGCAGAAAACGGGGATAAGCTAAAGTCATTTTTGTCCCCTTGTTTTTACACATTCCTTCAAAAATCATTTTAGACCAATTATAATTTTGCCCTGTTGCAATACACACAATAGCAGATGCAATAGATCTATTGATCTCATTATGTGCAGTACATTTGGGACTCAAACACTGAAGGAGAATGTGAATTAGGTACTTCCAGGCTGGGGGAAATTCCTGCTTATGGTACTTATTAAGAGTACCTTCATCAGGAATAGGGTATCCCAAAGCCCTTAGCCCTTGTTCTATTTCAGATATGGGAAGCATGGTTATACCATCAGCATCATGAAGATGCAAGGCCTGGCGTACCAAGGCCTCAGTAACCACCCAAGGTCTCCCATGTACAATAGAAGTCAATGTTGTCACTCCATTAACTGTTGTGGAACTGACAGTGTTCCAAAACTGTTTAATGTGTGTGACTGGAATGAGTGGTGCATGAGAAAGAGCATACCTTAAAGGGGATGCATTCAAATACTCCACCATCTGGGTGTATTGAGGGAACAAAGTATTATCAGCAACAAGATAAGCAATCATGTTGTGTTGAGACTTGAACCCCAAATCCAATTCTGCAGAGTTAAATCTTGGTGCCATTGATGAAAGCTGTTAATTTGATGTATAAAAGATGAAGGTTGATAAGAGAAAAGTGTTAGACAAGAATTATAGATACCCTGTTTAAAATAGGAGCCAAATTTATAGGAGTGGATGAATGCACGTGATTGGCCCAAAAATAGGCAAAGATTTTCAAAAATCAATCATGAAAATATTGAAAAAGTTTATAAGTTATCTCATGCATTAAATGAAAGTAACAACTCCTAAAATTACGGCTTGAAAATATGTCAAAAAGTTACAACTGGGTAGGTCCCATTGTTTGTCAACGGTCAAATATAACCCATCAACGCCCAACGGCTATAATCCTGTCAACGTTCGCCTAAAGCCATGTCAGCGTCCAATTTGGTCACAACAACGCTTGGAAAAATCTTGTCAGCGTCCAAAAATAAAATTGTTTTAAAAAGTGAAAAATGACCTTAACAAGTAATTTATCCTAGAGAAGATAACCAAAAGCTGATAATTATCATAGGGCGGCAAGCACTGTCCAGTTATGCACACTTGCATAAGCAAGATAGACATAACAGTCCTCTAGTGTCCCTTGCTAACCAAAATTCTTAACAACCAAGTTACCTTATAAAATCCTTGTTACTCCCAGGTAAAACCCATATCAAAAGGATTCCCAAGCCTCCCAACAGACCATAACCAATTCTAAGTCAAAAATGTCTTGGCAGCATGCAAAGTTGATATACTATGCATGCTACAGTGCCTCATGGTTTAGTAAAACTAACCCATACTCACCAGTGGACACAATCTAGAATTGTGATGAGAGTATTCTAAGAATACCCAAGAGTCCTAAAGGTTCCTTAAACCTCCCCTCAAACTATGATACATGAGTTCTCAAAATATATATATGAACATTAAAAATTTATGTCAAGATAGGAATATAAATATTCCAACCATCATCCATAAACAAAACATGTCCAAATAACTCTTCAAAGATCCATAAGCAACTCTGTATCCAATGGTATAAAGCTACCATTACCTGCACATTTAGATGAAAACCACAAAACTAACATTTGTTGCTGACAGCGTCCCGACAACACTTATCAGCGTTGAAGGAATTCTTGTCAGCGTTAGACAATAATATCTCCAACAACGGCAAAATAACACTTGACAGCGTTACATTTACCTTTGTCAGTGTTAGAAAAATAATGTGGAAAATCTAAATCATCACAAAGACCAATAACAATGCATTATCCTGTACATACTTTTACAAAAATGTTCCAAAACACATATTAAGTGAGATAAACCATTCCAATATTTGTTACCAAATATTGAAATCTTCCAGCATCAAAAGGTTTAGTTAATAAATCAGCTACATTATCTTCAGTATCTACCCTATCTGGTTGTATTAAACCTTTCTCAAAGCAATCTCTTATAAGATGATGTCTAATTTCTATGTGTTTGGTTTTAGAATGATGTACAGGATTTTTAATAATGCATAAAGTACTGTTATTGTCTACAAAAATCTTGGTATGCATAAAATTATACCCATAATCCAACAGCTGGTTCTGAATCCATAAGACTTGTCCACAACAAGCAGCTGCTGCCACATATTCTGCTTCAGTTGTAGAGTTTGCCACCACTGTTTGTTTCTTGCATTGCCAAGATATTAATCTGCTCCCAAGAAATTGGCATCCACCAGTTGTGGATTTCCTATCAAACTTGTCACCACCATAATCACTGTCTGAATATGCAATAAGGTCCAATGGAGAATCTTTTGGGTACCACAATCCAAGATCTGGGTAACATCTCAGGTACCTAAAAATTCTCTTCACAGCAAAAAGGTGACATTCTTTGGGAGTCACTTGATGGCGTGCACATGCACACACAGCAAACATGATGTCAGGTCTTGAGGCTGTAAGATACATCAATGACCCAATCATTGATCTATAGTGCCTAACATCCACATCCTTTCCAGCTCCAATCTTTCCCCAAGGGTATTGTCTATCAATAGGAGTGGAAGCCTCCTTCTCATGTGGAGAAAAACCATATTTCGTCAAGATTTCAGCTACATACTTGTCTTGGGAGATGAAGATACCATCTTCTTTCTGCTGAACTTGTAAACCTAGAAAGAAGTTCATCTCACCCATTGCACTCATCTTGAATTTATCTGTCATGAGCTTGGAAAAATCCTCACTCATTTTTGGATCAGTAGACCCAAAAATGATATCATCAACATAGACCTGTACAAGTAACACATGTTTTCCTTTCTTCTTTGTAAACAGTGTCTGGTCTATGGTGCCCCTCTTGAAACCATTTTCCACTAAGTAGGTGGATAATGTACCATACCATGCTCTTGGGGCTTGATGAAGGCCATACATTGCCTTCTTTACTCTATAAACCTTGTCTGGATTCTCAGGATCTTCAAAACCAGGAGGCTGCATTACATAAACCTCCTCAACAATTGTGCCATAGAGGAAAGCACTCTTCACATCCATTTGATAAACAGTAAAATTCATGCAAGAAGCATAAGCTAAGAAAATTCTGATAGCTTCAATTCTTGCAACTGGAGCAAAGACTTCTTCATAATCTATGCCTTCCTCTTGGGTATAACCCTGAGCTACCAAACGTGCCTTGTTTCTGACCACAATGCCTCTTTCATCTTTCTTGTTCCTTAGAACCCATCTTGTCCCAATTGGTCTCACATATCTAGGACAATCAACCAGCTCCCAAACATCCTGTATAGCAAATTGGTGAAGCTCATCCTGCATTGCTTCCACCCAACTTGGTTCCTTGAGAGCATCAAAAATTTTCTTGGGTTCTTCCTGTGACAGAAAACAGGCAAACAAACATGCTTGTACAAGAGGGGTATCAACCTTCTTGTGTATATTGGCAATAAATCCACCAAGACCTTGATGGGATCTTCTTGTCTGAACTGGAGCCATAACATCACCTATGATTTGAGATGTGGGGTGATCTTTAGCTGTGGAAGTGAGAACTCCTCCTTCAATAACTCTGGTGTCCTCAATTTCACGCTCCATGTTGCCAATATCTTCTTCAGATTCTTCTTGATCAACAGAGATCTCTTCATGGACATTGGAAGGTCCACCTTGTTCAAAATGAGAAGAGAAAAGCTGTGTAAAAGTATCTCCAAAGTCTGAACCTTGCTTGTCAGCGTTAGGACTAACAACGTTTGAACTGTTGTTGTCAGCGTTGGAGCCATCAGCGTCTGAATTGGTCGTGTCAGCGCTGGATTTCCCTTTGTCAGCGCTTGAAGAATCATGCATGTTTGTAGTTGGTGGTATCTGAACGCCACCATTATCTTTCCTTGCAGCAGTAGCAGCAGCATAATACTCATCTGTCCATATAGGAAGTGTAACAAATTCTTGTGTGGGAGATGAGATAACTGCTGGTGGTCCATCCTCCTTAGCAACCTGTATACCTGAAACATTACCAATTCTCTTTTCCAAAACACTTGAAGTTACCTTCACAATGTCTGGATCAGTAACAGGCATATAATTTAAAGCTCTAGACAAAGGTTCTAAGTCAAACAACCAATTTGGACCACTCTCAGGATCACTAGGTTTACTTTCTAAAAACCTAACATGTACCTTTTCAAGTGTACGTTTTTCCTTTTTAATGTAAACCCTATATCCTTTACTCTGCACTGAATAACCCATGAAGTAGCCTTCATCACCTTTTGAATCAAATTTACCTAGGGCCTCACTAGTTTCTAACACAACTACATGACAACCAAAAGGCTTCAGAAAATCAATATTTGGCTTCCTTCCCCAAAGTAATTCATAAGGTGTCTTATTATGTATCTTGTTGACCAATGCCCTATTTTGAACATAACAAGCTGTGTTAACAGCTTCAGCCCAAAAGGCTATAGGAAAGTGGGCATCAGCCAACATGGTTCTGGCTGCTTCAATAAGGGTCCTATTCTTCCTTTCAGCAACTCCATTTTGCTGAGGAGTTCTAGCTATACTAAACTGCCTAGTAATCCCTTTCTTGGCACAAAAATCATCCAACAACTGATTTCTAAACTCACCCCCATTGTCACTTCTAATAATTTTGACCTCATTACCATTTTTCTTTTCAATCTGGGTAATAAAATTAATCAGACTTAGGGCAGTTTCACTTTTCTTGGCTAAAAAGAAAGTCCATGTGAACCTGGAGTAATCATCAGTAATGACAAAACAATATGATTTACCCTTCAAACTTTCTATATTAGTTGGACCAAAGAGGTCCATATGCAATAAGTGAAGGGGCTTAGAACTAGAGTGCACCTGTTTAGACCTGAATGAGACCTTGTGCTGCTTGCCCTTAAGGCATGCAACACAAGAGTGGTCATTGTGGAAAGCCTTTTCAGGCAAACCATCAACTAAACCAAGCCTCACAAGCCTATTAATATTCTTAAAGTTTATGTGCCCTAGTCTCCTGTGCCAAAGATTACTTTCATCTACTGAGGCTTTAGCATACAGACATGACATTTTATTATTTACCTTAATTCCATTAAGATTCACATTATATATGTCTTTATGCCTTGGTGTTCTAAAATCTATGTATTTTTCCTCTGGAAGCTTATAATCTTTGCTTAACACCAAGCACTCAGTATCTGTGAAAAGAACCTTATTTTTGTTATCACACACTTGTGATACACTAAACAAATTATAATCCAGGTCTTTCACCAAGAAGACATTATCAAACCTTAGATTGTTGGTGACAAGGGTTCCTTTTCCAGTGATGGTGCCGTAGCCCCCTCCAAAGTATACCTTATCACCATCTTGAATAGGAGAGAAATTGGTCAGATAGTCTTCCTTTCCTGTCATGTGCCTTGAGCATCCACTATCCCAGTATCCATAGTCATTGATCTTCTTCTGAATGCCCTGCACATAAAGAAAACACATTAGTTTTCTTTGGGAACCCAAGCCTTGGAAGACTTGGATTCATTTGGTTGTTCAACAAGAACAGACTTGGTTCTCATAACAACCCCATTTTCATCCCTGTTTGAATGAAGTTCCCAGTTAACCCCAATTGGTGTTGACAATGCCTTTGAAATATAATGAAACCTGTTGCATGTCATAGAAATACCAGTATTATTAGGGTTCTGGTCTTGTTTTGGTCTCCATGTTAAGCTAGTAGAAGCTTTAGACCTATTTCCCTGTGGCTGCAAATACCTAGGTTTGTCAGCGCTGAAATTTCTCTTGTCAGCGCCCCGATTGCTCCTATCAGCGTTGTACCTCGGGTTTGCTACAGGAACCCATTGCCTATTTGACCAAGTATTTGACTTTTGAAAAGGTCTTAGGCCTTGTGTGTTAGACCCTCTAGAAAAGAATGGGGCTGGTCTAACAACTTGTGAACTTTTGTTCACAAAGGTATTGGGTCTGACAGTGTTTGACCTATGTTGACTTTTGTCAGCGCTGAAATGGTTCCTATCAGCGTTGACATTGGAAGCGTTGACACATTTGTAGGCCAAATGTGAGAAGCTACCACATGTGTAACAAGCTTTTCTAGACATAGTATTAGGTCTAGAAGCAAAGAAGCCTGTTCCATGGTTACTAACTTGGCTTTTTGGTGACCTAGAATTTCTATACATCTCTGCATATTTAACACTAGGTTTTCTAACAGATTGTGGGCCAAGGTCAACAGCTTTGCCAGTGGTAGGGTGTGTGATCTTAATAGGTTTAGGATCAAGGCTCTTGATTGGTGTGGGCTCATTTGGACTTTCACACAATAACCCTCCCTTAACAAACAAAGTGTGGTTTGCTTTCTTCCACTCTTCTAGGTCAGTCAGCTTTTGCTGATATTCCTCAACTGGGGAAGTCACTCTAGGTGGAGGAATAAACTCCTCCTCTTGGCATTCTGGCAAGCCAGTCCAAGATAAGTCCTTTGATTGGACACCATAGAAATCCCCAGCTGGTGGTGGAACAACAGTGTAGTTATTTATCCCAATCCCACTCATATCCTTAGAGTCTCTTTGTTTACTAACACACTCTCCTAGGGATTGTGTGGCCTTATCAAATCTCTGGATTTTAAGACTCACATTATCTTTGTTTTTGTTAGCCTCCTCTAACTGAGCTATCAAATCAAGATTAACCCTATTTACTATATCTTGAACATCCTTACTCTGATGTAACTCATGTTTTAAGATATTTATTTGATCCTTTAAATCAAACTCCATTTTCTTATACTCAGTTACTGTCTTTTCTGTTTGGGTAAGAGCAATTTGATAGTTAGATACTTTGCACCTTAGAGTACTTGCTTCATCTAATAATTTAACTATCTCTTGTTTTGATTTTTCAGTATTTAAACGACAACCCTTAGAACAGAAAGCATCATCATATACCTCATTATCTGATGAAGAGGAGGAGTGTGCCATGAGAGCATATTCAGCATGCTCTTCTTTAACTTCAGCAACCAAAGCTCTGTCCTCTTCCTCATTCTTAGCCATCCAGCTCCAATCCCATTCCCCAACGCCATCAATTTGTTGAACAGCAACCATGGCCTTGGGATCTGGGTTCTTAATCATTTGGCTAGAAGGCTTCCCAGCATCAGATCTCCTTGGAGATCTACATTCCCTCATAAAGTGCCCCATCCTATGACAGTTGTAGCACTCTACCTTGGACTTGTCAAAGCCAGCAACATCCTTAGCATTAAAGGTCATCTTCTTCTTGAACCTTTTATTGAACCTGTTTGCTCTTAAACTTACAAGAGCCATAGTCCACTTGATGTCCATCTCTTCCAATTGTTCATCACTTATCTGCTCAAGATCTTCATAAGTAATCCTTGAATCACTAGGCAAAGAAGCAATGAATGCACACACAGTATCAAGATCAAAACCAGCAGGTTTAATTCTATCAGCGCCATGATTGTGTGTGTCAGCGCTTGAGTACAAAGCGTTGACAGGGTATGATCCAGCGCTGACAGATTGACATCCAGCGCTGACACCTTGAGATCCAGTTGCTGAATGTCCATAGAAGTTCATGGAATCAAATTGGCCTTCACTTTGTGAAAAGAAGGCCATGTTGCTGCTGGAAGATTTGTTATCACTCTCCAATTGCCATTCATTCTCCAACAGCCTTAACTTGTTGAAGATGTCATCAAACCTGGAAGTCTTGTGGGTGTTATTGACAAGAATAGATCTTGTCTCAATCTTCCATACATCACCAAGGCTTTTGAGAAAAGTGGCATTCAATTCAGGGTCATCAATCTGTTTTCCCATGAAGGAAAGTTGACTTGTGATGTCAAGAAGTCTACTTCTCACACTGCTGAGATTCTCATTAGGTTGAGCTTTAAAGACAGCATACTCATGCAAGAGTTGCTTCTTCTTTTCTTCTTTTGTGTCAGTATTGCCACCATGTGCTACTTCAAGAGCCTCCCAAAGCTCTTTTGCAGAATCAAAACGTTTGTACTTATGCTGATTCTCATGACCTAGGGCATGTTTCAAGATGTTCAAAATTTTCATGTCCACCCTCTTCTTGGCTATATCTTCAACAGCTACCGCTCTCCCATCATCAGGCTTTTCCACTTTATCAGCTTCAGGACAATTAGGAATAGCTGTCCTTGCGGCAATAGCAGCAGTAATCTTTGCTGCTTTATCGAATGTGTTCCCATATTCGATAATTTCCCAAAGAGTGTAGTCATGAATAGCTATGTATTGCTCAAAATTGGACTTCCAAAGTTCAAAGTTCCTGGCATCAAACATGGGAATTTTGATACTAGGGTTTGAGAAGTTGTTTTGAAGCAAAGCAGGAGGTTGATTTGTGCCAGACATGGTGTTTTTAGGGTTTTGAGAATTTAGGGTTTTTAGGGTTTGGTGTTTTAGGGTTCTGCGTTACTTAAAGATCAAAAGTTTCTCAACAAGCTCTGATACCACTTGTTGATCCCAAACTTAGATCGATTAAGCTTTGTGTAAACGAGATTAGATCAAGTACTACACGTAGAGAAACCTTTGCTTATGAATAAAGTAACAAAGTGTTATGCGGAATTAACACTTGATCTAAAACACAATGATGTTAAACAAACTTTCACTTGTATTAGAATAATCTTGTTGATTACAATGAAAGGTTTAACTTGCGAATACTATGAAAACTGATATTTAACATTAACCTAAAAGATCTTCTTTTATAGAACAAGAAGTCTTGTACAATAAGCTACGAATCAACTATTCTAGGTAAAGATAAACATAGAAAATACATTGTCGTTTCTATCCTTACTAGAAGTAATCTAGAATATAATATACGTGTAGCTCACATCTTCCATCAGTGCTTGTCTTCAATCTGTCAACGCTTGACTTTAACTTGTCAACGCTTATGCTGTCAGCGCTCACTTTGCTCTTGTCAACGCTTAAGTTGTTCTTGTCAGCGTTCAAGTGTTCTGGCCTAAATTTATTCCCAACAGAGGCTTGGTGTGTGTGTTAAGAGATGATTAATTTGTGATTATATTGGTGAGAAAAAAGAAAGAAAAAGACGGATTACTCTAAAAATTATCCTACGACGTAACAAACGCGAAATCGTAAAACGTGACGAAAAGCGAAAAACTTCTAAAAATTACCAAAAATTAATCTTAAGTAAAGAAAAATATGAAGATTACAAAATTGAAAACAAATTGCCTAAAAACTTTTTCATAATTTTAAAATAATTTTTAAAGTTAATGAAAAACTCCAAAATTAAATAAAATTAAAAACAAGTGAAAACGGAAACTTTTCAGAGTGTAAGCCTAAAACAGACTAAATAAAACCCTAAAAATATTTTTCTAAATTTTTTAAGCTACGTCTTCTATTTTTTATTTATTTTCTAAAACCCGTGAACTAAAATATTAAAATAAAATAAGAGAAAAAAGGGAAAAATAAACTTTTAAGCTAGAAAAGTCCTAAACTCTCACACAAACACAGGAAAATTGTAAAAACTAAAACTCGCTTAATGAATAAGCTGAAATCCAGCTTTTTACACACGAAATGAATAATATAAGCCCAAACAAGAACACCTTAAGTATAATTTGGAATGAGACTTTATCAGTAAAAGACCCAAGGGCAGGCTGGTAAGACGTGTGTGTTGAGAGGAGTGGCGCAGGTTCGAGTCCTGGCCACGTCCTTTTTACAAAAACCTTTTTTTATTTTCTTTTTATAAAACCTAAGCCTAATGACTAACCAACTCCAAAAACTTAATATAAGCTACAAATGAACAAAATTAAATCCAAGAACAAGCTAAGATGTGCCCAGAAGTGTAAAAAAATGAAACAGTCCTCTTAGTCCACTGTATGCTTGAAAAGACTTGTTTTGGCTTAGGAAAGCCTTGTTAATTGGTTTTTTTGGCAAGATAAGGCATCTTACAAGTCAGTTGACTTATGGGGGTCACAAATAACACAAAAGCAACAGATTCAAGTTACCAAACACACAAGAACAAGCAAAATCAATACACTGGTTTAGTTCTAATGGCAGGCAATGTTTTTGCTGATTTAAAGTACCACAAGATGAAATTTACTCTACTCAAACAAACTCAAATCAAGTGAACACAAAACCATTCACACAAACTGGAGTACACAATAGGAATATGCAAGCAGATAGATGTCACTTACAATTCCTACTCAAACAGAAGCAACAAGCACAAGTGGTTACTAAAGCTTACGCTAAGTACTAAGAACAAAAGTTGATCTAACCAGTTTCTAAACAAAAATATTACCCACGAATCAAGTTAAGTTGGGGCTGTGATCCACAGTTAACTCAAATACAACACAAACCATACCAAAAACGCTAACACACTTCCATTAGCTATAAATCAAACCCCAATTAAATCATACAGCTCTTGCGTTAACTTAGGTTCTATATATGTTGTTTGGTATAATAGAGCACAAGGCAAGCAAACGCAACGCGCATATCACAGAAACTCAAATAAGCCAACAACAAAGTAAGCACAGTAAATTGAGTACAAAATAATCAAGATAGTAGCTTATGTTACTAATGAGCAGGTGCACTGTTTTTGGTTGCTATTGGGATGTGCAGTCACAAACATTAACCAGCATGTCACTTGGATCTTTCCTTGGTTACTTTTCAAAGACTCAATAAGCTTTGATAACCGTTTCATGTTGGGTTGATAATTATAAGTATTAAGAGTTGATGTGTCAAAACTAAAAGACAAGGACTAAATCTGACAAGTGAAGATTCTACAAGCCGGTGGACAAACTTGTAGAAGATATATTGCAAGAGAATAAAAGATTTAGTAAATATCTTATTTATTGAATATCTGATTTACTAAATATCTTATTTAGTTTCCTTGTAACAAGGGTTTATGTGTAGTATATAAACACATACCCTGCGTAGGTTTTATAACTTCATTCACAATGTAACCTACAAGTGGAACAATTTAGCTTGTTGATCCCAAACTAGTAAACTTAATATCTACTCTAGTAATCAAGTTTCTGAATAAAAACTAAGAACTACGAGGATTCTTACAAATCTTATCAAATTGGAAATAAATATACCTAACCAAATCTTTGGCCACGTCTCTTGAGTAGTCTATCTCCATCTATGTTGTCATCATTTTCTTCAAAACTTCTTTGGACAGAGGATACTCAGCATCCACAAGAAGATACTCATAAAACTTTGTAGAGCTCAAATGATACACACCAGCTGCTGAATATAGACGCCATTGAAGTCCACTGATATCCTCATCAAGATCCTTCCAAACAGGATCTTCTTCATCTGGTGCACACATCCTTATGAATGTTGACCAAATCTTTATTCCCTTAACTGAAGTAGGTGCTTCAGTCTCATACTTGGCCTGCAGTAACCTCCAAAGGTATGCCAAGTCTTCCCTATCCAAGCTTGCAAACAAAGACATAAAAGTAGTAAAAGTATGTACCTCTTTCCATATATGCCAATCATCCAGAACCCACTTGCATCTTCTTCATAGCTAACTATAGGGTTTCTGGAATCATGAGGTAATACTTTCACCATATGTGAAACTTCCAAGGATGATAGCTTAATGCTCCTTCTAACAATAGCTTCACTAGGATTCAATCTATCCATATTTTCCGGGAACTCAAGTGGAACTCCCTTCTTCTTAGGTCTTGGAACAATTAAAGCCTATTGAATCTAGATCTCTTCTGCAAGCTCTTCCTTTCTTTCATCTGAAAGAAGTATGATAGTGTTCATCTCTTGCAATCTTGCCCAAATAGGATAAGCTTTATACTCTAATTCATCAAAGGATAATCCCTACAACTTCTGAAAAGTCCAACCCCCTTGATGACATCTAAGCAACATATAATAAAGCTCCATTCTATCCCTCTTAGATTTTGAGAAAACTTTGCTGGCTTTATACTTTAGGATTACCTGACAATCCCTTTGAATCCCTATGAATCCTGAGAAGAATCTTCAATCCCCAAATCTGATCTGATAAAGACATATCTGGATTCTCCATGATCTTATTTTCCCATGTAAAGTACATCTAGGCAACTTCTGGCATATCATAATCCACCTTCATTTTCAACTATACAAGTTTTTCCCTTGCCAACACATCACCATATTCAAGTCTTTCTGGTTCTTCAATAATCTTGATACTTGAATCTGTGCTCTCATCATCACTTCCTTCTTGTTCCCCAAAAGTAACCACAAATGGTGACTCACCAACCTTCTTCTTTTCTTGTTCCATAAGTTTTGTAGCCAACATTGAATCAAATTTTACTTGGGTTGCATCCTTGGGAACCACTGTTTCTACCATAATTCCTTTACCCCTATCTAATGTATCAATGATGGGTAAAGATGATGATGGTACCTATGAAGACACTTCCTTGATGATAGCTGATGACTGGAATACATCAACCATACCTGCAGGTCTATCAACGTCCAAAACATATGTGTCAACGCCTAACTTACTCCTATCAGCGCTTGGCTTATCAGCGTCAAAAATCTGCTTGTCAACGCTTACCTTACTCTTGTCAGCGCTTTTTGTGAACTGCTCCATCATCTCAGTAAAGGATAAATTCAACTTTGTAAGGGTAACCAATGAAACATCAAAACTTGGTTGCCTCTTCAAATCTGTTAGAGCTTCAGCTATACCCAAAGATTCTCCTTCATTTGAGCCTTTATCACTCAAATGTATCTGCTCATCCTCCCCTTTGGAAGAATCCTCCACTCCACGCCTAGGGTTAGCACCTTCTAAAATAACAATCATCTCCCTCAATTTCTTGAGTTCAAGGCCTTGTGTAGTGACAGTATGTACCAGGTCTGCATTTTGCTTTTGCAAGCTAATGCAGACAGCCATCAATTCTAACATTGTATAGGTTCCAATCTGCCCCCCTCTAGAATAGGTATTTGACCTCCCAAAATAAATTCATGGGGCATGGATGGGGTCTTAATGATGTTAGAACTGGCTTGGCCTGCATCTAAGCTAGTACCAATAGTCCTAGCCCCACACATGTCACCAACCACACTTCTGGTGGTGGTTCTCTCTACAACATGGCTATGACCACCAGAGGAGAACACTCCAATGGTCCTTTGGCGTTTTTCCATCCTAAAGTCTGGGGGTGAAGAGGATGATGTGGATTGGGTTGTAGTTTAAAGGTTAAGGGGTGTTTGGGTCTGTTGTAGAAAGGTGTCAATGTTTGGATTTGAAGTATCAACGCCAACATTTAATGTGTCAGCGTTGAAGGGATCTTGGTCAAGTTCCATATGTTAAGGTGAAGGTGATGGTTCAGGTAATGGGTCTGGTTGTGGTTGTGGGTTAGTTTGAGGTTGTGCTGCTGTAATAACAGCAAGCATGGCTTGGGTAAGAGGTATGTCTCTGTGAGGGGGTGAATTCATCTTACTAAAAATAGCTTTCTTTTGCACATGGATCACATAAAAATCATCATGATCCCTGGTGCAATACCTTTGTTCATCAAAAACCATTTGTAAAAATCTTGGATAAGACAGAGTCATCTTGCTACCCTTGTTTTTACACATGCCATTAAAAATCATTTTAGAAAAATTATATTGTTGCCCTGTAGCAATACACACAATGGCACTACCAATGGATCTGTTAATCTCATTATGTGCAGTACATTTGGGTTAAACATTGAAGGATGACATGTATTAAGTACATCCAAGCTGGAGGAAATTCTTGTTTATTATATTTGTTTAAAGTACCCTCTTGAGGGAAAGGATAACCCAAAGCTTGAAGTCCCTGTTCTATCTCACCAATGCGTAGAGTGGTTATACTATCTACATCATTAAGATGCAAAGCCTGGCGAACCAAGGCTTCAGTTACCACCCATGGACGCCCATGGACAATAGCAGTTAATGTAGTCACATTATTAAGCGTTGAGGAACTAACAGTGTTCCAAAACTGTTTAATATGAGTGACAGGGATAAGAGGAGCATGAGAAAGTGCATACCGTAGTGGAGATGCATTCAAATACGCCACCATCTAAGTATATTGAGGAAACAGAGCATCATCAGCCTCCAAATAGGCAACCATGTTATGCTGACTTCTGAATTCCAATACCAAGTCACTCGGTTTAAACTTAGGCGCCATTGATATAGAAAGCTGTTTGAAAGATTATGAATGATGAATATGTGTGAAATATTAGTTAGACATTAATAAGCAGTTACCCTTTTACAAAATAATGAGCCAAATATATAGGAGAGGTAGGCACATGTGATTGGTAAAAAATTAGGCAGTCATTTTCAAAATATAATGATGAAAATCTTGAAAAGAAAATAACTTATCTTGTGCATTAATAAAAAGTTACCAACTCGCAAAATTACGGCCCAAATTTTCGTCAAAAATAACAACTGGGTAGGACCCAGTGAGTGTCAACGGTCAAAAATAACCTATCAGCGCCCAACGACTATATTCTTGTCAATGTTGGAAAAAGCCATGTCAACGTCTAAATTGGCCCTAACAACGTTTGGAAATAAATCTGTTAACGTCCAAAAATAAAAATAATAAAAATGAAAAAGGACCTTAACAAACTGATTTATCCTAGTGAAGTAACCTATAAACTGAAAATTACTATAGGGTGGCAAGCACTGTCCAATCATACACACTTGCTTAAACAAGATAGACATAACAGTCCTCTAGTGTCTCTTGCTAACCAAAGTTCTTAACAGTGAAGTTATCTCATAAAATCCTTTGTAACTTCCTAGGTAAGCCCAATAAAAATCATACCCAAGTCTCCTAACAGACCACATCCAATTCTAGCCCAAAAAGTATTGGCAGCGTGCATAGTATATCAACTTTGCATGCTACAGTGCCTCATGAGTTAGTAAAATAATTCATACTCACCAGTGGACACAATCCAGAATTGTGATAAGAGTATTATATGAATACCCAAAAAGTCCTAAAAGGTTCCTAAACCTTCCCTTAAACTATGATACATAAGTTGCCAAATAATATGCATGTAATAAAAAATTTATGTCAAGATAAGAATATACATATTCCAACCATCATCCATAAACTAAAATATGCTCCAATAATGCTCCAAGAATCCATAAGCAACTCTGTATCCAATTGTACAATGCTAACAACGCCTGCATAATTAGATCAAAAACCACAAAACTAACATGCTGCTGACAACGTCAATTTAACACTTGTCAGCGTCAAAATAACCTTTGTCAGTGTTAAAATAATATGTGCTATACTTAAGGGGAAGATTCTTGGAGATCGTGTACCATATACAAAGGGTTTTGACATCATCAACTAGGGGAAGATTGTTGGATCGAAAATTATAAGTATTAAGAGTTGATGTGTCAAAACTAAAAGACAAGGACTAAATCTGACAAGTGAAGATTCTACAAGCCGGTGGACAAACTTGTAGAAGATATATTGCAAGAGAATAAAAGATTTAGTAAATATCTTATTTAGTGAATATCTTATTTACTAAATATCTTATTTAGTTTCCTAGTAACAAGGGTTTATGTGTAGTATATAAACACATACCCTGCGTAGGTTTTATTCAATTATTCACAATGTAAACCTAAAGTGTCTTTGTGTTCTAGGCGTGGGATTCAATGTATACACGCCTAGAGGTTACTTGTAATCGTTTAGTGCATGTAATCGTTTGGAATAAAGTAAACGTTGGAGAGAATCCGTTTGTTGTTTAAACACCTTGTTTATGTATTGTGTTCTATTCCGCTATGTTAATCATATGAACATGATGCATTCCTAGCAAGCTTAATCGATCCATGAATAATGGTTTCACAATTGGTATTAGAGCGGGTGGCTCTCGATGCTAGGATCAACGAGGTGTTCGTTCGTAGTGAAGAAAGAAGAAAACCCGTCTAGGGTTTTTACGCAGTTTTGTGTGTGCAGCAGTGTTGTGAAGACCATAACTTTTTCGTGAACCGTTGGATCGCTACGAATTTTGGTATGTGTGTTCTACACATATATGGCTGATTGTTCACCGGAGGGGATTGTAAAGATCTATCTCCAAGAGAAGGATATTAAATGTCGAAGATAGGAGCAGAATGTTGTAGTTTTCTGTGGATAGCAGTAATAAAAACGTGATTTCTCCTTCGTTAACCGTTGGATCATCGTGAAATTCGAACTGTAGGTTCTTGGCACATGTTTCTAGGATCTCACCGAAGGGATAGTTGATTTGAGTTGTTATGAAAGAGATATAGAATGTCAAAGTTGAAGGCAGAAAAGACATTTCAGTTTTTTATTTTACATAAAATAATGATTTAGGGTTTCTAAAACCCTAGATCGTTTCTATAACAGATAAAGGGTGATTGCAGCAGGTCAAGTAAATAGGAAGCAACAGGCAAGGGCTTTGAAAACCCTAGATTTGTTTCTATTAAAGCAGCAGATCACGATGATGGAAAATAACAGTTCACAAGAATGAATCATGTTCTTATTTTTTATGGTTTTGAAGCATGAACAAGGTACTATAATACTACTGGTCCCTAGTTTGTACTTTGTTGTTTATTCACGTAGGGTTTGGGATCAAGGAGGATGGTACTGTTTGATTGAGACCTATGCAAACGCTTTTGTTTAATCGAGCAGCTAGAAAGAAAAAGAAAGCAAAGTGACGCAGGTGTTAAAAAGATATGAAGTTGAGATGGTGACCTATCAAAGAAGAAAATCTACTGTGTTCACATTACAGTTTGGAATTCACGTGCTTTGAATTTATGATTGATTTGTGTTGTGATCAAAGTACATCACGTGGGATAACAAGTTTCAAAGAAAGGTATGTGGTCTATTCAACTCTTATTGGTTGAAAGGGTTGTGTTCACACGAATAATGTATTTGTGTGTTTTCACATGAAGAATTTCAATTCTTGTGTTCACACAGAGATATGGGATCTAGCTTTCTGGTACATATATATACTTGCTAAATATGTGTTCACATGAAGAAAGTAAAAAGCATGAGGGATAGGATATTATATATGGTCTATGTTGAGAGTTTCTGTTTTCATATTAGACTATCGATGGTGTTTTGATCCAAGGATAAAAAGATGCATACTATTGGTAATTCTTTAATCACTATGTTAACGTGATCCATTATGGCTAAGGAAAAGTAAAGTATGCACATAGCTGACAAAATGACATATATAGTTTATCCGTTGACGTTCGTATTTTAGACGCTGATGAGTATAGGTCAGCCGCTGACAGAAGTAGACGCTAATAGGAATAAGTCAGACGCTAACAGAAGCGCTGACAGATTGATGTGTTGTCAGAGATATGTCAACACATACTGATGGGATCTCGGACAAAGGAGGATCTCAGATGACAAAGAGTTCGCTGCTGTTTGGTAATTTGATTCGGTTTTAGCACACAAAACGCGATATTTACACACGAAGGTACATGGAATCTCTGTTTTTATTCAGAATATCGTTATGATATTGATGGCTCGGATATTTTTCTTAAAAGAGGTATATGATTAAGGGGAAGAATTCTTATGGTAAAATTGATGCTTGAAGTAGATTTTCGCGAGTTTGTGTTTTATCATATCTTTAAAGACAACAGCCACTGACTTTGATGATAACTTGTTCGTACTTTAAATGTTTGGTAACGAAGACGTGTCAAATCTAACAATTAGATACCTTGATATCACTTAAAGGAGTTACATTATCGTGCTTAGTGTCTCCCAAAGGATGTAGATTTTGACAAAGAGATCGAGGTCTACTTATATTTTCTGTATCATATAAGTTCGACGTCACATGGATAGTGCAAGACATGGAACACAGGTTTAGGTTAGTCAACTTCTACATCAAGATTATTGTATTTATTTTTCTTCAAGATCACTACATAGAGCTACTTTTGGAGAATCTTCAAGATTGCATACTTTCACATATTCCCTATTGATGTGTCAAAAAGGGGAAGAATATGTGCTATACTTCAGGGGAAGCTTCTTGGAGATCGTGTACCATATACAAAGGGTTTTGACATCATCAACTAGGGGAAGATTGTTGGGTCGAAAATTATAAGTATTAAGAGTTGATGTGTCAAAACTAAAAGTCAAGGACTAAATATGACAAACGAAGATTCTACAAGCCGGTGGATAAACTTGTAGAAGATATATTGCAAGAGAATAAAAGATTTAGTAAATATCTTATTTATTGAATATCTTATTTACTAAATATCTTATTTAGTTTCCTTGTAACAAGGGTTTATGTGTAGTATATAAACACATAACATGCGTAGGTTTTATTCAATTATTCATAATGTAAACCTAAAGTGTCTTTGTGTTCTAGGCGTGGGATTCAATGTATACACGCCTAGAGGTTACATGTAATCGTTTAGTGCAAGTAATCGTTTGGAATAAAGTAAACGTTGGAGAGAATCCGTTTGATGTTTAAACACCTTGTTTATTTATCGTGTTCTATTCCGCTATGTTAATCATATGAACATGGTGCATTCCTAGTAAGCTTAATCGATCCATGAATAATGGTTTCCACATTCCAAAACAGACCCAATATCAGAGAACTATAATCATTCCTAATCTTAACTTCTGGCAAGATTTTACTTTTTAAAATCGATTAAGTCAAGCTGTATGGCAGAATAGTGTGTTATAGCTGTTTAGATGAACGCCTAAGCACAAACTTTTCACAATGGCTTAATTCAACTTATACAAACATCTCAAGTAGCATACCTGCAGTCCAATAACACATTACTTATCATACAGAAACAATCAACAAAATGAACTCAGACACCCTCTTTTTAGTTACCTAAGTCATGTGTCTAAGTTTTGAGAAGGAAGAGTTTTATACCTACCCCCATTTACATCCAACAGGGGTCAGCTATGCTACCCAAAAACACTTGTTCAATCAGCGGAACAAGGTCCTTGGGTGTCTTGGACAGGGAAGTGATAAAGATGTTCGTTGAGGTTCAACAGCTGAACCGAACACCACAGCTAGCCAAGGATATTACTGTTAAGAAAAAAAGAGAGTTCAAATTTAAAAGCTTGGGACCAAAAGCTTGGTGAGGAGCTTTTGGTTTGAAGCCTTTAAGTAGTGAGTATACGAGATAAACAGGACAATATTAAAAAAGAAACAAGTGACAAACAAAGTCTTATGCAAGACTCAAGGCCCCACAGTCTATGCAATACTCTCTCATGGCTTCACTACCACTTGATCAACAAGATCAGCTGGTTATGATCAGCTATGAAGCCTATTGCTTAGGCTATTAGAACTCTAGGTACTTAGCAAAATAACTTACGAATTTTTAGAACCAAAATTCGTAACTTAAATTTTTTTACTGAAACATAAACACCAATAGCTTACACTAAAACTGAAAGTAAAATGGGAACTCGTTTTCTTTAACAAACACTAAACCACTTTTTCATTTCTTAGACAAAAGGGCTTTACAAGGCTGTGAACAAATAAAAACAAGAACAACCTAAAAACTACTGCCTATCTCCCTTTTTATAGGGGTTAAAAAATCTTCTAGAATGATAAAAAAATAAGCTAACCCTAATTGATGAATTTCCAATCATACCCTTTTGTTTGAATTCAAATCTTTATCTTGTGACTTCTTCCAGGAATCATGTGGGATGCCAGCAAGGTTGAATGCATCCTAGACGTTGGTTATACCTTTGGGACCAAGAAAAACTCTGTGGTCGTTGATCTTTCTGCCAATCCTTGGTTTCTTCCTAGCTGTGGGGCAGGGTAGAGCTGTTGTGAGGACCGGAACCCATGTGGCTAGTTTTTGAAGGCGGGAAAAATTTGAGGGATTGGTTAATTTGGTATCTGGACAAAATGGAGTCCCAATCCATAGTAATTAAAAATTGGTGGATTAGGGTTCTTGACTGGGGGTTAGGGGTGAGATTAGTACAGGGGTTGTTTCCCTTGTCTCAATTAATAAAAAAACTGATTTAAAATCGTATATATTAAAAACGTTTGTGGGTGGGTTTGGATGGTGTATTGGTTAATTTAAATGGGTATAAGGGTTAAGTAGGTTTTGTTTTCTGGCAACCTTAGTCCCTCCCTTAAGATCAACAACAACTCATCATTAACATCCATGGTCCTTGATACATTTCATCGTTAGTCCTTTTGTATTTTCACAGTTAGTCCTTGTGCATTAGAAAGGATCTAATGTGTAACATCTTCAAACATATAGGGCTGATTTTGACTAGTCATCATTCTTGAGGGACCCCAAAGTACTTATGATATTCTCAGGGGTATAAAGTGTCAATCTTCAAAACTTGAGGGACCAAACTTGTACAATCTTCAAAGTTGGGGGGCATTTTGGAAAACTCAACACTCGGGTCCGGTTCATTGTGCAGCTTCTTTTCCCGTGTTCGTTTTTTCTTGTTTCTTGTGATCTTTTGTCATTTTCTCAATATCCATACCTAAAATACACAAGTAACAGACAGAAGCATATATTTGGCATTTTTCATGATATTTTATGCATTTAAAGCCCGTTTTGGACGATGAGACTATGTATAAAAGCAGTCTCATCACTCCCCCATACCAAACCATTGCCGTACCCTCACGCAATGCTAGAATAAAGTATCATAGCACCTCCAAAATTCATTTTTATTCACTTTTATTGAATGATAAACTAGCTACACTACTACTATTACTTCTACTTGCGTTTTAGACATAATGTATGATTTTGATCGCAAAATGGGACGTTTAGGTTCAAAGAACAAGAACACATGAATGCTTCGTTAGATATAGTTTCATCGTCCTCGATTTTCATCCCAATTCCATGCTAAGCGTGCAACGAGATCATTGTCATTATAAGTTAGTAATGTTAACACTACTCATATGCCCTAATCACGTACTTATCCTCCCATTTTCCTAAGTTGTATCTCTTATATTTTATTTTGTCTTGAATGTTTCACGAGGATACATTGTTTGACTTATGAGATGATAGAGATTTAGGTCTAAAAATAGAGTCCTAACGGTGTAACCAAGACCATCGAATTAATAGCCCCTAATAATAGACAACGATATCAAAAAATTAAGTCAACAAGAAGGATCGATAAACACGGTTTTATAACGGTTTTGAACATGAGGCTTGATAGGTGTGTAAACACCCATCCTTTTACCACTTAATTTTGGATAAAACAAGACCAAAACACGTATTTAATATCATTTGTTTGGAATTATGCGTGGTTTTTGTGTTTATTGTGTTTTCAGAGCTAACCGGATGAATATTAAAGAAAACATGGGATTGCACGGGTTTTATCAAGGAAAAAGACTTAAGACGAAGTCTATTGTCCAAGAGATGCAAAAGATTTGAAGTCAATGGGCCTATTTGAAGATTTATTGAAGAAAAGGACCAAAGATGAAAGATTTATATATGTCGAAGAAACTCAAGTCTATTAAACGAAGAAATTAAAAGACGAGTTGAATTTAATCGTCGACAAATCCCGGATCAGAATCGAAAACGTCAACTTTTCTGAAAAGACGAGAAGACAAGAAGAAAGGGAGATAACCCACTCACCAACCAACTACTAGGACTATAAAAGGATTTTTCCTTCACACAATTAGTTAGCTTTTATTTTCTTTCCCAGTTTCTTTGGTTCGTTTCATCACCAACACCATTAGGGTGTTTGGTGATTTTTAATTTTTCTTCAATCTTGTAAGTGTTTGATCATTACTATTGTTAACTTTTACATTAATCTTTCAATTCCAATCTTTCTATTCATCTTGTTCATCTCCTTTTCTATTCAAAGTTTTCAAGTTCTTGATTGATTAATTTTAAGCTTTTGAAAGTTGTTGATTTAGTGTTTTTCTTGTTGAGATTTGTTACTTATGATATTTAAATGATTTGTGGTTAATTTGGTAAAA
This sequence comes from Glebionis coronaria, assembly GCA_025667525.1. Taxonomy (NCBI): domain Eukaryota; kingdom Viridiplantae; phylum Streptophyta; class Magnoliopsida; order Asterales; family Asteraceae; genus Glebionis; species Glebionis coronaria. The sequence goes on from JANFOE010000135.1 coordinate 633,041, forward strand.
CCTTTTTGCTTACTTGGTTCGATTTGTGATCAAATTCGTGTCCCCTGTTTCATGGCTGTAACTGTTCTTCATTCCCAGATATATTCCGAATAGACGCTCTTCTTTGTCCTTATTCGGAATGTTTTGACATTCCGAATATAACTTGATTTTCCGAATAAGAATTCTTTCCGAATAGGGTCATCCTTCCGAATAGGATCTGCTTTCCGAATAGAGCTATTTTTCCGCATAAGCTATTTTTCCGAATTAAACTTTTATTCCGCATAGGCAATGTTTTCCGAATAGGGACTGATTTTCCGAATAGCACATGTTTTTCCGAATAGAGATTTTATTCCGAGTTGCATATTAATTCCGAATAGGAGGTTTATTCCGAATAGCATTTATTCAGCATAGGGTCATTTATTCCGCATAAGTTATATTCCGAATGGACTATTTTTCCGAGTAGGATTTCATTCCGATTAGAGCATTTTCAGTTAGGTCAGTTTTCAGTTGCTGTTTCACTAAAATTTTTAATCTTAGTTTTACTTTTTAATTGTTTTAAGTTTAAATCTTAATTTACTTTATTCATTTCCCTTTTTAGTAGATTAGATAACCAAACTCCTTTTTGTCACCAAGAACAAAGCATTCCACTTTTAACTGAGATCAATTCGAGAGGATTCCGAGAGTAAAATAAGAACCCAAGAAAATACTTGTATCAAATGGCGCCGCTGCCGGCTCTTCTCGTTAAGATCAAAAGTTTTTTGTGAGAACTTGGATTTTGGGATCCGTTCCCCGTGAACGTTAATTTTTCATACAAACTTTCAAAAACACTAAAAAATACAAAATTTTCAAAAATACAAAAAAAAAATTAAAAAAACATAAAAACCAAAAATATTTTTGCTTTGTTTTTCTTTGTTTGTTCTTTTGCAGGTGTATGCGCACTCGATCCACGTCTTATCAAGAGCCCGAGCCTCTCGATCACTTAGACATGGCCGGTGTACCACCTCCAAACAATAATAACAACAACAACCCGCCTTTCAACAACATGAATAATAACAACAACAATGATCCCCTTCCGGATAATCGCCCGATGATTGAATTGCTGCAAGCTCATGTAGATGGCAACACGGACCCAATTGTCATACCTCCAATTGCCACCAACAACTTTGAGCTAAAATCAGGCTTTATCCAGATGGTCTCCGCTCAACCATTCTTGGGACGTACCATTGATGACCCAAACGACCACATAAAGAGATTCTTGCAACTCACCAACACGGTCAAATTCAATGGGGTGCCACAAGAGGTTATCAGGTTACAACTTTTTCCCTTTTCTTTAGAGGGACAAGCCCGGCATTGGCTTGCTAAGGAACCGCCACAAAGTATTCTCTCGTGGACGGATTTGGAAACAAAGTTCATCAATTACTTTTTCCCACCCTCTCGTACTACCGCTTTGCGAAATGAAATCATAAATTTTGAACAAAAGTACGATGAGTCGTTTAGTGAATCTTGGGATCGTTTTAAAGATCTTTTAAGAAAATGCCCACAACATGGTTTTACCAAAGTACATCAAATCAATACTTTTTACAATGGTTTAAGCATGAGTGACCAAGATTCACTAAACAGTGCCTCGGGGGGTAATCTTTTGGCTAAGACTTCCAATGCTGCTTGGGACATCATTGAGAATAAATCTCGTGTGCAAACCAAGAGTGTTAGGACCAATGTCGCTAGTGCTAGCACTAATGACAGCGACAAGCGACTTGACAAAATCACTACGCTTCTTGAATCGCTTGTCACCCACGCCGTCAGCAACAACAACAGCAACAACGCTAAAAACGCTCAAGTTAACGCTGTCAGCCAACCTTGTGAGATATGCGGTGGTCCTCACTCTTACACTACTTGTACTGCCACCCAAGACTACCCTGCTGAGAATGTGAATGCAGCATATGGCACCTATCCTCAACCTGCTTATCAAGCTAGATCTCAAGGTGACCGAAATTTGCTTAGCTACCGCTCCAATAACTACCTCTCACCACCCGGTTTTCCCCCAAACAACCCAAACCAACAACCAAACCTCAATCACCCTCCTCAACAACAACAACAACCTCGACAACCATACATACCTCCTCACAAGCAGCAACAACCACCTCAACAAAACAACCAAGTCTACCAACAACCTGCTTACCAACCACCTACATACAATGCTCCTCCAAACCAACCCACTGCATTACACCAAGAGGTCGCAACCTACATAAGGACCAATGATGTGATCGTGGAAAATCTCCAGCAGGAAGTGCGTAACTTGAAAGCAGACTTGGTCAAGCAAGGAAACGATTTGAGAGCCGACATGAGAAATACGTTGGATAGCCAAACAAATGACTTGAGGAACATGATGGCTATTTTCTTCCAAGGTAATCAAACCTCTTCTTCGGGTACTCTTCCGAGTAACACCGTTGCGAATCCAAGAGGGGAGATGAAAGCAATCACTACTCGAAGTGGTAAAGGTACCAAGGAACCCGAGCTTCCTATACCTCTACCGGTGGTTGTGACTACGGAGAACGAGTCACCTGCTCCTATTCCTCATCCTTCTCCTTCCCCAATTTTTCCACCTCTTCCTTCTACCCCTCCTCCACCCAAGGATGTGAGTGATCCTATTCTCTCAAAGCCTTCCTCTTCTTCCAATATACCTTATCCATCTAGGTTGAGGAAAGAGAAGCTCAAAAGCAAGAACGATATTCAGGTTTCTAACTTTCTTAAGATGTTTAAACAACTGAATTTCAATATCTCCTTCGCTGAGGCTCTCGCTCACATGCCTAAATATGCGAAAATGTTTAAAGATCTTCTGAGCGACAAGGAAAAGCTCCTCGATATTGCCAACACCCAACTTAATGAGAATTGCTCTGCAGTGCTCTTAAGGAAATTGCCAACCAAGCTTGGTGATCTGGGTCGTTTCTTAATTCCTTGTAATTTCCCGGGAGTAGAGAATTGCATGGCCCTAGCCGATCTAGGTGCCAGTATTAATCTTATGCCTCTAAGCGTTTGGAAGCAATTATCTCTCCCAGAGCTAGTCCCCACCAAAATGACTTTGGAATTAGCCAACCGTACGGTTGCTTATCCAGTGGGGATAGCCGAAGACGTCATTGTAGGAGTCGACAAATTCACCTTTCCTGCTGATTTCGTTGTCGTCGACTACGAGATGGACCCTCGTGTGCCACTAATTGTTGGTCGTCCATTCCTGAGGACCGGTCGCACTCTCATCGATGTTGAAGCCGGTGAGCTTATCATGAGAGTGGGTGACGATAAAGTAGTCTTCAACATGGGAAAGTTGTCTAAACAGCCATATTCATATGAGAGTGTTAATTGTATTGACGTTCTTGATGAGGCTTGTGAAGAACACTTTAATGATGCTTGCAAAAGTATTCCTACCTCTCTTCCCAATGTTGAGACCGTGTCCTCTATTCATTCATCGTTGTCTCTATTTGGAGATAGTGATTTATTTTGGAAAAATCTTGAAGACACAATGGGAGATGTGAATTTAGCTACTAATGATTCTTCCACCAATGGGGATGAAGACATGAATTTCTTTGACAATCTTCTCACCGAAGACAATCCTTCGCCTCCATCTCCCACGGTTATTGCTATCGATACTCCGACTTTAAAAACGCCTCCCGTCGAAAATCCTTCGGATTTAGAACTTAAGGAGTTGCCGCCCCATCTCGAGTATGTATTCCTTGAAGAAGAAAAGAAGTCGCCCGTCATCATCGCAAAGGACCTAAAAGAAGAATAAAAAGCCCGACTTATCGCCGTGTTGAAAGATCATAAAAAGGCGATTGCTTGGAAGATTTCTGATATTCGTGGAATTGATCCTCACTTCTGCACACACAAAATTCTCATGGAGGACGACTTTAAGCCCACAATTCAAAGCCAACGAAGGGTGAATCCAAAAATACATGAAGTCATCAAAACAGAGGTTATCAAACTTCTTGATGCGGGTATGATTTACCCTATTTCGGATTCACCATGGGTTAGTCCAATCCATTGTGTGCCCAAGAAGGGCGGAATAACCGTTGTTCCCAATGAACACAACGAGTTGATTTCCACTCGTCTCGTTACTGGGTGGAGAGTTTGTATAGACTATCGCAAACTCAATGATGCCATGAGAAAGGATCATTTCCCTCTACCTTTTATAGACCAAATGCTTGAACGATTAGCGGGTAATGAATATTACTGCTTTCTTGATGGTTTCTCGGGTTATTTCCAAATACCCATCGATCCCCAAGATCAAGAGAAGACTACATTCACTTGTCCCTATGGCACTTTTGCTTACAAAAGAATGCCTTTTGGCTTATGTAATGCGCACGTGACTTTCCAAAGGTGCATGTTAGCTATCTTCCATGACATGGTTGAACAAACCATGGAACTCTTCATGGATGATTTCTCGGTCTTCGAGGATTCCTTCTCTTCTTGCCTTGCCAATTTGGAACGTATGCTTAAGCGGGGCGAAGACACTCGCCTTGTTCTGAATTGGGAAAAATGCCATTTTATGGTAAAAGAAGGCATCGTGCTGGGACACAAGATTTCCAAATCCGGTCTTGAAGTCGACCGTTCTAAAGTCGATGTTATCGCTAAGTTGCCTCCACCTTCAACCGTGAAGGGTGTGAGAAGTTTTCTGGGTCATGCGGGCTTCTACCGTCGATTCATCAAAGATTTTTCTCAAATCGCTCACCCGATGACCCACCTCTTGGAAAAAGATACTCCTTTTATCTTTTCCAAAGAGTGACTTGAAGCCTTCAACTTGCTTAAGGATAAGCTTACTAAGGCACCCGTCTTGGTTACCCCTAACTGGGAGCTGCCCTTTGAGTTGATGTGCGATGCTAGTGATTTTTCTATTGGAGCGGTTCTGGGACAAAGAGTGAACAAACACTTCCAACCAATCCATTACGCTAGCAAGACAATGACGGGGGCACAATTGCATTATACGACAACAGAAAAAGAGCTTTTAGTTGTTGTCTATGCCTTTGAAAAATTTCGCCCCTATCTTGTCCTTTCCACCACAATCGTGTATACCGATCATTCCGCGCTAAAGTACTTGTTGACAAAGCAAGATTCCAAACCAAGACTTCTTCGCTGGGTTTTGCTGCTCCAAGAATTTAAAATAGAAATTCGCGATAAAAAAGGAGCAGAAAACCTAGCCGCGGATCATCTCAGCAGACTTGAGTATCCTTACCAAGGGGATCATCCAAATAAAGAAATCAATGATTCTTTTCCCTTGGATACCTTAATGTCTATAAATTCGAATTCTGATGAAACCCCGTGGTTTGCGGACTTTGCAAACTACTTGGCGGGTGGAATTCTCAAGGAAGGGTTGACGTCCCAACAAAAGAAAAAGTTCTTCACCGACATTAAGACTTACTTTTTGGACGACCCTTACCTATTCAAACAATGTGCCGACTTGATTATTCGCCGATGTGTTGATGGACCGGCAGCTTCGGAAATCCTTGACGCTTGCCACAAAGGACCCACCGGTGGTCATTTTGGTCCCAACTACACCGCCAAAAAAGTGTTTGATTCGGGATTTTATTGGCCCTCCATATATCGTGACGCTCACAATATGGTTAAACGATGTGATGTTTGCCAAAAACAAGGCACGATCACACATAAAGACGAGATGCCTCAAAGTTTCATACAAGAATTTGAAATCTTTGATGTTTGGGGTATCGACTTTATGGGGCCATTCCCTTCTTCTAAAGGAAACAAATACATCCTTGTAGCCGTTGACTACGTTTCAAAGTGGGTTGAAGCCAAAGCTTTACCTACTAATAACGCAAGGGTGGTTTGTAACTTTTTGAAATCTCTATTCGCTAGATTCGGTGTGCCTCGTGCCATTATTAGTGATCGTGGGACTCATTTCTGCAATGACCAATTTGCAAGAGTCATGGCTAAGTACGGTGTAAATCATCGTCTTTCCACAGCCTACCACCCACAAACTAATGGCCAGGCTGAAATATCCAACCGAGGACTAAAGCGAATTCTTGAAAGGATCGTGGGAGAGCATCGTGCCTCATGGGCTGATAAACTTGATGATGCTTTGTGGGCTTTTCGTACTGCATACAAGACTCCGATCGGCTGTACGCCTTATCGTCTTGTGTACGGGAAAGCGTGCCACCTCCCCATTGAGTTGGAGCACAAGGCTTACTGGGCCTTGAAGTGGGCTAATTTTGATATTAACAAAGCCAGTGATTTTCACAAGATCCAACTCAATAAGCTCAATGAACTCCGTAATGAGGCTTACAAAAATTCTTTGATCTATAGGGAACGAACTAAGCTCATTCACGATTCCAAGATCAAACACCGAGAGTTCCATGTTGGAGACAAAGTCTTACTTTTTAACTCTCGGTTGAAAATCTTTTCGGGCAAGCTCAAATCTCGTTGGTCCGGCCCATTCACCATTGCCCAAATTTTTCCATATGGTACTGTCGAGCTCGCTCAACATGATGGACCGAATTTTAAGGTGAATGGCCAACGAGTGAAGTTGTACTTTGGTGAGGACACCTCTCAGGAGGTGATTCCATCCCTCACCACGTTCCCCATGAACTAATTTTGGGTCGAGTCAGGCTCGTGACTTGGTTATAAAAAACAAGCGCTCCTCGGGAGGCAGCCCGAGTATTTATCCTTTTACGTTTTAACCTCCTAAGTGCAGGGGGACCTCTATAGGTTCTTTGTCTTTGTGTGGTGATGTGATTACAGAGATAAATGTACTCTTGGAATCTTTAAAGAACCGTGCTCCCGTGTTATCCGAAATCCGGTTCTATCTCTCAACTATCGTGATTCAATTTTCTTCATATTAACATTTGAAATTGATCATGTTAGTCGTCTCTTCCTTAACTTGAGTTAACCAACGTGCACAATGTCATAAGTGTAGGGGAGATTTTTCCCACATGCTTAAACATTGAGGACAATGTTTATCTTAAGTGTAGGGGGGACTTCTATCGAAGTTTTAAGTGGACTTTTCCATGAAAATGCCTTCATTTAACCGGAAAATCATATTTTTCACCATTTTTCAAATTTTTTATTAACTTTGGCCATTTAGTCGTAATTTTTAAATTTTTATCGTTGCTTTCGTATGTATATATCTCGCAATAAAGTAAAATTTTAATAAAGTGGTGTAGCTAGTTTAGAAGTCTTTGACATATTAGGCCCGTTGCGTTTATTTTGACTCAACCCGAATAGACTTATCCAAGTTTATTCTAGCTAGTATCCTTAACCATGTAGACCTTAATTGGTTTATTAGGCTAAGCATCCACGAGTCTCATTACTTGAGATTTTAAATTATGGAGGACGACAAATGATAGAGTCAATTATAAGTCGGTATTCTTGCGCAAGCTCACTTGGTGTAATTATTCGCCTATTCTCCCATCACTTGCTAATAATTTATCTGCAATAAGTAAGGTCGTACGATTTGAAAAGTTACTTAGCTTCTAGCCCAAGATCGTTTAAAAGTTGCTCGGTAATGATAAGAGTTCATAGCCAAGGCATAACTTATGAAGCGGGGCGCGAAGATTGGCGAATCCGAAAAGGCCCTAACAAGGCATGAGGATTCCATTTTATTGCTGAAGATCCAAAGTGATGTGAAAAGCATTATTCCCAAAATCAATATGAAGGATCAAGACTCACGACGAAAAGCAATCAACTCCCATAAAGATCATGGAGAAGTCTATCCGAAAAGACCCTAACAAGGTATGAGGATAAATAGATCCAAGTCCGAAAAGGAGGCGGATCGTTGTATCTCAAAATCCCAATTAGAGATTGAAGAAATAATCATGAAGTCGTGGTCAACAAAGTTGGAGTATCCCTCAAAAGTCTCCAAGTGAAGAAACTCTATTATGATGAGAAGACCATTATCTCAAGAACGTCTCTCGAAGATATGAAGTATGAAGTACATGCCAAATATCGGCCCGAGAAAGGTCTCAAATCGTGAACCGAGTTATGCCAAGATATGAACTTTTTGATATCCCGAGAAGCAGTTTTAAGAGATTTTGTCCTTTAGCTAACTATTGATCAAATCGTCCCACTTTGCTTTCAGCCTAAATAAACTATCAAAATAAGTCCAAAAATGCATCTTCATGATCATTCTAAGACAAAAGTAAAATATAAGAGATACACCTAGGAATAAGGGAGTTTACGCATTTAATTAAGCCATGTGTGTAAGTGTTTGATTTGCTAACTTATAATAACAATGATCTCGTTTTTAAGCTTAGTTTGGGGAACGTGAAACTTGAGGGTGATAAATCTTCGCAGCACCAAAGCCCTAATGTAAGTCCTTGATTTCTTTGCAAGTTATTTCCATCCTTTTGTTTATCTTAAAGTTTTAATTTCTCTTAGTATTTTGATTTTTATTTAGTAGTATTTGAATAAGGCCAAGGTTGATTGATTATGAGAAAAGTGTAAAATTTCTTTATAACTAAGCATTGCATGAGGGCATGGCAATGGTTAAGTGTAGGGGATTTGATAGATGTGTAAACACCCATCCTTTTACCACTTAATTCTGGCTAAAACAAGACCAAAACACGTATTTAATATCATTTGTTTGGAATTATGCGTGGTTTTTGTGTTTATTGTGTTTTCAGAGCTAACCGGATGAATATTAAAGAAAACATGGGATTGCACGGGTTTTATCAAGGAAAAAGACTTAAGACGAAGTCTATTGTCCAAGAGATGCAAAAGATTTGAAGTCAATGGGCCTATTTGAAGATTTATCGAAGAAAAGGACCAAAGATGAAAGATTTACATATGTCGAAGAAACTCAAGTCTATTAAACGAAGAAATTAAAAGACGAGTTGAATTTAATCGTCGACAAATCCCGGATCAGAATCGAAAACGTCAACTTTTCTGAAAAGACGAGAAGACAAGAAGAAAGGGAGATAGCCCACTCACCAACCAACTACTAGGACTATAAAAGGATTTTTCCTTCACACAATTAGTTAGCTTTTATTTTCTTTCCCAGTTTCTTTGGTTCGTTTCATCACCAACACCATTAGGGTGTTTGGTGATTTTTAATTTTTCTTCAATCTTGTAAGTGTTTGATCATTACTATTGTTAACTTTTACATTAATCTTTCAATTCCAATCTTTCTATTCATCTTGTTCATCTCCTTTTCTATTCAAAGTTTTCATGTTCTTGATTGATTAATTTTATGCTTTTGAAAGTTGTTGATTTAGTGTTTTTCTTGTTGGGATTTGTTACTTATGATATTTAAATGATTTGTGGTTAATTTGGTAAAACCTTTTTGCTTACTTGGTTCGATTTGTGATCAAATTCGTGTCCCCTGTTTCATGGCTGTAACTGTTCTTCATTCCCAGATATATTCCGAATAGACGCTCTTCTTTGTCCTTATTCGGAATGTTTTGACATTCCGAATAGAACTTGATTTTCCTAATAAGAATTCTTTCCGAATAGGGTCATCTTTCCGAATAGGATCTGCTTTCCGAATAGAGCTATTTTTCCGCATAAGCTATTTTTCCGAATTAAACTTTTATTCCGCATAGGCAATGTTTTCCGAATAGGGACTGATTTTCCGAATAGCACATGTTTTTCCGAATAGAGATTTTATTCTGAGTTGCATATTAATTCCGAATAGGAGGTTTATTCCGAATAGCATTTATTCAGCATAGGGTCATTTATTCCGCATAAGTTATATTTCGAATGGACTATTTTTCCGAGTAGGAATTCATTCCGATTAGAGCATTTTCAGTTAGGTCAGTTTTCAGTTGCTGTTTCACTAAAATTTTTAATCTTAGTTTTACTTTTTAATTTTTTTAAGTTTAAATCTTAATTTACTTTATTCATTTCCATTTTTAGTAGATTAGATAACCAAACTCCTTTTTGTCACCAAGAACAAATCGTTCCACTTTTAACTGAGATCAATTTGAGAGGATTCCGAGAGTAAAATAAGAACCCAAGAAAATACTTGTATCAAGGCTTATTACCAAGAATTTTATGCGCCCCCTAACGGACGGGCCTTATTATCATAGGTTTACCTCCATCTTTTATTAAACTTCGCCATAAAGCTTTTATTAAGACTTCGGTCTTGCCTTGCCTTTTATTTAACCTCGCCATGAGGTGTTTATTGTGGCCAAAGACGTATATCCTCACGCTATGGCGAATTTTGGGTCTTTAAAGCTTCAAAGATTAAGGCATAATTCACTTTCAATTTCGCATAGATTTTTCGGCCTTGTGAGCTTCAAATTGTTTGCTTGATTTAGGTGAGCACTTGAAATCTTATTATTGGGTGAAGCTTTCGATTATTCGGGTTGCCAATACTTCAAAACCGTGACGCTGGCGATACCTTAATGTCTTCCTAATTTAGTTACATGGAAGCTACTAGAAAAGACAAGAAACCAACAATCAAGACTAAACTGCTAAGTCAATATTTATTAAGCAAAAAATATTTACAAGCGAAGGGAGAATAAGCAAATAACCAGAACACATGAGTTTTTGAAAGAAGAGACTTCTACGTTTAGCATAGTAACTTATAATTAACTCTATCATTTCTCGTCCTCATTTAAGAGACTTAGCCTAATATAAAGTTAAGAAATTGAAGCTATGTGCTCAACACGCACGGTCGAGTCAAAAATTACTCTTATTCTTGCCATCGGAAAATCTATATTCGTGTCTTCAAACACTTATGAAACATGAGAAAATTTTTAAAATTTGGTCATTTTTAGCCTTATTTTGCAACAAAACGATAAACAAAAAGATAAACTTTGGAAAGCGTGAAGGTTTGGCAAGGAAAGTATATATTCACCCCCCCATACTAAAGTTAAACATTGTCCTCAATGTTTTGAGTCTAAGGGTAGGATACCCCCATACTAGAGAAGTAGTCGAATGCCTAATCTAGCATGGAAAGGGTGTAACTGATGAGATGGCATTTATACATGATCTCATCGTTCTTTTCGGGCTTTAAATGCATAAAAATGTCATAAAATACCATATATATGCTTGTGTTTGTTTACTTGTGTGTTTTAGGTATGGATATCGTGAAAAAGACAAAAGATCACAAGATACAAGGAAAAACGAACACGAGAAACGAAGCCGTACAAAGAACCGGGCCCTAATCATGGAATTTTCAACAAATACCCTTGAAGACTTGAAGATAAACAAGATTGATCCTCATTCTTTGAAGAAATGACACTTAAAACCCTTGTATATTAATAATTACAAGTTTGGTCCCTTAAGTTTGTCAAAATTACAAAAAGGTCCTTCAACTTTGAAGAAATGGCAAGAATAGTCCCTCAACAAATTCAAATTGCCAAATATGGTCCCTCATGAAGATTAAGAAGCATTAAAGACCTTTGAAGATCATCAAAATCCAAGATCAGCCCTTGAAAAATCAAAACATGGCAAAATCAACCCTTGATAAGCTTTTTACAAAGTCTTGTGCCAAAATTGTAAAAGGTTCAAACTTATTTACAAAGGAGAAACCTGTTTTAGGGTTAAAAACCTTATTTGCCCAAAATTCCAAAACAAAAGGACCAAATGTGCCAAGACTGAAACATTTAAACTGAAATGGCGCTTAACACTTTGTTTCCCCCCATTTTCGGATTAAAATGGTTACTATTCACCTTTCTTACAGCCCAGAAATTACCTTCATTAAACCTGGGTAAATTTTCAATTAAACTCACACACACTTAATTCACACATGCCAAAATCGTACCCACTCCTAAAAACCTTCATCCCACCAACGTGGTCCAAACCCCCAAATACCCTCTCCACCAATCACCTCATTCCTTAGGCCCCAAGTCTTGTGACGTGTCCCAAATCAAAGGCTAAGGATAAATGCTTACTCTCAAAGCAAAAATGAACGAAGGAGATCAAAAAGGACAGCTCACCACTCAAAACCGTTCAAGGGCACATTTGGGATTTTCTATGTATTAGGGTTTTGTTATTTGCATTCTAGATAGTTCTTAGAGCTCTATAAAAGGAGACACCAGCCTGTGGTGATCCCTTTGTTCTAGTTTCAAATCTCTCACTTGTAATTCCTTTTTAAAGAAATAAAAAGTTTGGTTTTTGAATAATTCAAGTATAATTCCTTTTTTATTGTTTTTAAAAGATTGTGTGTTGTGAGGGAGATTGATTCTGAGTTCCATGTTTGATTTGGTTAAGTGAATTTGTGTTTCAAAATTTGTTCAAGGTTTTGAAAATTTGAAAGTTTTTGGTATAATCTGCTACATTAAGGTTTTGGTGTTAGGAGTTGATTTGGTTTGGTGATTTAAGTGTTATCAAAACATTTTTAGAAGTTTGGAAAGAATTTGGAAGGATTTAAAAAAGGAAGAAAAAGTAAACAGAAAAATATATTATTGTATTTTGTTCTTGTTTTCTTTTTGATTGTCATAACAGGTTGTCAAGGGAGTTGTTGATTTAGTTCAGCTCCAACCCGTGTTGGATAGGAGGAGGATTTTCATCCTCTAGGTTCTTGGATGTAAGAACCTAAGGTAAACTCCTTTTACCTTTGCATAATATCAGAAAATGCAAGTGTATGTGCTTGGTTTGATTTGATGCTAGTTTGTTATAAGCTGTTGGATTTGTGCTTACTTGAGTTTAAATGCATGTTAATGCTATTTGGATCAGTTTTGCTTAGTTTTGTAAGGTTTTGGTTTGATAAAAACGATTTCAAGAATTTAAAAGAGTGTTTGGCAACACGTTTTAGCAGGGCACTTTGCTTTGATTTGTATTCAAAAACGTGTTAGCTAAGTTGTTTAGGGTTGAGTTAAGTTTGTTAGATAGTTGTTAGCAAGTTTAGACAATTTGGAAGCCTGTTTAAGTGATTTAGAAGGAAAAGAGTAGTCAAAACTGCATGCTCATCTTTCTGTCTGTTTTTCTTGCATTTTTTTTTATGTTTGATCTTTGAAAAACTGTGAGTGAATTTATGATTTAATGTTTGTTATTGCTTGAATGCTAATTGAAGAGTGTGTGTGCAAGATTTGGGAATCTAAAACTCACTTAGGTGCATACTATTAGCAAATATTCCACCAGATCTTGTGAAATTGTCACAGAGAACTAGCATAGCCTGTTTGCTTTTGTTTTGTGGAATTTGAGTGTGCTTAAGTGATTTAATCTTTGTGTTATTGACTCCTTGAGCTTCAATAAGCTCAAGGGTGCCCCAATTGTTCCAAAATACCATCAAACAAGCTCATTGCCAAGCTCCTCTTGGCATCAAAAGTGCACAAGAGTGCACTTGATTGGTTCATCAGAAACCTTGAAAGACCTGGCAACATTTTGATCTTCATTTGTGCTTAAATCCAGCTAAAAAAAGAAAGTGGAATTGGTTTATAAGCTTGCTGAGTGTCACAAATTGATTGGAAAAAGAAAAAAATAAAAAAAAAATAAATAGCAAAAAAGTCCACTAGCCTGGCTTCGAACCCCTGACCTCTCGTTGGAGGGTTCAAGGCTCTTACCAGTGTGCTAGCATTTATCTTGTGTATAAACGTGAAAGGTTTAATACTTAAGGTCATTTTGGTTTCTAGCTTATTTAATAAGCCGTGGCTTATTTTTGCATTTTCCAGCTTATGTACTCTTCATTTTTGCTTATTTTGATTTTTACTAGGACCTTATTAAGTTTATAGATTTTTCTAGCTACTTATTATATTTTTCCCTTTATTAGTTTATTTATTAGAATTTAATTATTAGACGTTTTTTATTAATTCATTAAAAAAATACCAAAAAGATTTTTAATTTTTAGAAAAAATAGTTTTTAGCTTTTAAAATATATTTTTGAGGTTTACATCAAGTTTTGGTTTCAAAAACTTTAATTTTTAATTTTATAATATTTTAAGGTTTTTTATAAACTTTAAAGATTTTTATAAAATTATTAAAAAAGGTTTAGGAGCTTAGATTTGTGTTTTTCTCTTAATTATATTATTTAGGATTTTTAAAAAATTTTTAGAATTAATTTTAGAAACTTTTATTTTTTAGTATTATTTTAATAATATTTTATTATTAATTTTTCAAAATTTTATTTTTCTTTCTTTTTCATTTTTCCTAGGATCTTTGTCATTAATTAGGACTATTTCCATTTTTAGAATATTTTTATAACTTTTAGATTTATTTTTACAATTATTTTAAGTTTAATTAGGTTTTAATCATTTTTAATCATTTTTAGAGTTTTAAAAATAGTTTTAATAGGTTTTAATTTTTAGAATATTACTTTTTAGTCTTCTAATAATATAAGTTAAGTGATTATTCAATAAAATCATATTTTAGACATTTGAATTAGTTAAATTTAATTTTAGGGCTTTAATTAGCATTTAAAATTAATTATTTAATTAATAAAAGGTTTTAAAATATCTTTGTTGGATTTTTATCTTTATTTATATTATTTTAGACTTCTTTTTAGTCTTTTTCATTATTAATTTTGTTTTTGGTTTTAGATAATAATTTTTAATTTTTGTGGTTTTTCTACGGTTTTACGTTTTCGTCGTAGTTTAATTTTCACGTAACCGTCTTTCATCTTCTCATCCCCATTCTCTTAATATTAATCTCAAATAAATACAAATTAGAACACACACATATACCTCCTTGGGAAACGAATCTCTTCTCTCTTTTATTTGATTGTGGGTCATTTGTGCACGGTTTTCCTAAACCGTCGTACTTAATACTTTCCGCTATTTACGCTCTTTTCCTAAAGAGTAGTAAAACACTACAAATCATTTTGGCGCCGCTGCCGGGGAGGTGTGTTGTGCTTTAATTTGGAAAATTTTGTTTTTGATATTATCCATAATAGTATTTGTGTTAAGTGGAACTCCCTTAACACGTATTATCGGTTTTCTTGGTTTTTCTTTGTGAATATTATTAATATATTGTATTAAGTATCACAATCAAAATACAATATCTCCAAAAGTGTGAAAACACAACCTTAATTGGGATTTGATCTCCTAATTATTGTATTCGAATCTCAAACAAAAAGAAAAGGCAAAAATAGATAAATACTTTCGTGAAGCTCGATTTTGAAAGATACAAACTATAAGGTGGGTATAAGGCGGGTATTATAAAATATACCCTAAGGAAAAAGGCTCTTAAGTGCTTCGCGCCGCCTCGTTTCCCCGCTTGCTTGTGAGTATTTTGACATTGAAGGCTAATCGAGGGTTTTGCCGCCCAAAGTATTAATACGTATACTATATTTGCTTGGTTTTCTTTGTGATTAAACCCTCGTGAACAATTTGGTTTTCACCAAAGTTCTAAAGTCATTCGAAGGCGTTCACTCCACGTGATCGTTTTCATTCCTTTGAGGCTTCTTTAATCAAGAGTTTGATTCGAGGAGAGATTTTGTAGATTGTTGTCTACGAAGATACACCGAAATCCAAAAAAATTAAATATCATCAAAAACACAAAAAAATTGAAAATCCACAAAACGACCAAAAAGAATCTTCTTTGCTCACCTCCCATTCTTCGTGAAGTTTATGATCACTCGTAATCAAGCAAAACGAGCTCGTAAACGACTACAAAAGCAAGCAAATCAAGGATCGTTGATTGTTGAAGAACCTCCAATTGTTGAACCTATTATAGAACAAGAAGTCGTAATGGCTAATCGTACTATGATGGAGTTACTACAAGCACCCACCGAGGGTTTTGGAGAGGCAATTGTTATTCCCGCCATCCTTGCGGAGAATTTCGAGATTAAGACGGGTTTAATGTCGATGCTACAAGCAAATAAGTTTCGAGGTCACGAGAAAGACAACCCGCATTACCACATTAGGAATTTCAACCGTCTCACCGCCACTAGCAAATTCAAAGATGTTCCACATGACGCCATTAAGATGATGTTGTTTCCATATTCGTTGGATGGACCCGCAAAAATTTGGCTCGAGAAAGAACCGCCAAATTCGATTTTGACATGGGCCGATCTCGTTTCTAAGTTTGTGAACAAGTTTTTTCCACCATCGAAAACAACACACTTAAAAAATGAGATTTCACGATTTGTGCAACGTAACAATGAAAGTTTTTCAATGGCATGGGAACGATTTAAAGAGATGTTACATGAATGTCCTCATCATGATTTTTCGGAATTGCATCAAATCGATACCTTTTATAATGGGCTTAATGATCATGAACGAGATTATTTGAATGCCGCCGCGGGTGGTAATTTTTTGTGCAAGACGACAAATGAGGCTTTACAAATCATTGAGAATCGATCTAAGGTTTATAGCCCTCGTAACACACCGAGTGTTGCCAATATGGGTTCATCATCGTCATCACAATCGTCTCGTAGCATTAACGCCTTACATGATGAAGCTAATGAGGAAAATCGGTTTTTTGATAGATTTGCTAATCTAATGTCCCATTGGAAGGCTCAAGAAGCTTCCAATTCCGCTTCGGTTAAAGCGGTTGCTAAGAGTTGTTTATCGTGTGGAGGAGCTCATGATCTTTCCGAGTGCATTACCGCGGATGGTAACACTTCGAGTGCTTATGTAGCAACGGGAACTTACAACCAAAACGGCCAAGGTTCCCGCCAAAATCAAGCTCCACCCAATCAAAATGCTAACAATTATCGAAACAACAACCAAGGTAATTACCAAGGCAACACACGCAATTACAACAAAGGGAATTATCAAAGTGGGAATGGACAAATCTCTAATCAAAACCAAAACCGTGATTTTCAAAACACTACACAAGGTTTTCAAAATGCTCACACGAAAAATTTGCAAGGAGAATTTTTAGATTATGCAAAAGCAAATGATGCAAAATTTGATAATATGCAACGTGAGATGATTAGCTTAAGGTCCGAGTTGAAAAACGAGCTTAAAAATGAACTTGCTAATGAACTTAAAACTCATGCAAACAAAATGGAAGGAAATGTCCAACGTCTTCAACAAAACCAACAAAAGATGGAATTAGGACAACATGAGATTAAGCAAGAGTTATTGAAAGCGGATGCTAGGCAATCAAAATTTGAGGACCGTATGGCTAAGATGTTTGAAGCTATCATGTGTAAGCCCTCTTCTTCGGGTGGTCTTCCTAGTGATACCATTGCAAACCCGAAGGGAGAAATGAAGGTTATTACTACACGAAGTGGTAAAACTTTCAAGGAACCAATCTCTCGTCCAAGTACTTCTACGGAGAAGGAAATCGAGAAAGAACCCGAGGTGATGGTCGAAAAGGAGCATATTGCAATCCCACGAAGTACCGCTCAAACCACACCTACGGTTACACCAATACCAATTATGGAACCCGAGATTCCAAGGCCGTTGCCTAATGACCAACCCACACCACCTTTACCTTACCCTTCGAGACGTAACAAAGAGAAAGCACAAGAAAGGAACAATTATCAATTTGAGCTATTTATGAAAATGTTTCGTGATTTACATTTTAACATAAGTTTTGCCGATGCTTTAATCATGATGCCTCGATTCGCCGCAAACTTCAAAAGTATGCTTAACAACAAAGAAAAGTTACAACAATCGTCTAGTTGTTCATCGGTTTTTCTTAGCCGCATACCACAAAAAGTCGGTGATCCCGGTAAATTTTTGATTCCGTGTGCTATACAAGATATGGAGGAATGCTACGCCTTGGCCGATCTTGGCGCTAGTATTAATTTAATGCCTCTCGAGATTTTCAAATCGCTTTCGCTTCCGGCTCTTACTCCTTCGAACATGTCCATCGAGATGGCCGATCATTCTACGATCATGGCATGTGGAGTAGCCGAGGACGTTTTCGTTAAAGTCGGAAAGTTTTACTATCCCGTTGACTTTATCGTTGTAGACATTCCCATCGATCGAAAAGTTCCTCTCATTTTGGGTCGTTCATTTTTGGATACATCTAGAGCACTTATCGATGTTCATGCTCGAAAAATCACCCTTCGTTTCAATGAAGAAGAACTTGTCATCAATGCAACACAAAACTCCAATCTTTCTCATGTATATTCTATTGCAACTTTAAACCATGGTGACTCGACCAATGTCATTTGCAAAGAATTTTCACCAAGAGTTTTAGGGAATGTCTCCAAAAACAATTTACCATTTCCTCCGCCGATGGAGGTTATGAGTGCAAAACCTACAAAGAAGAAACCATCAATACTTGAATCGAAAAATCCTTCACCTTCATTCCTGAAAAGTGTTGATAAATTGCCGGTTTCTACGGAAGATCTTTCGGATGATGAATATGTTGGCCCCGATGGGGAGGTTTTCTTCGTCGATAAACGTTTTGAGAACTTGCCACCACCAAAACCAAAACGGTTTCAAAATGTGAGAATTTTTAGTGTGACTAACATCGTCTTAGAAACACCGAATATTTTCGACATAATCAAAAAGGGTTTTCATAAGGAGAGTTTAAAAGATAAAAAAGGAAATGATCTTAAATGTGATTTAATTGATTTTTCTACAAATCTAACTCCGTCATAACCGCGTGATTTGAGTACTACAAACTCGTCTACTCCTTTTGACGATGTTTTGTGTGGTTCTAGTATGGGGGAAGCCCCTTATGTTCCCTCATCCTTGTCCACCGAGGACGAGATATTCGATCCCGGAATTTCATGTAAAGGGAAATCTCGGTCTTCCACCGATGCAATAAATGGAAACTATATCTATTTGCTTGGTGCGAGTCTACCTCGAGTAGCTCAAACGTTTGTCTTACCAATTGTCTCACCCTTCTACTTCTCATCTATTTTCTTCAAACTCTTTGAGTTTATGGCACATGTTGAAGTGGCGTTGAATTGTTTTTTCCATGAAAACGAGAACGCCATCTTCGACCCCGGTATTTTGCATCATCTAAGGACTTAGTCCTTTTTACCGGTTGCTTTTTGGGCCTTGTTTATCATGTAAGCCCCGCTAAAATTTGACCATACCATGATTATCCCTAAATGTTCACATTTTTAAGGGGATCGAGTCGAGCTCATGACTCGGTAATCAAAAACGAGGTGCCTCGTGGGGGAGATCCCATGCTTATCTTTATGCTTTTATGTTCACTAATAAGGGGACTTGTACCCTTCCAACTCGTTGTCTCGTGGTTGTTTGTGATTGTGTTATCTAGTTCATCATCATCATCTACGATTGAAGACTCGCGTGTTCGTTTACGTGAGCCTCCATCGTTCGTTTGAAGAAGTTTTTCACGATTCCATGACATATCCTTTATTGTTCTAACAATTATCTTTTAGCATAATTAATAAACGGCTTTAGATATATTGTTGATCACCCTTTCCATGCTAGATCCTAAGCATTCGACTCTTCGTCTCTAGTATGGGGGTGCTCCACCTTTAGACTCGAAACATTGAGGACAATGTTTACTTTTAGTATGGGGGGGGTGAATAGGTACTTGCTTTGCTACGCCCTCACGTTTTCCAACTTTCAATGTTTTGTTTTGCTAATAAGGCTAAAAATGGCCAAATTTTAAAATTTTTCTTAGTTTTCATAAGTGTTTTTAAGACACGAATGTATATTTTCCGATGGGTAGAATAAGAGTTAATTTTTGACTTGATGGGCATTTGGAGCCATTTACATTCCTTAACCCGCTCAATTCAAGTTTTGCTAGACTTTTATATAGGGAGCTTTAAAACGCGAAAGTCTTAATTCATTCGGGTTAAGAACAAGAACTTTTCGCAAGTTCCTATAATTGATTCTAGAAAGTCACTTATCAAGGGAACTTTAAAACGCATTCTCTAAACTTGAAAAAGTCCAAGAAAGTGCAAGATCCTATAGGTGGCTTGAAAACCCAAAACTTTGATTTGATATAGTCTTAATGAAAGCTAATCCAAATTTGGCTTAATTTTGACTTGCCTGGCTAAGTATTCACGAGTCTCTTTAATTAGAGGTCTTTATATAGTGAAGAACGAGAAATGATAGGGTTAGACAAGTGATCATGCTAAACGTAGAACATGAAAGTGTTCTTTCAAAAACTCATATGTTTTTAATTGTGGCTTTTTCTTCCCATAAGATCAATGCATTAGGAATAAAACATAATTGCAATAAGTAAGGTCGTACGATTTGAAAGGTTACTTAGCCTCTAGCGCAAGATCGTTTAAAAGTTGCTCGGGGTTGAATAGAGTTCATAGCCAAGGCATAACTTATTGAAGCGGGACGCGAAGATTGGCGATCATCCAAAAAGGCCCTAACAAGGCATGAGGAGCTCTATTTTTGCTAAAGATCCAAAGATGATGTGAAGTATCATTATTCCAAAATCAATATGAAGGATCGAGACACACGACGAGAAGCTATTACTCCCCTAAAGAATGGAGAAAGTCTATCCAAAAAGACCCTAACAAGGTATGAGGATAAATATATCCAAGTCCGAAAAGGAGGCGGATCGTTGTATATCAAAATCCAAAGTAAAGATTGAAGAAAAATGATGAAGTCGTGGTCCTATATGAAGAATCTCTCAAAAACGTCAAGTGAAGAAATTCCAAATATATGAAGAGAAGACCATAATTTCGAGAACGTCTTCCCAAGATTTGAAGTATGAAGTACATGCCAAATATCGGTCCGAGAAAGGTCTCAAATCGTGAAACGAGTTATGCCAAGATATGAACTTAAGGAGATACACGAGAAGCCGTTTTAAAAGATTTTGTCCTTCGGCTAACTATTGATCAAATCGTGCTACTTTGCTTTCGGACTAATAACTACTCAAATAAGTCAATATGAATCACTTGTGATCCATGACAAATAGATAAAAAATGCTAGTAACCCATTTCCTTTTATAATAACTAGGATTGCGGGGAGAAAAAGTATTACACAATTTGAACGTATGAGTAGTGTTAGCATTGTGACTTGTACCAACAATGATCTTGTTTTTGCACTTAGCATGGAATGTATGACAATCAAGGATGACGAAATTTACTCTAAGGGACATTAACTTGTTTCTATTCTTTGACCCTTAAAGTCATATTTTGGTGATGAAAATCATACATTATGTCTTTACACAATCTCGTAGTATGTTGCAAGTCTTTTACTTTTCAATAAAGGTTAATAAAATTGAACTTTGGTGATGCTTAGATACTTTATTCTAGCATTGCGTGAGGGCACGGCAATGGCTTAGTATAGGGGAGTGATGAGATGGCATTTATACATGATCTCATCGTTCTTTTCGGGCTTTAAATGCATAAAAATGTCATAAAATACCATATATATGCTTGTGTTTGTTTACTTGTGTGTTTTAGGTATGGATATCGTGAAAAAGACAAAAGATCACAAGATACAAGGAAAAACGAACACGAGAAACGAAGCCGTACAAAGAACCGGGCCCTAATCATGGAATTTTCAACAAATACCCTTGAAGACTTGAAGATAAACAAGATTGATCCTCATTCTTTGAAGAAATGACACTTAAAACCCTTGTATATTAATAATTACAAGTTTGGTCCCTTAAGTTTGTCAAAATTACAAAAAGGTCCTTCAACTTTGAAGAAATGGCAAGAATAGTCCCTCAACAAATTCAAATTGCCAAATATGGTCCCTCATGAAGATTAAGAAGCATTAAAGACCTTTGAAGATCATCAAAATCCAAGATCAGCCCTTGAAAAATCAAAACATGGCAAAATCAACCCTTGATAAGCTTTTTACAAAGTCTTGTGCCAAAATTGTAAAAGGTTCAAACTTATTTACAAAGGAGAAACCTGTTTTAGGGTTAAAAACCTTATTTGCCCAAAATTCCAAAACAAAAGGACCAAATGTGCCAAGACTGAAACATTTAAACTGAAATGGCGCTTAACACTTTGTTTCCCCCATTTTCGGATTAAAATGGTTACTATTCACCTTTATTACAGCCCAGAAATTACCTTCATTAAACCTGGGTAAATTTTCAATTAAACTCACACACACTTAATTCACACATGCCAAAATCGTACCCACTCCTAAAAACCTTCATCCCACCAACGTGGTCCAAACCCCCAAATACCCTCTCCACCAATCACCTCATTCCTTAGGCCCCAAGTCTTGTGATGTGTCCCAAATCAAAGGCTAAGGATAAATGCTTACTCTCAAAGCAAAAATGAACGAAGGAGATCAAAAAGGACAGCTCACCACTCAAAACCGTTCAAGGGCACATTTGGGATTTTCTATGTATTAGGGTTTTGTTATTTGCATTCTAGATAGTTCTTAGAGCTCTATAAAAGGAGACACCAGCCTGTGGTGATCCCTTTGTTCCAGTTTCAAATCTCTCACTTGTAATTCCTTTTTAAAGAAATAAAAAGTTTGGTTTTTGAATAATTCAAGTATAATTCCTTTTTTATTGTTTTTAAAAGATTGTGTGTTGTGAGGGAGATTGATTCTGAGTTCCATGTTTGATTTGGTTAAGTGAATTTGTGTTTCAAAATTTGTTCAAGGTTTTGAAAATTTGAAAGTTTTTGGTATAATCTGCTACATTAAGGTTTTGGTGTTAGGAGTTGATTTGGTTTGGTGATTTAAGTGTTATCAAAACATTTTTAGAAGTTTGGAAAGAATTTGGAAGGATTTAAAAAAGGAAGAAAAAGTAAACAGAAAAATATATTATTGTATTTTGTTCTTGTTTTCTTTTTGATTGTCATAACAGGTTGTCAAGGGAGTTGTTGATTTAGTTCAGCTCCAACCCGTGTTGGATAGGAGGAGGATTTTCATCCTCTAGGTTCTTGGATGTAAGAACCTAAGGTAAACTCCTTTTACCTTTGCATAATATCAGAAAATGCAAGTGTATGTGCTTGGTTTGATTTGATGCTAGTTTGTTATAAGCTGTTGGATTTGTGCTTACTTGAGTTTAAATGCATGTTAATGCTATTTGGATCAGTTTTGCTTAGTTTTGTAAGGTTTTGGTTTGATAAAAACGATTTCAAGAATTTAAAAGAGTGTTTGGCAACACGTTTTAGCAGGGCACTTTGCTTTGATTTGTATTCAAAAACGTGTTAGCTAAGTTGTTTAGGGTTGAGTTAAGTTTGTTAGATAGTTGTTAGCAAGTTTAGACAATTTGGAAGCCTGTTTAAGTGATTTAGAAGGAAAAGAGTAGTCAAAACTGCATGCTCATCTTTCTGTCTGTTTTTCTTGCATTTTTTTTTATGTTTGATCTTTGAAAAACTGTGAGTGAATGTATGATTTAATGTTTGTTATTGCTTGAATGCTAATTGAAGAGTGTGTGTGCAAGATTTGGGAATCTAAAACTCACTTAGGTGCATACTATTAGCAAATATTCCACCAGATCTTGTGAAATTGTCACAGAGAACTAGCATAGCCTGTTTGCTTTTGTTTTGTGGAATTTGAGTGTGCTTAAGTGATTTAATCTTTGTGTTATTGACTCCTTGAGCTTCAATAAGCTCAAGGGTGCCCCAATTGTTCCAAAATACCATCAAACAAGCTCATTGCCAAGCTCCTCTTGGCATCAAAAGTGCACAAGAGTGCACTTGATTGGTTCATCAGAAACCTTGAAAGACCTGGCAACATTTTGATCTTCATTTGTGCTTAAATCCAGCTAAAAAAAGAAAGTGGAATTGGTTTATAAGCTTGCTGAGTGTCACAAATTGATTGGAAAAAGAAAAAAATAAAATAAAAATAAATAGCAAAAAAGTCCACTAGCCTGGCTTCGAACCCCTGACCTCTCGTTGGAGGGTTCAAGGCTCTTACCAGTGTGCTAGCATTTATCTTGTGTATAAACGTGAAAGGTTTAATACTTAAGGTCATTTTGGTTTCTAGCTTATTTAATAAGCCGTGGCTTATTTTTGCATTTTCCAGCTTATTTACTCTTCATTTTTGCTTATTTTGATTTTTACTAGGACCTTATTAAGTTTATAGATTTTTCTAGCTACTTATTATATTTTTCCCTTTATTAGTTTATTTATTAGAATTTAATTATTAGACGTTTTTTATTAATTCATTAAAAAAATACCAAAAAGATTTTTAATTTTTAGAAAAAATAGTTTTTAGCTTTTAAAATATATTTTTGAGGTTTACATCAAGTTTTGGTTTCAAAAACTTTAATTTTTAATTTTATAATATTTTAAGGTTTTTTATAAACTTTAAAGATTTTTATAAAATTATTAAAAAAGGTTTAGGAGCTTAGATTTGTGTTTTTCTCTTAATTATATTATTTAGGATTTTTAGAAAATTTTTAGAATTAATTTTAGAAACTTTTATTTTTTAGTATTATTTTAATAATATTTTATTATTAATTTTTCAAAATTTTATTTTTCTTTCTTTTTCATTTTTCCTAGGATCTTTGTCATTAATTAGGACTATTTCCATTTTTAGAATATTTTTATAACTTTTAGATTTATTTTTACAATTATTTTAAGTTTAATTAGGTTTTAATCATTTTTAATCATTTTTAGAGTTTTAAAAATAGTTTTAATAGGTTTTAATTTTTAGAATATTACTTTTTAGTCTTCTAATAATATAAGTTAAGTGATTATTCAATAAAATCATATTTTAGACATTTGAATTAGTTAAATTTAATTTTAGGGCTTTAATTAGCATTTAAAATTAATTATTTAATTAATAAAAGGTTTTAAAATATCTTTGTTGGATTTTTATCTTTATTTATATTATTTTAGACTTCTTTTTAGTCTTTTTCATTATTAATTTTGTTTTTGGTTTTAGATAATAATTTTTAATTTTTGTGGTTTTTCTACGGTTTTACGTTTTCGTCGTAGTTTAATTTTCACGTAACCGTCTTTCATCTTCTCATCCCCATTCTCTTAATATTAATCTCAAATAAATACAAATTAGAACACACACATATACCTCCTTGGGAAACGAATCTCTTCTCTCTTTTATTTGATTGTGGGTCATTTGTGCACGGTTTTCCTAAACCGTCGTACTTAATACTTTCCGCTATTTACGCTCTTTTCCTAAAGAGTAGTAAAACACCACAAATCAGTAACCATTAAATTTAAAGCCGTTTATGAAGTGTGCTAAAAACCTAAGGTTGGAACATCAAAGGATATATCATGGATATTGAGAAATTCTTCCAAGCAAACGATCGAGTGCTCCCATAAAACGAACACGAGAGGCTCCAATCGTGAAGATAATGATCATCTAAAATCCAAAATTCACAAACAACCACGGAACAAAGGTTGGAGGGGCACAAATCCCCACACGTTACTACATTAGAAAGCGATAATATGTACATAGGATAAGCATGGGACTCCACACGAGGCACCTCGTTTTTTTTACCGAGTCATGAGCTCGACTCGATCCCTCAATACTAATTACCATTAGGGAAGGTGATTTGGTCGAGGTAGTTCAAGGATGGAACTTCCCCGCCAAAGTAGTGCTTCAACCTATGTCCATTCACCTTGAAATTGGGTGATAAGTGTGAAAACACTCATCAATAATGATCCATACACCACTCAAAACACAGTCAAATACATTATTTTAACTGTAAAATATCAGAATTACGCGTGTATTTGTATCTTGTGTGTTTCAGGTAAAGAAGATACATTTTGAAGCAAAGATGCGTTTTTCAAGGATTAATTTGATAAAAAGATGAAGAAAAAGACGAAAGAGCTTTCAAGGACCATACTTGGCATTATTCACAAATTTCAAGGGCTTAAGTTGCAACTTTTACAAGATGGAGGACTAGACTTGCAATTTTCTACAAAGATAAAGGATGAAATGGAAATGAGATAAAAGTTTATATACATTTTGAAAGAAATGAAAAGAAAAGGACCAAAGAGAAATAAGTGAAAAGTAGTTTATTTACTTATCTGAGTCAAGTTGACCAAACCGGTCAAATAACACAAACACAATATGCGTCTTCTTCAACCTTCAAAGAGAGAGAAAGTATGAGACGGTTTCATCTTTTCCATTTCAAAACCTGCAAATCAATCTCAAGGTCGATCCAAGAAGATTCAGCCGAAGCCTTCAACAGCAAAAGTGCTTATCTTTTTCTCCTCTACAAGATGATAGCACTGAATTAGATCAAAAGTCAAAGACAAAGAAACACCCAATTTTGGATTGAAGATGAAGAACGAGTCAACCTCGTATTTTCCACGTGTCAATTTCTTATTAGACAAACCACGTCACATCACTCCTCTTGACGCCTATATAAAGAAGACGAAGGCTTCATTTTGCATGGTTAGCCTAGGTGTAGATTACACATAGTAGTAGGTGTAGATTAGGAGTAGTTAAGCTTTTCAGTTAAGTCAGTTAGTTAGTTCAGTTACTCGTTCTGTTAATCTTGTAACCGTTTTTCTTCCATTAATGAAATGTTCTTGTTCTTTTATAAGCTTTCATCTATTCCTATTGATAATATGATTTCTTCCTTTGAAAGCTTCTTATCTTTTCATTCTTCTTATATTTTCTTGTTAGAGTTAAAAAGTTAAATGAAGTATTCTGTTACTAATCATTCAAGTTAGTCACTGTTCACATTTTAACTCTTCTTCTACTGTTACTGTTACAGATAATATCTTACGGATATTTGGTAGAGCGTTTACTGTTCATATCGTTGTGACTAGATAATAGTAGTAGTCATAATATTGATTCGGCTAAGAGTTACTGTTCACTAGATTGTAAAAGTCTATTAAAAGTTCTTTCCATAAGCTTCTGATAGAAATCAGTTAGATGGATAAAAAGTTAATGGAATCAGTTAGGAATTGGTTTAATCAGTAAGTATCAAGGATCAAGTAAGTTTCGAGTCAAACTGTAGAAATTGAGATCAGATGGTAGTATTCAGCTTTGCTGTTAACCATAGCAGATTAGTTTAAGATTCGGTTGTGATTCGTGTTCAGTTTAGTAGAGAAGCTATCATATTCACAGCGGTTGGTTTCGGAAGGTAGCTAATATAGATAGGTTATATTTGGTATTCGTACTTTTGTTTGATTTTGCAGGTTTTGTTCGAGAGTTACTGTTCATAAGATCCGACAAAAGAAGGCGTTTGGTTGTGATAGATAAGCGAGCTCAGCGCTCCGCTTCGTCATCAAAGGACTTTACATCGGATGAATAGGTCAAGCACGTTCTAATTTTCTGCATAGTTTTGTCTCGTTACTGTCGCATTATTCTTTTGCTTACAATATGTTCAATTTGATCTTCTCTACTATGATATGTTACTTGTTCCTGTGTGCATTTTAATTCTAGTCATTAGCTATCTTGAGATTTTTAGTTGCTGCATTTAAGTAGCCTCGGTTCAGTTTAGAACGTGATACTTGAAAGTTGTTGAATTCTCTTGTTTCTAGTTGAGCGTAATCTGCTTCTACTTTTTACTTGAACTGTTCTTGTTATTGATTTTAAGTAGTGCTGTTATTTCTTATAGCTGTGTTTGTGATTAAGATTGAATTGTTGAGTTGAGTGTAGATTCGAATTAATTCTGTTATTTTTCAGTTTTAAGCAGTTAGTAGGGGGAAAGTTTTAGTCTTTTCATTTTATTTTAATTCATTCCAAAGTAGTAGCAAGATTAGATAATGGAAACTAGTAATTGAGATTGAGGACTGTTGACGATTTTTGTAAGTTTAGAATAAAACTGAGATTGATATTAAAGTAATAAAATTTACTCGTACTGATATTGAAAGTTTGCATTTGCTCATGTTAGTCGGTAAATACTTTATAGTGAATATCATTTGCACACTATTTTGATCCTTTACTTTGTAAATGCATAACTAGTCACGTTTGATAGTTGGGCCATTTAGGGTGTTGGGCTTACTAATTTTTGCTTGGACTTCAATCACGTTTTATAAATGAATTGTTGATTTCAATTTTTGGTTAAAAGTAAACTTGTGTATATTTTATTTTTAGATTCTATAAATGATTTGATTTGTATTTCTCTTTCATAGAATTGTTGTAGTTTAATAGAATTTGTAATTTTGGTTTTGTAAGATTTAGTTTTAATACTTTGTATTAGTTTTTATATTTTGTATTTCAATTTGTAGTACTAGTATAAATTTGTATTCTACATTCTTTTCATAATTTGTGCATTTAAATTTTGTATGTGCAATGTGTTTTGTAGAATAGTACATATACGTAGTATAGTTAATATTTTTACATTTTTACTAGTTTTGTGCCAATTAGACATAAATTCCAAACAAAGTTTTACAATAAAAAACAATTAAGTCTTTGCTTGAATAGTTACATCAATTCGAATCGATACCGAGAAAAACGAACTAAAAAAATGAAATATTAAATGGCGCCGCTGCCGGTTCATTTCGTGAAGATTAACGATTTCGAGTGAGACGATTAGATTTTGGGATCCGTTCACTTTGTGAACGTTATTTTTACGTATTATAAATCAAAAAGATAAAAAAAAAATCAAAAAGATAAAAATAAAAAAATAAATAAAAAATCACAAAAATCAATTCTTTTCCTAAAGAATTGAACCAAAAAAATAAAAAATCCAAAAAGTAATCTTTTTCCTAAAAGATTACACCCAAAAATATATATTATATCGTTTTCATCGCTTTTTACGTACATATAGTATTTTTCTTAAAAAAATCAAATAAATACAAAAATATTTTTGATATATTATTATATGTAAATAAGTATACGTATAAGAACAACCAAGTTACCTATCTTCCATAAGTATTGCCGAGGCAATACACCGTGTTGAGGGGCGTTCCGGTCCTTGACACGCGTATCGATCAAACAAAATAAAGCAAGTATAGATAAATACTCTCAATAAGCAACAATTCGAAGAATACGAACATTTAAGTGAATAGAAAGGCGATGTGCTATAAAATGTCATCTAAGGGTCAATAGGTACTTAAGTGCTTCGCGCCACCTAACCCCCCGTTCACTTGTGAGTATTCTAAGAAGGAAGGCTTCATTGAGGGTCTTGCACCCAAGTAGTAATTATATATATTATACTTTCTTGTGGATATTTCATATCGGACCTCAAAGAGGATAATCCTTTTCTCTTTAAAGTCGACCGAGGGCTACTCCCTCATTCCTCGTGTTTACTTACACGTGTACTCGCACACGTGTAAACATACCACCTTTGGTGTATTACTTCCTTCCTCGAGGAAGCTTTTAAACGTCATTATACTTGTATATACATTCGGCCACCTTGTTAAACATGGATACTCGTTCCATGTTGGAGATTTTGCAACAACGATCCGCCAACGCTAATTATTCGCCTTGTTCGACTTGTGGTGGTCCACACGATACTTATTCATGTGATCAAAATAATGGTTATTATGGGGAGGGATATGCTTATAATGGAACCGAGAACCCTAATTTTCAACCTAACACTCAAATGGACTATACTTGTAATGACTATATGGGATATTCCGGGTTTTCATCACAACCTCCACCATCATTTCATGATCAAACCTTTAATGAAACCTTTCAAAACCAAGGATTTTCCAATTATGGAAGTTTTCAAAATCATGATACTTTTCAAGGCTATAATCAAGAAACCTTTCATAATCAAGGATTTTCAAACAATGAAGGCTTTCAAAATGATGAAAATTTTCCATGCTATAATCAAGATACTTTTCAAAATCAAGGATTTTCACATTATGAGGGTTTTCAAAATGAAGGAAATTTTCAAGGCTACAATCATGAGAACTTTCATAATCAAGACTCTTTTCAAACCTATAATTCACCTAATTATGGAAATCCACCTCCACCATATTCTTTGACTTATTCATGTGAGTTTTGTGGGAACGCACCCCATTATGGTTATGATTGTAGACTGAGGGATCCGCCTTCTAATGCCCCTCATATTTGCAACGAGCCGGTTTCTTTACTTGAGACAATAAACAAGTCGATCGATGAAATTTCTAAGGCGATTGATAGTAAGAACGACATAAGCATTGAGGAAATGAAAAACGTGTACCCGTTGTTAGAGGAACAAATTAAGTTTTTTGAGGAAGTGGAAGTTACGACTTGGCAATTTTATGACAAGGAGAACGGTGAAATGTGTCGTGAATCGTTGAAAAAAGGTTCTTGTCACCTCAGGAAATATTTAAATGATTTCCTCTTTAAGATTGATAAAAAAGAGGAAGAAGAACGATTTTTTGCTAATCGTGCTCGTTTGCTTAAACAATGCTTATTAGATGAAGATAATGAGGAACCTTCGATTTGTATGACATTTAATGATGACACACCTTCATCACCTTTACCTCACGTGGAACCCACCGACTCTTTCACCATGGGGCACGAGCCTCTTAGCACTAATACAAACACCGATTTGGATGAATTAACCTTTTCTAGTGTTGAGAACCTTATCCCAATCCAAAGAGAGCTTGAGTGTGTTTCCAATGAACCATATGATGAGCTTTGTGTTGATACCTCTTCTCCTCATGATCACATTGAGATTTTATCACATATTGACCTTCATGCTACTACTAGTGATTTTGGTGACTTTGATCTTGATGAATTGTTTAAAGAAAGGGATAATGAGATTGAGGAAGAGTTTGTGCAAGAATTGCCACAAATAGAGGATGATGAATGTGATTCTAGTGAAGCATCTTATGAGATATCATCTGATGACCTGTCTTGTCAAGATAACATTGCTAATTTAGATGAAGAGTTTGCTCCTATAGGGAATATGGATCCTCCTCCTCTCCCACCTTATGATTCTTGTGATGAAACCTTTGATGATCCTTATGATAGTGATGAGTCTTTTATATTTGATGATGAATCCATGTCTTGTATGACTCCTTCGCCTATTACTCTAAGTGATTTTGTGATGCATTCGAATCCTCTTCTTGAAACATCATTTGATAACCCATTTTTCCATCATGATGAAGAAACCAATGAGGATTTTAGTGATGATGAACCTTCTCTTTGTGATACACCAATATATGATGATTATAGTGATAATGAGTTTTCCACTTGTGAATCTCCAATTTTTGATGATCACACTTCCTTGAGTTTTAAGGAGTCACAAATCTTTGGCAAACCAATCTATGATTACTATAGTGATGAGGAGGGGTCTATCATTGATGAGAATGAGGAGATTCTAAAGACTGAAAGATTGCTTAGTGAAGATGAATTGATAGATAAACAAATTGAAGATTATCTTAAGAGAGATGATATTCTGGTTGATACATCTTCTTCTAATTGGGAAGAGGATATTCGTCTTATTGAGAACATGCTTTTTGGGACCCTAGAGCCTACACCTTCTCCACAAGACACTATTAATTTTGATCCTCCTTTTACTATGCCTTCTATGGAAGATTACCCACCTTTTAATGATGATGAGGAGCCCAATATGGATATACTTGTTATGAATGTTTTGATTCCTACACCTTCGTTGTCTCATGATGCTTTGATCACTAAGGGGGAATCTTATATGGTTGACACGAGCTCATCTTCTTATTTTCCCATGAAGGGAAAGGTTTTTGATCCTGGGATACGTATGTTTGGGAAAAATCAATTTTCATCTAGTCCACTTAAGAGTGAGATTTCGATTGATATGGACTTCTTGTATGAGCTTACTTTGGTGATGCTACCTACTTTGGATTTGTTCACTTGTAGAGATGGAAACTATGTATTTGATCCTGGGGTTCTTCCTATTTGAGAAATTTCGTATGTTAGGACAAACTTGAGACACGTTGGACCGTTCCATTTATCGAGGCAGATATTGTAAATCTTATAGTAAATGGCAACGTGCTAAGTTTGAGTGTATCATGTGAGACGAGCTTCAAAGTGGATACCATTTATTCTCCATGATGGTTACCCCACGGACAACTTAATTCGGGGCCGAGTCGAGCTAGCGACTTAGGGTGAAAAAAACTCAAGCATTTAATAACTAGGTTAGAAAACGTAGAGTAGATTTTCAATAGGTTAGGTTTAATTAAAAGGATGTTATAGTAGCGTTGAAGTGGAGGGGTACCTTTATTCGTCTGTTGGTGTTTGTTTCAAGGGTTGCTCTCTCTCATTTCATGCTTGGAGCTTAAGGAGGAGGCCCGTGTATCTGGTTCACTTCGATTAGTTTTTGCTATTGTGATTTTCAAAACACTTGTGCTTAAAATGAATACCCTTTAGTTGTCTCTTCCTTAACTTGGGTTAAGCAAAGTAATCAATGTCATAAGTGTAGGGGAATTCACTCCAATACTCTTAAACATTAAGGACAATGTTTATCTTAAGTGTAGGGGAGACTTCTATCGAAGTGACCTTACCTAGACCATTGCCTTAACTTCATGATAACATGGAAATTTAATTTTTCAAACATTTTTCAAATTTTTGATCTACTTTGGCCACCAAAAATATGCATTCATAATTTTTGAATCAATTATTTTGCATAACACATTTGCATTGTATATATCTCTTCTTTTATTTTTCATCAAAAATATATAAAGGAGGAAAAATATAATAAAACATGGTTTTAACAAATTTAGACTTCTTTGACATATTAGGCCCATCATGGATATTTTGACTCAACACGAGTTTGCTTATCTAAGAATTCTCTAGCTAGTATCCTTAACCATGTAGTCCTTCATTGGTCTATTAGGCTAAGCATCCACCAATCTCATTATTTGAGATTTTAAATTTGTGGAGAATGGGAAATGATAGAGTTGAAGCAAGTGTAAAAGGGCTAGATGAACTTCATGATAATTACTTGTGGCTAAACCCTTCTCTTCTTTACCTCTATTTTCTTTGCATGTATATAATTGTTAATAAATAATCAAGTACGGTTCTAATTGGTTTGTAATCTCTTATGCATTTTTGGCTAATCATTTATGGTTGATATGAGTACGTCTTAAGATTCTAAGTTAGAACGTTTTATGTGTACTAAACTTATGTCATGCTCAATATTTAGCGGGTGTTTTTCCTTTTATTCTTTTCAAATTTCTTAGTGAGGAATAAAGAAAAATAAGAGCGGCTTATGAAAAAAATGAGTGGCTAGAAAAAAAAAGAAAAAAAAAAGAAAAAAAATACAAGACTCCCAAGAGGGGCAGTGTGGTGTTAATTATAGTGACTATTGAGTTCCAATATTACCTTGACGGGTTGCGGGGATTCAATAGATTGCTCCAATCCAATATTGCCTTGACGGGTTGCGGGGTTGAAGATCCAAAGTCTCAAATAGATGGCGGATGTAAATTATTGCGTGAGTTTTATTTTCCTTTCCTTAGCGAGTGTGTAGCTACTTATGAAAGCATGACATGAGGATTTTACACATAAGGCGAATGACTTATTACTCTTAAAACGGACTTATATGAATTGTGAGCGGTTTTTCAAGTAATGGATGAGAGGATTACTTAGGATTTAAACCGTGCTTCCTTATTTTTGGATTTTACACTTCTTATACTTCCCACTTGAATAATGACAAATTTGCCCACAAGCAATTTGCTCAAATAATAACCGGTTCCACATTTAATTGTCATGAATAAGTTGATGCACTTTTTACTTGTGAATGCAATGATCCCATTTTTAAGCTTGGTATGGGGAAAGTGAAACTTGAGGGTGATAAATGTCCATGGTACCAAAGCCCTAATCTAAGTCACTGATTTCTTTATGATTTATTTCCATCAAAACCATTTCAATAAAAATCAAAAATATATAAATAGAATTGATTTTCTTGCATTGCATATAATTCAAAATCATGCATCATATAGTGTAGAGTAGTGTAGATGCATTCCATAATGGCCAAGGTGGGTTAATTATGAGAAAAGTGTAACTTTAGAGCTTTAAAATGCTGCATTGCATGAGGACATGGCAATGGTCAAGTGGAGGGGAGTTGATAAGTGTGAAAACACTCATCAATAATGATCCATAAACCACTCAAAACACAGTCAAATACATTATTTTAACTGTAAAATATCAGAATTACGCGTGTATTTGTATCTTGTGTGTTTCAGGTAAAGAAGATACATTTTGAAGCAAAGATGCGTTTTTAAAGGATTAATTTGATAAAAAGATGAAGAAAAAGACGAAAGAGCTTTCAAGGACCATACTTGGCATTATTCAAAAATTTCAAGGGCTTAAGTTGCAACTTTTACAAGATGGAGGACTAGACTTGCAATTTTCTACAAAGATAAAGGATGAAATGGAAATGGGATAAAAGTTTATATACATTTTGAAAGAAATGAAAAGAAAAGGACCAAAGAGAAATAAGTGAAAAGTAGTTTATTTACTTATCTGAGTCAAGTTGACCAAACCGGTCAAATAACACAAACACAATATGCGTCTTCTTCAACCTTCAAAGAGAGAGAAAGTATGAGACGGTTTCATCTTTTCCATTTCAAAACCTGCAAATCAATCTCAAGGTCGATCCAAGAAGATTCAGCCGAAGCCTTCAACAGCAAAAGTGCTTATCTTTTTCTCCTCTACAAGATGATAGCACTGAATTAGATCAAAAGTCAAAGACAAAGAAACGCCCAATATTGGATTGAAGATGAAGAACGAGTCAACCTCGTATTTTCCACGTGTCAATTGCTTATTGGAAAAACCACGTCACATCACTCCTCTTGACGCCTATATAAAGAAGACGAAGGCTTCATTTTGCATGGTTAGCCTAGGTGTAGATTACACATAGTAGTAGGTGTAGATTAGGAGTAGTTAAGCTTTTCAGTTAAGTCAGTTAGTTAGTTCAGTTACTCGTTCTGTTAATATTGTAACCGTTTTTCTTCCATTAATGAAATGTTCTTGTTCTTTTAAAAGCTTTCATCTATTCCTATTGATAATATGATTTCTTCCTTTGAAATCTTCTTATCTTTTCATTCTTCTTATATTTTCTTGTTAGAGTTAAAAAGTTAAATGAAGTATTCTGTTACTAATCATTCAAGTTAGTCACTGTTCACATTTTAACTCTTCTTCTACTATTACTGTTACAGATAATATCTTACGGATATTTGGTAGAGCGTTTACTGTTCATATCGTTGTGACTAGATAATAGTAGTAGTCATAATATTGATTCGGCTAAGAGTTACTGTTCACTAGATTGTAAAAGTCTATTAAAAGTTCTTTCCATAAGCTTCTGATAGAAATCAGTTAGATGGATAAAAAGTTAAAGGAATCAGTTAGGAATTGGTTTAATCAGTAAGTATCAAGGATCAAGTAAGTTTCGAGTCAAACTGTAGAAATTGAGATCAGATGGTAGTATTCAGCTTTGCTGTTAACCATAGCAGATTAGTTTAAGATTCGGTTGTGATTCGTGTTCAGTTTAGTAGAGAAGCTATCATATTCACAGCGGTTGGTTTCGGAAGGTAGCTAATATAGATAGGTTATATTTGGTATTCGTACTTTTGTTTGATTTTGCAGGTTTTGTTCGAGAGTTACTGTTCATAAGATCCGACGAAAGAAGGCGTTTGGTTGTGATAGATAAGCGAGCTCAGCGCTCCGCTTCGTCATCAAAGGACTTTACGTCGGATGAATAGGTCAAGCACGTTCTAATTTTCGGCATAGTTTTGTCTCGTTACTGTCGCATTATTCTTTTGCTTACAATATGTTCAATTTGATCTTCTCTGCTATGATATGTTACTTGTTCCTGTGTGCATTTTAATTCTAGTCATTAGCTATCTTGAGATTTTTAGTTGCTGCATTTAAGTAGCCTCGGTTCAGTTTAGAACGTGATACTTGCAAGTTGTTGAATTCTCTTGTTTCTAGTTGAGCGTAATCTGCTTCTACTTTTTACTTGAACTGTTCTTGTTATTGATTTTAAGTAGTGCTGTTATTTCTTATAGCTGTGTTTGTGATTAAGATTGAATTGTTGAGTTGAGTGTAGATTCGAATTAATTCTATTATTTTTCAGTTTTAAGCAGTTAGTAGGGGGAAAGTTTTAGTCTTTTCATTTTATTTTAATTCATTCCAAAGTAGTAGCAAGATTAGATAATGGAAACTAGTAATTGAGATTGAGGACTGTTGACGATTTTTGTAAGTTTAGAATAAAACTGAGATTGATATTAAAGTAATAAAATTTACTCGTACTGATATTGAAAGTTTGCATTTGCTCATGTTAGTCGGTAAATACTTTACAGTGAATATCATTTGCACACTATTTTGATCCTTTACTTTGTAAATGCATAACTAGTCACGTTTGATAGTTGGGCCATTTAGGGTGTTGGGCTTACTAATTTTTGCTTGGACTTCAATCACGTTTTATAAATGAATTGTTGATTTCAATTATTGGTTAAAAGTAAACTTGTGTATATATTATTTTTAGATTCTATAAATGATTTGATTTGTATTTCTCTTTCATAGAATTGTTGTAGTTTAATAGAATTTGTAATTTTGGTTTTGTAAGATTTAGTTTTAATACTTTGTATTAGTTTTTATATTTTGTATTTCAATTTGTAGTACTAGTATAAATTTGTATTCTACATTCTTTTCATAATTTGTGCATTTAAATTTTGTATGTGCAATGTGTTTTGTAGAATAGTACATATACGTAGTATAGTTAATATTTTTACATTTTTACTAGTTTTGTGCCAATTAGACATAAATTCCAAACAAAGTTTTACAACCAAAAACAATTAAGTCTTTGCTTGAATAGTTACATCAATTCGAATCGATACCGAGAAAAACGAACTTAAAAAAAATGAAATATTATTGGGGCCATCATTTTGAGCTAGCTCGATGGTCCCATATGTAAAAACATGAGTCAGGGTGAATGGACCAGACCAACGGGATTTCAACTTGCCGTAAAATATTTCCAAACGAGAGTTAAAAAGCAACACTTGATTTCCAATGTTAAAAACCCGGTTTTAATTTTTGAATCATGAAACTTTTTAGTCTTTTCTTTATAAATTAATGAATTTTCATAAGCAATGTCTCTCAATTCATCCAATTCATATAATTGCATTTTCCGGTGTTTTCCTGCGGTCTCCATATCATCATTACAATGCTTAAGGGCCCAATAATCTTTGTGTTCAAGTTCAATTGGCAAGTGAAAATTCTTCCCATACACAAGCTTATAAGGAGTGCACCCGATGGGTGTCTTATGAGCGGTCTGAAAGACCCATATAGCATCGTCCAACTTATCCTTAGGACCCTTTAGAATTGGTCGTTACAAAAATGGGTTCCACGATCGCTTATGATCGCACGAGGGGTTCCAAACCGAGAAAACAAGCTTTTCAAAAACTTAACTACCACACGAGCATCGTTGGTGGGCAAAGCCTTAGCTTCCACCCACTTAGATAGGTAGGCAACGGAGACAAGGATATACTTATTACCGTGAGATGATGGGAACGGCCCCATAAAGTCAATGCCCCAAACGTCAAAGATCTCACACACTTGCAATGTTGTAAAACAAGGCCTAGGCGGCCGCCTAGGCGTCGCCTAGGCGCTAGGCGGTCATACTCCGCCTAGGTGGCGCCTAGGAGCTAGGCGGTCAAAAAATTCAAGAAAGTTAACATAAAGTCAAAAAATTTTGATAAAATATAAAGGGTTTTCTTTCTAATATATAGTGCCCATATTTATTTTAACGTAACATCATAAAATGATAGATAAACGAATGATTGTAAACATAAAGTAATGGGTTTTTCGTATAAAATTGGAACCAATTGAATTATATGTCCACGTTTGAAGTTTTAGGCAATTAAACTGTTATGTTCTATTTGTCTATTTTGCAAGAACTTCGAATTATTTGAAATTAGAAGTATTTTGTATGTCATACATATTATTTATAATATTTATATGCATAAAATTCCAATCCGCCTAGGCGCCGCTTAGATGAATTCCGCCTCGAAGGTCGTCGACCACCTCACTAGCGCCTAGCGATTTCTACAACCTTGCACACTTGGATGATATTTTGTGGAATTTCATCGTTTTGTGAGGCTTTTTCTTGTTGTTGGTATGAGTCGCATGACATCACAAGTGCATGTGCATCTCGGTAAATAGTAGGCCAAAAGAAACCGGCATCAAAACCCTTCTTAGCCGTAAGTTTAGCACCGTGGTGACCACCCGTGGGTCCCTCGTGAAAATATCTAAGGATGTTAGAAGCTTCGGTACCAAAGACACAACGTCGAATAATTTGATCCGCACAAGTTCGAAACAAGTAAGGGTCGTTCCAAAAATAGAACATGAAGTCACGAAAGAATTTTCGTTTTTCTTGAGTCGTCATACCCTTGATGATGAAGTTCCCCGCATGGTAATTTGCAATGTCCGAAAACCATGGGGTAGAAGAATCAAGATTAGAATTCACTACACCAAGTGTCTCGTGCGGAAATTTTTCGGTGATTTCCTTTGGCTCGTAAACACTTTGGTGAGGATCTTCCAAACGAGAAAGATGATCGGTCGCTAGATTCTCGGCTCCTTTTTTTCCAACGATTTTGGGATCAAATTCTTGAAGGAGGAGAATCTAACAAAGTAATCTTGGCTTTGCATCTTGTTTAGCCATAAGATACTTGATAGCCGAATGATTCGTATACACTATGCATTTAGTCAATACGAGATAAGGTCGGAATTTCTCAAATGCATACACCACGGCAAGGAATTCCTTCTCCGTTGTAGTGTATTTTAGTTGAGCCTCGGTCATCGTCTTGCTAGCATAGTGAATAGGAAAGAAGTGTTTTTCATGACGTTTCCCCAATACGGCCCCAATAGCGTAGTCACTAGCATCACACATGAGCTCAAAGGGGAGGTTCCAATTGGGAGCAACAAGAATGGGAGCTTCGGTAAGTTTCCTCTTAAGGATTTCAAAGGCTCGTACACAATCTTCGTCAAAGACAAAACGTGCATCTTTTTCAAGGAGATGTGTAATAGGTCGAGAAATCTTTGAAAAATCCTTGATGAATCGACGATAAAAGCCCGCGTGGCCTAGGAAACGCCTAACTCCCTTAACGGTTTTGGCATGAGGTAATTTGGCGATAACGTCTACCTTAGCTTTATCTACCTCAATCCCCGCTTTCGAAACCTTATGCCCTAAGACGATTCCACTTTTAACCATAAAATGACATTTTTCCCAATTTAGCACAAGGTTGGTTTCCTCACAACGTTTTAACATTCTCTCAAGATTCGAAAAACACGAAGTGAACGAACTACCAAACACGAAAAATTCATCCATGAAGAATTCCATAGTCTTCTCGATCATATCATGAAAAATAGCCATCATGCACCTTTGAAAGGTTCCCGGTGCATTGCAAAATCCGAATGGCATTCTACGATAGGCAAACGTTCCATATGGACACGTAAACGTAGTTTTTTTCTTGATCACGAGGATCGATGGGAATTTGGAAGTAACTAGAAAAACCATCTAAAAAGCAATAGAAATCGTTTCCCGCAAGACGCTCCAACATTTGGTCCATGAAGGGCAAGGGAAAATGGTCTTTTCGAGTGGCGTCATTCAACTTACGATAGTCAATGCACACTCTCCGTCCGGTCACGAGTCTAGTTAGAATTAACTCGTTGGCATCGTTTGGCACAACGGTCATTCCTCCCTTCTTAGGGACACAATGAATAGGACTCACCCAAGGGCTATCGGATATAGGGTAAATCATTCCCGCGTCAAGGAGTTTTAGGACTTCCTTTTTGATGACGTCGTGAATTTTGGGATTCACCCTCCTTTGACATTGGATTACGGGTTTGTAATCCTCCTCCATTATGATTTTGTGGGTATAAAATTTGGGATCGATCCCCTAAATGTCGGATAACTTCCACGCAATTGCCCCTTTGCGATCCTTTAGAACATCGACAAGTGCGGTTCTTTCATTATTTGAAAGATCTTTCGCAATAATAACCGGCAACTTGTCGTCCTCCTACAAAAATACATATTAAAGGTGAGGAGGTAAATCTTTCAACTCGAGGATTGGTGGTTCCTCAATTGAAGATTTGGGCTCGATACTCATAACCTCCTCGGGTGGAGGAAATGGGAAATCGTTAAGAAAATCCTTGATAATCGAGAAGTCCTCATCATTGTCGCGGTCTTCGTCACAATGTGGAACATCGAATTCTTCCAACGTAAAACCACCACCTTCAAATGGAGTGAAGGTTGGTGTCGAGTTATCAAGAAATGGATCAAGCATAGTGGGATTGCCACTATTTTCTTCATCACCAAAAACTAGAACTTCTTGCGAAAATTCCTTGCAAAAAACGTCAATCATATCAACGAGGTTTATGGTTTCAACGGAATAAACATGAGAAATTTGAGAATTTTGAGTTGCGTTTATAACAAGTTCCTCGTCGTTGAAACGTAAGGTGATCTTTCTAGCATGCACATCAATCAATGCCATAGACGTATCTAAAAATTAACGACCTAAAATGAGAGGAACTTGAAGATCCGTGGGAATATCAACAACGATAAAGTCTACCGGATAATAGAACTTTCCCACTTTCACAAAAACGTCTTCCGCCAATCCACATGCGGGAATCGTGGAATGATCGGCCAACGCGATAGACATTAGTGAAGGATTAAGATTAGGAAGATTGAGCGACTTGAAGATTGCAAGTGGCATCAAGTTAATACTAGCACCAAGATCGGCCAAGGCATAACATTCTTCCATATCTTGGATTGCACATGGAATCAAGAATTTACCGGGATCACCGACTTTTTGAGGTATGCGGTTAAGATAAACCGATGAACAACTAGATAATTGTTGAAATTTCTCCTTGTTGTTCAACATACTCTTGATGTTAGCGGCAAATCGAGGCATCATGACCAAAGCGTCGGCAAAACTCACATTAAAATGAACGTCACAAAACATTTTCATAAAAAGCTCAAATTGGTAATTATCGCGCTCTTGACGTTTCTCGTTTCTAAGTCTCGATGGATAGGGAAAATGTGGTGTGGGTTGAGGCATAGGCATAGCCTTTGGAATCTCGGGTTCCAAATGCGGTAATGGGTCAACCGTAGGTGTGGCATGAGCGGTACTTCATGGGCTTGAGATATGCTCCTTTTCGACCATAACCTCGGGTTCTTCCTCAATTTCCTCCACCGTTGGAGTAATGGGTTGAAGAGTCGGTTCCTTAAGTGTCTTACCACTTCGTGTGGTAATCACTTTCATCTCTCCCTTCGGGTTTGATATGGTGTTACTAGGTAGACTACCCGAAGTAGAGGCTTTGTTCCCCATGATTGCTTCCAAAATAGCGTTTAGGTTAACATCTTGAATAGCGGCTTTTTGGTATATCCTTTGTTCAAGCCTAGAATGACTTTGCTCAATTTTATTGTTTTGCCCTCTAATTTGATTAGAAAAATAGTTTTTCAACTAAATTTTCATATTGGCATTTTCCTTAGCAAAATTAGCTAACTCCTTTGCGTTTTTAATCGTTTCCCTAGCTTGACTAGCCAATTGCTCTTGAATGTTTTCCAAAATCTTAACATTTGTCGTAGTGTAATTCAAAAAGTCATTTGGAAGCTCTTTAGTGTAAGCATTTTGAAGACCTTGACTTGGGTTTTGAAAATTACGGTTTAGGTTTTGATTTTGCAATTGACTACTACCCCCTTGATTCCCATAGTTGTTTCCCTTATAATTGTTCCTTTGATTTCCTTGATAACCAATTTGATTGTTTAGATAATTGTTAGCATTTTGATTTGGTGGAAAAACCGGTGGAGTCAATTGATTAGTGCGGGTAACTTGACCGTGTTGGTTATAACTTCCTGCGGCCGCGTAGGCACTCGAAGTGTTACCACCATTGGTAATGCACTCAGAGTAATCGTGAGCTCCACCACAATACATACAAGAAACCTCAACCGCTTTAGCCGTAGCAGGAGTAGGTTGTGCACCAACTTTAAACTCAATTAACAATCCCGTAAGCTTATCAAAAATCTTATTTTCCAAATTAGCCTCGATTTGGCAAGAATCAATGGTTTGTGACAATGAAGGCAAAGGTGAAGACGAAGTCTTACAAACACTCGACGTGCTACGAGGACTATAAACCTTAGACCTATTCTCAATGATTAACAATGCTTCCTCGACCGTTTTACACAAAAAAATTACCACCCGCGGCGGCATTAAGATAATCCCTTTCATGATCATTTAAACCATTGTAAAACGTGTCAATTTGATGTAAGTCGGAAAAACCATGATGAGGACATTCGTGCAACATTTCCTTAAACCAATTCCAAGCCGTCGAAAAACTCTCATTATACTCTTGTTAAAACTTTGAAATCTCGTTTTTCAAATGCGTAGTCTTAGAGGGCGGAAAAAATTGGTTCACGAATTTTGAAATGAGATCCTTCCACGTCAATATAGAATTGGGTGGCTCTTTCTCTAACCAAATTTTTGCGGGCCACGCTAAGGAATACGGAAAAAGCATCATCTTAATCGAGTCGTTAGAGACGTCCTTAAACTTGCAAGTGGCGGTAAGACGATTAAATTGGCGAATGTGGTTATGAGGGTTGTCATTTTCGTCACCACGAAACTTGTTGTTTTGAATCATGGACAACAAACACGTCTTATCCTCAAAATTATCCGCAAGGATAGCGAGAATCACAATCGCTTCTCCATAACCCTCGGTGGGTGCTTGAAGCAACTCCATCATAGTACGATTAGCCATGGGAGCTTCTTGTTCTACGATGGGTTCGTCAATAGGAGACTCCTCACTAGAAAGATTAGGTGTGGTTTCCTTTTGGTGTCTTCGTTTACGTGCACGTCTAGCTTGGTTG
Source organism: Glebionis coronaria (assembly GCA_025667525.1). Taxonomy (NCBI): domain Eukaryota; kingdom Viridiplantae; phylum Streptophyta; class Magnoliopsida; order Asterales; family Asteraceae; genus Glebionis; species Glebionis coronaria. The sequence continues at coordinate 675,374 of JANFOE010000135.1, forward strand.
CGAGTTTGCATAAACGTCACGTACAACGTGGGGATGAGCAAAGAAGATTCTTTTTGGTGTTTTTACTTTTTCCAATTTTTTTGTGGTTTTTTATTGTTTTTACTTTTTTGATTTTGTGACTGTATTAGATAGAAAAAAATCTACAAATCTCCTCCTTAATCAAATACTTGATTAAAGAAGCCTCAATGAATGAAAACGATCACGTGAAGTGAACGCCTTCGATGACTTTAGAACGTTGGTGGAACACCAAAACGTTCAAGAGGGTTTAATCAAATGAAACCAAGAAAATATATATGATATTTAGATAATAATTTGGTTGGAAAACCCTCGATTAACCCTTTTTATCTAAACACTCACAAGCAAGCGGGGAAACGAGGCTGCGCGAAGCACTTAAGAGCCTTTTTCCTTAGGGTATATTTTATAATACCCGCCTTATACCCACCTTATAGTTTGTGTTTTTCAAAATTAAGCTTCACGAAGGTATTTATCTATTTTTCCTTTTCTTTCTTGTTCGAGATTTGAATACAATGATTGAGTAATGACCTCCCAATCAAGGTTGTGTTTTCACACTTTTGGAGTACTTGTGAATTTATTGTTCTACGTATACAATATAGTAATAATATTCACACAAAAAACGAAAACCGATAATACGTATCAGTAGAGTTCTACTAATACAAATAGATATTATGGCTAATATAAAAACAACAATTGCTCAAATCAAAACACAACACACCTCCCTGGCAGCGGTGCCAAAATGATAGTTGAGTATTCACACTCGTTTCGGAAAACGAGGCAAAAGCGATAAGTATTAAGTATTTGTTTAGGTAAACGAAAGCACTTATGACCCTTTGTATGGGATCGTTCTCAAGGAGGCTTGGTGTGTGTGTTAAGAGATGATTAATTTGTGATTATATTGATGAGAAAAAACAAAGAAAAAGACGGATTACTCTAAAAATTATCCTACGACGTAACAAACGCGGAATCGTAAAATGTGATGAAAAGCGAAAAACTTCTAAAAAATACAAAAATATAATCTTAACTAAAGAAAAATATGAAGATTACAAAATTGAAAACCAAATTGCCTAAAAACTTTTTTATAATTTTAAAATAATTTTTAAAGTTAATGAAAAACTCCAAAATTAAATAAAATTAAAAACAAGTGAATATGGAAACTTTTCAGAGTGTAAACCTAAAACAGACTAAATAAAACCCTAAAAATATTTTTCTAAAGTTTTTAAGCTACGTCTTCTATTTTGTTATTGATTTTCTAAAACCCGTGAACTAAAATATTAAAATAAAAGAAGAGAAAAAAGGGAAAAATAAACTTTTAAGTTAGAAAAGTCCTAAACTCTCACACAAACACAGGAAAATTGTAAAAACTAAAACTCGCTTAATGAATAAGCTAAAATCCAGCTTTTTACACACGAAATGAATAATATAAGCCCAAACAAGAACACCTTAAGTATAATTTGGAATGAGACTTTATCATTAAAAGACCCAAGGGCAGGCCGGTAAGACGTGTGTGTGTTGAGAGGAGTGACGCAGGTTCGAGTCCTGGCCACGTCCTTTTTACAAAAACTTTTTTATTTTAATTTCTTTTTATAAAACCAAAGCCTGATGACTAACCAAATCCAAAAACTAAATATAAGCTACAAATGAACAAAATTAAATCCAAGAACAAGCTATGATGTGCCCAGAAGTGTAAAAAAAATGAAACAGTGCTCTTAGTCCACTATATGCTTGAAAAGACTTGTTTTGGCTTAGGAAAGCCTTGTTGATTGGTTGTTTTGGCAAGATAAGGCACCCCACAAGTCAGTTGACTTGTGGGGGTCACATATAACATAAAAGCAACAAATTCAAGTTACCAAACACATAAGAACAAGCAAAATCAATACACTTGTTTAGTTCTAATGGCAGGCAATGTTTTTGCTTATTTAAAGTACCACAAGATGGAATTTACTCTACTTAAACAAACTCAAATCTAGTGAACACAAAACCATTCACACAAACTGGAGTACACAATAGGAATATGCAAGCAGATAGATGTCACTTATAATTCCTACTCAAACAGAAGCTACAAGCACAAGTGGTTACTAAAGTTTACGCTAAGTACTAGGAACAAAAGTTGATCTAATTAGTTTCTAAACAAAAATATTACCCACGAACCAAATTAAGTTGGGGTTTTTGATGCATAGTTAACTCAAATACAACACAAACCATACCAAAAACGCTAACACAGTTCCATTAGCTACAAATCAAACCCCAATTAAATCAAACAACTCCTGCATTAACCTAGGTTCTATATATGTTGTTTGGTATAATAGAGCACAAGGCAAGCAAACACAACGCGCATATCACAGAAACTCAAATAAGCCAACTGCAAAGTAAGCACAGTAAATTGAGTACAAAATAATCAAGGCATTAGCTTATGTTACTAATGAGCAGGTTCACTGTTTTTGGTTGCTGTTGGGATGTACAGTCACAAACATTAACCAACATGTCACTTGAATCTTTCCTTGGTTACTTTCAAGAGACTCAATAAGCTTTGATAATCGCTCCAAAAATAGACCCAATATCAGAGAACTATAATCACTCCTAGTCTTAAATTCTGGCTAGATTTTACTTTTTAAAATCGATTAAGTCAAGCTGTATGGATGAATAGTGTGTTATAGTTGTTTAGATGAACGCATAAGCACAAAATTTTCACAATGGCTTAATTCAACTTATACAAACATCTCAAGTAGCATACCAGCAGTCCAATAACACATTACTTATCATACAGCGACAATCAACAAAATGAACTCAGACACCCTCTTTTTAGTTACCTAAGTCATGTTTCTAAGTTTTGAAAAGGAAGAGTTTTATACCTACCCCCATTTATATCCAACAGGGGTCAGCTATGCTACCCAAAAAACACTTGTTCAATCAGCAGAACAAGGTCCTTAGGTGTCTTGGACAGAGAAGTGATAAAGATTTTCGTTGAGGTTCAACAGCTGAACCGACCACCACAGCTAGCCAAGGATATTACTATTAAGAAAGAAAGAGAGTTCAAACATAAAAGCTTGGGACCAAAAGGTTGGTGAGGAGCTTTTGGTTTGAAGCCTTTAAGTAGTGAGTATACGAGATAAACAAGACAATATTAAAAAAGAAACAAGTGACAAACCAAGTCTTATGCAAGACTCAAGGCCCCACAGTCTATGCAATACTCTCTCACGGCTTCACTACCACTTGATCAACAAGATCAGCTGGTTATGATCAGCTATGAAGCCTATTGCTTAGGCTATTAGAACTCTAGGTACTTAGCAAAAGAACTTACAAATTTTTAGAACCAAAATTAGTATCTTAAAAAGTTTTACTGAAACATAAACACCAACAGATTATACTAAAACTGAAAGTAAAATGGGAACTCGTTTTCTTCAACAAACACTAAACCAGTTTTTCATTTCTTAGACAAAAGGGCTTTACAAGGCTGTGAACAAATGAAAACAAGAACAACCTAACAACTACTGACTATCTCCCTTTATATAGGGGTTACAAAATCTTCAAGAAAGATAAATAAATAAGCTAAACCTAATTGATGAATTTCCAATCATAACCTTTTGTTTGAATTCAAATCTTTATCTTGTGACTTCTTCCAGGAATCATGTGGGATGCCAGCAAGGTTGAATGCATCCTAGACGTTGGTTATACCTTTGGGGAAAAACTCTGTGGTCGTTGATCTTTCTGCCAATCCTTGTTTTCTTCCTAGCTGTGGGGCAGGGGAGAGCTGTTGTGAGGACCACAACCCATGTGGCAAGTTTTTGAAGGCAGGAAAAAGTTGAGGGATTGGATAATTTGGTATCTGGACAAAATGGAGTCCCAATCCATAGTAATTAAAAATTGGTGGATTAAGGTTCTTGACTAGGGGTTAGGGGTGAGATTAGTACAAGGGTTGTTTCCCTCGTCTCAATTTAATAAAAAAACTGATTTAAAATGGTATATATTAAAAACGTGTGAAGGTAAGTTTTGATGGTGTATTGGTTAATTTAAATGGGTATAAGAGTTAAGTAGGTTTGGTTTTCTGGCAACATTAGTCCCCCCCTTAACATAAACAACAACTCAGCCTTAACATCCATGGTCCTTGATATATTTCATCGTTAGTCCTTTTGTAATTTCACATTTAGTCCTTGTGCATTAAAAAGGATCTAATGTGTAACATCTTCAAACATAAAGGGCTGATTTTAACAAGTAATCATTCTTTAGGTACCCCAAAGTACTTATGAGATTCTTAGGGGTATAAAGTGTCAATATTCAAAATTTGAGGGATCAAACTTGTACAATCTTCAAAGTTGGAGGGCATTTTGGAAAATTCAACACTCGGGTCCGGTTCATTGTGCGGCTTCTTTTCCCACGTTCGTTTTTGCTTGTTTCTTGTGATCTTTTGTCATTTTCTCAATATCCGTACCTAAAATACACAAGTAACAAACACAAGCATATATTTGGAATTTTTCATGATATTCATTTAAAGCCCGTTTTGGACGATGAGACTATGTATAAAAGCAGTCTCATCAGATACCTTTAGGAAAACATGGTCACCAGGCTGAAATTATAAAGCTCTACGATGTCTATCAGCATAATCTTATGACGAGCATGAGCTTCGTGCAGCTTCGCCTTGGCGATGGCAACCTTCTCATTGGTCACCTCTATCATCTCTGAACCCTCAATGAGTCGTTCACCAACCTGATCCCAGTAGATTGGAGCACGACACTTCCTGCGATAGAGCATCTCAAAAGGGGCACACTTAATACTCGCGTGCCAAATGTTGTTGTAATCAAACTCAACCAAGCAAATGTAGTCATCCCAACTTCCTGTCCATTCCAATGCACACGCTTGTAGCATGTCTTCTATGGTCTAAATGGTACGCTCTAACTTACCATCGTTATGATGATGAAAGGCTGTGCTAAGCTTAAGTCTGGTGCCCCAAGATTTCTACAAACCATTCTAGAACTTATACGTGAATCGGGGATCTTTGTCGGATATGATATCTGATGGAGTACCATGCAGTCGTATGATCTTCGGTAGGAATATGTCTGCCAATTTGCTAACTCAAAAACATTTGCGAATTGGAAGAAAATGAGATGACTTCGTTAAACGATCGACTATGACCCATATAACATCATGTTTCCTCTGAGTCAACGGAAGTCTGATGACAAAATCCATGGAGATTTTATCCCACTTTCATTCAGGAATCTCTAACGGTTGTAGTAAACAACTAGCCTGCTGATGTTCTATCTTCACTTGCTGGCAGGTTAGACATTCAGAAACGAAAGTAGCAACATCCTGCTTCATGCCACTCCACCAAAAATGATGTTTGAGATCAAGGTACATTTTGGTGGATCCTGGATAAATAAAGAATGAAGAGATATGAGCCTCAGTCAGTAAGGCTTCCCTAAGTGTAAGATCATTCGGAACACATAGCTTGGGACCCTACCATACGATGCCGTCTTTGTCTATATGAAACTCGGTCTACTGCTCAATGTTCTGAATAATAGCCCAAATCTCACCATCATCCTTCTAAGCTGCCTTGATCCAAGAGATTAAGTGTCGCTCAACTCTCAGATTATCCCAATACCCATGTTGTCCACGTACTAAGAATTCAATTTCCAACCGCTCTATATTACGTATGATCTCTTCTTGTATCTTGATGCCAACACTCATGCCTAACTTCTTGCTGAGATCATCTACCACTACATTCGCCTTACACGAATGGTACTGAAGATTGATTTCATAATCCTTGAGTTGTTCCAACCATCTTCTCTTCCTCATGTTTAGCTCTCGATGAGTGAATATGTACTTGAGGCTCTTGTGATCAGTGAAGATGTCACATGATTAAACATATAGGTAATGCCTCAAGATTTTGAGTGCAAACACAACTGTTGCTAATTCTTGATCATTGGTAGGATAAGTCTCCGTATAAGGCTTAAGCTGACGTGATGCATATGCAATCACCTTCCCATTTTGCATAATTACATAGCCAAGTCCTTTACCCGAAGCATTGCTATAAATTTGAAATCCATTTGTACGAGATTTGAGAATAAGAATAGGTGTAGAAACCAATCGCTGCTTAAGTTCTTTAAAGCTCTTCCCCCGCTTATCATTCTACACGAATTTCTCTCCCTTACGCATCACCTTGGTCAAAGTCAAGGCTAACCTTGAAAATTTCTCCATAAATCTGCGATAATAACTAGCTAAGCCGAGAAAACTACGAACCTCAGTTGCAGACGTCGGTCTTGGCCATTTAATGATAGCTTCAATGTTCACAGGATCCACAGTGATCCCTTATGCTGAGACAATGTGGCCTCGAAATGCCACCTTGTTTAACTAGAATTCACACTTGGAAAATTTGGCATACAATTGCTTCTGGCAAAGAATTTGTAGCACAGTGCAAAGATGTTCCTCATGTTCTTCCTTGGATTTTGAGAAGATTAGAATGTCATCGATGAACACGATGAAAAATTTGTCCAGAAACTCATGGAAGACACGGTTCATTAATTCCATGAATACCGCTGGAGCATTAGTGAGTCAGAAAGGCATGCCTACGAACTCATAGTGGCCATATCTTATGCGAAAAGCAGTCTTAAGGAAGTCCTACTCCTTCACTCGCAGCTGATGATAACCAGATCGTAGATTGATCTTGGAAAAGTGCTTGGCACCTTGTAGTTGGTCGAATAGATCATCGATACGCGGAAATGGATAACGGTTCCTGATCGTGATCTTATTCAGCTCACGATAGTAATGCATAAGCGCATTTTTCCGTCCTTCTTCTTGACGAAAAGTACCAGTGCACCCCATGGTGATACACTCGGAGGGATGAAACATTGCTCTAGTAACACCTGCAACTGGTATTTTAACTCCTTGAGCTCTATAGGAGCCATGCAATAACGAGCCTTGGAGATTGGTTAAGCTCCTGGGATGAGATCAATTTCAAACTCTACTTCGAGGATAGGTGGTATACCCGGAAGTTCTTCTAGAAATACATCGGGGAATTTAGAAACAACTGGTTGATCTTTGATCGACGGAGCTTTGGCAGTTATCCTGAATCATAGCTAAGAAGCCTTTACAGCCATGAGCTAGTAAAGCACGGGCTTGTAAGGCAGAAATGATTTGTACAGACTTTCCTGGCATGAAACCATTATGAATGTACTCTGGAGCTTGGACATCGCCGAATATAACCCGGTGGATATGGCAATCGATAGTGACATGGTGTTTAGCTAACCAGTCCATGCCTAAGATTAGATCAAATTCGCACATATCCAAAGGGAGTGCGTCTACTGGGCGAACCTTATCATTAAATTCTAGGGGAAGATCTCTGTACACATGGTTAATGCGCACAGAGTCTGTCATTGGTGTAGATATACTTAATACTTTCTATAATGGTGTAGATTTCTTATTAATATGAGAAGCATAAGCAGTGGATATAACTGAGTGAGTAGCACCCGTATCTAATAAAACGCAAGCAGTATGGCCGTACATAAAGAGGATGCCAATAATAGTACATGTGGACTTATTCGCCTAATCTCTGGTGGTAGTGTAAACGCGACCTGAAGCTGGTGCTTTAGGAAGAACAGTATCAGACGTACCGACAGTCTCTCCCTTCTTGCAGTCCTTCAACGTACGAGCTGGTTGTCCACACTTAAAGAAAATGCTGGCAGCCTGACGACATGGTCCAGGATGTCTACGGCCACAAGTAGTGCAGATAGGATGGGTATACCCTCCAGGAGGTACCCTCGCTACCTTATAGCCTGTTTCAAAAGATATGCGTGAGACATGATTATTAGGGCATAAACATGACTACACTAAAAGTTTAACTTATAATACCAGATGAAGATGAGTTATTAGGCTGCTGAAATGTTAGCATTTATGACATATACCAACTTAACATACAAGAGTTTAAAATTTTAGAGACCTGTTGTTATTGGAGTAGTTGGCATTGTTACGGTAATTGTCACTATCGTTACGCCTGTCTGATCCGTATCGGTCATTATTCTGACCATGCCCCTTCTTGTTCGTCTGCTGAGTGGCCGGTTGAGACCGATCTTCACCCTTCTGCCTCTTCTCTGGACGAGCTGGCTCCTCATTGTCATCTCTCACATGGAGCATCTCGAAGCTACGTGCTGCGTCTGCCACTTATGACACATTGGTGAAAGTAACACTAGGTAGCCGATCAGCAGTCGCGGAGTGAAGAGCCCAATGAAAGTGCTTCGCTTGATCCTCAGCTGTACCTGCAGCGCCCAGAAATCCATCTAACTTGAGGAATCTCTGCATAAACTCTGTGCTGTCCTCACCAATTCTTTGACGAATAGCATTGTAGTCCCTCTTTAGTCGTTTCTGTTCAGCCCATGGGAAGAACTGATTATAGAACAACTCAGTGAACTGATTCCATGTCAAAGTAGCCAACCATTCATAGCCTCCATTAGTCAGCTTGTACGCTCTCCACCAAGCTAGTGCATCGCCTTCGAACTTGTAGCATGCTAATCGTGCCTTGTAAACTCCATCACAGCCCATGGCATTGAAGATCTTCTCCATGTGTGAGACCTAGTTTTCAACATCAGATGGGACCTCAACCTTCCCAAATGCTCGAGACTTCTGCTTGTTGAATCTTTTTAGCCAGGTATGTAGGGTGACAGGTGGAGGAGAAGGAGGATTGTTATGATTTTAAGGATGTGGTATGTTGATACAAAAGTTGGATGGACCGAGCTTGATCCGAATTATGCTTAATTAGGGGTCTTGTGGACTCCAGCTCTTGCACCAAGTGAAACTTGTTTAAGGACCCTGCGTACTAAAATAAACAACGTTAGGATTATCATGGTTTTGTGACCCACGATTAGACTCCAGCGTGAGAGTAAGTAATCGGTTTGAGTATATTAGGGTTTAGGGTATTGTGTGTATCGTACCTTTGTGGAACCGTGGGGGTTCTTTTTATACTCGAGAGAGTCCAGGCTGGGCTCCCTATTCTTACGGCCTAAGGAAGAGATAATGATTCAAAATAGATTGATTATTATCGCATAACTGAGGTATGTGTCTATCCGATTTCCTTCGGCGAATATAATCATAAGATAGATTATATTCTTGTCTGATCCTGTCACAGCGCGACGAGGACACAGTTAAGCAATGAACCGTATGTGTGACAGCGACTTATCGGGCCTCTTGGGTTGTGCGCACATCCCATAAGCATTAATCGTACTACCCGCGAGTCGGACTATCCAGCCCGACTAGGGCCTATAGGTCATCATGTCTCCCTAGTCTAGTGGTCGCAGGTTCTAACCGCGGCTACTAGACTACATTCTTCTAAGCACCCAAGAAATCCATATGCGTATAGACCACACATGAGCAACCAATTCAAACATTCCCGCCAAGAAGACATTCATCCACCCGTTTACCTAACATCCTCGAAACCCGGGAAAAGCGTCTGCCACGTCATAGTTACCGCTTCATCTTCCACCATTGGATTAAGCAAGTGGGTAACACGTGGCACAGATCGAAGAATGAAACAGTAACATAGGAGGGCTATATATATACCCTTTTCGCCACCATTTGACTGTTTAATAACTTCTAAACTTCTCAAACTTCCATTAACGTCTTTAAAAAACACTCCATCGTTGCGAGATTCCTCCTAAGGTAACCTTTACGACCACCTAATTTTATACGCGTAATCATGGTGAGACAGTTATCCGATGTCACTTCGATTCTGACCATAGGGGAGCTTGACCAGTTCTCGACGGACTACTACATACCAAATTTTCTACACCCAGAAATTCCCAACCCTCGACACAATATAAGTCAAGTGCCCAAGGAAAAAATAGGAGTATACACCCACTTTTTTATTACGCTAATCAGCGTATTCCTATGTCGCGCTTGCTTATCAGCGTGTTAATGCATTATGAGATCCACGTATCTCAATTGCATTGTATAGGGGTAGCCAAAATTTCTAACTTCAAAATTAATTGTCGTACGTTAAATATAGAGCCTACTGTAGACTTATTTCGTGTCTTCTACCAACGACAACTAGCCAATGGTTGGGTTTCTTTTCCTAATCGTAAGAGCGGGATGCAATGCTATGATGGGAAAATAGACTCCTTAAGGGTCTGGAATGATAGGTTCTTTTGGGTTGACGAAGCCGTCTTCCCCTTTCACTTCCCTTTTTTGACCCCTAGAACGGTGAGGAAGGACCCAGCACCTGGCCCTAACTCCTACAACTCTGAGGACGCGGAGACCTTGAAAAAAACCGCATCCCTGTGCAACCGTATCCTGAGACGTTGTTGGTAATCCTATGTCTGAGTCGTGCAGTCATCTGCGACACACATCAGATACCTTTCTTCCGCACCCAAAGTGGCAGGTTTAGTGATTCTTCCAACGTTCTTCATAACATCTTGTAAGTACCACCTTGTTCAAAAAACTAAAATTCGTTCTTTTGTTTGTCTGTTTGTCTGTTTATGTAGCCATGGATATTTTGGACCTTGTTCGCGGTGCCTTCCCTGAAAATTTGATAGCTACTCTCGCCATGAGAAGGAGAATGAGGAGTCAACTCAGGAACGCGCTCAAAAGAACACCATGTAGCTGGAGGCTGGAGAGGCTTCCACCGCATAAGAACATGAGGACACCGAGGCAGAGCAGCCATCACCACCACTAGTACAACAACAACCATCAGCACAACAACAACCACCACCGTTTCTCAGCTCCTCGTTATCGTCGGATAATTTCAGTGAGGATGCTGAGATCGCCGATCAACAAATTGAAGAGGAAGAGAAATCTACTTTGGGGAAGAGGCAAAAGAGCCCCCAGCAGCTTCACGTAAAGCCGCTCGCACGGGGGTTGGGCCCTCATGGACAGAAGCGCGTGTGACTGAAAAGCAGATTGAAGAAAATGTTGCGAGGACTCCTTCACGTACTCCCCTTGTCACCATAATGTTAAGGTAAACACTTGTCTTTGTTTCATGACTACCGTCCATATTCTTCCTTATATTTCTCTGTAAAAATCCATGATTTTACCATGATTTCATGTAATGAAATTTCATCCAATAATCCTAGAACACTTACTTATGTGTTATGTTTCTATAAGTTGTGTGTGAACTTGTCCATTATGTAATTATACTTTTACATTCATACTTGTTGTAATAAGTTTCATAAAACCTTGTACTTAAAACTAGGGGAAGCAAGTAATAAAATGTATAATCAATATTTGAGTATAAAACACTTAATTAAAATTTGAAAAACATGCTACACATACTATATGTAGCCGTGTATGTATGTGTGTATGTATACCATGAACATGTTTAAACCTTCTTGGACTAGCCCAAGACCATATGTTCCTTGTGTGCTAGCCCAACATAAGCCCAAATCAAAGCCCATTACCCTTTGGTTAGCTATACACGGCACACATGCATATGTGGAAGGAGAAGAGATGCTTTGGAAACACAAGAGACTACACATGGTATAAGTGTTCTTACCAAGGCAATCATCCCTGTTGCCTTGGCTTTCTCTTTCTCCTTTAAGCCGCAAAATACACACATACATTCTCATTCTCTCATGCAATCAAATCTTACTTCTCTCTTCACCTTTCTCCCTCGATCTTTCAGATACATCTAAACTTTATGCATTAAATCCACTAGATCTTTGTCTCATCTTAACTAATAATCATTTAGTAGCATCATCACCCTTGGAAGCATTATAACAAGCCCTAGCCGAAACCTTAAGGGTCACAGCTTGGTTTATATTTAGGATTTTCTTCATCAACTAGATTAGATCTCTAATCTCCTTGTTCATCTAGATCATCCTTGGTAACTTTAAGCAAGAAAAGTATACTCCTTATGCTTCTTCATTTTTACTTGCATGCATCATCATCCATCTATAAACACATGTAATAACTTGTTAAAAATCAAGATTTGATAAACACCATGACCTTAAAGGTCACGGCATATATTTGAATCCTATTAGTCATGGTTAAATTCTTTTTAATAAAGAAACCTATGACTAGTATTCTATGTTTTAACTTGATTTAAAATCATATGAAACATTTTGTGAATTTAAATAAATCCGTGGGTTACAAATCTCATTTTTGGGATTTTGGTTAAACTAATAATCATAGATCTCATAAGTGAATTTGTGTAACTTAAAAACCATGAAAGACCATGACCTTAAAGGTCACGGCAAGATTTAATGGACACTAATGATTTATGTACTAAGATTTAAATAATGGAAAATGTATTATTACATGTGAAATGGACATCTAAAAATCTCTAAAACACTTTATATATATATATATATATATATATATATATATATATATATATATATATATATATATATATATATATATATATATATATATATATATATATATATATATAGTTGTGGATTATATATAACCTTGGATGGGTTTTAAATTTACATGCATGCTTATATGAAACCTAGATCTAGAGTTAAGAGTTAACTTAACATGATAAACATAAAACAAGCTTATAGATCTTATGGGAACATTGTGAGAATTAAATATAGCCGTGAGCTATAGGTGGTTTTCTTGGAATTATGGTAACCTTGGAAACATGCAAGAAGCCTAGGTAATTATGTTATATTTTATAAATATTTACAAGACATAAAATTATCTAAAAAGCTCATCTTGGAAACATCAAGATTAAAATTATAGCCGTGGGCTATAAGTATATATATATGGACTTATGACTTGGTTTCTTGGTTTGTACATAGCTAGATCTTATTTTGGGACACTTATAAGTACATGCAACCTTAAAAAAAGTTTTGACTCATCTTAATAAGGTTTAATTAAATATAGCCGTGAGTTATAAGCTCATATTAGAGCTTATGACTTGCACGCAACATTGTAACACATCTAGATTCTCATTTGGTACATCACATAAAATAAAGTATGAGTTTTATTCTTTTATTAAGGTTTAAAACTAAATATGAATAAGCTTATAAGAAAATCCTAGATTAATACTTACATAAAATAAAAAAGTAGTGTTCATGGACTAATCAAGCCCATGCAACATTAGCCCAAGACTTAATGGACCCAATAAGCCCATTTGACAAATCTTAGTATCTTAATGGACTTAAGAATATACTTAGGCCCATTTAATTAATTAATGGACTTAAAAATATATTTAAGCCCAATAAATGTTTTAAAGGTCCATTTAACAAGTTAGTGGACTTAAAATATATTTAGGCCCACTAAATGGCCCATTAGATATTTTAGCCCATTTAATGAGCCCATATAAAGTTCTGAATATTTAAATAAAAGTTTTTATAATAAAATATAACTTATAAAAACTTTTGGACTAAAATGACAATTTATGAAACTGAAGGACTAAATTTGTGACTTATGAAACTTGTTTTGATAAATTAGTAAACACAAGGACTGAAAATATAATTATCTGAAAGACTAGGGTTTAATAAATACCATTTGTAACACTCTCATTTTTCGTATCGGTACAGCGGAAGGGTCTTTCAGAGTGTTACGGGATAGCACAATAACTCCAATCATAGACAACACATAAAAATGGTTGTACAAGGTTTAACAAACATTCATTCGATAAAAAGGTTTAAAAGTGTACAACAGGTCCCAAATTATACAGGTCATTAAGTTTACAAAACACAGATCGAATGAACATTTTTAATAGAGTTAACTGTATTTTTGGTCCTCGTGGTTTGGTGTGTTTTTCACTTTTGGTCCAAAAACTCAAATAGTTTCGATTTTGACCAAAAACGAAACTATTTCTTCACTTTTGGTCCATTTCCGTTAACCACGTTAGTTTGACTCGTTTGACCGTTAATTATGAGGGTATTATCGTCTTTTCACCATACTCTATTAAAAAACCATTATGGATCCATGTTTTTTTCTTTTTCTTTCTTTCCACCACAATAAAACAAAAGAAACATGTTATATATCTCTTCAACCTTTTTTTTATACATACTAACAAAATCTATCAGTGGAGAAGTCTGATTCATACTCAAATCCATTTGCCTTTTTTTTTCTTGATATCTAAACACAAAGAGAACTCTGATTCATACTCAAATCCATTGATGGGTTTATGAAGATCTGATTCATGCGAAAATCCAATCAACGAGTTCACGAAGATCTGAATATCTTTAAAGATCTGTTGTTCTACATATCAGATCTTGTAAGTTTATTTTTCAAGTCTTAGTAGTTTAATAGAGATGGTAATGGTGGCGATGGGGGTTTAGTGTTGTTGACTGTATAGTTTTGGGAGAAGGGATCCACACATTTGAGGTTGTTTATTCTTGTGGTGGATGTATTGTGGTAATGGTGGCGATGGGGGTTTGGTGACGGCGATAGTTCCGTGGTGGCCGCATGTCTCAGATCAAGCCACTACTCACCACGCCTATTTATGATTTTTATTTACTATAAAGAAATTATTGTTATTGTTGTCATATTGTGTTGTGATTCAATGTGTAAAAAAACAAAGGGATATGTGAAGTTTGATAGAATGGATGAAGGTGTGAAATTTATGAGTTAGAGATAAGATGATAGTGAAGAGATGAATATGAAATTAACTGTGAATTAATAAATGTGATATGAATTAAGTTTATAAAATTTGAGGTGGATTAGGTTAAATAATAATAATAATAATAATAAATAAATTAAATAAATTAAATAATAATAAAAAATAAAAGAGGGCAACTTAGTAACTTCACAGTATTAGAACAAGGGTAATTTAGTCCTTTTATACAGTCGAATGAGTCAAACTAACATGGTTAACGGAAATGGACCAAAAGCGAAGAAATAGTTTCATTTTTGGTCAAAATCGAAACTATTTGAGTTTTTGGACCAAAAGTGAAAAACGCACCAAACCACGAGGACCAAAAAAGCAGTTAACTCTTTTTAATATTAAGTGTGGGCCATCAGAGTCGATCTCCATCCGGATTACCTTCAAGCACCTGAGATAGAAAACATGCAAAAATCATATTAGCGAATGCCGAGTGAATTCATAGAGTTTAATGAAAACCGTTATATAAAATAATCATTTACATTCATTTGAAATCAGAACACAAGTATAATATCGGAAGTAAGTCCACATATTGCTAGTCAGGCAATATATAAATCAAGCATACATCTGAAACCGTCCATGAGACCGTAGTCTCTATATTACCAGGATAGGTAATATATTCATCGTTAATAGCGTCGTATCATATCGTTTATTTAGATTATACATGTCGTATAGATTGTAGGATTATTATTAGCCGCATGACATTGTTACCTTACTGTGAAAACAGCGGGCCGCGAACCCGACAAACAATTTGCCCATCTAAGTTAGCGTGTCGTCACAAAAATCACGCTATGGAATCTTCTCATACATAAATTCGCTTACCAATCAATGTGGTACGACGGGGATCAACCGTCAAGGCGCGAACTGGGGTGATCGTCCCCAAATAGTACTATCAAATGCATAAGCGTCTACCAAAACCCGGTAGTTCACAATTCATGCTAATGGGACTTTAAGTGACATAACCTAACTACTAATAATCCTTTTAGTCTCGAATATAGGGTCATAGCATCATTCGGGTCCATATCATTTAGCATACAATCGGGACTACTTGTGTTCTATTTTTATAAAAATCTAGCATGTTATCTCCCTCGCGGGTTTACAAATCATTTTATAAAACATTTAAAAGAGTGCGAGGCTATGAACTCACGTTGTTGATGAAAGGCGGATTATCGGCTACGGGCGTGCTTCGGTCACGGAAACCTATATAAATAATAATCGGTCTTAGACTCGGTCCAATGACTTTTATCAAAATAACAATATACATATGATGATTTTGTACATATGATGATGATCAAGTGGGTTTATAAATCCTTGTTTACTCATTTTAGTGTTTACGTTTTGGTAACGTCTTACTAGTTCACTAGTTTTATCGATTTTACCTATTTTAAGTCCATTAATTCTTTTATAAGTTCTTTTACTTGTTTTTACCCATTTTATACCTATATGATCAGTATATATATACTTTTCATGTTGGGCCCAAATTGTTTAAGCCCAAATAATTCTTTTTACAAGTTTTTATCTTATTAAGTCCAATTATTAGTCTAATAGGTTTAGTTAGCTCGTAAATGTCCGTAATTCTTAAAGTTCGGGTTTTATCGGTTTTTACTTGTATTAGTTACTTATACATCAGTATATAACTTTTATAAACTTTACATTAGACGGGTTTGGTCGTCTAAGTTTTATTTGATGAAAAACGTTAATTTCACGGCGATAGCCGAAAAAGTCGTAAAAATCAAGTTTATAGTTTTTATTACTTATAAATATTATTTTTACCACCATTTATATAATTTACCCATTTAATTAACCTTTTATACATTTATATAAATAAGTTCTATAAGTTAGTGGGTTTATATTTTACATTTTATAAATTATAATGTGAGTGCTTATATAATAATAATAAACATTATTTCCAAAATCTGATTTTTAACTTCATATTCACCATTTTTATCATATCTAGAGTTCTACAATGACTTAGAAGCTCATTTTTGGATGACAACTTCTTCATAATATGTGCTACATATAACTTAGTTATAGATACTGCCCATTTTAAGTCTAAGTTGCCTTAACAGTCCCTACAAAACTGCTTATTCAGATTGTACCACCTAACTTGTTTTGATCATATCTCACTCATTATTTTGATTCCATTGCATGGCCAACTCTCACATGTGTATAACATCATCTACTTACTGTAAATAGATCAAACAATGCATTTTTATCAGTTCATCATTTAGTTATCTACTGTTTTTATACAGCCAACTAATTAGTCATGATTGGTTATCATCATTTTTAAGCATGTTTATCAACACTTGATCCCCACACAACATTTTTATCATCATATATACATCATATACATATACAAAATGAAAGAAAATACATTTGTTCTTTACAAAATAATAAGAGAAAAATGTAGAGGATGATCTTCTTTACCAATCCAAGTGGATTTCTTGTTTTAGGAAGGCAAGAACTTGATGAACACAACAAGTATCTCCAAGACCATCAAATATCAAGATCATATGTTGGAAAATCAGCCCTAGGACACAAGCAAGTCACCTCCAAAGTTGTTTAAATGGCCACCAAATGATCAAGGCTTCAAGGAAACACCTTAATAGGACTAGTAAACATGTGGTTTGTAGCTAGAAAAGATCAATGATGGGGTTTGTTGCTTTATTTGGGACGGCAAGGAGGGAGAGATTGAGAGAGTTTTAGAGTGGATTGCATGGAAGGAAATGGTAGAAGTGAAACCATTTGCTAGTTTTGTTTAGTTGGTAAATGAGTTGGCTTAAAGTGTAAGCACAAGCTTACACTTGTGTAACTAGCTAAGACTTGATGCCACCTATGTGTGGTGGTGTCCATAATGCCGTCCCATATAAGCTAGTGGGGTGGGGCAAAGTGTTTTGTCCCATCTCACTAGTTTACGGGTATTTCTCGATTCTAGTTTTCTCGATTTGCGTGCCCTCGGGTCGTTTTACGAAAAACGTTTTTATAAATTATGAATCACCGTCACAAAACGAATCCAATAAAAATTGTCTCATCAAAAACGGAGTTCAAAAACGTAAATACGTAATCCTAAGGTTTCCGGTTTAGTCGTAAAAGACGCCAAATTATGCACGTAAGCCCAAATTTAAATCCGTAAATTGTGAGTTCGTCAACCAACACAAAAATAAGTTTCAAAATATTATACGAGAAAATATTTCACTACCTGAAAATGTTAGATTTGTCACAGCTTTTCCTCCTAAAAGAGATCAACGTCCTCGTGATCCATTTCATTTGGATGTCCGTTTCTTATTGAAATCGAAGAGGTGCGGATATTTCTTCCACATTTCATCCTCTCGTTCCCAAGTATACTCCGGTCCATGCTTTGAATTCCATCGGATCTTGACAATAGGTATCCGACTTTGTTTCAGTTGCTTTACCTCACGGTCCATAACTTCTACGGGCTCTTCGATAAAATGCAACTTCCCATCTATTCGAACCTTACCTAACGGAATTTTCTCATCACTCACTGCTAGACATTTCTTCAGATTAGATACATGGAATGTGTTGTGAACACCATGAAGTTCTGGGGGTAACTCTAGTTTGTAAGCCACCGAACCTACTCTAGATAAAATCTTAAAGGGTCCAATATAACGGGGATTCAATTTTCCTCGTTTTCCAAATCTTATAATGCCTTTCCATGGCGATACCTTCAACATTACTCGGTCACCCACTTCAAACTCCATTGGCTTCCGCCGCACATCCGCGTAACTTTTCTGTCTACTACGGGCAGTCAACAACCTCTTCTTAATCTGAATTATCATCTCCGTAGTCTCCCGGATCAATTCCGGTCCCGTGAGCTGGGTATCCCCAACTTCACTCCAACATACAGGAGATCTACACTTCCTACCATACAAAGCTTCAAACGGTGCAGCCTTAATACTAGAATGGTAACTATTGTTATACGAAAACTCTGCTAACGACAAATGTTTATCCCAATTCTTACCAAAGTCTAACACACAAGCTCTCAACATATCTTCCAGTGTTTGTATCGTCCTTTCACTCTGCCCATCAGTCTGGGGGTGATAAGCAGTGCTCATGTCGAGATTCGTTCCCAAAGATCTTTGGAGAGATTTCCAAAAATTCGATGCGAATCTAGGATCTCGATCTGAAATGATCGATACAGGCACTCCATGCTTGCATACAACATTATCAAGGTATATTCGAGTCAGCTTCTCCAGTGAGAACTGCTCCTTAACCGGAATGAAGTGTGCTGATTTGGTCAGTCTATCGACTATAACCCAAATCGAATTGTTTCCAGATGATGTTCTAGGAAGCTTGGTGATAAAGTCCATTGTAATTCGCTCCCACTTCCATTCAGGAATCTTTGGTTGTTGAAGTAGTCCTGATGGCTTTTGATGTTCGGCTTTAACTCTAGCACAAGTCAAGCATTGAAGAACATACATAGCTATGTCAGCTTTCATATTCGGGCACCAATACAACTTCTTCAAATCATGGTACATCTTATCAGATCCCGGATGAATGGAATACTTAGATTTATGGGATTCTAACATAATCAAATCTCTTAAGCCTCCAAACTTAGGTATCCACATACGACCTCTTAAGCATTTCACTCCATCAGCTCTAACCTCTAAAGGATCTCCTTCTCCTCGGAACCCTTCATTAACAAAATTCTCCTTCTTACAAGCTTCTGTTTGTGCATTTCTAATTTGCTCAGGCAAATTATTGTGCACGGTCAAGACTAGAGAACGCACCCTGATAGGCTCTCTATCTTTCCTACTCAACGCAACAGCAACAACATGGCTTTTCCTGGGTGATACTTTATATCACAATCATAATCACTTAACAACTCTATCCATCTTCGTTGCCTCATGTTCAATTCCTTCTGGTCGAGAATATACTGTAGGCTTTTGTGATCGGTGAATACCGTACACTTGGTGCCATACAGATAATGTCTCCACAACCTAAGAGCAAAGACCACAGCTCCTAATTCAAGATCATGAGTAGTATAATTCTCCTCATTCTTCCTTAATTGCCTAGAAGCATAAGCTATCACCTTCACTCTCTGCATCAAAACAGCTCCATAACCTCTAAGAGATGCATCACAATACACTACAAAATCTTCACTCCCTTCGGGTAATGATAAGATTGGCGCACTACATAATTTTTGCTTCAATGTCTGAAATGCTCCATCTTCATCACTTCCCCAAACAAAAGGTTTATTCTTCTGAGTAAGCTTAGTCAAGGGTTTAGCTATCAAAGAAAATTCTTTAATGAATCGTCTATAATAGCCAGCCAATCCTAAGAACTGTCGCACTTCCGTTGGCGTTGTCGGTGCAGACCAATTCTTAATAGCTTCAACCTTTGCAGGATCAACATGAATTCCATCTCTGTTAATCACATGACCAAGAAATTGCACAGAATCCAACCAGAAATCACACTTCGAAAACTTAGCATTCAACTTTTCATCCTTCAACAACTTCAAAACAATCCTCAAATGTTCTCTATGCTCATCTTCATTCTTAGAATAGATTAGAATATCGTCAATAAACACAACCACAAATTTATCCAAGTAGGGCTTGCACACTCGATTCATTAAATCCATGAAAACCGCAGGTGCGTTAGTTAACCCAAATGGCATTACTTTAATTTCATAGTGTCCATAACGAGTTCTAAATGCAGTTATAGGAATATCTTCTTCACGGACGCGAAGTTGGTGATATCCTGACCGCAAATCTATCTTAGAATACACACTAGATCCTTGCAGTTGATCAAACAAATCATCAATCCAAGGTAAAGGATATCGATTTTTAATTGTCAACTTATTCAGTTCCCTATAATCAATGCACATACGAAAAGATCCATCCTTCTTCTTAACGAACAAGACTGGAGCTCCCCAAGGCGACGACCTCGGTCGAATAAAACCTTTATCAGACAACTCCTTAAGTTGCTCAGATAACTCCTTTAATTCAGAAGGGGCTAATCGGTAAGGCGCACGTGCCACCGGTGCAGCACCAGGAATTAAATCGATTCGAAACTCTACTTGCCTTATTGGTGGAAGTCCTGGTAAATCTTTAGGAAATACCTCAGGAAATTCACAAATAATAGGTACATCTTCCAATCGTTTCTCCCTAGACTCATTCCCGGTCACTTGAGCTAAGAATAACTCACAACCGTTCCTGATGTACTTTTGGACTTTAATACATGAAACGATTTTCAAACGGGATTCACCTTGACTACCATCAATTACTAACGTCCTATTCCTAAGAGGAATCTTAACCTTCTTCTCTCCACACAAAATAGTAGCATTATTCAACGACAACCAATCCATGCCAATAATAATATCGAAACTACCTAATTCTATCAACATCAAATCAATCGGAAAGGAATGGTTCAAGAGATTTAGAGAGCATCCTTCTAATAGCTTATTAGTTTTCACTAATTTACCATCAGCCAATTCCACCTCGTAACTGGTACTTATCTCAACAGGTTCAATATCAATAAGGGCACTAAATTTAGTGGATACAAAGCTCCTATCGGCACCCGAATCGAATAAAGCAACAACATAATGATTGTTGAGTAAAAACGTGCCGGTAACGACATTCGGATCCTCTTTCTTTACCTCAATTGTTCCAAGTTGGTAGATACCACCCTGGGGGTTTATTCCAGGTACAATCGCTTTCAACTTGGGGCATTCCGATTTCCTATGACCTTCTTCATTACAGTTGAAGCAAATCGTTCCCTTCTTACACCTTTCAACCTTGTGTCCAAGCTTTCCGCAATTTCGGCACTTCCAGCAGTCGCCAGGATGCCTCTTGTTGCCACACTTAGGACATCTATCATCGTTGCGTGGTGTATTGTTGGTAAGAGCATTTGCATTCCCCTTTCTCTTGTTCTGACGGCGATTGAAATTCTTCCTATTATCACCTCTATCTACACGATCACCGTCTCCCTTTCTTTTCTCACCTACACGGGCTTCATCTTCCTTATCCTGAATTATCTGTCCAATGAGTTGGTAAGCCATTCGAACAGCATCATCAATGGTCAGTGGTTTCGATGATGTCACGTCCCCCCGGATATTCCTGGTCAACCCTTTAACATATTGATCAATTCGGATCTCTTCGGGTTCAACCAATCGAGGACATAGCAAGGCCAACTCATGGAATCGATTCGTGTAACTATCAATATCCACACCTTTCATTCTCAGATGAATCAACTCCTGTTCTAACCTAATAATCACACTACGAGGACAAAACTCCAAAGTCATCCACTTCTTGATTTCAGCCCAAGGAGTAGCATTAGCAGCATCAAGACCCATGAAAGCAATTCTCCCGTTCCACCAAGTCAACGCACGACCTTTAAGAGTAGCCATAGCAAAAGTCACCTTATCTTCCTCCTTACATTTACTAATCCTAAACACCGATTCAATCTTCTCGATCCACTGGCTTAATCCTACAGCACCTTCAGTTCCATTAAAAGGTAGAGGTTCACACTTCATGAACGTCACATAAGTACAACCACCAACTTCAGGTGCATTAGTTCCAAGTCCTCCTACATTTCCTCCAGCATTAACATTCACATTATTAGCATTCACATTCACATTAGTACCACCAATTCCACTACCGCCAGCTCCACTACCGCCAGCTCCACTACCGCCAGCTCCACTACCGCCAGCTCCACTACCGCCAGCTCCACTACCGCCAGCTTCACTACCGCCAACTCCACTACCGCCAGCTTCATTTCTAGCATTTGCCATAAATTCAGTCATAGATGTGGTAACTTGGTCCGTAATAATCCTACGTACATCATCCTCAGTCACAGCCTTCTTGGGCGGCATAGTTCTATAATTCCACAATTTCAAAGTATTAAGCATTCATCCAACAAAGGATTCATATAATATGGATCGAATTCATAATCAAGATACAAATAAGGCACAATATGGAATTCAAGACAAGATACATATTTCATTCGATCTGAAACAAAAGTATTGTCTTAGTACATCCATATCAAAGTTCTAACACTATATACACTCAAAATTCGTGCCAAGTCTACTACTAACAAGTCGGTTCAGTCAAAGCTACAAAAGCACAAAAGATATAAAGGTCACTACTAAACACAGACTGGTCTACTGAGAACCGCCAGATGGTCCATCATCCATCGTCTTCTGGATCTTCGTCGGACGATCACTAGACACATCTTCAGCTGGGCGCTTACGGATTACTCCTCTTTCAACCATGTCAGCATAAAATCTACTGTTCCAACCCACATATATATTCAGCTCCTTTTCAGCTTTCTCACGCATCGCACGAGCCACACTCAACTGAATCTCCAAAGAATTCACCTTTCTCTTCATGGCAGCATACTCACCACTTTCCAACACTGATAACCTCCTAAAAGCCTCATTCAATCCACGTTCTACATCACTCAAATCCAAACTAAGCAATTCTCGCTCTTTCTCGCCAACCTTAGCCTTCGACTCCAAATAAGCAACCTGAGTCTGAACAACACCTAATCCAACCTCTGTCACACAACTCTTAACACGGGAAGCATCTAGATCACGTCTCAAGGCCCATGGTGCAAGACCATCAATATGAGTAGCCTCTCGAGTACTAGACGACTCTCCTATCTCACGTCTACGAGTAGCAATACCATCAGTACCGTCAGGTGCATCGTCATCCTCATCCTCCTCTGATTCAGAATCAGATTCAGACGATTCAGACATTTCGTCCCTAGGTAACTCATCCTCGGAATCAGACAAACAAACTGGTGGGGGCAAAGGCTCGCCCTCTGGAACATCATACGGATAAATAAGCTCAGCTTCCTCATCGTCATCAACCTCAATATCTATACCTACGTCTTCCTCGACATCCTCGTCGTCAATCTCATCATCTAACTCATCTAACCCAATCTCATCATTGTTCTCAATATCAGCATTCTCAATATCCACGTTCTCATTACCCACATTCTCAATATCCACATTCTCAATATCCACATTCTCATTACCCACATTCTCAATCTCATTCTCTACTAAGTCTTCCTGAGGGGAAATCTGATCTCCTAGTCCTAACTCGGGCTCGAGATCCTCAAATGGTTCCTCCTCGTCATCAATATCAAAATCTACTAAGTCTAAATAAGGATCATCTTCTATATTAGGTTCGGGAATAGCATGGTTTTCTACAGGAATATTAGGGTCAGCCATGACAATCTGCATTTATATATATTTATCTCGTATTAGGATAACATACTAGTTAAACAATTACATAATGAAATCACGATATATACATATATATAAATTATATTATATATATCAAAATATATATCTTCTCAATAGGGCTTGTTGGTAACGTCGGAGATCTCTGGCACCGTTATAGTCAAAAGATTTTTCAAATATTTTCTCAAATGTTCATTGTCAAAAGATTTTGAAAAGTTTTGTTCAAAACCTTGGTTTTTAAAATCTTTTGTTCTCTACAACGAGAGCTCTGGTACCAAACTGTAACACTCTCATTTTTCGTATCGGTACAGCGGAAGGGTCTTTCAGAGTGTTACGGGATAGCACAATAACACCAATCATAGACAACACATAAAAATGGTTGTACAAGGTTTAACAAACATTCATTCGATAAAAAGGTTTAAAAGTGTACAACAGTTCCAAAATTATACAGGTCATTAAGTTTACAAAACACAGATCGAATGAACATTTTTAATATTAAGTGTGGGCCATCAGAGTCGATCTCCATCCGGATTACCTTCAAGCACCTGAGATAGAAAACATGCAAAAATCATATCAGCGAATGCCGAGTGAATTCATAGAGTTTAATGAAAACCGTTATATAAAACAATCATTTACATTCATTTAAAATCAGAACACAAGTATAATATCGGAAGTAAGTCCACATATTGCTAGTCAGGCAATATATAAATCAAGCATACATCTGAAACCGTCCATGAGACCGTAGTCTCTATATTACCAGGATAGGTAATATATTCATCGTTAATAGCGTCGTATCATATCGTTTATTTAGATTATACATGTCGTATAGATTGTAGGATTATTATTAGCCGCATGACATTGTTACCTTACTGTGAAAACAGCGGGCCGCGAACCCGACAAACAATTTGCCCATCTAAGTTAGCGTGTCGTCACAAAAATCACGCTATGGAATCTTCTCATACATAAATTCGCTTACCAATCAATGTGGTACGACGGGGATCAACCGTCAAGGCGCGAACTGGGGTGATCGTCCCCAAATAGTACTATCAAATGCACAAGCGTCTACCAAAACCCGGTAGTTCACAATTCATGCTAATGGGACTTTAAGTGACATAACCTAACTACTAATAATCCTTTTAGTCTCGAATATAGGGTCATAACATCATTCGGGTCCATATCATTTAGCATACAATCGGGACTACTTGTGTTCTATTTTTATAAAAATCTAGCATGTTATCTCCCTCGCGGGTTTACAAATCATTTTATAAAACATTTAAAAGAGTGCGAGGCTATGAATTCGCGTTGTTGATGAAAGGCGGATTATCGACTACGGGCGTGCTTCGGTCACGGAAACCTATATAAATAATAATCGGTCTTAGACTCGGTCCAATGACTTTTATCAAAATAACAATATACATATGATGATTTTGTACATATGATGATGATCAAGTGGGTTTATAAATCCTTGTTTACTCATTTTAGTGTTTACGTTTTGGTAACGTCTTACTAGTTCACTAGTTTTATCGATTTTACCTATTTTAAGTCCATTAATTCTTTTATAAGTTCTTTTACTTGTTTTTACCCATTTTATACCTATATGATCAGTATATATATACTTTTCATGTTGGGCCCAAATGGTTTAAGCCCAAATAATTCTTTTTACAAGTTTTTATCTTATTAAGTCCAATTATTAGTCTAATAGGTTTAGTTAGCTCATAAATGTCCGTAATTCTTATAGTTCGGGTTTTATCGGTTTTTACTTGTATTAGTTACTTATACATCAGTATATAACTTTTATAAACTTTACATTAGACGGGTTTGGTCGTCTAAGTTTTATTTGATGAAAAACGTTAATTTCACGGTGATAGCCGAAAAAGTCGTAAAAATCAAGTTTATAGTTTTTATTACTTATAAATATTATTTTTACCAACATTTATATAATTTAACCATTTAATTAACCTTTTATACATTTATATAAATAAGTTCTATAAGTTAGTCAGTTTATATTTTACATTTTATAAATTATAATGTGAGTGCTTATATAATAATAATAAACATTATTTCCAAAATCTGATTTTTAACTTCATATTCACCATTTTTATCATATCTAGAGTTCTACAATGACTTAGAAGCTCATTTTTGGATGACAACTTCTTCATAATATGTGCTACATATAACTTAGTTATAGCTACTGCCCATTTTAAGTCTAAGTTGCCTTAACAGTCCCTACAAAACTGCTTATTCAGATTGTACCACCTAACTTGTTTTGATCATATCTCACTCATTATTTTGATTCCATTGCATGGCCAACTCTCACATGTGTATAACATCATCTACTTACTGTAAATAGATCAAACCATGCATTTTTATCAGTTCATCATTTAGTTATCTACTGTTTTTATACAGCCAACTAATTAGTCATGATTTTAGCTTCATTTCTTATGGTTATCATCATTTTTAAGCATGTTTATCAACACTTGATCCCCACACAACATTTTTATCATCATATATACATCGTATACATATACAAAATGAAAGAAAATACATTTGTTCTTTACAAAAGAATAAGAGAAAAATGTAGAGGATGATCTTCTTTACCAATCCAAGTGGATTTCTTGTTTTAGGAAGGCAAGAACTTGATGAACACAACAAGTATCTCCAAGACCATCAAATATCAAGATCATATGTTGGAAAATCAGCCCTAGGACACAAGCAAATCACCTCTAAAGTTGTTTAAATGTCCACCAAATGATCAAGGCTTCAAGGAAACACCTTAATAGGACTAGTAAACATGTGGTTTGTAGCTAGAAAAGATCAATGATGGGGTTTGTTGCTTTATTTGGGACGGCAAGGAGGGAGAGATTGAGAGAGTTTTAGAGTGGATTGCATGGAAGGAAATGGTAGAAGTGAAACCATTTGCTATTTTTGTTTAGTTGGTAAATGAGTTGGCTTAAAGTGTAAGCACAAGCTTACACTTGTGTAACTAGCTAAGACTTGATGCCACCTATGTGTGGTGGTGTCCATAATGCCGTCCCATATAAGCTAGTGGGGTGGGGCAAAGTGTTTTGTCCCATCTCACTAGTTTACGGGTATTTCTCGATTCTAGTTTTCTCGATTTGCGTGCCCTCGGGTCGTTTTACGAAAAACGTTTTTATAAATTATGAATCACCGTCACAAAACGAATCCAATAAAAATTGTCTCATCAAAAACGGAGTTCAAAAACGTAAATACGTAATCCTAAGGTTTCCGGTTTAGTCGTAAAAGACGCTAAATTATGCACGTAAGCCCAAATTTAAATCCGTAAATTGTGAGTTCGTCAACCAACACAAAAATAAGTTTCAAAATATTATACGAGAAAATATTTCACTACCTGAAAATGTTAGATTTGTCACACCATTCATGGCATATTAAACCCTAGGGACCATTTTGGAAAGTTTCTAAAAGTTGTTTTGTCATTTTATAACCCTAAGGACCATTTTAGTAATAATCCGAAACTTAAAGAAATCCTAGGGACTGTTTTTGGCATTTTATAAAAGTTATAAAACCTAGATATGACCAAGAGGACTAAATCTGCCACAAACCAAAACTTTAACAAGCCCTAGGTACCAAATGTGTAAAATCCGAAAGTTATACTTTGTTTAAAATATAGAGGGACTAGTTTTGCCATATACCGAAACTTAAACAATCCCTAACCCTAATTCTAATTTTTAAACTTAGTAAAACTTAGACAAACCTTAAACTATAAGAATTTATAATGTATAAATTCTTAAACTTGTAATTGATAAATTATTTTATGAATGTTAAATAATTTATGGGAACTTTAAAGTTAAATAAAATATTATATTTTATTTTTCAAAAATAAAATATTTATATTTTTGCTTTATGAAATAAATTGTATAAATAATATGAATATGTATTATTAATACATGAACTCATATACTTTTAGGAAATAAAATTATATGAACGTTAAATAAATTGAATACTAATATTATAAGTAGAACACCTTATGTTTACTTAAATATGAAACTTAATAGTAAGTTTAAATGGATGATTATAATACATAAACTGCGAACATAAACTAATATTTTAAGTATAACATTGTTGTGTTTACTTAAATATGAAACTTAATAGTAAGTTTAAATGGATGATTATAATACATGAACTACGAACGTAAACTAATATTTTAAGTATAACATTGTTGTATTTACTTAAATATGAAACTTAATAGTAAGTTTAAATGGATGATTATAATACATGAACTGCGAACGTAAACTAATATTTTAAGTATAACATTGTTGTGTTTACTTAAATATGAAACTTAATAGTAAGTTTAAATGGATGATTATAATACATGAACTGCGAACGTAAACTAATATTTTAAGTAGAACACATTTGTATTTACTTAACTATGAAACTTATGTATATAAGTTTAAATGGATATTGTTAATACTTGTACTACAGTTATTTAAATAAATATTGTAGCATAATTAAACTGACTAAAAATCTGTATAAGCATACACATACGTTCTTTGTACTATCTATTAAGACTGTACTATTTGATTAGGATAACTTTTGGCGTGAGCATTATTTGGATATTCATGTTATACAGATATTGCCAACTCCCAGGTGAGTATACAGCCCCATATAAACTATTGATAAACTTTTCCTCTACGGGGGAGAAAACATGCAACTATTTTAAATAGACATAACTGTATTGTATAAACTTGACTATGATTAACTATTATAGAAACTATTAAATTGTTGTAAATCGCCAGAATGTTATAAATAGATCTATTAGGGATTGACCATCCCCATCTGGGTGAGTCATGCTCACTGTGCCTTGGCCGGGACAACAGATGTATACCATGTTGGAACTAAGTTTGTGTGTCTTTTTGTAAGACACTATGTCCTCATCTGTTGAGGACTATGGAAGGTTAAGCTTCAGTTTTGAGTAATAGCAAATTTAATCTACTTTTTAGTAAGAATGCTTTGTGCATTGTTACTTCTATGATTAATGTATGTCCAAACTAATTATTGTAAACCTATAAATTTACCAACTTTATGTTGACCCTCTAAGCATGTTTTTCTCAGGGAAATGAAGTTAGAACGTGATATGTGCATTGACTCAAGCATCATTGTAATCTGCATTGTAGGACTTGTCAGGGGTTCTATTTGGGAAACATAAACAATCTACTTTTATCATGTTGGAGACAATTTGTCATAAATTTATTTAATAATCATGTAATCTATTTTGAATAATCTTTTATCTTATGCTCTATGAACTATATGCTATCGATCCACCCTTGTGACATCTCCGTTGATAATTCTGCATATTTTGACCCTACCCGGGGTGTCACAGAGAATGGTATTAGAGCATTAGTTATAGAGAGCCAGATAAATTTTTAAATAAAATAAAAATAAAGTGATTTTTCTTTTATTTAAAAGTTGACTATAACTTTATAAAATCTTTTAGGATTTTTTTTGGGACCGTATTAGTTAAGAATATAGATCGTAGGGCATTTTGTGCTATGTGAACTGAGTGTATACTGATTGATTAAATAAACTGGTTAAATGATTATATATATATATAAATATTGATATATATATAACCTTAAAACTTTGCGATGATTGTTTAAAAGGGATATACTTCATAAAACTTGTAACCTAAAATAATATTTTTCCTTTGTTTGTAAGCCTATACTTACTTCAAATTTAAAATAATATTATTTTCAAAGCATCATGACTCAGCCTACCGCACCTCTGACTTTTCTACCAGTAGTAGCACCTGCTCCAGCTACCCGTTCATCTCCAAGATCAGTACAGTGTGGATGGTTATCAGCCTAAGACTCAGAGGATGACCAGACTACCGAGGTTGTACTTCTTGAGGACCCTTTTTCTGCTCCAGCATCAGCTATACTGGTCCCCACCTCAATGGAGGAGGACCGGGTATCTCCAGACCTACCATCTTCTATACCTTCATCTTTACCATCGGGCTATTTTCCCGAGTCTATACCCGGCTCCACTTTCAAGATCGGGGAAGGCTCTGGGGTAGGACGTGCCGACTCTGTCTAGGCCCAGATCGCCGTACTGGCCGCACGCCAGGAGCGGGAGATATTAGACCTTCGCAGCCTGTTGACAGATGGTCAACTGGGCTACACTGCCATCCATGAGCGTATCGACTCTCTCACTAATACTATGAGGGGAGAGGCATAGGCAACCAGAGGAGTCCAGGTTAAGACTGACGAGGCATTGCAGTGGCTTTGGGAGGAGAACTATCGTCTCCACCAGCGTATCCAGACCATGGAGAGTCTCCAGCACCAGACCCATGTTGCTCTATCTGCTCAGGAGCAGTCCCTGTCCATTTTCTTCTACCTTGCCACCATCCGTCATGATGGGGTCACTACAAAGATGACTTATCTTCGAGGGGCCATCGACAGAATTAGGAGCCAGCTGCTGACAGCATTCCGCATGCTCAAGGAGGCCCGAGCGACAATTTGGACTTTATGGAATATCATGAGAGCATCTGCAGCTTCTTCAGCCCCACTAGCCCCAGCCTCATCTAGCAGACCATCTAGGCAGGAGGAGAGTATATGTACTAGATATCTTGTACATCATGATCATCTTATGGGTTGTACCCTAGCTATCATGGTATAGGACCTTTGTACTTTTTTTCTTTTCAGCTTTTGGTGATGTAATCCTGTATTGTATCTTCTCTTTTGGACATGTATTTTTGGGATGCAATGTATTAAAGACTGTGTGTATCATTACCCTGGACAAGGCTTGACAGGCCTATGACATGGATTTTGTTATGCTAGATGGATGTTAAATTTCTTATGGAAATATCATGTAATCACTTTCTTTATTATATTTGTTGTGTAATGTATTATATTATGAGATCCTGACAGGTTATCTAATTTGTTATGAATCAATGCATGAATTTTCCCCGTGCAAATAATATAAAAACTGTACTAACGTTTGAACTAATAATATCATTTTGTGTATGATTATAGACAAATGGTCATTACGCGATCAAATCCCAATAATGCAACCACTTCAAACACTGCTGATACTGAATTTCCAAAAGCTACTCAAAATGTCACTGTCGCACAACTTAGAGAATGATAAGTGAGGGCATTACAGCATCTATGGCAGCTAGAGGAGCTGACCCGAATGTAAACAATGATCCAAACCTCAACATGCGCAGAAACAACACCAATAGGGGTTGTTCTTACCCCGACTTCTTGAAGTGCAAACCCTCATACTACCGAGGAAAGAAGGAGTTGTTGAATTGATGCAATGGTTTGAAAGACTAAAGACAGTTTTCCGCATCAATGGGTGTGCTGACGAGAACAGAGTTAAGTTTGCTACGTGCACACTACTCGAGAGCGCCCTTACCTGGTGGAACTCTATAGTCGCTACACTTGGACATGACACTGCTTATACTTTCACTTGGGCCAACCTCAAAGAGAGGATGACTGAGAAGTACTGTCCTAGAGGAGAAATGAAGAAGTTGGAAATAGAGCTGTGGGATCTAAATTGAAAGAACAATGATATCCTTTGGTATAACCAAAGATTTCAAGAGTTAAGCTTGATGTGCACCAGAATGTTCCCTCAAAGGAGCGACAAGATTGAGAAGTATGTCAGTGGACTCCCTGACAACATCCATGACAGTGTGCTAGCTTCACGACCCACTACCGTTGTAGGTGCTATGGAATTTGCGACTGAGCTGATCAACCAGCGAGCCCGCAATCTATCTGAAAGGCAAATGGATAACAAGAGAAAGTCAGATGAAAGCTCTCGTAGCCAGCACCAGCAGCCTTCCAAAAGGAAAAACGTTGGGCAAGCTAATGATACTACTCCCACAACCCACACCAAGAACTACTCAGGATCGAAGCCTAAGTGTTTAGAGTGAAACTATCATCATGTTGCTGGAGGAAAATACCAGGGATGCTACAAGTGCGGCCAACAGGGCCATTTTGTGCGTGAATGTCAAGCAAAGGTTGTTACCCCGGTTCGACCCAATAACAACCCCGGAAACAGCAACAAAGGCAAGTCCAATGCTTGTGGGAGCGGAAGTGGGCAACAGGGAAACCGAAACCCTACAGGTGGAGGTAACAGTGGATCAAAGAGAGCTGTAGTATGTTATGAATGTGGGAACCTTGGACATGTGAGACCCTACTGTCCCAAGTTGACCAACCAGAAGAAGGAGAACAAGGGAACTTCATTACAAGTGTACATGATTGGCAATGTCCAAGCCAATCCAGATTCCAACATCGTCACCGGTACATTTTTACTAAACCAACGATATGCATGTGTCTTGTTTGACACCAGAGCAGACCGAAGCTTTATATCTACTGAATTTAGTAAAATATTGGAAATCACTCCATCAGTTATAGACCCCTACTATACTGTAAACTAGCCGACGAAAAAGTTGTGACGGTTGACACCATCATTCGAGGTTGTACCTTAAACCTTTCCAATAACCCATTTAACATCGATCTGATTCCAGTAGGTCTTGGTAGCTTTGATGTCATCATTAGCATGAATTTGCTAGCAAAGTATCATCCAGTTATCTTATGTGATCAAAAACTGGTTCGTATACCTTGGGGAGATGAAACCTTGATTATACGAGGGGACGGTAACCCCGATAAAATCAACACTAGACTTAGTGTCATTTCTAGCACCAAGCCTAGAAATACTTGGTCAAAGGATGCCCCATTTTCCTAACCTGTTTCTCCCTACGTGACGTGGTAGGCAACTCTAAACCTAGAAGATATGTCCAACTCACAATGGGTGTATTTTGTAGGGTTTTGTCTGCCACCTTAGGCAACTCTAAACCTAGAAGACATTTCCAACTCACAATGGGTGGATTTTGTAGGGTTATATCCGCCACCTTAGGCAACTCTAAACCTAGAAGACATGTCCAACTCACAATGGGTGTATTTTGTAGGGTTATATCCGCCACCTTAGGCAACTATAAACCTAGAAAACATGTCCAACTCACAATGGGTGTATTTTGTAGGGTTATATCCGCCACCTTAGGCAACTCTAAACCTAGAAGACATGTGCAACTCACAATGGGTGTATTTTGTAAGGCTGTGTTCAACATCCCTCGTAAAGAGATGCTGAATGCCCCATGTTTTTGGACATACCTTTTTCCCTCTGCGGGTCCAATTAGTTCGACAATACCATCATCCACCAGACCTTGGGAGGTGTAACTTCCTCCCTTTAGAAGTCAAAATTCGTGCGAATTTCGAACCAGTGATAGTGGATGCATGACCCTTTTTGCAGCACCCCGCAAGGCGCGCACTTCTTTATCCTTGGTATCTTCTTTTACTTCCATCATTTGAGGTACTTCTTTTCTGCGCCCCTTTTGCTCCCCCTCACGGCGAATGAAGCAGATTCGCTGCAACTTCCTACCCAATCGCCATCAACAATGATCCTAACCTCTCCGCTGAGTAGAAGTTTTAGTACTATTAACTACTGTCTGTATCCCACAAGCTCGAGGTATAACAGCAAGTCTTCCGCGTATAGTTGTTGACACAGGAGGGGTTCTAGTTAAAATTATCTTTTTCTTCTATTTTACCTTCAATCCCGAATTTTCACCATCGGGTGTGGAGATATAACCTATATCTCACCCGTGCGAAGGATGTAGAAGTAGTGCATCTCCAGCTTTCCCAGCATATAAAACATGCTGGCGTCGCCTCCTCATAGTAGAAACCATTTGCAGTGGATTTGCCCTCCTAACCAAATCCACGACGTCGCGGGTCTTCTCCTAGCTCTTGGGGGATGTAACCGTGACCTCCGTTGAGAAGCCCACATCTATCCATCCATAGCAGCAGCCTCCGTTACTGCTCAATCGGATGTATAGTGTGATCTAGATAAAGATTTCTTTGCATTGCTTCCTATCCATCCATATCAGTAGTCTCCGCTACTGCTCAATTGGATGAATAGTGCGACCCGGATAAAGATCTCTTTGCACTGCTTCCTATCCATCCATAGCAGCAGTTTCCGTTACTGCTCAATTGGATAAATAGTGCGACCCAGATAAAGATCTATTTGCATTGCTTCCTATCCATCCATAACAGTAGTCTCCACTACTGCTCAATCGGATGAATAGTGCGACCCAGATAAAGATCTCTTTGCATTGCTTCCTATCCATCCATAGCAGTAGTCTCCGCTACTGCTCAATTAGATGAATAGTGCGACCTGGATAAAGATCTCTTTGCACTGCTTTCTATCCATCCATAGCAGCAGTGTCCGTTACTGCTCAACCGGATGAATAGTGCGACCCGGATAAAGATCTCTTTGCATTGCCTTCTATCCATCCATAGCAGTAGTTTCCACTACTGCTCAATTGGATGAATAGTGCGACCCGGATAAAGATCTCTTTGCATTTATTTCTATCCATACATAGCAGCAGCCTCCGTTACTGCTCAATCGGATGAATAGTGCGACCCGGATAAAGATCTCTTTGCATTGCCTTCTATCCATCCATAGCAGCAGTTTCTGTTACAGCTCAACCGGATAAATAGTGCGAGCCGGATAAAGATCTCTTCGCATTGCTTTCTATCTATCCATAGTAGCAGCAGTGTCCATTACTGCTCAATCGGATGTATAATGCGACCCAGATAAAGATCTCTTTGCATCGCTTTCTGTCCACCCGTAGTAGCAGAACCCTTTATTACTGCTCAACCGGACGTATAAGGGTAACCTTGGTGTAGACCACTTCGCGTTAATGTCACCATCCGTTCCTCAGAGAGTGTCTGAAATGAACCATATACTTAGAACATCTTTCACTTAAAAGATAACTACGTTTTTAGTAGCTTTGAGGACAAAGCTAAAATAATGGGGTGGTGCTGTAAAATCCATGATTTTACCATGATTTAATGTAATGAAATTTCACCCAATAATCCTTAAACACTTACTTATGTGTTATGTTTCTATAAGTTATGTGTGAACTTGTCCATTATGTACTTATACTTTTACATTCATACTTGTTGTAACAAGTTTCATAACTTAAACCTTGTACTTAAAACTAGGGGAAGCAAGTAATAAAATGTATAATCAATATTTGAGTATACAACACTTAATTAAAATTTGAAAAGCATGTTACACATACTATATGTAGCCGTTTATGTATGTGTGTATGTATACCATGAACATGTTTAAACCTTCTTGGACTAGCCCAAGACCATATGTTCCTTGTGAGCTATCCCAACATAAGCCCAAACCAAAGCCCATTACCCTTGCGTTAGCTATACACGGCACACATGCATATGTGTAAGGAGAAGAGATGCTTTGGAAACACAAGAGCCTACACTTTGCACAAGTGTTCTTACCAAGGCAATCATGCCTTTTGCCTTGGCTTTCTCTTTCTCCTTTAAGCCGAAAAACACACACATACATTCTCATTATCTCATGCAATCAAATCTCACTTCTATCTTCACCTTTCTCCCTAAATCATTCGGATACATCCAAGCTTTATGCATTAATCCACTATATCTTTGTCTCATCTTAACTACTAATCATTTAGTAGCATCATCACCCTTGTAAGCATTATAACAAGCCCTAGCCGAAACCTTAAGGGTCACTACATGGTTTATATTTAGGGTTTTCTTCATCAACTATATTAGATCTCTAATCTCCTTGTTCATCTAGATCATCCTTGGTAAATGTAAGCAAGAAAGGTATACTCCTTATGCTTCTTCATTTTTACTTGCATGCATCATCATCCATCTATAAACACATGTAATAACTTGTTAAAAATCAAGATTTTATAAACACCATGACTTTAATGGTCACGACATATATTTGAATGCCATTGTTCATGGTTAAAATCTTTTTAATAAAGAAACCTATGACTAGTATTCTATGTTTTAACTTGATTTAAAATCATATGAAACATTTTGTGAATTTAAATAAAGCCGTGGGTTACAAATCTCACTTTTGGGATTTTGATTTAACTAATAATCATAGATCTCATAAGTGAACTTGTGTAACTTAAAAACCATGAAAGACCATGACCTTAAAGGTCACGGCAATATTTAATGCACACTAATGATTTATGTACTAAGTTTTAAATAATGGAATATGTATTATTACATGTGAAATGGACATCTAAAAATCTCTAAAACACTTTTTATATATATAAATATATATAGCCGTGGGTTATATATAACCTTGGATGGGTTTTAAATGTACATGCATGCTTATATGAAACCTATATCTAGAGTTAAGAGTTAACTTAACATGATAAACATAAAACAATCTTATAGATCTTATTGGAACATTGGGAGAAAACAATATAGCCGTGAGCTATATGTGGTTTTCTTGGAATTATGGTAACCTTGGAAACATGCAAGAAGCCTAGGTAATTATGTTATATTTTATAAATATTTACAAGACATAAAATTAGCTAAAAAGCTCATCTTGGAAACACCAAGATTAAAATTATAGCCATGGGCTATAAGTATGTATATGGACTTATGACTTGGTTTCTTGGTTTGTACATAGCTAGATCTTATTTTAGGGACACTTATAAGTACATGCAACCTTAAAACACGTTTTGACTCATCTTAATAAGCTATAATTAAATATAGTCGTGAGTTATAAGCTCATATTAGAGCTTATGAATTGCATCAACATTGTAACACATCTAGATCTCATTTGGTAAATCACATAAAATAAACTATGAGTTTTATTCTATTATTAAGGTTTAAAACTAAATATGGATAAGCTAATAATAAGCTTATAAGAAAATCCTAGATTAATACTTACATAAAATGAAAAAGTAGTATTCATGGACTAATCAAGCCCATGCAACATTAGCCCAAGACTTAATGGACCCAATAAGCTCATTTGACAAATCTTAGTATCTTAATAGACTTAAGAATATACTTAGGCCCATTTAATTAATTAATGGACTTAAAAATATATTTAAGCCCAATAAATGTTTTATAGGCCCATTTAACAAGTTAATGGACTTAAAATATATTTAGGCCCACTAAATGGCCCATTAGATATTTTAGCCCATTTAATGAGCCCATATAATGTTTTGAATGTTTAAATAAAAGTTTTTATAATAAAATATAACTTATAAAAACTTTTGGACTAAAATGAGAATTTCTGAAACTTAAGGACTAAAGCCGTGACTTATGAAACTTGTTTTGATAAATTAGCAAACACAGGGACTGAAAATTTAAATATCCAAAAGTCTAGGGTTTAATAAATACTATTCATGGCATATTAAACCCTAGGGACCATTTTGGAAAGTTTCTAAAAGTTGTTTTGTCATTTTATAACCCTAAGGACCATTTTGGTAATAATCTGAAACTTAAAGAAACCCTAGGGACTGTTTTTGCCATTTTATGAAAGTTATAAAACCTAGATATGACTAAGAGGACTAAATCTGCCATAAACCGAAACTTTAACAAGCCCTAGGTACCAAATGTGTAAAATCCGAAAGTTATACTTTGTTTAAAATATGGATGGACTAGTTTTGCCATGTACCAAAACTTTAACAAGCCCTAACCCTAATTCTATTTTTTAAACTTAGATAAACTTAGACAAAGCTTAAACTATAAGAATTTATAATGTATAAATTCTTAAACTTGTAAATAATAAACTATTTTATAAATGTTAAATAATTTATGGGAACTTCAAAGTTAAATAGAAAATTTTATTTTATTTTTCAAAAATAAAATATTTATATTTTTTCTTTATGGAATAAAATGTATAAACAATATGAATATGTATTATTTATACATGAACTCATATACTTTTAGGAAATAAAATTATATGAACGTTAAATAAATTGAATACTAATATTATAATTAGAACACCTTATATTTACTTAAATATGAAACTTAATAGTAAGTTTAAATGGATGATTATAATAAATGAACTCCGAACGTAAACTAATATTTTAAGTATAAACATTGTTGTGTTTACTTAAATATGAAACTTAATAGTAAGTTTAAATGGATGATTATAATACATGAACTGCGAACGTAAACTAATATTTTAAGTATAACATTGTTGTGTTTACTTAAATATGAAACTTAATAACAAGTTTAAATTGATGATTATAATACATGAACTGCGAACGTAAACTAATATTTTAAGTATAACATTGTTGTGTTTACTTAAATATGAAACATAATAGTAAGTTTAAATGGATGATTATAATACATGAACTGCGAACGTAAACTAATATTTTAAGTAGAACACTTTTGTGTTTACTTACTATGAAACTTATGTATATAAGTTTAAATGAATAATGTTAATACTTGTACTACAACTATTTAAATAAATAGTGTAGCATTATTAAACTGACTAAAAATCTATATAAGCTTACACATATGTTCTTTGTACTATCTATTAAGATTGTACTATTTGATTAGGCATACTTTTGGCGTGAGCATTATTTGGATATTCATGTTATACAGCTATTGCCAACTCACAGGTGAGTTTACAGCCCCATATAAACTATTGATAAACTTTTCCTCTATTGGGGGAGAAAACATGCAACTATTTTAAATGGACATAACTGAATTGTATAAACTTGACTATGATTGACTATTATAGAGACTGTTAAATTGTCGTAAATCGCCCGAATGTTATAAATAGATCTATTAGAGATTGACCATCCTCATCTGGGTGAGTCATGCTCATTGTGCCTTGGCCGGGACAACAGATGTATACCATGTTGGAACTGGGTTTGGGTGTCTTTTTGTAAGACACTACGTCCTCATCTGTTAAGGTCTATGGAAGGTTAAGCTTCAGTTTCGAGTAATAGCAAATGTAATCTACTTTTTAGTAAGAATGCTTTGTGTATTGTTACTTCTATGATTAATGTATGTCCAAACTAATTATTGTAAACCTGTAAATTCACCAACTTTATGTTGACCCTCTAAGCATGTTTTTCTCAGGGAAATGAAGTTAGAACGTGATATGTGCATGGACTCAAGCATCATTGTAAGGTGCATTGTAGGACTCGTCAGGGGTTCTATTTGGGAAAAATAAACAATCTACTTTTATCATGTTGGAGACAATTTTCCATAAAAAATTTTAATAATCATGTAATCTTTTTTGAATAATCTTTTATCTTATGCTCTATGAACTATATGCTTTCGATCAACCCTTGTGACATCTCCGTTGATAATTCCACATATTTTGACCCTACCCGGGGTGTCACATTCTCTAATCACCGCTTTCTTGTATCAGTAATGACCAGGAAAAGTCTTCTTTGAAGGCTGATGTGACGCCTTCCCCCCAAAAGGAGACTTCAACATCGGGGGGGGGGGGGGGGGGGGGGGGGGGGTGGGAAGCGTGTTCCCTCAAGACCCTGTGTTCGCTCCCGATTGAGAGTTGCCCGTGTCCTCAGAGTTGACCGGTGCATTTCACTGCTCCAGCTTCTTGGAAAACATCGTGCCCCCTGGCCGAGCTGCGATACTGGAAGGGATGAGCGACGTAGTTCTGGCAGACGAAGTTAGCTACTTTGCGTCGCAAAATGTGACCTTGATGTCGCGCATCAAGAAGAGGTTTTTAGAGTTATCGGCCCAAGTCCAGTCCACTGAAGAGAGACTTGGGCAAATGGTCGAGGAGAAGGCTCTTGCCTTGAGGGACATGCAGGAAAAAATCGACCAAGAAGGTGAAACAGGACGTCAAGATGCCAATCTCATTCACGTCTCACAAAAGAAAAAGATGACTTGACTGTCGCTCTTGCAGATGAGCGCGCACAGCTCACCCAACTCAAGGCTTCCAATGAAGAGGCGATGAAAACCTTTGAGCTGGGGAAGAAACAGTTTGTGGCTGGTGTGGATGCGTTAGGCGCAAGGTTAAGTGGGGAGGTGAAGGACCTCAGCAGCCAGCTGAAAATGCTAAGCATCGAGCTAGACACTGATTTGTATCCATGTTTGAAGAAGGAGATAGCTAAGAAGCACTGGTTGGTGCGCCATGGCTTGCGTCTAGCCGCGATGGGTGCTCTGGAAGATCCTACACTGCGGGCCACCTTTGCCTAGTCCATTATTGCTCCGATAAATGAGGGTACCTCCAAGGGCCTAGTAAAGGTGTACGAAGCTGAATTGTTGAAGAAGGACTTGCCAGAGGTTCCTTCTATGATCCTTCTACTGAGTCCAAGCTCACGGCTGCCCTGAAGGATATAGGTGTTTGTCCTTTGCCATCATTCGATCTTGGCGAAAAGGACCATGAGCTGCCTATTGAGGTTGTGATGGAAGGCCTAACTCTGGCGCTCCATAAGGTAGAGGGTGTAGAAACCCAGGCGGACTTTCACTTAAAGCCTTCCTTGGAGCAGCTAACAGTGCTAATTTTTGCTCAGCCCAGGGATGTGCTTGACCCTTTTAGGGTTGAGAAGGAAGTGTTGTTGTCTAAGGTGCTCGCGGCACATGATAGTCTTGCTGCCTCCAAGAAGGTTGTGTTGAACATAG
Source organism: Glebionis coronaria (assembly GCA_025667525.1). Taxonomy (NCBI): domain Eukaryota; kingdom Viridiplantae; phylum Streptophyta; class Magnoliopsida; order Asterales; family Asteraceae; genus Glebionis; species Glebionis coronaria. The sequence continues at coordinate 715,587 of JANFOE010000135.1, forward strand.
AGGCTGCACCTTTTGTTGGTGCGACCGACCTTTCTTCCTCCATCCCTGTTCTACCTTTGCCGCTGCTAGAGAGGGACGCGCGCGTGCTGGATCTATTGGAGAAGGACATGAAAGAGCACCGTGCCAAAGCTTATTGCCCCCTCTTGGAGTTGAAGAGATCTTCGTCTAACACTAATTTACTTTCCAACAGTTTAGCTGATTTCTAAATACGTTGTTTATTTTGTATGTGCGAATGTTCGCCCTGTATTTGTAAAGAACACTTCCCTCTTTATGTTATGAGAAATATGTTTCTACACTTTAATGTTTATAGCGTAGATTCACACTATGAATTGATGTAAACTCATAAATGGTCCTTATGAGTGAGGCAAACTGATTACGTGCGATATACCGCTACTACCATAAGGACGGCCAGGTGAGGGTGACCAGTTGTTAGGTGTGCACGATTGTGTCTTATCAATCTCAGAGTGTATTGGCTATATAACTTGTTATAACGTCATTAATAGCAAGGGGCCTAACAAGGATACATGATCCGCGGTCGATGGGTTGCATCCCTCTTACTCGACGAGTCTAATTAGTAGCGTAGATCCATTCCTCTTATTTCTCTTGGAAACGTTGTGCACGCGTGCGCCAGTAGGCAATATATAACATAGACAAAGTATACGTAGGATAAAAATAAATGTTTTTAGAATGCGCCGTGGAACTAGCTAGGGACCAAGAAAGTTTTATTAATACTTGCAAGATTTTAAATACATGAAATAAAAGAAAAATAAAACATTGGTTTCAAAAGTTCGCTGCTAAAGGTAGCACTTCTTTAGGTGGCATAAGTTCCAAGGCCTCTGTAGGTCGCGACCATCCATGTCGCGTAGTCGATATGCACTGTTCCCCAATGCATCTGCCACCATGTAAGGTCCCTCCCACTTAGGCCCAAGTTTTCCTGTATTTTCAGTGTAGCTGGCCGCGTTTGAGCGATACACGAAGTTACCTGGCCTAAAGGAAGTCTTTCGTACCCTAGAATCTTAGTAACCCTTCATTTTTATTTTGACTTGGCCTCGTGGATAGCTTCCAACTCTCTTCGCTCATCGATTGTGTCCAGGTTCAATCGCAATTCGTCATCATTTGTGACCATGTCTACTTCTGCTGAGCAGAGTGTTTGTAATCCAATCTCGGCTGAAATAAGTGCCTCTATTCCGTATGTTAGGGCAAAAGGGGTATCGCCCGTAGCTGTATTTATCATTGTACGATGTGCCCACACGACATGTGATAACTCGTCGACCCATTTTTTGTTGTGTTTCACTATTCACGCTTTTATGCCGTCTCCCAGACTCCTATTTTCTCTTTCCACAACTCCATTTGTTTGTGGATGGGCTACTGATATGAGTGAAATCTCATATCAGTTATATCAAAAATCACCCTAAAACACAAAGCAAAATACTTGATTTTGATTCATAAAAGCATTATTATAGGTATGTTTTATTGTTTGTGCCTGTGTAGGTAAAAAAATACAAATTATAAAGCAAACAAGAGAATCAAGCATTTAATTAATGAAGAAAAGACAAAAGGAGGATGAAAAGTGACAAGTCAACCAAAGTCAAAGGAGCTTTCTTGAAAACATTCAAAGTTGAAGGACTAAAAGTGCAAATATGGAAAAGTCATGAACAAAGTCAAACATGGTCAACTATCAAGTCAACAAGTCAATGGGCTTATTATGGTCAATCATGAAGTTCAAGGGCCTAAAAGACAACACAATAAAGTTCCTAGCCTTAAACAAGATTCTGCTACGTCCAAGGGCCAAAACTGTCAACTTTCAAAGTAATTTAGCTATTGATCCATGTATAAACATTATGATCAATGAGAGGCGCCCATTCTCTTCATTTGGATCACCACATCACTGCCAGCTGACCACTAAGAGCCGTCACAATTAAATAACCAAATCCCAACAGTGGTTACCACTTTCTCTTGTCTCATCCAATCACAACTCGCCACTCTATAATTCCTACTGTTTAAATGGATCACAATCCGTGTGACCATTATTGGGCGAATAAACAACTTACACGTGGACATTTAAACTTCAAACGAGCCCAGAATCAAGAATGAGAAGGTGTGATTTTCAGAAGATGAGTTCAACATCAAAAGTGCTCTAATTCAAGAGAGGAATCCATTCCAACCATTGAATTGAATTGAAATCCATCCAAGATAAAACGCCCAAATTTGTTCTTCATCTAAAAATTGTAATTAGGAAATTGAGGCCACGTAGAAGCTGGGTATTGGTTCCCACACGTCACTGCACCTCAACTAACTTCAATCTTCTTCTATAAATAGTCTTATTTTACTTTCATTTTCGTATTGTAGCAAGTGTGTGAAAAAACACACACTTATCATTTCCTTGCATTTTCAGTTAGAGATTTAGTTAGTAACTAATCTCAAGTGTTTGACAAACACTTGAAATAGTTAGTTAGATTGTAACAGAATTGTAACTACCTACCTTCCATTAATGAACTTTCTACTTCACTTCAAATCACTTCTCCTTTACAGCTTATCCTATCTACATTGTTACTGCTTAGTTCTATTGATCATATCAGATCAATAGAGCTTGTTTGAGTTTTTTGGAAGCTTGTTAGTTGATCTCATTCAATCCTAGCTCATTTTCTTGCCAAAAATTCAGATTTATGTAGAGATGATCATTCCTTGACGTTGATGATGAATTGATGAGTTTTGGTAGTTGATTGTGGTGTTTGATGTTAGTTTTAGAGAGCTCAACGCTCCTCTACTACATCAAAGGAGGCTTCAAGCTAAAAGGAATTAAAATTCTTGTTCTTGTTCCTCTAAAATGTCTTGCATGCTCAATTCTTAGATAGTTAGTGTAATTGCTTGTGTCTGCTTGATCTGTTATTAATTTGACATGTCTGATATGTGTTGGTAGATAGCTAGTAGATTACTTGGCTTTTGATTCATTTAGATTGATAAAATTTGGTCTTGAATTGCATAATTTCATCAGTAGGTAATATTGTGTTCTATAGTGATAACTTGTTGGTACTTTGCTGGTTTGTGGTTCATTTGAGTTGTTTTACAAGTGCAGATAAGTTTCTTGTAATTTCATAACCTTCTTATTAGAAAGCCTTTATAGAATTTTCATAACAGTCTAAAAGTGGTGTTTGGATTAGAGTTGCTTTTTTGATTTAGCTAATGTAAGTAGTTGATTTGAGCTCATAAACACTCAGTTGACTAGTACAAATTACTTTGTAAGTTTTTGTAGTCCAAGTTTAAGTCAAAAAGGAAAACTGCATATAAACACTTTGGGTTAAGTATTCATTAGTTAGAACAAGCTAGATTCAATCAGCTCTCAAATTTTTGTTAGTGGATGTTAGAAGCTGATTTTTTTTTCTAGATAGAGTTCAATATACGAGCTTTTAGTTTCACTAAGGTAGACAATACAGTATCAAGAATTGAGTTTGGAAATAGCTTAAGAATAAGCTGTTGAGCATTTGTAAGTTTCTATGATAAGTCCTAACTGCTTAATCATTTCCCACATTTCCACTTCAGAAATCTTCCCATTATCTTGCACATTCCTGTTTATAAACACATTTTAAGGCATTTTGCAGAATTTTAGCTTTTTGTAAATTTTTGCTCAACCAAAGTCAACGATAAGCCAGATTTGCTTATCTTGAAATTCCAGCTTATTCACTGAATCATTTTTCATAATTTTTGACATTCCAGCCTTGTAATCAATAGCTTAATCATTTTTAGTTGAAAATTCAAGTAGTAGATTTCTATTTCAGCTTATAGCTTAATTAGGGCTTATTGAAATAAGCTAACTTGAGTTCTAGCTGTTTTCAGCCAGTTCCCTTTGACAGACCTAGCTAAATTCAGATTTTAAGAAGTTTGCAAAAAACTAGAAATTATTTGGTTTTAGTATTAAGCTCATACAAGCTTATCAAACTTTTGTTACACGTTTTCTTTGAAAACTTGGTTTTAATTGCGATTTAGTCCCTAATCTTTGGGGCTTTGTTTAAACAGCTTTTGAAAATTAACTTTTTAGGGTTTGCAAGTTTAGGTCCATGAATTTTGATATTGTTACAAGTTTGTTTAGTTTTACAAATTTGTTACTTGGTTTTAATAGATTGTTATATTTTACATTTCTAGTCCCTCTACTTTCAGAATTTACATTTTTGGTCCTTGCACTTTTATATACTTTACATTTTAAGTAGTTTTACCATTTGTTTATTTAAAACTTGTAATTCTTGCTTTAATTGTGGTAATTGCAAGATGTTTTTAGTGTAGTACGGTTACGTAGTTATACTATTTTTACCATTTTTTACGTGATTTGTTGAATTAGACCTAGATACCAAAACTTCTGTAAAAACCAAAAACAATTAAAGACTTGAAATTACTTGGACAATCAATTTGTTGTGAGTTGGGAAAAACAAACCTAATTCAACAAATCACGTAAAATATGGTAAAAATAGTATAACTACGTAACCGTACTACACTAAAAACATCTTGCAATTACCACAATTAAAGCAAGAATTACAAGTTTTAAATGACCAAATGGTAAATGTGACAATCCGTCAATTTATGGTCGATATTTTATTCTCAAGTATTATTTAAAAACATTATTTTAATGTTATATTATGAACTCACTCATTTTTGAGAAGAAATTTGAGTTTACATCTTAAAGTAGCATCGACTACGTCTAAACCGTAGGACTCTACGTTACGTGCTTACGTTTACATACACCATTTTTGGTGACAGTCCGACATTTCAGGAAATAAAATTTATCCTTGAATATTATTTTGGAATTTTTATTTTGTGTTGGTTCATAAACTCACAAATTTACGAGAAGAAATTAGGACTTACGTGCATAATTTAACGTTCTTTAAGACTAAACCGGAAACCCTAGGTTTATGTATTTACGTTTTTGAACTCCGTTTTTTATGAGACAATTTTTATTAGATTCGTTTTGTGTCGTAGATTCATTATTTATAAAAACGTTTTTCGTAAAATGACCCGAGGGCACGTAAATCGAGGAAACTAGAATCGAGGAATACCCGTAAATAAATGGGGATGAGACAAGATAACTCTTGTCCCATCCCCACTAAATAAAATGGCAAGCTTCACCAACACACTTGGTCTTAGTTTTGCACCAAAATCATGTATACATCAAAACTAGCAACATAAACCACTTCTCTCATAAACTAACATGCAAACCACTCCATTTTTCTCTCTACTCTCTCCTTGAACGTCCCCTATACACCACAGACACCACCATTGATCAAAAATCTTTACCACAAGTCATATTTATAACTTGCATATGATGATAACCCATTGAAGACATGATGATTTGAGGTGATCTTAACAACTAAAAAGGAGTTTACATGGAGTTCAAGGGCTGATTTTCAAGAATGTGTTCATCCACTTGAAGATTTCAAAAAGTCCATTGCTAAAGTTGAAGATTTGGTAACAAGAACCAAGCCTTGTTCATCAAAATCTCATATTTTCATCATCTTGGTTGGTATAAAGATTGTTTCTTGCTATCCTCTAGTTATTTTTTAAAAGTAATCTTGTATTTTCTTTATAAATGTATATGATGATGTATGATGATTAAAGTATTATGTGGGGATCTTGTGTTGATAAATTTGGATAAAATGATTAAAAGCTACATGTAAAGATGTTGAAATCATAACTAAAATAATAGGCTGTATAAAATAGTAAAGAACCATATTATAACTTGTTAAAATGACTTGGATTATTTAATATAAAGTAAGGTATATGACTTTTACATATGTGAGAGTTGGCCACTCAATGAAATCCATAAAATGAGTAAGATATGATCAAAACATTATTAAGGTTCAAATCTGTATAGTCTGTTTTGGACGAATTATTAGAGACACTAAGAGGATGAATTGGAAGTAGCTAAACTGGAGTTAATTGTAGCACGTATTATGTAGTTTGTGATGCCCAAAAATGAGCTTCTATATCCTTGTAGAACTCAAGATATGGTAAAAATGGTGAAAGTGAAATTCATAATTAGATTTTTAAGATAAAAGTATATATTATAAAATTAGCACTAAAGTAAAACTAATATAAAATGTATACCTAACACTCAGTAACTTATATATTACTTATAAATAAGTATATACTTTGATAAGTAAATGGGACATTTTATAAAATAGCAATTTGATAAGTTTTATAAGTTATAAAACTATATACATAAGTTTTACGTCTTTTCAAAACCGAAAGATTAACGTTTTTGTCCAATATAACTTAGACGGTCGGACCCGTCTAATGTAAACTTTTTATAACTCATATAATGATGTATAAGTATATTTGACAAGCAAAAAACGATAAAAACCGAGCTTTATAACTTATGGACATTAACGGGCCAAAGTAGCCTTATTGGACTATTAATCCAACTAGTTTGGCTAAACACTAATGAACTTACTCATGGGCTTAACCCACTTGGGCCCAACATATGAGTATAGGCCTGGTATTAAAAGTATAAAATGGACTAATTTAATGTATTGGGCTTTTAATAGGCTTATTGGGCCTTAATATGGAATTGGATTGAAACTAGTGTAACTAGTTAAAAATTTGACTAACACATAACACTATAATGTCTATGAAAATATAAAATCCCACTTGATCATCATCATACTTATGATATCATCATATATACATAGCCATTGTTTTTATAAAGTCATTGGACAAGAGTCTAAGACGAGTATTATTTGTCTAGGTTTCCGTGACTGAAGCACGTACCGTACCTCCAAATCGCCGATAACCCGCCTTTCCCAATCAACGTGAGTTCATCGCCTCGGACTCTTCTAAATGTTTTATGAAATGTTTTATAAACCCGCGAGGGAGATAACATGTTAGTTTTTATAAAATAGGACATTAGTTGTCCCGATTATTTGTTTATTGATATGGACCCGAATGATTGTATGACCCGATGAATGATTATATGACCCGATGAATGAAATGAAATGGATTATTATTAGTTAGTGAAAGTCCCTTATCAATGCAAGAAACCCTAATCTTAGCTTAATCAACACAAGGTATTACTTTTCAAACGTAATCTTATTATTGTATAATAAAGAATTACAAGTGTTATGGATAACACCGTTTGATGACAATGTGTTGTGCACACTTTGAACAACAATAAACCTTAACTTATGAATACAGTCGTAGCTGTTTGATTCACTAAGTTATACGCACTAATGTTCTTAATATCTCAAAGTGTTAAACATTAATGCAAGGATACACATCCTATTTATAGTGTTACGAGTTTGACTTGAACAGTACTTGATGTCGACTACACAAGCTTTTACAAGTTCCCACATCAGTCACATGATGTCCTTCTATTCTTGGTAGTCTTCCATTATGCTTTAAGGAACAGTTGTCCAAAACAGTTTCCTTATTCTTCATATTCTCGAACACACAAATGGCATGTCCAAAGTGTGCTGAGAGTTATCAGGGTATTGCCACCCCTGTTAACTCTCAACCCCTCAGAGTCCCTAATACATCTTGGCTGTTATCCATCACAGCCAAGGAGTATGTCTTCAGGTAATCTTCGACTTCCCTGACAATGTCTCTGACATGGACTCCTCTGAGGTTGCTCACAGAGACTCGGATCTCTGTGAGTCTTGCGAAACTTGCCTGCCTCCTAGGCACAGGCAAGGGACTATCTATCAGCCTAATTATGTTTAAATCAATGAACAGGGAATCTAACAAGTTTAGATTCCCAACAATCTCCCCCTATTTAAACATAAATAATGCTAGATCTAACTAAGTTAAGCTAAGTGAGTTTAACAGCTTCTTCTTACACATAACAGATCTAAACAAACATACCTCATGATTTTATTAAGACTTAAAGAAAAATTACAAGTTCAAAACATAAGTTAAATAAAAGATGAAGGTAAAAAGGGCTGATACTATCTTCAATAGTCATCATTTTTGATTCTTTCTTCAGCTTCGGCCACATCTAATCTGTTATCAATTTCATCCTCCAAAGTCTTTGCAAACTTCTTGGAATACTCTGAGTTGATCTTGAGACACTTCTTGTGACAGAGTAGCTGAATAGTTGAAGCCAGGCAAAGCTCATCTTCCCTCTGAAAAGCATATTGGCAGGCTTTGTTCATAAACGCCATTCCTCTTTCAGGCACTGAGTATGTCTGACCATCAACAGGTCCAACTATACCATTAGGAAGGATCAGATCCCTGTGCATTCCATCCACACGAACATCTTCAGTAACAAAAGTTTCATCAATGATTTGGGAAATTCTTCTTCTTTTGTTGCCTGTCTTTGGGGGTCCTTGTTCGAAAAGCTGTGGTGGAGGATCAATCTTGAGTTTGGCAGCTGTTTCCTTGATCCAGTTAAACTTAGCCTTAAGAGTTTTAAGCAGAAGGAAATTTGCCTGTCCAGACTTTTTGGCAGCTAAGGCTTCGAGTTCAAACCATTCTGATAACCCAAGTGTTTTTAACCTGAAGTTGTCAAACACATCCATATTCCTCTGTTGATTATCCCTCCATAAGATCATCTGTGGGGTGTTTGTGGACTTGTGAATGGTGTATCTAAACTTGGTTATCTTGCCAGCAGCATACCTGTTGTTCACGCAGGCATCATAGTCAGCTTTGACTTTCTTTAAGGCCTCAGCGCGTTTAAGTTCCATTTCCCTCAACCTTTGTTTTTGTTTTTCTTTTTCAGGTGGTGTCATCTTCCTCAGAGTAGCCTCATTTAATTCTTTGGCTGCCTTGAGCTCACTTAGTCTTTTGAATTCTTCAGCCTGTTGCTCTATTTCTTCAGGCGTTAAAGGACTCTCATCGGAAGGTGTAAAGGTTAAAAATTGGGAAAGGTCTGTTGTGGATCCTCCTGTCTCTAGCATCGCAGCTATCTTCTTAAGTTTGGTGTCAGTATCAACCAAAACTATCTCTTTACCTTTCTTTGAGACAGAGGACTCCACACTTATGTTTTTCAAATCATCAGCTCTTTTGAGGAACGCTGTCTGAGCCTGATTTTGAATAGATTTTGGTAGGGAGCTCACAGTAAATTTAAGTTTCTTGGCTGCTGGTTCATCATCATCCTCAGGCTTGCTGATGTTAACTAAGATCATGGATTTAGATGAGTCAGCTCCATCTTGTGTTTGTTGCTCCCCCTGAGTCTGATCCTCATCATCAGGTACTATAACTGGTGTGATGACTTGAAGAGGAACAGGTGTTGTTGAAGGATTGGCTGAAGATGAGCCTTTTTCAGCAGATGCAAGGCTGAGTGTTTTCTTCTCCCCCTCACGTTCATCCTTACTTCTCTTATGCTTGGATGAACGTGCCTGAAATCTTCTTGCAATCTGCTCCACAGAGGCAGCCATGGTACGCTGTCTTTTTCTTGATGCCCTGGCAATCTTCAGCAATAGGTTGGCATTGGCATTGGTATTTGCCTGAACACGCCTGACAATAAAACCAGCATGGTTGTATTGCCTGTTGCGCACTGCATTGAAGTGCCTGTTTATGTTGTTTTCTTGTTCATGGAACAAGGCAGGGACAACAGAGTCAATTGCATTCTTGATTCATGTCGAGAGATGACTTAGTCCCTGGGCCACACCTTTTCTTGCACCCTCCTGAATAGGCTCAGTGACAGCCTCAGTCACAACCTTCTTTATGATGCCTGGAAAAGTAACAGTAAAATTGTGCATCTCTGACTTGATCACGTCCAGCTTTCTTGATAAGTGCTCAATATCAGACTGATGGTGTACAGGCTGAAGATTCTTGATATTGAGGCTTTGTTGAGCAAAATCATCCTCCCTTGGAATCAAGTCGAAGTTAGTCTGTGTAGGATGATCAAACAAGAGGAATTCAGCTGTTGGATCATATGATGGTCTTTGGAAGACTGTTGTTGTAGATGTAGCAGAGTTTTGTGTGTCAACAGCTTCCTTGAGAGGAGAAGTCTTGTCATCTTCTTTAGGAGGAGAGGCTGACAGCTGGTCATCCTCATCTTCTTCCTCCTCTTCATCAAACATTCCCTCAGGGAATTCATCTTCAGGCATTGGTTCAAACTCAACGACATAATCTTCTACAGAAAGCATTTCTTCATCAGCATTGAGCACAAGTTCTTCTTCAAACGGAATGTCCTGAGTTATTGTTTCAGCCTCCTTTTCATGTACCTGAGGTTCTTGGACTGGCTGTACAATTTCAGCCTGCAAGTTGTTGTAATTAGTAACAGGGGAAAATATAAAGTGAATGGTCGCCATTTCGCTGTCCCAGAGAGGCTGAGGGTGATTACTCAGCCACTCCAAAGGATAAATCCTTGGGATTCTTTTAAGTGTGAATGAAGTGTGGTTAATGGTCGCCATTCGCTGCCCCTAGGAAAGCTGAGTGTGATTATTCAGCCCCCCCAAAAGGTAAAAACCTTTGGGACTCTTTTGATTGTGAAACATATGTTGTTTAATGATCGCCATTCGCTGCCCCTAGGAAAGCTGAGTGTGATTATTCAGCCCCCCCAAAAGGTAAAACCTTTGGGACTCTTTTAAGAGTGAAACATATGTTGTTGTAGGTCGCCTGTTACGCTGCCCCTAGGAAAGCTGAGGGTGATGATTCAGCTCCCCCTGAAAGGATAAATCCTTTGGGGCTCTTTTAATGAGGGAACCAAGAGGCTGTGTGAAGTACAACCATCAAGGTTGAGACATTAATATATTCAGGTTGTTGTTAGCCTGAATACTGTCTAGAGGGTTCAGGGTCATCGGGGTGCTTTATAAACACAAATGAATCACTCCCTGGTGCAAAGACAGAGTGTACAGAAGTCTTAAAGTATTCTAAGTGAAATGACAGACTTCTATGGGTCGAGGATTACCCTAACTTCACCACTCTCTCCTACAGACAAATGAGAGTGGTTGATTGTGAACCTCTAAAAATGTACGCTGATTACCTGTGAGATATCAGCTTGGTTTGGCTGGTTTCCTGTAGTCTCTGCTGACCTAGAGACACTAGACGCCTGTTGTTTGTCAGCCAAAGATTCTGTATCCACAAGAGTATCTGGACCAGAGGCGGTGTCAATCTTCTTTTCCTTGGCCTTGCTAACAGCTTTAGGTTGGGAAGAAGAGGGGATTTTCTTCTTCTTTAGCTGTTGGCCAGATGAAGCCTTGGACTTAGTAGTGTGCTGCCCAGAGGTCAAAGACGTAGACTTGCCAGCGACACTAGAAGTAATCACCTTCTCAGAGGAAGGGAGCAAGGGCTTCTCAGCGTTGGGTACCTGGTTTGCAACGTTCAGCATGTGTGCAGTGACAGGGATATCCTCAGCTCCTATCTCCTTGTAGATGGCGCCTGTGATGCGATATGGCTTTAGAGCTGTCAAGGCTTTGTTATGGTAATTCTCTCCCAGCAAACTCTCAAAGATCAGGGACAGGTAGCGCACATAACAGATGTTCTTTTCCCTGACCTGATTCCTTCCCTTCAGTTGTTCTACCAGGTTAGAGAAAAGGATGCTTCCAACGTCAACATCAGCTCCCCATATTAATCCATACGCAATAGTCTGATGTTTGAACGACATTTGATCCTGTGATCCCTGCATGCCTCCCAGGGACTTCACAATGTGGGTGAAGAGGACACGCCACATAGGAGAAAAATACTTAATCTTCAGAGGGGCTTTAGCAAGGATTTCAGCTGGTGTGAGGGCAGGGTTAATGTCATGACAAGGGTTGAGTGTGGCCAATGCTTCCTTGACAGCCTTTTTGTCAACTGTCTTTAGGCATTCATCTCCATGTTTAAGTCCGGCCACACTGGCAAAATCAGTAAGGGAAAAAGCAAAAGGATGTTCATTGCAAGAAAGGCTAAAAGTAATGGTGTCTTCTTCAACTTCAGCAGAATACCAGAATTCCCTAAGGTATTCTTGGTAAAAGGTGGATGGAGTTTTGGTGAAGGCTTCATTTAGGTCACAATTCTGCATGAAATTTACCAGATCTGAGTAGGTGCTGTTTGGTGCCTTGATCCATCCAATGGCGTTGTTGGAGGCGATGATGCTCTCGTTGATCTCGAAGTTCACATTGGAGGCTTTTGGTACGGGAAACGCCATTGATTTAAAGTTGAAGGAGAATGAAAATGGCGGATGGTTGAGAGAGATAAGAGTTTTAGAGAGAGAAGATGATTTTTAGAGTGGTGGTGGGTGTGAAGAGAAAGAAGACAATATATATATTCAAACTAGAGTGAACAGTTATTCAACCGTATTAAATGCAAAAGCGAAAATGACTGCTCAAGTGGGTCCCCTTGACCTTTCAAAAAATTTGTCTCCTCGTTATCCGAAACTTAAATGATTAAAAAATGTGAGAATGTTTTTCGCATTTACTTGGAACGCAACTACCTAGTTTCATGTGAAAAACATTTAATAAAACATTTAATATAGAATCAATCATTTAATGAACACATTTAATATCAAGCGACAGGCTTTGAGATATTGAGCATCCCTAGCTCAGCAACTAGCCTGTTGAATGTAGGTTCAGCCAAAGGCTTTGTAAAGATATCAGCTAGTTGCAACTCTGTGGGAACAAAATGCAGCTCAATATCTCCCTTCATAATATGATCCCTGATAAAATGATACCTGATATCAATGTGTTTGGTACGAGAGTGAAGCACAGGGTTGTTGGATATGGCAATGGCGCTGGTGTTGTCACAAAAGATTGGAACTTTGTCATACAAGATTTCATAGTCAGCCAATTGACTTTTCATCCAGAGCACCTGAGCACAACAGCTGGCTGCAGCGACATATTCAGCTTCAGCTGAAGACATAGCCACAGAGTTTTGCTTCTTAGCACTCCATCCAACCAATTTTCCTCCTAGGATTTGACAGCTGCCTGAAGTACTTTTCCTGTCAATACAACATCCAGCATAATCTGAATCTGAATAGGCCTTGAGATCAAAGCCTGATTCCTTTGGATACCATAGTCCTAGGGATGGTGTTCCTTTGAGGTACCTGAAAATTCTCTTAACAGCCACTAGATGGGATTCTTTTGGGTTAGCTTGGTACCTTGCACAGAGACATGTGGAGAATTGGATATCTGGACGACTGGCTGTTAGATACATCAGTGACCCAATCATGCCTCTATATAAAGTCTCATTGACAGAGACCCCTGACTCATCAGGGCCCAAGTCGTTGGGTGGAAGCATGGGGCATTTCACTGAAGCACAATCAGCCAAGTCAAATTTTTTAAGTAAATCCTTAACATACTTTTCTTGACAAATAGAAATTCCCTTAGGACATTGTTTAATTTGAAAACCCAAAAAGTAAGTTAATTCACCCATCATACTCATCTCATATTTCTTGGTCATTAATTTAGCAAAACGTTTACTAAGATTGACATTTGTTGACCCAAAGATGATATCATCCACATAAATCTGCACAATGATGAAATCACTCTTGTCCTTGAAGGTAAAGAGTGTTTTATCAATAGAACCCCTGATAAATTTGTTTTCAGATAGGAAATTTGAAAGAGTTTCATACCATGCTCTTGGAGCTTGTTTCAGACCATACATTGCCTTGTGAAGTCTGTACACATGGTTGGGAAACTCGCTGTTCTCAAATCCTTCAGGTTGAGCAACATAGACTTCCTCAGCCAAATCACCATTGAGGAAGGCACTCTTTACATCCATCTGATAGACAGTGATGTTCATATAGGCAGCATAAGCAAGAAAGATTCTGATGGCTTTAAGTCTAGCAACAGGTGCAAAAGTTTCATCATAATCAATTCCTTCAGTCTGAGAGTATCCCTGTGCTACCAATCTTGCCTTGTTCCTGATGATGTTCCCAATTTCATCCATCTTGTTTCTATAGATCCATCTAGTGCCTGTGATATTCTTTCCAGGTGGAGTTGGCACTAGTGTCCATACTTTCTTCCTTTTGAACTGATTGATTTCTTCTTGCATAGCAGCTACCCATCCATCTTCTACCAGAGCCTCAGCAACTCTTTTAGGTTGAATTTGAGAAAGAAATTCAGCAAATAGACATTCATTGGCTGAGGCTGACTCAGAGTCTTGGATTCGCTGTCTGGTTGTGACCCCTGCATTTGGTTCCCCAATAATGTTGACAAGAAGAATGTGTTGATCTCTTGACCACTTATTTTGAGGAGCTGGAGTTTCAAGAACAGGGGTACTTGAGGGCACAGCTGGAACAATTTGAGTCTCATCCTGCTGACTAGGAGGGTTTTCTTCAAAGACTACTTCAGTGTCTGAGTCTTCTTCAGCCACATCAAGGGAAGCAATTTCATTATCAGCAGGAGCAACTTCAGAGGTTTGAAGAATTGGTGTGTCATTAATATCATGAGAAGGACCATCAGAGATTTGAGGTTCTTCTTCATCAAGTCCCTGAGAGGTAGGAACTTCTATGTTGTGAGTAGACTGAGGATCAAAAGCAGGAACATAAGGAGTGAGAGTGTTGGAGTGGTGATGACTGGTAGGTCTGGGTTCTGTTAACTCATCACTTGGGAAAGAAATATTTTCATTAAAATCTACTTCATCACCCTCTGTTCCTGTTCTCTGTATGACTTCATCATCTTCATTAAATCTGACATGGAAAGTTTCTTCTACTTCTTTTCTTCTGATGTTGAATACTCTGAAGGCTTTGGCTGTTGGAGAGTATCCCAAAATGAATCCATCATCAGCATTTTCATCAAACTTTCCAAGTTTATCCCTGTAGTTATAAATAAACACAGGGCATCCAAACACATGAAAATAGCTGACGTCTGGAGATCTTTTTCTGAAAACTTCATAGGAGGTTTTGCCATGTCTTTTGACAATGATTGATCTGTTTTGAGTATAGCAGGCAGTGTGTACAGCTTCTCCCCAAAATTGCTTTGGTAAGGCTGCACCATTTAACATAGTTCTTGCTGCTTCAATCAGAGTCCTGTTTCTTCTCTCAGCCACACCATTTTGTTCAGGAGTGCCAGTTGAAGAGAAGTTCTGTGAAATCCCTTTTTCATCACAAAATGATTCAAGTTGATGATTCTTGAATTCTGTACCATTATCACTTCTTAGAGCTTTTACTCTAACATCATTCATATTTTCTACCTGTCTGATGAAGGACATGATGGTATCAGCTGCATCACTTTTCCTTCTGAGGAAAAACACCCATGTATATCTTGAAAATTCATCAACTATGACCAAGGTGTATTTGTTGTGATTAATGGTTTGAGGTTTGACAGGCCCAAACAAGTCCATGTGAAGGAGATGTAAGCACTTGTCAATAGAGAATGATTGCCTAGTCTTGAATGAAGACCTGTGATGTTTTCCTTTGACACAGGCAGAACAAGTTTTGTCTTTGGAAAACATCACTGAAGGTAGACCAGCAACCAAGTTTTGAGTGGCTATTTTATTGATGTTCTTGAAGTTGAGATGAGACAGTCTCTTGTGCCACAGCCAGTTGACACTTTCAGAGGCTTTGGCAAGAAAACAATTTGAGCTGTCTTCAGAGCACACAGCCATGTTGATGACATAAACATCTCTCCTTCTAGGTGCAACCAGCACAACATCATTATTTTTGTTGAATATGGTTCCCTGAGTCTTAGTAAACAAAACCTTATAATCAGCATCACATAACTGGCTGATGCTAATAAGATTGTGCTTAAGACCATTCACATATGCAACCCTGGTAAATGTGATCCCATTGCAATTCACTGAGCCATATCCTTCTGTGTCACCTGAAGAGTTATCTCCAAACACCACTTTGGGACCTGGCTCCTTTGAGTATCTGTGCAGGTATTGTTGAATCCCTGTCATGTGTCTAGAACAGCCACTATCTAGATACCATACCGATTCCTTGAGATATTTCTGCACAGATACATAGAAACAGATTAGTTCCTATGGTGAACCCACTTTCCAGTGGGTTCCCTGAATTGCTTGTTAGCAACTCTTGTGTTCCTTAAAAACTTTTGGCGTTGGGATGGACAGTTCATTGTTTCATGGTTATAACTCCCACAGATATCACACCCAGGGAAGTCACCACACTCGTCTAAGTGATGGTCTGTGAACCCACAGAATTTACAGGGAGGATAAGAATTGTAATTTCCCTGTTGTCTTTTGGAACTCTGTGGTCTGTCCCTAGAGGGTGTCTGAGCTCTTTTAGCTGCCATGTGTCTGTCATGATCTAAGGTCGAGTGGTGAGAATTCTTACAAACATTGCAATAAGGTTTGATTAACCTTTCCCCTTTGGGTTCACCTAGGACTGACTTAGGTTCATGAGAAGTAGAGCATTCAGCGGAAGGCTTAATGTGTTGTTTCAAGAGTTCTACTTCTTTCATAAGAGACAACAGGCGATCTTCAGTGGTGGGGTCAACCTTATTCACAGCTTTAGTAGAAACAGGCTTAAAAGCTACTTGTTTACCAGTTGGTTTAGCAGGAACACGAAAAACTTTGGCTGGAGGATTCTCAATATCTATCTTAAGTTCATCCTTAGCAGATCTAGAAGAACTGCTAGGTTCAACTCCAGAGAGTTTGGGCAAGGGTGGAAGCTCAGCCACATCTTCAAAGACAGGGTCATTAGTCAAAGAGGTATCTGACATGTGAATAGTCTCTGTAGATTTAAAGACAATGTCTTTGGGTTTGGTGATAATCCTCAGCTTTTTATGCTTAGCAGTTATATCCCTGTTTAAGTCAGCAGGCACTTCATCCCTAAGCAATTCATCAATAGTAAACCTAGCACACAGCCATTTTTCAATAACTTTGTTTAATTCAGTGACTTGATCATTTAAAGCTATGTTTTTCAAAGTTAATCTAGCTACTTCATTTTGTAGGGATATTTTTTCTAAGTTAACCCGCCTGAGAGTTTCACATTCAGCCTTAGTATTTATCATTTCAGTTTTAACAGAGTGAAACTTATCAAGTAGGTTCTTCCTTTGTTCCTCAACAAAGTGCAAATCAACAATGGTGTAATCAAGGACATGCTTACGTTCATCACTATCAGACATAGAAAGAAGCCTGTGTACCTTTTTCATTGTGATGTCGACCCATTGTCCTGATCTTGCATCACCTTTTCCAACAGCTGGTTCATCCTCAGCTATTGCCATAAAAGCCCTGACTCTTGTGGTGTCTTCTTCATCTGAAGTCAATGGTTCATCATTCCAATCATAGGTTTCAGCAACCAACCCTTTCTCAGCCTTTTTCTCACCACCTTTCTTTTTGGACATAGCTTCAATCTTCAAGTTCATCTGTTCTAACTCAGCTTTAAGTGCCTTGTACTTATTTTTGTAATCTTTCTTCTCAGTGTCTGAAGAATTGGATTGAGATGAGTTGTTATGTTGTTTGAACTTGTAGGGTTTGGATGAAGATGATGGATAAGAGGGTGAGGATGTTTTGGTGGAAGGACATTCTTTTTGAAAATGTCCAAGCTTTCCACAGGCAAAACATGTTTCTTTTGACCTGTCAGTTGGTTTGCTAGCTGATCCTACTCTTCCAGATCTTTTGTAGTATCTTTTTTGGTTGGCTAGCAGTGCTCTTTCATGAAATTCTGCATTGAGGTCTGACAAGAACTCTTGGCTGCTACGGGTATCTTCTTCAATATCAGAATCGCTGTCAAGAGGATGTGTTGCAGAGATCAAAGCTTTGGAAGATGCTCCTTGGACTACAAATCTTTCAGTCTCTGATTTGTAGATAGTATCGATCAGCCCTTCTTCATAATTGTACTTTCCATAGAGCTGAGCAAGGGTATCATTTTTGATTGAGTTGTTAGCTCTCTGAGTCTGATTCATGCTCAGCCACTTTCTTGGAAGGCTGTTGACAAAAGTGGCATTGATCTCAGCTTGACCAATAGTAACATCATTCATAGCGAGGTCGTTTAGAAGAATCTTCAGCCTAGTATAGGTTTGCTGAACTTTTTCACCTTCAAGAGACTTAAAGGCATTAAACTGAAGTCTGAGTGACTGAATCTTTGTCTCTCTTGTTTCAGAGGGTCCTTCATGGCCAAGAATGAGGTCTGTCCACATTTTTTTAGCTGTGGGACACTGAATGTCAGACTTCATGATATGCTTTGGAAGACAGGAAATTATGATGCTTTTGAGACGTTTATCTTGGTTTGCTAATTTCCTATCAGCTGCGGTCCATTGTTTGACAGGCTTGGGAAGAGGGTTTTCTTCAGTAGAAGTAAGTGCCATGGGAATATATGGACCATTTTCTAAGATTTCTAAGAGAAAAGGTTCAAGTCCATCAAGGTATACAAGAAATTGACTCTTCCAACTGGCAAAGTCTTCTTCATCAAAGACTGGTACACTGGTTACGTGTGATCCACCTCTTGAGTCAAGAAGTTGGGGTAGATCATCGTCATTTGCTGGGGGGGTAAGTCTTGGTGAAGATGGGTTTCTGGAAGGTGAGTGTGGGCTAGAGGTTTCTGGCATGGTGGATCTTGATTATAAAACGGAGAACGATGCTTCTTGAAGGTTTTAATATCAAACACCGCTCTGATACCAATTGAAAGTCCCTTATCAATGCAAGAAACCCTAATCTTAGCTTAATCAACACAAGGTATTACTTTTCAAACGTAATCTTATTATTGTATAATAAAGAATTACAAGTGTTATGGATAACACCGTTTGATGACAATGTGTTGTGCACACTTTGAACAACAATAAACCTTAACTTATGAATACAGTCGTAGCTGTTTGATTCACTAAGTTATATGCACTAATGTTCTTAATATCTCAAAGTGTTAAACATTAATGCAAGGATACACATCCTATTTATAGTGTTACGAGTTTGACTTGAACAGTACTTGATGTCGACTACACAAGCTTTTACAAGTTCCCACATCAGTCACATGATGTCCTTCTATTCTTGGTAGTCTTCCATTATGCTTAAAGGAACAGTTGTCTAAAACAGTTTCCTTATTCTTCATATTCTCGAACATACAAATGGCATGTCCAAAGTGTGCTGAGAGTTATCAGGGTATTGCCACCCCTGTTAACTCTCAACCCCTCAGAGTCCCTAATACATCTTGGCTGTTATCCATCACAGCCAAGGAGTATGTCTTCAGGTAATCTTCGACTTCCCTGACAATGTCTCTGACATGGACTCCTCTGAGGTTGCTCACAGAGACTCGGATCTCTGTGAGTCTTGCGAAACTTGCCTGCCTCCTAGGCACAGGCAAGGGACTATCTATCAGCCTAATTATGTTTAAATCAATGAACAGGGAATCTAACAAGTTTAGATTCCCAACAGTTAGGTTATGTCACTAAAAGTTCCATTAGCATGAATTGTGAACTACCGGGATTTGGTAGACGCTTATGCATATAATAATACTATTTGGGGAAGATCACCCCAGTTCGCGCCTTGACGGTTGATCCCCATCGTGCCACATTGATTGGTAAGCGGATTTATGTATGAGAAGACTTATATAAGTGTGATTATTGTGACTATACGCTGTTTTAGATGGGCAAGAAGGAAATTATGGGTTAGCTACCCGTTGTTTGTTATAGTAAGGTAGCAATGTCATGTGGCTTATAATAATCCAATATTGAAAATACTAATATAGGCATTGAATTACAATATATTGCTTGACTAGCAATACAGGGTCTTATTACTGATATTATGTTCGTGTTTTGGATTTATATAACGTTTTTTATTAAACTTTATACAACGTTATAAAACGTATTGTATGATGTTTTTACGACATTGGTTCGTATAATGGTTTTGAAGGCAAAAGCCTATATTATGATTTACAACAAAGATTTGTACAAAATGATTTTCGGTAATAATTATATACCGATGATATATTAATGGTTTTTAATAAACTCTATGAATTCACTCGGCGTTTTCGCTGACCTTTTCGTTTAACATGTTTTATCTCATGTTGTTTAAGATAATTCTCGGGAAGACGACAAGAATTTATGGCCTGTACTTAAATAACAATTTCCATTCAAATATTTTGTAAAATTGTATCAGATACTATGACTTGGGACCTATGTAATTTGATATTTATGAATGGAAAATGCTTTATTATTAAACGACGCGATTTTTATGCGTTGTCTATGATTTGAGTAATGTGCTATCCCGTAACACCAACGACTCTTCCGCTGAACTAAAGTATGAATATTTGGGGTTGTTACAGTAAAAATGCTTAAAATGTAAAGATATAAATGTGCAAGGACCAAAAATATAAATTCTGAAAGTAAAGGGACTAGAAATGTAAAATATGATAAACTATAACAACCAAGTAACAAATTTGTAAAACTACTAAAAAAACTTGTAACAATATCAAAATTTAGGAACCTAAACTTGCAAACACTAAAAAGTTAATTTTCAAAAGCTGTTTAAACAAAGCCCAAAGATTAGGGACTAAATCGCAATTAAAACCAAGTTTTTAAAGAAAACGTGTAACAAAAGTTTGATAAGCTCGTATGAGCTTAATACTCAACCAAATAAGTTCTAGTTTTTTTCAAACTTCTTAAAATCCAAATTTAGCTAGGTGTGTCAAAGGAAACTTGCTGAAAATAGCTAGAACTCAAGTTAGCTTATTTCAATAAGCCCAAATTAAGCTATAAGCTGAAATAGACATCCACTACTTGATTTTTCAACTGAAAAGGATTAAGCTACTGATTACAAGGCTAAAATGTCAAACATTATGAAAAATGATTCAGTGAATAAGCTAGAATCTCAAGATAAGCAAATCTGACTTATCATTGGCTTTGGTTGACCACAAATTTCCAAAAAGTTGAATTCTCCAAAATGTCTTAAAATGTGTTTGTAAACAGGAATTTGCAAGAAAATGGCTAAATTTATGAAGTGGAAATGTGGGAAATGATTAAGCAGTTAGGACTTATCACAGAGAATGACATATGCTCAACAACTTATTCTTACGCTATTTCCAAGCTCATTTCGTGATATTGTATTGTTTACCTTAGTGAAACTAAAAGCTCATATATTGAACTGTTTATAGAAACAAAAACCAGCTTCTAATTTCCACTAACAAAGAACTGCCAAGTGTTTGAAATTGGCCTGTTTTGAACTAATGAAAACTTGACCCAGAGTTTTTATAAGCAGTTTGCTTTTTTTACTTAAACTTTGACTACAAAAACTCACAAAGTAATTTGTACTGGTCTATTGAGTGTTTATGAGCTCAAATCAACTACTTACAATAGCTAAATCACAAAAGTAACTCTAATCCAAACACCACTTTTAGACTGTTATGAAAATTTTATAAAGGCTTTCTAATCAGAAGGTTATGAAATCACAAGAAACTTATCTACATTTGTAAAACAACTCAAATGAACCACAAACCAACAAAGTACCAACAAGTTAACACTATAGAACACAATATGGCAACCTGATGAAAATAAGCAATTCAAGACCAAATTTTATCAATCTAAATGAATCAAAAGCCAAGTAATCTACTAACCATCTACCAACACATATCAGACAGGTTAAACTAATAATAGATCAAGCAGACTCAAGCAATTACACTAACTATCTAAGAATTGAGCATGCAAGACATTTTAGAGGAACAAAAACAAGATTTTAATGCCTTTTAGCTTGAAGCCTCCTTTGATGGACTAGAGGAGCGTTGAGCTCTCTAAAACTAACACCAAACACCACAATCAACTACCAAAACTCATCAATTCATCATTAGCATCAAGGAATGAATATCTTTGTATAAATTTAAACTTCTGGCAAGAAAATGAGCTAGGATTGACTGAGATCAACTAACAAGCTTCCAAAACACTCAAACAAGCTCTATTGATCTGATAGATCAATATAACTAAGTAGTAACAGTGTAGATAGGATAAGCAGTAAAGGAGAAGTGATTTGAAGTAAAGTAGAAATTTTATTAATGAAAGGTAGGTAGTTACAATTCTGTTACAATCTAACTAACTATCTCAAGTGTTCGTCAAACACTTGAGATTAGTTACTAACTAAATCTCTAACTAAAAATGAGAGCAAATGATAAGTGTGTGTTTTTTCACATACTTGCTATAATACAAAAATGAAAGTACAATGGGGCTATTTATTGAAGAAGATTGAAGTTAGTTGAGGTGTAGTGACGTGTGGGAACCAATACCCAGCTTCCACGTGGCCTCAATTGCCTAATTCCGATTTTCGGATGAAGAACAGATTTGGGCGTTTTAGTTCAGTTGAATGGTTGGAATGGATTCCTCTCTTGATTTAGAGCACTTTTGATGTTGAACTCATCTTTTGAAAATCACTCCTTATCATTCTTGATTCTGGGCTCGTTTGAAGTTTGAATGTCCACGTGTAAGTTTTTTATTCGCCAAATAATGGTCAGACGGATTGTGATCCATTTTAACAGTAGGAATTATAGAGTGGCGAGTTGTGATTGGATGAGACAAGAGAAAGTGGTAACCACTGTTGGGATTTGGTTATTTAATTGTGACGTCTCTTAGTGGCCAGCTGGCAGTGACGTGGTGATCCAAGTGAAGAGAATGGGCGCCTCTCATTGGTCAGAATGTTTATACACGGATCAATAGACAAATTACTTTGAAAGTTAACACTTTTGGACCTTGGACTTGGCAGAATCTTGTTTAAGGCTAGGAACTTTATTGTCTTGTCATTTTAGGCCCTTGAACTTCATGATTGACCATAATAAGCCCCTTGACTTGTTGACCTGATAGTTGACCATGTTTGACTTTCTTCTTGACTTTTCCATATTTGTACTTTTAGTCCTTCAACTTTGAATGTTGTCAGGAAAGGTCCTTTAACATTGGTTGACTTGTCACTTTCCATCCTCCTTTTGTCTTTTCTTTATCAATAAAGGCTTAATTCTCTTGTTTGCTTCATAATTTTATCTTTTTACCTACACAAGCACAAAAAACAAAATATACCCATAATATTGCTTTTATGAATCAAAATTATTTATTTTGCTTTGTGTTTTAGGGTGATTTGTGATATAATTGATATGAGATTTCACTCATATCAAATCCCCTACACTTGATCATTTCCATGACCTTATTCAATGCCACGTTTTAAAGCACCAATTCACACTTTTCTCATAATTAATCCACCTTGGCCAATATGAAATGCTTTTACTCTACACTACACTATATGATGCATGATTTTGATTTATACGATGCAATGCAAAGGAAAACAATTCTATTTATATATTTTTTTGGATTTTTCTTGAAATGGTTTTGATGGAAATACCTCATAAAGAAACCAAAGACTTTAATTAGGGATTTGGTACCATGAACACTTATCATCCTCAAGTTTCACTTTCCCCATACCAAGCTTAAAAACAAGATCATTGTTATCCATAAGTGAAAGGGCGTCAACTCATTTATAAAAATTAATTGTGTTACTAATATACCCCCACTTATTATGCCTCTAAGATCGGTTATTATTTGAGCAAATTGCTTGAGGGCAAATTTGTCATCATTTAAAGCGTGAAATATAAGAAGTGTAAAATCTCAAAATAAGAAAGCACAATTTTAATCCTAAGTAACCATCTTATCCATTATGTCATTCGTTTTATGTGTAAGATCCTTATGTCATGCATTAATAAGTAGTTACACACTCGCTAAGAAAAGAAAAATAAAACTCACGTAATAGTTTATATCCGCCGCTTTTTTTAGACCTTGAATCTTCAATCCCGCAACCCGTCAAGGTAATATTGGATTGGAGAAACTATTAAATCCCCATAACCCTTGTGAGAGTAATATTGGAATTCAATAGCTACTATAATTAATACTTCAATGCCCCTCTTGGGAGTCTTGTATAATTATGATTTTTTCTTCTTTTTCTTTTTCTATTTTTTTTCTAGCCACTCATTTTTTATAAGTCGCTCTTATTTTTCTTTATTCCTCACAAAGTGTAGGATATTGTAAATCTATGTATAACTTATAGAGAGAAAGAGATAGAAACTTGGTAGAATTCACACACACACTTGAGAGAGAAAATAAGAAAACACACTTTTACTATGTGTAATGTATGAGAAAATCACACCCTCTCCATCTATGGAGAGGGTTTATATACCCAAGCCATGAGATGGGCTTGGGCTTACATATGGGTCGTGCCCATAGTCTTTGTGGACTAGGCTTTGCTAACTTTGTTTAACTTAATAACAAGAACTACGAGCTACTACTTAATCTATTGTTGGAGTGACCGATCCTTTCTAAATACGTAAAAACGTATTTCCAACAATCTTCCCCTAAGGGAGGTCACTCAAAACAAGGGTGTTGCCCGAGTTACAATAATAAAATAAACCTAGCATACTATGCTTGTCTTGACCTCGTAGTCTTTGTCTTTCTTTTCTTTTTCTTTTCTGGTGAACATGTTGATGTGATCTTTGATATCAATCTTAAGCATTAATCTCTTGCCTTGATCTTGTACATCATTTGTGATATCTGCCTCCTCGTGACTTCATGTCCCATATACTTATACCTTTGTAATTCTTGAAAGCTTCAGAGTTCGATACAGCGGAAGACTTGACTTTTAGACTTTCTAGAATTAGATGAAGTATTAAGTGCGTAAAGTATAAGCATGTGGGGATGACTTCTTCTTGGATTTCTCCACGCTACCGTCTTCATATGCCGCAACATAATTAGACACGAACAAAATGGCTTTGAACATTTCATTCTAATTCGGTAGCATTTTACCTCCGGTCGGTGAAGACCGTTGGACGACATAAAATATCGTACTTGTGGCAGGTAGATTTAATTAAAAATCTCATTGACAAGATTTCGTGGGTAAACCCGTTCTCTTTACTCGACCGTCCAAAGCTGACTGCGAACGTATAGAGTGAATCATTTGGATAAAATTATCCGCATGATTGAAGCCGTCAATTTTGATTCCTGGAACAAGTTTGATTCATTAAAGAATCGCACCATCGTTGCTTTCTAGTTGTCACGAGCTTGATTCGTATAGAATCTTGCAAGTCACCTACCAAGTGCTATTTAAAATTAACACTAGAAGGATTTCCACTCATCACTGTAAACACTTTAGAGTGTCACTCTGAGTGTTCTGGCAAGATCACTAAGATATTGCGTAGAGGCCTGGAACGTGTTTTTGTTCAGTTAAGAATTGAACCAATGTTGCTTTCTAGTTATCACAAGCTTGATTCATAAAGAATCACACAAGTCACCTACCATGAGCTTTTGAATGTTCGTTCAAGAAGGATTTCCATCTTCACTATAAATACTTTCATATTACTTGGATGTTCATGCAAGATCATGAAGATTTTGCGTAGGACTCTTAAGATCTTTCTTACTTTTCACAATGTGTGAAGAAGCAAGGAAACATGGAAGTGTGTCCTAATGAGATATTTGATGATCTCAAATGGCTCTAGACTCGATCGTGCATTTTGGATTATAGTGATCGGAGGCTGGAGAGGAGTGCCACCATTTCAATACTAATTTATTCGGAGTGAATAAATCAATAGATAATGTGTTGTCTCCGTGTGATTAAAACAAATACCTTTTGAGAGATATCTGAGTTAGCTGGGATGGGTTGTGCATTGCATCATTGGGTCCATGATATCTATATTCAATATCAAGCATCATTAAAATGATCTCAATAGCATATGTGTTGACCCGGTTTCTTCATAAGTTGTAAGGAGGGCTTCTTTCTTTACACCCTTTATCTTTACAATTCTTTTTCATTATTCAACCCCTTCAATGCTTACCAATACGTCATAACTAGCACCTTGTTGTGATTGTTCCAGTGCTAACTTAAGTACTTGGTCGGCATTCAGCTACATTCATAATCTTTCTCCATCTTTCCTAAGACTACTATTTCTAGCTATGGAATGTCCTTGGGTAGATTCCTCCGGTTTTGGAAGAATCATTGGACTTAACCTATCCTACCATCCTTATGACACCACAATCTTCATCGTCGTGAAATAAATGGGTTGTGGGTAAGTATATGTCACCATGAAAATCCATTTTGGTATAACAAATCCATTTTGCTCCCCCTTAACATATGCCACGATATTCGAAAACATTTTGCACATGTCGGAATGAGCTATCACGTAAGTCAAACCATTTGTGATAATTTCCCATATTAAATCACATTTTCTCCCCTATATTAATAATATTAACCCAATCGATGTTTTTAATATCAATTGATTTAATGAAGTTTTAACGAAGGTTTTAGGAAGAAACATGCAAGTCCGTTTAATCTTCATGAGACCAAATTGTAAGATATGATACCGATTTGTAATATAATCACATATTCACCATATAAGAATGAATTGACAAGGTTGGACCTGATTGATGAGAACATCAGATGATAAGATCAAATGGTTCTTGTCGGCAAATTTTGGTCGCCTCGTCACGTCGAAAGTCATCTCTTGACACCACATGTACGATTGGTATTCTTGTCTTGATACCAATTTGTGAACTTGGCACTTTCGGCATCGAAGATTCTGAGTGCTTGACAATCGCTCCCCCTCACTTGTTGACCCGTGTTCTATTGAAAGAGCTGTAGTCGCCGTTTGAGTAGTCGCATCGTCGAGTATGTAGATACCAATTGTAGAGTGCTATGGTTGTAGAGATGATAACTTCATAAAAACAAGATTTCTCTTGTTTTAACAAATAAATGCACTGAAGCGTACATAGATTTGTGTTAAACCAAGTTATAAAGTAAACTTGATCCCTTACAAGGTTTTAAAGTAAACCTTGCCTGAGAAAATTAATTCCTGTTGAGAGCCAAAGCTTTCATAAGAAATACTTGATTTAATATGAAAACCGGGTTGTAGTCAGAAATAACTACAAGCCATGTGGGCATGTTTTATGAAATATTTACAAGTTCTGTACGAACTCTATTTATGGCGCCGTGTCGATATTAATCAACATTTTTAAGGCCGTAAATATTATCGTACCAAAAGACATGCCTTTGAAAAATAAAGTAAAAATATTTTTAAATTTTTATGAAATTTTTCAATTTTTATTGTTTTTATATGGTTTTATATTTTTGTATTTTGCTTTTGTTGATAAAAATATGAACAATATATACAGATGATCACCAAGGATACAAAGAATAGTTTACCACCACTATTCTTTCGCTTCATCTGCCAATTCCTTTAGAGTATCGGGCGAGAAAGTTCTCAAACCTAGCTTATCGGCCAAAAATTCCATTCGAGCGCGATCTAAAGCCTTCGTGAAAATATCTGCCAATTGATACTCAGATCGGACAAAGTAAAGCTCTATTACTCCATTTTCCACTTGCTCCTTGATAAAGTGGTAGCGAATTTCAATATGCTTCGACCGGGAGAATTGAACATTGTTGCAGCATAAGGCAATTGAACTCTTGTTGTCACAGTACATCGGAATTTTGTTGAAACCTAGACCATAGTCGGTTAATTGCGATCTCATCAAAAGAACTTGAGCACAGCAACCGGACATAGCTATGTATTCTGCTTCCGTACTTGGAATGGCAGCGCTTTTCTACCTTTTCGATGCCCAACTGATTAGTCGATCTCCTAGTAGTTGTAAAGTCTACTCGTGCTACGCCTTGTATCTTAACAACCCGCGTGATCCGCATCTGCATATGTCATTAGTGCAATCGAAGAGTCCTTCGAATACTAAAGTCCCCGATTATGGTTCTTTAAGATATCGAAAGATCCGTTTAACAGTAGCTAAGTGTAACTCAGTAGGTCGAGTTTGATACCGATCACACATACATATAGCAAACTGAAGATCAGGTCGACTAGCTGTGATATACAGAAGAGTACCGATCATTCCATGATAAAGTGTCGGATCAACGGTAACTCCATGTGGATCTGCATCAAGCTTAGTTCGTTCCACCATTGGAGTATCCACGGGTCGCAATATTCCATCTTATATTTCTTAAGAGATTCAAGGGCATACTTGGATTGATTGATAAAGATGCCTCTGGGACTCTGAGATATCTGTAGTCCTAAGAAGAATGATACATTGCCCATCATTTACATCTTAAACTTGGAAGACATGAGGGTCCCAAACTCATCGGATAAGGTTTGGGTCGAGGCAGCAAATATAATATCATCAAAATATATTTGTACCATAATCATATCTTTATCTCGTTTCTGAATAAACAGCGTGGGATCCACCTTGCCTTTAACAAAGCCTTCAGTAATGAGGAATTGTGACAATAGATCATACCATGCGCGTGGAGCTTGCTTTAACCCATAGAGAGCCTTCTTAAGCTTGTACACATGATTAGGATATTTAGGATTCACAAAACCATCCAGCTGTTGAACATAGACCTCTTCCTTAATTTCACCATTAAGAACGTCTTCACATCCATCTGAAAGACGATCATATTCATGTGGGCTGCATAAGCGAGGAATAGTCTAATAGCTTCCAAACGGGCAACAGGTGCAAAGGTTCCATAAAGTCGATGCCCAATAATTGCTAGTATCCACGAGCTACTAGTCGAGCTTTGTTCTTCAATATTCCGCCTAACTCGCCGAGTTTCACCTTGTAAACCCATTTCAAAGTGAGTAACTGCACTTGATCTGGGCATGGGACAAGTTCCCATACTTCAAGACATATAAATTCATTAAGTTCTTCTTGCATAGCTTCTATCCAACAGGATTGAGTAAAAGCTTCTTGCCATGTCTTAGGTTTAACTTCAGTGAGAAAAGCATCAAAATGACAAAACATTGCATTTTCTTGTAACTGACTTCATGTGGATACCGGACGATTAGGGTCACCAATAATAGAATCTATAGGATGATCCTTTGTCCGCTTGCTGTCATGTTCATGAATCCGTGGATTGGAGTAAAACGTAGTAGGATCTTCCTCTGAGCTGGACGACCCGACTTGATTATGGTCGGGAATCGGTACACCAAAGAATGGAAGTTCACGCATTTGAGCGAATTCCAAATCGTAATCATCATCATCCTCTTCATCATCAATAGGCATGACATGTGTTGCTTGAGAATTACTCGTTGAAGGTATGTATTGACCAATTGTAGGTGCAGATGTATCTGATTGTGCAACGTTTGCTGGAGCGACAACTTCGGTAACCAGAGCTATTACTTCAGGTTCTGGAGCAACAATACTTGGAGGAGTAAAGAAATCATCAAAGAACGGTTGAAACAACGTATCCCATTCATTCCTAGAAGGTGATGTAAATGATGATGAAGTAGGGTTATTTGGGACAAGACCAGAGCTAATGTTACTGGGTCCCATTTCATGAAGTGCGGGTTCAGAGCTGCTTTGCTCAGAAGCCATTGCCGTCAGCTAATCAAAATCAACATTCATAGGTTCGAGGATCTTACGAGAATTACGATTATAGATTCGGTATGCCTTCTGTTGATGCAAAAGTTGGTTGATCCTTGCTAGACCCGAATTAGGCTTAATTCGGGTTGGCTGGGCTCTGGCTCCTGCACCAAGTGAATCGTCTGGTTGGGATCCTGCACACTAAACAACACACGTTAAGCTTACCGTGGGAAGGTTTCCCACGATTAGACTCCGGCGTGAGAGTAAGTAATCGGTTTAGGGTTATATGTGAGTTTAGAGTATAAGTCGTAATACCTTTGTGGAACCCTTGGGGGTTCCTTTTATAGGCAGTGAAACCCCAGTGGGCTTTCACTGATCCTTCGGCCCCAAAGAAGAGATAAGCACCAGAATTAGAATGATTGTTATCTTCTAATTCTGGTAATGAATATCTCTTCGTATTAGGATTAAGATACACCTAGACAGAATATTATTCTGTCTGATCTTATGTCGGCCGCCTTGGGTCGTGGGCCGCACACATGTGCGGGCACTGTTCACTCAAGCCCATTAGCCTGAATGACATTTATCCACCCATCTGTAATGGGCCGGATACGGGTAGTACCCGTGAGCCAGGCTCATGGCCCGGTTTGGGGACTATACGTCATCATGTCCCCCCAGTCTAGTTGTTACAGCCGTAGGCGTAACCTCTAGACTATCCAGCTGCTCTTCGGTCATATCAAGAAAGGCCTAGGAAATGATACTAGAAAATTTGTTCCAGCCGCACGTGGCAACCGGTCGTATGAATATACTTTAATGAATACTACCTCAGCCGCACGCAATGGTCGAGACAAATTAAATGTAACATTTAATACGGTCTTACGTAAGAGCCGCATAACCCGACAAGAATCCAGTTGCATTAATGATATTCAACAATCCAGTCGCATGTCTGCAAAAAGTGCATGATTACTGATCACCCTCGAGCCACGCGAAACTGTTTAAGAAGTGACCCGTGGGTCCCCTACTGACGTTATAGAAATGTCAGAAATCCTATCCATTGGATAGGAAATGTGACTGACACGTGTCAAAGATCCATGGCACCTCGGAAACCGAGGCCACCCTATATAAGAGTGAGTATGCGTGTATGTTACACACACAACTCACTCATTCTTCCGCCATTGTTAACTTCAAGATTTTCCCTTCAAAACTTTCGCCTTCTTTTCCACGGATATCCGTCACCGCAGGTTAGATTACCACGCCCTTAAAAACCTTTTCATAAATTATGGTCAAGGATAACCCCCTCATCACGGACGTCCTGAATGTGATGTCGGGGGAGAAATACCTCGACTTCCTGTCGAAGTATTACGTGCCCGAAAGCGTACACCCCACCTTTCCGGGTGATGGTGAAGCTATTACGGATGCACCGGCGGGGAAAATAGGCATATACACACGCCTGTTTGACTCAGCCAACTACCGTATTCCGTTGTCTAAGTTCTTAGTAGACCTTCTTTTGTACTATGACTTTCATATCACCCAGCTCCACTGTATAGGGGCGTGTAAAATCAACCAGTTTGAGATTACATGCCATACCTGTAGGGTAACCCCCACCGTGAACCTCTTTAGGGCTTTCTACTTTCCCCAGTTAGTGAACGGGTGGTTGTCGTTCAAGAAACGACCTGGCAATGCCCCAATGACATATAGGAAACCCCTTGACTCCCTGAAGAACTGGTACGACCATTACTTCTTTGTAGATGAAAAAGTATTCCCCACCCCCTTCGTACTTAAAACCAAGGCCCCAAAAGACTATCCGCCCAAACCCAAAGATTATAGTAGCCGGGACCTGAAAATACTAGATACCCATCGCACGGAATTTCATAGAGGGTTGCCGGAGAACTTTCTGTGCTTGGTAGGGATAAGCCGCCGTTACTTTGGGAGGGATGACTTATATCCGTGCTTCTTAACGGAACAGGGCGAGGGTAGGTCATATATATCTTGTAAATTCGATCTGTCGCATATGTTTAAAATGTTACTAACCCATATTCTTCTACAATCATTTGCAGAGATGAACCTTCACGGATTGATTCGTCAAGGCGACCCCATGAAGGTGAGGGAAGGATTCCGGCCGTTAAAGCCGAATGAGCTCCCCTTGCTAGAAGCTTTAGCCGACCGTACGATTCCACTAGAGGAGACAACCGAACCCAGGTCGGACGAAGAAGAGCCTGTTATCGAGAAGTCCCCATTGGACTTTCATAACGAAGATGGCGACGACCCCTTGCTGGAGGGAGGCACCATCAACCAGGAGGAGGAGCGCGAGCCGAATGAAGACACCACGCAAGCTTCCGGATCCACCACACTTACTTCAAAAAAGAGAAAAACAACCAGGCGTGTGGCGAAAAAGACTGGGGAAGATGTCGGAGTTGCGAATGCTCCTCCCAAGAAGTTGCGGAAAGACCATCCTCAGTATCAAGGAGATGGCAACACCATGACTGGTCAAGCCGACCCTACCCCGATCATGGAAGGGCCAGTTCTGCGTGTCGCCCCCGTGAGCGCCGTAGCTCCTACCGGCCCAGACCCTGCTACTGGCACCTCGTAAGTACCCATCCCGACTATGATTTGTATCCTCATATGATATATGTAGACTAAAAATTTTCCATTTTTGTTTTAATGACAGGGTAAATCCGGCGGTCGCAGCTCAAGGAGAAGAGGTGGGGAGAAATCCATCCCCCACGGCTACTAACAATCCCCCTTCACCCACCACCACCCATGCCAAGGAACCGTGCCGCGAGGGGCCAGAGGAGAGCTTGCGTCTAGCCTGGAACCTATCAAGCTTGACACGGCTGGAGGCCGAATCAGAGTGTTCGGAATTCATCGAACACATCACCCCGCCTGCCCTTGCCCAGGATTTAGATGAACTAGACCATGAGGGCTTGATTGAACAGTTTGATGTGTCATCCGCACATCAGGTAACGGTGGGCGCCGCACTGAGACGCCGACTGATCAAGGCCCTCACCAATGTGAGCCGTGCCGACAAAAGGATAGCCCGTCGGGAGGCATTGGTCGTAAAGAACGAGAAGACCATCACATCCTTGCAAGCGGCGTTATTGACTGCTGAGGCAACGGTGAAGGAGCAGGCGCTTCATGCTGAGACAAGGGAGAAGCGTATCGCTGAGTTGGAAGCCCTCGTAGCCGCATCAAACGAGAAGGTAATCTTTCAAACATGTTGTTCATACATTCCTACTCCTTGTGTGTATGTAGCCCAAAGATATATATTCGTGTACTAACTCCAAATTTCATACGCTGGTGTCTGCGGCTGAGGCTGCTACTAAGGCGGTGACCGTGCAATCATTCAGCATTGCTCAGGAGCGCGACGCACTGAAGGAGGAATTGAAACAGGCTCAAAACAACCTTGAAAATCAAGCTGTCGCTGCTGATGAAGAGTTGAGCAAGGTGGTCGTTAGCTGCGCGGAGAGAGTATGCCCCCCCTACTGACCGCGACAGCCGGTCGTAGGTGGATTATCGGGCAAGGACTGCGGCTTGCCGTAAGCGGGGCCCTTAACGCTCCACACCTATTGCAGGCCTTTGCTGGGGTTGTATCTGACGGGATCGACCGTGGTAGGCATGAAGGCATGGTCCAAGCTGCGGAGATGATCACAAAAGGTGAGGATATCACCCAGCATCCGTATCACAATCCCTCCGCAGCGGGCAAGATGACTGCGTCCATGGACGCCTTGGCAAACCTTCAACACCCCCTTCTGGACGAGCTTGAAGCCCTGAAAGACGCTCCCAATAAAACAATAATGTCCCGGCTGAGTGCTGACCCAACCCCTTTGACGCTGGCTACCTATGATTTCGTATCCAAAGCCATGTCAGGTGAGAAGCCGCTTGGTGAAGCTTTAGACACTCTTGCAGTCAAAGTTCAGGACGGGAAAGATGCTCGCGGGGAGGCCCTTCGTGCTTTAATTGAGGAAGGAAAGAAGGATCTAGAAGAATTCCTCCCCCCCATGTAACTTATATGTTTGTAAACATTTGTATTTATATTCGTCCGTGTATGTACACGGCTGAGACATGCATGTAATAACTTGTCTTTTTATTTTAGAAGTCCGTGACAACCACGGCCATTTTGTTGATTGTTAATTTTGAAACTTGTGTATCTCATTGCAATCCAATGCCGCGTGACGTATCACGTCTTACATACAAGTCTAATTTACTAGACATGCGACGTGCGTCTTTACTATGCGGAGCACCGTATGGCTATAGCATATGAAGCTTACCCCAACGTCTTGTGAGTAAGGTGTCTAGTAAGGATACATGATCCGTGCGGCTGGGGTTGCATCCCTCTTACGCGGCAAGTTGAATTAGTAGGTTCACTTAATCCTCTTACCCCACCTGGGGGCGTATAGTACACGTACGGTAATTTGAGAGAATGCATACGAATGAAACATGGCCTATTATAATACAAGTAAAATTCATACGGCTAACAAAGAATCTAACAAAGAAAAGAAAATGATTTGCACGAAACAGGCCGTGGAGCTAGCTAGGCACCACGGCATTTTATTAGAACGTTTACACTTTTGTTTGAATAATGACGACAAGTCCTAGAAAACAAGAAGGGAAATTTAAACAAACATAAGAGAAACAAACAAAACAAATAACCCGCATGGTTCTTTATTAAGACCGCCTATAGCGAAGTACCCATGCGGAAGCCGTAGCTTTCAAAGATAGCACCTTTTGAGATTGGAGATGTTCCATGT
Source organism: Glebionis coronaria (assembly GCA_025667525.1). Classification (NCBI taxonomy): domain Eukaryota; kingdom Viridiplantae; phylum Streptophyta; class Magnoliopsida; order Asterales; family Asteraceae; genus Glebionis; species Glebionis coronaria. Next base: position 749,443 of record JANFOE010000135.1, read on the forward strand.
ACGCTCTAGGTCGCGACCGTCCATATCGCGTAACTTGTACGCGCCTCGTCCCAAGGTTTCAGTGACTTCATACGGTCCTTCCCATTTAGGGCCCAGTTTTCCTGTATTCTCCACTCGACTCGCTTCATTAGCGCGATAGACGTAGTCTCCTGGTCGAAAAAAAACACCCTTGACCTTGGCGTCATAATAAGCCTTCATCTTAGCCTTGGATTCGCAGTTGTTCATCGTTTGTGACAACGTTAACCTCCGCCGTGCGGATGGTAGGCATCCCTATTTCTGCGGGTATAACGGCTTCAGTGCCGTAAGCCAATGCAAATGGAGTATCTCCGTTGGCTGTTTTGATCATGGTTCTATGTGCCCATAGCACGTGTGACAACTCATCGACCCATTTGCCCTGTCGTTCATCCAGCCGCGCCTTGATTCCATTCCCCAAGCTCCTATTTGCTCGTTCGACAAGGCCGTTCGTTTGTGGATGCTTAACAGATGCGAAGCGCCGTTTGATGTTCAATGATGCACACCAGTCTTTGAATGGGTTGTCCGTGAACTGCTTGCCGTTGTCCGATATAATTTCTCCTGGTAGACCGAAACGGCACACGATGTGTTCCCACACAAACTTCTTGACCTGCTTACCCGTGATAGACTTGACTGCCTTGGCTTCTATCCATCGTGTGAAGTAGTCCATTGCAACAATCAAGAATTTAACCCCTCCCGCAGCTACAGGAAATGCTCCTGCAATGTCAATTCCCCACTTGTAAAATGGCCATGGGGACGTGATAGGTGTAAGCTCCTGCTGCGGGTGCCGCGGTACTGGCCTATGCACTTGGCAATCATTGCACCTGCGAATCATGTCGCGCGCGTCTCTGTGCATAGTGGGCCAATAGTATCCTGTTCGTAAGGCTCGGGCTACCACAGATCGTGGGCCTGCATGCATGCCGCACAACCCTTCGTGTATGTCACTGATAACGTAAGCCGCCTGGCGTGGTCCAACACACCGCAGCCACGGCTGCAAGAAAGAGCGTTTGTAAAAGATGCCTTCTCGGAGTTCGAAATGTTGTGACTTCCTTTTAACGCGCCTTGCTGCTTTTTCCTCGTCTGGAAGGGTTTCATTAGTCAAATAGTTGATGATTGGGGTCATCCACGTAGGTCCCTCCTCCTCAACTATAGCGGCCACTTCCTTTTCCGTGATAGATTTCTCCTTGAGTATTTCCACCAAAACCTGCTTAGACAAGTGGGCGAAGCTCGTGGATGCGATCTTACTGAGAGCGTCCGCTTTCTTGTTCTCGCCCCTTGGCACCTGCTTGACGGAAAACTTACTGAAGGTCGCGATTAACGACTTGACTTTTTCCAAATACCTGACCATGTTGTCCTCCTTAGCCACATACCCACCTAGAATATGGTTCGCGACAAGCCGTGAGTCCACGTAGGCCTCAAGGTTGCGGACTCCCATTCTAGCGGCGATTTTTAAACCCGCAATTAATGCTTCATATTCCGCTTCGTTATTGGTGGCCGTGAACTCGAAACGGAGGGCGTACGTGAATTCCATTCCTTCTGGATTTGTGAGGATGAGACCTGCCCCCGACCCATCTGTGCATGAGGATCCGTCCGTGAATAGCACCCAAGGTTTCGCTGGGACCTCCTCTTGCTTAATGATTGGTTCTTCCTCATCCGGCTTCTCTATCAGGAAATCTGCCAAGATCTGGCCTTTAACAGCCGTCCTTGGTCTGTAGGATATATTATGCCCTCCCAATAGGATGCTCCACTTTTCTAGTCTCCCTGCCACGTCTGGTCTAGAGATAACCTGCTTAATTGGCTGATCCGTGATCACAACAATTGGGTGCGCCTGAAAGTACCGGCGCAGCCGCTTTGTAGCAAATACTAGTGCTAGCACCAATTTTTCCATGGAGGAATAATTCAACTCCGCCCCTTGTAGTGTTCTACTTATAAAGTATACCGGAGTTTGTATTGTATCTCTATCCATCATCAGTACCGCGCTTATTGCGCCATGGGTAGCTGAGAGATACATAACGAGTTCCTCCTTTGGCCGGGGAGCTACTAGCATGGGGAGAGATGCGAGATGCTGCTTGAGTTGGCAAAAAGCTTCCTCAGCTTCCTTCGTCCAGCGGAAGTCTCCCTTTCTAATGCACTTCTTGAGTGTCTTAAATAGGGGTAATGACTTCTCTGCGGATTTAGATAGGAATCTATTCAGCCCAGCTAACTTCCCATTCAAGGACTGCACCTCCTTCCGTGTCTGGGGGGACGGTAGTCGTATCACTGCGTCCGTCTTCTCTGGGCAAGGTTTGATGCCGTTTGGGTCAATCAAATACCCTAGGAACATTCCTTCTGTTGCCCCAAACGTACATTTCTTTGGATTTAACTTCATGTTAATCCTTCTCAGCGTGTCGAATGTCTCCTGGACATCCCAGAGAAGTGCCTCCTCCGTGTGGCTTTTTATCACCAAGTCATCAACATATACTTCCAAGTTGCGTCCTATTTGTGATTCGAAAGCTTTGTCCACCAACCGCTGATACGTAGCGCCGGCGTTCTTCAATCCAAACGGCATTTTCGTATAGCAATATACGCCCTGGCTCATGTGGAACGCCGTTTTTTCTGCATCTTCCTCCGCTATCTGGATTTGGTGATACCCTTTATATGCATCCAAGAAGCATTTGAAAGGATATCCACACAAGGACTCCACCTTCCAATCGATTTCTGGTAATGGGTAACAGTCCTGTGGGCAGGCCTTGTTCAGATCCGTGAAATCCACACACATGCGCCAACTTCCGTCATGTTTCTTGACCATGACCGGATTAGATAACCACTCGTGGTAGTATACCTCGCGCATGATGCCTGCGTCCACTAGCTTACGCACTTCCTCCAGTATAACTTGGCTGCGCTCGGGCGCCTGGCCGCGCTTCTTTTGCTTGATGGGTTGGTACCCTTGGCGGATCTGGAGCTTATGCTCTGCTATCGCACGTGGCACACCCGTCATATGTTTTGGCTCCCATGCGAATATGTCCAGGTTTGCACTTAAAAGAGAGCACATGGCCCTTTTACCGCTATCCAAGAGCGCCCCTCCTATGGATACCTCCTGTTCCGGATAGTCAGGGTGAATGGCCACCTTCCAATTGGGTGGTGGTGCCCCATCCTTGGGTGGGACAGGTGGAGTCGGTGTTGTCACGGTGTGACACTCAGATGTTGGTACGACTGTGTTGTAAATAGTAACGATTCCCCCCTCAACGGGGAATTTGATCATTCCGTGTGCCGTAGAGGGTACTGCCCGGATAGCCAAAATGCCTGGTCTGCCTATGATTCCATTATAGGGAGAGTGTGAACGTATCACCATGAAGTTCATCCACGTCGTAGTGGAATGTTCCTCATTCCCAATGGTGACAAGCAAACGCAATTGCCCTATCGGCCAGATGGTGTCTCCACTAAAGCCAGTAAGCGGCGACGTGGCCGGTACTAGTTGGCTTCTTATTTCTGGACATAACTGCACAAAGCAGTGTTCATACAGTACCTCTGCTGACGACCCTCCATCCACATACATGCGACGAACATTGTGTGTTCCAATGCTTATCTCAATAGTGAGAGGCGCATCAATCACATCGCTTGCCGTGATGGGAGGGAATGATATTTCCCTGCCGCGTGAAAATTTTTGGCCAATTTTTTGTCTCGTGCGGCGCTGTCTGGATTGGATCATGTATATGGTAGAAGGCTTGTCCTTTTGGGGATCCTTCTTGTCATACTTCTTGTTGTTGTCTTTTCCATCTTTCCAATCCTTAACTAGGTGCTTGAGTTTGCCTGATTTGATTAGCGACTCAATATGCTTCTTGAGCTGGATACACTCCTCCGTGCCGTGTCCTTTGTCATTATGGAACTCGCAGAAGCGACTTCCTTGTCGACGTTCCGGGGGAGTGGTCATTGGGGGAGGCCTTGGAAAGTTCGCCCCTTCAGTCAACAAGATCTCCCGGTAGGACATCTTTAGGGGGGTGAACTTGTCGTCCGACCGTCCGCCTTTGCTTTGGCTCTTATAGTCTGAACCCTTATTGTTCTGGTTGCCTTGACCGCCCGACTGTCTCCGGACTGGTCATTTGACCGGTATCCATTTCCTCGGGATGGGTAGGCCGCGGAAATAGCTGTTTCTCCCTCTATGAAATTTCTGACGCTTTCCATGAGGTCATCATATCTCTCTGGGCGCTTGTCGTTGAGACGCCTGATCAGTTCTCTGTCTGTTATGGCGTGCATGTAGTCAGAGATTTTCAGGAGCTCTGGCATGGTTCTTGTGCGTGTGCACTCATCATTGAAGCGCTCAGTGAAGGCTTCTGTGGACTCCCCCGGCCGTTGCTTAACGGTTGCCAATGAGACCGGATCCCTATTATACTTCTTCCTCTGAGTATAATTGTTCTCGAACGCAGTGCGTAGTTCCGTGAAACTATCAATGCTCCGTGGGGGGAGCGCCTCGAACCAGTCACGGGCGTTTCCAATCAAGGTCGAATTGAACATTTGGCACCATATAGGCATGGGCCATCGCTCAATTTTGGCCTGAGTGTCGAATATTTTGAGGTGATCCACAGGATCACCGGACCCATCATAAGTCTTGATGCACGCCGGCATGCGACGTTTGGTGTCCTCAGAATAGTTCCGTATGCGGAGGGTGAACGGATCTTCCCTGGGATCCGCCCATGGCCGTGTGAGCCTAGGATCATCCCATGGTTCACACCATGGACGCGAGAGGTCCTCTGCTTCCATATCCCGATAGTAAGGGCCACCATAATACTCCTCATTGTTTGGTGGTGGAGGCGTGCGCCTAGGCCGGCGGCGCTTGGGCGGATGGTCATCTGAGTCCTCCCCAGACGGATCTGGGGACGGCGGTGGTGCCCCGCCTTTTGAATAGGGACCACTTTTCTGAGACGAACCAGGAGCCTTTCTCCCTGTGTTCATTCTATCCCACACACTTGGGCGGCGTGTGGTTCTGGTCAGCTCTCGATCTGGCCGCTCGGGTGAGCCATCCGACCTTTCTCCATCTTGAGACTGCGTTAATTCTTGCATAAGGCGATCTCCTATGCGCTCAAACACATTCCGGGGTTGAGGGTTTTCCTCAAAGGTTCCCTGCTCCTGGGGCCGAGTCCTCCTTTTTCTCCGGTTTTGGGAAGGAGTGGATGGTCCACTGTCGCCAAAGTTGAGTCTGGCTTGGAGGTTCCTCCCTAGACTCAATCTTGATGCGATCCCTGGGACGATCCTTTCAAAATTCTGAGTGAGAACTCGAGTAAGATCCTCCTCACTGAGTGGTAGGGCTTCCACTTCTTCCTCCGTCGAAGGTCTGCGTGGTTCCTTGTTGGGAGGGTCTGGCGCACTCCCTGGATCAGGGTTTTCCAGGGTTGAAGTAGGCGGGGGTGTCACCGAGGTCGTGCTCGTCACCCCCGCAGGTTGAAAACCGCTACGGTTACCCAGCCCGCCTGCGAGGCGGTTAGGTGACTGGTTGGGGATGAGAATCCCTTCCCCTTGGGACTTCCGGTTCCCAGGATTCACATTCCTGGGGTTAGTTGGCGGATGTCCCTTCGTCATTGGAAATTTGAGATGAGGTTTTGTTCTAGCTTAGTGTTACTGGTCCCACGGATGGCGCCAACTTGTTGATGCAAAAGTTGGTTGATCCTTGCTAGACCCGAATTAGGCTTAATTCGGGTTGGCTGGGCTCTGGCTCCTGCACCAAGTGAATCGTCTGGTTGGGATCCTGCACACTAAACAACACGCGTTAAGCTTACCGTGGGAAGGTTTCCCACGATTAGACTACAGCGTGAGAGTAAGTAATCGGTTTAGGGTTATATGTGAGTTTAGAGTATAAGTCGTAATACCTTTGTGGAACCCTTGGGGGTTCCTTTTATAGGCAGTGAAACCCCAGTGGGCTTTCACTGATCCTTCGGCCCCAAAGAAGAGATAAGCACCAGAATTAGAATGATTGTTATCTTCTAATTCTGGTAATGAATATCTCTTCGTATTAGGATTAAGATACACCTAGACAGAATATTATTCTGTCTGATCTTATGTCGGCCGCCTTGGGCCGTGGGCCGCACACATGTGCGGGAACTGTTCACTCAAGCCCATAAGCCTGAATGACATTTATCCACCCATCTGTAATGGGCCGGATACGGGTAGTACCCGTGAGCCGGGCTCATGACCCGGTTTGGGGACTATACGTCATCACCTTCTTTGTGGGTGCATAACCAATGAAAATACCAATATCAGCCTTGGGTTGAAGTTTTCCCAAATTGTCACCATCATTATTTGGATAGCAGAGAGAACAAAATACATAAAGATATGATAAGTCTGGTACTTTTCCATGTAGAAGCTCATAAGGTGTTTTACCATGGCGTTTACGAATTAGTGACCGGTTTTGGGTAAAAACTGTTGTAGATACTACTTCTGCCCATAAAAACGATAGAGCCTTTGCGTAAATTAACATTGTTCGAGCAACTTCCATAAGTGTGCGGTTTCGCCTTTCAACGACACCGTTTTGTTATGGAGTGCGAGCAACGGATGTTTCATGAGATATGCCAACTTCTTCATAATACTCACGCAAGATTTAGAAATTCAGTTCCATTATCTGTATGAATGCGTCGGACAGTAGTGTTAAGACGCACTTGAATCATCTTGAGAAACCCGATGATGAATTTATGTGCCTCATTTTTTGTTGTAAGAAATTTAACCCATGTAAACCGAGAGTAATCATCCACAATGACGAGGATGTACCTTTTACCACTAAGACTTTCGACACGCATTGGCCCACAAAGATCCATATGCAATAGATCAAGTTTCTCTTGGTTGGTGTCTTCAGTCTTGGGTTTGTATGATTTCTTAGTGATTTTCCCCATTGTACACGCGGAACACAAATGATCCTTGTGAAATGTAAGTTTAGGAAGACCACGAACAAGTTCGTTTTTCACCAAATGATTGATAGCGTCAAAATTAAGATGAGATAACCGTCGATGCCATAAACATGACTTAGTCTTCGATGCTTTGGAGAGAAGACATACGGGAGAAGCGGCCATCATATCTTGTAGAGACAAAGTATACAAATTATTCCCTCGAGTACCTTTCAATAAATCAACCCCTTCCAAATTATGAATGAAGCAGGTATGCTCTTGAAAAGCAACTTCTAGGTTTGCATCACAAAATTTTCCCACAGAGAATAAGTTGTGACCGAGACCTTCGACATAATATACTCGTGAAATTGTAACATTCCCAATATGATATTCACTGTAACCCATTATCTTTGCAATATGATCATTTCAAAATCGAACCGTACCAAGAAACATGCTGACGAAATTTCTGAGCTGAGAGCGATCTCCGGTCATATGCTTGGAGCAACCAGAGTCCAAATACCAGAGAACAATTTAGACCACCTGTTTTCAGTAACAACAGTAGACAATGCATTGGAAACTATTGGTTCCGCAGTGTTAGCAGATACAGATATGAGATTATCAGAATTGCTAACATTTGTGTTTGCCTTAGATTTCCTTCGTTTTCTACTGTGAGTTTTAGCACTAACAGGTTTTACAGTTCCAAGTTTATGAGGTTTTGGAGTATTCGCGGGCACTACAGTGGGAGTAGACCTATTTAAAAGGCACTTTGTTCCTACAATAGTGTCGGTGTTCCTAGTAAAAGGACACGCTTGTGTTTTGGTAGCCTTGGTACTCCTAGTTAAAGGGCACGCTTTCTTTGCTTTAGTGGAAGTGATCCTAGTTAAAGGGCACGTATTTCCTGCTATAGTGAAAGTTCTACCAGTGGGGCGCCACAACCAACCAACTTGGGTTAACACTTTCCCAGTCGGTTTCCATTCTAATCCATTTTTCCGGGCATACATCTCATTCACATGGTCAATAAGGCAAGAATCATGATGACTAGAAAACATACATTCATTGCAATTCCAACATTTCAAATTAGAATTCACAGTAGGCTTAGAACGCTGCACAACCGCAAAGTCTTTAGGTTTAGCTACATGATTGTTTTTATTCAAACAGAAATAACATTCCTAGGGTGGGCTTCTACTTTCTTATTCACTTGATTACTAGATTGGGGCAAGATCCTATCATTCTTCTTGTTTCTTTTAAGCTTAGATCTTTGAGTCTTAGTAGTGGTGCTTACTCCTGTAGAAGGCAACACGAGAATATTAGAAGCTGGTTTTGAGTGTGCCTTATCTTTAGTGACCAATGTTTGAGATAGTTTAGTCTTAGGGCCCTTGTTAAATGGTGTGACGGCAAAGAGGTTCCTTTTGATTGCACTAGAGGACGGTGCTAAGATAGTGGCTGCGTTATCCACAACATTCTTACCTTTTAGGGTACGAAGTGTAATAACTAGATTTTACTTAGTTATAAAAGAGTTTATCGTCCGATCTTTTCGAATTGATTACCAATTGAAAGTGTGACTCAATCGTTCTTGGTGGAAAATAATATGGGTGTTTGATTATCTATTTTAAACTAGAAGCAAATATGAAAATGTCGTTGAGTAAAATAAAGCTTTAAAAATTAAACTAAAAATTACTAGAAAAACACTTGGTAAAAATAGAGATTTAGGGAAGCGTGCAATTTTTGGAAATTAAAACGTAATGAATTTAAAACTTAAATTTGCAAAAACAAGAAATTAAACCCGTCGGAATGCCTAGTCAGAATCCCGTCAGAATATCCAAGAAACCCTACAATCGGAATGTATGGTCGGAATGTAAACGGAATATGGGAAAATGAATGCAGTCGGAATATTGGAAAACAAAGATAATCGGAATATCAAATAATACCCTCGTCGGAATCCAAATAGGAATCCTCGTCGGAATGATTGAAACTAGGTCATATCGGAATAATGGTGCTATCGGAATAAGGCAAAATAGATCCAATCGGAATGTATCTAAAACCCTTTTCCGATTCCTAAGATCGGAATAATAGTGCACAGATCGGAATATAAGGACTTAATCGGAATACCCAATCGGAAAAGGGTTTAACCTTTTCCGATGACTTGCAATTCAAGAAAATCAAGATCAAATAAGCAAAGTTTTAATAAGGACTATCCAAAACTTTACTAATTATAAGATGAAAGGTGTAATAAGCACGAATAAGAACTTATCAAAACTTTAAATAAGCAACTTTTCAAAATCAAACTTTAAAAAGACAAACTTTTTAGAAAACTTTAAAAGATAAATAAGCTAAGTACCAAATATGCCAATAAGCATAATAAGCTCAAAGCTCAATTTGCACAAAAACTTAGATATGATCAAAAAGATAAAACTTTTAATCACATAAACATCAAGATGAAACAATATGAAAAATGATAACGAATCAAAAGTAAATAAAATCAAGAAAGGTAGAAGAAGATTAAAGATAAAAAGCTTAACTTGAACTTGTAGATTAAAGATTCAAAGATACAAGATTGAATTAAAGCTTAAACATGAAAGGAAGGACAAGATGAAATTCTAGTGAGAGAAAGTTAAACACTTTCTCTCTCTAAAAATAAAACTAAACAAAGAAAAATAAACTAGCTAACACCCTCATAATGTGTCATTAGGAGGGTATTTATAGGAGGTGGGAAGGTGCAGGTGTTGCTTCCTTCTTTCTTTCCTCTCGACTCGATTTAAATGCTTTGTCTTTCTCGACGTTGTCTCGGGATTTGTCGATACGAATTGAACTTGTCTTATAATTTTCTTCTTCTATTTGACTTGAGTTCTTCGACTTCATTAAACTTCTGTCTTTAGACTTTTTCTTCGATTAATCTTCAGAATAGGCCTTGGACTTCCGTTCTTTATGCACTCTTGATCTTTTGACTCCGTCTTTTCTCGTTTTCTTCGATAAAAGCCCGTGATAGCCCATGTTTTCTTCCTTTTTCACTTTTTTATCCTGAAACACAATAAAAACACAAACCACGCGTAATTCCGACTTTTACGACATAAAATACACGTTTTGGTCTTGTTTTTATTGGAAATAAGTTGTAAAAGGATAAGTGTTTTCCCATTTATTAAATCCCCTACACTTGACCATTGAAATGCCCTCATGCCATGCATTATTTTCAAAGCACAAATTATATTTCTCATCATAGATAACCCACCTTGGCCTTTATTAAATACTAAACTTTAAGGAAACTAAAAAGATAGAAATATGTACAAAATAAGTAAAGAAATCAAAGAATTACATTGGGGTTTTGACTGTCATGAATCTTTATCATCCTCGATTTTGACGTTCCCCATACCAAGCTTAAAAACGAGATCATTGTTATTATAAGTTAGCAAACTAACACGAACTCATGTGGCCTAATTATTTACTTAGACTCCCTTATTCCTAGGTGTATCTCTTATATTTTAATATTGTCTTGAATGATCAGGAGGATGCATTGTTAGACTTATTTCGATAGTTTATTTAGGCTGAAAATAAAGAAGGACGATTTAATCAATAGTTAGCTAAAGGACAAAATCTTTTAAAACTGCTTCTCGGGACCTCTTAAAGTTCATATCTTGGCATAACTCGCTTCACGATTTGAGACCTTTCACGGACCGATATTTGGCAGCGACTTCATACTTAAAATCTTTTGAGACGTTCTTGAAATAATGGTCTTCTCTTCATAACAAGAATTTCTTCACTTGAAGTTTTTGAGAGATTCTTCATATTTGGACCACGACTTCATTTTTCTCCAATCTTTATTTTGGACTTTGATATACAACTATCCACCTCCTTTTAGGACTTGGATCTATTTATCCTCATACCTTGTTAGGGCCTTTTTGGATAGACTTCGCCATGATCTTTTGGGGAGTATTTGCTTTTTCTCGTGTGTCTCGATCCTTCATATTGATTTTCGATAAATGATTCTTCACATCACTTATGGATCTTTAGCAACAAAATGTAGCCCTCATGCCTTGTTAGGGCCTTTTCGGACTCGCCAATTTTCGCATCCCGCTTCAATAAGTTATCCCTTAGCTATAAACTCTAATTAATACCGAGCAACTTTTAAACGATCTTGGGCTAGAAGCTAAGTAACTTTTCAAATCGTACAACCTTATTTATTGCAAATATATTTATTAACAAGCGATGGGAGAATAAGCTTATAATCAACTTACATAAATTCACGAAAGAATACCAAACTTATAATTGACTCTATCATCTCTCGTTCTCCAAAATTTAAAATCTCAAGGAATGAGACTCGTGGATGCTTAGCCAATTAAATCAAAGTTTTAGGTTTTCGAGTCATCTATAGGATCTTGCAAACTCTTAGACTTTTTAAAGTTTAGAAATCGCATTTTAAAGTTCCCTTGATAAACGACTCTCTAGGATCAATTATAGGAACTTGCGAAAAGTTCTTGTTCTTAACCCGTGAGAGTTAAGACTTTCGCGTTTTAAAGTTCCCTATATAAAAGCCTAGCAAAACTTGACTTAAACACGTTAAGGATACTAGCTAGAGTAAACATAGATAAGTAAACTCGAGTTGAGTCAAAATATTCACAACATTGAAAATTTAAAACCACTTTATTGAAAATTTATTCTAACACAGAAAGTAAATAATGATAACAAAGGAAAATACTATTATACTACTAGGCTAAAATAGATTAAAAATTTTGAAAAATGTCGAAAAATCAAATTTTCTGGTTAAAATGAGGGAAAATTCATGGAAAAGACCACTTACTTCGATAAAAGTCCCCCTACACTTGATAAAAACATTGTCCTCAATGTTTAAGCATGTCGGAGTAAACTCCCCTACACTTAGGATATTGTGCACTTTGTTTAAATCTTGCTATGGAAAGGACAACTATAGTGATTTCAATGTGAATATATAACATATGAAATATTGAATCACGATAGTTTAGGATAGAACCAGGAAGACGGGTACACGGGATCACGGTTCGTCAAATGTCATCAAGAGTGGATCTTTGGAGCTTTAATCCATGCACATCATAAGAAACAAGACAACAAACACATACGGGGCTCCCCCTACACTTATTATGAAAACGGTAAAGGATAAATCAACGGGTTACCTCCCGAGAAACGCTTGTTTTTGTTAACCGAGTCACGAGCCTGACTCGACCCAGAACTAATTCAAGTGAAACATGGTGAGGGATGGAATCATCTCATGAGAGATGTCCTCACCAAAGTACAACTTCACACGCTGGCCATTCACTTTAAAATTAGGCCCATTTGGCTGAGAATGCTCAATGGTGCCGTAAGGGAAAACTTTGGCGACGGTGAATAGACCAGACCAACGGCTCTTCAGCTTGCCCGAGAAAATCTTCGACCGAGAGTTAAAGAGTAAAACTTGATCACCAATGTGGAACTCTCGGTTCTTAATCCTTGCATCATGAATGATCTTAGTCTTCTCCTTGTAGATCAATGAGTTCTCATAAGCTTCATTCCTCAGTTCGTTGAGCTCGTTGAGTTGAATCTTCCGAAGATCACCGTCTTTGTTGATGTTAAAATTGGCCCACTTCAAGGCCCAGTATGCCTTATGTTCCAGCTCAATGGGGAGGTGGCATGCTTTCCCGTACACAAGACGATAAGGTGTACAACCAATCGGGGTCTTATAAGCGGTACGGAAAGCCCACGAAGCATCGTCTAACTAATCGGCCTACGAGGCACAATGCTCTCCCACAGTTCGCTCTAAAATTCTCTTCAGTCCATGGTTAGATATCTCGGCTTGACCATTTGTTTGGGGAAGATAAGCGGTGGAAAGACGGTGATTGACACCGTACTTAGCCATGACTCGAGCAAATTGATCATTGCAAAAATGAGTCCCGCGGTCACTGATGATAGCACGAGGAACATCGAATCGAGCAAAAAGCTGCTTCAAAAAGTTCACAACCACCCTCGCATCGTTCGTAAGGAGAGCCTTAGCTTCAACCCATTTAGAAACGTAGTCAATGGCTACGAGGATGTACTTGTTCCCTTTAGATGATGGAAATGGACTCATAAAATCGATGCCCCATACATCAAAGATTTCACATTCTTGTATGAAATTTTGAGGCATCTCATCTTTATGTGTGATCTTGCCTTGTCTTTGGCAAGCATCACAATGCTTAACCATTTCGTGAACGTCACGATAAATGGTGGGCCAATAAAATCCAGAGTCAAACACTTTCTTCGCGGTGTAGTTGGGACCAAAGTGACCACCGGTGGGTCCTTTATGGCAAGCTTCGAGAATGTCTAAAGCTGCGGGTCCATCAACACACCGACGAATAATCAGATCAGCACATTGTTGGGACGTTAACCCTTCCTTGAGAATTCCACCCTCCAAGTAGTTTGCAATGTCCGCAAACCACGGGGTGTCATCGAGATTGGAATTGATAGAAATTAAGGCCTCAAGGTGAAAAGAGTCATTGATCTCTTGATTCGGATGATCCCCTTGATAAGGATCCTCAAGTCTACTTAGATGATCCGCGGATAGGTTTTCGGCTCCCTTTTTGTCACGAATTTCAATTTTAATTTCTTAAAGGAGTAAAACCCAACGAAAAAGTCTTGGTTTGGAATCTTGATTAGTTAACAAGTACTTCAACGCGGAATGGTCGGTATAGACGATTTTGGTGGAAAGGACAAGATAGGGGTGAAATTTTTCAAAAGCATACACTACAGCTAAAAGCTCTTTTTCGGTAGTGGTATAATGCAATTGAGCCCCCGTCATTGTTTTGCTAGCATAATGGATTGGTTGGAAGTGTTTGTTCACTCTTTGGCCCAAAATCGCTCCAATGGCAAAGTCGCTAGCATCACACATAAATTCAAAAGGTAGCTCCCAATTAGGGGTAACCAAGACCGGTGCCTTAGTTAGCTTATCCTTAAGAAGATTGAAAGATTAGAGACACTCTTTAGAAAATATAAAAGGAATATCTTTTTCCAAGAGGTGGGTCATCGGGCGAGCGATTTTAGAAAAATCTTGAATGAAACGACGATAGAAGCCCGCATGACCAAGGAAACTTCTCACACCCTTCACGGTTGAAGGTGGAGGTAATTTAGAAATAACATCAACTTTAGAACGGTCGACTTCAAGACCGGATTTGAAGATTTTATGTCCAAGAACAATGCATTCTTTTACCATGAAATGGCATTTTTCCCAATTTAGAACAAGGCGAGTGTCTTCACACCACTTAAGCATACGTTCTAAATTGGCAAGGCAAGTAGAGAAAGAATCACCATAGACCGAGAAATCATCCATGAAGACTTCCATAGGTTCTTCAACCATGTCATGGAAGATAGCCATCATACATCTTTGCAAAGTCCCAGGAGCATTGCATAAGCCAAAAGGCATTCTTTTGTAAGAAAATGTTCCATAAGGAAAAGTGAATGTGGTTTTCTTTTGTTCTTTAGGATCGATGTGAATTTGAAATTACCCGGAGAAACCGTCTAAAAAGCAGGAATAGTCATTACCCGCTAGACGTTCAAGCATTTGGTCCATAAAAGGAAGGGGAAAATGGTCCTTTTTTGTAGCATCATTGAGTTTGCGATAGTCTATACAAACTCTCCACCCTGTAACGAGACGAGTAGGAATCAACTCGTTGTTTTCATTGGGCACAACGGTGATTCCGCCTTTCTTAGGCACACAATGCACCAGACTAACCCATGGTGAATCCGAGATAGGGTAGATCATTCCCGCATCAAGAAGTTTGATAACCTCTTTTTTGATAACGTCATGGATCTTGGGATTCACCCTTCTTTGGTTTTGAATAGTGGGTTTTTAAGTCGTCCTCCATGAGAATTTTATGTGTGCAAAAGTGAGGATCAATTCCACGAATATCAGAGATTTTCCAAGCAATCGCTTTCTTATGATTCTTCAGCACGGCGATTAGTCGAGATTTTTCGTCTTCTTTCAAATCCTTAGCAATGATGACGGGTGACTTCTTATTTTCTTCAAGAAACACGTATTCGAGATGAGACGGAAGATCCTTAAGCTCTAAATCCGGAGGATTTTCGATGGAAGGCGTAGTCAAATTCGGTTCATCGATAGAGATATCCTTAGGAGATGGTGGAGAAATATGGTCCTCATTGAGAAGTTTCTTAATGGTACGAATGTCTTCATTCCAATTGGAGGGAGAATCGTCATATTGTAAGTCCACATCCCCCAAAGTTGCTTCAAATTCTTTCAAAAGGATATCACTTTCTCCAAATGGAGTTAGTGATGGAGCAATAGAGGCAACGGTCTCAACAATGGGAAGAGAAGAAGAACCACTTTTACAAGCGTCTTTGAAATGTTCTTCACAAGCCTCATCAAGAACGTCAATGAAATTAACGCTCTCGTTTTCAGAAGGCTGCTTAGAAAGTTTATCCATGTTGAAGACGATTTTATTGTCACCAACTGTCATGATTAATTCGCCCGCTGCTACATCAATGAGAGTGCGACCGGTCCTCAAGAATGGACGTCCAATGATTAATGTAACACGGGGATCCATCTCGTAGTCAACGACAACAAAATCCGCCAGAAAGGTGAATTTGTCGACACCGACGAAGACTTATTCGGCTATCCCCACCGGATAAGCAACCGTACGGTTGGCTAATTCCAAAGTCATTCTTGTGGGGACTAGCTCGGGGAGAGATAATTGTTTCCAAACACTTAATGTATTAAGTTTATACTAGCACCTAGATCGGCTAGGGCCATACAATTCTCTACCCCGGGGAATTTGCAAGGAATGAGAAAACGACCCGGATCACCAAGTTTGGTGGGTAATTTCCTTAAGAGCACTTCGAAGCAATTCTCGTTAAGTTGGGTCTGAGCGATATCAAGAAGTTTCTCCTTATCACAGAGAAGATCTTTAAACATTTTAGCATATTATTTCTTGTGAACGAGAGCCTCGGCGAAGGAGATATTGAAATTCGGTTGTTTAAACATTTTAAGAAAGTTAGAAACCTGAATATCATCCTTGTTCTTCAATTTCTCTTTCCTCAACCTTGATGGATACGGTATATTAGGTTGAGATGAAGGCTTTGGAATGGAATTCTCACTCACATCCTTGGGTGGTAGAGGGGTGGAAGTAGAAGGTGGAGAAATTGGAGAAATATAAGGTGGAGGGATTGGAGAAGTAGAAGGTGGAGGGATTGGAGAAGGGGACTCGTTTTCCTTTGTCACAATCACCGGTGTAGGTGTAGGAAGCTCGGGTTCCTTTATACCTTTTCCACTTCGTGTGGTGATTGCTTTCATCTCCCCTCTTGGATTAGCAACGGTGTTACTCAGAAAAGAACCCGAACCAGATGCTTGATTACTTTGGAAGAAACTATCCATCATATCCCTTAAGTCATTCGTTTGACTACTCAAAGAGTTTCGCATATCGGCTCAAAGATCATTTCCTTGTTTCACCATATCTCCTTTCAAGTTGGCCATTTGCCGCTGAAGATTCTACACTATCGCATCATTAGTCCTCACG
The DNA here is from genome assembly GCA_025667525.1 of Glebionis coronaria. Lineage (NCBI taxonomy): Eukaryota > Viridiplantae > Streptophyta > Magnoliopsida > Asterales > Asteraceae > Glebionis > Glebionis coronaria. The sequence continues at coordinate 765,809 of JANFOE010000135.1, forward strand.
TAAGTTTCAACCTCGTGATTAAATGCGGTGGGTTGGTTGGGAGGAAGAGCATGGTAGGCAGGTGGTTGATAAGAGGGTTGTTGGTAAACTTCGTTGTTTCCTTGAGGTGGATATGGGTTTCTTTGGGTTGTATATTGATTTGGAGCTCGAGGTTGGTTTTGATTGTTGCGATTGAGGTTGTTTGGGTTTTGAGGGGGAAAACCGGGTGGTGAAAGGAAGTTGTTTGAACGATAACTAAGAAAATTGCGGTCACCTTGAGGACGTGCTTGATAGCCTCCCGTAGAAAAGTTACCGTTGGCGGCATACACATTTTTTGGATTGTCATGATTCGAAGGATAATCGATGTATGAATAACATCCCCCGCATATTTCACATGATTGACTCAAAGCATTAGCTTGGGCATTGATTTGTTTGGCATTGTTGGCAGTTTGTACAGCAAGCGATTCCACAAGCGAAGTAAGCTTATCAATTCTCTTGTCGGCGTCACTAGTACTAGCACTAGCCACATTAGTTCGAACACTCTTGGTTTTCATTCTAGACTTATTCTCAATTATATCCCATGCGGCATTAGAAGACTTAACCAAAATATTACCCCCCCCCCCCCCCCCCCCCCCGAGGCACCATTTAGTGAATCTTGGTCATTCATGCTTAAACCATTGGCAAAAGTATTAGTTTGATGTACTTTTGTGAAACCATGTTGTGGATACTTTCTTAAAAGTTCCTTAAAACGGTCCCAAGATTCACTAAATGTCTCACCGTACCTTTGTTCAAAGGTAATGATTTCATTCCGCAAAGCGGTAGTACGTGAGGGTGGGAAAAAGTAGTTAATGAACTTGGTCTCTAAATCCGTCCACGTAAGAATACTTTGTGGCGGTTCTTTATCAAGCCAATTCCGGGCTTGTCCCTCTAAGCAGAAAGGAAAAAGTTGCAAGCGAATCACTTCTTGTGAAACCCCATTATACTCAACCGTATTGGTGAGTTGAAGAAACCTTTTTATATGGTCATGAGGATCATCAAGCGAACGCCCCAAGAAAGGTTGAGCAGAGACCATTTGAATAAAGCCAGATTTGAGCTCAAAATTGTTGGCTCCAATCTCGGGTATGACAATAGCATCGGTGTTGCCCTCTACGTGCGATTGCAAAAGCTCGATCATTGGTTGATTGTCCATGGTGACAATAGGTGGAGTAATGACTTCGGCTTGAGCTGCTTTCTTCTTACGAGCACGGGTACGCATACACACCTGCAAAAGAAAAAGGAAAATAGACAAGAAATATTTTTGGCTTTTTTATGTTTTTCTATTTTTTTGAATTTTTGAAAATTTTTAATTTTTTAGGATTTTTGAAAAATTTTGGCAAGAAAAATAACGTTTAAAAGTGAACGGATCCCAAAATCCAACGCGTCTCTCACTAAAAACCGTTAATCTTAACGAAAAGAGCCGGCAGCGGCTCTATTTAATACAAGGGTTTGCCTCGTATGAAAGTTCGTTAAACCGATCTTTTCGAATTGATTACCAATTGAAAGTGTGACTCAATCGTTCTTGGTGGAAAATAATATGGGTGTTTGATTATCTATTTTAAACTAAAAGCCAATATGAAAATGTCGTTGAGTAAAATAAAGCTTTAAAAATTAAACTAAAAATTACTAGAAAAACGTAATGAATTTAAAACTTAAACTTTGCAAAAATAAGAAATTAAACCCGTCGGAATGCCTGGTCGGAATCCCGTCGAAATATCCAAGAAACCCGACAATCGGAATGTATGGTCGGAATGTAATCGGAATATGGGAAAATGAATGCAGTCGGAATATTGGAAAACAAAGCTAATCGGAATATCAAATAATACCCTCGTCGGAATCCAAATAGGAATCCTCGTTGGAATGATTGAAACTAGGTCCTATCGGAATAATGGTGCTATCGGAATAAGGCAAAACTGATCCAATCGGAATGTATCTAAAACCTTTTTCCTATCCTAAGATCGGAATAATAGTGCACAAATCGGAATGTAAGGACTTAATCGGAATACCCAATCGGAAAAGGGTTAAACCTTTTCCGATGACTTGCAATTCGAGAAAATCAAGATCAAATGAGCAAAGTTTTAATAAGGACTATCCAAAACTTTACTAATTAAAAGATGAAAGGTGTAATAAGCACGAATAAGAACTTATCAAAACTTTAAATAAGCAACTTTTCAAAATCAAACTTTAAAAAGACAAACTTTTTAGAAAACTTTAAAAGATAAATAAGTTAAGTACCAAATAAGCCAATAAGCATAATAAGCTCAAAGCTCAATTTGCACAAAAACTTAGATATGATTAAATAGATAAACTTTTTAATCACATAAACATCAAGATGAAACAATATGAAAAATGATAACGAATCAAAAGTAAATAAAATCAAGAAAGGTAGAAGAAGATTAAAGATAAAAAGCTTAACTTTAACTTGTAGATTAAAGATTCAAAGATACAAGATTGAATTAAAGCTTAAACATGAAAGGAAGGAAAAGATGAAATTCTAGTGAGAGAAAGTTAAACACTTTCTCTCTCTAAAAATAAAACTAAACAAAGAAAAATAAACTAGCTAACACCCTCCTAATGTGTCATTAGGAGATTATTTATAGGAGGTGGGAAAGTGCATGTGTTGCTTCCTTCTTTCTTTCTTCTCGACTCGATTTAAATGCTTTGTCTTTCTCGACATCGTCTCGGGATTTGTCGATACGAATTGAACATGTCTTATAATTTTCTTCTTCTATTAGACTTGAGTTCTTCGACTTCATTAAACTTCTGTCTTTAGACTTTTTCTTCGATAAGTCTTCATAATAGGCCTTGGACTTCCGTTCTTTTTGCACTCTTGATCTTTTGACTCCGTCTTTTCTCGTATTCTTCGATAAAAGCCCGTGATAGCCCATGTTTTCTTCCTTTTTCACATTTTTATCCTGAAACATAATAAAAACACAAACCACGCATAATTCCGACTTTTACGACATAAAATATACGTTTTTTATCACAATATTGTTCCCTCAAATCAGATATCGACTTTCGATTCAATTGTTCAATCAATGATTGATTCTGTGCAGTGGTATTAGCACGTACGGGTTTTACTGAATCGAAGTGTCGTGTATTTTTCTGTTTTAAGTTATCAACTTTGGACAAAATCTTGGAAACTCGATTATCTAGATCAAGTTTAAAATTCTCAGCGGCCTCAAGTACGTTCACACAGTTAATATCCTTAGATTTCTCTATGTCTATCGACAATGATTTAGCAACCTTGTCACTTGGCTGACGCTATTTTGATTGTAAATCCAATCGAAAATTCTTTTGAAAATTTGCCTCATCTATATTAACACCTTCGAATAAAGTTTCAAAGATCTCTTGAATAAATTGTTGCTTGCAATCAAGCGAAATACAATGTTTTGGCTCTCATCAAAAAATTTTGAAAGCAAAGTATAAGATTGAAGCATTAAAAATTCAGCGTCTGATTTGTGACAAGTACTATCTACCACATTATCCACAGATTCAACATTATGAACAATAGAATCATTATCAACACTTTTATTCACACAGACAGAAACAATATCATGAGACATCATTTGCTTCAAAAGCTGATCATTTTGACGTGAAATTCGTTCAATTTCAAACAAACTGTTTTCATATGCATCATCCATTTCATTGAAAACACGTCTAACTTCTTCTATTTCCAAAAGCAATACTGGATCAACATTGCGAAGACAAGCTGTAATATTGTTTACAAATGGAATAATTTCGTCTCGAAATGCAGCTCTAGTGTGCTCAGAATTCCATTCACCTTCCGTTATGGCCGAAGCCGTCGTACGTTCCACAATGACCTTGTCAAAATCGGCTAAGTGTTGGTGCACCGCATTTAAGCTAACGGATGCCTTACTTACCGATGAAATTAACTTAGTTAAATCCTTTTTGACAAGTGTAGGAGACGTACTAGGAGGGTTTTCCGTTGACAAACTTTGAGGCACAAAAACGGTTAATTGAGCTAATTCCTTTTGTAAACGAATACAAGCTTTTTTAGAAAATTGATCTTTATTATACTGATCATAATCAATCTTATGGAATTTTGAAAGCATTTTAGAATGAGTTTCTTCCGTAAGTGACTGTGTCTCCTCAGTACTACGAACATAAGGTGATTCTTTAGATTTGCCAATAAGGGTCACATCATAAAGACAAGGAATATATTCCTGAGCTTGTTTTGCATAACCAGGATTAGGTGGTAAATCTTAAAGACGGGTAAGTTCGAGTTCTTTAAATGATTTAGTTAAAAGATGAACCTTTTATGTGGAAGCGTATTGTTTTAAAAGTTGTTGTTCCTAAAATTTAAGAAGTTTGGTAGCATTAATTTCTGATTCAAACTTTTTAGACTCGAGTGTTTCAAAATCCTTTTTAAGTTTCTGAAAATCATTTACAACCGAATCTTTTGCTTTTAATTCATTGGAAAGATTAGCTTTTGATGATTCTATTTCATTTAAGTGTTCAATCTTTTCAAAATGAAATTGGTCAAATTCAGAATAAGTTATTTTTTCAGCTTGAGGGACCATTTCAAAAGTTTTGACCTTTTCCTTATACAACGTAAGCTCACCGTTAGGTTGGCATTCATATCTACGGTTTCTCGGATAGCCACATTCATGTTATCAATAATATGTTTAGGCACCATTACCAAATCACGTTGATCATAAGATTCCATACCTGTCGTTGCATTTGGTTGAGGTTCACTCAAATGTGTTTGATTGGATACCGCATCATTTGAGTTACTAGTTCCCGAATGCTGTTCGAGGTTGTCATTTTCATGCTCAACATGGTGTGGAATATCAAAAACATTATTAGATGTGGTTGGTACCTCACTGACGACATCAGAACCGTAGTGAGAGAGATTAGCAACGAGTGCAGCTTGGGCTGAGTGAATGTCATCACAATCCGAATCATATGCATCAAGATCATCAGCTTGATATGATGCATTAGATGTGGAGACGACTGCAATGCCTTCATTGTCTGCTTCCCCTGAGTCTACAAGAAATGCTAATTCCTCTAAATCCAAAATCTTCCCCTTAGACTGAGCATCGACCAAATACATCTTCACGAAACCATGTTGCATCCCTTCTTCTTTTTGGCTGAGTGCATTCCCTAGCCATATGACCTTGTCCTCGTCAATTGTAGCAAGTCACAACCTTTTGAGGACCAATAGGAATTCCATTTCCACTAGCTTGAGAATTCACAGCTTGATTGTCACGGTCCTTGTAGGGGGTCCATATGAATTTTCCCTTCCCTGAATGGTTTGTACCGTCACTTGACCATCTTGAATGGTGGCTTGTTGTAGGAGATTTGAAGAAGTGTGAAGCTGATTGTTAGTTGGTGGAAATCCTCTAGTTGCAACAAGTTTTGACAAGTAGGCAGCGAGATGGTTTAAGACATCAATAGGTGTATCATTTGGAGTAAAGACTGGTGCTTGGATTGGTGGAAGTTCATTGGAGTAGAAGGCTTTTGCTGGTTGTGCGTCAATTAGAAAATATCCTTGCGGAGGAGTATAGCCCGTTGGAGAAGTTATAGCTTGTGAGGGTGATACCTGATGTGATGGTTGTTGTGGAAAAGATTGTTGATGAACACTTTGTTGAAATGCTTGTTGTGGCATCATTAGTGGTTGATAAGGTGGTTGATGTGGTTGCTTATAGGTGTGTGGTGGTGGCTGCGACAACTATGATGGTTGTTGATAAGTATAAGACATGTTTTGTTGAGAAGCATACATGGCAAGTGGATCATGAACTTGAGGTATAGACAACCGAGCCTAGATCACATGGCATTTGTGTTGTTGAAGAAAAGCTTGAAGTTGATCCACATTGGTTTGATGTGAATCCTTAGCCAATTTAACAGCTGTCACGTATTTTTTCCATTCTAAAGGAAGAGTGTTCAAATACTTGGTGTTCAATTGAAACATAGGAATTGGCATGCCATAGATATTGAGCTCATTCAACAATAGGTTAAATCTTAAATAGTAATCATTGAGAGTCTCCCCTAGGACATAGGCAAACTTATCAAAAGTATCATAAAGCTTACACTCTCGTTCTTGTTTAGTTAACGAGGTGCCTTGCATTAGAACACGAATTCTATCCCATAACTCTTTGGCAACTTTATGTTTGCTGACGAGTTTGTAGACATCTGGATGAAGGGCTTGGAGAATGATGTTTGTTGCTAGTTTATCACACTTGTCTTGAATTTTAGCATCTCCAGTTAGTTCACCCGTTATGCGAGGACGAGTAACAGCACCTTCCGTCACAATACCATATACCAATGGTCCATTGAGCACCGATGCCCAAATAAGACGTCCATTCTCCTTGTTCAACATATAAAGTTCCATGCGGGAAGCCCAATCTTCGTACATAGTTTTCACCAACATTGGTGGACGATTATCCATACCTGAGAGGATGGACTTATCCGTAAGAGATGTGTACTCCATTTCTATAAGTTAAGATTTTCAAAAACACGTTTTTGAAAAATCTTGGAATACTTGTCACTCTATCGCAATGCCTAAAATGAAATCTGTCGCAATGCCGCAAGTAAGTTCTATCGCAATGTTGCATAGACTTTCTATTGCGATGTTGCAAAATCTGTCGCAATATCACGTATCGCAATAAGTCCTATCGCAATTGATCCAAACACCCAAAAATTTTGTGTTTTTAGCCAAAGTAAATCTACCAAATCTCTACTACAACTATGTAGAAGATTTGTATCAAGAAAAAACCATAAAAAACTCAAAAAAAAATTTGGACGTAACTTTAATAGATCAAAAGCTACTAAAATCAAGAACACAAACACATAAATAATACAATCATCCCATGGTTCTTGATACCATTTGTAGGATATTGTAAATCTATGTATAACTTAGAGAGAGAAAGAGATAGAAAGTTGGTAGAATTCACACACACTTGAGAGAGAAAATAAGAAAACACACTTTTACTATGTGTAATGTATGAGAAAACCACACCCTCTCCATCTAAGGAGAGTGTTTATATACCCAAGCCATGAGATGGGCTTGGGCTTACATATGGGCCGTGGCCTTAGTCTTTGTGGACTAGGCTTTTCTAACTTTGTTTAACTTAATAACAAGAACTACGAGCTACTACTTAATCTATTGTTGGAATGACCGATCCTTTCTAAATACGTAAAAACGTATTTCCAACACAAAGAAAGTTGAAAAGAATAAAAGGAAAAACACCCGCTAAGTATTAAGCATGACATAAGTCTAGTACCCATAAAACGTTCTAACTTAAAATCTTAAGACGTACTTATACCAACCACGAATGATTACTCAAAAATGCATAAGAGGATACAAACTGATTAAAACCGTGCTTGATTATTTATTAACATATATACATGCGTTGACAAGCAAGTAAAGGTAACGAAAGGGGATATAAAAGAAACAATTAATTGATATGAGGTTTATCTAGCCCTTAACACTTACTTCAAACTCTATCATCTCTTGTTCTCCACAGTTTAAAATCTCAAATAATGAGACTAGTCGATGCTTAGCCTAATAAACCAATAATGGTCTACATGGTTATGAATACTAGCTAGAGTAAGCTTGGATAAGCAAACTCGAGTCGAGTCAAAATATCCATGGCGGGCCTAATATATCAAAGATATCTAAACTTGTTAAACCATATCCTTTATTATATTTATTTTTTATATATACATTTGATGAAAAATAAAAGAAGAAATATATACAATGCAAATGTATTATGCAAAAGAAAAATGATTAATGCAACAAATTATGAATGCTATTTTTGGTGGCCAAAGTAGATCAAAAATTTGAAAAATGTTTGAAAAATTAATTTCCAAGTTATCATGGAGCTAAGGCAAAGTTCTAGGTAAGGTCACTTTGATAGAAGACCCCCCTACACTTAAGATAAACATTGTCCTCAATGTTTAAGAGTATTGGAGTAAACTCCCCTACACTTATGACATTAATAACTTTACTTAACCCAAGCTAAGAAAATGTGTACTATAGTGAATTCATTTTAAGCACAATGTAGTTTGAAAATCACAATAGTAATGAAATGAACCTGATACAAGGGCCTCCTCCATAAGCTCCAATACATGCAATGAGAGAGAGCAACCCTACAAACATTAAGAAGATAAAAGAGAGGACTCCCCCTACACTTAAACTCATCTATATTCCCTTATTCCTATCCTACCACACTCTAGTCTAAAAGATCTAAGCCTAGTTATTCAAGCTAGATTTATAGAGTCTCTAGCTCGACTCTTCCCACAATGAATTAATTCATGGGAAAATGGGGATCTCTTGGACCATTTTCACGGAAATGTCCTCCCCAAAGTAATGCTTAACACGGTGACCATTCATTTTGAAATTTGGGCCATTTGGTTGAGACAACTCAATAGTCCCATATGGAAACACTTGAGCAATGGTAAATGGACAGGACCATCTTGACTTAAGCTTGCCCGCAAAGAGTTTCAACCTTGAATTAAAGAGGATAACCGGCTCTCCAACTTTGAACTCACGGTTCTTGATCTTAGCATCATCCAGTTGCTTAGTCTTTTCCTTGTAAAGCAACGATTTTTCATAAGCATTGGCTCTTAATTCATCCATCTCGTTAAGTTGGTCTTTCCTATATGAACCGGCTTGGTTTAAATCAAAGTTAGCCAATTTAAGAGCCCATGAAGCCTTATGCTCTAACTCGAATGGGAGGTGGCATGCTTTTCCATAGACAAGCCTATCAAAAGTACAACCAATTGGTGTCTTAAAATCCGTCCTAAAAGCCCACAAAGCATCATCAAGCTTATCCAACCAAGAAGCTCGATGCTCTCCCACCGTTCTTTCTAAAGTTCTCTTTAATCCACGATTTGTGACCTCCGTTTGCCCATTGGTTTGAGGGTGATACGCGGTAGAAAGTCTATGGTTAACACCATACTTCTTCATGACTCTTATAAATTGATCATTACAAAAATGAGTCCCACGATCACTTATGATAGCCCTAGGTACACCAAATCTAGCAAATAATTGTTTCAAAAACTTGACTACAACTCTAGCATCATTGGTAGGCAAAGCTTTGGCCTCAACCTACTTAGAAACATAGTCCACGGCTACGAGTATGTACTTATTGCCCTTTGATGATGGAAAAGGTCTCATGAAGTCTATACCTCATAAATCAAAAATCTCACATTCTTGTATGAAATTTTGTGGAATCTCATCTCTTTGATTAATTTTTCCTTGTCTTTGAGAAACATCACCAAATTTCACCATCTCTTGGGCATCTTTGTAAATTGAAGGTCAATAGTAACCCTAATCAAAGACTTTCTTAGCGGTGTAGTTGGGCCCAAAATTGCTACCTGTGGGTCCTTTATGGCAAGCTTCTAATATCTTAAATGCTTCGGGCCCATCTACATAACGTCTTATGATTTGGTCCTCACATTGCCTAAAGAGGTAAGGGTCATCCCAAAAGTAATATTTTGCTTCCTTGAGAAACTTTTTCTTTTGTTGGGAAGTGAGACCTTCTATAAGCATATCCCCCACAAGATAGTCTACAATATCCGCAAACCAAGGGGTGGCATCTCCTTGTGAAGAGATAGACATGAGTTCCTCAAGTGGAAAGGATTCATTGATTTCCTTATGAGGTAATTCTCCTTAAAAGGGATGCTCAAGTCTACTCAATTGATCCGCCGCTAAATTCTCAGCTCCTTTCTTATCACAGATTTCTATAGAAAACTCTTGTAGCAACAAAACCCATCTCAAAAGCCTAGGCTAAATCTCTAAATACATTACCAACAAAACTTGGAGATCCAGGACGGTTTTTGATCCATTGTAATTTTCCTGGGGTGGAAAATTTCATGGCACTTGCGAATCTTGGAGCAAGCATTAATCTTATGCCTTTATCGGTTTTGAAAAAACTCTCTCTTCCCAAGCTCACTCCTACTAGGATGACCCTTGAGTTAGCAAACCGTTCAATAGCTTATCCGGTAGGCATTACAGAGGATGTGTTTGTAGGGGTTGATAAATTCACATTCCCCGCGGATTTTGTATTTGTTGACTATGATATGGACCCGAGAGTTCCTCTTATTATTGGTAGACCTTTCTTGAGGACGGGTCGTACTCTTATTGATGTGGAGGAAGGTGAACTAGTTATGAGAGTTGAGGATGAGAAAGTAGTGTTTAAGTTGGGGAAAGTCACTAAGAAATCTAAAAGTTGTGAAACAATTAACATAGTAGATATTCTTGATGAGCTGTGTGATGAACATTTTCATGAAGCTTGCAAGAATTATAGTGAGAACATGCCACATGTGGAGAACGTTGCCTTAATTTCTCCATCCTTAACACCATTTGGAGATAGTGATTTCGTCTTAGAGGAATTTGAGTCTAACTTTCTTGGTAATGATGATTCTCCCATTAATTAGGAAGAAGACATTCTCACTATCCAAAAGTTACTCAATGAGGATCTAATTCCTTTATCTAGTCCACAAGAAGTTACTAATGATGATCCATCATTAGTGAAACCTTCCATTGAGAGTCTACCTTCCCTAGAGCTTAAGGATCTTCCATCACACCTTGAATATGCCTTCTTAGAGGGAGAGGACCAATTACCCGTTATCATAGCTAAAGACTTGAAAGATGATGAGAAGGAAAAACTCATACAGGTTTTTAATAAACATATGAAAGCTATAGCTTGGAAAATATCCGTGTTGGATTGTAACACACGACTTATAATGATATAGAAATGTAGATGAAGATTAAACTAAAAAAGAAAGATTTTAGATGAAGGAAAAGATAAAAAACAAAGTTGTGAATTCCTAGTGAGAGAAACACATACGTTTCTCTCTCTAAAACAAATGAAATGGAAAACACACACACAAATGAGGCTTAGGAGGCCTTTTATACTAAGTAGTAAGTGTTTAGGAGGCCTTCCTCATTTGTGTGTTCGGGACTAATTCCCGTTACATAAACATTAATAACTAAGAACTCTCGACACCGTTGAATAGTATTTTTCACGAGCTTCGCAACGGTATATTATATGACCATCACTTTAAATACGGCTAACAATCTCCCCCTAAGGGGTGGTCATGTAATATGTGACTTCACTTCGTTGCTGTTGCAGACTTTGAAGCTCGTTGTCTTGAGAGTTATTTCATAGTTCCTTTCATGACTTGTGATCTTGGATCTTTGATCTTTGCCTTGACTTGATCTTGTAACTTTTCCAGCTTGTGTTCTTGTGTCTTTACCCACATACTCATGTTTTGAGTTGACATGAAAGCTTGTTAACAATCTCCCTTTGATCATCAGAGTATCGGAAGTCTTTGTCTTTAGATGTTCTTTGAGCTTTCTTCAATAATCCTGAATATGTGGCCTTGAATTGTGACTCTTGAAATAACGCCACCGTTTGCATTCCACCGGTTTCCCGTTATACAGTACGAATACTATACTTGTGATCAGGTAAGTTCAAAGAACTTCCTTGACAGGATTTCCAGCTGTGGTAGCCGTTCTCAATACTTGAATATATCGAAAGATAACTCAAAGTAAGGAGTGAATCATGCAGTTCCATTCTGCTGATTAAGTCGTCAATTCACTTTCCTGGAACAAGTCTGAATCATTTAAGAATCAAACCATCGTTGCTTTCCAGTTGACACAAGTTTGATTCATATAGAATCGCACAAGTTACCTACCGCAGTGCTGTTTGATGATGATACTGGAAGGATTTCCATTCGTCACTGTAAATACTGAAAAGTATTACTCTGAATGTTCTGGCAAGATCATAAAGATATTGCGTCGAGACCTGGAACGAGTTTGAATCAATTAAGAATCAAACCACTGTTGCTTTCCAGTTAACATATGTTTAATTAAGTGAATCTTACATATGACCTACCACAGTGTTGTTTGATGTTAACACTGGAAGGATTTCCATTCATCACTGTGAATACTAAAGAGTATCACTCTGAATGTTCTAGCAATACCACAAGGATAGAGCGTAGGACTCTGTAAATCATCGCTTGTGTTCTAATGATGAACAACAATTGATCTATGGAATAAGTGTCCTAATCAGATTTTTGATGAATCTCGTTGGCTCTAGACTCTATAAGTGCACGTTTATTTGGTGATCGGAGGCTGGAGCAGACTGCCACCTATTCAATATCTACTATCTCGGAGTGAGAAAGTTGATAGAAATGAGTTGAACTCCGTGACAATAAAACAAACTTCTTTTGAGAGAAGCTTGAGTAGGCTGGGAAGGGTTGTGCATTGCATCACTGGGTCCATGATGCTTTGTCTTCAGTATCAAAAATCATCAAAGTGATTCTGATAATAGATGTATTGACCCGGTTTCTGCCTAAGTTGTATGGAGGGCTTCTTTCTTTACACCCTTTATCCTTACATTTCTTTTTCATTCTTCAACCCCTTCAATGCTTACCAAGACGTCATAACTAGCACCTTGTTGTGATTGTTCTAGTGCTAGATTAAGTCATTAGTCGGCATTATTCCCGTACACTCAACTACTCCATCTTTCCTAAGGACTTCTAAGTTCTAATGGATTGTCCCTGGGAAGATCCCTCCGGTTCTGGTTGGATCATAGGACGAATACCTAGCCACCTTTTGACACCAATATCGTCGTGAATAATTGTGTTGAAGGTGTAGATATCGTAACCAGAAAAAGACTTTCTTAATCACCAAAAACGCTCCCCCTACATATGTGCATCATAAAAGGAAAGGTTTTTGCACATATTAGGAAGAGAAAGTACTTACATCAAAGATCTTATCCAAGATAACACATTTTAATCACTATTCTCCCCCTCAAAAATTGCATGGCATTGGAATTTTTGTGAAATTAGTGATGAAACATGGAGAGAATAATGTTGCATGAAAGTTTGTACTCCCCCTCGAAAAGAAATTCTATTTAAAATTAGGGGAGTATATGAGCACACAGTTTTGAAATACATTTGAAAAATTGTGCTCAAAAGTCCGAGAAAAATTGTGTTCATGAGCTTAAAACTTTGAATGTTTTGATATAAGCTCATGACCGAGAAAAATGAATTTCTCGTTGTTGAGGATAAGTCGAAGACTTTCCTTTATTTAGGGACCGGGTTATAGTCTGACATGTGACTATAAGCCATTATGTTGAGCTCAAAACGTTGAATGTTTTGTGACAAGCTCAACCCGAGATAGATTAGTCTACCCGTTATTAGGATAAGTTATCTTTAAAAATACACTCTCCTTTATTTGAAGTTCGAGTTACAGTCTGACATTTAACTGTAAGTCGTTTACATGAGCTTAAAACATGGAATGTTTTTATCGGAAGCTCATGACCGAGAAAAATGAATTTCTCGTTGTTAAGGATAAGTTATCATCCGTGATCAACTTTCCTTTATTTGAGGCACGAGTCACAATCTGAGGTAATTGCAAATCATTTGAAGAAAGAGGAAATGACATGTTTTGAAAAACATTTAAACTCTCATTCGAACTTTATGTACGTACCCGTGTCGTTTTTGAACAACATTTCTAAGTGCGTCCATATTATCGATGCTGAGAGACATGTCGAAGAAGAATATTTTTTGGTATTTTTGAAAAAATTTCACATTTTTTATTTTGTTTTTATAAGTTTTATATTTTTGTATTTTGATTTTCAATGTTTTCGAAAATAATCCAAAATAGACCTTTGTACAGCAGAAGAAGGTGATGTCGAATGTACAAAATTGGAACCCTTTGAAGAAATGGATTCAGAATCTGCTGAAGTACCTGCAATGACAGAAGAAGAATTTGCACAAATACTAGTGTTAGGAGTAACAAATGCATTTTCTACATTTAGAACACTCGCATTAGTGCTGGAGCAAGTGTCATCACTCTTCTTGATAGGAATCCACTTAAGACCGACTTCCTCGAAGATCCTACCCGTTGGTTTCCATTGAAGACTAGATTTAGGAGTAGTGTTCTCTTGCACAGCAGAAGACTTCTTTGGAGAGAAACTAGGTCCTGTATTGATACGCCTTGAGGATTTATTGTCATTGCTTTTCTTTGTGACGGGTGGGAGTCTCCTTGTTGTCTTATGGGATTCTGCATTCTTTCTCTGTGTGAAGGCACGAGAGTTTACCTCATAGAGGTATTGCAGAATGCAATGAGCATGGTTTCCATGGTGAATTCCCTTTTTGCACGTGGGACATACAGGGAGTTTGGGATTCTCGAAAGACCTTGTGTACCTAGGGTTTGCTGACCGTTCAGGCGCCATGTTCGAAACACGACTATTCATTTGTGGTTGCCAATTCCTAGGTTGTTGGGAAGGAGTCCTAGGTTTTGGTTGATTACCATTAGGAGTGTGTAGAACTCTAGCGGTTGTTAGTTTACTAGGTTTTGAATACACATGGTTAACTTTCTGAATGTTCCCTTTTTGCTTACCATCCCCTAGGTTGTTGGTTTGACCAACGTCATTTGAACCTTTAGATTCCTTTGTGGGCGTAAGAGTCACACACTTGGGAGTACTCTTAGAAGTAGTGCAAGGTGCATTCACAGAGTTGTGTTTAGCAGGAGTGGGTTTTCTAAATGGAGGAACATAGGATGATATGGCTGGTTTTGGAATAGTTGATTGCACATCGGTATTAGGAGGTAACCTAGAAACATTAGAAGGCGGTTTTCCTAAGATAGATGGCTTTGGTACTTTGTACGAATTGGGTTGTCTAACAACTGATTTTACAACCTTAGGTTCCATAGTTTTTCCACCCATTTTTCCAACAAGTTTCTGCAACTCAGCAATCGCGATGTCTTTGTCTTGCAAATGAGCTTTCAGATCAGAAATATCCTTACTCTTTTCATTCAATTCACGAAACGATTCAGAGAGTTTTACTTGTAAATTACTGTCATCAGGAACTTTTCCAACTTTGGTTTGCAAAGCAAGTTCAAGAGAATGACAATGTTTCTGAAGAAAATCATATCGGTGTTGAAGAATCGTGAACTCTTTTTTATTAACATTTGATGAAGGCTCACTGTCATGATATTCACCTCCTAACTGAGCTTTTAGCTGTTTGATTGTTTGTTGCAGTTCATTGTAAGCTTTATCATACGAGAGTTTGTCATCCTTACATTCATCACATTTTTTGACATATTTATTCCAAAGATCGGTGAATTCGTTGTCCTTTTTGATGACATAAGACTCCATTTTCTCTTTCGTACGATCAAGCTCATTTTGGAGGGTTTCATTGTCTGACACAGAGATGTTTACCGCAACGGGGTTACTATCAACACAATCACCACTGTCACTTGATTTCGAGAGACATGCGAGGTCGCTTTCCAAAACTTTAGTTCTATCAAGAGATTCATCAGCCTCCTTCGCCAAAGATTTAAAGTCTTCAACAAATTTGTCTAGTTCTTTTAGAAAAGCGTTCTCAAGATTGCCTATCCTCGCATCAACTTGATTAATAATCGGATTGATTTCAGTATGAAGCACTTTTTGTAACCCGACATGAACGGGTGATGTAAAGTTTCCTCCAGTCATTTTGGCGTTAACAACCCGTTTGAGAATGACAAAATTATCTTTGAGCTCGTTAAGAAATCGTCGTGCAACACTCGGTTTAGGAGGATCCTCTGTCGATTCCTCACTAGGTAGCAAAAGCAATTCGGTACTAGTTTTAGATCGAACAAAAACCGTTGGAGGATTAACTTTTGGATAATAAACGGGTATCACTTCTTTATCAAGCTTTTGCATTCTTAAACGAGACTCTACAGCAAGTTCAGTAGTTTCCTCGGAATCATGCACACTAGGAGGATCATGCTCATCAGACAATAGCACACTACCATTATATAAAGTTTCATTAGTCGCCTGAACTTTCTTAAGGTATCCTGGATTAGGGGGAAGAGGACAACCTAAAGCCATTTTGTATCGAGTGTAATTTATCTCATTCACTTTTGGTGCGAGCATATTTATCGTCTGCATAGTTTGGCCACGTTTTACTAAAAGGTTGTCTAATTCTCTAATCCTATCCTGCGCTTTGCAAAAATCCTCAAGAAGCCCATCTTCTCGAATTTTGAAATCATGTTTTAGCTGTTTTCTTTCTTCTTTTAAATCAGAAACAATAGATTTTTCAGTTGAAAGCTGTTTATTAAGAGAAGTGATTTCATCATTCAATTCGCTTATCTTTTTAGCACTACTTAAGTGTAAGGCATTTAACTTCTTAGTGGTGCATTTTTCTTGATAAACCGATGTAGCATGAGCTTGTTCAAGTTCCTTGATTTTTTCATGATGAATCTCAAAACTTTTCTCCCGTTCCTTATATCCCGCAAGCTCAGTGGTCAATTTGACATTAGTTTCTCTAAACTTATTATTAACCACCGTAGCATGATCTACATCCTTAGCAAGCTTATCAAATAGAGATTTATAATACGCATGTGTCTCATCAGGAAGGGTTGTAGGCTGGGCAACTTGATCTACACTAAGGTCCACACTAGGCTCATTTGAAATAATATTACTAGTATTCGTTTGATCCTCGTGTGTCTCAATGTAGGGCTCAAGCATCTCAGTATACTCTTCCTCCTGATTAGACATATTATATATATCATTATCATCAAAACTTGGGTGTACCTCAGAGGGACCGTCTGCATCATAAACGGGAGCTCTGTCATCATGCATTCCTGAGGTTGATGCTTGCTGTAAGTTTGCCATCAAGATGTAGTTGGCATTCACCTCTTCTTCCTCGTCATATTCTGCAGCAGAAGCCATAAGATCAAATTCCTCAGCTTGAAGTGGGATTCCTGCCTCTTTTTTTTGTGCTATGAGAAGCTGAGTCTGAAGATAAGCAGCATCCCTCTTCTTTTTGGCTGTGCAATCTCGAGCATAATGACCAAATCCCCTGCAGTTGTAGCACTGAACCTGACGATTGTTGTTTCCATTTACCGTACCAGTATTCTCAGCCCTTGCAGCCACAATGTTTCCCATCTGGTTACCAACCGCTGGCACAACTATTAACCCATTCTGATTACCCGCATTCGGAACACCTGGATTTGGACCACGGTTTTGCCCATACTGATTTCCTGCATTGCCAACGATCTGCCCAGCATTCTGACCATATTGTTGAGACTGAGTCCCCGTGTTTCCAGCAACTACCAATTGGCGATCTTGATTCGCATTCATGAAAGGTTGAGCAATCTGCCTATTTCGAGTGTTCGAGGAGATTCTCTGATTGTTGTTGGTGGGGTTAATGGTGAATTTGAATGCCTTTACAAGAAGGGCAAGACCAGTATTAATAGCATGAGTAGGATCAGTAATGTCATCAAAACAGGCAATGGGTTGTTGTAAGTAATTCATAGCAGTAGGGTGTTGATATCCATAAGCGGTGAGTTGTTGTTGTTGTTGTTGTGGCAGGAAGTTACTTGATGAGGGTTGATGGTAGGGTACCATGGGATATGACATAGATGATGGAGAGTTTGCCATAAAAGCCAATGGATCTTGTGTCTTGGCACGTCTTTCTGCCCTAACTTCATTAGCTTCATCTTGATTCATCTTCAAATAGTCATAAACTTGAGTGTAGTCCACGACATGAAGATCCTTGGTTTGATTGACAAGAGTGACATATCGTGACCATTCAGAAGGAAGATTATCAAGAAATTTGATGTTGGCAGCAATTTGTGCAGGTTCATGTTTGTTTCTTCTAAGATGGTTCATGAGGGTTGAAAACCGATGATAATAAGGTTCAATTTTTTCCCCTTCAGTAGACGTAAATTTCTCCCATTCACGAAGCAACTTAGTTTCCTTTTCTTGTAAACCGATTTCACTGCCCTTCATCATTTTCTGAATCCTAAGCCACATCTCGTGTGCGGTTTCACAACTATCGACAGCAGCATAAACATCTTCAGGAAGTCCCATAAGAATGACTTGAATTGCTTGATCATCAGCGTCGAGTTGTTTGGATTCAGCTTCAGTTAATTCTTCATCTGTTTGCTCATGACTTGAATCAGCTACTGGGTTAGCATTCGTAGGGTCCCCAGGCACAATAATTGTTCTTCTAACATACGGACCCTTTTGAATCGAGTTGACAATCAACTTTCCCAGAGGTTTACATTTTGCATAACGAAGGAGACGACTAGCCCATGTAGTGTAGTTCTCCTTGGTAAGCATGGGTGGACGATTCTCAGTACCCGCAGCATAGATATCTTGTTGAGACGTCATCGTAGAAGTCGTGTGAACAACAGGATCTCAATTCATAGAAAGCGTGTGGTGATGTTGAAATTCCGAAACTTCCGATTTTTTTCTCAGTCCGACAATAAATTCCACAGTCTGACAAAACGGTAAGCTGAAAAAATTGTGTATCGCTAAATTTTGAAATTGAGTTCGAGATAGCCAAAAACTAGTAGGGAAAAAATTTGATTCTACTTGACCTAAAAATTTTAGCTTTTTTTTTTTTTTTTTTTTTGATCTTCGTGTAAACTATGTTCTGAGACTAGTCTAGATGGTGGCTAACACTAAAAATTACTCTAACAAAAAATTCCATCGGAATGTCCAACGATCGGAATGTCTCTCTATCGGAATGTCCTTTGATCGGAATATCCTTTGATCGGAATGTTGATCTGTCGCAATGTTGCTTGTATCGGAATGACTTCAGATCGGAATATGTTCAGATCGGAATATGTTCAGATCGGAATACTTCAGATCGGAATACTTCAGATCGGAATACTTCAGATCAGAATACTTCAGATCGGAATGCTGACAAAATTTAGGCAGAGTAACGACTCAAAGTTCCTTAAGAGCCGTCGGAATCCCAGATCGCAAAGAACGATCGGAATGTCTAGATCGGAATAAGGTATCGAAATGTTTAGATCGCAAAGTGGAACCTAAGGTTATTGCGATCTGGCCTCACGTGCTTTGTACTTTCCGATGGAGAAATTCGCAAGAAATTCGGAAAGATGAACAAACAAGAAATTTATCAACTTTTGATCCAAAAACTTGAGTTTTAGCCAAAACCAAGATGCCTAAATCAATACTACACGATTTAAAGAACGTATACGACTTAGACACACAAACAAACACGAAAATGTTTTTGATGTTTTGGCGAAAAACAATCAAAATCATACGAAATGCTTCAATACGAATCCCTTGGCGAATGATACCACTTGTTGGATTGTAACACACGACTTATAATGATATAGAAATGTAGATGAAGATTAAACCAAAAAAGAAAGATTAGATTAGATGAAGGAAAAGATAAAAAACAAAGTTGTGAATTCCTAGTGAGAGAAACACATACGTTTCTCTCTCTAAAACAAATGAAATGGAAAACACACACACAAATGAGGCTTAGGAGGCCTTTTATACTAAGTAGTAAGTGTTTAGGAGGCCTTCCTCATTTGTGTGTTCGGGACTAATTCCCGTTACATAAACATTAATAACTAAGAACTCTCGACACCGTTGAATAGTATTTTTCACGAGCTTCGCAACGGTATATTATATGACCATCACTTTAAATACGGCTAACAATCCGACATAAGGGGAATTGATCAAAATTTTTGTAAACACAAAATCCTTATGGAGGATGATTACAAATCTGCCATTCAAAACCAAAGAAGGGTTAACCTAAAAATCCATGAAGTCATCAAAAAGGAAGTTATCGAACTACTAGATACGGGTATGATTTACCTAATTTCCATTTCTCCATGGGTTAGCCTGGTGCATTGTGTGCCTAAGAAGGGTGGAATCACCGTTGCGCCTAATAAGAAAAATGAGCTAATACCCGCTAGACTTGTTACGGGTTGGAGAGTTTGTATTGATTAGAGGAAGCTTAATGATGCCACTAGGAAAGATCATTTTTGATTACCTTTCATGGACCAAATGCTTGAACGATTAGCGGGAAATGAGTACTATTGTTTTCTAGATGGATTCTCGGGTTATTTTCAAATACCCATTGATCCAAACAATCAAGAAAAGACCACATTCACTTGTCCCTATGGCACATTTGCTTATAAGAGAATGCCTTTTGGATTGTGCGATGCCCCGGGGACATTCCAAAGGTGTATGATGGAAATCTTTCATGACATGATTGAGCACACTATGGAAGTTTTCATGGATGATTTCTCGGTTTTTGGAGATTCATTCACTTCTTGTCTCACCCATTTAGAACGTACGCTAAAGAGGTGTGAAGAAACACGTCTTGTTCTAAATTGGGAGAAGTGCCATTTCATGGTCAAAGAAGGAATAGTTTTGGGACATACGATATCCAACAATGGTCTAGAAGTGGATCAAGCTAAATTTGATGTTATTGCCAAACTTCCCCCACCTACCGCGGTGAAAGGATTTAGGAGCTTTTTGGGTCATGCGGGTTTCTATAGACGTTTTATACAAGACTTTTCTAAGATAGCAAGACCCATGACCCACCTCTTAGAAAATGAGGCTCCTTTCATATTCACATAAGAGTGTTTAGAGTCTTTTTAGATTCTTAAGGAAAAGTTGACTAAGGCTCCCGTTTTGGTATCACCAAATTCGGATTTGCCTTTTGAACTCATGTGTGATGCTAGTGATTATGTCGTGGGGGCCGTTTTGGGACAAAGAGTTAATAAGCATTTCCAACATATACACTATGCGAGTAAGACAATGACGGGTGCTCAACTTCATTATACCACTACAGAAAAGGAGTTGCTTGCTATTGTTTATGCCTTTGAGAAATTTAGACCCTATCTTGTGCTTTCTAAGACGATAGTGTATACGGATCATTCCGCTCTCAAGTACCTTATTACAAAGCAAGATGCTAAGCCTAGGCTTTTGAGATGTGTTTAATTGCTACAAGAGTTTTCTATAGAGATCTGTGATAAAAAAAGAGCCGAGAATTTAGCGGCGGATCACTTGAGTAGACTTGAGCTTCCTTTTCAAGGAGAATTACCTCATAAGGAAATCAATGAATCCTTTCCACTTGAGGAACTCATGTCTATCTCTTCACAAGAGGATGCCACCCCTTGGTTTGGGGATATTGCAAACTATCTTGTGGGAGATGTTCTTATAGAAGGTCTCACTTCCCAACAAAAGAAAAAGTTTCTCAAGGAAGCAAAATATTACATTTGGGATGACCCTTACCTCTTTAGGAAATGTGCAGAACAAATCATAATACGTTGTGTAGATGGGCCTGAAGCATTTAAGATATTAGAAGCTTGCCATAAAGGACCCACGGGGGGGCATTTTGGGCCCAACTACACGGCTAAGAAAGTCTTTGATTCGGGTTACTATCGGCCTTCAATTTACAAAGATGCCCAATAGATGGTGAAATTTTGTGATGTTTTTCAAAGACAAGGAAAAATTAATAAAGATATGAGATGCCACAAATGTTCATACAAGAATGTGAGATTTTTGATGTATGGGGTATAGACTTCATGGGACCTTTTCCATCATCAAAGGGCAATAAGTACATACTTGTAGCCATGGACTATATTTTTAAGTCGGTTGAGGCTAAAGAATTGCCTAACAATCATGCTAGACTTGTAGTCAAGTTCTTAAAGCAATTGTTTGCTAGATTTGGTGTACCTCGGGCTATCATAAGTGATCGTGGGACTCGTTTTTGTAATGATCAATTTACAAGAGTCATGAAGAAGTATGGTGTTAACCATAGACTTTCTACCGCGTATTACCCTCAAACCAATGGGCAAACCGAGGTCACAAATCGTGGTTTAAAGAGAATTTTAGAAAGAACGGTGGGAGAGCATCGAGCTTCTTGGTCAGATAAGCTTGATGATGCTTTGTGGGCTTTTAGGACGGCTTTTAAGACACCAATTGGTTGTACTCCTTATAGGCTTGTCTATGGAAAAGCGTGCCTTCTCCCATTCGAGTTAGAGAAAAAGTTTTCATGGGCTCTTAAATGGGCTAACTTTGATTTAAACCAAGCCGGTTCGCATAGGAAAGACCAACTTAATGAGATGGATGAATTAAGTACCAATGCCTATGAAAACTCGTTGCTTAACAAGGAAAAGACTAAGCAATTGCATGATGCTAAGATCAAGAACCGTGAGTTCAAAGTTTTAGAACCGGTTCTCCTCTTTAACCCAAGGTTGAAACTCTTTGCGGGCAAGCTTAAGTCAAAATGGTCTGGTCCATTCACTATTACTCAAGTATTTCTATAACACCCCACTTGGATAAGTGGACCGTTACGTGTATTTATGGCGTGTCATCAAAGCATAAGGTAAATGTCCTAAAACATTAAATGACCATAACTGAAATACCGGAATCAAACATCGGTAATCCAACCTAAGCTCAAAACATGAAAAGTAAATACTGAGGAAAAGGACTAAACAATGTCCAAATAAGCAGAATAATGTAAGAAATGCATAAAGTAAGAAGTCTGGATAGCTTCCATCCAAATGCACATGCTCTCAGAATCCTAAGAGTGTCTTGGTGTACCTGCCGTTAGAACATGAAAGGAACTACGGCTGAGCATAACGCTCAGTGAACGGATATAGCATGATAAGAATGTACTGAAAGTAATGGAATAGAAGACAACAATGAAGCTATAAGACTGATATGTAACATGTGGTAGCACTCTGCATAAAATCTGAGAAACCTGATTCATAAATGCTGAAACTGAAATATAACTATTAATTCTGAAAACATGCATTTACTGTATTTTAATTGCCAGAGCTTATATAGGTCACGTGCTGTAACAACCGTGCATGAATAACTGGAGGGGTGACCTCGTCATGCTGTAGAGGGGTGACCTCTAAATAACTGTGCTGGGTGGAGGGATCAGCTCCAATGTGAAGGATGTAGAGCACACACCACATTCACCTGCTAAACTATAAACTGTAGCCTAGGATGCATCCATACGCCCCACTAATAATTCTGATAAAATGGCCAAGCTGAGCTGAGTGGGACGATGCAGGATATCACTCTCCTGCATGTGAGTCACGACACCGGTGCCTCTAGTGTCGTGGTTACGGTACCTCTGTAACTAGTACATAAACTAACCATGCTTGTATATAATGCTCAGGCAGTTTATTTAGTTATTAACATGATTACTGATAAGCTTAAACATATACTGGGGAAAAACATTTGGCTGAAGATGGGAAATCCTAATCATGCATAGAAAGGAAGTCCTTACTGAAAGGACGAAAAATCCGTACCTCGTGTATAGTAATGAAATAAGACTAAAAGCTGAAA
Source organism: Glebionis coronaria (assembly GCA_025667525.1). Taxonomy (NCBI): domain Eukaryota; kingdom Viridiplantae; phylum Streptophyta; class Magnoliopsida; order Asterales; family Asteraceae; genus Glebionis; species Glebionis coronaria. The sequence goes on from JANFOE010000135.1 coordinate 788,932, forward strand.
GATCTATTTCGACTTCACGGTTACTACATAATGAACGGACACGAATGAGTTAACTGATTACAGCTTACTGTTTACTGTTTATTGTTTATTATTGGTCTTAATTCATTTTGTGTGTTCTCGTATTATTTTACTCGTTGCGTACAAATTGATTAATCAGATTGTTCATAAAATGTTTACTGATTAGCATATATCTTGTATTCCTGGTTACTGTGTATTACCCTCTGCTCTGATAAATACGGTACTACTATATATAGAAACCTGCCATAAAAGAAAGCTTCCTAAAATAGTACGTTCTTAAATAAAAAGTTATCCAAAATAGTTTCATAAAATAATTAAATCGTTTTATAAAATCAAGTATTAAATGGAAATTTCATATAACGTGAATAACTTTAATAAACGCTAATTAAATTAAAGTGAAGAGTTTTATAACTTGATTAATTCATTTAAAACAATTTAAAATATACTTTTAAAATCGCTAAAACGTACGCGTCTTGTTAAATTTTTTCGTGTCACCCAAACCCGAACCAAAGCTAAACTAAACCGACCCTCATCATAATTCCCTTGCTGTTCTTAAAGTTCCCACTGCTTTTATTTATAAAAGTTCCCACTGCTAATTATTTTATTCCCACCGCTAGTTATTCTATTCCCACCGTTAGTGTTTTCTGCCTATAACCCCAAACACCCTTGCTGGAACTGCAGTCCCAAACGCACCCCTGCTGGAACTGCAGTCCCAAACGCACCCCTACTGGTTTCTGCATGCTGCCGACAACCACAAGACCACCACCCACTGGTGGTTCGTGGTTTCCACTGGTTTAAGCCAACACCCACATTGAAACTGAACCAAACGTCCCCTGTTTCTTACTGTGCACGAACCGAACCAAACAACCCTTGTGGTCACGTCAGGCCCAAGCAGTAATCATACCGAGACCATAGTGGTCTCGGTTTTCGTGCAGTCAAAACAACCCGACGCCCCTTGGTTCGTTATTTCTCGATCTTGATTAATTTCATAATTCATGATAAAAAGAAAAATGGATAAACATATTACCTTTTAACGTTTTTAAGGACGAGGTGCAGAATACATAGGCTTTAAAAAAAATTGAAGATCGAAATTCATCTTCTTCTTTGGTGTTAGGTCTCAGCCGTCGGCCTCCCTTAGAAACCCTAGATTTCATTCTTTTTTTTTGTTCGCTGCAAGTGTAAAGGGGAACCCCCGTTTCTTTTTTTTTCATCCAAGTCGGGCCTAAGCCCATGTACCCCTTTCTCTCTTTTTTATATATACTAACTGGCCCAATTTTAACATATCGAGTTTTCAATTAATTCTCGACACTTGTAAGTTATTACGTAAGCGTATTTATATTTCTTACGTTTTAATTTTTCCGAAACGTGATAATCTTTTCTGTGTACTAATACATACGTGCTACTTATTTTTCTGAATTGTTATGTATAGTTTATAAAAATTTAAAACTGCGTATTTAATATTCGAAAAATTTAAATACGGGTTTTACAATTCTTCCCCTCTAAAAAGAATAATTCGTCCCCGAATTAAAGATACGACTATACCGGGTTTTACAATTCTTCCCCTCTAAAAGGAGAAATTCGTCCTCGAATTAAAGGTAATAAGTTGATGAAGTTATAAGAACTGAAAGAACTCGTAGACTGAAAAGTCAATTAAGCTGAAGGATAAATTGTCTTCTAATTAAGACATAATGCTGCTGATAGGTATAAACCTGACATGACTGAAATGATCATGTAACGTGACATGGCTGAAGAGAACATGGAACGTGACATGACTGAAAGAACATAACTGAATTTATTGAAGAACATAATGTGAGGTCCAGATGGACTCCTCCGTTTCGAGTGGCCTCCCGCTCGAAACGATTCCTTCAAAGGTCTAACATAATAAATAAAATCTTGGTCCTGATGACCCTGTCCTGATGATGCTGAATAGCTTCTGGTTCCATATTTAAGATGGATTTTCTGAATCTGATAGACTGAATAACTATAGCATGCATGATACATGAAATGATACGTGTAAATATTCTGAAAAGATAACATTTATAACTCTGAGCAAGCTGCTGAAATATATAGGGATGAACTATGTGAACAATTGCGAACATGCTACGTGAGCAACTGTGAACGTGGTTTGCGATCATCTGATGATGAACGCTGGGCATGGAATATGTCGTGAACATGATCTGTGGAACATACTGTAAACGTGATACAAGACATATCATGAATGTATGCTGACTGAGGAGGGAATACCAGACGATACGGCATGAGACTGAAGCATCTGCCTGAGTATGGAAAACTTGTGCTAAACTTGAGTCTGGTTTTCTCAAAGTTCCAGTAATCAATTCGGTAATAAACTATGAAATGTGTATCGTGATCTGGAACCCGAACCTGAACGTGAACAATGTCATGAAAGTGAATCGTGAATTCAAATCATGAGATATTATAAACATGAGCTGAAACGGCATCATACTGCAAATGAGACGTAACGTGAAAGTGAAAATAAATATGAATGTAAAGTGAATGTAAACATATACGTGATCGTGAACATATATTCTGTTTGATATGATGGTCGGTGGAATACCTTGAATTCGTATAATTTACTGCTAAATTTTCTACAGGTCCGCTACTGCGAAATCCTTTTGTATGAGAGAATCGCACAGGCTGATTACATGGTTGACGGTGACTTATACAGTATCATACTTTCTCTGAGCCTGTGGTAGCTGATAACAATTTCATGGGATTTCGTCTCATTTCTGTTCAGAAATTTCTAAGGGTTGTAGTAACTCACTAACATGACGGCGTTCTATCTTGAACTTGCGGTAGGTCAGGCATCTAGATATGAACATAGCTGCATTAATGTGTGATGCGGATTCTATTAAAGTTTTGCCTGGAATTATGGAACATTCTGGTGGAAATCTGGTTGAATAGTCATAAAACATTTTTAGTGAGAACTATCGGCAATTTCTGCAGTAGTAGTCACTTGAGCTCTAGAAAATTGTACTTCGTTCACAGGCGTCAGTCGGGACCATCAGGCGATGGCCTTTACCTGCGCAGGATTTCTGAATTTTCTTTCTGCTGAAATAGGGTGGCTCATAAATTCCAATTTGTTCATCTGGAATAAACCTTTGGAAAGGTGCTCATATAATTTTCCCATATCTGAAAATCTGCATGTCCGTGAAAAGACGATCTTACGTTCTTCTTTAGGATTTAGTAGATCGGAATATGATCAATGAATATACTGACGATTTTGTTTAAGAATTCATGGGACAATTTTTATTCATAATTTTCATACTATAGTTGGGCATTAGGGAGCTCAGACGTATAAGTCAAAATTTTAGAGAGACTATAACATGTTCAACAGAAATTTGGAAAACATCATGTTCTTCTCTCACCACTGTTGGTGGCATGATCGCGAATTGTTCTAGAAAATGTTTGAGGTCGTAGCAGTTCAGGTGAACCTTCTATACGTGAGATGACATTGACTATGAATGGTGATCTTGTAAAGTTTTCCGGTGATCGATACATGATTCTCATGTTACCGGCCTTCTTTCTGATAGACAAAAGAAACTGTACACTTCCTGGTGGTGCGCTAGGGCGAATAAGTCCTCGTTCTGGTAACCCTTGCAGCAATTGCTGCAACACTTTTATCTTAGCTTAAGCCCTGTGATCAAGAGTTCTAAAAACAGGTTCTGTTCTTGAGACTAGCTCGATGTTAAATTCTGCCTCATGGTTAGAAAGGAATTTCTAGAGAACTTTCTGAAATTATATCTGAGCACTCTGGAATGAGCTGCTGATCATGAATTTTAAGGAATCTCAGAAGTGAATTTATAACTGGTAGCTAAAAGTCTTCGTAGCTATAGACTGATAAGTCACGCACTTGTAAGGCAGAAATAAATTATACTGATTTTTCTGGCAGCAAGTATAATGAATATATTTTGGATTTAGTAAGACGGATCTCGTCGTTAACACCAAATAAGACTTTAATAAACATGGTGATACTGTTGAGTCCTTTATGGCTGAGAGGCAGGTAACTACCTGATTTGAGATAAAGCTGACATAAGAACACATGAAGTAAACATGGTGACTTTTCACTGAATGTGTTCGTCTGTAACCTCACATAATCAATACTATGTGTGTAACTTGAATAATACTCTAGTGGTGGTGACTGAATTTTTAATGATCTGATTCATGCGTGGCATAATAGAACGGGTATACCCTTTTCTGAAGGGTACCCTTAATTTCTGAGGGCCTGGTTTAGAAACATACTGGAGTTATGAGTTCTGACTCGTATTTTGAGAAAAGATTCGTATGACGTGTACCATGACTGGTGTCCTAATATGTGTCTTCCGAAAAGATACCAGAGGCCTATGCCTTAACTGATGTCTTGACACGTGTTTTAGTAGATGAATCTGAACAAGGTTAAAAATTTTTGGTAACTGCTAGGATTGGCGGACCGGTTAGACTACTGACCTCTGTATTTCTCGTCACGTCCGTTCCGGAGTTCAGATGGTTACTGACTGAGTAATTATAAGCACGGTGGTTGTCACTACTGCTTTGTTTTTCAATTTATGACGGTCATTATCATGACCGTGATTCATGTAACTATTCTGCTGAGTGGTCGGCTGGGTTCCGGTTCCTACTCTTCTGAATGAAAGGTTAGCTGAGTGAAGTGTGACATCTAGCTGGGAAGGCAAAAGTATGAAATGGAATGGTAGTGTCTGATGGTTGAAATTTATTCTTGTCAGAAATTTCAAATTTATAGTTTTCGTTCTTTTTCTGTAGAGTCTTCCTAGAATAAACAGCATCAGCATCTTGAGTAATCTCCAAAGTATCAGCAGCATCAGCAATTGTGAGATCTTCAAAGTGTTCGCATCATCAGCATCTGGTAAAATCTTTAACTCACGAGCAACATCAGCACCTGGTAGAATATCGACAAGTGGAAACGCCTGAGATGATTGAGGATCGATTAGCAATATCCATGGAGTAGGGTACCTAGAGTACACCTGGACTATTGTACATGAAGTACAAAATGAATACTGCACCTGGAGCATATCTGAGACATTGTACGTGGAGTACACGTGAAATACTGTACATGGAGTATAACTGAGACACTGTACATAGGGTACATATGGAATACTGTACATGTAGCTGGTGGAAAATTTATGGGATGATCGATACTGGTATCGCTTGTCTGACATGATCAAACAAATAAATTGATTAAACGGTAGTAAACTGAACTGAAATGAGTAACCTGATAGTCTGGTAATTCCTACGTAGACTTAATGCTGGTTTTTCCAGGGTTCAAGGATATGATTAAGCTGAGTTTTAACAATGGTCAGCATGATGACATGACTGGTGAGGACCAAACATGCTTTATCATGAAAACATGATTTTACTGCAATCCTTCTGTATCTTAGCATGAAACATTATCGTTCTGTTGAAAACATAATCCTTGTAAGGAAACATGAAACTAAATCATCATGTAGATGACATCAACGTGAGGGTATGAAAATTTGACTGTTACAAGGAACATAAAAAGTCATATCAACTGAGGTGTAATACCAACTGATGTGGACGGCTATGGTTCAATCCACAGAATTCAAAGAAGAAAACATGAGACTAAGTATGGGCTATTCTGGTTCGATCCATACTGGTCAAAATTTTCTGAGAACTGTCAGGTATAGAGATTTATAATCTCGGACTAAATATGGATGGCTGTAGTTCAATCCATACTTGTCAAAATTTATGAAATGTCCTTATATGACAAAGGTGAACAACTGTGGATCGGTTCACAAAACATCATTTGACTGAAAAGCAAGAAATTTGACTTGAGAAATGGTGAACGTTTATGGCTGGTTCACCAAGTGATATTTGACTGAAAACATGAATCTGTCATGATTAAGGGTAAACGCCTATGGTCGGTTTACCAATACAAAATCTGAACGGCAAGGGTGAACGCCTATGGTCAGCTCACCAAAACGAAAATTCGCTAAAAAGCACATGCGACTAAATATGGTAGTTATGTACCAACCTTTTTCTTAGTCAAAACTTTAAGAAAACTGACTGATAAATGAAGAAAATTGACTGAATAATCCATGAGAAACATGAAAGATAACAACGCCAAAATCTGGGAAGTTCCTGGTTACTACCCACTAGTCACAGGTCAAGTTTTAGAGCCTACAAGTCGAACCTATAGCTCTGATACCATAATTTGTAACACCCCACTTGGATAAGTGGACCGTTACGTGTATTTATGGCGTGTCATCAAAGCATAAGGTAAATGTCCTAAAACATTAAATGACCATAACTGAAATACCGGAATCAAACATCGGTAATCCAACCTAAGCTCAAAACATGAAAAGTAAATACAGAGGAAAAGGACTAAACAATGTCCAAATAAGCAGAATAATGTAAGAAATGCATAAAGTAAGAAGTCTGGATAGCTTCCATCCAAATGCACATGCTCTCAGAATCCCAAGAGTGTCCTGGTGTACCTGCCGTTAGAACATGAAAGGAACTACGGCTGAGCATAACGCTCAGTGAACGGATATAGCATGATAAGAATGTACTGAAAGTAATGGAATAGAAGATAACAATGAAGCTATAAGACTGATATGTAACATGTGGTAGCACTCCGCATAAAATCTGAGAAACCTGATTCATAAATGCTGAAACTGAAATATAACTATTAATTTTGAAAACATGCATTTACTGTATTTTAATTGCCAGAGCTTATATAGGTCACGTGCTGTAACAACCGTGCATGAATAACTGGAGGGGTGACCTCGTCATGCTGTAGAGGGGTGACCTCTAAATAACTGTGCTGGGTGGAGGGATCAGCTCCAATGTGAAGGATGTAGAGCACACACCACATTCACCTGCTAAACTATAAACTGTAGCCTAGGATGCATCCATACGCCCCACTAATAATTCTGATAAAATGGCCAAGCTGAGTTGAGTGGGACGATGCAGGATATCACTCTCCTGCATGTGAGTCACGACACCGGTGCCTCTAGTGTCGTGGTTACGGTACCTCCGTAACTAGTACATAAACTAACCATGCTTGTATATAATGCTCAGGCAATTTATTTAGTTATTAACATGATTACTGATAAGCTTAAACATATACTAGGGAAAAACATTTGGCTGAAGATGGGAAATCCTAATCATGCATAGAAAGGAAGTCCTTACTGAAAGGACGAAAACTCCGTACCTGGTGTCCAGTAATAAAATAAGACTGAAAGCTGAAAGATCTATTTCGACTTCACAGTTACTACATAATGAAAGGACACGAATGAGTTAATTGATTACAGTTTACTGTTTATTGTTTATTATTGGTCTTAATTCATTTTGTGTGTTCTCGTATTATTTTACTCGTTGCGTATAAATTGATTAATCAGATTGTTCATAAAATGTTTACTGATTAGCATATATCTTGTATTCCAGGTTACTGTGTATTACCCTCTGCTCTAATAAATACGGTACTACTATATATAGAAACCTGCCATAAAAGAAAGCTTCCTAAAATAGTACGTTCTTAAATAAAAAGTTATCCAAAATAGTTTCATAAAATAATTAAATCGTTTTATAAAATCAAGTATTAAATGGAAATTTCATATAACTCGATTAACTTTAATAAACGTTAATTAAATTAAAGTGAAGAGTTTTATTACTTGATTAATTCATTTAAAACAATTTAAAATATACTTTTAAAATCGCTAAAACATACGCGTCTTGTTAAATTTTTTCGTGTCACCCAAACCCGAACCAAAGCTAAACCAAACCGGCCCTCATCATAATTCCCTTGCTGTTCTCAAAGTTCCCACTGCTTTTATTTATAAAAGTTCCCACTGCTAATTATTCTATTCCCACCGCTAGTTATTCTATTCCCACCGTTAGTGTTTTCTGCCTATAACCCCAAACACCCTTGCTGGAACTGCAGTCCCAAACGCACCCCTGCTGGAACTGCAGTCCCAAACGCACCCCTACTGGTTTCTGCATGCTGCCGACAACCACAAGACCACCACCCACTGGTGGTTCGTGGTTTCCACTGGTTTAAGCCAACACCCACATTGAAACTGGACCAAACGTCCCCTGTTTCTTACTGTGCACGAACCGAACCAAACAACCCTTGTGGTCACGTCAGGCCCAAGCAGTAATCATACCGAGACCATAGTGGTCTCGGTTTTCGTGCAGTCAAAACAACCCGACGCCCCTTGGTTCGTTATTTCTCGATCTTGATTAATTTCATAATTCGTGATATAAAGAAAAATGGATAAACAGATTACCTTTTAACGTTTTTAAGGACGAGGTGCTGAATACATAGGCTGTAAAAAAATTGAAGATCGAAATTCATCTTCTTCTTTGGTGTTAGGTCTCAGCCGTCGGCCTCCCTTACAAACCCTAGATTTCATTCTTTTTTTTTGTTCGCTGCAAGTGTAAAGGGGAACCCCCGTTTCTTTTTTTTTCATCCAAGTCGGGCCTAAGCCCATGTACCCCTTTCTCTCTTTTTTATATATACTAACTGGCCCAATTTTAACATATCTAGTTTTCACTTAATTCTCGACACTTGTAAATTATTACGTAAGCGTATTTATATTTCTTGCGTTTTAATTTTTCCGAAACGTAATAATCTTTTCTGTGTACTAATACATACGTGCTACTTATTTTTCTGAATTGTTATGTATAGTTTATGATATGAGCTTAAACTCATATCCTTTTATCAACAAATAACCCTAAAACATGAAGCAAAATACCCATTTATCTTGTAAAAAGCAGTGTTATGTGGTATGTTTGTGTTTGTGTGATCTTATGTAGGTAAAAGGATACAATTTCAAGCAAACAAGGAAAAACCAAGCTCAAATGGATGAAAAAGACAAAAGAAGATCAAAAGTGACAAGACTTTGAAGTTAAAGGACCTATCTTGACAATTTGTAAAAGTTGAAGGACTTAAAGTGCAAATTATGGAAAGTCAAGATTAAAGTCAAATCTGGTCAAACTATCAAGTCAACTCAGTCAAAGGGCAATTTTGTACAAGTTATCAAAGTTGAAGGGCCAAAAATGTCAAAGGAATAAAGATAATAGCTTGAAATGGGAATCTGCCAAGTACAAGGGCTTATTTTGCCAAGTTTGGAAAGTTATGCCATGTTTAATCCAAGTGAAAAGGGAAAGAACCAATCAGAAGCAAGAATACACTTCACACGGATCAAACAATTAATGTCCACTCACAGCCGTCACAATTAATACCCTATCTCTACAGTGCAATCCGTGTGACACTCTCACAACCAATAAAAAGGCGCCACGTGTCCTTCTCTTTCAACAAAAATATTTACCAGGAACGGGATTTTGATAGAAAGCGTTTCATGAAAAGATCAAAACACCAAAGTTGCTCAATTTTAGAAGACGAATCCAATGGTGTTATCCAATTAACGAATAATCCATTCAATCAAAAATCCCCAAATCAGTTCATCACCTTCAAAGAGGATTTGCAGAATTCCTCCACGTGTCAAGTTATGATTGGCCCAAACACGTCACAACTCCAACAGAATCTCCCTTTCATGCCTATAAATACCTAGCTTGTACTTCATTTTAGTTGGTAGCTTAAATTTGTAAACACATAGTTCTTAAATTTCTCCTTTCCCTTTTTCCCTCCTTTTCACCTAACTACTCAAGAGTCTGACAAACTCTTGAGTCAGTTAGTTAGTTAGAAGCTTGTAACTACCTTTTGTAACTGAATTCTTCAATAAAATTTCAAATTCAAGTTTCCCGCCAAATTCTGTTCTTCAATTCCTGCTACTTTCCTGCTGTTGTGTGATTCCATTGTTGCTGTTAGATGTTTGTTATGATCAACCAAAGATCATAACTGATATTGGTGAAGTATTGTAGCTGTTTGATCAGAATTCAAGTTCTTTCCATTGTTCTTGAAGATTTCATGGAAGTTTGATGAATTGTAGCTGTTTGATTGTTGATTTTAGTTGAAAAACTAGTGATAGGTGGTGGTATCACTAGTGCAAGAGAGCTCAGCGCTCCTCTTCTTCCCAAAGGACCTCTACAATAGGTTCTAAGGCTCTTGATTTTTGTTCCTCTAAATCAGTACTTGCATGCTAAATTTTCTAGTTAAACTTGATGGCTGCATGTTTTACTTGTTAAGTAGTTGTTGATTGAGTGATTCTAGTGATTTGTAGCTTGATTTTGTATAATTGTGTTCAGTTTTGTAGTTTCTGCATATTTTCAGTAACATTTTAGTCCAATAGCTACTTTCAGTTCTAGTCTTGGTTATTGCTTGTTATTAGCTTGAATACATTTCATTTTGTTCACTAAAACAAGTCTGCTATAGCTCTTTAATCAGTTTAAATCATAACTCATAAAGTCTTTGAAAAAGTTTGATCAAAACTTTTTAAGGAGTGTTTGGGAATAGTTGTAAATCAGTTTTCAAGTGTAGGTAATTGGTGTTTAAGTGGTCATTTTCAGTCATTAGGAGTTAACAATTGGTTCTAAGTCTTTTACAAGTCAATACAATAGTCAAACAGGCAATTGGTAATCAAAAAGTTTGGGTCATCCTTGTTTCAGCTTAGTTCTTTGAAACTCACCATTTTCATTTGCTTAGTTCTCCTTCAATACTTAATGAAATTTGCTCAATCCAGTTTCTAGTTATAGCTTATAACATAAACTTTCAGTCTCTAAGAGGAAAATCTACAGTTTTAGAAAATAAGCTAGAAAACAGCTTATTAGCTCAAGCCTGAGCATTTTCCATTCTCTGAGATAAATAGCTTACTGTTTTACTAGATCTCTTAATCCTCTTCATAAAACTTGTAATTTTCTTTCACATTTCCATTTAGAAAGTATTGAATATGAAGTTTTGAAATTTTGAGCTTTTTCATAAAAGTGGTCAACGTTTGGTCAACATAAGCTCATTTTAGCTTATTTCAAATATCTAGCTTATTACTGGATGAAAATGGCTCTAATTTGATTTCCCGTTCTTGTAATCAAGTGCTTAATCAGAATTGTCACAAAAATCAGGTTGTGACTGATTGAAATAAGCTGTAGCTTATTTTGTGCTTATTAATAAGCACTCAATTGCTTATTTTGGATTTTTAGCTTATTTCCTTGAACACACGTTTCTTAAATTGGATTTGAAGTTGTTTGCAAGTTGTTTCAGCTTATTTGGTTGAGAAATAAGCTCAAACGAGCTTAATCTTTCTTTGTGCCCGTTTTTAGTTAAATCTTTAGTTTTATTGCATTTTAGTCCCTAGAATTTTAATCAGTTTCAATACTTGGCTAATCTTGCTAGATTTTAGGGTTTGCTTAAAGTTAGTCCCTGGACTTTGTTAGTTTGTTAAATTTCAGTTTTTTTAGTTTGTTAGTTTGTTAAAGTTTTTACAAGTTTGGTCCTTTTAGTTAACTGTTTTGCATTTATAGTCCTTATAACTTTTAGAATTTACATTTCAAGCATTTACATTTTATAGAAATTACATTTTCAGTCCTTATAGTTTTAAATTTTGCATTTTTATATTTTACTTGAATAAAATTTGGAATTTGCAATTTGTTTTACGTATAAGTAGGTTTATATTTTTCATTTTTAGATAGTTTTGTTTGAATTAGCAATAGACTACCAAGCAAGCTTGAACAACCAAAAACAATTATAAATTTGATATTGATTGACTACACGAGAGACTATCGATTGACGGTTTTCATTGGCTTTTGGGATCCGTTCATTTGGTGAACGTTATTTTTACGTATCATAAATCAAAAACAAATAAAAAATCAAAAATATAAAAATATATAAAAAACTAAAAAATTAACAAAACAATTCTTTTCCTAAAGAATTGACCAAAAAAAATTAAAAAATCCAAAAAGCAATCTTTTTCCTAAGAGATTGCACCCAAAAATATATATTATTGGATTCTCTCGGTTTTTATGTACATATAGTATTTTCCTTTAAAAACTCATAAATACAAAAATATTTTCCATATATTATTATAAGTAAATACGTATACGTATAAGAACAATCAATCTACATATCTTCCATAAGTATTGCCGAGGCAATACACCGTGTTGAGGGGCGCTCCGGTCCTTGACACGCGTATCGATCAAACAAAATAAAGCAAGAATAGATAAATACTCTCAATAAGCAATAATTTGAAGAATACGAACATTTAAGTGAACAGAAAGGCGATGTGCTATAAAATGCCATCTAAGGGTCAATAGGTACTTAAGTGCTTCGCGCCACCTAACCCCCCGTTCACTTGGGAGTATTCTAAGAAGGAAAGCTTAATTGAAGGTCTTGCACCCAAAGTAGTATTACATATATTGTTACTTTCTTGTGGATATTTAATATTGAAACTCGAAGAGGATAATCTTATTCTTTTCAAAGTCACACGAGAGCTTCTCTCTCATTCCTCGTATTGAGTTGCATGCTCACTCGCGGGCGTGCACAAATACCGATTGGTGTACAACCTCTTCCTCCGAAAAGGAAGAAAAAGAGAAAGAGTAAGACCACCACCGTCCACCAAGCCGATCACGAGAATCGTGCTTTGTCATCACCACAAGAAACCATGGCTGTTGATAACCGTACTTTGTATGAACGTATGCAATCCAACGTTCATGGATATGTTAGTGCCATTAAGATTCCCGACTATCCCGCTAACACATTTGAGCTACATACATCTATGATCAATATGGTTGCTGCATCACCTTTCTTTGGAAAACAAAATGAGGATCCCCATGCTCACCTTAAGAGATTCCTTTCACTTTGCAACACCATTAAGCATAATGGGGTTCCACATGAGGTCATTAGATTGATGTTAGTGTCATTTTCCTTAGATGGGAGTGCTAAGCATTGGTTAGACACCCAACCACCCGATAGTATCACCACATGGGATGATTTTACCACTAAGTTTTTGAACAAATTCTTTCCTCCATAAAAGACTATGGCTTTGAGGAATTTGATTATGGGCTTTACACAAAAACCTAGTCAATCATTTGGTGATGCTTGGGAAGAGTATAGTGAGTTGTTGAGGCGATGCCCTAACCATGGAATGGATGATCTAGGCCAAATCAATACCTTCTACAATGGCCTTAAACCTCACCACCAAGATTCACTAAATGCTTCCGCGGGAGGGAGTATTCATTTCAAGACATACCATGAGGCTTTGACCATTATTGAGACTAAGGCAATGGTTCAAACAAACGATCCATTTGAAGAAAGAGTTCATGTTATCCAAAACACTTCTCAAACACCTTGTGATAACCAATTCCTTAAATATCACCAAGAGATCCTTCAACAAGTCAAACAAGGACAACAAGAAATGACTCAAGAGTTAGTTCAAGCCTTGAAGAGCATGACATTGAACAATTCCTCAAACAATGTGAATGCCATTACCATTTCTTGTGTTACTTGTGGAGGCCCACACTCTTATGAACAATGTGACAAGGTGCAAGGGTATCAAGGGGAATGTTATGCTTATCAAGAGGAACACCGTGAACACTTCAAGCCTAACATCAATCCAAATAACCTTTCTTACAAATCCCAAAATTACCTTACTCCACCCGGCTTTCCACCCCAACCACCCACCCAAATTCAACAAAATCCTCCTCAAATTTTAGCAAGGAATCAAGGGCAAAGACAACCATACCAAGGAAATAACTACAAGGCACCAAATCAATTTCAACCTCAAGCAAGTACCTTTTATCCACCAAATCAAGGATTTAACTCTCAACCTTTACCTTTCCAACCTCAAGGTTTTCAAGGTTATGTGCCACAAGAGTTAAACACAATGGATCTTTTGCAAAAGATGAATCAAGAGAATGAAAAGAAATTCCAAGCTATGGACAAGAAAATGAATGACCAATTCAATAAGCTTTTTATGGCATTAAATCAAAGACCACAAGGGGCTTTACCTTCCAACACACAAACAAATCCTAGGGCCAATGTCAATGCTATTACAACAAGGAGTGGTACAACAACAAAGGATCCTTCACCTCCTAAACCTACTATTGTTCAACCTACTTGTGCTCCTACTTGTGATAAGCCTTCTACTTCTACTCCACCTCCTCAAAGTGCTCCTATTCACTCAAACACACCTTCTCAACCACCTCATACTTCTCCTTTACCTTCCACACTTCCCAATGAAGAGGCCAACAAAGACAAATCTTCCACTACAACACCTATTCCACCTACACCCAAACCTACTCTTCCATACCCTTCAAGGTTGAAAAAGGACAAGTTAAAGAACAAAGATGACATACAAGTCTCCAATTTCTTAAGGATGTTCAAGCAACTCAATATCAACATATCCTTTGCGGAAGCTCTTGCTTATATGCCAAAGTTTGCTAAGATGTTCAAGGATTTGCTCTCAAACAAAGAAAAATTGGTTGATTTGCCCAACACATCACTTAATGAAAATTGTTCCGCGGTGTTACTTAAAACCTTACCAACAAAACTTGGAGATCCGGGGCGCTTCTTGATACCTTGTAATTTTCCCGGTGTTGAAAATTGCATGGCTTTGGCGGATTTAGGGGCAAGCATAAATCTCATGCCTTTATCGGTTTGGAAACAACTCTCTCTTCCCGAGCTCACCCCTACTAGGATGACTCTTGAACTAGCCAACCGAACCATAGCTCACCCCGTAGTTATAGCGGAAGATGTGTTTGTAGGTGTGGATAAGTTTACCTTTCCGGCCGACTTTGTAGTGGTCGATTATGACATGGATCCTAGAGTGCCTTTGATTGTTGGTAGACCGTTTTTGAGAACGGGTCGTACCTTAATAGATGTGGCGGAAGGAGAATTAATTATGAGAGTAGAGGATGAGAAAGTGGTGTTTAAGTTAGGGAAAGTTTGTGATAGAAAAGAGGTTAAGGAGTCTAGACCTTGTGAGACGATTAACATTGTGGATGTGCTAGATGAAGTGTGTAATGAACACTTTCATGATGCTTGTAAGAATGCTAGTGATGAGATTCCACATGTTGAAACCGTGGCCTCAATTGCTCCCTCTTTAACACCTTTTGGAGAGAGTGATTTCCTCTTGGAGGAATTTGAGTCCAACTTTCTTGGTGATGATGATTCTCCCATTAATTGGGAAGAAGATATTCTTACAATCCAAAAGTTGCTCAATGAGGACCCTATTCCTTCCCCTATTCCACAAGAGATTACCATTGAGGAACCTTCCATAGTAAAACCTTCCATAGAGAATCCACCTCCCATTGAACTTAAGGAACTTCCATCCCACTTAGAATATGCTTTCTTAGAAGGAAAAGACCAATTACCGGTGATTATTGCTAAGGAATTGAAAGAGGATGAGAAGGAGCAACTCATTGAAGTCCTTAAGAAACATAAGAAAGCCTTAGCATGGAAAATATCCGACATAAGGGGAATTGATCCACATTTTTGTACTCACAAAATCCTTATGGAGGATGATTATAAACCCGCCATTCAAAACCAAAGGAGAGTTAACCCAAAAATTCATGAGGTTATTAAGAAAGAAGTGATTAAACTCTTAGATGCGGGTATGATTTACCCCATTTCCGACTCTCCATGGGTTAGCCCGGTTCATTGTGTTCCAAAGAAGGGTGGAATCACCGTGGTGCCTAATGAGAACAATGAGCTTATTCCCACGAGACTTGTAACCGGTTGGAGAGTTTGCATTGATTATAGAAAACTTAATGAGGCAACTAGGAAAGACCATTTCCCGCTTCCTTTTATGGATCAAATGCTTGAACGCTTAGCGGGAAATGAGTACTATTGTTTTCTTGATGGCTTTTCGGGTTATTTTCAAATACCCATTGACCCTAAGGATCAGGAAAAGACCACATTCACTTGTCCATACGGTACATTTGCTTACAAGAGGATGCCTTTTGGCCTATGTAATGCACCGGGGACGTTTCAAAGGTGCATGATGGCGATTTTCCATGACATGATAGAGCAAACCATGGAGGTTTTTATGGATGACTTTTCCGTATTTGGGAACTCCTTTAGCTCTTGTCTTACCAATCTTGAGAGAATGCTTAAGCGTTGTGAGGAAACACGTTTGGTACTTAATTGGGAGAAATGTCACTTTATGGTTAAAGAGGGGATTGTTTTAGGACACAAGATATCCAATAAGGGATTAGAAGTTGATCGAGCCAAAATTGATGTGATTGCTAAGCTTCCCCCACCCACCTCGGTTAAAGGTGTGAGGAGTTTCTTAGGTCATGCGGGTTTTTATAGGCGCTTTATACAAGATTTTTCTAAGATAGCTAGACCGATGACTCATCTCTTGGAGAAAGAGGCTCCTTTCATTTTTGACCAAGCTTGTTTAGAATCTTTTGAGACACTTAAGGAAAAATTGACAAAGGCTCCCGTTTTGGTTTCTCCAAATTGGGAATTACCTTTTGAGCTTATGTGTGACGCTAGTGATTATGCGGTGGGGGCCGTCTTAGGACAAAGAGTTAATAAGCATTTCCAACCTATACACTATGCGAGTAAAACCATGACCGGTGCACAACTTCATTACACTACCACGGAAAAAGAGTTGCTTGCTATAGTATATGCTTTTGAGAAGTTTAGACCATACCTTGTGCTTTCCAAGACCATAGTGTATACGGATCATTCCGCTCTCAAGTATCTTATGACAAAACAAGATGCTAAGCCTAGGCTTTTGAGATGGGTTTTGTTGCTTCAAGAGTTTAAGATAGAGATTCGTGATAAAAAAGGGGCCGAGAATTTAGCGGCGGATCATTTGAGTAGACTTGAGCATCCTTTTCAAGGAGATTTCCCACATCAAGAAATCAATGAATCCTTTCCATTAGAGGAGCTCATGTCTATCTCTTCCCAAGAGGATGCCACACCTTGGTTTGCGGATATTGCAAACTATCTTGTGGGCAATGTGCTTATTGAGGGTCTTACTTACCAACAAAAGAAAAAGTTTCTTAAGGAAGTTAAGTATTACTTTTGGGATGATCCATATCTTTTTAGGCAATGTGCGGACCAAATCATTAGACGGTGTGTAGATGGGCCCGAGGCATTTAAAATTTTAGAGGCATGTCATAAAGGACCTACGGGTGGACATTTTGGGCCTAACTACACCGCCAAGAAAGTCTTTGATTCGGGTTACTATTGGCCTTCCATTTACAAGGATGCCCAAGAGATGGTGAAATTTTGTGATGTTTGTCAAAGACAAGGAAAAATTACACAACGTGATGAGATGCCACAAAATTTTATCCAAGAGTGTGAGATATTTGATGTATGGGGAATAGATTTCATGGGACCTTTTCCATCCTCTAAGGGAAACAAGTATATACTTGTGGCGGTGGATTATGTGTCCAAGTGGGTGGAGGCTAAAGCCTTACCTACTAATGATGCTAGAGTGGTTGTAAAGTTCTTGAAACAATTGTTTGCTAGATTTGGTGTACCTCGGGCCATCATAAGTGATCGTGGTACGCACTTTTGTAATGATCAATTCACGAGAGTTATGAAGAAATATGGAGTGAATCATAGACTTTCTACCGCGTATCACCCTCAAACAAATGGTCAAACCGAGGTCACAAATCGTGGTTTAAAGAGGATTTTAGAGAGAACGGTGGGAGAGCATAGAGCTTCTTGGTCGGATAAGCTTGATGATGCTTTGTGGGCGTTTAGGACGGCTTTTAAGACACCAATTGGTTGTACTCCTTATAGGCTTGTCTATGGAAAAGCGTGCCACCTCCCATTTGAGTTAGAACATAAGGCATCTTGGGCTCTCAAGTGGGCTAACTTTGATTTAAACCAAGCCGGTTCACATAGGAAAGATCAAATCAATGAGATGGATGAGTTGAGAGCCAATGCCTATGAGAATTCTTTGCTATACAAGGAAAAGACTAAGAAATTGCATGATGCTAAGATTAAGAATCGTGAGTTCAAAGTTGGAGAGCCGGTTCTCCTCTTTAACTCAAGATTGAAGCTTTTTGCGGGCAAGCTTAAGTCGAGATGGTCCGGTCCATTCACTATTGCTCAAGTGTTTCCATATGGAACTCTTGAGTTGTCCCAAAACGATGGTCCAAATTTTAAAGTGAATGGTCACCGTGTTAAGCACTACTTTGGGGAGGACATTTCCGTTGAAATGGTCCAAGAGGTCCCCATTTTCCCCATGAATTAATTCATTGAGGGACGAGTCGAGCTAGAGACTCATTAACTCAAGCATCGTATAACTAGGTTAGAGTGTTGTAGGTTAGAAATAAAGGCATAGATTTGGAGATAAGTGTAGGGGAGACCTTCTTTTGTCTTCATGCTTGTTTGTAGGGTTGCTCACTCATCTCATGCTTTGGAGCTTATGGAGGAGGCCCTTGTATCCGGTTCACTTCGTTACTTTAGTGATTTTTCATTGACACCTTGTGCTTAAACATGCTTTCACTAATAGTAGTCCTTTCCTTAACTTGGGTTAAGCAAAGTCTATTCCTTGTCATAAGTGTAGGGGAAGTTTTTATACTTCCATGCTCTTAAACATTGAGGACAATGTTTAGCTTAAGTGTAGGGGGGTCTTCTATCGAAGTGACCTTACCTAGAACTTGTCATTGTCTTGCATGATAACATGGAAAATTGAATTTTTCGATCATTTTTCAAATTTTTAATCTACTTTGGCCACCAAAAATATGCATTCATAATTTTTGCATCAATCATTTTTCATTTGCATAACACATTTGCATTGTATATATTTCTTCTTTTATTTTTCATCAAAAATATATAAAAAGGGAAAAATAAAATAAAACATGGTTTTAACAAATTTAGACTTCTTTGACATATTAGGCCCGCCATGGATATTTTGACTCAACCCGAGTTTGCTTATTTTAGCACTCTCTAGCTAGTATCCTTAACCATGTAGTCCTTCATTGGTCTATTAGGCTAAGCTTCCACCAATTTCATTCTTTGAAATTTTAAATTTGTGGAGAATGGGTAATGATAGAGTTGAAGCAAGTGTAAAAGGGCTAGATAGACTTCATGGCAATTACTTGTGGCTAAACCCTTCTCTTCTTGACTTCTATTTTCTTCGCTTGTATATAATTGTTAATAAATAATCAAGTACGGTTTTAATTGGTTCGTAATCTCTTATGCATTTTTGGCTAATCATTTATGGTTGATATGAGTACGTCTTAAGATTCTAAGTTAGCACGTTTTATGTGTACTAGACTTGTGTCATGCTCCATATTTAGCGGGTGTTTTTCCTTTTCTTCTTTGCAAATTTCTTGGTGAGGAATAAAGAAAAATAAGAGCGGCTTATGAAAAAAAAATGAGTGGCTAGAAAAAAAAAGAAGAAAAAAAAAAAGAAAAAGAAAAAATATTGCAAGACTCCCAAGAGGGGCAGTGTGGTGTTAATTATAGTGACTATTGAGTTCCAATATTACCTTGACGGGTTGCGGGGATTCAATAGATTGCTCCAATCCAATATTACCTTGACGGGTTGCGGGGTTGAAGATCCAAAATCTCAAAAAGATGCGGATGTAAATTATTGCGTGAGTTTTATTTTTCTTTCCTTAGCGAGTGTGTAGTTACTTATGAAAGCATGACATGAGGATTTTACACATAAGGCGAATGACTTATTACTCTTAATACGGACTTATATTAATTGTGAGCGGTTTTTCAAGTAATGGATGAGAAGATTACTTAGGATTAAAACCGTGCTTCCTTATTTTTGGATTTTACATTTCTTATACTTCACACTTGAATAATGACAAATTTGCCCACAAGCAATTTGCTCAATTAATAACCGGTTCCACATTTAATTGTCATGAATAAGTTGATGCACTTTTTACTTGTGAATGCAATGATCCCATTTACTAGCTTGGTATGGGGAAAGTGAAACTTGAGGGTGATAAGTGTCCATGGTACCCAAGCCCTAATCCAAGTCATTGAATTCTTTATGAGTTATTTCCATCAAAACCATTTCAAGAAAAATCAAAAAAGATATAGATAGAATTGTATTTTGATTCATTGCATTTTTAAAAGTCAAAATCATGCATCATCTAGTTTAGAGTAGTATAGATGCATCTCATATGGCCAAGGTGGATTAATTATGAGGGAAATGTAAATTTTTAAGCCTTGAAATATAATATTGCATGAGGACATGGCAATGCTCAAGTGTAGGGGAATTTGATATGAGCTTAAACTCATATCCTTTTATCAACAAATAACCCTAAAACATGAAGCAAAATACCCATTTATCTTGTAAAAAGCAGTGTTATGTGGTATGTTTGTGTTTGTGTGATCTTATGTAGGTAAAAGGATACAATTTCAAGCAAACAAGGAAAAACCAAGCTCAAATGGATGAAAAAGACAAAAGAGGATCAAAAGTGACAAGACTTTGAAGTTAAAGGACCTATCTTGACAATTTGTGAAAGTTGAAGGACTTAAAGTGCAAATTATGGAAAGTCAAGATTAAAGTCAAATCTGGTCAAACTATCAAGTCAACTCAGTCAAAGGGCAATTTTGTACAAGTTATCAAAGTTGAAGGGCCAAAAATGTCAAAGGAATAAAGATAATAGCTTGAAATGGGAATCTGCCAAGTACAAGGGCTTATTTTGCCAAGTTTGGAAAGTTATGCCATGTTTAATCCAAGTGAAAAGGGAAAGAACCAATCAGAAGCAAGAATACACTTCACACGGATCAAACAATTAATGTCCACTCACAGCCGTCACAATTAATACCCTATCTCTACAGTGCAATCCGTGTGACACTCTCACAACCAATAAAAAGGCGCCACGTGTCCTTCTCTTTCAACAAAAATATTTACCAGGAACGGGATTTTGATAGAAAGCGTTTCATGAAAAGATCAAAACACCAAAGTTGCTCAATTTTAGAAGACGAATCCAATGGTGTTATCCAATTAACGAATAATCCATTCAATCAAAAATCCCCAAATCAGTTCATCACCTTCAAAGAGGATTTGCAGAATTCCTCCACGTGTCAAGTTATGATTGGCCCAAACACGTCACAACTCCAACAGAATCTCCCTTTCATGCCTATAAATACCTAGCTTGTACTTCATTTCAGTTGGTAGCTTAAATTTGTAAACACATAGTTCTTAAATTTCTCCTTTCCCTTTTTCCCTCCTTTTCACCTAACTACTCAAGAGTCTGACAAACTCTTGAGTCAGTTAGTTAGTTAGAAGCTTGTAACTACCTTTTGTAACTGAATTCTTCAATAAAATTTCAAATTCAAGTTTCCCGCCAAATTCTGTTCTTCAATTCCTGCTACTTTCCTGCTGTTGTGTGATTCCATTGTTGCTGTTAGATGTTTGTTATGATCAACCAAAGATCATAACTGATATTGGTGAAGTATTGTAGCTGTTTGATCAGAATTCAAGTTCTTTCCATTGTTCTTGAAGATTTCATGGAAGTTTGATGAATTGTAGCTGTTTGATTGTTGATTTTAGTTGAAAAACTAGTGATAGGTGGTGGTATCACTAGTGCAAGAGAGCTCAGCGCTCCTCTTCTTCCCAAAGGACCTCTACAATAGGTTCTAAGGCTCTTGATTTTTGTTCCTCTAAATCAGTACTTGCATGCTAAATTTTCTAGTTAAACTTGATGGCTGCATGTTTTACTTGTTAAGTAGTTGTTGATTGAGTGATTCTAGTGATTTGTAGCTTGATTTTGTATAATTGTGTTCAGTTTTGTAGTTTCTGCATATTTTCAGTAACATTTTAGTCCAATAGCTACTTTCAGTTCTAGTCTTGGTTATTGCTTGTTATTAGCTTGAATACATTTCATTTTGTTCACTAAAACAAGTCTGCTATAGCTCTTTAATCAGTTTAAATCATAACTCATAAAGTCTTTGAAAAAGTTTGATCAAAACTTTTTAAGGAGTGTTTGGGAATAGTTGTAAATCAGTTTTCAAGTGTAGGTAATTGGTGTTTAAGTGATCATTTTCAGTCATTAGGAGTTAACAATTGGTTCTAAGTCTTTTACAAGTCAATACAATAGTCAAACAGGCAATTGGTAATCAAAAAGTTTGGGTCATCCTTGTTTCAGCTTAGTTCTTTGAAACTCACCATTTTCATTTGCTTAGTTCTCCTTCAATACTTAATGAAATTTGCTCAATCCAGTTTCTAGTTATAGCTTATAACATAAACTTTCAGTCTCTAAGAGGAAAATCTACAGTTTTAGAAAATAAGCTAGAAAACAGCTTATTAGCTCAAGCCTGAGCATTTTCCATTCTCTGAGATAAATAGCTTACTGTTTTACTAGATCTCTTAATCCTCTTCATAAAACTTGTAATTTTCTTTCACATTTCCATTTAGAAAGTATTGAATATGAAGTTTTGAAATTTTGAGCTTTTTCATAAAAGTGGTCAACGTTTGGTCAACATAAGCTCATTTTAGCTTATTTCAAATATCTAGCTTATTACTGGATGAAAATGGCTCTAATTTGATTTCCCGTTCTTGTAATCAAGTGCTTAATCAGAATTGTCACAAAAATCAGGTTGTGACTGATTGAAATAAGCTGTAGCTTATTTTGTGCTTATTAATAAGCACTCAATTGCTTATTTTGGATTTTTATCTTATTTCCTTGAACACACGTTTCTTAAATTGGATTTGAAGTTGTTTGCAAGTTGTTTCAGCTTATTTGGTTGAGAAATAAGCTCAAACGAGCTTAATCTTTCTTTGTGCCCGTTTTTAGTTAAATCTTTAGTTTTATTGCATTTTAGTCCCTAGAATTTTAATCAGTTTCAATACTTGGCTAATCTTGCTAGATTTTAGGGTTTGCTTAAAGTTAGTCCCTGGACTTTGTTAGTTTGTTAAATTTCAGTTTTTTTAGTTTGTTAGTTTGTTAAAATTTGGTTAGTTTGTTAAAGTTTTTACAAGTTTGGTCCTTTTAGTTAACTGTTTTGCATTTATAGTCCTTATAACTTTTAGAATTTACATTTCAAGCATTTACATTTTATAGAAATTACATTTTCAGTCCTTATAGTTTTAAATTTTGCATTTTTATATTTTACTTGAATAAAATTTGGAATTTGCAATTTGTTTTACGTATAAGTAGGTTTATATTTTTCATTTTTAGATAGTTTTGTTTGAATTAGCAATAGACTACCAAGCAAGCTTGAACAACCAAAAACAATTATAGATTTGATATTGATTGGACTTTCTATTAGTTAAGAACTGAGAAAACGAACTTGCATTATACACATTTCAGTTTATAAAAATTTAAAACTGCGTATTTAATATTCGAAAAATTTAAATACGGGTTTTACAATTTCCATATGGGAATATTGAGTTGTCTCAACCAAATGGCCCAAATTTCAAAGTGAATGGTCACCGTGTTAAGCATTACTTTGGGGAGGACATTTCCGTGGAAATGGTCCAAGAGATCCCTATTTTCCCCATTAATTAATTCATTGTGGGAAGAGTCGAGCTAGAGACTCCATAAATCAAGCTTGAATAACTTGGTTTAGATCTTTTAGACTAGAGTGTGGTAGGATAAGAATAAGGGTATATAGATGAGAAGAAGTGTAGAGGGGATGCATCTCTTTTGTCTTCTTGATGTTTGTAGGGTTGCTCTCTCCAATTGCATGCATTGGAGCTTATGGAGGAGGCCCTTGTATCGGGTTCACTTCGTTACTATTGTGATTTTCAAACCACATTGTGCTTAAAATGAATTCATTATAGTAGACCTTTCCTTAGCTTGGGTTAAGCAAAGTTATTGATAGGTGTGTAAACACCCATCCTTTCTACCACTTAATTACAATAATAACCGAGCCAAAATGTGTATTTTATGTCTTTTATGTCGGAATTATGCGTGGTTTGTGTTTTTGTTGTGATTTAGGACGAAAAGGTGAAAAGTGGAGAAAACACAGGCATTCACGGGCTTTTATTGAAAAAAAGATGAAAGACGAAGTCGAGAAGTCAAGAGTGCAAAAAGAACGGAAGTCCAAGACCAATTCTGAAGATTTATCGAAGAAAAAGTCGAAAGACGGAAGTTTACTTAAAGCCAAAGAACTCAAGTCTATTTTATTGAAGAATTAAAAGACGAGTTCAAAGAAATCCCGAGCCACAAGACATTAGAGTCCAAGTTTAAAGAAGATTAGAAGAATAAAGGACTAATGGTGCAATTAATGAAGATTAAAGGCTTAAGGACCTAATGACGCAATTAAGAAGAAAGGAAGGAGGGGAGGAAGCTTCCTAATCCTCCCCTATATATAGATTAGGCTAGTTAATTATTTTTCTTTGTTGGCTAAGTGTGACAATTAGTCTTCCACCATTTATTTACCTTGCACCTTTAAATTCATGTCATTTAAATACTTGTCAAATTTAAATACCTTGTCTTGCACCTTAAATTCCGTTAATTTCAAGTAAGTTTCCATTTAAATCTTGTCAATCTTTATTTTATCTTGTTAATCTCCTATCTACCTTTCTTAATCTTTGATTTTTATGTTTATGTTTGTGTTCATGTTCATGTTCTTATTTTGATCCAAGTGGGTTTTGATAATTGTGGTTAGATTTTTTAGTTTTATTAATTTGGATAGTTTGTTTATGATTATTAAATGTTTTGTTATTATTTTGGTTTAATCTTGTGTTTGATTTTGGTTAAATTCGAGGTTAGATTCGTATGTAACTGTATTCCCTTGTTCTTCGGGTTGTTTTCTGTATCTGATCTTTCCCAGGTAAAGTTCCGAGTGAAGAAGTTTCGAGCCAAAGGGTTTATTCGGAAGAATTTATTGTTCCGGATCAATACTCTCGTTCGGAACATTCAAAGTTCCGAACCATACTTGTTCATTCGGAAGAGCTCCGAATAAGGGCTTCCGAACCAAATTTCCAATTTATTTGTTCATTCGGAAGTTTTCCAAGTTGTTCATTCGGAAGACTTCCGGATCAAGACTTCCGGATCAGATTCGCTTGTTCATTCGGAAGAGTTCCGAATAAGGACTTCCGGACGAAAAGTTCCGAACCAGGTTTTCTGTTCATTCGGAAGAGTTCCGAACGAAAGTTCCGGATCAAGACTTCCGGATTAAGGAGTTCCGACTCAAGAGTGGTTCATTCGGAACTCAAGAACTTCTGAACCAAGGGGTGACCAGAAACTTCCGAATCAAGCCAACTCATTCGGAAGAGTTTCGAATCAACATCTTCCGAACCAAGACTTCCGAATCAAGGATTCCTTTCAGTTGAGTTCCGAATCAGTAAAGTTCCAAACGAAGGATTGTTTTGGATAAGTGACATATTCAGAATAATTTGTTCCGGATCTAGGATTTTGGTAATATTCCGAGCGAAGAAGAATCATTCCAAACGAAGGTGACATTCCGGATGAGTGATTGTTCCGAACGAAGGATTATTCTGAATGAGCTGAATTCAGGTTCTTTTTAGTTTCTGTTTTTAATTTTTAATTTCAAGCTTTATTTTTCCCGCCTTTTTTCTTACTCGCACTTTAAGTTCATTTGCCTTAGCTTTATTTTAGCCTTGCCTTAGTTTAAGTTTTACTTGCATTTTAAGTGTGCCTTAGATAGTTTTAAGTTTGCGTCATTTACTTTTAGTGACCTTTTATTTTTAGTCAAGTTTTTTAATACTTGCATTTTACTTTTAAATAAGTTTTAGATTTACTTTAATTGCACTTTTACTTTAAAGTTTCGCACTTTTATTTTAAACAAACAAAACATTTTTGCTTCACCAAAAACAATAGAGTCATACTTGAAGCCAGAAATTAATTTTTATACAGGGTGTTAAAAACCATGTATCAAATGGCGCCGCTGCCGGCTCTTTTCGTAAAGATTAACGGTTTTCTGTGAGAGACGCGTTGCTTTTTGGGATCCGTTCACTTGTGAGCGTTACTTTTCTTGCATAAAAATTGATAAAAAACCATAAAAATTAAAAATTGTTAAAAATACATAAAAATTAAAATTTTCAAAAATCCAAAAAAAAATTATTTTTATTGTGTATATATATTGTCTTTGTGTTTGGTTTCTTTTTCTTTTGCATTTTCAGGTGTATGCGTACTAGATCTTATAATTATCGAGAGCCCGAGACTCAAGAAGATTTAAGTATGTCAGGTGTCAACAACAATATTCCACTGCACCTCAATAATAACAACAATGTTCTTCCACAGCCCGATCTTCGGACAATGGATGAGCTTTGTCAACCTACCATGTTTGGACGAGGAGGACCGATTGCGCCGATGCAAATCAACGCTCCTGAGTTTTCGTTAAAGCACCACATGATTCAGCAAGTGCAAACTAACCCATTCCGTGGATTGCCTGATGATGATGCCAACAAACACCTCGACAAGTTCATTACAATCACCCAAAGCATGAAGTTTCCTGGTGCCACAATGGATGTTCTTCGCCTACAACTCTTTCCACATACTTTATCACATCATGCCGAGAAATGGTTTGATCGTCTCCCGAAGAATTCTATTCACACTTGGGATGACATGACTCAACGCTTTTTATCGCGCTACTTTCCACCATCCATGGTCACAAGCCTTCGCAATCGAATCAGCGGTTTCATGCAAGACCCTAATGAATCTCTTTTTGATGCTTCGGAAAGATATAATGTCTTGATTGATCGTTGTCCAAACCACAACATGCTCCCTGTGACCTTAATTGATACTTTCTACAACGGTTTGACTTTTCGAGATCGTGATACGATTAATGCATCCGCCGGTGGCACATTTATGAAAAGGATACCCGAGGAGTGTAGAGAGTTAATTGAGAACATGACTACTCACCACAAAAACTGGGATTCCTCTGCTTCTTCAAGGAACAACCCGAGAGTCAATGTCTCTTCCACCTCAGCAAACCCTGATATGACCGAACTTACCCGCATGATGACTAAAATGAGCAAAAGTATCACGCTTCTCGCTTCAAACCAACAACAACAAGTTAAAGCGGTTTCTAATCCTTGTGAAACATGCGGCGGTCCTCACTCATACACCGATTGTCCTTCTACACAAGGAAATCCGGAAAATGTGTATGCAGCTTATGGTAATTATTCACCCGAAAATTACCAAGCTCGACCACAAGGGGATAGAAATTTGCTGAGTTACCGATCCAACAATTACCTTTCACCCGGTTTTTCTCCTCAAAACTAAAACCCCGCCAACAACTACAATAGAAGCAACCAAATCCCACCAAGAGCTTCTAATCCTTATCACCCACCCACCCAACAAGCCCCACCCATTAACCCTGATGTTGAAGCCATAATGAGAACCCAAGGTGAGCAAATCAAGAATCTGCAGAGCCAAATTATCAATCTTAAAGGAGATATCACCAAGCAAGGAAATGAGATTAGATCCGAGCTTCGAGATAATATCCAATCCTCCTTCAGCAATCAAACCAATGATTTGAAGAATATGCTTGCTAGTTTCTTGCCCGCAGCTCAACCTTCTTCTTCAAGTTCTCTACCTTCAAACACCGTCACCAATCCGCGAGAAAATGTGAGTGCTATTACTACTCGTAGTGGAATTACCATTGTCGATTCACCAATCCCACCCCCATCATCTACACCTCCTCCACCACCATGTATCCCTACTCCTCCTACACCTAGTATTAGTGCACCATTACCGTCTCCGCCTCGTCATGACGATGTACCTCGGAAGGACCCTTCAACATCTCAACCTTTACCTGCTACACCTGCACCTTCACCACCCAAACCCAATATCCCTTATCCTTCTCGTTTAGGCAAGACAAAACTGCTAACCAAGGAGGACTCCGAAGTGACACGCTATGTGAAGATGATTTCTCAAATGAACTTCAACATTAGCTTTCTTGAAGCACTTGTCCACATGCCCAAATTTGTTAAAGCATTTAAGGAATTGCTTAACAAGAAGGAGAAGCTGATTGAACTCGCCAACACACGCTTAAATGAAAACTGCTCTGCAGTTATTCTTAAAGAACTTCCGGAAAAGCTTGGAGATCCCGGTCGTTTTTTGTTGCCTTGCGTTTTCAACAAAACTGAAGAATTTACTGCCCTTGCTGATCTTGGGGCCAGTATTAATCTGATGCTTTTGAGTGTTTGGAAAACACTATCATTACCCGACCTCACTCCAACAAAGATGACTCTTGAACTTGCAAATCGTACTCTCGCTTACCCCGTTGGTATTGCCGAAGACGTGTTCATTAAAGTTGGCACATTTACTTTCCCGGTCGATTTTGTCGTTGTTGATTATGAAATGGACCCTCGTATTCCTTTAATACTTGGTCGGCCATTCTTGAGAACCGGACGAGCTCTAGTTGATGTTGCCGAAGGTGAGTTAATCTTAAGAGTCGGGGATGATGCACAAGTTTTTAAAATGGGAAAGCTTACAGGCAAATCCTTTGGAGGTAGAGAATCAGTGAATATGATTAATGTGCATGATGACTTTGTTGTCTACAACATTCCTCTATTCGACTCTTGCATCGATAATCCACTTTTTCATGATGATGTGGATGATTCTCTCCCTACTTTGGAACCTTCTCCCATATATGATTCTCCACCGGTCTTTGATGCTTATGATGATGAGTCTAGCTCAGATACGGATGATTATGATGACCTTACTTCTGAGTATCTTGAGCTGCCCACATATGATGATTTTGATGAGGCCGATACTCTTTCGAGCGATTCTTCACATGATGAAGATACTCCGCTATCACTCGATCCTACTTTGGAAGATTACTCATTTGAGGAAGACTTCTCTGCATTTCTTAATACTTACTTCTCTCATGAGAGTGATGCTCCTCCTTATGACTTTGAAGATTATCGTCTTGATCCTCCTTTGGATTTGAAGAACATTCTTTCAATGGAGAAGAAACCGGTCGACACCAATATCCACAACACGTATGATTTAACACCTCTTTGTCCCACTTCTGAGGACGAGGTTGTGCTTCTTCGTGGATCTTCTTCCCATTCTGCTGAGCCTGAGTGCTATTTTCCCCTAAAGGAAAAGGTGTTCGACCACGGTATTGCAATCTTTAAGCCATCTCAGTATCCACCTGATGAAATAAAAGGAAAAATCTTTGGAAATATTGAAGACATGCTTGCACCTCACCATACTTGCTTCCACCGTGCTCCATCGCTGCTTAAGGGAACCTTGCCTACTCTTCATTGGCTTGCCTTGTTCGCCTTAAGCTTGTGCTATTTGATGGACGAAAACTATGTCTTTGATCCCGGTGGATATGTTTTATGCTTCTTCCTATGATGATCAAGGTCGAGTCAGGCTCACGACTCGGTAATAAAAAATCAAGCGCTTCTTGGGAGGCAACCCATGTATCTATCTTTTCGCTTTCTTTATCATATGTGTAGGGGGAGACCCGTTGGTTTGCTATTTCCTCTCATCTCTTAATCAGGGATTCGAGCGCTCAATGATCCACTCTTGATGATTCTTGACGACCCGTGATTCCATGTCTCCATTATCCCGGTTCTATCCTAAACTCTTTTCGATTCACTATTTTATATTTTCTCAATAATAAAATAGGAATCTCTTTAGTTGTCTTTTCCTTAGCGAGATTTAAACAACGTGCACAATGTCCTAAGTGTAGGGGAGTTTACTCCCACATGCTTAAACATTGAGGAAAATGTTTATCTTAAGTGTAGGGGGGACTTCTATCGAAGTTAAGTGGTCTTTTCCTTGTATTTGTCCTCATTTTAACCGGAAAATCAATTTTTCGACATTTTTCAAAATTTTTGATCTATTTTGGCCTATTAGTTTTCCCTTTGTATAGTTATTTTCTTTCTTTGTTAGAATAAATGTTTAATAAAGTGGTTTTAATTTTCAAACATTGTGAATCTTTTGACTCAACCCGAGTTTACTCTAGCTAGTATCCTTAACGTGTTTAAGTCAAGTTTTGCTAGACTATTATATAGGGAGCTATAAAACGCGAAAGTCTTAACTCTCACAGGTTAAGAACAAGAACTTTTCGCAAGTTCCTATAATTGATCCTAGAGAGTCGTTTATCAAGGGAACTTTAAAATGCGATTTCTAAACTTGAAAGAGTCTAAGAATTTGCAAGATCCTATAGGCGACTCGAAAACCCAAAAATTTGATTTAATAGGCTAAGTATCCACGAGTCTCATTCCTTGAGATTTTAAACTGTAGAGAACGAGAGATGATAAAGCCAATTATAAGTTTGGTATTCTTTCGGGAATTTATGTGAGTTAATTATGAGCCTATTCTCCCATCGCCTGCTAATAAATTTATCTGCAATAAATAAGGTTGTACGATTTGAAAAGTTACTTAGCTTCTAGCCCAAGATCGTTTAAAAGTTGTTCGGTATGGATTAGAGTTCATAGCCAAGGCATAACTTATTGAAGCGGGATGCGAAGATTGGCGAGTCCAAAAAGGCCCTAACAAGGCATGAGGGCTATATTTTGTTGCTAAAGATCCAAGTGATTTGAAGAATCATTTATCGAAAATCAATATGAAGGATCGAGACACACGACGAAAAGCAAAATCTCCCCAAAAGTCATGGAGAAGTGTATCCGAAAAGACCCTACCAAGGTATGAGGATAAATAGATCCAAGTCATAAAAGGAGGCGGATCGTTGTATATCAAAGTCCAAAATAAAGATTGGAGAAAAATGAAGAAATCGTGGTCCAAGTATGAATCTCTCAAAACTTCAAGTGAAGAAATTCCTATTATGAAGAGAAGACCATAATTTCATGAACGTCTCTCAAGGTTTGAAGTATGAAGTCGCTGCCAAATATCGGTCCGAGAAAGGTCTCAAATCGCGAAGCGAGTTATGCCAAGATATGAACTTTATGAGGTCCCGAGAAGCAGTTTTAAAAGATTTTGTCCTTTAGCTAACTATTGATTAAATCGTTCACTTTATTTTCGGACTAAATAACTATCGAAATAAGTCAAAAATGCATCCTCGTGATCATTCAAGACAACAATAAAATATAAGAGATACCCCTAGGAATAAGGGAGTCTAAGTGAGTAATTAGCCCACATGAGTTCGTGTTAGTTTGCTAACTTATAATAACAATGATCTTGTTTTTAAGCTTGGTTCGAAGAAAGTGAAAACTTGAGGATGATGATTATTCATAACATTTCCAAAACCCAAGGTATGATTTTGATTTCTTTACTTTGTATGTTTATAATTTTCTATCTCGTTAATAAAGGCCAACGTGGATTAATTATGATGAAAAATGTAAACGTGCTTTGTAACTAATGCATTGCATGAGGACATTGCAATGGTCAAGTGTACGGGATTTGATAGGTGTGTAAACACCCATCCTTTCTACCACTTAATTACAATAATAACCGAGCCAAAACGTGTATTTTATGTCTTTTATGTCGGAATTATGCGTGGTTTGTGTTTTTATTGTGATTTAGGACGAAAAGGTGAAAAGTGGAGAAAACACGGGCATTCACGGGCTTTTATTGAAGAAAAAGATGAAAGACGAAGTCGAGAAGTCAAGAGTGCAAAAAGAACGGAAGTCCAAGACCAATTCTGAAGATTTATCGAAGAAAAAGTCGAAAGACGGAAGTTTACTTAAAGCCGAAGAACTCAAGTCTATTTTATTGAAGAATTTAAAGACGAGTTCAAAGAAATCTCGACCCACAAGTCATTAGAGTCCAATTTTAAAGAAGATTAGAAGAATAAAGGACTAATGGTGCAATTAATAAAGATTAAAGGCTTAAGGACCTAATGACGCAATTAAGAAGAAAGGAAGGAGGGGAGGAAGCTTCCTAATCCTCCCCTATATATAGATTAGGCTAGTTAATTATTTTTATTTGTTTGCTAAGTGTGACAATTAGTCTTCCACCATTTATTTACCTTGCACCTTTAAATTCATGTCATTTAAATACTTGTCAAATTTAAATACCTTGTCTTGCACCTTAAATTCCGTTAATTTCAAGTAAGTTTCCATTTAATTCTTGTCAATCTTTATTTTATCTTGTTAATCTCCTATCTACCTTTCTTAATCTTTGATTTTTATGTTTATGTTTGTGTTCATGTTCATGTTCTTATTTTGATCCAAGTGGGTTTTGATAATTGTGGTTAGATTTGTTAGTTTTATTAATTTGGATAGTTTGTTTATGATTATTAAATGTTTTGTTATTAGTTTGGTTTAATCTTGTGTTTGATTTTGGTTAAATTTGAGGTTAGATTCGTATGTTACTGTATTCCCTTGTTCTTCGGGTTGTTTTCTGTATCTGATCTTTCCCAGGTAAAGTTCCGAGTGAAGAAGTTTCGAGTCAAAGGGTTTATTCGGAAGAATTTATTGTTCCGGATCAATACTCTCATTCGGAACATTCAAAGTTCCGAACCATACTTGTTCATTCGGAAGAGTTCCGAATAAGGGCTTCCGAACCAAAGTTCCGATTTATTTGTTCATTCGTAAGTTTTCCAAGTTGTTCATTCGGAAGACTTCCTGATCAAGACTCCGGATCAGATTCTCTTGTTCATTCGGAAGAGTTCCGAATAAGGACTTCCGGACGAAAAGTTCCAAACCAGGTTTTCTGTTCATTCGGAAGAGTTCCGAACGAAAGTTCCGGATCAAGACTTCCGGATCAAGGAGTTCCGACTCAAAAGTGGTTCATTCGGAACTCAAGAACATCCGAACCAAGGGGTGACCAGAAACTTCCGAATCAAGCCAACTCATTCGGAAGAGTTCCGAATCAACATCTTCCGAACCAAGACTTCCGAATCAAGGATTCCTTTCAGTTGAGTTCCGAATCAGTAAAGTTCCGAACGAAGGATTGTTTTGGATAAGTGACATATTCAGAATAAATTTTTCTGGATCAAGGATTTTGGTAATATTCCGAGTGAAGAATAATCATTCCAAACGAAGGTGACATTCCGGATGAGTGATTGTTCCGAACGAAGGATTATTCCGAGTGAGCTGAATTCAGGTTCTTTTTAGTTTCTGTTTTTAATTTTTAATTTCAAGCTTTATTTTTCCCGCCTTTTTTCTTACTCGCACTTTAAGTTCATTTGCCTTAGCTTTATTTTAGCCTTGCCTTAGTTTAAGTTTTTAGTTGCATATTAAGTGTGCCTTAGATAGTTTTAAGTTTGCGTCATTTACTTTTAGTGCCCTTTTATTTTTAGTCAAGTTTTTTAATACTTGCATTTTACTTTTAAATTAGTTTTAGATTTACTTTAATTGCACTTTTACTTTAAAGTTTCGCACTTTTATTTTAAACAAACAAAACATTTTTGCTTCACCAAAAACAATAGAGTCATACTTGAAGCCGGAAATCAATTCGTTAAGATATCGAGAACTAGAACTTTAATTTTTACAGGGTGTTAAAAACCATGTATCAGTTATCAATGTGATAAGTGTAGGGTAGTTTACTCCAATACTCTTAAACATTGATGAGAATGTTTATTTTAAGTGTAGGGGGTCTTCTATCGAAGTGACCTTACCTAGAAAATTGCTATTGACTTCATCATAACTTGGGAAAATTAATTTTTCAAACATTTTTCAAATTTTTGATCTACTTTGGGCACCAAAAATATGCATTCATAATTTTTGCATTTATCATTTTTCTTTTGCATAACACATTTGCATTGTATATATTTCTTCTTTTATTTTTCATCAAAAATATATATATAAAATAAATATAATAAAGGATATGGTTTAACAAGTTTAGATATCTTTGACATATTAGGCCCGTCATAGATACTTTGACTCAACCCGAGTTTGCTTATCCAAGCATACTCTAGCTAGTATCCTTAACCATGTAGACCTTTATTGGTTTATTAAGATAGGCATCCCCTAGTCTCATTATTTGAGATTTTAAACTGTGGAGAACAAGAGATGATAGAGTTTGAAGTAAGTGTTAAGGGCTAGATAAACCTCATATCAATTAATTGTGGCTTTTATATCCCCTTTCGTTACCTTTACTTTGTTGTCAACGCATGTATATATGTTAATAAATAATCAATAACGGTTTTAATTGGTTTGTAGTCTCTTATGCATTTTTTACTAATCATTCGTGATTGGTATAAGTACGTCTTAGGATTCTAAGTTAGAAAGTTTTGTGTGTACTAGACTTATGTCATGCTTAATACTTAGCGGGTGTTTTTTCTTTTATTCATTTCAAATTTCTTTGTGAGGGATAAAGAAAAATAAGAGCGGCTTAAAAAAAATGAGTGCCTAGAAAAAAAAAGAAGAAAAAGAAGAATAAAATAATTATAAAAGATTCCCAAGAGGGGCAGTGAAGTGTTAATTATAGTAGCTATTGAATTCCAATATTACTCTGATGTAGGTGGTTTTACTACTCTTTAGGAAAAGAGAGCAAAAGTGGGAAGTGTTAAGTGTCGGTTTAGGAAAACCAAGCACTAATGACCCAAAATGGGGATCGTTCTCAAGGAGGCTTAGTGTGTGTGTAATGAATTGATTAACTTTGTGATTATATTTGTGAGAAAGAAAAATAGAAATGGGATAAGAAGAGAATGACGGTTACGATGTCGTATTAAACTAAGACGAAAAAGGTGTACACGTAAAACCGTAAAAATCATTAAAATTAAAATTTTACCCTAAAAATTCCCAAAAATCACTAAAAATCCACAAAAATATACTAAGAGTTTATAAAAAATCCAAACTTGCCAATACCTTTTAATTAAATATTAACTTTTTAATGCTAATTAAAGCCCTAAAAATCAATATTAACTATTAAAAAGTCCAAAACAAGATCTTAAAGTTTGTAAACCTTTAAAATAACCTAATTAAGCTAAAAAGTATATTTCAAAGTTTTTAAAACCACTAAAAACTATTTTTAAACAATTAAAAACTATTAAAAACTAATAAAACTTATATTAATTCTAGAAAATAATTAATAGACTCTAAAAATATTTGGAAAGTTGCAAAATTCCTAATTAAGTGTCTACAATATAGGAAAAATATAAAAACTTAGAAAATCAGACTTTTAATTTTTAACAATAAAATAATATTAAAAGATTATTAAAAATCCAAAAATCATACAAAATTCTAAAAAGTTGCAGACTAGCTTAATTTAACCTAAATAACTCAGAAATGAACTTGAAATTACCTAAATACCCTTAATGGGCCTAGAAAATGGGCTAAACCTAAAACAGATCCTTAATGGGCCAAATTTAAGCCCAAAATGAAAAAGTGGCCCAAATAAGCCCAAAAAGCACTACTTGACTCAAAATTTGATTTTAAACAACTTTTTCCAAGGCCCAAAAGCTGAAAGTGTGAAATAAGCTAGCTTATACCAAACGACTTATTCTTAATGGGCTTTTTGGCCCATTAAGCTATAAGCTAATGCCATAAGCTCAAATTAGACACACAAGCTTCTTTTGTCCTAAATAAGACTTCTGTAAAAAGAAATTTGAAATAAGCCCAAGGAATAAGCCTGAAAGTGCAATAAGCAATCTATAGAAAACGACAAAATAGTCGTTTTTGAGTTCTAAGCCACCCCAAGAGCTGATTCAAGTTTCTAAAGCTTTTAAATGACATCAATAAGCTAAATAAACAAAAAGTTTTCAAATAAGCTGACTCAATAAGCTAGAGAAAGCACTTATGAAAAAGTCAATTAAGTTGGTTTTCTAGCAAAAAGTCAAAGTCAAGGTCCAATAAGCTCCAGTCTAATCAAATGGGTCAAATAATGAAGATCTATCACAAAAAATAAGTTGTTGCAAGTCTGGATAAGCTAAAATAGCTTATTGATAAGCTGATGACAAATTAACACTAGCAGGGACTAGTTTTGGGTGTTGAGCAATGGAAACCTTTTCCACTGCTTGACTTGTTTGACTTTTTGTCTTCAGTGACTTTTTTGGATATTCAGATTTCACAAAGGCACCCAAATGATCTTTGGATCAAAAGGAGTCAATAACAATAAAAAAATCACAACAACAATCACCCAATTGATACAGTTTAATCAATAAAGCACCAGATCAAGCACAGACATGAACAAGTAAGCAGATTAGGTTCAATAAGCACTTTTAGCACAATTCAGCCAACCAAACTCAACCAAATGCATACACAAGCTATATTAAACTTAAATAAGCAAGTCTAAACAGGTTTCATGCAATGATTTAAAGTTTTAAGCAAGATTCAAGCTAATGAATGTTACAGATGAACACTAACACATGCAGTTTTATACTTTGCTGATGTATTTGACCAATAAGCCAGATTCAAACCTCAAGATCTATCAAATAAGTTATAATAATGATGTTTTAACAACTTTAAACCCTAAGCATGCACAAATACTAGATTTCACCAAAATCTTAGGTCAAAAACAGTTAAACTCAACAAGTTATAGCAGATTGTTTGATTCAAGGTTTCAAACCAAAAAACTTCCAGCAAAACACTCTCAACCAAGCATATATCAGATATAGAGCACAAACACAAACTTTCCACAACACAATAACAAGATTTCAACTCAAACAGGTAGACCCAAACACCCTTTTAACTTTTCAAATCAAATTTTAATCAAGAAAAAGTGTGATTCAGTTAACCCAATGATTAATCTAGAATATAAACAACATTATCATGCAAGACTAAGCAGATTCAGGCCAATAAATCAACAAGAACACCAATAGAGCACAAATCCACAAAAATTCCATTTTTTATCAGATTTTCAATGTTTCAAGACAAACCTATCCACACTCACGAATGTTAGAGCTTATGTGCTAGCTAGCACAAGCACAAGCTTCCAACAGCATCCCTGCTAAGATTCAACAAGGTTAGAAGCATAAAATCAAAACAGAAAGGTGACTTTTTGGAAAATAAAGTTGATTAATGCAACTTCTTGTACCCACTCTTGATTATCCCCAAGATATGAACTTCGCAACACCTTAATATCACAATTAGGATGCTATGATCAGCTTATATCCCAAGAATTCCAAGATGTACCAAGAAAACTTAGCAAAATATCAAATTTTGATCCAATGTGTAATTTCTTACACAAGGTTTAGAAAATGTTTTTAGGTTCAATTTCAGTTAACATATAACAATAACAAGCTAAGAATAAAGTGGCACTTGGTCTTTCTTCAACAAAACTCAACACACTTTCATTAACAGAAAAGAGGATTTACAAGCTGTTGAACAAGGAAAAACCAAAAGCAGGTAAAATGTAAAGCCTATGTGCCTTTATATAGGCATACAATGTATCTAGAAATGCAAAGGAAAACGTAAACCCTATCTTTGAACTTCCAAAAATACCCTTGAAGCTTGTTTGAATTCTAGTGAATCATGTGACTTCTTCTTGTTGTTTAGTGATAGCTGGCAAGTGAAAAGAGGATCCAAGGGCTTGTATGAAGCTTAGGATGTAAGCACAATTGTGGGACGTTGGATGACTGGCTCTTCTTTGTCTTCTTCCTCTTAGACGTAGCAGGGGAGGTCCCATGCAACATGTGGGTTGGTGGGGTGTCATGTTTAAGGTTTGGGATGTGTTTAGGTCATCATTAACCATAAATATGGATAATATTGGGGCTTAATTTTTGCTTAATCAAAAAGCCCTAATCCTTGTTCTTGAGTGAATAGTGTGACGTTTGATCCAGATTTGGGTTTAAAACTGTGTTAAGCGCTAAGTTTTAACTAATCTATTAGGATTAGTTATTTAAATTGGTGACTGGATAGCTAATGTGCAGGATTGGTGGGATGTGATTGGAGGAGAGGAGTGAGTGGGACAGGTGTCACCCATTGGTTGGTCTAGGTAAGAATTTTGTCGGCCAGTATTAAACCCCCATCTTTTTTGAACTTGTCTTTTTACTTCAAAACCTTGTCAACGCCTATTGTCTTCACAACAACTTTTGCTTCTTTACACTTTTGCCCCAAAATGTTTGATAAAGTGAATTCAGGGGTAATTCTTGCCATTTTGTGATTTTTGAAGGACTGATTTGGCATATTGTTGAGGGATTATGGTCTTTTCTTGTATGATTGGCATTTTGGAGGACTGAAATTGCCAAGTCTTCATTTATGAGGGACCATTCTTGCTATTTGTTGAAAGTCAAGGGTCTTTTTGGTAATTTTGGGATTTTCAAAGGACCAAATTTGTAATTTCTTGTACTTTGAAGGACTTCATGATATATTTGACTTCGTGGAGGATAATGGTTGACAGTTTAGCTTTGTTGAGGGGTTAAACTTGTCAAATCTTCAAAGTGGAGGGCCTTTTTTGTAATTTTGACAAACTTTAGGGACTAAACTTGTAATTATGAAGATACAAGGGTATAAAGTGTCAATTCTTCCATATTGGAGGACCCTTCTTCCTAGTTCTTCAAATCTTCAAGGGTTGTTCTTGGGAAAGTCTTCATTAGGGCTTGGTTCAATGTGCGGCTCCGTTTCCCGT
Organism: Glebionis coronaria; assembly: GCA_025667525.1. Classification (NCBI taxonomy): domain Eukaryota; kingdom Viridiplantae; phylum Streptophyta; class Magnoliopsida; order Asterales; family Asteraceae; genus Glebionis; species Glebionis coronaria. The sequence goes on from JANFOE010000135.1 coordinate 827,119, forward strand.
GTTCGTTTTTGCATGATTCTTGTGATCTTTTGTCATTTTCTCAATATCCGTACCTAAAATACACAAGTAACAAACACAAGCATATATATGGGTATTTTGATGATATTTAATGCATTTTAAGCCCTTTTTGGACGATGAGACTATGTATAAAAGCAGTCTCATCACTCCCCCATGCTAAACCATTGTCGTGCCCTCACGCAATGCTAGAATAAAGTATCGTAGCCCCTCCAAAATTCATTTTTATTCACTTTATTGAATGATAAACTAGCTACACTACTACTATTGCTACTACTTGTGTTTTAGACATAATGTATGATATTCATCGCAAACTGGGACGTTTAGGTTCATAGAATAAGAACACGTGAATGCTTCGTCAGAAATAATTTCATCTTCCTCGATTTTCACCCCAATTCCATGCCAAGCGTGCAACGAGATCATTGTCATTATAAGTTAGTAATGTTAACACTACTCATATGCCCTAATCACGTACTTATCCTCCCAATTTCCTAAGTTGTATCTCTTATATTTTATTTTGTCATGAATGTTTCACGAGGATACATTGTTTGACTTATGCGATAATAGAGATTTAGGTCTAAAAATAGAGTCCTAACGGTGTAACCAAGACCATCAAATCAATAACCCCTCCCAATAGACAACGATGTCAAAAAATTAAGTCAACAAGAAGAATCGATAAACACGGTTTTATAACGGTTTTGAACATGAGACTTATTACCAAGACTTTTATACGCTCCCTAACGGAAGGGCCTTATTATCTTTGGTTTACCTCCATCTTTTATTCAACTTCGCCATGAAGCTTTTATTATGACTTCGGTCTTGCCTTGCCTTTTATTATCCACCTCATCGGTAGTTTTATTAGCCAAAGACGTATATCCTCACGCTAAGGCGAATTTTGGATCTTTAAAGCTTCGAAGATTAAGGCTTGTATCACTTTCAATTTTGCATAGATTTTTCGGCCTTGTGGGGCTTCAAATTGTTTGCTTGATTTAGCTGAGCACTTGAAATCTTATTATTGGGTGAAGCTTTTGATTATTCGGGTGCCAATACTTCAAAACCGTGACGCTGGCGATACCTTAATGTCTTCCCAATTTAATTACACGGAAGCTACTAGAAAAGACTAGAAACCCAACAATCCCAACTAAACCGCTAAGTCAATATATATTAAGCAAAAAATATTTACATGCGAAGGGAGAATAAGCAAACAACGAGAACACATGAGTTTTAAAGAATACGAGTACTCTACGTTTAGCATAGTAACTTATAATTAACCCTATAATTTCTCGTCCTCATTTAAGAGACTTAGCCTAATGTGGAGTTAAGGAATCAAAGCTAAGTGCTCAACACGCACGGTCGAGTCAAAAATTACTCTTATTCTCGCCATCGGAAAACCTACATTCGTGTCTTCAAACACTTATAAACATGAGAAAAAAATTTAAAATTTTGCCATTTTTAGCCTTATTTGTAACAAAACGATAAACAAAAAGATAAACTTTGGAAAGCGTGAAGGTTTAGCAAGGCAAGTATCTATTCACCCCCCATACTAAAATTAAACATTGTCCTCAATGTTTCGAGTCTAGGGGTGCAAACACCCCCATACTAGAGATGTAGTCGAATGCCTAATCTAGCATGGAAAGGGTGTAACCGTTAAATTTAAAGTCGTTTATGAAATGTGCTATAAACCTAAGGTTAGAACATCAAAGGATATATCATGGATACTGAGAAAGTCTTCAAAGGAAACGATCGAGTGCTCCCATAAAACGAACACGAGAGGCTCCAATCGTGAAGATCATGATCATCTAAAGTCCACAATTCACAAACAACCACGAAACAAAGGTTGGAAGGGAAAAAATCCCCACACGTTACAACATTAGAAAGCGATAATATATACATAGGATAAGCATGGGACTCCCCCACGAGGCACCTCGTTTTTGATTACCGAGTCATGAGCTCGACTCGATCCCCTCAATACTAATTATCGTTGGGGAAGGTGACTTGGTCGAGGTAGTTCAAGGATGGAACTTCCCCGCCAAAGTAGTGCTTCAACCTATGTCCATTCACCTTGAAATTGGGGCCATCATTTTGAGCTAGCTCGATGGTCCCATACGGAAATACTCGAGTCATGGTGAACGGACCGGACCAACGGGATTTCAACTTACCGGAAAAGATTTTCAAGCGAGAATTAAAAAGCAAAACTTGATCCCCAATGTTAAAAACCCGGTTTTTAATTTTAGAATCATGCAACTTTTTAGTCTTTTCTTTATAAATCAATGAATTTTCATAAGCAATGTCCCTTAATTCATCCCGTTCATTTAATTGCATTTTCCGGTGTTTTCCCGCGGTCTCCATATCATCATTACAATGCTTTAGGGCCCAATAAGCCTTGTGTTCCAATTCGATTGGCAAATGAAAATTTTTCCCATACACAAGCTTATAGGGGTGCACCCAATAGGCGTCTTATGAGCGGTCCTAAAAGCCCATAAAGCATCATCCAACTTATCCGACCAAGATTGTTGGTTTTCCCCAACGGATCTCTCCAAGATCCTCTTCGACGCTTGGTTTGAAACCTCGACTTGCCCACTCGTTTGTGGGTGATAAGCCGTAGAAAGCCGATGTGTAACCCCATATTTACTTAGGACCCTTTCGAATTGGTCGTTACAAAAATGGGTTCCACGATCGCTTATGATCGCACGAGGGGTTCCAAACCGAGAAAACAAGCCTTTCAAAAACTTGACTACCACACGAGCATCATTGGTGGGCAAAGCCTTAGCTTCCACCCACTTAGATAGGTAGTCAACCACAACGAGGATGTACTTATTTCCACGAGATGATGGGAACGGCCCCATAAAGTCGATGCCCCAAACGTCAAAGATCTCACACACTTGGATGATGTTTTGTGGCATTTCATCTTTTTGTGATGCTTTTCCTTGTCGTTGGCATGAGTCACAAGACTTCACAAGATCTTGTGCATCTCGGTAAATAGTAGGCCAAAAGAAGCCGGCATCAAACACCTTCTTAGCCGTGAGATTAGCACCATGGTGACCACCCGTGGGTCCCTCATGGCAAGCTCTAAGGATGTTAGAAGCTTCGGTGCCAAATACACAACGTCGGATGATTTGATCCGCACAAGTTCGAAACAAGTAAGGGTCGTCCCAAACGTAGAACTTGACGTCACGAAAGAATTTTCGTTTTTTTTGAGTCGTAATACCCTTGATGATGAAGTTACCCGCATGGTAATTTGCAAAGTCCGCAAACCATGGGGTGGAAGAATCAAGCTTGGAATTCACTACACCAAGTGTCTCGAGCGGAAATGTTTCGGTGATTTCCTTAGGCTCGTAAACACTTTGGTGAGGATATTCCAAACGAGAAAGATGATCGGACGCTAGATTCTCGGCTCCTTTTTTGTCAACAATTTTGTGGTCAAATTCTTGAAGGAGGAGAATCCAACGAAGTAATCTCGGTTTTGCATCTTGTTTAGCCATAAGATACTTGATAGCCGAATGATCCGTATACACTATGCATTTTGTCAAGACGAGATAAGGTCGAAATTTCTCAAATGCATACACCACGGCAAGGAACTCCTTCTCCGTTGTAGTGTATTTTAGTTGAGCCTCGGTCATCGTCTTGCTAGCATAGTGAATGGGCAAGAAGTGCTTTTCATGACGTTGCCCCAATACGGCCCCAATAGCGTAATCACTAGCATCACACATGAGCTCAAAGGGGAGGTTCCAATTGGGAGCAACAAGAATGGGAGCTTCAGTAAGTTTCCTCTTAAGGATTTCAAAGGCTCGTACACAATCTTCGTCAAAGACAAAACGTGCCTCTTTTTCAAGAAGATGTGTAATGGGATGAGAGATCTTTGAAAAATCCTTGATGAATCGATGATAAAAGCCCGCGTGGCCTAGGAAACTCCTAACTCCCTTAACGGTTTTGGGATGAGGTAATTTGGTGATGACGTCTACCTTAGCTTGATCTACCTCAATCCCCGCTTTCGAGACCTTGTGCCCTAAGACGATTCCACTCTTAACCATAAAATGACACTTTTCCCAATTGAGCACAAGGTTGGTTTCCTCACAACGTTTCAACATTCTCTCAAGATTCGACAAACATGAAGTGAACGAACTACCAAACACGGAAAAGTCATCCATGAAGACTTCCATCGTCTTCTCGATCATGTCATGAAAAATAGCCATCATGCACCTTTGAAAGGTTCCCGGTGCATTGCAAAGTCCGAATGGCATTCTAAGATAGGCAAATGTTCCATATCGACACGTAAACGTAGTTTTTTATTGATCATGAGGATCGATGGGGAATTGGAAGTAACTGGAAAAACCATCTAAAAAACAATAGAAATCGTTTCCCGCAAGACGCTCCAACATTTGGTCCATGAAGGGCAAGGGAAAACGGTCTTTTCGAGTGGCTTCATTCAAATTATGATAGTCAATGCACACACTCCATCCGGTCACGAGTCTAGTGGGAATGAACTCGTTGGCATCGTTTGGCACAACGGTCATTCCTCCCTTTTTAGGGACACAATGAATAGGACTCACCCAAGGGCTATCGGAAATATGGTAAATCATTCCCGCGTCAAGAGTTTAAGGACCTCCTTTTTGATGACGTCGTGAATTTTGGGGTTCACCTCCTTTGACATTGGATCGCAGGCTTGTAATCCTCCTCCATTAAGATTTTGTGGGTACAAAATTTGGGATCGATTCTCTTAATGTCGGATAACTTCCACGCAATTGCCCCTTTGTGATCCTTTAGAACATCGAAAAGTGCGGTTTTTTCATCATTCGAAAGTTCCTTCGCAATAATAACCGGAAACTTGTCGCCCTCCTCCAAATAGACATATTCGAGATGAGGAGGTAAATCTTTCAACTCGAGGATAGGTGGTTCCTCAAGTGAAGATTTGGGCTCGATACTCATAACCTCCTCGGGTGGAGGAAATTGGAAATTGTTAAGTAAATCCTTCATAATCGAGAAGTCCTCATCGTTGTCGAGGTCTTCGTTACAAGTACGTGGAACATCGAATTCTTCCAACGTAAAACCATCACCTTCAAATGGAGTGAAGGTTGGTGTCGAATTATCAAGAATTGGATCTAACATAATGGGATTGCCACTAGTTTCGTCATCACCAAAACCTAGAACTTCTTGTGAAAATTCCTCGCAAACCACGTCGATCATATTAACTAGGTTTATGGTTGCAACGGAATAAACATGAGAAATTTGAGAGTTTTGAGTTGCGTTTATAACATGTTCCTCGTCGTTGAAACGTAAGGTGATCTTTCTAGCATGAACATCGATCAAAGCCATCGACGTATCTAAAAACGAACGAACTAAAATGAGAGGAACTTGAGGATCCGTGGGGATATCAACAACGATAAAGTCTACGAGATAGTAGAACTTCCCCACTTTCACAAAAACGTCTTCCGCCAATCCACATGCAGGAATCGTGGAATGGTCGGCCAACTCGATAGACATTAGTGAAGGAGTAAGATTAGGAAGATTGAGCGACTTGAAGATTGCAAGTGGCATCAAGTTAATGCTAGCACTAAGATCGGCCAAGGCGAAGCATTCCTCCATATCTTGGATTGCACAAGGGATCAAAAATTTACCAGGATCGCCGACTTTTTGAGGTATGCGATTAAGATAAACCGACGAACAACTAGACAATTGGTGCAATTTCTCCTTGTTGTTCAACATACTCTTAAATTTAGCGGCAAATCGAGGCATCATGACCAAAGCATCGGCGAAACTCACATTAAAGTGCAAATCACGAAACATTTTCATAAAAAGATCAAATTGGTAATTGTCCCGTTCTTGACGTTTCTCCTTTCTAAGTCTCGATGGATAGGGCAAAGGTGGTGTGGGTTGAGGCACAGGCATAGTCTTTGGAATCTTGGGTTCCAATCTTGGTAAAGGGTCAACCGTAGGTGTGGCATGAGCGGTACTTCGTGGGATTGGGACATGCTCCTTTTGGACCACCACCTCGAGTTCTTCCTCAATTGCTTCCTCCGTAGGAGCAATTGGTTGAGGAGTCGGTTCCTTAAGTATCTTACCACTACGTGTGGTAATTACTTTCATCTCACCCTTAGGGTTTGATACGGTGTTGCTAGGAAGACTACTCGAAGACGGTTTACACATAATTGCCTCAAACATAGATGAGATTTTATCTTCAAACTTGGATTGCCTCTTCTCGGCTTTAACCATTTCTTGTTTTATCTCATGTTGCCCTTGTTCCATTTTTTGTTGGTTTTGTTGTAACCTAGTTACGGTTCCTTCCATCTTGTTGGTATGGATCTTAAGTTCATTAGCTAACTCATTTTTCAACTCTTTCTTCAAGTCGTTCTTAAACTCGGATCTTAGGCTAATGATTTCTCTTTGAATATTGTCAAACCTAGCATCATTCCCATTAGCGTATTCAACAAATTCATTTGGAAGATCTTTCAACGTTTGCAAACCTTTGTTGTTGTTTTGAAAATCATTTTGATTTTTGTTTGAAACTTGATTATTAGCCCCTTGATTACCATAGTTTCCCTTGTTGAAATTGTTCTTGAAACCAACTTGATTGTTGTGATAGTTGTTGTTAGCATTTTGATTTGAACCAAAACCCGGTGGAGTCAGTTGATTAGAGCGGGTAACTTGACCGTTTTGGTTGTAAGTTCCCGTGGCCGCGTAGGCACTCGAAGTGTTACCACCGTTGGTAATGCACTCGGAGAAATCATGACCTCCACCACAATACATGCATGAAACCTCAACCGCTTTAGCCGTAGCGGGAGCACTTGGTTCACCAACTTTAAACTCAATCAAAAGTCCTTTTAGCTTATCAAAAATCTTGTTTTCCAAGTTCGCCTCAATTTGGCAGGCATCGATGGTAGTAGACAAAGAAGGTGAAGCCGAAGACGAAGCCTTACGAACACTAGACGTGCTACGAGGACTATACACCTTAGATCTATTCTCAATTATCACCAAAGCTTCCTCAACCGTTTTACACAAAACTTTACCACCCAAGGAGGCATTTAAATAATCCCTTTCATGATCATTAAGTCCATTGTAAAACGTGTCAATTTGATGCAAGTCGGAAAAACCGTGATGAGGACATTCATGTAACATCTCCTTAAACCTATTCCAAGCCGTTGAAAAACTTTCATTAAACTCTTGTGAAAATTTTGAAATCTCGTTTTTCAAGTGCGTAGTCTTAGAGGGCGGAAAAAATAGGTTCAAAAACTTAGACACGAGATCCTTCCACGTCAATATAGAATTGGGTGGCTCTTTCTCCAACCAAATTTTAGCGGGCGCCACTAAGGAATACGGAAAAAGCATCATCTTAATCGAGTCATTCGAGACATCCTTAAACTTGCAAGTGGCGGTAAGACAATTGAATTGGCGGATATGGTTGTGTGGATTGTCCTTCTCATCACCACCGAATTTGTTGTTTTGGATCATCGACAACAAACCCGTTTTCACCTCAAAATTCTCCGCAAGGATAGCGGGAATCACAATAGCCTCTCCATAACCCTCGGTGGGTGATTCAAGTAACTCTATCATAGTTCGATTCGCCATGGTTGCTGCTTCTCTTACAATGGGTTCGTCAATAGGAGACTCCTCACTAGAAAGATTAGGAGTGGGAGTTTTGTTCTTTCATTTACGTGCACGTCTTGCTTGATTACGAGTGATAATAAACGTCACGTACAACGAGGGGATAAGCAAAGAAGATTCTTTTTGGTGTTTTGTATTTTTCAATTTTTTTGTGGTTTTTGATTGTAATAACCTTTTTGGGTTTTGGTGAATGTATTAAGTAGACAAAAGTCTACAAATCTCCTCCTTAATCAAATCTCTTGATTAAAGAAGCCTCAAGGAATAAAAACGATCACGTGAAGTGAACGCCTTCGATGACTTTAGAACGTTGGTAGAACACCAAAACGTTCAAGAGGGTTTAATCAATGAAACCAAGAAAATATATATGATACTTAGTAATACTTCGGGCGGCAAAACCCTCGATTCGCTCTCAAAATCAAATACTCACAAGCAAGCGGGGAAACGAGGCGGCGCGAAGCACTTAAGAGCCTTTTTCCTTAGGATATATTTTATAATATCCTCCTTATACCCACCTTATAGTTTGTATTTTTCAAAATTGAGCCTCACGAAAGTATTTATCTATTTTTGCCTTTTTCTTTGGTTTGAGATTCAAATACAATGATTGGGTAATGACCTCCCAAGTCAAGGTTGTGATTTCTCACGTATTTGGAGTACTTGTAAATTTATTGTTCTACGTATACAATATAGTAATAGTATTCACACAAAAATCGAAAACCGATAATACGTATTAGTAGAGTGCTACTAATACAAATACTATTTTGGTTAGTATATAAAAACAACAATTCCAAATCAAAACACAACACGCCTCCCCGGCAGCGGCGCCAAAATTGATGTAGGTGGTTTTACTACTCTTTAGGAAAAGAGAGCAAAAGTGGGAAGCGTTAAGTGTCGGTTTAGGAAAACCAAACACTAATGACCCAAAATGGGGATCGTTCTCAAGGAGGCTTAGTGTGTGTGTAATGAATTGATTAAGTTTGTGATTATATTTGTGAGAAAGAAAAATAGAAATGGGATAAGAAGAGAATGACGGTTACAATGTCGTATTAAACTAAGACGAAAAATGTGTACACGTAAAACCGTAAAAAGCACTAAAATTAAAATTTTACCCTAAAAATTCTCAAAAATCATTAAAAATCCACAAAAATATACTAAGAGTTTACAAAAAATCCAAACTCGCCAAAACCTTTTAATTAATTAAATATTAACTTTATAATGCTAATTAAAGCCCTAAAAATCAATATTAACTATTAAAAAGTCCAAAACAAGATCTTAAAGTTTGTAAACCTTTAAAATAACCTAATTAAGCTAAAAAGTATTTTTCAAAATTTTTAAAACCACTAAAAACTATTTTTAAACAATTAAAAACTATTAAAAACTAATAAAACTTAAATTAATTCTAGAAAATAATTAAAAGACTCTAAAAATATTTGGAAAGTTGAAAAATTCCTAATTAAGTGTCTAAAATCTAGGAAAAATATAAAAACTTAGAAAATCAGACTTTTAATTTTTAACAATAAAATAATATTAAAATATTATTAAAATTCCAAAAATCATAAAGAATTCTAAAAAGTTGCAGACTAGCTTAATTTAACCTAAATAACTCAGAAATGAACTTGAAATTACCTAAATACCCTGAATGGGCCTAGAAAATGGGCTAAACCCAAAACAGATCCTTAATGGGCCAAATTTAAGCCCAAAATGAAAAAGTGGCCCAAATAAGCCCAAAAAGCACTACTTGACTCAAAATTGATTTTAAACAACTTTTTCCAAAGGCCCAAAAGCTGAAAGTTTGAAATAAGCTAGCTTATACCAAACAACTTATTCTTAATAGGCTTTTTGGCCCATTAAGCTATTAGCTAATGCCATAAGCTCAAATTAGACACACAAGCTTCTTTTGTCCTAAATAATACTTCTGTAAAAAGAAATTAGAAATAAGCCCAAGGAATAAGCCTGAAAATGCAATAAGCAATCTACAGAAAACGACAAAATAGTCGTTTTTGAGTTCTAGGCCACCCCAAGAGCTGATTCAAGTTTCTAAAGCTTTTAAATGACTTCAATAAGCTAAATCAACAAAAAGTTTTCAAATAAGCTGACTCAATAAGCTGGAAAAAGCAAATAAGCACTTATGAAAAAGTCAATTAAGTTGGTTTTCTAGAAAAAAAGTCAAAGTCAAGGTCCAATAAGCTCCAGTCTAATCAAATGGGTCAAATAATGAAGATCTATCACAAAAATAAGTTGTTGCAGGTCTGGATAAGCTAAAATAGCTTACTGATAAGCTGATGAAAAATTAACACTAGCAGGGGCTAGTTTTGGGTGTTGAGCAGTGGAAACTTTTTCCACTGCTTGACTTGTTTGACTTTTTGTCTTTAGTGACTTTTTTGGAGATTCAGATATCACAAAGGCACCCAAATGATCTTTGGATCAAAAGGAGTCAATAACAATCAAAATATCACAACAACAATCACCCAATTGATACAGTTTAATCAATAAAGCACTAGATCAAGCATAGACATGAACAAGTAAGCAGATTAGGTTCAATAAGCACTTTTAGCACAATTCAGCCAACCAAACTCAACCAAATGCATACACAAGCTATATTAAACTTAAATAAGCAAGTCTAAACAGGTTTCATGTAATGATTCAAAGTTTTAAGCAAGATTCAAGCTAATGAATGTTACTGATGAACACTAACACATGCAGTTTTATACTTTGCTGATGTATTTGACCAATAAGCCAGATTCAAACCTCAAGATCTATCAAATAAGTTATAATAATGATGTTTTAACAACTTTCAACCCTAAGCATGCACAAATACTAGATTTCACCAAAATCCTAGGTAAAAAACAGCTAAACTCAACAAGTTATAGCAGATTGTTTGATTCAAGGTTTCAAACCCAAAAACTTGCAGCAAAACACTCTCAACCAAGCATATATATCAGATATAGAGCACAAACACAAACTTTCCACAACACAATAACAAGATTTCAACTCAAACAGGTAGACCCAAACACCCTTTTAACTTTTCAAATCAAATTTTAAACAAGAAAAAGTGTGATTCAGTTAACCCAATGATTAATCTAGCATATAAACAACATTATCATGCAAGACTAAGCAGATTCAAGCCAAGAAATCAACAAGAACACCAATAGAGCACAAATACACAAAAAATGCAATTATTATCAGATATTCAAGGTTTCAAGACAAACCTCATGGATGTACATCCACACCCACGAATGTTAGAGCTTATGTGCTAGCTAGAACAAGCACAAGCTTCCAACAGCATCCCTGCTAAGATTCAACAAGGTTAGAAGCACAAAATCAAAACAGAAAGGTGACTTTTTGGAAAATAAACTTAATTAATGCAACTTCTTGTACCCACTCTTGATTATCCCCAAGATATGAACTTCACAACACCTTAATATCAAAATTAGAATGCTATGATCAGCTTATATCCCAAGAATTCCAAGATGTACTAAGAAAACTTAGCAAAATATCAAATTTTGATCCAATGTGAAATTTCTTACACAAGGTTTAGAAAACGTTTTTAGGTTCAATTTCAGTTAACATATAACAATAACAAGCTAAGAATAAAGTGGCACTTGGTCTTTCTTCAACAAAACTCAACACACTTTCATTAACAGAAAAGAGGATTTACAAGCTGTTGAACAAGGAAAAACCAAAAGCAGGTAAAATGTAAAGCCTATGTGCCTTTATATAGGCATACAATGTATCTAGAAATGCAAAGGAAAACATAAACCCTAGCTTTGAACTTCCAAAAATGCCCTTGAAGCTTGTTTGAATTCTAGTTAATCATGTGACTTCTTCTTGTTGTTTAGTGATAGCTGGCAAGTGAAAAGAGGATCCAAGGGCTTGTATGAAGCTTAGGATGTAAGCACAATTGTGGGACGTTGGATGACTGGCTCTTCTTTGTCTTCTTCCTCTTAGCCGTAGCAGGGGAGGTCCCATGCAGCATGTGGGTTGGTGGGGTGTCATGTTTAAGGTTTGGGATGTGTTTAGGTCATCATTAATCATAAATCTGGATAATATTGGGGCTTAATTTTTGCTTAATCAAAAAGCCCTAATCCTTGTTCTTGAGTGAATAGTGTGACGTTTGATCCAGATTTGGGTTTAAAAATGTGTTAAGCGCCAAGTTTTAACTAATATGTTAGGATTAGTTATTTAAATTGGTGAGTGGATAACTAATGTGGAGGATTGGTGGGATGTGATTGGAGGAGAGGAGTGAGTGGGACAGGTGTCACCCATTGGTTGGTCTAGGTAAGAATTGTGTCGGCCAGTATTAAACCCCCATCTTTTTTTAACTTGTCTTTTTACTTCAAAACCTTGTCAACGCCTATTTTCTTCACAACAACTTTTGCTTCTTTACACTTTTGCCCCAAAATGTTTGATAAAGTGAATTCAGGGGTAATTCTTGCCATTTTGTGATTTTTGAAGGACTGATTTGGCATATTGTTGATGGATTATGGTCTTTTCTTGTATGATTGGCATTTTGGAGGACTGAATTTGCCAAGTCTTCATTTATGAGGGACCATTCTTGCCATTTGTTGAAAGTCAAGGGTCCTTTTGGTAATTTTGGGATTTTCAAAGGACCAAACTTGTAATTTCTTATACTTTGAAGGACTTCATGATATATTTGACTTTGTGGAGGATAATGCTTGACAATTTAGCTTTGTTGAGGGGCTAAACTTGTCAAATCTTCAAAGTGGAGGGCCCTTTTTGTAAATTTGACAAACTTTAGGGACCAAACTTGTAATTATGAAGATACAAGGGTATAAAGTGTCAATTCTTCCATATTGTAGGACCCTTATTCATAATTCTTAAAATCTTCAAGGGTTGTTCTTCGGAAAGTCTTCATTAGGGCTTGGTTCAATGTGCGGCTTCGTTTCCCGTGTTCGTTTTTGCATGATTCTTGTGATCTTTTGTCATTTTCTCAATATCCGTACCTAAAATACACAAGTAACAAACACAAGCATATATATGGGTATTTTGATGATATTTAATGCATTTTAAGCCCTTTTTGGACGATGAGACTATGTATAAAAGTAGTCTCATCATACTCTCACAAGGGTTGCGGGGATTTAATAGTTGCTCCAATCCAATGTTACCTTGACGGGTTGCGGGATTGAAGATCCAAGGTCTCAAAAAGGCAGCGGATATAAATTATTGCTTGAGTTTTATTTTTCTTTTCTTAGCGAGTGAGTAGCTACTTATTAATGCATGACATAAGGATCTTACACATAAGGCGAATGGCTTATTATTTTGGGTCGGACATATATCAATTGTGGGAGGTTTTTCGAGTAATGGATTAGATGGTTACTTAGGACTAAAACCATGCTTCCTTATTTTGAGATTTTACACTTCTTATATTTCACGCTTTAAATAATGACAAATTTGCCTTCAAGCAATTTGCTAAAATAATTCCCGGTCTTAGAGGCATAATAAGTGGGGGTATAAGAGTAACACAATTAATCTTTATGAATAAGTCGATGCACTTTCACTTATTGATAACAATGATCTTGTTTTTAAGCTTGGTATGGAGAAAGTGAAACTTGAGGATGATAAGTGTTCATGGTACCAAAGCCCTAATTAAAGTCTTTAATTTCTTTATGAGTTATTTCCGTTGAAACCATTTCAAGAAAAATCCAAAAATATATAAATAGAATTGTTTTCCTTTGCATTGCATTGTATAAATCAAAATCATGCATCATATAGTGTAGTGTAGAGTAAAAGCATGCCATATTGGCCAAGGTGGATTAATTATGAGAAAAGTGTGAATTTGTGCTTTAAAATGTGGCATTGTATGAGGTCATGGTAATGATCAAGTGTAGGGCATTTGATATGAGTGAAATCTCATATCAATTATATCACAAATCACCCTAAAACACAAAGCAAAATACTTGATTTTGATTCATAAAAGCAGTATTATGGGTATGTTTTGTTGAATGTGCTTGTGTAGGTAAAAAGATACAAATTATGAAGTAAACAAGAGAATCAAGCCTTTATTGATGAAGAAAAGGCAAAAGGAGGATGAAAAGTGACAAGTCAAAGAAAGTCAAAGGACCTTTCTTGACAACATTCAAATTTGAAGGACTAAAAGTGCAAATATAGAAAAGTAAAGAAGAAAGTCAAACATGGTCAACTATCAAGTCAACAAGTCAAGGGGCTTATTATGGTCAATCATGAAGTTCAAGGGCCTAAAATGATGAGACAATAAAGTTCCTAGCCTTAAACAAGATTTTGCCAAGTCCAAGGGCCAAAACTGTCAACTTTCAAAGTAATTTGTCTATTGATCCGTGTAAAAACATTTTGACGAATGAGAGGCGCCCATTCTCTTCATTTGGATCACAACGTCACTGCCAGCTGGCCACTAAGAGCCGTCATAATTAAATAACCAAATCCCGACAGTGGTTACCATTTTCTCTTGTCTCATCCAATCACAACTCGCCACTACATAATTCCTACTATTTAAATGGATCACAATCCGTGTGACCATTATTGGGCGAATAAACAACTTACACGTGGACATTCAAACTTCAAACGAGCCCAGAATCAAGAATGAGAAGGAGTGATTTTTAGAAGATGAGTTCAACATCAAAAGTGCTCTAAATCAAGAGAGGAATTCATTCCAACCATTCAATTGAACTGAAATCCACTCAAGATAAACGTCCAAATCTATTCTTCATCTAAAAATTGCAAATCGGCAATTGAGGCCACGTGGAAGCTGGGTATTGGTTCCCACACATCACTACACCTCAACTAACTTCAATCTTCTTCTATAAATAGCCTCATTATACTTTCATTTCCTCTCATTTTCAGTTAGAGATTTAGTTAGTAACTAATCTCAAGTGTCTGACAAACACTTGAGATAGTTAGTTAGATTGTAACAGAATTGTAACTACCTACCTTCCATTAATAAACTTTCTACTTTACTTCAAATCACTTCTCTTTTACTGCTTATCCTATCTACCCTATTACTGCTTAGTTCTATTGATCATATCAGATCAATAGAGCTTGTTTGAGTGTTTTGGAAACTTATTTGTTGATCTCAGTCAATCGTAGCTCATTTTCTTGCAAGAAGTTCATATTTATGCAGAGATGATCATTCCTTGATGCTAATGATGAATTCATGTGTTTTGATAATTGATTGTGGTGTTTGGTGTCAGTTTTAGAGAGCTCAACGCTCCTCTACTCCATCAAAGGAGGCTTCAAGCTAAAAGGCATTTAAATTCTTGTTCTTGTTCCTCTAAAATGTCTTGAATGCTTAATTCTTAGATAGTTAGTGTAATTGCTTAATTCTACTGGATCTGTTATTAATTTGACCTGTCTGATATGTGTTGGTAGATAGCTAGTAGATTACTTGGCTTTTGATTCATTTAGATTGATAAAATTTGTTCTTGAATTGCTTAATTTTCATCAGTAGGCCATATTGTGTTCTATAGTGTTAACTTGTTGGTACTTTGCTGGTTTGTGGTTCATTTTAGTTGTTTTACAAGTGAAGATAAGTTTCTTGCGATTTCATAACCTTCTGATTAGAAAGCCTTTATAGAATTTTCATCACAGTCTAAAAGTGGTGTTTGGATTAGAGTTTCTTTTGTGATTTAGCTATTATAAGTAGTTGATTTGAGCTAATAAACACTCAATAGACCAGTACAAATTACTTTGTGAGTTTTTGTAGTCAAAGTTTAAGTCAAAAAGGCAAACTGCATATAAAAACTTTATGTCAAGTATTCATCAGTTAGAACAAGCTAGATTCAATCAACTCACAAATTTTTGGTAGTGGATGTTAGAAGCTGATTTTTGTTTCTAGATAGAGTTCAATATATGAGCTTTCTATTTCACTAAGGTAGACAATACAGTATCAAGAATTGAGTTTGAAAATAGCTTAAGAATAAGTTGTTGAGCATTTGTAAGTTTTCGTGATAAGTCCTAACTGCTTAATCATTCCCATATTTCCACATCATAAATCTTCCCATTTTCTTGCACATTCCTGTTTACAAACACATTTTAAGGCATTTTGGAGCATTTCAGCTTTTTGTAATTTTTTGGTCAACAAAAGTCAACGATAAGCTAGATTTGCTTGTCTTGAGATTCCAGCTTATTCACTAAATCATTTTTCATAATTTTTGACATTACAACCTTGTAATCAGTAGCTTAATCATTTCCAGTTGAAAAATCAAGTAGTGGATGTCTATTTCAGCTTATAGCTTAATTTGGGCTTATTGAAATAAGCTAACTTGAGTTCTAGCTATTTTCAGCCAGTTTCCTTTGACACACCTAGCTAAATTTGGATTTTAAGAAATTTGCAAAAAACTAGAACTTATTTGGTTGAGTATTAAGCTCATACGATCTTATCAAACTTTTGTTACACGTTTTCTTTGAAAACTTGGTTTTAATTGCGATTTAGTCCCTGATCTTTGGGGCTTTGTTTAAACAGCTTTTAAAAATTAACTTTTAGAGTTTGCAAGTTTAGGTCCCTAAATTTTGATATTGTTACAAGTTTGTTTAGCAGTTTTACAAATTTGTTACTTGGTTGTTATAGTTTGTTATATTTTACATTTCTAGTCCCTCTACTTTCAGAATTTACATTTTTGGTCCTTGCACTTTCATATACTTTACATTTCAAGCATTTTTACCATTTGTGCATTTAAAACTTGTAATTCTTGCTTTAATTGTGGTAATTGCAAGATGTTTTTAGTGTAGTACGGTTACGTAGTTATACTATTTTTACCATTTTTACGTGATTTGTTGAATTAGACCTAGATACCAAAACTTTTATAAAAACCAAAAAGAATTAAAAACTTGAAATTACTTGGACAATCAATTTGTTGTGAGTTGGGAAAAACGAACTTGAAAAGTGAAATATTAGCTACCGATGCCAACCTTTGGTTTATGTTCTTTTTCGCGCATCAATATTTGAATGCGTTCTCCGCGAATTGTTTTCCATTATCATAATCGATCTCTCTAGGTAGCCCGAAGCGACATACTATATTGTCCCATACGAACCTTTTTACATGGTTTCCTGTGATCGTCGCGACTGTCTTTGCTTCAATCCACCTCGTGAAGTAATCCATCACGACTATTAGGAACTTAATTCCACCCACGGCTACGGGGAAAGTTCCTGCGATGTCTATTCCCCACTTGAAGAATGGCCAAGGGGAAGTGATAGGTGTCAGTTCCTCTTGGGGTTGACGTGGTATCGGCCTATGTACCTAGAAGTCATTGCATCTGTTTATGAGTGTATGTGCATCCGCGTTCATGGTTGGCCAATAATATCCGCTGCGCAACGTTGTTGCAACTACTGACCTTGGTCTTGCGTGCATACCGCAGGATCCCTCGTGAAATTCACTAATGACAAACTGCGCTTGTCGCGACCCTACGCATCTTAGCCATGGCTGAAGGAATGAGCGTTTGTAAAGAATATCATCCTTGACTTCAAACTGCCTCGAGTGTCTTCTTATTCGTCGCTCTTCGATTTTGTTATGCGGGAGTGAATCTTTCTTCAAATAGTCTATGATTGATGTCATCCATGTAGGACCTTCTTCCTCCACTACCGATGTGTTTTCTGGCTCTTTTATTGATTTGTCTTTAAGGAGTTCAACCAGAACCTGCTTTGATAGGTGTGCAAAGCTGTTGGACACTATTTTGCTGAGTGCGTCTGCTTTCTTGTTTTCTCCTCTAGGTACTTGGCGTATTAGGAACTTTTCGAATCCTTCAACCAATGACTTTAGTTTTTGTAAGTATTGTATCATAATCTCTTCTTTTGCCTCATATTCACCAAGTATGTGGTTTGCTACCAGGCGAGAGTCTACATTCCCTTCGAGATTACGCACGCCCATTCGGGCTGCAATTCTTAGTCCTGCTATAAGCGCCTCATATTCCGCATCATTATTTGTATCTGTGAATTCAAACGCAGCGCGTATGTAAATTCCATTCCTTCAGGATTGGTGAGTATGAGTCCTACGCCAGATCCATCAGTGCAGGATGACCCATCAGTGAATAACATACATGGGTCTTGGTCTTCCTCCTTATGTTCTGGATCCTGATCACCTTCTTCTGGTTTTTCGATGATGAAGTCTGCCAGGATTTGCCCTTTTACGGTATTGCGCGGTCTGTACATAATGGTATGTTCCCCAAGTAGAACAATCTAGTTTTGTAATCTACCCGCTACATTTGATTTTGATATTATCTGTTTTATGGGTTGATCTATGATTACCACTATCGGATGTGCTTGGAAGTATCTGCGCAACCTTTTCGCCGAAAATACTAGTGCGAGTACCAATTTCTCCATTGGGATATAATTCAGTTCCGAGCTTTGTAATGCTCTGCTTATGGAATATACTGGTGTTTGCACATTTTCCCAATCTGTCATCAGCACCGCACTGATCGCTCCATTTGTAGCTGACAAATACATTATCAGTTCTTCTTTTGAGCATGGTGCGACTATCTTAGGGAGCGAAGCTAAGTGTGTTTTTAGTTCCTCGAAGTCTTTCTCAGCTTCCTTTGTCCAATTGAAGTCTCCTTTTTTGATACACTTCTTGCGTGTTTTAAATAAAGGGAGCGACTTCTCTAAGGACTTGGACAAGAATCTATTCAACCCTGCGAGCTTCCCATTTAGCGATTGCACTTCCTTTTTTGTCATTGGGCTTTGGAGCTGAATGACTGCGTACGTCTTTTCCGGGCAGGGTTTGATGCCATTGGGATCAATCATGTATCCTAGGAACATGCCTTCTGTTGCTCCAAAAGTGCATTTCTTTGGGTTTAACTTCATGTTTATTCTCCTAAGTGTTGATAATGTTTCCTCTATATCCCGGATAAGTTCACTCTCTGTGTGACTTTTTATTACTAGGTCATCAACATACACCTCCAAATTTCGCCCGATTTGGCCTTCGAACGCTTTATCAACCAACCGCTTGTACGTTGCCCCTACGTTCTTGAGTCCGAATGGCGTTTTTGTGTAGCAATACACACCCTGGCTGGCGTATAATGCTGTTTTTCTTCATCTTGTTCTGCCATTTGTATCTGGTGGTATCCCTTGTATGTGTCTAGGAAGCATTTAAAAGGATATCCACATAACAGTTCTACTTTCCAGTCTATCTCTGGGAGTGGATAGCAGTCTTGGGGTAGGCTTTATTGAGGTCTGTGAAGTCAACACACATGCGCCAGCTACCATCGTGTTTTTTAACCATTACAGGATTAGCGAGCCAATCATGATAGTAAACCTCCTGCATGATTCCTACGTCTACCAGCTTCTTTACTTCCTCAAGTATCACCTTGTTGCACTCTAGGGCATGTCCTCTTTTTTTTTGCCTAACTGGGGGATATCCTTCGTGGATTTGAAGCTTATGTTCAGCTATTGACCTTTGTACCCTCGTCATGTCTTTAGGTTCCCACGCTAAGATGTCTAAGTTATCCTTTAAGAGGCGACACATGTCAGCCTTTCCTTCGTCGGACAATGTCCCCCGATCGTTATTTCTTGATCTGGATATTGCGGGTGAACTGCCACTTTTCTGTTCGGCGGCGAGTCTATCTTGGGTTCCATTGTAACCCGAGTGGGTTCCGCGATCGTGTTGCACTCTGGGAGTGCTATCGCGGTGTTGAAGATCGTTACGATTCATCCCTCCACTGGGAACTTCATCATGCCATGGGCCGTAGAAGGTACTGCTCGCATTGCTTGTATGGCAGGTCGCCCAATAATTCCGTTATACTGCGATGGCGACCGTATGATCAAGAAGTTCATCGAGACCTTTGTCGAATGTTCGTCGTTTCCCACTTTTACTACTAGCTTTAGTTGGCCTAAAGGCCGCACTACTTCTCTGATGAATCCAATGAGAGGGGAGGTTGCAGGTAGCATTTGGCTCCGTACTTTTGCGCCGAGTTTTAGGAAACAATGTTCGTACATTATTTATGTTGGTGAACCTCCATCGAAATACATACGATGTATACTGTGTTCACCGATTTTTATTTCTATCACTAACGGGCCGTCTGCCACATTCCTCGCGCTGAGGGAGGGGGGGGAGGAGATGTCTCTTCTTTTCGAGAATTTTTTTCTCACCTTTTGCTTTGTCCTCGCGCTGAGGGGGGGGGGGAGGTGGAGATGTAAACATTTGTGTTAGCGGTTTTTCGTTTCTCGTCATGCTTGGTTTCTTTGACAAGGTGTTTTAGCTTGCCTTCTTTGACCATATTCTCGATATGTTATTGCAGCTAAATACATTCATTTGTAACGTGCACCTTTCTCATCATGATATTCACAATATCTGTTGCCAATGCGTCTTTCTACCGGAGTGGTCATTGGCAATGGTTTTAGGAAGTTTGCACCTTCTAATACAAGGATTTTCCTCGGAGTTAACTTAAGGGGGTAAACCTGAAGTTACTGGCTCGCCTCTCTCTTTTATTTCCTTGGTATTCAAGACCTCCATGCCTACATTGCCTGTTAGACCCTTTATTAGGCGCGTCGCGAGGTCTATAACCATGGGCGTTTTGTATGACTTCTGAGGCAGCTGATTCCCCCTATATGAAGGATTTTACTCGCCGTAGTACTCCATCAATGGTTTCTGGGGTTCTTTCATTCAGCTTTTTATTAGATCACTGTTGCGTATACCTGTCATGAAGTAAGATACTTTCAAGATCTCTACGCATTCTTTTATTTGAAGACATTCGCTCTTGAAACGTTCTAAAAAAATCCTCAGGTATTCGCCCTGGTTCTGCTTAATTCTGGGGAGTGATACAACACTCCTATCATGTATTTTCTGTTGCACATAGTTTCTTTTGAATGCTATCCGCGATACTTCTTAGCCATTAATTATTCGTGGTGGAAGTCTGTCAAACCAGATTCACGTGTTTCCTACGAGTGTAGAGTTGAACATATTGCACCATACAAGTTCTGGCCAGTGTTTAATGCCTGCTTGGGATTTGAAGACCTTTAGGTGGTCTTTCGGATATGAGGTACCATCATAAGTTTTTACGTTTGCTGGCATGCGACGCTTTCTTGTATCTGAGTAATACTGTATGCGTCTCGTGAAAGCATTTTTCCTAGCTCTTCTCCAAGGTTGTGAGAAGCCTTTGTCATCTGAGGAGTAGCATTCACGCCTGCACTTTGCAGGGTTGTTATCACCCGATCTTGATAGATTGCTTTCAGAGGATTGACCGTGTTTAGCGCGCTCCTTTCCTTTCGTTCCTTTCTGATTTTTTCATATGTTTTGCATTAATGGGATGAGGACTTGTAGATTATTAGCTACATATTCCTCCATCGCGCGCGCCTCCGTAGTGATTACTTCCTCGCTTTCTTCTAATGCGGGGGGGGGGGGGGGGTATCCTTCTTTTTTGTTTATTAGGAGGAGGCTGAGTTGACTCATGTTCTACGTTTCTTTCCTCAACAGTAAGTCGGGGAGTTGACAACAGTACACCAGTTCCTCTTAAATGTGAATTTTTTACATCCTGACTGTTTGCCTCGCTGGCCTTCGTTCATACCGTCTCTCGTCACTGCTTAGAGCTTTAGTGTAGGGTCCCACGAATGGCGCCAACTTGTTGATACAAAAGTTGGATGGACCGAGCATGATCCGAATTAGGCTTAATTCGGGGTCTTGTGGACTCTGTCTCTTGCACCAAGTGAAACTTGTTTAAGAACCATGCGCACTAAAATAGACATCGTTAGGCTTACCGTGGGTTCGTGACCCACGATTAGACTCTGGCGTAAGAGTAAGTAATCGGTTTGAGTATATTAGGGTTTAGGGTATTGTGTGTATCGTACCTTTGTGGAACCGTGGGGGTTCATTTTATACTCGAGAGAGTCCAGGCTGGACTCCCAATTCTTACGGCCGAAGGAAGAGATAATGATTCAGAATATATTAATCCTTATCGCATAATTGAGGTAAGTGTATATCCTCTTTCCTTAGGCGAATATAATCATAAGATAGATTATATTCTTGTCTGATCCTGTCACAGCGCGACGAGGACACGGCTAAGCAATGAACCTTATGTGCGACAGCGACTTACCGGGCCTCCTGAGCTGTGCGCACATCTCATAAGCATTAATCCATCCCTGATGGACACGGGTAGTACCCGTGAGTCGGACTATCCAGTCCGACTAGGGACTATACGTCATCATGGTCCATTCTAGAATTCAGCCCGAATCTCTACTCGATCTGAGGGAGCATGGTCTGCAGAGCTGCTCGGACAGCTGCAACTAGTTCCTGATTAGTTCGTGTGTTGACTATCTGACTGTTTCAAAGAGGAAATGAAATGATAAATATGTTAGAACATAGGATAACATAAGAGATGCCTGAAGAGTTTATGAAGGTATAACCAACGAAAACAATCATTGGCAAATGTGGACGCCTATGGGTCGGTCCATAGAACAAAATTCGCAGAAAAGCACATGCGACTAAATATGGCCAGTCTTGTACCAACCATTACTTAGTCAAAACTTAACAGAAAATAATGGTGCATGAAATGAAATTGACTGTCCGTTTAGGAAGATCCTGGTGACTACCCACTAGTCACAAGTCAATTTTAAGAGCCTACAGGTCAAAACCTTGGCTCTGATACCATAATTGTAACACCCCACTTGGATAAATAGATCGTTACTTAGTAATTATGGCAAAGCATGCAAGGTAAATGTCCAAAACATTAATGACCATAAAGGAAACCGGAAACAAACATTGGTTCCAAGCATAAGCTCCACACCCATTGCATAAGTAAAGAAATGTAGAGTAAGGACTAAACAATGTCCAGCAAAGCAAAAGTATGTAAATGCATTAAAAGAAACGAAGACAAGGGAGCCCCCATCCAAATGCACGTACTCTTGATTTCCTAGCATTTTCCTTTAATATCTGCCGTATGGGGACATGCAAGAAAATACGGCTGAGCAATACGCTCAGTGTGTGGATATATGACAATGAAATGAAAAGTAGTAAACATAAGCAAAGAATGAAATGTAGTACAGCGGAATAAGTGTAAGTCTCGGAAAACCAGGTGTATGTTTATAAACTGGTTTATATTCTGAAAAGACTTATGTTTATTTCGTAAAAACTGTATTTTAAATATGCCCAGAGCCCCTATAGGTCATGAAGTGTCAACGTGCATGAATAATTAGAGGGGTGAGTAGATCATGCAATTAGAGGGGTTGCCTCTAATTAAAATAGTCTGGGTGGAGGGATCAGCTCTATGTAACAGATGTAAGGCACACACCACAGTTACCATGTAATCTTTCTAAACTTGTCCTAAGATGCACCCATTCGCCCCACATGATAATAATATAAAGGCCAAATAACTGGAAAGGGACGCCGCGATCAATCACTCTCACCGCGGAAGAGTCATAACACTAGTGCTTCAAGTGTTACGGTTATGGTACCTCCATAACTAGGTGGAACTAGCATGCATGTATATAGCTCAAGCAATCTAAAGTATTAATCATATAAATTACTGTTTAGTTTAAAGTAAACTACTAGGAAAAACAGATGGCTATAAACGGGGAATCCTAAGTATAGGAAGAGAGTGTCCTTACTGAAGGACGAAATATCCTTACTTTATGTTCAGTAATGAGAATGAAAACAAAAGCGGAAGATCACTCCGACTTCACAATATCTACATAATAAAAGGGACATGAATGAGTTGTATGTTTAACTTATATTTACTGATTATTAGTTTAGTTGACGTGTTCTTAACTTGTTTTACTTGTTCTTGTCTTGTTTTATTGTTTCATGTTTTATCATGTGATTCTTAGTGTTTCATGTGTTATTGATTAGTGTGTTTCATGTTTTATGTAGTAAATTTCCAAAAATAACAGGTTTCTATATATAGTAACTTTCTAAAAATAGCAAGTTTCCATAAATAGTAAGTTTCCAAAAATAGCATGTTTCCATATTTAATATGTTTCGATAAATTGTAATAAGCTTATTAAATAAGTAAAGGATATAAGCTATAGTTTTAATAAGCATATTATAAGCCATGATTATTATATAGTAAAGTTTATTAATATTAAATACTTAGTCTTAACATATGATTATTAATTAATAATAATAATACATGATATTATAAGTAATTATTAATTAATAATATTACATGATTTATTAAATAAACTTTACCTTAATGATTAATGTATAATTATATTAAAGCATGTTATTAATTTAATTAAACCTTGATTAAAATGAATATAAATTAATTAAGCTAAGTTTCTTAATTAATAAATGTACATGAATAGTTATACTGATAATTATTATAACCTAAAGTTTATAAAATGGCCACATTTTAATTATCATGATAATTATATTAATAATTATAACATAAGTCTTGTATTAATTAATTTTAATTGTACCATGTATTAAATAATAAAATTAATTAATAACATAACATAAAGTTTATTTAACAAAAAGTTTAACCAAACAAAACCCTTGATGTGTTCGGTTATACCCAAGCCCACAAGGACCCACCGAGACCATGGGAGGTCTCGGCTTCTCCTGGAACACCACAACTCACCACAGCCTTGCCACTTTGGTTTTTGTCCGACCACCAGGCAGCTATGGGCTTCCCTGCCGGTGCCACTACTTGGCAAAAACACCCCCTGCCGTGACCAACATAACCACCGAGAGTCTATGGACTTTCGGTTGCCACTGCTCACCCAACACACCTCACTGCTGGGCAGTTGGGGGTTGCGGCAGACCCACAAAAACCACACGGCGACCCTTTTAAGGGTTCAGCTGCTTGTACAAACACACCACCGAGACCTATTTGGTCTCGGTTTCTGTGACACCCGAAACAAACCAAACCAAAACCCTTTATTCCAATGTTTAATATTTTTATAACATGTTTTTAATGATTGGATTTCAATGATTAAGAACATACGAAAAATAAATAAAAAGATTAAGGTAATCGAGATACCAAAATCATGAATGATTTAATGTTTGGATTCACGAACACTATACCCGTAAATTAATTTGATCAAAACAATGATACTACCTTGGTGTTTTGTATGCCGCGACTAAGAAGAAAGAACAAAATATTTTTCGGGTGTTTTATATTTTCTTTTAAAAGTGATTAATGATAACTTTCTTGGATGTTTTGTTATTTACCAATAAGGATAGCTAATGGGTCGGGCCAAGGCCCTTCCTTCTTTTCTTTTTGGACGCCACAAACACCCCTTTATATATTATTTCATTTTTCCTTTTACATGATTAAATATTTATCGAGTGTGTTCGTGTTTTACATGTCGTGTTTTATTCTTGATGTTTTAAGTATTATACGTAATTACTTATCATGTATTAATCATAATATTAATATATGTAATACTTGTCGTAACTAATTAATATACGTAATAATTATATTAAATATTCATGATTCATGTTGTATATTAATTAATCGTAAATTTTTAATTTATACGTATTTTCATGCATTTAATGTTCTAAGGTATTTTAAAGCTAGTTTTACACTAGTAATGTGTTAAAACTCATTTTGATGAATAATTAAATTTGTTAGGTTTAATTGGGAAAAAGTTGTCTTTTAGCAAAAGTTTCAGCCATGTTTACAAAGATTTAGAGAAAACAATGTAAAGGAAATATTCCTTCGATGTTACTACCTGTTGTTCCCAATATAGAGGCGCGGTTAGATATAAATAAAGAACCGTACATAATTAAAGAACCGCGTGCAAACTCTTCAAAAATGGTACTTCCATCATTTTTCACAAACCCAGATTTTAGACAATGTTTTAAATAGCTAAAATAGATTACCAAGCAAAATCTAGATAGCTAACTAACACATAATAGTAAAAAGTCATGCAAATCGAAAGTTCGACCACATGAACACATTAGGATTAAAATAGTAATCAATCCAAACACAAAGTATTAGTTAATACAAACAAAGTCAAATTCAAGAAATAAATAAACAAGTCTAATGAAAGGAAAATATCAAACATTACACCAAAGTTAACCAAATGAAGTCTTCACCAAAAGCTTCATGCATCCATCACCTCTTTTTCATTCCAAGCTTCTTAAGCATACTCCCAATAGCCTTGAAGGCACCCCTTGAATCCACATGACGCTGGTACAACTCCTCTCGAGTTTGAAGGTTAGACGATAGACATCCTCAAGACCAACGTTTTGAGGAAGTTGACTTGATGAATGACAAGGAGGAGGATTAATTTGGTCTAACCCATCCATGAAAGTGTTCAAAGATGGGGTGGAGTCACTCGTAGAACTGAAGTTGGTACTAGTTCCCGCATCATCACCATCATTTGATGACGAGGAATCTTCCTCATTTTCGGATTCTTAAGGATCACATCTATGCTTCCCTCGGTCACTTCTAGGCTTTCATGGACGTACCTTTTGAATAAGTAATTCGTGAATTTCTAATGATCGCCGTGTACATCACATGATCAACCGGCAGATAATGAGAGAGACCAATATTGGGATAATCATGATAAACCCTTTTCATAAGGCGAGTGAGGAGCATGGCATAAGTAAGGTTAGCGGTTGATCTTGAGAGGACGTAATTAGTCCGCCGAGCGATGAAATATGCAAGATTGTACTCGGTTCTAGTGCATATGCAACACATCGTGTGAGCCATACATGCTGGAACATGATCCCGGTTTCCAATGTGAAAAAATACATTCTCCCTAATGATATCGGCCCAATAGAAGGTCGCTTACGAGTATCTCATGGCGTTTAAAAGAACGCTTTTTTGTATGGATACTTCGTACAACAGCTTGATCATGTCCTTTGGTAATGGTATCAAGGATGAGTTCAAATTCCTGCATTTCAGTATCATATAGAGGATTGTCAATACACAATTCCAAGGAATCAATTTTCGATTAATCTGTGAATCGATATTGACCTTAATATGGCACTTTAAGTGCCTTACCAAATTCCTCGATAGAGTAAGTAATGAGTCGACCATTTATGGGAACCTAACAAACATACCATCTTCGTTATATAGAAGTGTTAGGACCTATGTAATAGGTGTTTTGTAATAGGTTGACTAGGAGGTATGTAGTTCCTCCTGGTCATAGTAGTAGTAGGAGCAATACGTGCTCCTGTTCTGTTAGAAAGTCAAACATTATTATTAGTAGTAGTTTGTTAGGATATGCATGAGATATGTTAGGAAAGGGTGTGCATATCATTTGGTACACGTTTTGAGTAAATGTAGTTTAGGGTTTCCTTGTAGTATAAAAGGAACCCACTGGCAGAAGGGTTAGTCACACCTTTCACCCTTATCATTTTCATATCAATAATATTAGAAATCCTTAGAAAGGATCAAGTTAATCATTTAGTTAAACTGTTTCTTCTTGTTCTTAGTGTTTGTATTCCGCACAAATACTTTGTTTTCATTAGAGTCTCTTTGTGAATAAACTTGTGATTACAGAACTTGTTCACCAACCTTATCAGGCTGAAAGATTTATATCTCAAGGACCCAACAAGTGGTATCATAGACAGGGAGAGTTTCTGTACAA
This sequence comes from Glebionis coronaria, assembly GCA_025667525.1. Taxonomy (NCBI): domain Eukaryota; kingdom Viridiplantae; phylum Streptophyta; class Magnoliopsida; order Asterales; family Asteraceae; genus Glebionis; species Glebionis coronaria. The sequence goes on from JANFOE010000135.1 coordinate 854,189, forward strand.
GAAGAACCATTTTTCTTTCTACAAAAGTTTTATTTTACAATCCCTGAAGCATGTCTGCTTCAAGTTAAAATGAAAGCGGAGAACCAAGCACCAGTACAACACAGCAAACACAACAAACTGTTGCTACTGTCTCCAACACAAATGGAAAATTCCCACACTTAAAGAAAAAAGAGCATGAAAGTGGGGCTATGAAGATGGAATGCTGGATCATCAACACTGATCCAACATTATGGAAGATTGTTCAGAATGGAAACAGCAAGAAGAGCACTGGCAGAGACAAGAATGGTGCTATTAACATTCTTGATCCAAAAAATTATGAAGAAATCATAGTAGTGCAGAAGGAAATCAAAGCAAAAACCATTTTGCTTTAGTCTCTTCTTGATGATCATATGGGTGATTTCTATCACTTGGATGATGCAAGGGACATATGGAATGCCATCAAAGCAAGGTTTGGAGGAAATGAAGAATCCAAGAAGATGAGAAGATCAATGTTGAGAGATGAATTTTCAGAATTCAAGATCTCTGAATCAGAAGGTATTCATCAAGGCTATGATAGGTTTCAAAAGATTCTTAGCCAATTGAATCAACTCAAGTCGAAACCAGAAAATGAAGACATCAATGCTAGGTTTCTTAGAGCTCTGCCACATTCATAGAACCAGGTAGTCATCTCTCTCAAAGCAAAAGGAGGACTTGAGTACCTCTCTTTTGATGGTTTATTCTAAAAACTCAAAACCTCTGAGTCTGATGTGAGAGGGTACCCAAGTGGATTTTACTCTACTCCTACTAACTCTGCTTTTGTGAGCTCCATGGGATCTAGTCCAATGCCTTATACTAGTAGCCCAAGCTATTCTTTGTCCTCACAACATACTCCTACTCCTGAACCAAAGGCCAAGACCAGTAGCATGGTAGAAACTGTTCTTCATTCCTTTGTTGCTAATGTTGAACCATAACAGCATCTAACATTTGATGATTTCAAACAAGTGGACAAGCTTGATTAGGATGAGATGGATCTCAAGTGGTGGATGGCTATGTTTACTCTCTGACTTCACAAGTTTGAAAAGAAGGCTGGTAGAAAATTCAGCTACAACCCAAAGGAGCCGGCCAGGTTTGATAGGAGCAAAGTCAAATGCTACAACTGTCATCAGCAAGGACATTTTGCTAGAGAATGATCTAGTAGAAATGACCATGAGAAGAATAAGTACTCAGCCTTCAAGGTTCAAGAGCTTCAGGAGGAGAAGACAGATTTGGTATCCTGTGATACCATGATCGATTGGAATGACCATGAAGCTCCAACTTTGGAAACAATTGAATCTAGAACTGATGTGTTTGCTATGAATGCTGGTCACATATCCGAGGTAGAGGAAGCGGGGGAATTTTCATTAATGGGAATCTCTCCTCAGGTACAAAACTGTCCTCTTGGCTGTGATGATAAATATTCTGACCTTGTGAAACAATGTGATGAAATTAATACTCAAAATGATAAATATTTTCTAGAAGGTCATGCTTACAAAAGTTCTCTAAGAACTTTAGAACAACAAAAGAAGTGGTTGCAAAATGGTCAACTAGAGTATAAGGATAGAATTAGAGTGTTGATTATTGACTTAGAAAATACATCTAATTTATATAAATACGCTAAAAAACATAATGTTGAAAGCATTCAAGCAAAACAAGACAGTAGGAGGGAAAACCTAGCTACAATAGGTTTAAACCAGCTGCAGCGATGCATGTTGTTCCTCTACCTCTTACAGGAACATTTATGCCTATACCAAGCCATAAAGACTTAGATGAATCACAGATGCATGAGTCCCCTAAATGTTCTACTAACACTAATGAATTTGTCCCTTATACTTTCAGTGATAAGGACAGTGACTATGCATCGTGTGGTTCAAGTGAAAAGTATAGTCCCTCAAGCCCCAAGACAAATGACACTGCTGCTTCTAGTGCTAGGATGAGTGATGAGAGAGTTGCTACTCTTTCTAATTCCATTAATTTTTATTCTAGTGCTATGTCTTCTAGGAATATTGTTTCTCCTAGACAATTTTATAATAAGAGTAGCAGCAATAAACAATGTCATTTGAATAAAAGGTCTTTTAAAACATGCTTTGTTTGTGGTAGTAAATTTAATTTGATTAAAGATTGTGATTTTTATGATCAAAGGCCTGCTGGCCATTATTCATATGGTACTTCTGGTCCACCAATAGTTACTCCTATTAGTGTGGGTTTCACTTCTAGTAGGTTAAACCCTTGTGCTCAACCTTCTCCTACTACTAGGAGGAATTCTCCTTTAGCTACTGCTAATTGGAGAAACAAACATAGTACAACCAACAGACCAACCAGTGGTTATTTTCAAAATTTTCATAAGTCTGTTGCAAATTACAATACTTCTACTGACCACATGCATTTTGAATTAGGTTCTGCTGTTAAGCCCTTAATAGGTTGTTCTAGGACACAAATTAGAACCCTAATGATGCCAAGGAAACATAAAAACAGTGGAGCTCATCAATCTTCATGGCTATCTTACAATGAACCACAAGGCAGGCTCAAGCCAGGAATGGCTTGGGTCCCCTTAAGACACTAACTGTTACATATTGTTTTATTGTTGTTGTAGATTAATCCATACCCAGATCCATCTCTTGGAATAGTAGATAGTGGTTGTTCTAGAAGCATGACAGGGAACAAATGAATTTTGACTAAGGTTGTACCATTTCAAGGCGGGAAGGTGTACTTTGGTGGGGGGGGGGGGGGGTGAAGGGCGTATCATAGGAAAAGGAACTATTCAGACTCCTAACCTTAACTTTGAGCAGGTATACTATGTAGAGGCACTCCAACACTTCAACTTGATCTCTGTCTCTCAGATTTGTGACAAGAAGCAGTTTGTCCTCTTTATGATACTGATTGCCTAGTGTTGATCAAAGACTTCAAACTTCCGGATGACTCCCACGTACTACTCAAAATTACAAGAAGACATAATATTTACAGTATCAAGTTGAATGAAGTGAATTCTACTGGCCAATTGGCTTGCTTCGTTCCCAAAGCATCAGAAGATGAAGCCACAAAATGGCATAGAAGGATGAGGCATGTTAATTTCAAAACAGTTCATAAGCTGGCAAATATGAACCTGGTTTTTGGGTTACCTCCCAAAACCTTCAAGAATGAAATAAATTGTCTTGCTTGCAGCAAAAGGAAAACAACACAAAGCATCCTTCAAGGCCATTACTGCTCTAAGTTTTATCACTAAACCTTTGCAGCTCCTTCACATGGATCTATTTGCTCCTACCTCCATTAGAAGCATTGATCATGAACAATACTGTCTTGTGGTAACTGATGGCTATAGCAAATTCTCATGGGTCTTCTTTCTTGCTGCTAAAAATGAGACCTACCCCATTCTCAAAGACTTCATTACCTTAATTGAAAATCATCTGTCAAAGAAAGTAAAAGGTATTCGATGTGACAATGGCACAGAGTTCAAGAATGTTGAACGCATAGCACTTTACTATTCCCAAGGTATTAAAAGAGACTATAGTGTTTCACCAACTCCTCAACAAATTGGTGTTGCTGAAAGGAAGAACATGACTCTTATAGAAGCAGCAAGACCATGCTTGCTGATTCAAAGCATCCGACTATGTTTTGGACAGAAGTAGTCAACACTGCTTGTTATGTGTTGAATAAGATCTCCATTACTAATTGATAGGTGTGTAAACACCCATCCTTTTACCACTTAATTCTGGCTAAAACGAGACCAAAACGCGTATTTAATATCATTTGTTTGGAATTATGCGTGGTTTTTGTGTTTATTATGTTTTCAGAGCCAATCGGATGGATATTGGAGAAAACATGGGATTGCACGGGATTTATCGAAGAAAAAGACTCAAGACGAAGTCTATTGTCCAAGAGATGCAAAAGATTTGAAGTCACTGGGCCTTTTTGAAGATTTACCGAAGAAAAGGACCAAAGATGGAAGATTTACATAGGTCGAAGAAACTCAAGTCTATTAAACGAAGAAATTAAAAGACGAGTTGAATTTAATCGTCGACAAATCCCGAATCAGAATCGAAAACGTCAACTTTTCTGAAAAGACGAGAAGACAAGAAGAAAGGGAGAAAGCCCACTCACCAACCAAATGGAAGGCCTATATAAAGAGATCCCCTCACACAATTTAGCCAGTTTTTAGTTTTCATTTTCCTCTTTTCTTCTCTTTTGTTTGTAGGTATCACCAACACCATTAGGGTGTTTGGGTGATTTTGATTCTTGTTTTCATAAATCTTGTAGTTTTAATCTTTTCCTTTGATTGTTTAAACCTTCATCATCAATATAATCTTTCCATTTCATCTTGTTCACCTTGTTCTTTGATTCAAAGTTAAAGTTCTTATTTGGTTGATTTTGATCTTCAAAAGTTATTGGGTTTTATGTTTTTATTGATGGGATTTGATGTTTATGGTTAGTAGATGATTCGTGGTTAGTTCTGTTTAAGTTTTGGTTAAAAACTTGGTTGATTGTTGGTAAAATCGTGTTTCCCTGTTTTTCTGTTACCTACTGTTCTTCGTTTCCCCAAGTTCCGAATGAAAGGGTTTTAGAAAAAGTTTCGAACCACTGTTTTTTAGAAGTTTCGAATAGATATTTTCACAAGTTCCGAATCTGATTCTTGAGAATGTTCCGAACCAGAATTCTTGAAAAAGTTCCGAATAGATTTTTGAAGAAAAGTTCCGAATCAATTTGTTTTTCAAAATTCCGAACCGGTTTGTTTTAAAAGATCGGAACCGAATTTATTAAAAATTCCGAACCAGTTTTTTTTTCAAAAGTTCCGAAAAAAATTTCTCCAAAAGTTCCGAACAAATTTTCTCTAAAAGTTCCGAACAAATTTTCTTAAAGTTCCGAATCATTTTAACGAAAAATCTTCCGAACCAGATTTTCTTAAAGTTTCACCAATTGTTTAGTTTTATTTGGAAGTTGTTCCGGTTTTATTTTTGAAAGTTACGTATTTTTAGTTGAATTTTTCGTCGATTTTTAGTATTAATATTTTTTCGTAAATTTAAGTTTTATCTTTTATTTAGTATCCGCTTTAGGTTTTGCCTCGTTTAGCTTTAAAATACCATTTTAGTTTTATTCTCTCCTTTTTCATTTAGTAAACTTTATTTTCGAGTCGATAGTTAATTTCGTCTTTTAGTTTTATTTTTATTAATTGTTTCGCTTTAAATTCACGTTTTATTATTTATATTGTGTTGTTTTTATTAACTAATCGCTTTTAGTTTATTGTTTTTATTTTGTGCCTTTACCTTTTAAGTAGAATAGAAAACCTAAACCCCCCTATTTGTCACCAAAAACAATCTTTCCACTCTGAGCTGTGATCAATTCGAGAAGATACCGAGATTAATCCTGAACCCCATCCAAATGACACTATCAAATGGCACCGCTGCCGGCTCTTCTCGTTAAGATTAACAGTTTTTTTGTGAGAACTTGGATTTTGGGATCCGTTCGCCGTGAACGTTACTTTTTCATAAAAACTTTCCAAAATCCCAAAAAAAATATAAAATTTTAAAAAAATACAAAAAAAATTAAAAAACCAAAAAAAAAAATTTCTGCTTTGTTTTGGCTTTGTTAGTTCTTTTGCAAGTGCATGCGTACACGATCAACGTCTTATCAAGAGCCCGAGCCTCTCGAAGACTTAGACATGGCCAGTGTATACAACAACAATAACAATCCACCTCAAAACAAAAATAATAACAACAAAAATAATCCACCTCTAAACAACAATAATAACAACAACAATGAACCTCTACCGGATAATCGCCCGATGATTGAACTGTTACAAGCACATGTGGAGGGAAACAATGATCCAGTTGTCATACCCGCGATTGCAGCCAACAACTTTGAGCTCAAATCTGATTTTATTCAGATGGTCTCTGCTCAACCATTCTTGGGGCGTACCATTGATGATCCTCATGACCACATCAAACGGTTCCTGCAACTCACGAATACGGTCAAATTCAATGGTGTTCCTCAAGAGGTAATCCATTTACAACTTTTTCCCTTTCCTTAGAGGGACAAGCCCGACATTGGCTTGCAAAGGAACCGCCACAAAGTATTCTGACGTGGACGGATTTGGAGAGCAAGTTCATAAACTACTTTTCCCACCCTCTCGTACTACCGCTTTGCGGAATGAAATTATAAATTTTGAACAAAAGTACGATGAATCTTTTAGTGAATCTTGGGACCGTTTTAAAGACCTTTTGAGAAAGTGCCCACAACATGGTTTTACCAAAGTGCACCAAATTAATACTTTTTATAATGGTTTAAGCATGAATGACCAAGATTCACTAAATAGTGCCTCGGGGGTAATATTTTGGTTAAGACTTCTAATGCCGCTTGGGATATCATTGAGAATAAGTCTCGTGTGCAAACCAAGAGTGTTCGAACCAATGCCGCTAGTGCTAGTACTAGTGACAACGACAAGAGACTTGATAAAATTACGTCGCTTCTTGAATCGCTTGCTACACAAACCGCTAGCAACACCAACAACATCAACGCTAAAAACGCTCAAGTCAATGTTGTCAGCCAACCATGTGAAATATGCGGGGGTCCTCACTCTTACACCACTTGTACCACCACCCAAGACTTTCCTTCTGAGAATGTGAATGCATCATACGGTACCTATCCTCCGGCCGTTTATCAAGCTCGTCCTCAAGGAGACCGCAACTTGCTTAGCTACCGCTCTAACAACATTCTTTCCCCACCCGGTTTTCCTCCTAACAACCCAAACCAACAACAAAACCTCAATCGCCCTCCTTAACAACAACAACAACCTCGTGCACCATACCAACCACCTCAAAGACAACCATATCCACCTCAAAGAAACAACCAAGTTTACCAACAACCTGCTTATCAACCACCCGCCTACCATGCTCCTCCTCCCAACCAACCCACCGCATTACACCAAGATGTTGAAACCTACATGAGGACCAATGATGTGATCGTGGAAAATCTCCAGCGGGAAGTGCTCTACTTGAAAGCAGACATGGTGAAACAAGGGAACGATCTTCGAGCTGATATGAGAAACACTTTGGCAAGTCAAACGAATGACTTAAGTAACATGATGGAGGGTTTCTTCCAAGGTAATCAATCCTCTTCTTCGGGTACTCTTCCGAGTAACACCGTTGCGAATCCAAGAGGGGAGATGAAAGCAATCACCACTCGCAGTGGCAAAGGTACCAAGGAACCCGAGCTTCCTATACCTCCACCGGTGATTGTGACTAAGGAAAACGAGTCACCTGCTCCTATTTCTCAACCTTCTACTTCCCCAATTTCTCCACCTCTTACTTCTACCCCTCCTTCACCAAAGGATGTGAGTGATCCTTCGATCCCAAAGACTTCCTCTTCTTCCGATATACCATATCCATCAAGGTTGAGGAAAGAGAAGCTCAAAAGCAAGGATGATATTCAAGTTTCGAACTTTCTAAAAATGTTTAAACAATTGAATTTTAACATCTCCTTCGCTGAGGCTCTCGCTCACATGCCCAAATACGCGAAAATGTTCAAAGATCTTCTTAGCGACAAGGAGAAGCTTCTTGATATTGCTAACACCCAACTTAATGAGAATTTCTCTGCAGTGCTCTTAGGGAAATTACCAACCAAGCTTGGTGATCCGAGTCGTTTCTTAATCCCTTGCAACTTCCCGGGAGTAGAGAATTGCATGGCCCTAGCCGATCTAGGTGCCATTATTAAATTAATACCTTTAAGTGTTTGGAAGCAATTATCTCTCCCTGAGCTAGTCCCCACCAAAATGACTTTGGAATTAGCTAACCGTACGCTTGCTTATCCAGTGGGGATAGCCGAAGACGTCTTTGTAGGAGTCGACAAATTCACTTTTCCTGCCGATTTCGTCGTGGTCGACTACGATATGGACCCTCGTGTGCCATTAATCGTTGGACGTCCATTCTTGAGGACCGGTCGCGCTCTCATCGATGTTGAAGCCGGTGAGCTTATCATGAGAGTGGGTGACGATAAAATCGTATTCAACATGGGAGAGCTTTCTAAACAGCCTTATTCATACGAGAGTGTTAATTGTATTGACGTTCTTGATGAGGCCTGTGAAGAATACTTTATTGATGTTTGTAAAAGTATTCCTACCTCTCTTCCCAATGTTGAGACCGTTTCCTCTATTGATTCATCACTATCTCTATTTGGAGAAAGTGATTTCCTTTGGAAAGATTTGGAAGCCACCATGGAAGATGTGAACTTAGAACATGACGATTCTCCCACCGATTGGGATGAAGATCTTCGCTTCATTGAGAACCTTCTTAAAGAAGACAATATTTCTCCAACATCTCCCAAGGCTATTGCTATCGATGAACCGACTTTGAATACGCCTCCCATCGAAAATCCTCAGGATTTAGAACTTAAGGAGTAGCCGCCCCATCTCGAGTACGTGTTCCTTGAAGATAAGAAGAAGTCGCCCGTCATCATTGCTAAGGACTTGAAAGAAGAAGAGAAATCTCGCCTCATCGCCGTGCTTAAAGATCATAAGAAGGCAATTGCTTGGAAAATTTCCGATATCCGCGGAATTGATCCAAACTTTTGTACTTACAAGATGCTCATGGAAGATGACTTTAAACCCTCAATCCAGAGCCAAAGAAGGGTTAATCCTCGCATTCATGACGTCATCAAACAAGAGGTTATCAAACTTCTTGATGCCGGCTTGATTTACCCTATCTCGGATTCGCCATGGGTAAGTCCCGTCCATTGTGTGCCCAAGAAGGGCGGAATAACCGTTGTTCCTAATGAACACAACGAGTTGATTCCCACTCGTCTCGTTACTGGGTGGAGAGTTTGTATCGACTATCGCAAACTCAATGATGCCACGAGAAAAGATCACTTTCCTTTTCCTTTCATGGATCAAATGCTCGAGCGTCTAACGGGTAATGATTATTACTGCTTTTTAGACGGTTTCTCCGGGTATTTTCAAATTCCCATCGATCCCAAAGACTAAGAGAAGACCACATTCACTTGTCCCTATGAAACATTTGCTTACAAACGCATGCCTTTCGGTTTATGCAATGCTCCTGGGACGTTCCAAAGGTGCATGATGGCTATCTTCCATGACATGGTTGAAGAAACTATGGAAGTATTCATGGATGATTTCTCGGTTTATGGCGATTCTTTCTCAGCTTGCCTTGCCAATTTAGAACGTATGCTTAAGCGGTGTGAAGACACTCGCCTCGTTCTTAATTGGGAAAAATGCCATTTCATGGTAAAAGAGGGCATCGTGCTAGGACACAAGATCTCCAAAGCCGGTCTTGAAGTAGACCGTGCTAACGTTGATGTTATTGCTAAATTGCCTCCACCTTCAACCGTGAAGGGTGTGAGAAGTTTCCTTGGTCATGCGGGTTTCTACCATCGATTCATCAAAGATTTTTCTAAAATCGCTCGCCCGATGACCCACCTCTTGGAAAAAGATACTCCTTTTATCTTTTCCAACGAGTGTATTGAAGCCTTCAACTTCCTTAAGGATAAGCTTACTAAGGCACCGGTCTTGGTTACCCCTAATTAAGAGCTTCCTTTTGAGTTGATGTGCGATGCCAACGACTTTTCTATTGGAGCGGTTTTGGGCCAAAGAGTGAACAAACACTTCCAACCGATCCACTATGCTAGCAAGACAATGACGGGGGCTCAATTGCATTACACGACAATCGAAAAAGAGCTTTTAGCTGTTGTCTATGCTTTTGAAAAGTTTTGCCCCTACCTTGTCCTTTCCACCACAATCGTTTATACCGATCATTCCGCGTTGAAGTACTTGTTAACTAAACAAGATTCCAAACCAAGACTTCTTTGCTGGGTTTTGCTACTTCAATAATTTAAAATCGAAATTCGTGATAAGAAGGGAGCTGAAAACCTAGCCGCGGATCATCTCAGCAGACTTGAGGATCCATATCAAGGGGATCATCCGAACAAAGAGATCAATGATTCTTTTCCCCTGGAGACCTTAATGTCTATCAACTCGAATTCTGATGAAACCCCGTGGTTTGCGGACATTGCAAACTACTTGGCGGGTGGAATTCTCGTCGACGGGTTAACATCCCAACAAAAGAAGAAGTTATTCAAAGACATTAAGACTTACTTTTGGGATGACCCGTATCTATTCAAACAATGTGCCGATTTGATTATTCGCCGATGTGTTGATGGACCGGCATCTTTAGAAATCCTTGACGCTTGCCACAAAGGACCCGCCGGTGGTCAGTTTGGTCCCAACTACACCGCCAAAAAAGTGTTTGACTCGGGATTTTATTGGCCCACCATCTATCGTGACACTCACGACATGGTTAAACGTTGTGATGCTTGCCAAAAACAAGGCAAGATCACACATAAAGACGAGATGCCTCAGAATTTCATTCAAGAATGTGAAATCTTTGATGTTTGGGGTATCGACTTTATGGGGCCATTCCCTTCCTCTAAAGGAAACAAATACATCCTTGTAGCCGTTGACTACGTTTCTAAATGGGTTGAAGCCAAAGCTTTACCCACTAAGACGCAAGGGTGGTTTGTAACTTTTTGAAATCGCTATTCGTTAGATTCGGTGTGCCTCGTGCCATTATTAGTGATCGCGGGACTCATTTTTTCAATGATCAATTTGCTAGAGTCATGGCTAAGTATGGTGTAAATCATCGTCTTTCCACCGCCTACCACCCACAAACTAATGGCCAGGCTGAAATCTCTAACCGAGGATTAAAGCGAATTCTTGAAAGAACCGTGGGAGAGCATCGTGCCTCATGGGCCGATAAACTTGATGATGCTTTGTGGGCTTTTCGTACCGCATACAAGACTCCGATTGGTTGTACACCATATCCTCTCGTGTACGGGAAAGCGTGCCACCTCCCCATTGAGTTGGAGCACAAGGCTTACTTGGACTTGAAGTGGTCTAACTTCGATATCAACAAAGCCGATGACCTACACAAGATCCAACTCAATGAGCTCAATGAACTCCGTACTGAGGCTTATGAAAATTCTTTGATCTATAAGGAAAAGACTAAGCTCATTCACGACTCTTAGATTAAAAACCGAGAGTTCCAAGTTGGAGACATAGTTTTACTCTTCAACTCTCGGTTGAAAATCTTTTCGGGCAAGCTGAAATCTCGTTGGTCCGGCCCATTCACCATTGCCCAAATTTTTCCATATGGTACTCTCGAGCTCGCTCAACCTAATGGACATAATTTTAAGGTGAATGGCCAACGAGTGAAGTTGTACTTTTGTGAGGACATCTCTCATGAGATGATTCCATCCCTCACCATGGTTGCCATGAACTAATTTTGGGTCGAGTCAGGCTCGTGACTCGGTTATCAAAAACAAGCGCTCCTCGGGAGGCAACCCGAGTATCTATCCTTTTCTGTTTTAACCTCCTAAGTGTAGGGGGACCTATATAGGTGTTTGTATTTGTGTGGTGATGTGATTACAGGGATGAATGCACTTTTGGAACCTTTGAAGAACCGTGCTCCCGTGTTATCCGAAATCCGGTTCTATCTCTCAACTATCGTGATTCAATTTTCTTCATACTCACATTTGAAATTGATCACTTTAGTCGTCTCTTCCTTAACTTGATTTAACCAACGTGCACAATGTCATAAGTGTAGGGGAGATTTTTCCCACATGCTTAAACATTGAGGACAATGTTTATCTTAAGTGTAGGGGGGACTTCTATCGAAGTTTTAAGTGGACTTTTCCATGAAAATGCCTTCATCTAACCGGAAAATCATCTTTTTCAAAATTTTTCAAAATTTTTATTAACTTTGGCCATTTAGTCGTAATTTTTAAATTTTTTATCGTTGCTTTCATATGTATATACCCCGCAATAAAGTCAAATTTTAATAAAGTGGTGTAGCTAGTTTAGAAATCTTTGACATATTAGGCCCGTTGCGATTATTTTGACTCAACCCGAATAGACTTATCCAAGTTTATTTTAGCTAGTATCCTTAACCATGTAGACCTTAATTGGTTTATTAGGCTAAGCATCCACGAGTCTCATTACTTAGAGATTTTAAAATTGTGGAGAACGAGAAATGATAGAGTCAATTATAAGTCGGTATTCTTGCACAAACTCACTTAGTGTAATTATTTGCCTATTCTACCATCACTTGCTAATAATTTATCTGCAATAAGTAAGGTCGTACAATTTGAAAAGTTACTTAGCTTCTAGCCCAGATCGTTTAAAAGTTGCTCGGTAATGATAAGAGTTCATAGCCAAGGCATAACTTATGAAGCGGGGCGCGAAGATTGGCGAGTCCGAAAAGGCCCTAACAAGGCATGAGGATTCAATCTTATTGCTAAAGATCCAAGGTGATGTGAAAAGCATTATTCCCAAAATCAATATGAAGGATCAAGACTCACGACGAAAAGCAATCAACTCCCATAAAGATCATGGAGAAGTCTATCCGAAAAGACCCTAACAAGGTATGAGGATAAATAGATCCAAGTCCGAAAAGGAGGCGGATCGTTGTATCTCAAAATCCCAATTAGCGATTGAAGAATTAATCATGAAGTCGTGGTCAACAAAGTTGGAGTACCCCTCAAAAGTCTCCAAGTGAAGAAACTCTATTAACGATGAGAAGACCATTATCTCAAGCACGTCTCTCAAGATATGAAGTATGAAGTACATGCCAAATATCGGCCCGAGAAAGGTCTCAAATCGTGAAGCGAGTTATGCCACGATATGAACTTTTTGATATCCCGAGAAGCAGTTTTAAGAGATTTTGTCCTTTAGCTAACTATTGATCAAATCGTCCTACTTTGCTTTCAGCTTAAATAAACTATCGCAATAAGTCCAAAAATGCATCTTCATGATCATTCTAAGACAAAAATAAAATATAAGAGATACACCTAGGAATAAGGGAGTTTAAGCATATAATTAAGCCATGTGTGTAAGTATTTGTTTTGCTAACTTATAATAACAATGATCTCGTTTTTAAGCTTAGTTTGGGGAACGTGAAACTTGAGGGTGATAAATCTTCACAACACCAAAGCCCTAATGTAAGTCCTTGATCTCTTTGCAAGTTATTTTCATATAGCTATTTTCGAGTGAAAGTGGTTTTCTATCCTTTTGTTTGTTTTAAAGTTTTAATTTCTCTTAATACTTTAATTTTTGTTAATAAGGCCAAGGTTCATTGATTATGAGAAAAGTGTAAAAAATTACTTTATCACTAAGCATTGCATGTGGGCATGGCAATGGTTAAGTGTAGGGGATTTGATAGGTATGTAAACACCCATCCTTTTACCACTTAATTCTTGCTAAAACGAGACCAAAACGCGTATTTAATATCATTTGTTTGGAATTATGCGTGGTTTTTGTGTTTATTATGTTTTCAGAGCCAACCGGATGGATATTGGAGAAAACATGGGATTGCACGGGATTTATCGAAGAAAAAGACTCAAGACGAAGTCTATTGTCCAAAAGATGCAAAAGATTTGAAGTCACTGGGCCTTTTTGAAGATTTACCGAAGAAAAGGACCAAAGATGGAAGATTTACATAGGTCGAAGAAACTCAAGTCTATTAAACGAAGAAATTAAAAGACAAGTTGAATTTAATCGTCGACAAATCCCGAATCAGAATCGAAAACGTCAACTTTTCTGAAAAGACGAGAAGACAAGAAGAAAGGGAGAAAGCCCACTCACCAACCAAATGGAAGACCTATATAAAGAGATCCCCTCACACAATTTAGCCAGTTTTTTGTTTTCATTTTCCTCTTTTCTTCTCTTTTGTTCGTAGGTATCACCAACACCATTAGGGTGTTTGGGTGATTTTGATTCTTGTTTTCACAAATAATGTTGAGTTTTAATCTTTTCCTTTGATTGTTTAAACCTTCATCATCAATATAATCTTTCCATTTCATCTTGTTCACCTTGTTCGTTGATTCAAAGTTAAAATTCTTATTTGGTTGATTTTGATCTTCAAAAGTTATTGGGTTTTATGTTTTTATTGATGGGATTTGATGTTTATGGTTAGTAGATGATTCGTGGTTAGTTTTGTTTAAGTTTTGGTTAAAAACTTGGTAGATTATTGGTAAAATCGTGTTCCCCTGTTTTTATGTTACCTACTGTTCTTTGTTTCCCCAAGTTCCGAATGAAAGGGTTTTAGAAAAAGTTTCGAACCAGTGTTTTTTAGAAGTTCCGAATAGATATTTTCACAAGTTCCGAATCTGATTCTTGAGAATGTTCCGAACCAGAATTCTTGAAAAAGTTCCGAATAGATTTTTGAAGAAAAGTTCCGAATCAATTTGTTTTTCAAAATTCCGAACCGGTTTGTTTTAAAAGTTCCGAACCGAATTTATTAAAAATTCCGAACCAGTTTTTTTTTTTCAAAAGTTCCGAACAAATTTTCTCCAAAAGTTCCAAACAAATTTTCTCTAAAAGTTCCGAACAAATTTTCTTAAAGTTCCGAATCATTTTAACGAAAAATCTTCCGAACCAGATTTTCTTAAAGTTTCACCAGGCTGCCTGGCTGCTTCCAGCAGCTAGCCTGCTAGCTTGTTTATTTAATAGTATTGTTTCGTAATTGTTTAGTTTTATCTGGAAGTTGTTCCGATTTTATTTTTGAAAGTTACGCATTTTTAGTTGAATTTTTCGTCGATTTTTAGTATTAATATTTTTTCGTAAAGTTTAAGTTTTAACTTTTATTTAGTATCCGCTTTAGGTTTTGCCTCGTTTAGCTTTAAAATACCATTTTAATTTTGTTCTCTCCTTTTTCATTTAGTAAACTTTATTTTCGAGTCGATAGTTAATTTCGTCTTTTAGTTTTATTTTTATTAATTGTTTCGCTTTAAATTCACGTTTTATTATTTATATTGTGTTGTTTTTATTAACTAATCGCTTTTAGTTTATTGTTTTTATTTTGTGCATTTACCTTTTAAGTAGAATAGAAAACCTAAACCCCCTATTTGTCACCAAAACAATCTTTCCACTCTGAGCTGTGATCAATTCGAGAAGATACCAAGATTAATCCTGAACCCCATCCAAATGATACTATCACTAATCCTCATAAGAATTCTCCCTATGAGCTGCTCATAGCCAAAGTACCAAACATTACTCATTTCAAACCTTTGGCTGTCCTGTCACCATTCTCAGCACTAGTGATTATTTGTGGAAGTTTGATGGCAAAGCTGACGAAGGCTTCATTTTGGGTTAATTCAACTCACTCTAGAGCCTATTGGGTCTACAATCTTACTGCCAAGCGTGTCATTGAAACAATCAGCCTAAGGTATTTTAAAGAGAAGACAATCCTTCAATGAAAAGATCCTGATTGGTATTTTGATCTTGACTATCTTAGTGACTCTTTAGGATATTTTCGCTTCAAAACTAACCAACATGCAAGACCACAAGAGTTTGTATCTTCTAATGAAGGTGCTACTTCAAGCTTCTCGGACTCAAAAGAGGATGATGACGTTTTTGTTATCCCATCCTATTCTACATCTGTTACTCAGGACACCTCTGCTACTTCTGCTGGTGCTACCTCACCAGACATCACTTGCTCACAAGAAGATCTTGATACATTACTCAAGCAACAGCAAGATGCTACTACTGCAGCTGACAAGGGAGGTTTGAGTTTCCCCATGGATACTCCTGCTGTTCTAGCTCCTCCTAGTGATGCCAATGTTACTCGTAGTGCAAGTTCCTCTCCTGTTGGAAGCCCACTTAGTGATCCTACTTCAACAACTAGGTTCTCTGGTCCTTCTGACCTAGGAAACTAAAAAAAGAAGTCTAATACTAAGCTGGATGATATTCATAAGCAACCTATGACAGACATTTTCAACTTTTCATCATATGATGATCAGTTTGTTGATGATCTTAATAACTTGGCACCAGAAGTGGAAGTAGCTCTCACTACTATTCAGCAAATCCACAAAGTGCATCCTACATCTCAAATTATTGGGGATCTTGGTTCTACTGTCAAGAATCACAGCATGCATAAGAAAGCTACTTCTGGTCATCATGCTCTTGCGAGCTATATTGAAGACCAAAAGCGAAATAATCATACAGATTTTCTTCACTGTTAGTTTGCTTGTTTTCTGTCTCAGGTTGAACCTAGGTCTATCTCACATGCACTTGAGGATCAAAGTTGGGTAGAAGCTATGAAGGAGGAAATGCAACAATTCTTGTTTCAAAATGTATGGATCCTAGTTGATTTTCCGGATGGAAAGACAACCATAGGTACCAAATGGATTCTCAAAAACAAAAAAGATGCTAAGGGTATTGTAATAAGAAATAAAGCAAGACTAGTAGCACAGAGTCACACACAGCTTGAAGGGATTGATTATGATGAAGTGTTTGCTCCTGTTGCAAGAACTGAGGCAATACGACTGTTTTTGGCTTTTGCTTCTCATATAGGCTTTACAGTGCTTCAAATGGATGTCAAAAGTGCATTTCTGTATGGGAATATTGAAGAAGAAGTATATGTCACTCAACCAAAGGGTTTTGTGGATCCTCTTCATCCTAAGAAGGTCTACAAGGTTATCAAGGCCCTATATGGTCTTCATCAAGCTCTTAGAGCCTGGTATGAGCGGCTTTCTACTTTCTTGTTGTAGCATGGCTACAGAAGAGGCATCATTGACAAAACATTGTCTCTTAAGAAGAATGCCAAAGATATCATCCTTATCTAGGTGTATGTAGATGATATCATCTTCGGTTCCACCAAGAAGGAATGGTGTGATGATTTTGAACAGTTGATGAAGGGTGAGTTTCAGATGAGTGAAAAGGGGGAACTTACCTTTTTCCTTGGACTTTAAGTCAAGCAGCAACAAGATGGTATCTTCATTAGTCAAGATAAGTATGTTCATGATATTATTCAAAAATTTCATGTGGAACCTCTTAGACCAGTAGCTACACCTTATGAAGTCACAAAGGTCAAACTCAAGAATGAATCGGATCCTCCTGTTAATGTTCACTTGTACAGGTCTATGATAGGCTCACTCATGTATTTGACTGCATCTCGACCTGACATTATGTTTGATGTCAGTGCTTGCTCTAGACATCAAGTAGCACCTACCACTTCAAACTTGAATGCTGTCAAGAAAATTTTTAAGTATCTTAAAGTACAACCCAAGCTAGGCTTATGGTATCCAAGGGAATCCCCTTTTGTACTAGAAGCCTACAGTGGTAGTGACTATGCAGGTGCTAATAATGATAGAAGGTCAACTACTGGTGGTTGTCAGTTTTTGGGACGAAGGATTATCTCATGGCAATGTAAGAAATAGACAATAGTAGCTACTTCCTCAATAGAAGCTGAATATGTAGTTGCTGCAAGTTGTTATGGACAAGTCTTGTGGATACAGAACCAAATGTTAGACTATAGGTTCAACTTTATAAATACCAAAATCTTTATTGACAACCAAAGCGCTATTTGCATTGTGAAGAATCTTGTTTTTCATCAAAGAACCAAGCATATAGAGATTAGGCACCATTTTATAAGGGATGCCAATGAAAAGAAGCTGATACAGGTTCCTAAGGTACATACAGATGACAATGTTGCTGATTTGTTGACTAAAGCATTTATTGGACCTAGTTTTAATTACTTGTTGGTTCACATTGGTATGGTCAATCCTTGAGGTCTAGGATTGAAGGGAGGCAAAGCCTAAGGGGAGGCTTGTTGTACATGTAAACTTGTACATTCTTACTTCTTGTAACTTCTTTCGCCATTTTTCATGGATTTATGAGGTGTGTGTTACTTCTGGAGGTCGACTTAAGTTACTCCTAGTGGATCTCACTTACTCCTAGTGGTTGATGGTCATCCTAAGCATGGTGTGTTTGGCTCCTAATTATTCTTGGAATCACTGTTCATTGTCGTTGACCTTTGTTGACCAATCGCTATTACTAGTGTTGACTTATTGACCGTTTGACTTTTGGTCAGCATAAGTTACTTCTGGTCCATCCGTTTACCTATTAATTTGGTATAGGGATTTGGTTATTAATGGATTAGAAGGCAAGTGGTTAATCCCATTAATGTTTTTCTATAAAGGGAAACCCCTTAATTAGGGGTCAAAGAACAGTTACTCAAGCCATTATTTATGGTCAATGAGGGTCATTTGACTCAATTATCAGCCCTAAACCACACACACACGCTCCTACCATCCATCATCCTTCATCTTCTTCTACCTTCTCAATCATCATCATCCATGGCTGGACTCCTTTACAAAGTTGATCATAACAAGGTTGCATACCTTGGTGAGGCACCACAACAAAAGGACTATACTGAGATCTTGGAATTCTTGGAAGCTTCTTACATCAGGTATGCTCTTACTGTTTGCCCTACTATCTATGACACAGTCATACGACAATTTTGGGCCACTGTTGACATTTGAGATGTTGTGGGTCATCCCACAGAGATTCATGCTATCATAGATGGTCGTCCATATGTGGTGACGGAAGCCTCTATTAGGTCTGCCCTGCATCTCCAAGATTCTGATGGCATTGTTTCCTTCAACAATTATGAGGTCTTGGATAGGATGGCGACCATTGGTTATAATCATAAGGGAAAATTTAATTTTCAGAAAAATCGATTTTTACACCAATGGAAGCTACTTATTCACTTCTTAATTCATTCTCTAAGCCCCAAGGCTGGGAGTTGGGATACCTTTCCCATATCCCTTGCTACTGGTTTGATTTGCTTGGCCCAAGGTCGTAGGTTCAATTTTTCTCTCTACATTTTAGATCGTATGGTAGGTAATCTTAGTGGTCTCAAGAAGAAGTTCCTTACGTATCCTAGGTTTCTGCAGCAGATTCTTATGTGTGTTCCTAGAAATAGAAAGGAGTATGTGCCTGTTAGACTAAATTCTACAGTTTATGCTAACATGAAGCTTGTCTATCTTGGTCCTGACATTCCTCTCACTCTTGCTATGTTGGGCATTGCCCAAGAGGATCCTAATAAGGTTCATCCGGCTAAGGAAGCCCAGGAGGAACCTCATATGGTTGATGATCATATGAAGGAAGAGATATAGGTTGAGATTCCTCATGAGGATCATACTCCTGAGGTGGTGGTTGAGGTGCCTTCTTCCTCAAGGGCTGCCTCTTCTGTTGTCCCTAACGTCTCACCTTTTCTTGATACTCCTCCTACTAGTCCAGTCCACCCTTCTCATGGAGAGCCATCTACTTTTATTGTGCTAGACGCACATGCTCCCAATGTTGACCAGACCTTTGCTACTGGTCCAATGAAGCATCCCCAAAACCAAGTTCTCTTGACGGGGAAGCTGAGGAACCTGTTACTCTTACTACTTTGCTGGCTTTGGTAAACAGGTATGAGAAGATCCAATCCTTGGAAGCTGATCTCAACAAGCATCATAATTGACTAGGGATATTTTGATTCCTTTGGCTTCTCAGGTTAAGCACTTGGAGCACCAATTGGGACGTCATGAGAAGAAAGTGGTGTTGACTGATTCAGATGATGAGGAGAATGATATGGAAGATGATGGTTTAACTGTGTTTGCTAAGGCAGCGTTTGCAGCCAAGCCTAGTGAGGATATACTTTCCCTTCCTAGTGCTTCTAGAATTTCGACCTCTGCTGCTAGCCCTATGCCAAGGTCTGCAACTCCTGGTCCATCCACTGCTGATAAAGGGAAAGCCCCCATGACTGATGAACCATCTCCTCTTAGGAAGCGCACAAGCATATAACTTGACGAAGAGAGATTAGGAGAAGAAGTTGCAAGAAGAATGCATGCCGAGCAAGAGGCTACGGCTGAGGCTGAAGCTCTTCAAAAGCAAAGACACGAGCAAGTGAGGCACAATGCTATGTTTTGGGATAATAAAGACTGGATGGATGTGGTCACTATCCTCACATCCAATGTTTATTAGTTCTCGGACTTCTTGGGTGAGGGTGTGAATCAGGGAAACTGTGCTCGTCGGGTTGTTTCATTGGTTCAAAGACAAAGGGAGGATCTAGCTGCTCAACTCTGTGAAATTCGCCGCAACAGACCCCTCTCCCATGTTGAACAAAAGAAGATTATTCAACAACATGTAAAGAACCAGACTGGAGCTTACTTTAATGTTGGGTGACCTATAAAGTGGGTAAAGATGTTGTCGCATGATGAGCCTAAAACCTTGTAAACAAAATGATTCCGCTCAAGCAGAAGGATGTGTGTATGCCTCCCAATGCCACATATCTAGCACCAGTTGCACCTACTCCTTCTGCTACTACTCCAACTCCCATGGCTGCTCCATCACATCCTACTGGTTCACATGATTTGGGATATATTGCTGCTTCACCTCCTACTTCTCCACATGATGCTGCTTCTACTTCATCAGTTGATGAGATTTCCTCTACACCAGATGTTGATACTTCTAATCCACCAGTTCATGAGCCGTCTACTCCACCCACTATTGATGCTACTACACAAATAGTTGTTGATCCTACCACTCGGCTGATGCTAATGTTTCTTCATCTTCTGCTACTACTACACCTGGTCGTGCTGCCACCATAGACAAGGTAAAGGAGGAACCATATTCTATAACGGTCCAACCTCGTAGGTTTATTTGAAAGAAGAAGGCTCGTCGTGGCCTGGTTGTTCCTTAGCAGAAGAGAGATCCCACTAATTTGATTGATGATGCTTTTGATAACGATGATGATATGCCTCTTGGACGTGGTCATATTACACATTGGGAAATCCAACCATCTCCGATTACTGCTGGCACATTTACTCATATGATCAAGACGACTGATGAATATTGGGTGGATCGTCAAGATCTTATGGTTCTTTATGGATTGGTTGATGCTATTATCCCTGTGACTCCTGCTACCTGGCCTAATTTGGTCCTTTAGGGCGATTTGAAGATAATGCTGGATTGTCCACCTAGTACTCCTAGTTCTGGTATATGGTAGGATCAACCCCAATGGGTCATTTCTAGATGGAAGTTGTATGAGGGGTGTCCTGTGCATGTGCTGGAATTGGAATCTGGCAAGAGAATATTAATGCTTGTAGATCAAGATTACCCCCTTACCATTTCTACCATGGAAGTTATGCTGGAGAGTCACTTGGTGGTGTCCAATGCTCCTTCTAGCAATAAGTCTACTATGGCCACCACTTTGGTTGAATCAATTCAGGCTAGGCTTCTTGCTGACAAGGTGCCATCTTCTGGTTTGTGATTCTGGTATGGTTGTTATATACTTTTGATACTTTTTGCATTCTTTTCACCAATGTGTATAGCTATTGGTGAATAACACATCCTTTATTCATTTAATATATATATATATATATATATATATATATATATATATATATATATATATATATATATATATATATATATATATATATATATATATATATATATATATATATATATATATATATATATATATATATATATATATATATATATATATATATATATATATATATATATATATATATATATATCTTTATATAATATCTGCTTATACTATGAAAAAAACATGTAACTTATATAATATATGTTTATAGTTTAACATGGTGACATCCTTTCACAACTTGGCTTGTTTTAGAGTGTACTTCTGGTGTTGGAATGTTTCCACACTACAAATGGTTTTCAACTCACCATGTCTCACATACAAGAAAGAGTTGATTTGCCATGAGTGTACGACTCTGGTGTGATTATCAAATCTGTTGATGGTTGTCAGTTTACCCAAAATTGGATGGTCTTCACTCACCTTGGTCCTAGACTGAAGAGTGGCTAGTCCAAGGGGTACGACTCTTGGTAAAGACTTAAATCAAATCCGTTGATAGTTGTAACGGCTTGCTAAAAGCTATAGGGTTTTCAGCTCACCGACGCTTCATTGCTAAAAGTTGGCTAGTCCAGGGGGTACGGCTTCTGGTAAAGACTTTATTCAAATCCGTTGACGGCTGTGATGGTTTGCCCAAAATCATCAGGGTACTCCCACTCACCATTAATTTATGTTCTAAGAGTTGGGTTGGGTTCTGGTCTCCTAGGGTGATGCTTGATTCCATCAGAAAGACTAGCTATCCCAAGAGTGAGCAGCTACTTGGTGAAGGCTTATCAAATCTACTCATGTTTCTTTAAAGATTCAACAAGTGCAGATGTGTTCAAAGCTTTCAAGAAGCTTCCCAGATTTCTTAGTAGCAACAACGGTTGTGTTTGGTGCTATTTCATGATGGTTCTACTGCTGCTAAGGGTGTGCTGATTCAATCCTCAATTTTTTTCTGAGAGATCTACCAAGAAACTTGAACTAAACAAGTCAAATTAATGTTTACGGGAGGATTGTTAGGACCTATGTAATAGGTGTTTTGTAATAGGTTGACTAGGAGATATGTAGTTCTTCATGGTCATAGTAGTAGTCGGAGCAATACGTGCTCCTGGTCTATTAGAAAATCAAACATTATTATTAGTAGTAGTTTGTTAGGATATGTATAAGATATCAGAGGAAAGGATGTGCATATCATCTGTTACACGTTTTGAGTAAATGTAGTTTAAGGTTTCCTTGTAGTATAAAAGGAACCCATTGGTAGAAGGGTTAGACACACCTTTAACCATTGTCATTTTCATATCAATGATATTAGAAATCCTTAGAAAGGATCAAGTTATTCATTTAGTTAAACTGTTTCTTCTTGCTCTTAGTGTTTGTATTCCGCACAAATACTTTGTTTTCATTAGAGTCTCTCTATGAATAAACTTGTGTTTACAAAAGTTGTTCACCATCCTTAACAGGCTGAAAGATCTATAACTGAAGGACCTAACAAGAAGGGTATATGTGCTAAAGAACTGTAGAAGGAATTGGGTATAAATAAGTTCTTCGATGTCTAGCAAGCAATCAAACTTAATTTCACTAAACATGTGTCTAGTATAATTATATCCCACAATATCCCTATAGACAACTCTACCCTCATGAAAATAATGTTTTTGAAGTGAATGATAAGTATTACCAAGGGTTATGGATGGACACGAGTCGGCAAGATTAGGCATATAGTCCTTAGTTTTATGGTGGTCTTGTTGATAAACCAAAGACATGATTAAGAACCTATATAACATATAAAAATATGTCTACAATCACTCTTATGTAATAAAATGAATAAAAATCAAAATCATGAGAAAGTGTTTAATCAATTCTTGACTAACCAAAGGGATTAATCCTTTGCATGATCATGTCTACAATATCCTAATTTCATTTTTGACAACTACATATGAATTATGTAAAGTCAAACATGAACTTTGAACATTGGTTTTTTAAAATTCATTTTTAGGTAAGCATTAACAATGCAATTACCAATGTGTTCAAGGGTTCATATCCATTCCATCATTCAACTAAAATATATTAGTTAAAATTCGAATTCAAACATAAGGAATCATAGCATTACAACTATGTCAACCCAATTCCTAATTAGGTTCTAGTTCGATTTTAATTTAAAAAATTCAATTATAAAATTAAGAACCCTAGAACAAACTGATTGAAACTGAAATTGATGTTTGAAGAAGGATGAGTATAACACCCCCAATTTCACAAGCCAGCGGAATATCAACATTGGGCGTTACTTTATAGCACATCACACACAGTCATAGAAAACGACCTAAAAAGAGACGTTTTATAAAATAAACCATTCGATAATTTTATTAAATCAGAGTTATCTAAAAAATAGGTCGCACCAATTTATACAAACCTTAAGAAAAAAATAAATATTTGTCAAATGTATCGAATGGAAATTGTTTGTTTTGCCTTTACTTTATCCTGCGCGGCTCCATGCTCTAGCTGCTCTTAAACCTACACACCTGAGAATACATACTAACATGTCAACACAACGGTTGAGTAAATTCATAGGTTTTTAATAAACAATAATGGGTTTTTAAATAAACCATAAAGCTTTTGAACACAAGAATCTCATCCACGGGCGATATTGTAACACATACAATATCAATACTCCACACTATTACGCTAAGCTCATGACACCGATGCCTTAATCAATAAATTTTCCCTAGTCAGGTATCTTGCCAAATACCCCATACCTCACGTACAACACACCTAGCTGAGCCTCCAACTCAAAGGTACGACCTGCCTGGGTGGGGGTTATCATTCCCAATGGATCCATGGGGACTTTTCACTGGCAATAAGCAACTTAGCCTTACTAATAGTGGATCATTACCTATATAATCAACGCTTGTGTTCATTTTCCAAAAGCATTTAATCAAACGTCTTTACGTTTATTAACAGCAGCTTGTATTCGTTCAAAGCATATATTCCAACAACGAATATTTATTCACAATCATGTATCCTTTCAAAAGGATACAACACGTATGCTTATTTACCAAGAGCATGTATTCCCCCTCGCGGGTTTATAAACACATATAAAGCAGTAAAAGCGAGGCTATGAACTCACCTGATATAGCTATCACACGTAGATCAAGGAACAAATGTCCAATAGTCGATACACGACTTCACGAGATACTAATAGCTCGTTGATCGAGAGCAAGATGCCCAACGGTCAACATATGACCGAATAAGACTTAAAATGACGAGACGCGTCTTAGGCTCGAGACGAGAAATAAATCATACATATATGTAAATAGTTCATTTTAGTATGTTTGGACATTGCATAAGTTTTGTAAATCTTTTCATAAGACTTTTGGTGACAATCTACCATATAAAGTCTCATTATGACCGTTAAGCCCATTAAAGGCCATTAGTGGCCCATTACACATTCATATGACTTAGGTCCATTTTAAAGTCAGCATTTGACTCCCATTTGGTTATAAATCTTAAGCCTAATAATGGCCCAATAGCTATTACAAGTGTAAGTTCGGCTGTTGTGGTCAAAATCCACTTTATATGCTATTTCGATTCTAAAACGCGTCCAAACGATGTTCACTTAATATTCATGTTGGTCGAGTCTCGGGTTTCATAAATATGAGTGTATAGATGAGTCTATATTTCTCTACATGTGGGTTCTACCACCTCATGTTATGTAAAAATGGTCATGTTTTACGTTATATTAATATGGTTCAATTTTTACAAATTCTCGACGTACCTCGTAAATTTGATCGTTTATCCTAAATCGTAAGTCTTCGAGGTGAGTTATTTATGTCAAAAATTATCTCAATTCATGTACTTTACTGACATAGCTTAGATGTTCATTTTATAATTAGAAGTATGGGCCGTGATTCGCAACCAACTTCAGTTCCACCGTTTTGGCCGTTATTTCCAAACCTTTTATCCGTAGAAAACCATCCGATTAGTGTGTGTTCTACATGATATTATCTACAACCTTTAGTTGTAGATAATCATAGGTCAGTATATGAATTTTATGAGAAAACAACCCATCTTTACAGCAGATCAGATTTTGACCTTCCTTCACTATTTTAGTTATATCTCACTTTCTGGGATTCGCCACGGGATGGGACACCCGTGAAAATACTCATAAAGCAATCCTGTATATTAATATCTTACTTCCAAATATCCAAAACCTAATAATGTTATTCAAAATCCCACGTTTTACAACTGATCAAACTTATCTTTTGACAAGTATAATCCTAAGACTTGTTTAGCTTTATTTTCTTGTATCAAATCGTGTTTACAATGTCCAAACACATCAAATAGTTATTACAACATTTGATTACAGACATAAAACATTAAATAACATCATCACCAAAATGAATAAAAGTTAAAAGAGTTATATAGTAATCTTACAAGGAGTGAAGAAAATCATAGGAAATCAACAAATACTCATACTTAACTCATATGAACCTTGTAATAAACCTTCTAACTCAGCCTAAATAAGTACTAATAGAGTTTTATTGATGCTGTTGATGTTTATGCCCCTATGGAACGGCAAAAAGAGATGAAGATAAGCATAGATTGAAATCAATTTTCTTTATGAAAGGATACGTGTATAGTAATGGTGTTATCACCATATTCGGCCACCTCACAAATGAGGCGGTGGTTATTAAATTTATTTGATACAATTTGATTTTTAAGGTTTAATTTGGTTAAAGCGGGTATTATCGAAGCCTAATATTTTAAAAGTTACGCGATTTAAAAGATATGCATTAAACACGAAAAATAAACGCTCGATATAAAATAAAAACATCGACATTCGGAGAACATTTATATTTCAATATATAATGAGGAGTAAGATTTAATAAATATTAACGCTTTATTAAAACGAACGACGCTTAATGGTTTAGCGTAAATTACAAAGAATACTCATAAGACGAAAAATTAAAATGACGACAATAGAAAATATTTCTATGTCATAACGAGGATATTTACGATCGATTAGTAACATAAACTTGCAAATAAATAATAATTGACACGTATTCGATATGTTAAAGCCTTACCCTCGCTGGTTAGCCGAGAAATCAATAGTATTCGTCAAACGAACATGACAAATAAATGCCGAGTAATAAATATTGATCTAAATACTAGAAATAAGATTAGATCTCGGTCTAAATGTTGATTTTAAAGTTCGGGTTATTATAGTAGCTACCCCTTTAGGAAGCGACTTCCCGGCGCTTAATTTGTCTTAATTTCCTTTAGTTAAATGATGAAGATATGAGTAATAGACGAGTCATCGTTGGGGTTTCCAACGAAGGTTGAATGAACATAACTCAAAGCAACGAGTATACATAACAGGTAAAAATGTACGGTTTGAATGATGCTCCAATCCTTATAAAGAGAGATGAATACATAACTCGACGGAGAAGCCATTGGAAGCTTAAAAATTAACATATTGTAAATATTTGGAAGTGCTTCAAGGTACATTACTACTAGCTTATTAAACTTGCGGCAGTTGATATGAGTTCGAAAAAGTACATACGACAAGTGATATGAGTTTGAAAAATCTCCAATGCGACAATCAATTCAAAACTATCGGTGATCACATCGATCAGTTTGAAACATATAGTCCAAGAGTCTAAATAGAAGAGATCACGTTATAAAATGAAATTCACATGGATAGTACATAACTCCATCGAAAACTTTACAAAATATTCAAAACGAGATAATTATTGCTAGTCGTACAAAACCACCCAATTGCATCATCTCAAACATGCAAACCTATTTCGTCAAAAGCGAATTCGTCGATACGGAAATCATTCGGAGTATACATTATTCTATCAAAAGAACTACGATCCAAATCGAACACAAAAGCCATCACCAAGCTCATATAATCAGATTACGACATGCTTGTAAAATAGCCAAGCCATGCCAAATCAATAAGTTCAATAAAGTTAACTCATGCTTGCTAAATAGCCAAGCCATGACACATAAGAATACTTGACAAGATTTTTGGATAATCCGTTCAAAGAAAATTTTGCAAGTTAATGGATGTTCACGGGCCTAATAGCCATGGACGCATATCCTGAAATATTTTTTTTTATTTTTTTTATCAGAGGGTGCTCACACACGGATTCATACCCAAATGATATTACATAGTGCTCATAAATGGATCCGTACCTAAAATATAATACAGGGTGCTCACACACGGATCCATACCCAAAAGTTATTATGAGGTACACGTTACCAAAGATCATACGTCATTTCAGAATGCCGCCTCGATCTCACACAATGTATGGCCAATTGACTAAATAAGATATCATATAAATACATTACAAGAAAAGGCTTTGCACATAAATCTCAAATATGGCTAGCCACCGTTGATCACCAAGAAAGCCTATAGTGAACACTTTTTAATAAATAAATAAATAATTCAAAATATTTACATCCAAGCTAAGTAGTCGTTGATGACTTAATCTTCGGTCAAACCACAAATACACATTTAAATCCTGGTGTCGATTAGACAAGTCGTCTATTTTTGGAACGATTAATGGTCCTTAACGGTTATCTTATTAAGCTCGCGATAGTAGGGACTTATTAGAAATAGTCCATATAAATAAATCATAACTCGAGAGAATTCTAACGTATTACTCGTACATAGACGATAATCAATAATAACCATAATGACGACGGTAATGAACGATTCATACCAACGAAACATGAGTCGAAGAAATACACCCGTATACAAAATAAACATAAACCAAGTCTGGCAGACTTGAGCCCACTCATTTATAATTTTTTGTTTACATCCAAAGGCGTCCCAATCCATGTAAACAAGGATTATAAACTTATGGTTCGGGAACTTATAACTTTCTTGTTCAAATAAAAAGGCGTCCCAATTTATTTCAACAAGATGATTATAAATCATCCTACTCAGGTAATACCGTCACAAAACACGATATTATAACCAAATCAAATGCCAAGAAAAGTACAGGGTGTCAAACTTATTCCATGATTTGTGTATTCAAATGTCTCATACCATTTGAATAGATAAACCATCGACAATCTAAGGTCCAGTGGTTTAAAACTTTCTTATTCAAATGTCCCAATCCATTTCAATAAGAGAACTTTAAACGACACATAGCTGGGCAATTTTAAAATCTGTATATTTAAATGTCCCATTCCATTTAAATATAAAGTTTTAAATTGCTTAACTAATGACTACTATGAGCATATCTTTATTGTACCCAAATTATATATAGTTGATTTGGGTATATATATATGTTTTAGGTCCAACATTGGCATCCTCCTTTTCGTCAAAACGTAATCATACACAAACAAATTAAACATTAAATAACGTAGAAGATGTCTCCTTGAAGAAACGATTCTTCAAATCATAAGGAGTAACGGAAATACAGATAACACAATAATCAATTACGTTTTGAAGGAGATGTCCTAAAATGGCACATCACGATGCGATGACAATAATCAAGATCAAATTAGTCGATATGCAATATATGACGAAACAATATATACGTACCTAAAGTATCAAACGACTTTCATACTCGTATTCGGATAATAAATTAATTATCAAGATCGGTGATTGGCGGTGACGCCAAACTCTGTACAAAACCGTATTATAATATGTACTATAATCAGGAAAGGACCATTGCTTCACGCGCAATGCCTATGAACACCATATCATGTACATACATATACATACAATCATTCCTACATACACATAGGATCACATTATCACAACCAAGCATTGGTTTCTAGGAGCCATGAGCGCGCGGATACTTTGTAAGGCAACAAACAATTTTACAAAAGAGCTGTTATAGTCTAGGTGTTCAAAAAGACCCAGTTCTCTATAACAAGTGCTCTGATACCAATCTATAACACCCCCAATTTCACAAGGCAGCGGAATATCAACATTGGGCGTTACTTCATAGCACATCACACACAGTCATAGAAAACGACCTCAAAAGAGACGTTTTATAAAATAAACCATTCGATAATTTTATTAAATCAGAGTTAACTAAAAAAGAGCTCCCACCAATTTATACAAACCATAAGAAAAAAATAAAATTTGTCAAATGTATCGAATGAAAATTGTTTGTTTTGCCTTTACTTTATCCTGCGCGACTCCATGCTCGAGCTGTTTTTAAACCTACACACCTGAGAATACATGCTAACATGTCAACACAATGGTTGAGTGAATTCATAGGTCTTTAATAAACAATAATTGGTTTTTAAATAAACCATAAAGCTTTTGAACACAAGAATCTCATCCACTGGCGATATTGTAACACATACAATATCAATACTCCACACTATTACGCTAAGCTCATGACACCGATGCCTTAATCAATAAATTTTCCCTAGTCAGGTATCTTGCCAAATACCCCATACCTCACGTACAACATACCCAGCTGAGCCTCCAACTCACAGGTGCGACCTGCCTGGGTGGGGGTCGTCATTCCCAATGGATCCATTCGTCTGTACGAGAGCCTACCCATCATAGGTAGTTAACGGTTCACGATTTATAGGGACTTTTCACTGGCAATAAGCAACTTAGCCTTACTAATAGTGGCTCATTAACTATACAATCAACGCTTGTGTTCATTTTCCAAAAGCATTCAATAAAACGTCTTTACGTTTATTAACAGCAACTTGTATTCGTACAAAGCATATATTCCAGCAACGAATGTTTATTCACAATCATGTATCCTTTCAAAAGGAAACAACACGTATGCTTATTTACCAAGAGCATGTATTCCCCCTCGCGGGTTTATAAACACATATAAAGAAGTAAAAGCGAGGCTATGAACTCACCTGATATAGCTATCACACGTAGATCAAGGAACAAATTTCCAATAGTCGATACACGACTTCACGAGATACCAATCGCTTGTTGATCGAGAGCAAGATGCCCAACGGTCAACATATGACCGAATGAGACCTAAAATGACGAGACGCGTCTTAGGCTCGAGACGAGAAATAAATCTTACATATATGTAAATAGTTCATTTTAGTAGGTTTGGACATTGCATAAGTTTTGTAAAACTTTTCATAAGACTTTTGGTGACAATCTACCATATAAAGTCTCATTATAACTGTTAAGCCCATTAAAGCCCATTAGTGGCCCATTACACATTCATATGACTTAGGTCCATTTTAAAATCAGCATTTGACTCCCATTTGGTTATAAATCTTAAGCCTAATAATGGCCCAATAGCTATTACAAGTGTAAGTTGGGCTTTTGTGGTCAAAATCCATTTTATATGGTATTTCGATTCTAAAACGCCTCCAAACGATGTTCACTTAATATTCACGTTGGTCGAGTCACGGGTTTCATAAATCTCAGTGTATAGATGAGTCTATATTTCTCTACAAGTGGGTTCTACCACCTCATGTTATATAAAAATGGTCAAGTTTTACGTTATATTAATATGGTTCAATTTTTACAAATTCTCGACATACCTCGTAAATTTGATCGTTTATCCTAAATAGTAAGTATTGTAGGTGAGTTATTTATGTCAAAAATTATCTCAATTCATGTACTTTATTGATCTCAAGTATATCTGACCTTAAGTTATGCTTAACATAGCTTAGATGTTCATTTTATAATTAGAAGTATGGGTCGTGATTCGCAGCCAACTTCAGTTCCACCGTTTTGGCCGTTATTTCCAAACCGTTTATCCGTAGAAAACCATCCGATTAGTGTGTGTTCTACATGATATTATCTACAACTTTTACTTTTAGATAATCATAGGTCAGTATACGAATTTTATGAGAAAACAGCCCATCTTTACACCAGATCATATTTTGACCTTGCTTCACTATTTTAGTTATATCTCACTTTCTGGGACTCGCCACGGGACGGGCTAATACCTAATTTTCACCATGTATCAAAGTTCGTTGTTCCGATCTTTTCGAATTGATTACCAGTTTAAAGTGCGACTCAAATGTCTTTTGGTAAACAAGAGAATGGTTTGGTTTGATTATCTAATTCTAAACTAAAAGCAAATGATTGTCGTTGAGTAAAGTAGAAGCTTTTACAAAATTAAACTAAAAGTTATCTAGAAAAACACTTAAAATATAAAACTTTGTAAAACTTTAAAACTTAACAAACTTAATTAATCGGAATGTAACAAGTCCTTTCAATCGGAATGCACCAAAAATAGAACCATCGGAATGTTATTAAAACAAGTCATCAGAATAATACAAGTGCAAAGCTATCAGAATGCTCATCTTAATACCCATCGGAATAACAAAGTCAATTCTGTCGCAATATGATGTCTGTCGGAAAGTCCTAGATCGGAATGTTTCAGATCGGAATAATCTAAACACCTCTGTCGCAATGTTGTCTATTGGAAAGTCCAAATCGGAATACAAGGATCGGAATGTAGTAAACTAAAATTGGGCAGAGTTTTGATTCAAGGTAACCTTAAGTTCCGTCGGAATATGCGATCGCAATGAGCGATCGCAATCCCAGATCGGAATAAGGGGTTAAAAACCAAACTATTGCAAAGTAGAACCCTTAAGGGTTATTGCGATATAAACAAACTTCTCGTCGGAATGTTGAAACCCCCAATATTGCGATGAACACAAACTTAATCTGAAAATGGTGGTAAGATGAAAACTCAATAAGCACATACAATAAGCTACTTTAACCGAACCTTAAACAAGTCAATAAGCTTATTTTTGACAATTTTCGAAACACGAAAATCATAGACTTTATAAAAGAAACTTTAAAAAGACTAAACCTTTTTAATAATCCGAAAGGTAATAAGATAAAACACGAAATAAGCCAATAAGCATAAAGAGCTTATAGCCTATACGTATAAGAGCTTATGTAGGAACAAGAAAGATTAACCTTTTAATCACGAAATCATCAAATCAAACGTGTGAAGTGTAATATTCGGATCAAAAAGTTAAAGTAAATCAAGAAAGGTAGAAAAAGATTAAAGAGTAAAAAGCTTAACTTAGAACTTGTGATTAATGAAACTCTAATACAAAGATTAAACAAAGCTTGATTTGAAAGAAAAGATGAAGTTTTAGTGAGACAAAGTTAAACACTTTCTCTCTCTAAAATGAAAACTAAAACAAAGAAAATTAAAACTAGCTAATGACTAACCACCCTCCTAATGTGTCATTAGGAGGGTATATATAGGGATTAGTAAATGCATGTATGCTTTCTTCTTTCTTTCTTTTCTTCTCGACTCGATCTAAATTCTTTGTTTTTCTCGATGTCGTCTCGGGATTTGAACTCGTCTTTCAATTTTCTTCTATAATTAGACTTGAGTTCTTCGACTTCATTAAACTTCCGTCTTTAGACTTTTTCTTCGATAAATCTTCAGAATAGGTCTTGGACATCCGTTCCTTTTTGCACTCTGAATCTTTTGACTTTGTCTTTTCTCGTTTTCTTCGATAAAAGCCCGTGAAAGCGCGTGAAAGCCCGTGTTTTCTTCCTTTCTTATCTTCTGGTCCTAAAACACAATAAAAACACAAACCACGCATAATTCCGACTTTTACGACATAAAATACACGTTTTGGTCTTATGCAATGCATTAATTTTAAAGCATGGTTTACATTTTCCATCATAAATAACCCACCTTGGCCTTTATTAAATACTAAACATTTAAGTAAAATAAAAAGATAGCAACAAGTAAAGAAATCAAAGACTTACATTGGGGTTTGGCTGCCATGAACGTTTATCATACTCAAGTTTCACGTTCCCTATACCAAGCTTAAAAATGAGATCATTGTTATTATAAGTTAGCAGACTAACACGAATTCATGTGGGCCAATTATTCACTTAGACTCCCTTATTCCTAGGTGTATCTCTTATATTTTAATTTTGTCTTGAATGATCACGAGGATGTATTGTTTGACTTATTTCGATAGTTATTTAGGCCGGAAATAAAGTGGGAGGATTTAATCAATAGTTAGCTAAAGGAAAAAATCTTTTAAAACTGTTTCTCGGGACCTCATAAAGTTCATATCTTGGCATAACTCACTTCACGATTTGAGACCTTTCTTGGACCGATATTTTGCAGCGACTTCATACTTCAAATCTTTGAGAGACGTTCTTGAAATTATGGTCTTCTCTTCACAATAGGAATTTCTTCACTTGAAGTTTTGAGAGATTATTCATATTTAGACCACGACTTCTTCATTTTTCTCCAATCTTTATTTTGGACTTTGATATACAACGATCCGCCTCCTTTTAGGACTTGGATCTATTTATCCTCATACCTTGTTAGGGCCTTTTTGGATAGACTTCTCCATGATCTTTTGGGGAGTATTTGCTTTTCGTCGTGTATCTCGATCCTTGATGAGACTGCAATTATACATAGTCTCATCGTCCAAAACGGGCTTTAAATGCATAAAATATCATTAAAATACCCATATATATGCTTGTGTTTGTTACTTGTGTATTTTAGGTACGGATATCGAGAAAATGACAAAAGATCACAAGAATCAAAGAAAAACGAACACGAGAAACGAAGCCGCACAATGAACCGGACCCGATTGATGATTTTTCAAAAAAAATGCCCCTCAAGTTTGAAGATTGTACAATTTTGGTCCCTCATCTTTGAAGAATTGTCAAGAATAGTCCTTGAAGAATCATTCTATACAAGTATGGTCCTTGAAAATCTCAAAGTATACAAAACAAGCCCTTGGTACAAGTTTCAAACTTGTTGTGCCATATTTGACAAGTATCCCAAAGTTAAAACAAAAGGAATTTGCAAGTTTAGGCTGGTCAGACTTTGTTTGAAGATTTCTTTGAAGACTTGGGGGAATTCATGGACAAATGAAACCCATATCCACCACAACCCACATCACCCCATTACACCAACTGTTATTAATTATTTTTAAATTCATTATTTAATTATATAACAGTTAGCACTTTCCTCACCCCCAAAAAAACAGATTAAAAAGGTCGAGTGTTTGTTTTAGAACCCTAATCACCAAAAAAACCTTAAACCCACGAATTGACCTAATTACTTATGCAAGATCAGAGATTTTAGATCCACTAAGCATAAACCCACCCTTGTTACTCCTTCCACGTCACCCAAGATACCCTCACATGGGTGCCCTGCCACAAAAAAAACAAGTACTTTTGGGTGAAGACAAATGTGGCAGATGGAATCAACGCCTCTTATGCTTTCCTTGCTCTCCACAACTACCTTGGACGCTTGAGATCAAAAGCAATAGCTGTAGAATAGCAGGATGATCACATGAAAGGTTTTGACCAATTTTCAATTTCAAACAAAGGGGCTTTTCTGGAAATTCGGCAATTAGGGTTTACTATTTTATTATTGTTTCTAGAAGATTGTAGCCTAGTATAAAGGCAGTAGTGTTTCTCATTATGTTTTTGTTCCAATTTTCATTGAAGTTTTTGTAATGAATACAAATTTCTTGAATGATATTGAGTTCCTTTTATTTTAAAATTGTCATTTACTTTTATTACACACTTTAATTTTCTGTCAATTTAATTTTAAAGGTTGAATGAAATATTTTCAAGAAGTGATAAAAGAAATCAGTTTGTTTCAAGTTAATGTTTGAGTTTTCAAAGTTTGTTTGAAGAAAAAAGTTTTTCGAAAAAAAAAAAATTATAAAAATCAGATTGTGTGATTTTGATGTGTTACTGTTCACGTTTGATGTTCCTAGCAGGAATTGGACGCTTGTGCTTGTTCCATGCTAGCACATAAGCTCGATTTATTAAAGGGGCATGGATTGTGTGTCCTTTTGGTGAGTTCTCCCTTTTACATTTTCTGAAAAATAGACATGTGCCTTGTTTATGTGATGATTCTGCATGTGATTTGCTTAAACCTTGATGCATATTGTGTATTTACACTGTTTGGGATTTAATTAGTAGTTGATTTTGTGTTTGAGTTACTTTAAAAAGCATTTCTTGTAAGAAAAATTGGAAATCCAAGTTTCTAAGTTGTGTTTGGGACAGTTGATACTCGAGTCGAAACAAAACCCAAGCACCCACTTAGCTCTGCATAGCTAGGGAAGTCTAGGATGAGATGATTTTTGCAAGAAGGTAGGAGTTTTAGTTTAAAAAGTTTCATTGTGTTCATTTAAGTAAAAAAAAATAGAGTTGTAATTTCGTTCTTGTTATTGTACTGTTGCTAAAAAAAGAAAGATATATGATTTTTTTTATTTTTTTGGTTGCTACTGTTAAGATTCAAAATAAAAAATGAGAGTGATAATGTCTTTATTGGAGTGAATTTGTGTTATTGAAGTCGTGTTTGTGTGTATTGCCTTGCGAACCAAAGTTACCAAGTACGCCCACTGTGTATATGTAACTGTCAAAAATCAGTAGTGTCATTAGTTGTTCTAGGCTCGTGCTTGTAGCTTTTGTGGTGTTTTGGGTCTGTGCAAACAAGAATAGCCAAAAAGAACAATAGGGGTGTTTGTGTGATTGTTGCGAGAACCCACTGTTACTATTACTTACTTGCTTGCTGATTTGAGTGCCCTTTGAGTGATGTTCATGGTTCATGGTTGGTATTACTCGGGTTAGTGTTGTGCTCATTTGATTCCCCACAGCAAGAATCAACAACATAGCAAACCAGTAAACCATAAGCTAAGCGTAGAAAAAAAAGGGACGATGCTTGCTGTTTGTTTTGCATTGTTTTGTTAGTGTGCCTACTGTCAACACCTAAAAGTACCAAAGATAAAGAAAAAGAATTGCGGGTTTAGTTTTGTTCTTGATTGTGCACACTAGCACATGTTGGTGGCATGTTTTATTGTTTCTGTAATGTGTTGTGGATAGTAATTATGTGCTTGTTGCTGTGAGTCCAAAACTGTCTTAAAATTCGAATTGCAAAAAGAAAGACATCAGCAGGTGTAGAACCCTTGACCTCTGCACATACTTCAGAAGCAGCAGCCCTCCATCTTACCATCTGCTCTGTTAGCAGATTTTATTTTCAATCCTTCACTTTTTAGTTTTATGCAGTTAATAATAAATAAACAATAAATCACCAAAAACGTGACTGTCATAGGGCTCGAACCCCTGACCAGTCTCCTTTAACAGATGCAGCACAAAGTAGTCGTACCATCTACTCTATTAAGTGTTTTGTGTTAAGTTTCCTTTAGTTTTTTTTATATACAGTTTTTTATTTAGCTGATAATAAAAGAAAAAAAAAGTTTGAAAAGAGTCACAGCAGGGAATCGAACCCATGACCCACCAGCAGCAAGACAACGACTCAGAAACATCTCCCACAACCAACTGCTCTACACCACTTTTCTTGTTAGACTTTCTAAACTTTTTTATTTGACTCTTTTTTTCTCATTTTAAGCTAACATCTCACTTAGCTTATTTCGCAGCTTATTCGAGCTTATTTTTTAAAATTTTTATTTTTTTTAGCTTTTAAATAGTCTTTAGCATTTTCAGAATTTTTTTGGATTTTTAATAAAAGTGTTTAATATTTTTAATCATTTATTTAGTTTAAATTCGTATTTAATTCATAAAAAATTATTTAAAAGTCAAAAAAATGTAATTCTTTTTTTTTTTCTAAAATTTTATTTTGTCATTTAGGACTTAAGAAAATTAGGTTTGCTTTGGTAGGATTTAAAATTATTTAATTTGCTTAAATGTCGCGTTTTTACGTTTTACCGTTAGTTAATTTTTGCCTTTGCTTTGTCCCCATAGACGCTTTAAGTTTTCAAATACCCTTTTTTATGCTTCCCCATAGTTTAGGTTTTATATATCAATATTTTTATTAATTTAAAAAAAAATTAACTTAGTCGATTTTTACGATACGCGCGTAACGCGTATTCGTCGTTTTTAATTATTAGCGTAATCCGCCTTTCCCTTTTTCTTTTTTTTTCACTTTCCAAAAGCGTAAATCACTCGATTAAATACGTCTATATATTTTGGCTAAACACCATACCTCCACCGAGAACGAACTCGATTGTCGTCTTTACGTTTTTCCTAAAACGTATTGATTAATACTTACCGCGACATTTGTGTGTGCTTTGTTTTTACCTAAAATAAAGTATATACAAAATACCGCATCATTAAATGGCGCCGCTGCCGGGGAGGTGTGTTTAGCCATATTTATTTATCGTTTTTGTTTGAGTGTTTACGTTTTTATCGTAAATACTTCTTTTTATTTTTCTATACTATTAGCCATAGAAATAAATAGTGTTAAATAGAACTCTATTAACACAAAATCGTTTTCTCGTTTTTATTGTCCATAATATATTGTATTTACGTAGAACAATTAACACACAATAATTATCCAAATACGCGAGAAATCGCACCTCAATAGTTGAGCGTTCCGGTCACTATTGTTGTATCGAATTCAAACGAAATCAAAGGCAAAATATATAAATACTCTTAATTGGTTTAATCTCGATAAATACAAACTATAAGGTGGGTATAAGGCGGTTGTATTTCACGACCTAAGGAAAAAAGGCTCTTAAGTGCTTCGCGCCGCCTCGTTTTCTCCGCTCGCTTGTGCGTATTTTGAAAGTGACGATTAATTAGGGGTTTGCCACATCAAGTATTATTAATCTATTTTTGTGAGTTTTAATTATTGAACCTCGAAACGTTTTGGCGTTCCGCCAACGTTTCAAAGTCGACGAGGGTTTTTACTTCACGTAATTGCCTTCACTCCTCTTGGATTCATTAATCGAGACCTTTGATTAGTGGATAGTTTTTGTAGATTAATTTCTACGTAATACACAAAAATTCCAAAAAAATTAAAAAAACCAAAAACACAAAAAGATTCTTCGATTTTTTTTCCTCTATTTTCATAATTCTCTTCTTTCACCCTCTATAACGTTTAATTCTCGTAACACCGTTCTCGTTGCATCACGTCGAATGATAGTGGATATTATTCGTGTCAATATTGTGGAGGCCCGCCCGATGGTGCCAATTGTTTTAATTGTAAGGTTATTGGAGGTCGAGAGGGTTATGTCTATAACTCCGCTCCACGTGATCATGGTGATAATTTTCAATCTTACGACCAAGATCACCCATCGTCTTCGTTCTACTCGTCATATGATTCGTCTTTTAATTGTTATCAAAATCAAAATGATGAAATGAATCAAAACACCTTTTGTGACTATGTGAGACGTAATAATGCAAACTTAATGATGATTCAAGAACAAGTTACGAACCTTAAGGAACATCACGAAAAACAATTGGAAACTCAAAAGGAATTTTACTTAAAGGAAATGGCCTTCATGAGAACCAAGTTGGAAAACGAATATGATGCCGCTTTTAAAGAACAAGAACGTTTATCTGACCAAGTTGACGAGAGACGGGATAAAATTGTTGACAAAATTGTGGAGGCTTACACTATTAAGCAAAATGAACTTCTTTCAACGATTGAGACCTTAGAGAAAAAAGTAGCTTCATACGAGTCGAGTTCTTCGTCAAACGTCACCAATCCTAATCTCGAGGGAGAGGTTCAAGTTATTTCAACTCCTAAGACTCGTACGTCTCGTATTGATCCCAATCTCTCGAATTTTAGAGTCGTGCAACCTTCGTCGTCTTGCAAAAACGTTGAGGAAACAAAAACGTCATCCAACGAAGTTTTGAAAAATGTTTTTGAAAATAAACCAAAGGAAAAACTCGTAGGATACTTGGGATATTTAAATCTTGTACCTTCTAAACCTAATTTTTCTAATGAGGATGAAATTATTGAGGGTTTTCTAAATCAATATACACTTAATTTTGACGAAGAAATTCCATTAAATGATTTTAAAAAAGAAAAATGTGAAAAGGTTTTAAAGGAAATCGTTGAACCCACGTTTTTACAAGATGAACGAAAATTAATTCCGAATGGACGTGTTAGTAGTTTTGCTAAAATGTTTGAAAACCCACGTTCGATCCCTTCGAAGGACAAAGTTGAAACCGTCAAGGCAAAATCGTCGCGAGACGAGTCTTTTACTCCTAATCCCACACCGAGTGAGATTTTGGATTTATCATGTGAAAAGTCCGCCGATGGCCTTGCTCACATCGATATGTTTTTCGATATCGAGGTCGAAACGACAAAGGCAAAATCTTCAATCGAAGAGCCTTCTTTTCCTAGTTTCACGACGGTTGAAGCTAGCGACTCGATTATCGACGAATTTATTGCTCGACCTCTTCCACGAGGAAGAGAAGACGTTTTTGATCCCGATGGCGATTTTTCCAAGATCAAACGTATTCTTGATGATCCGCCTTCGATTTTCGAGTTTAATGAGGACCTTTGCGTTAGCCCGGAGGGGGATGTTTTATTAATCGATTCACGTTTTAAAAGTTCAAATCCTCCTCCCGCCTTCAAGATAAATGTGGAAATTTTAAGTGTGTCTAGAATTGTTTTAGAAACACCAAATATTTTCAATTTAATCAACTTGGGTTTTCGTAACAATGAGTTTAAAAATGAAAAAGGAAAAGATTTTACAATTGATTTGAAATTTTTTTCAAAGTTAACTCCGTCATCACCTCGTTTAATTGAACTTGCTACAAACGCGTCTACTCCTTTTGACGATGTTTTGTGTGGATCTAGTATGGGGGAAGCCCCATTTGTTCTCTCACACTTCTCCACCGAGGACAAGATTTTTGACCCCGGTATCACGTTTAAGATAAAATCTCGGTCTTTTACCGAAGTAGTCACTAGAAGATCCTTCTACACTTACGGTATGAGTTTACCTCGAGTAACTCGATTTGTTTGCCCACCCAATGTCCCACCCTTCTCTTCTCATTCTAATTTCTTGTGTCCCTTTGGGACGATGATGTTGAAAGTCGTGTTGTTTCGTTTATCATCCGAAAACGAAGACACGATCTTCGATCCCGGTATAAAGGTTTTGCCTTTATACACGGTTGCTTTTGGGCCTTGATTACATGTAAGTCCCGCCAAAAATGACCGAACCATGATTGTCCCTAAATGATCACATTTATGGGGATTCGAGTCGAGCTTTTGACTCGGTTATCAAAAACAAGGTGCCTCGTGGGGGAGACCCATGCTTATCCATGTACATATTATTGCTTTCTTAGTTAACGTAACGAGGGGACTTGTGCTCTTCCAACCTTTGTTTCGTGGTTGTTTGTGATTGTGATTTATTAGGTTCATCGTCATCATTGAAGCCTCTCGTGTTCGTTTTACGTAGCACTCGAGCTTCGATCGTTGCCTTTGGAGATTCCGATATCCGATGATATCCTTTTTTGTTCTAACGATTATCTTATTAGCATAATTCATAAACGGCTTTTAGGTTATTCGTTTTACCCTTTCCATGCTCGAGATTAAGCATTCGACTTCGTCTCTAGTATGGGGGTTTACACCCCTAGACTCGAAACATTGAGGACAATGTTTAATTTTAGTATGGGGGGGGGGGGGGTGAGTAGATACTTCACCTTGCTTACGTCAACACGCAATCCAAAATTTCATCTTTTTGCTATCATTTTGTTGCAAATAAGGCTAAAAATGGCCAAATTTTAAAATTTTTCTAGTTTTTCATAAGTGTTTAAGACACGAATGTAGGTTTTCCGATGGTGAGAATAAGAGTAATTTTTGACTCGACCGTGCATGTTGAGCACTTAGCTTCGATTCCTTAACGTTTTAGGCTAAGTCTCTTAAATGAGGACGAGAAATGATAGAGTTATTTATAAGTCTCGTAATCGTCACGATCTCATGTGTAGTAATTATTAGCTTATTCTCCCAACGCTTTTGCATAATAAATTGTTAATAAATATTGATTTGGCGGTTTAGTCACTATTGTTGGTTTCTAATTTGTTTTGGTAGCTTCCATGTAATTAAATTGGGGAGACATTAAGGTATCGCCAGCGTCACGGTTTTGAAGTATTGGCACCCTAATAATCGAAAGCTTCACCCAATAATAAGATTTCAAGTGCTCACCTAAATCTAGCAAACAATTTGAAGCCCCACAAGGCCTAAAATCTATGCAAAATTGAAAGTGAATCAAGCCTTAATCTTCGAAGCTTTAAAGATCCAAAATTCACTTTAGCGTGAGGATATACGTCTTTGGCTAATAAAACCACCGATGAGGCGGATAATAAAAGGCAAGGCAAGACCGAAGTCATAATAAAAGCTTCATGGCGAAGTTGAATAAAAGATGGAGGTAAACCAAAGATAATAAGGCCCTTCCGTTAGGGGGCGTATAAAAGTCTTGGTAATAAGTCTCATGTTCAAAACCGTTATAAAACCGTGTTTATCGATCCTTCTTGTTGACTTAATTTT
Organism: Glebionis coronaria; assembly: GCA_025667525.1. Taxonomy (NCBI): domain Eukaryota; kingdom Viridiplantae; phylum Streptophyta; class Magnoliopsida; order Asterales; family Asteraceae; genus Glebionis; species Glebionis coronaria. The sequence goes on from JANFOE010000135.1 coordinate 895,620, forward strand.
TTGACATCGTTGTCTATTAGGATGAATTATTAATTTAATGATTTTGGTTACACCGTTAAAACTCTATTTTTAGACTTAATCTCTATTTACGCATAAGTCAATGATGTATCCTCGTGATCATTAAGACAAAATAAAATATAAGAGATACCAAGTAGGAATAAGGGAGTTTAGGTTCGTAATTAACACTCATGAGATGTGTTCGTGTTGCTAACTTCTAATAACAATGATCTCGTTACACGCTTAGCATGGAATTGGGTGAAAATCGAGGACGACGAAATTATTTCTAACGAAGCATTCACGTGTTCTTGTTCTATGATCCCAAAAGTCACTTTCTCGTGATGAAAACAATACATTATGTCTAAAACATGTGTAGTAGTTTATTTAAGTTTACGTTTTCAATAAATATCATCATAAAATGAATTTTGGAGGTGCTACGATACTTTATTCTAGCATTGCGTGAGGGCACGACAATGGTTTAGTATGGGGGAGTGATGAGACTGCAATTATACATAGTCTCATCGTCCAAAACGGGCTTTAAATGCATAAAATATAATCAAAATACCCATATATATGCTTGTGTTTGTTACTTGTGTATTTTAGGTACGGATATCAAGAAAATGACAAAAGATCACAAGAATCAAAGAAAAACGAACACGGGAAACGGAGCCGCACAATGAACCGGACCCGATTGATGATTTTTCAAAAAAAATGCCCCTCAAGTTTGAAGATTGTACAATTTTGGTCCCTCATCTTTGAAGAATTGTCAAGAATAGTCCTTGAAGAATCATTCTATACAAGTATGGTCCTTGAAAATCTCAAAGTATACAAAACAAGCCCTTGGTACAAGTTTCAAACTTGTTGTTCCATATTTGACAAGTATCCCAAAGTTAAAACAAAAGGAATTTGCAAGTTTAGGCTGGTCAGACTTTGTTTGAAGATTTCTTTGAAGACTAGGGGGCATTCATGGACAAATGAAACCCATATCCACCACAACCCACATCACCCCATTACACCAACTGTTATTAATTATTTTTAAATTCATTATTTAATTATATAACAGTTAGCACTTTCCTCACCCCCAAAAAAACAGATTAAAAAGGTCGAGTGTTTGTTTTAGAACCATAATCACCAAAAAAACCTTAAACCCACGAATTGACCTAATTACTTATGCAAGATCAGAGATTTTAGGTCCACTAAGCATAAACCCACCCTTGTTACTCCTTCCACGTCACCCAAGATACCCTCACATGGGTGCCCTGCCACAAAAAAACAAGTACTTTTGGGTGAAGACAAATGTGGCAGATGGAATCAACGCCTCTTATGCTTTCTTTGCTCTCCACAACTACCTTGGACGCTTGAGATCAAAAGCAACAGCTGTACAATAGCAGGATGATCACATGAAAGGTTTTGACCAATTTTCAATTTCAAACAAAGGGGCTTTTCTAGAAATTCGGCAATTAGGGTTTAGTATTTTATTATTGTTTCTAGAAGATTGTAGCCTAGTATAAAGGCAGTAGTGTTTCTCATTATGTTTTTGTTCCAATTTTCATTGAAGTTTTTGTAATGAATACAAATTTCTTGAATGATATTGAGTTCCTTTTATTTTAAAATTTTCATTTACTTTTATTACACACTTTAATTTTCTGTCAATTTAATTTTCTTGCAAAAAAAAATGAGGTTTTAAAGGTTGAATGAAAGATTTTCAAGAAGTGATAAAAGAAATCAGTTTGTTTCAAGTTAATGTTTGAGTTTTCAAAGTTTGTTTGAAGAAAAAAGTTTTTCGAAAAAAAAAAATTTTTAAAAATCAGATTGTGTGATTTTGATGTGTTACTGTTCACGTTTGATGTTCCTATCAGGAATTGGACGCTTGTGCTTGTTCCATGCTAGCACATAAGCTCGATTTATTAAAGGGGCATGGATTGTGTGTCCTTTTGGTGAGTTCTCCCTTTTACATTTTCTGAAAAATGGACATGTGCCTTGTTTATGTGATGATTCTGCATGTGATTCCCTTAAACCTTGATGCATATTGTGTATTTACACTGTTTGGGATTTAATTAGTAGTTGATTTTGTGTTTGAGTTACTTTAAAACAAGCATTTCTTGTAAGAAAAATTGGAAATCCAAGTTTCTAAGTTGTGTTTGGGACAGTTGATACTCGGGTCGAAACAAAACCCAAGCACCCACTTAGCTCTGCATAGCTAGGGAAGTCTAGGATGAGATGATTTTTGCAAGAAGGTAGGAGTTTTAGTTTAAAAAGTTTCATTGTGTTCATTTAAGTAAAAAAAAAATAGAGTTGTAATTTCGTTCTTGTTATTGTACTGTTGCTAAAAAAAAAGATATATGATTTTTTTTATTTTTTTGGTTGCTACTGTTAAGATTCAAAATAAAAAATGAGAGTGATAATGTCTTTATTGGAGTGAATTTGTGTTATTGAAGTCGTGTTTGTGTGTATTGCCTTGCGAACCAAAGTTACCAAGTACGCCCACTGTGTATATGTAACTGTCAAAAATCAGTAGCGTCATTAGTTGTTCTAGGCTCGTGCTTGCAGCTTTTGTGGTGTTTTGGGTCTGTGCAAACAAGAATAGCCAAAAAGAACAATAGGGGTGTTTGTGTGATTGTTGCGAGAACCCACTGTTACTATTACTTACTTGCTTGCTGATTTGAGTTCCCTTTGAGTGATGTTCATGGTTCATGGTTGGTATTACTCGGGTTAGTGTTGTGCTCATTTGATTCCCCACAGCAAGAATCAACAACATAGCAAACCAGTAAACCATAAGCTAAGCGTAGAAAAAAAAAGGGACGATGCTTGCTGTTTGTTTTGCATTGTTTTGTTAGTGTGCCTACTGTCAACACCTAAAAGTACCAAAGATAAAGAAAAAGAATTGCAGGTTTAGTTTTGTTCTTGATTGTGCACACTAGCACATGTTGGTGGCATGTTTTATTGTTTCTGTAATGTGTTGTGGATAGTAATTATGTGCTTGTTGCTGTGAGTCCAAAACTGTCTTAAAATTCGAATTGCAAAAAGAAAGACATCAGCAGGTGTAGAACCCTTGACCTATGCACATACTTCAGAAGCAGCAGCCCTCCATCTTACCATCTGCTCTGTTAGCAGATTTTATTTTCAATCCTTCACTTTTTAGTTTTATGCAGTTAATAATAAATAAACAATAAATCACCAAAAATGTGACTGTCATAGGGCTCGAAGCCCTGACCAGTCTCCTTTAACAGACGCAGCACAAAGTAGTCGTACCATCTACTCTATTAAGTGTTTTGTGTTAAGTTTCCTTTAGTTTTTTTTTTATATACAGTTTTTTATTTAGCTGATAATAAAAGAAAAAAAAAAGTTTGAAAAGAGTCACAGCAGGGAATCGAACCCATGACCCACCAGCAGCAAGAAAACGACTCAGAAACATCTCCCACAACCAACTGCTCTACACCACTTTTCTTGTTAGACTTTCTAAACTTTTTTATTTGACCCTTTTTTTTCTCATTTTAAGCTAACATCTCACTTAGCTTATTTCGCAGCTTATTCGAGCTTATTTTTAAAAATTTTTATTTTTCTTAGCTTTTAAATAGTCTTTAGCATTTTCAGAATTTTTTTGGATTTTTAATAAAAGTGTTTAATATTTTTAATCATTTATTTAGTTTAAATTCGTATTTAATTCATAAAAAATTATTTAAAAGTCAAAAAAATGTAATTCTTTTTTTTTTTCTAAAATTTTATTTTGTCATTTAGGACTTAAGAAAATTAGGTTTGCTTTGGTAGGATTTAAAATTATTTAATTTGCTTAAATGTCGCGTTTTTACGTTTTACCGTTAGTTAATTTTTGCCTTTGCTTTGTCCCCATAGACGCTTTAATTTTTCAAATGCCCTTTTTTATGCTTCCCCATAGTTTAGGTTTTATATATCAATATTTTTATTAATTTAAAAAAAAATTAACTTAGTCGATTTTTACGATACGCGCGTAACGCGTATTCGTCGTTTTTAATTTTTAGCGTAATCCGCCTTTCCCTTTTTCTTTTTTTTTCACTTTCCAAAAGTGTAAATCACTCGATTAAATACGTCTATATATTTTGGCTAAACACCATACCTCCACCGAGAACGAACTCGATTGTCGTCTTTACGTTTTTCCTAAAACGTATTGATTAATACTTACCGCGACATTTGTGTGTGCTTTGTTTTTCCCTAAAATAAAGTATATACAAAATACCGCATCAATCCTTCATATTGATTTTTGATAAATGATTCTTCACATCACTTTCGGAACTTTAGCAACAAAATGTAGCCCTCATGCCTTGTTAGGGCCTTTTCGGACTCGCCAATCTTCGCATCCCGCTTCAATAAGTTATGCCTTGGCTATGAACTCTAATTAATACCGAGCAACTTTTAAACGATCTTGGGCTAGAAGCTAAGTAACTTTTCAAATCGTACAACCTTATTTATTGCAGATAAATTTATTAACAAGCGATGGGAGAATATGCTCATAATTAACTCACATAAATTCACGAAAGAATACCAAACTTATAATTGACTCTATCATCTCTCGTTCTCCACAATTTAAAATCTCAAGGAATGAGACTCGTGGATGCTTAGCCAATTAAATCAAAGTTTTGGGTTTTCGAGTCATCTATAGGATCTTGCATCTTCTTAGACTCTTTCAAGTTTAGAATTTGCGTTTTAAAGTTCCCTTGATAAACGACTCTCTAGGATCAATTATAGGAACTTGCGAAAAGTTCTTGTTATTAACCCGTGAGAGTTAAGACTTTCGCGTTTTAAAGCTCCCTATATAAAAGCGTAGCAAAACTTGACTTAAACACGTTAAGGATACTAGCTAGAGTAAACGTAGATAAGTAAACTCGGGTTGAGTCAAAATATTCACGACCTTGAAAAATTTAAAACCACTTTATTGAAAATTTATTCTAGCAAAGAAAGTAAATAACGCTAACAAAGGAAAATACTACTATACAACTAGCCCAAAATAGATTAAAAATTTTGAAAAATGTCGAAAAAATCAATTTTTCGGTTAAAATGAGGACAAATACAAGGAAAAGACCACTTACTTCGATAGAAGTCCCCCCTACACTTGATATAAACATAGTCCTCAATGTTTAAGCATGTGGGAGTAAACTCCCCTACCCTTATGACATTGTGCACTTTGTTTAAGTCTTGCTAAGGAAAGGACAACTATAGTGATTTCAATGTGATCATATAAGATATGAAATATTGAATCACGATAGTTTAGGATAGAACCAGGAAGATGGGAACACGGTATCACGGTTCGTCAAAAGTCATCAAGGTGCTCTATGAAGCTTGAATCCCTGCAGAGAATAAGAAACAACACAACAACATATACGGGGCTCCCCCTACACTTATTATGAAAGCGGTAAAGGATAGATCACGGGCTGCCTCCCGAGAAGCGCTTGTTTTTGTTCACCAAGTCACGAGCCTGACTCGACCAAAACTAGTTCATGGGAAACGTGGTGAGGGATGGAATCATCTCTTGAGAGATGTCCTCACCAAAGTACAGCTTCAAACGTTGGCCATTCACCTTAAAATTAGGCCCATTTGGCGACGGTGAATGGACCAGACCAGCGGCTCTTCAACTTGCCAAAGAAGATCTTCAACCGAGAGTTAAAAAGTAAGACTTGATCACCAACATGGAACTCTCGGTTCTTAATCCTTGCATCATGGATGATCTTGGTCTTCTCCTTGTAGATCAGTGAGTTCTCGTAAGCTTCATTCCTCTGTTCATTAAGCTCGTTGAGTTGAACCTTCCGAAGATCACCGGCTTTGTTGATGTCGAAGTTAGCCCACTTCAAGGCCCAATATGCCTTATGTTCCAGCTCGATAGGGAGGTGGCATGCTTTCCCGTACACAAGACGATAAGGTGTGCAACCAATCGGGGTCTTATATGTGGTACGGAAAGCCCATAGAGCATCATCTAACTTATCGGCCTACGCGGCACGATGCTCTCCCACAGTACGTTCCAGAAATCGCTTCAATCCACGGTTGGAAATCTCAGCTTGACCATTGGTTTGAGGATGATAAGCGGTGGAAAGACGGTGATTGACACCATACTTAGCCATGACTCTTGCAAATTGATCATTGCAAAAATGAGTCCCGCGGTCACTGATTATAGCACGAGGAACACCGAATTGAGCAAAAAGTTGCTTCAAAAAGTTCACAACCACCCTCGCATCGTTCGTTGGGAGAGCCTTAGCTTCAAACCATTTAGAAACATAGTCAACGGCAACGAGTATGTATTTGTTCCCTTTAGATGATGGAAATGGCCCCATAAAGTCGATACCGCATACATCAAAGATTTCACATTCTTGTATGAAATATTGAGGCATCTCATCTTTATGTGTGATCTTTCTTTGTCGTTGGCAAGCATCACAATGCTTAACCATTTCGTGAGCGTCACGATAAATGGTGGGCCAATAGAATCCTGAGTCAAACACTTTCTTCGCGGTGTAGTTGGGACCAAAGTGACCACCGGTGGGTCCTTTATGGCAAGCATCAAGGATTTGTAAAGCTGCTGGCCTGTCAACACATAGACGAATGATCAGATCATCACATTGTTTGAAGAGATAAGGGTCATCCCAGAAGTAAGTCTTAACATCCTTAAAGAACTTCTTCTTTTGTTGGGATGTGTTACCCTTCAATGAGAATTCCACCCGCTAAGTAGTTTGCAATGTCCGCAAACCACGGGGTGTCATCAAGATTGGAGTGAATAGACATTAAGGCCTCAAGGGGAAAAGAGTCATTGATCTCTTGATTCGGATGATCCCCTTGATAAGGATCCTCAAGTCTACTTAGATGATCCACTGCTAGGTTTTCGGCTCCCTTTTTGTCACGAATTTCAATGTTAAATTCTTGAAGGAGCAAAACCCAACGAAGAAGTCTTGGCTTAGAATCTTGCTTAGTCAACAAGTACTTCAACGCGGAATGATCGGTATACACGATGGTGGTAGAAAGGACAAGATAGGGGCGGAACTTCTCAAAGGCATACACTACAGCTAAAAGCTCTTTTTCAGTAGTGGTATAATGCAATTGAGCCCCCGTCATTGTCTTGCTAGCATAATGGATTGGTTGGAAGTGTTTGTTCACTCTTTGTCCCAAAACCGCTCCAATAGCAAAGTCGCTAGCATCACACATCAATTCGAAAGGTAGCTCCCAATTACGGAGAAAAATGAAGATGTCGTGGTCCAAATATGAAGAATCTCTCAAAAAGTTCAAGTGAAGAAATTCCTATTATGAAGAGAAGACCATTATTTCAAGAACGTCTCTCAATATTTGAAGTATGAAGTCGCTGCTAAATATCGGTCCGAGAAAGGTCTCAAATCGTGAAGCGAGTTATGCCAAGATATGAACTTTATGCATCCTCGTGATCATTCAAGACAACAATAAAATATAAGAGATACACCTAGGAATAAGGGAGTCTAAGTGAATAACTGGCCCACATGAAAATGTGTTAGTTTGCCAACTTATAATAACAATGATCTCGTTTTTAAGCTTGGTATGGGGAACGTGAAACTTGAGGATGATAATCATTCATGACATTCCAAAACCCTAAGGTAAGTCTTTGATTTCTCTACTTGTTTTCTTCCTTCAAATATTTTGTCTCTTTAATAAAGGCCAATGTGGATTGATTGTGATGGAAAATGTAAAACTTGCTTTGTAATTAATACATTGCATGAGGACATTGCAATGGTCAAGTGTAGGGGATTAATAAGTGTGAAAAAACTTATCCTTTTACCACTTAATTATAATAATAACCAAGCCAAAACGTGTATTTTATGTCGTAAATGTCGGAAGTATGCGTGGTTTGTATTTTTGTTGTGATTTAGGACCAAAATGTGAAAAGGGAAGAAAACACGGGCTTTCACGGGCTTTTATCGAAGAAAAAGACAAAAGACGAAGTCGAAAGATCAAGAGTGCAAAAAGAACGGAAGTCCAAGGCCTTTTCTAAAGATTTATCAATGAAAAGTCTAAAGACGGAAGTTTAATAAAGCCGAAGAACTCAGGTCTAATTAATGAAGAAACTACAAGACGAGTTTAATTAATCCCGAGACAAAGTTGAAAAAGTCGAAGAATTTAGAAGAAGAGAAGACGAGAAAGAAAGAAAGAAAGAAGGAAGCTTCCAACACATGCTTACCTCCCTAATCTCCTATAAATACCCTCCTAATATCACATTAGGAGGTGTTGGCTATTTGACACGTAGTTCTTCCACCTTTAATTACTTGCACTTTCTTATTGTCATTTACTTAATTGCACCTTTAATTTCTTGCCATTAATTTCAAGTAAGTCTTTTAATTTTGTTATTGAATCTTTACTTTTAATCAAGTTCTTATTTTTAATCACTCATTCTACCTTTCTTGTTTTGCTTAATATTTATGTTTATGTGCTTATTGTTATACTTATTTGATTAAGTGTTATGTTTTTATGCTTTTGATTGTTTTGGATTATTGATTTTATAGATTATTTGTGTTTTTCTTAAATTTACTTAAGTGTTTATAAAAGTTATTTTTATATAAAAGTTGTTTTCGAATATCTTTATCATTTTGTGTTTTTAAAAGTTTTAAATTTTAGTTTATTAGCTTTTTCTTATACGTGTTTTAGTTAAGTTTTTGGTAGAGTGCTTATTGGTTAATAGCTTATTTGATCCTACTTATTACGATTTCTTTTACTGTATTCCGATCAAATCCATTGGTAAAGGGCTTTACATTCCGACAGGCATTCCGATCATTGGATCGAAAAAGGGCTTTGTGATTCTGATTGGGATTCCGATTGGGGATTCTGACGGAGGAGTATTTTGGACATTCCAATAGGACCTAGTTTCCAATATTCCGACGAGATTCCTTTCATCTTCCGATAGTCCAAAGATTTGTCATTCCAATACGAAGGTATTTCGACCAGGATACCGGATTATTCCGATAGCTTCTTTTTCAGACATTCCGACAGGTGAGTGGTATTCCGACAGGATTTCTTTGGAAACATTCCGATTGGATTCCGACTGATCATTCCGATTGGGATTCCGATCGGACTCCGATCGTATTCCGACGGTAGGTTTTGTTTTAATATTTTGTATTAGTTTTATTTTTAAGTTTGCATTTTTATTTTACTTTCATTTTTATTAACTTGTCAATTTTACTTTTCGTCAAGCTTTAAATTTAAGTCATTTAATTAATTTAGTTTTAAAAGTTTTAATATTGCACCAATTACGTTTTATTAGTTTTAGCTTTAATTACCCGTCATTTACTTTAAAGTCTTGCAATTTAAATTTACTACAACGACCAATCTATTTGTTTCCACCAAAAGACAGCTGAGTCGCACTAGTAACCAGTAGTCAATTCGATTAGACACATACAACGAATTTTTCATAACTAACTAAAATCTAGTTATTACAAGTGTAGGGGGGACTTATATCGAAGTAAGTGGGCTTTTCCATGAATTTGCCCTCATTTTAACCGGAAAATTTGATTTTTCGACATTTTTCAAAATTTTTAATCTATTTTGGCCTAGTAGTATAGTAGTATTTTCCTTTGCTATCGTTATTTACTTTCTTTGCTAGAATAAATTTTGAATAAAGTGGTTTTAATTTTTCAACGTTGTGAATCTTTTCACTCAACCCGAGTTTACTTATCTAAGTTTACTCTAGCTAGTATCCTTAATGTGTTTAAGTCAAGTTTTGCTAGGCTTTTATATAGTGAGATTTAAAACGAGAAAGTCTTAACTCTTAAGGGTTAAGAACAAGAACTTTTCGCAAGTTCCTATAATTGATCCTAGAAAGTCGTTTATCAAGGGAACTTTAAAATGCGAATTCTAAACTTGAAAAAGTCTAAGAAGTTGCAAGATCCTATAGATGACTTGAAAACCCAAAACTTTGATTTAATTGGCTAAGCATCCACGAGTCTCATTCCTTGAGATTTTAAATTGTGGAGAACAAGAAATGATAGAGTCAATTATAAGTTTGGTATTCTTTCATGAATTTATGTGAGTTGATTATAAGCTTTTTCTCCCATCTCTTGCTAATAAATTTATTTGCAATAAATAAGGTTGTACGATTTGAAAAGTTACTTAGCTTCTAGCACAAGATCGTTTAAAAGTTGCTCGGTATTAATTATAGTTCATAGCCAAGGCATAACTTATTGAAGCGGGATGCGAAGATTGGCGAGTCTGAAAAGGCCCTAACAAGGCATGAGGGCTACATTTTGTTGCTAAAGATCCCAAGTGATGTGAAGAATCATTTATCAAAAATCAATATGAAGGATCGAGACACATGACCAAAAGCAAATACTCCCCTAAAGATCATGGAGAAGTCTATCCGAAAAGACCCTAGCAATGTATGAGGATAAATAGATCCAAGTCCTAAAAGGAGGCGGATTGTTGTATATCAAAGTCCAAAATAAATATTGGAGAAAAATTAAGAATTCGTGGTCCAAATATGAAGAATCTCTCAAAAAGTTCAAGTGAATAAATTCCTATTATGAAGAGAAGACCATAATTTTGAGAACGTCTCTCTAGATTCGAAGTATGAAGTCGCTGCCAAATATCGGTTCGACAGAGGTCTTAAATCGTGAAGCGAGTTATGCTAAGATATGAACTTTAAGAGGTCCTGAGAAGTAGTTTTAAAAGATTTTGTCCTTTAGCTAACTATTGATTAAATCGTCCCACTTTATTTTTTGCCTAAATAAACTATCGAAATAAGTCAAACAATGCATCCTCGTGATCATTCAAGACAATCATAAAATATAAGAGATACACATAGGAATAAGGGAGTCTAAGTAAATAATAGGGCCACATGAGTTCGTGTTAGTTTGCTAACTTATAATAACAATGATATCGTTTTTAAGCTTGGTATGAGGAACGTGAAACTTGAGGATGATAAACATTCATGACAGCCAAAATCCCAATGTAAGTCTTTTATTTCTTTACTTGTTTTGTACATATTTCTATCTTTTTAATAAAGGCCAAGGTGGGTTATTTATGATGAAAAATGTAAACCGTGCTTTGAAATTAATGCATTGCATGAGGGCAGTGCAATGGTCAAGTGTATGGAATTTAATAAGTGTGAAAACAATTATCCTTTTACCACTTATTTCCAATAATAACAAGACCAAAACGTGTATTTTATGTCGTAAAAGTCGGAATTATACGTGGTTTGTGTTTTTATTGTGTTTCAGGATAAAAATATGAAAAGGGGAGAAAACACGGGCTATCACGAGTTTTTATCGAAGAAAAACGAGAAAAGACGAAGTCAAAAGATCAAGAGTGCAAAATGAACGGAAATCCAAGCCCTAAGATTTATCGAAGAAAAAGTCTAAAGACGGAAGTTTAATGAATTCGAAGAACCAAGTCTAATTATAGAAGGAAAGTATAAGACGAGTTCAATTTATATCGACAAATCCCGAGACGACGTCGAGAAAGACAAAGAATTTAAATTGAATCGAGACGAGAAGAAAGAAAAAGGAAGCAACACATGGACCTCCCCACCTCCTATATATACCCTCATAATGTGTCATTAGGAGGGTGTTAGTTAGTTATTAGTTAGCCTTCAATTTTCCATTGTAGTTTTTAGAGAGAGAAAGTGTTTAACTTTCTGTCACTAGAATTTCATCTTTTCTTCATCTTTTCTTACATGTTTAAGCTTTGATTTAATCTTGTATTTTGGAATCATTAATCTACAAGTTCAAGTTTAAGCTTTTCATCATTAATCTCTTTCTACCTTTCTTGATTTTTATTACTTTTGATCCGATATAATCATGCTTCTAGTTTCATCTTAATGTTTGATTGATTAAAAAGTTTATCTTTTTGTTCATATCTAAGTTTTTGTACAATTTGAGCTTTGAGCTTATCATGCTTATTGGCTTATTTTGCACTTAGCTTATTTACTTTTAAGTTTTCTTAAAGGCTTAGTCTTATTAAAGTTTTTTATAAAGTTTGCGTGTTTAGTATTTTAAAAGACGTCAAATTTGTGCTTATTTAGTCTTGGCAAAAAGTTGATAAATGCTTATCTGATTGAGAGCTTATTCGTTTCAGCTTAGTTACCTTTGGTGTCCCATCGCGATCTTATGAGGGTTGTACTTGTCACGATCTCCTGGATACGATCGCATTGACTGCGATCCAGACTTCTTTCATTGACTACGATCCACACCACGATCCACTTGTTGCGATCTGTGGGTGCGATCGTGTCACGATCTCTTGAGTACGATCGCATTGATTGCGATCCTTTTGCTTACGATCGCAGGCCACGATCCAATAGTGCGATCCCTCATTTATTGAGTACGATCTTCCATTGTGATCCCTCATTTATTGGTTTCTGTTTTATTTATCTTAGTTTTCAAATTTAACTTTTCCCGCATTTTTACTTAGTATTATTTTAAACGAGTTTTGTCTTAGTTTATTTTTACAAAGTTTTTAGTTTTAAATTCACTTTAAGTTTTTAATCATTTATTTTTAACTCTTCATTTTTAGTTTAATTTTTAAAGCTTTTATTTTTACTCAACGACACTTTCATTTTACTATTAGTTTAAAATAGATAACCATCTCTCTTTATTTTTCCACCAAGAACGACTGAGTCTCACTTTCAACTTGTAATCAATTCGAAAAGACTGGAATAACAAATCTTTTTCATACGAGGTGAAATCCTTGTATTATGTTTCGACAATAATCTTTGTTTTCTTGTTATAGACCCGATATCCTTTCGACAATGTAGCATACCCCACAAAAATGCATGCATCACCTTTTTCTTTCATCTTGTCGAGATTCTCACCGTCTTTAAGAATGTAGCATAAAGATCCAAATACGTGAAAGAATTTGACAGTAGGTTTCCTGCCATTGATGATGTGGTAAGGTGTCTTTTCATGTCTAAGGATGACGAGAGAACGATTTTGAGTATAAAAGGTAGTTGCAATTGCTTCAGCCCAGAAGAATAGCAGTAATTTTGAAGCAGAAAGCATTGTTCGAGCAGCGTCAACCAAATTACGTTTCCGTCTTTCGACAACGCCGTTTTGTTCAGGAGTTCGAGCAATAGACGTTTGATGTTCGATGCCTTATTCTTGAAAGTAAGATTGCAAGTTCTTGTTCAAAAATTCAGTAACCCTATCCGTTCTTACGGTTAAGACTTGAGCTTGAAGATTGGGTTGAATCATCTTGAGAAAGTTTTTGAGAACCTCTGGTGTTTCATCTTTGGACCTTAAGAAGAAAGTGCATGTGTATCTAGAGTAATCATCAACAATCACGAGAATATACTTTTCCCGTTAATACTCTCTACACGCATGGGACCACATAAATCCATGTGTAGAAGTTTCAATCGTCCTTTTGAGCTTGGGGTAGTCTTTGTTTTGAAAGACTTATGTTTTGCTTTCCCCAACTCACAAGAAGAACAAAGATAGTCTTTGACGAATTTTAACTTAGGAAGACCGGTCACAGTATCATTCTTCGAAAGCAAGTTGATGGTGTCAAAGTTGAGATGTGACAATCGTTGATGCCATAACCATGCTTGAGAGGATGAAGCTTTAGCCATTAATCAAATTGGATTTGTTGAAGATGTGTCTTGAAGAGTTACTGCGTAGAGATTAGAACCACGAGAACCTGTAAGAAGTTCATTCCCATCGTAGTCTCTAACATGGCAAGTAGATTTCCAAAAAGCCACTTCCAAATCCGCATCACAAAATTGACCAACCAAGAATAAATTGTGATTCAGTCCCTCGACGTAATAAACCCGTTTTATAGTGATATTCCCTTGAACCAAGTCTCCATATCCGAGTATCGGTGCAAACTGATCGTTTCCAAACCGTACCGTACCCAGAAACTTCTCCACGAAGTTAATTAGAAGCTTGAGATTGCTCGTCATGTGCTTTGTGCACCTAAAGTCCATTATGAAGAGAATTATCTCGACGAGCTGCATAAGCATTAGAAGACAATGTAGAGTTTGACAAATGGGAGCCCTTGATAGAAGTGGGATCCAAAATATTAGTAGACATAGATTCTAAAGGCAAACTAACATTCATAGACCCAATTAGAATAGTGGTTGTCTTAGGTACCCATTTGTATCTAGGTGGTGTAAATCTTGAGTACCCCTGTTTACATGCCCTACTCATGTTCTCATAAAGATTCTTTAACATGTTTTGTTTACGCAGAGTAGTGGATTCTAACGCACTTAGTTTCTTAAGTGGTTGAGCAGTAGATTGGTTCAAAGTTCTTGTGGGTCTTCTAGTACTAGTGGGCACAAGAATAGGCTTCCTATTTCTAGTATTCACGCCATTATGATTAAAAGCACAAGCATCATGATTGAGAGTACAAACACATTTTCCACATTTAACACAAACAAATTCAACATTCAAAGTCTTAACATTCAAACTGTCATTACATGCAGTTACAGACGTTTTATTCTTAGAAAACTTAAAATTCCTACGATGATATTCTACTTCCTTCTTCTTCCCTTGACTATTGGTAGGGATGACTCTATCTTCAATTCTAGTGCTCTTAAGCTGTGGTCCGCTAACGCTAGTAGTGGGAGTTACTCATGTAGAAGAAGACACACGTTGATTAGTTTTCCTAGGATTCTGAGGTAACCGCGATGTTCCAGTTTGAGTGGACCTAGTATTCATCTTATACATTCTAGGTGCTATCACATTTGTGCTCTTATCAGTTCCTAGCTTAGGAAAAGTTTGTGGGGGGTTTGCCCAAAATAGATGATTTAGGGCATTTAACCGCATTCGGTTGACGAACAGCGGATGGTTTACCCAAATCAGACTTTCCTTTCAGTTTCGCAATGAGCTTTTGTAACTCACTGATTGCTATGTCTCTTTCTTGTAGTTGAGCTTTCAAATCATTTATTGCAAAATATTTTTCATTTAAAGTACGAAACGAAGATGCTACCAATTCGTGACATTTTTGATGATTATGAGATTGATCATCACTTTGTGAAGCAAGTTCAAGGGTGTGAAAACTTTTCTCAAGATTAAAAAATCTTTTCTCAAGTTCTTTGAATGACTCAACCTTTTTTGAAAACTCAACCTCAAGATTTTGACATTTATCAACAACTATAACGTTCAGATGGTCTATACGATAATATTCTCGCGAAAGTTGATCAATTTCGTTAGAAAGATGGGTTTCTTGTGTCTTTAATTTAGTTTGTAGAAAATCAACTTCATCTTCAAGAGATTTGACATATCTTAAATCAGTTGTCATTTCCTCAGTGAGAGCATTATAAAACATTTCCACAGTGTTTGAAAGATCATCGATGGTTGGGACAATACATTGTTAAATGACGACTTCTACTTGTGGGTGAGGTTTAATATTCCAAACAGTATCTCTAGAAACTTTTTCATAATCGACAATACCTTTGTATAAATTTAGAACCCTTGTTTTATAAACTGAAATTGCTGAACACTTTTACATTTTTCATCCCATTTACGTTTTTCATCCAAAATTCGCTTTTCTAACAAAATTGACTGCTTTTTAAGACCCTTTTTGAAGAACTTTTCGTTTCCGTGTGATTATACGTTGGTGGAATATTTGGAAAATAATCTTGTTCAATTGAAAGCTCTCTTTGAGGGACAAAGTTTGACATGTTTCTCATACCATGCGGTATAATCATAGGGTGTGATAAAATCATGTAGGCTGGATTGACGTTCAGCGTCACGGCAAAGGATTTCTTCGGAGTCAGGGGAAAGCATAAGGGCAAGATTATCATTATAGCAACCGATATCATAAAGACCAGGCTTGATTGTTTGAACGTTCTTGAGATAGTCAGGCTTAACAAAACTCGTTTTCATGTTTCTATTGAGCATATTCATAGTTTGAGTAGACTGACCCGTTTTGTTAGCAATGTTGTTTAACGTGTCGACTCTATTTTCCAAAGAAAGAATTTTTTCAATATCCTTTTCTTCACGAGTTTTATAAAGCTCAGTTTGTTCTTTGTTAACCGACTCTAATTTAGTAATCTGGAGTTTATGTAGTAGCAGTTGTTCTTCGAGTTCCGATATCTTTTGTTTTGACATATGAATATCGTGTGTTACTTCAGAACAATATTGTTCGTTGAGCACCTTACGTTCAATACCAAACCATTAGCTATTTCAACTCGTCGATCAGCTTCTTTTACATAATCACACTCTTTAAGCCTGTCTATCTCCTCGGCTAAGGATGTGTTTGCTTGATTCAAACGTTTATTAGCCTGTTTGTTTTCCTCAATTTCATGTTTTAAAGAATCAATTATAGACGCAAGCTGTTAGCCTTAAAATGTGTGCGACTAACGGAATTACATTAGTTTCATAGCCGGGACTTGCAGGGACTAATACTGTCAAATGTAAAGTCCAAGTCCCGAGCTATATAAACCCCTCCATACTTCCATGGAGGGGTGAGGCTTTTCATTTCTTGTCTTACCTTTCTCTCTCTAGAATAAAACACACTTTTATTCTCTCTTGTTTCTCTCACTAAAATGGCTAAACACTACTTCTATCCTCCCCGACCTCCGGATCTTTTACCCGTGTTCATGTGAATCCATGATTAACACAAGCAAATCACGATCCTCATCCGAGTCAGTATCCTGAGCAGCATTACCGTCATCATTACACATATGCTGTGAATCCGTAGAGATATTGCTATCCTCCATGTCCATTACATATGTGTCATTGATGCTTTCGGGTTGCTCAGGATGCCGTCGTTCATTAGCAAACACATTATAGTTATCATATGTTGGTACCTTTTCAATTGGCTTAGTATCAAAGATAGGTCCAGAAGTATCAGTAGTCTCTGGAAGCACTTCTTGAA
The DNA here is from genome assembly GCA_025667525.1 of Glebionis coronaria. Taxonomy (NCBI): domain Eukaryota; kingdom Viridiplantae; phylum Streptophyta; class Magnoliopsida; order Asterales; family Asteraceae; genus Glebionis; species Glebionis coronaria. The sequence goes on from JANFOE010000135.1 coordinate 912,399, forward strand.
TCTTTGCCATGTACACATAATGTGCCTCTAACTCTTGATCATCGGCTTCATCATCAGTGTCATCACGCCAGTCAACTTCATCTGCTGTGAGTAGAATTCCTGCTTCTTCTTTCTTACACAGCAACATCTTTTCCTTGTGATATCCTGAATCCTTAACCTGTTTTGGCTTCTTGCATTCCCTCGCCATGTGTCCAAAATCCCTTGCAATTGAAGCATTGAATCCCAGTCTTCTGCACAACCGGAGTGCCTACAGTATCTCTAGGCCCAACTTGATTCGGCATCCTCTGATTATCATACCTAGCCTCACGATCATACCTAGGTGCATGATCAAATTCCTTATATCGAGCATTGGATGATGATCTGAGGTTGTTGTTGGTAGGTTTGTAGATCTTCTTATAAGTTGTGGTGAGTAAAGACATGAGTTCTTCAATCTTCTTGTCCCTTGAAGTTTGTTCATCATCACTGTCTCCATCTGACTCGGTGTCATACTTTGGAGGTGGAGTGGGGACAATTGCTTTTTCATTTTTAGCAGTAGTTGGAAGTTTGGTGGATGAACTTGATTACTTTGAGGAATAAGTAGGTGGTTGTTGACGGTGTACGGGTTTTGTTGAAGTAGCAGCCATAAAAGCAATAGAGTTAGCAGACCGTTCTGCCTTTTCAGCCCTTAGTTCATTCACTTCATTCTGATGTTGTTTCAGGATATCATAAAGTTTGTGATAGGAGATGGTCTTGATATCTTCCATTTGTTTAACCAAAGTCACAGACCTTTGCCATTCCGGTTTGAGTTGAAGTAGAAACTGAACATTGGCATGATGATTGGAGATGGTGCACTGATTTCTAACAAGCTCATTCATCATTTTGTAGAATCACGAGTAATATGATTCAATGGATTGCCCATCTCTGGATGTGAATTTTCCAAACTCCCAAAGTAAATTAGTCTCGAGATCTTGAGCGTTGATTGACTCACCTTGCTTCAATCGATGAATTGCATTCCACATTTCCATAGCATTAGGACATGCATCAACCGTGGAATAGATATTGTTATCAATCCCAGTGAGTATGTAGTTCACAGCATCAACTTCAGCTTGGAGGATTTTCTTTTTCTCAGCAGGACATGTATCGAAATTCTCCATGGCTCGTGTAGTTGATGAAGTACCATCCTCTACTTGTGTGGTAATGGTTCTGAATTCAAAAACTGGAGGTGGATTCTCAAGGCAGTGACGAAGAGCAGTTCGGTTCTCTTTCCCATCGAGAAATCTGAGAAAGCGAGATCTCCATTGAACATAACAACCGGCAGTGAGCACAAGTGGATTCCCATTGCCACCTTGTTCCAAACGAATTTGATTTGTAGTCGCATTGCTGATATTGTTGTTAGACATTGTCGATGATTGTGAATGGATTAGGATCTTAGTGGATGTGTTGTGATGAGGTGTGGTTGATGTTGTCGAGAAAAGATGTTAAAATCCCCTAAGAGTTGTCTCACCAGAAACCAAAAAGTCCAAGGCAAAAAATACTCGAGTGTATGGCTATTTTCGGAAAATATGGCTATTTTCAGAAAAAATGGCTATTTTCGGATAACTGAATATTTTCGGAGAATATGAACTTCTTCCGAATAATTGAGATCTTCAGAATATATGACAATCTTCGGAATAATGGATGGTTTTCATAATAATTGATAATCTTCGGAATATAGGTTGATCTTCGGAATATTGACAATCTTCGGAATAATGGACAGTCTTCGGAATAAGTGACAATTTTCGGAATAAAGGTTGATCTTCGGAATATTGACAATCTTCGGATAAATACCTTTTTTGGAATAACTATGTTTTTCGGAAAAACTGGATTCTTCGGATAAATGATGAATCTTCGGAATAAGTGATGTTTTTCGGAATAATAACCCTTCTTCCGAATTAATTGGCTTTTTCGGATAAAATCACTGTTTTCGGATAAATCACTTTTTCGGAATAAGTGAAATCTTCGGAAAAAACACCACTATTTCGGATAAAGTATCTCGGATAAAGGTTGATTCTTCGGAATAAATTTTCGGAATAAACACCACTTTTCGGAATACTGAAACCCTTTTCCGAAAATTTTCTTCGGAAAAACTTATGATTTTCGGAATAATGAAACCCTTTTCTGAATATCCAACTGTTGATCGAGAAACCACTTTTCTCGGAGCAAACTTGTAAAAACCGTAACTTTTTGCCAAAATGTTAATCCCACTTCAATCCATAACACAATATAAGATGATATTTTAGAGAGAGAAAGTATTATGAATCAACACCCTCTTCCACACATGGAAGAGGGTATATATATGCCACGGCCTTAAGGCCTTAGTGGCCTTGTTCATGGGTCGGGCTTGGATTTGCTTGGGCTTACGCCCCTAACTTATACAATATTAGCTTAATTACCAACCCTGGTTAACCCGACTAACCTATTACAATACAAGACCAATAACGACTAAGATGACCTATTACATTCTTGTTTGACTATATAAAATATAGGGCTAACAGTTTTTAACTTTTTCAATTTTTTTGTGCTTTTGATTGTTTTTACTTTTTTTGGATTTTTGTGATGTATTACGTAGACAAAGATCTACAAATCTCTCCTCAAATCAAATCTCTCGATTAAATGAGCCTCAAGGAATGAAAACGATCACGTGAAGTGAACGCCTTCGATGACTTTAGAACGTTGGTGGAACACCAAAACGTTCAAGAGGGTCTAATCATTCGAAACCAGGAAAATATATAGATACGTAGATAATACTTTGGTTGGCAAACCCTCGATTAGACCTTTTTCTCTTAACACGCACAAGCAAGCGGGGGAAACGAGGCGGCGCTAAGCACTTAAGAGCCTTTTTCCCGTAGGTCATGAAATACAACCGCCTTATACCCACCTTATAGTTTGTGTTAATTAAAATCAAGCTTCACGAAAGTAATTATCTATTTTGCCTATTTTCTTTGTTTGAGATTCGAATACAATGATTGAGTGATGAAATCCCAAATAAAGGTTGTGTTTTCACACTTTTGGAGTACTTTTGAATTTATTGTTTTACGTATACAATATAGTAATAATATTCACACAAAAACGAAAAAACGATAATACGTATGATTAGAGTGCTAATCACACAAATAGTTATTATGGTTAATATATAAAAAAAATATTTGTTCAAATCAAAACACAACACGCCTCCTCGGCAGCGGCGCCAAAATGATAATTGTAAAAACACACTTTTTTTTAGGAAAACAAAGAGCGTAATTAGGGTAAGTACGACGGTTTAGGAAAACCGTGCACAAATGACCCAAAGGTGAGTTCGTTCTCAAGGAGGCTAGTGTGTTGTATTAAGAGATGATTAAATGTTTGTGATTATGATTATGAAGAAAGAAAAGAGAAAAGGATGACGGTTACGATTAAAATTACACTAAGACGAAAGTCGTAAACGTAAAACCGTAAAACGTGACAAAATTTAAAAATTACCCTAAAAATTCCTAGAAAATTTCAATAAATCCTAAAAAATGTAATTAGAGTTTACAAAAAATCAAAAATCACTCAAATCTTTTTCTAATTAAATAATAATTTTTTAATTCTAATTAAAGTCCAAAAATCAATTTAATAAACAAAAAGCCCAAAATGAGATTTTTTTAATTTTTAAACCTCAAAAATAACTTAATTAAACTGATAACTATTTTTGGAAAGTTTAAAATTAATTAAAATTATTTAAAAATGATTAAAAACTATAAAAATATTAAAATAATTCTAAAAACTAATTAAATGACAATAAAATTTATCTAAAAGTTTTAAAAATCCTAATTTAATGTTTTTAACCTAGGAAAAATGATAAAGTTAAAAAAATCTTAAAAACAATTTATAATAATAAAATAATAATAAAAATCCAAAAATTAAAAAAAAAATTCTAAAAACATGCAAACTAGTTTAATTTAACTTAAATAAACAGAAAATGAACTTGAAACTACAAAATACCCCTAAGGGCCTCCAATTAGGCTAAAGGGCCAAACAGTTAGCTTAATGGGCTTATTTAAGGCCCAATAAGAAAAATTTGTCCAAATAAGCTCAAAACTACTAGTCTAGCTTAAAATTCAATTTTAAACACAAAACTCCAAAGGCCCAAAAGCTAAAAGTGAGCTTATCACAACTTAATGAAATTCAACTTATTCTTAATGGGCTTTTTGGCCCATTCAGCCATAAGTTAATGCCATAAGCTGAAATTTGACACACATCCTTCTCTTGACCTTATAAAGATGTTTGTAAAAAGAATCTTTGAATAAGCCCAAGAAATAAGCCTGAAATAAGCAAAAGCTCTCTACACAAAACGACAAAATAGTCGTTTACGAGTTCTAGGCTGTTTCAAGAGCTGATTCTATTTGCAAAATGTTTAAATCACTTAACTAAGCTTAATAATCAAAAATATTTCCAAAAATCACACTGAATAAGCTGGAAAAAAGAAAATAAGCACTTATAACCAGTGAGTTATAAGGAGTCAATAACAAGAAAGAAATCACAATTTCACCAAGCCAATTGATATAGTTTAATCAAACAGCATACAGATCTAGCACATACATGAACATTAAGCAGTTTTGAACAAATAAGCAGATTAAGCAAGATTAAGCCAACCAAATTGAACCAAAAGCATACACAAGCTATAATAAACGTAGATAAGCAATATTAAACTTGTTTTATGCACTGAATCAAAGATTAGACCAAGATTAGGGCTTATGCTACTTACTGATGAACAAGTGATGAACACAAGTAGACTTTGTTGATATACTTGACCATAGATCCATATTTAAACCCTCAATTCTATTAATCAGCTTACGCAAACTTTTTTTTACCACTTTTCAACCCTAAGCATGCATACACTCTAGGTGTTCCCAAGATTTTAGATCAAAACAGACAAAAATAAGCAAGTTTCGGCACAGATTCAGATTTGATGTTTAAGAACACAAGTATGGAAAATATCAGCACTAAACCAACTCAATATCAGATACAAAATCAAATGAACACTTAGCACCTACTCAAACTCAAATTATAACCTCAAAACAGTAGACCCAAACACCCCTTTCACTTTTTAAATCGAAATTTAACAAAGCAAATGTGATTAACAGGTTTACCAAAGCCTAATCTAGCATCATACCAACAATATCATGTAGTAATAACAAGATTCAAGCCATAAGAACACTTCATACGACAACAGATCAGAAAATCACTTATAACCACTTTTTCAACAGATTTTTAGAAAAGAGAGGTCAAACCTGATGAATGTACATCCACACTCATGAATTTTAGAGCTTATGTGCCTAGCTTAACAAGGCACAAGCTTCCAACAAGCTGCTAAGAACAACAAGGTGAGAAATCAACAGATTATATAAAAAAATGAAAAATGAAACTGATTTGATTCAATCTTGTTCCCCACTCCTTGAATCCTCCAAAACCACAAGCTCACTACACCTTGATAATCTCCTTATCAGGGTGTTATGATCACTTATAATCCAAGAGTTCAAGTGTTTGAACTAAGACTTAGAAAAATAATCATATTTTTGAAAACATTTGCAAACACTTGCACAATCCTTAAAACCAAACTTTGAAACTTCAAATTTGAACTCATAACATGTAAACAATAACAGATAATGTAAATTGGAACTTGGAATTCGTCACAAATTTTCACAATTTTTCATTAACTTGAAACAAGGATTAACAAAGTTTTGACCTAGGAATCCAAGAACAAGAACTAATGTTGCATACTAGAGAACTAATATAGGCTACATGAAACTAAAAAACTAAAAAGAAAACATGAAACCCTAGTATATGGTCTTCCAAAATTGCCCTTGCAGTTTGAATGTCATGTGATATCTTTGGCGTTTTGCTGGGATGCCAGTGGTGAAAAGTTGATCTAAGGGCTCAAAGTAAGCTTAGAAATGAAGTTGCTTTGTGGTTTGTTAATTCTACTGGCAAGCTTTATCATTTTCCAAAAGGTAAAGCAGGCGAGAATCATGTGAGTACTTGTGGTGATGTGGCATGGATTTTGTAAGTTGGGTTATGATTAGTATAAGATTAATCATAATTCTGGAGAAGATTAACCTTTAATTGTTAGGGATTAGAAAAAACCCAAATCGGATTATGAACATGAAGAACAGGATTTTGATCTTGTTTAATGTTTAAATGGGTGTTTGGCGCGTTTTTATAACTAATTAATATAATTAGTTAATAAACCGGCTGAGTGGATGGTGACATGGAAGTTTGGTGTGTTGTGATTGGAGGAAAAGGGTGAGTGTGGCACGTGTCAACATGGCACTGGTCTAGGTATCTTTCAATGTTTGACAAATAATACCCCTTGTCTTCCATTCTTCTCTCATTTGTTATTTAAATACCAAAAACTGAATTCCCTTTGTATTATAAGTTTCAGTTTTTATACTTTGGCCCCAAAAAGTTTTGCGAAGTATTTTCAAGGGTATTTCTTACCATTTGATGATATTTGAAGGGTGATTCTTGTAATGTCTTAAATCTTCAAGGTCTTGACTTGTTTGGTTAACTTGGTGGAGGACTAAAAGTGACAAGTCTTCATATTTGAGAGACCATTCTAGCCAATTCTTCAAAGTTGAGGGTCCTTTTTGTAATTTGACAAACTTGAAGGACCAAACTTGTAATTATGAACATACAAGGGTTTAACATGTCAATTCTTCAATAATGGAGGACCCTTCTTCTACAATCTTCAATTCTTTAAGGACTTTTCTTGGAAAATCAACTCTAGGGCCCGGTTCATTGTGCGGCTTCGTTTCCCGTGTTCATTTTTACTTGTTTCTTGTGATCTTTTGCCATTTTCTCAACGTCCGTACCTAAAATACACATTGAACAAACACAAGCATATATTTGGCACATTTTATGATATATTAAGCATTTTAAGCCCGTTTTAGACGATGAGACTATGTATAAAAGCAGTCTCATCAACACCCGTCCACTAGTAGAAGGTGGCTTTGAATTGGCATATCCAGATGTGCCCTCCATATCGCCCTTGCGGCAGTACTTCATGCGATGACCAGTGAGGCCACACTTGAAACAAGCATTGCTGTCGCGGCGACATGGCCTGGGTGCCTACGGTTGCAGGTACTGCAGAGAGGGTGAGTATACCCTCTAGCAGGTGCCCTTACTGGCTGGGAGCCTATTCAGAAAAGTACACATGAGACATGGTTTATTGGTACAAAAGGAAAATGCGGAAAATCGTAAGGCGTAATACCAGTAATAGCTGTACGGTTAGGCTGTGAACCTCTTCGGTCATGCTCCCTTCCGTTACCATGATACCTGGTAGAAGATGCTAAAGTGTCAGAATTATGAATCTAAAATGTGTAACATAAGAAATGAGTAAGTTTAGGGACCTGCTGCTGTTGGAGTTTCCAGCGTTGTTACGGTAGTTATCATTACCGCCACGCCTATCTGTAGCAGAACTATCTTAAGTCTGACCATTACCCTTGGGCTGAGTAGGTTGTTGCTGAGTAGCCAGTTGAGACTGGTCCCTAGTCTTCTGCCTGAAAGATGCAGTTTATAAAGAAAGATAAGTATTGGATAGTACTGAATGAATTTGAAATGATCAACGCTGACTGACGAACAAATACCTCTTCTCGGGTCTCTCTGCTTCCCCGAATTCCTCTCTCTCCTGCAACATCTCAAGTTTACGTGCTGCACCGGCTACTTGTGCCACCGTGTTGAAGGTAGCACACACCAAGTTGTTGGAGACTGATGTACGGATGGCCCAACGAAAGTGGTATGCTTGCTCTTCAGCAGTACCTACTGTTGCGCCAAGAAAACCATCCAAACAAAGAAAGCGCTGCATTAACTCGTTGTTGTTCTCCCCAGCTCTCTGCCTGATCCCGTGGTACTCCCTCTTCAGCTTGTCTTGCTCAGCCTTGGGGAAGAACTGTCCCATCACTAACTCCCTGAACTGAGCTCAAGTCAAGCCAGAAACCCAATTGTCACCTCCCTAAGACTGCTTCACTGCCTTCCACCATCCCTGTACGTCGCCTTCAAACTTGTAGCAGGCCAACCTCGACTTGAAGACGGGGTCGCAGCCCATTGCATCAAATATCTTCTTGATATGAGCTAACCAACTTTTAGCCTCACTAGGGTTGTCAGTTCTCTCGAAGGATCGAGGACGTTGCTTGTAGAATCTCTCCAGCCATGTGACCAGTGTTGCTGGAGGAGGATGAGGAGGATTAGGATGCTGGTGCTGGTGCTGATTGTTGGCAGCTTGCACCTCGGCCCTGATATCGTTCCTTAGTTGAGGAAGCAGAGCTTGCATCACAGCTTGGACTGCTGCATTGAGTTGTTCCTGCTCGCGTGTGAGAACCATCTGATAGTATAAAACAAAATGAATGATTAAACTGATTAAAACATTATATATACATGAAATTATGCCAATAAATCATGAGAAAAATTTTATGCATGAATGCATGATGCAGTTTTTGAAAACTTTTATATGCGCGAGCGTAAACGCCTATGGTCAGTTCACCCAAAACAAAAGACATGGCGAGGGGACGCCTATGGGTCGGTCCCAAAGTTAAAATTTTTGATAAAAGCACATGCGACTAAATAGGGCCAGTCCTGTACCAACCATTACTTAGTCATAAACATGCGACAATGACATATGACATAAATGCATGAAAACAATGAATGCATGAAAACCGACTGTCAGTTCTAGGAAGACCATAGTGACTACCCGCTAATCACAGGTCATGTTTTGAGAACCTACTGGTCGAAAACTTGGGCTCTGATACCATAATTCTAACACCCCATTTTGGTAAATGGAATGTCACGCGTGATTATGGCTTGTCATCAAAGAATACAAGGTAAATGTCTTAAAAACATTAAATGACAAGGAAAAGAAATACCTGAAACAAACATCGGTACCCCAAGTATAAGCTCATCACAAACAAACATAAGTACTGTAAAGGAAAAGGACTAAACAATGTCCAAAGAAACAAGTAGCAAAATGTATGATGAAATGCATAAAGTAAAGAAGGATTGATATCTTCAAATCCATATGCACGTACGCTTAAAATCTACGAGCGCCCATGAGTACCTGTCGTTTAGGAACATGAAAAGAAAACGGTTGAGCATAACGCTCATTGCACGGATATACAAGCATAGCATGGAATAACGTAAGCATAAAGACTAATAGCAGCGGAATAGTATAAGTTCTAAGCAATCTAAAATCATGTTCATAAAACTGGTTTTATAGTTTGAAAAGACGTATGTTTCTATGAAAATCTGTATTAATTAGCCAAATAGCCCATATAGATCATGATGTTCCACCGTGCATGAATACTTGGAGGGGAGACATCTTCATGTAATTAGAGGGGTTGCCTCTAGTTAAATAGTCTGGGTAGGAGGGATCAACTCCTAGTGAAGGATGCAAGGCACACATCGCATTCACTCTGATGATACTGGTAAACATGTAACTAGGATGCACCCATACGCCCCACCTGATAATATAATATAATGGCCAAAACTGAAAAGGGATGCCACGAGCAGTCACTTCGTCGTGGGGAAGTCCACTGGTGCCTCCAGTGTTATGGTTATGGTACCTCCATAACTAGGTGACACTGGTCATGCATGTATATGGCTTAGGCTCTTAAACTAACATAAGTAATCAAACATATAAAACAATACTGGGAAAATAGTTGGCTGCAAATGGGGAATCCTAATAAGGAAAGAATGTCCATACTGAAGGGACGGGAAATCCGTACCTTATGTCCAGTGACGAAGAAAACGAAAGAATGAAAGTCCTACTTCAGTCTCACTAATGCTACATAAATAGCGTACATGTATAAGTATTCTATTTACTGAGTACGTAACTGTTTATATCACGTTTTAGCTTGTTTTATATGTTCTTGTCTTGTTTTACTGATTTTAATGTTATGTTGTATTTATCATGTATTCTATGTATTCTGATTAAGAATTACTTATATTTCTTGTATTATTATACTTGTTGTGTAATAATAATTAACTTTCTAAAAATACCAGGTTTCATAAAATAGAAAGTTTCCAAAAATTGAAAGTTTCCAAAAATAGAAAGTTTCCAAAAATAGATTAACTTCTTAAAATAGACCAGTTTCTAAAAATAGAAAGTTTCCAAAAATAGTAAGTTTCCTGAATTAGAAAGTTTCCACATTTAGAATTAAGCTGGATTAATAAGCTAATAATATAAGCTTAAGTTTATTGGTTAAATATCATAAGTCATGTGATTATTTGTGTAGTTTATTAATAATATCATGTTAACTAAATAAACTATAGGTTACATGATTCAATTAAATATAAGCATGATCCCGTGAATTTAATTTAGACATGTCGTGAACCAGACCAAAAACCCCCCGAACCGGACCAACCAAACACCCCTTAACAATGGTAAATCGGCTCGGCCGGTTGCCACTGCTCGAGTAGCATCACCACCGGCGGCTGCTGGTGGTTCCTCTCGGCTAGCCGCTGACCACAGTAGGTTCCCACCGGCTGTGTGCCGGTGGTTCCCCCTGATGCATGCGGTTCCCCCTGCGTGACCCAAAACCGCCACCAACTGTGTGCCAGTGGTGGTGGTTGCTTGCTGCCGAGACCCCCAAACACCACAAGGACACCCCGACTCAAGTCGGGGTCCCTTGTCCCTGCTGCCGACCGAGACCAACACCAAACCGAGACATGAGGTCTCGGTTGGTGGTGCGAACCCATACACGCCGAGAGCCTTGGGCTCTCGGTTGGGTGTCGGCCGAGCAAACCAACCAGAAAACATCCCTTAATTTCCCCCCTGATTTCCTGACATGTTTTTAGTTACTTGTTTATTAAATCTCATGTTCATGTGTTCATAATTAAATATGAAGAATTAAAATAACAGGGATAACGGATTACCAAACGCGTGTAACGAATGAAGGTTAATAACACGGACACGATGCTTGAATTAATCAACCAAAAATCAAATCTAACACCCTTGTGGTGCTTGTTGTTGTCGGCGGCCAAAGGAGACAAAGGGGCTAGGGTTTTTAATTTTTCTGTAAAAATTATGTTATGAAAACTCTGTGCTTTTAGTTTCCTTTAGTTTATCAAAAAAATGGGCTTGGGCCCTTGTCTCTTTGGTGCTGCGGCATGTAGGGCTTACAATGGAAAACCCAAAGTTTTTCGCGTGCTTTATTTTACATGTTCGTATGCTCGTTTTTTCGTGTTATAATTGTGTGTTTTATATATAAATACTTGTACGTAACGATAATAATCGTATTATATTAATTAAGTACGTAATTACGTGTTCGTAATTTTTACGTTCATGATTTCATGTTCGTGATTATAATTATTATTGTTAATAATTATCGTGTACTATCACGTACTTAAATACTTATCGTGTAATAATACGTACATAACTGCTGTAATTACTAATCGTGACACGTGTTCATGCTATAAAAGGAAAGTTTTAATATGTACGTACGTTTACTAAGTGTACTGTCCATGGTAAAAGCATAACCATAACACTTGAGGCACCGGTGTTATGACTCTTCCGTGACGAGAGTGATTGCTCGCGGCGTCCCTTTCAGTTATTGGCCATTATTATTATTATCACGTGGGGGCGAATGGGTGCATCCTAGTACATGTTTTGCTTATTACACGGTGATTGTGATGTGTGCTCTACACCCGTCACATGGAGCTGATCCCTCCACCCAGACTAATATAATTAGAGGCAACCCCTCTAATTGCATGACGAGGTCATCCTCTATGTATTCATGCACATTGATGTTTATCGTGACCTATAAGAGCTCTTTGGCATTTAAATTACAATTTCAGTATAAACAAGAACATAATACTTTTCGGTATAAACATTAAGACTTTTCAATATAAATCTGCTTTTAAACAACTTCAAGGTTTTCCAGGACTTATACATATTCCACTTCAAATCTTTAATTATGATTCAGTTATTCTTATTATGTCATTATATCCGTTCGCTGAGCGTATTGCTCAGCCGTATATTTTCTATTCATGACTCAAACGGCAGGTACCCAACGGTAGACTTGAGCATGGAGAGGACGTGCATAGGATGGGAGCTACCTTATACTTCTTTTCATTTTGCACTTCATTTACTTTATGCATGTTTTGAGTTTATGTTTTGGGGGCCGATCTTTGATTCTGGTTTTCCTTTATGGTCATTTATGATTTAAGACATATTACCTTGCATGCTTTGATGACACGCCACAATTGTCATGTAACAATCCACTTATCAAAGTGGGGTATTACAATTATGGTATCAAAGCCCAAGGTTTCGACCTCTAGTCTCTAAAACTTGACCTGTGACTAGTGGGTAGTCACCAGGATCTTCCTAAACAACGTTGTTTCATTCCATGTAATGATATTTTCTGAGTATTGAGTGATCCTTACTCACTATGTTTTTGTTGATGTTTTGACTAGTATGAATTGGACCACTGCCATCCATATTTAGTCCCATGTTGTTAATTTCTATCCATGATGTTTTCTCTTGAAATTTTTTTGACAAGTATGGATTCAACCCTAATCGTACATACTTAGTCACATGTCTTTAATTTGAATTTTGTGGACTGAACTATAGTCGTCCACACCAGTAAATGTTAAACCTCTATTGATTATACTTTTATGTTCTTTACGACAATCATGTTTTCATACTCTCATGTTGATTTTGTTTTCGTGGTGATTATGTTTCATGCTTCCTTATGTTGATTATGTTTTCAACATGTTGATTATGCTTTCATGCTAAACATTGATGGATTTCATTTAATCCTACATTCATTATAGTCATGGTTGGTTTTCATTAATCATGCTTTAATGCTAATCATTGTTGAATTTTTGTGTTAGTCATGCTTTTGTGCTTCTTATGCAACTGGGATTATGTCTAGGGTGGAATAGATAGGCTATCATGTTGCGCTTTTCATTTTGGTCCTCGAACCGTTTAGTCAATTCTTTCCTTTGAAATCATGTCAGATGGTTGACACCCATACCGATCATCTTATGTGTATTCCACGTGTACTCCATGTACCGTATCCCATGTGTATTACACGTACCGTAATCCATGTGTATTTCACTTACAATACTCAATGAGTATTCGCTAGTCGATTCTCAATCATCTCAAGCGTATTCCACTTGCCGATATTCTACAAGATGCTGATGCTGCTCATAATTTGGAGATTTTACAAGATACTAATGTTGCTCGTAATTTGGAGATTCTACAAGATGTTGATGTTTCTCACAACCTCGAGATCCTACGAGACAAAGACGAAGGCGATAGATCAGAACGCCCAGATAAAAGATATACTTCATCCACCAGACGCTGCCATTTCATTTCCATGTCGTTATTTTCTCAGTTAAATGTCACGTGCGATTCAGTTATCTTTTGAGGCATATAAGTGGGAACCGGTACCAACCGGCCACTCAGCTAAATAGTTACATGAATCACAATCATGATAATGACCGTCATGGAACTGACAGACAAGGAGCTAGTGACAACTACCACGACAACAAATATTTCGCAATAACGACATAAACTCTGGTAACGGACGTGACCAGACATACAGAAGGTCAATAGTCCAACCGATCCCCCAATTCTAGCATTATGACCAAAATTTTCAACTTTATTCATTTTCGCATATCGAGACACATGTCAAGACATCCATCAAGACACATGCCTCACGTATATTTTCTGATGACACATGTCAAGACATCCGTCAAGACACATGTCTCACGTACATTTTCTGAAGACACGTGTCGAGACACTAGCCAAGACACATGTCAAACGTATATTTCTCAAAACATGTATCAAGATACAAAACTCACGCATAATTTCTGAACAAGGCCTCAGTAATTCAGGGTACCCTCCAAGGGGTATACCCATCCTGTTGTGCCAAGTACGAATCAGACAACTCAAATTTCAGTGCCATCTCTGGCATATTGTTCATGTTTGGACATGCAGTGTTCGTTCTTTGTGAGACAGGTGAAACACATTCAGTGAGATCTGTCGTGTTTACTTCATTTATTGACAAGGCACCTTCATTGTTGATCACATATTTCATATATCCATGTCCATAAAAGACGCCGTTGTATCACCCATGGGTACAAAGGATTTTCATTCCAGTTCGACGGCAAGATCCATTCTGATAACGCACTTTCCATTAGGTATGTGCGAGATCGATATGAATCCAAGCATGAAATGGTTAGCCGTACACCACACTACGATTGATCGCCATTCGTATCAGATCATATTCATCATGGTTTTCTACCAGGAAAATCTGTATAAATTATTTTTGCTTTACAAGCACGTGCTTTATTATCCCATGGCTACGAAGATTTTCTAGCTACCATTTAAGACGTAATTTCTGAAGTTTCTATAATCCATGATCAGCCTTTTGTTTCTTTTGAGTTTTCGGATGTATTTCTAGAAAAGCTTCTGGGTATACTTCCTGTCCGCAAGGTGGAGCTTAACATCGAGCATGTTTTCAGAGCAGAACCTGTCTCCAAGGCTTTTTATCACATGGCTTCCTTGAGCTAAAAGAGTTAAAGGATCAGCTGCAAGAATTTCTGGAACGATGTTTTATTCGCCCAAGTGTATCACCAGGGTGTGGACCAGTTCTGTTTATTAAAGGAGAAGGACGATATCATGGGATATGTATCGACTACCGTAAATTTAAACAATTCACCATTTGTAACTGTTATCCTCCTTCACATATTGATGACGTGTTTAATCGACTACAGAGTGCTAAGCCCTTTTTTTCCCAAGAACGATTTATGATCAGGCTGCCATCAGTTGCGAGTCAAAGAGCAGGACATTTCCGTGACTGCTCTTCGCACACGTTATGGTCATTATAAATTCGTGATTGTGCCTTTTGGTCTCACGAATGCCCCAGCTGTAATTATGGACTGGTTCAATCGAATTTTCATGAATTATTAGACAAGTTCGTCATTATGTTCATTGATAACATTATGATCTTCTCCAAGTCTAGAGAAGAGAAGGAAGATCATCTTCGCACTATGTTACAAATTCTACGACAGAAGAAATAGTACACCGAGTTCTTTTCAAGAACGAATTTTGGTGGATTACAGTGACACGTTGAATCACATTGTTCTCACAGCCAGTTTTACCATGACTAAGTTTATGCGTAAAGGAGAGAATCCTACACTAAATTATGTGTTCTAGAGGATCCTACGCTAAGAGAGGTTTAATTTATCGAGACTCATATTTTTCCCAAACTTCTATGCATACAGTTTCTACAAAACAGTATCATGACCTCGGACCATATTTTGTTGGAGCGGTGTGAAACAAGATGCAGTTTCGTTCATATCTAAATGCCTGACATGCCAGCAGGTTAAGATAGAACGCCAACATGCTAGTAGTTTATTTCAACCATCAGAAATTTCTGAATAGAAGTAGACAAGATCTCCATGGATATTGTTACCATACTACCACAGACTCAGAGGAGGCATGATCCCATCAGACTTCTTCCCGACCACCGACAGGTTTGCACCTTTCCTCCCTATCAGTAAGAATTTTTTTAGTTAATCGGTTGACGGGGTTATTTCAAAATGAGATCGTACGATTTCACGAAATTTCATCAAAAATCATATCGGATAAAAATTTATGTCTACGTTGACGCTCACAATTACTTCTCACGTTCGCGTTCACGACCTTGTACGCGTTCACATCCTTATTCCATTTCATGATTTTCTTTTCGCACTCACGCTCATGATATTGTTCCCATTCATGATCTTATTCTATCTTATGATGTACGTTTCGCATTTCATTCTGGAAAGATTTGTAGAAAGCTTTAGAGACCAGACTCAAGTTTAACACAACTTTCCATCCTCAGACAAACGTTTCACGTCACATTTCACGTCCCATCTCATATCGTTTGGCGTTACCTCCTTAGTTACCGCACGTTCACGATATGTTTCACATATCTTGCTCACCTGTGACAACCACGGTTTTGAGGTTCGTTACTTAGTTTTATTTTGTCCATATTTCGTGGAATTACGTGTCCTTATGTGTTTATAAGTTATTTGGTGTGAATAGAGTGTTGTTTGGACATCGTTTTCTGGTACACGGTACCATGTGAGTAAAACGATGTGTGATGTTTTAATGTTCATGATCTCACATAGTAGTGGCTATGAAGTATGATGGTTTTATTTAGTGGTTTTATGTATAAGTATATGTATTATAGAAAATCATATATTTACGATTTAGGGTTGTGCATTTATGGGTCTCGGATAAGGTAATTAGTCACGGGAATAATTTACGGGATGGTTTTAAGTCATTTAGGACTTAATTATATAGTTTATTTCATATTCTAAGAGTTTTTGTAAAACTGTATATTTTTACGTCTTTTACGGTATACGCGTAAATTTGACTAGTTTTACGGTTTTGAGGTTTTGGAGGTTTTTGGAGCTGAAATAAATTAACGTAAATTAAGGTAATATTATTAATATATTAATTAATAACAAAAATAAAAAAATAATAATAAAGGGGGTCGGTTTGGACGACGCAAGGAAGAAAGAAAAAAGAGGAAGTTGTTAAAAGCCCAAATTGAGTCCAATTGTGAAACCCTTTTTATTAAATTCTTTAAAAACCGATCATAATATAAAAAGATCAGTTTTTTTCTCTCCTTCACCCTTTTTGGCCGAAATATTATGAGCCCTAATTTAGGGATTCATCAAAAATAATTTTCTTGAAGATTTGAGGTAAAAATCTTGATTTAATTCTTATACTTTTCATGTTTTATATCATTAAGGCTTCAAGTATTATGTAATAAATTTATATGATGGATTAGAGTTCTTAATAGATCTGTAATAAGGGGTTTTATAACAATTAACATGATTAAGATAATGATTGGTGATAATTAGTAATGTTAATTAGGGTTTAATCATGTTTCAATTCGTTTTTAAAAACTGGGCAGAATTTTTGGTCCATTGTTTTGATCATATCTAGAGTTATACAAACTATTAATTTTCGAATCTTATGTCCCTGGAAAGGTAATTGAATTATCTTTCAAATAAAAGAAATGAAAACTAAATTGGAGGTCGGAAAGTGGGTCAAAATAGGTAACATCAGTCGGGTGTCAAAAACGTTTTTGGATCATCCTGTTTTCATTTTATGTTTTGAATTGTTTGGGGTACATAGGGTTATAACTGGAACTTAAAATAAACATGAGACTTATATTATATATTAAATAAAATATCTGAAGGAGGGCTAAGCAAATGGTATAGGGTAAGACCCTCTAATCATAACAAACATTTTATATGTTCAAAATTGGTAAAATCTGGATAGGCGAAAGTATAAGTTGTATATCGGGGACTTAAGATTAGCATTGATGTTGGGGAAAGGGCTGATATTTTAACTAACATATATAAGTTTATGGGGTTTTCATTGCAAGGAATATGGGTTAGGTTTGGTGGGCGTTTAGCTCATAATACGGAGTGTGAAAAACGAGACTGTTTTGGGTTAAATGTTAACGGGACGAATTATGAACTAAACTAAGTTAAGGGCTTTATATAGGGGTGTAATGAGATTCATATGGCATATAAATGGGGTTAAGTTGTAGGAGAAGGTTAGATATCCATCATATATTGATGAGCCATTTTGGTATGTGGTTCATGTCTTGATCGTATACGTTTGTGTGTTTAGATATGTGCTAGAGCGCGGGTACTTGGAGAAACATGTTTAGGTGAGTTTCATAGTCCAATGTCTTTTTATGATTTGATTTCCAGATGGGATGGAAGAGACACTGTATGGTTTTGTAAATAATGTTGTGAATGTTTTTATGGTTTGTGATGGACTTGTGTATACACTTATGTGATTAACTGCTATATGATTCTTGATTATGTTTATGATTTGGATCGGGGGACACGTATCGTCTCAGTTATTGTGGTTTGACTTGGTACCAAGGGTTTGTTGACAAGGCGGGGCTTGAGATTGGTTCATAGGTGTATGGGCGTCTATGGGACCATGGTTATTGGTAAGGCTTGGAGCCTTGGAATTGTGGTTATTGGTAAGGCTTGGAGCCTTATATTTGTGGTGATTGGTTAATCTTGAATGCTAGTTGTTAATACATAATTGTAGCACATTGTCCATATGTTCTTTTGTTAATGGTTGTTATTCACAGCTTATAACTAATTTGACGTTGGAGTCTAAACCTATGACTCTCACCAACATTATGTTGACGTGTTTTAGTGTCTCTTTCAGGTGAGAATGTCGTTAAGCGTGAGAATAGGAGTGGCTAGTTGGAAGGCTTAGGATTGCACTTGGAGGAACCCCCTTTCCTCTTAGTCTTTATTTATGTTTGAATAAGTGATACTTTGTAGATACCTATATGTCTGTTATTTGTTAATTGTATATCTTTGGTAAGAGGTAGATCTGTTACCTACTTACCTAGACGCCTACATTGTTTGAGATATCTTCATGACATTGTGTCACCATTTATGATATTTCCATATTATTTAGTTATCTCTATAGACACGCTATTATTGTGATGATATCCATACGTCGCGCCCCATATTCAGCCATGGTGGGGTGTGACAGAATGGTATTAGAGCCAATGGTTATAGAGAATCAGGTTGCCTAGCCTAGTCTATAGCTTAAGGATCCCTGCATATAGGTGTCATAGGATTACGTGTGGTCTTGATTGTATTTTCCTAAATTTTATTTTTTGTGAATTTTGACTAGTATGAGTTGAACTATAGTTGCCCATACTTAGTAACCTGTTAATTACTATTTTGCTTTTGATATATAAATTACTTTCACCATAGTAATTTATTTAGTGTACCTAATGTATAGTATTTTTCTTTTGATGATTAAGCCATGTTCCCTAAGAATCATGTGGTGATTCGAGTTACTAGGAGTAGGTGGATAGGAAGGATTTTAAGTTGTTTCCACTCATATGGGCGACATGACTTATAACTGATTATGATGTTGTGTTGGAGTTTGTCTATGCTGTTTTAGCTAGACTATGGATTTATGTATTCCAAGAGTTTGACTATATTATTTTAATAGATGGAGTTTTGGACCTTATTGTTTATGTGGTTATGAGCTTATGTGAGTAGATGGATTTGTGTGTTATATGTTGTATTGATTCTTATAAGTGTCATCATAGGAGGGAGTGCATTGAGGACAGTGTAATTGTATAAGTATGGTGGCCAACATAGTTATACAAGTACCACAACTTCAATGGGTTCTCAAGTATGTTTGCATGAAAGAGGGTTAGTACATGCTTGTATATGATGAGATGTGGATTTTTGGGTATATGTATAATATATGGGTTTATGTAACGGCTGTCTACCATATGGCTATTTTTTAGTGTGTTATATGTTTTGGGTTATACTCATGTTGTGTGATTATGGGGTCACATGATATGGACTGGTTTTAGTGATGGGTTTTATGCCTTGTGGTAAGATGGTGATTACTCGTATGGAAAAACAAGTGTATGACGCGATTGATTGACCTGACATGTATGGTAACGAGTATGTTTTGGGTGATTTAATAGGTATATATATGTGGATGTATATATACTAGTATGTGTCAAGTTATGATATATGGTCTTTCAGTAGTTAATATAACTTGAACGTACCTTGTGTTTGCTCGTGTTTTATGGTGCTGGAGTTTGATGGAGTTCCAACGACGTTTTGAGTCTTTTGATATGTGTCTAGATTCGGGTATGTATTTTAATTATAGAGAACTACTAAATTTTCTTACAAATAAGTGTGGCTAATTATAGGAAAATGGTTTTGAAAATAATTTGTAAGTGTATAGTATGATATCGTGACTTACATATTTTTTTTAAGTTTGTGGTAGTAAGCTATAAAAAAAATTTGTCTTGAATATAATTGGATTTGTTTTCTGTGTAACATGTGATAATACATTTTAAAGGGGTAAAGAAATTTTACAAAAATTTTCTTATGTGGAGTTAAAATTTTAGAAGTATTTAACTAGACGAAAAGAGTAAAAAGGGTGATTTTATTATAGTAATGATAATAATAACACCACACCTTGTAAACGTGTAGTAGTTTAGTTATAACCAGCCTAAATAGATTTTATAAAATAATAATAATAATATATAATAAAATGAAAAAACACTGTATTTTATAAACATGTATTGGTTTCATAATAACAAGTGAAATAAGTTTAATATGGGTAAACAAGATAATGGTTAGAATAAGATTGTAGTATACTAACTAGTTGATATCTTTGATAAAATAATGAAGATAAAAGATGAGTTTATTATTCAAAACGAGTATGATTGATTTTAGTAGTATTGAAGTTTGGTTCTTATGAGGAGTAACTAAATGGGGCGAAAGTTTAAAATTTTCTGAGGTATCAAAATTTGGTAATACTAACCGTGACGAGTCTAGTTTTTCATTGTTGGCACACTCAATTGAATCTTTTGGATTACATTGTTTCTTTTTCAGTTGATTTGGCTAGGGTTCATTATGGGTGATCTTTCAGTTTACCCTATATTTATTATGAGACGCAATCGTTTGGAATTCTTTTGGTACACGTCATGGTTGATTTAGTTATGCAGTTGTGGAAACGTTAGGATGAGAGGATAGAGTTGTGTAGTATTACTTATGGTTAGATATTATAATGTAGAGATGTGTTTTGGTTTAAAGGTTTTGTAGAAGGAATGATTAAGATTTGTGGATTTTTGAAACATAGACTGGTTACGAGAATAAAGGAGTAAGTAAAGTTAGTTGACTGGTCGTGGGAATGAGATGTTATGCTATGAGAAGTTGGTTGAAGTACCATTAGGAGATTGATGAAATTACTAGCGGATGTGAGGGTAGAGTAGAAAGTTTCTACTAATGGAAAGATTGGGCAAATAACACGCAAGGGAATTGGTATAGTTATGGAGGCGAGGTAGTAGTAGACACGTGAAGGAAAACATGGATGTGAAAGAATGATTGGTTGGAGGCTGATTAATGGTGATTACAACAAGTAAGGAAGAGTGAGCCATTGAGGGGTTGATGTACCTTTAGAAATATTGTGGTAGATGAGTTGAAGTTAGAGGCTACTGGGTAGTGTGAAGTTCCTAGGTAACATCATAGAAACAAGGAGTGAGTGAAGAGCTACATCATGAATCAAGGAGCTGAAAGGACTACGTGCCGGCTGCTAGAAGGAAGCAAGAGATTTCGAAGGAGTCACAGAAGTTGCAAGGACTAGAATGGTGACAAGCACTATGAAGGGAATCTCCGTATGGTTCGTGATGAAGAAGGACAAGTCGAGTACCCAAGTGGAGTTACAAAGAGCTGAACTAATGGATCGTGATGAATTGAATACATAACATGGGAGATTATGAATTCGCAGATCGAGTACCGGAGTGGTGTTACAAAGAGCTGAACTAGTGGATAGTGATGAATTGAATACATAACATGTGAGATTAAGAACTCGTGGAGGTAACAAGGGGAGTCGAGTGACTACGCGAATAGAATTTTTGTGGCAATCAATATCGAGGGATGAGTAGTGAAGCTGAGCTGAATAAGTTCATGCAGAAGTAATTAGAGAGTCGGTTTTGTGAAGGTGCTATGATAGATCTTTGGAAGAGAAAGTTATGCATTATCCAATGCACTAGCAATTTCCATAGATTTGATGAATGAAGTATGCAATTTCTGTTGGACGGGATAGTGTAGGAATTAGGGAGAACCATGGAAGGAGAGAACCAAGTATTTCTAAAAGATGATGATTGAAAGTACCTCATGTTGGGTGCAAGATCAAAATAGAAGTATGAGAGTTGAATAAGAATTTAAAATATGGCTTAGTTTAGAAAAATGGAAAGTAATATGGGTATAAGATGATAGTGTGATCTGCATCGGATCACATAAAACTCTAGTCTGTCCCTATTAGGAGGGAGTAGGAGAACTGATCGTGAGGAAAAACAAGTGAAGCTACTTGGAAAAAATTTGAGGTATAGATGACTTGAAAGATGTGAAGCATAACATCGTGATGTATGTCATGAGCTGAGGAAGAAGAAGGAAGTGTGGATAGATGCAAATCATGAATGACATAGGTCGAGATAGGAACCAAAGGTAAAACTTTGGTATAGCCTAATGAGTAGACTAAGGCACTAAGCATGCTAATATTGTTGTAGTGTGGAAAGGAAATGGTACTGACCTATACTGTTTGATTGGAAGGCTTAGTATTGATAATCAAATGGTTGAGGAGTTATAGATGTGATGTGTCATGAGAGACGAAGGGCTTGGTCTAACTAAGACAAGATGAGGAGCACTATGACCTTGAAGGTAATACATTGTGTAGGTATAAAGGAAGTGTTGAGTATCAGGGAAAAAATCTTTCATGGAGATAAGTGAGAAAGAAGTGTATAGGTTCTACTAATGATATATCCAAATTTTATAGAAGTAGTTGTAGCATGGGTTTGGATGGCAGTTGATAGACTAACTGAGATAACCATCCTTTTGGTGATGTGTATAGATCATAAGTTGATTTGGATTGGAAGAGCCTCGTTGTGATAAACTAATCAATATGTGAAATATCGTCATAGGTCACTTGTGTAAGGAAATTGGAACTTTTAAGTAGTTTGTGGTATGGACTAAATAGAGTTGAGGAACATGATTGGATATGAATATATCCAGCTAATTGGAAAATGATGGACGAAGTGGAAAATTGATACAAGTATAGGAGTCGTGTTGAGAGCTTGGGTGACTGATTTAGAGGGATGTGGGAAACTCGTTAGCGATGTCTAAATTTTCATATAATGATAGTTATAATACTAGAAGTCGATGATGCCATTTGAGGTACTATATGGAAGAATTGGGTGAGTTGTCCTTATGATAGACTAAAATTGGTGAAAGATACTACTAATGTAGTAATGGTGTTTATGGAAAGAATGAGAGCAACAAGAGATGCAATGTTGAAAAGGAGGAAACCACTAGAGTTTAGTGACAAAGTTATGTAGGAAGTTTCACCCATAGTAACGGGTGGTATGTTTTGGTAAAAAGGGAAAAATTGATGTCAAGTTTTGTAGGTCAATTTATGATCTTTGGAAAGATCGGACCAGTAGCTTATGGGTATAGAATTATCTGGGGAGTTAAGTGGTGTACATGATATATATCATGCATTAAGATTTGGAAAATGTGGTTTGAGAACGCATATTTGCATATACGGTTATTCGGGATTTGTGATAATTAGAGTCTTTGATTTTCAAAGAGTCATTTGTAAGATTTATGGACTATGAGGTAAAGAGTTTGAGAATGAAGTTAAATATTTTTGGTTAATATATCTAGTAAATTGAGTCATGAACTAAAGTTCACGTGGGAATGAGAGGAGTTCTTTTAGAACAGGTATCCTCATGTGATTTGTTAATTGATGTGACTGATCCTAAGGAGTAAATCTCGGGACAAGATTTCTATTAGGAGGGAGTGATGTGACAACCACGGTTTTGAGGTTCGTCACTTAGTTTTATTTTGTCCATATTTCGTGGAATTACGTGTCCGTATGTGTTTATAAGTTATGTGGTGTGAATAGAGTGTGGTTTGGACATCGTTTTCGGGTACGTGGTATGATGTGAGTGAAACGATGTGTGATGTTTTAATTTTCATGAGCTCACATAGTAGTGGCTATGAAGTATGATGGTGTTATTTAGTGGTTTTATGTATAAGTATATGTATTATAGAAAATCGTATTTTTACGATTTAGGATTGTGCATTTAAGGGTCTCGGATAAGGTACTTAGTCAGGGGAATAATTTATGGGATGGTTTTAAGTCATTTAGGACTTAATTATATAGTTTATTTCATATTCTAAGAGTTTTTATAAAACTGTATATTTTTACGTCTTTTACGGTATACGTGTAAATTTGACTAGTTTTACGGTTTTGAGGTTTTGGAGGTTTTTGTAGCTGAAATTAATTAAGGTAATATTATTAATACATTAATTAATAACAAAAATAAAAAAATAATAAAGGGGGTCGATTTGGACGACGCAAGGAAGAAATAAAAAAGAGGAAGTTGTTAAAAGCCCAGATTGAGCCCAATTGTGAAACCCTTTTTATTAAATTCTTTAAAAACCAATCATAATATAAAAAGATCAGTTTTTTTCTCTCCTTCACCCTTTTTGGCCGAAATATTATGAGCCCTAATTTAGGGATTCATCAAAAATAATTTTCTTGAAGATTTGAGGTAAAAATCTTGATTTAATTCTTATACTTTTCATGTTTTATATCATTAAGGCTTCAAGTATTATGTAATCAATTTATATGATGGTTTAGAGTTATTAATAGATCTGTAATTAGGGGTTTTATAACAATTAACATGATTAGGATAATGATTGGTGATAATTAGTAATGTTAATTAGGGTTTAATCATGTTTAAATTCGTTTTTAAAAACTGGGTAGAATTTTTGGTCCATTGTTTTGATCATATCTAGAGTTCTACAAACTTTTAATTTTCGAATCTTATGTCCCTGGAAAGTTAATTGAATTATATTTCAAATTCAAGAAACGAGAACTAAATTAGAGATTGGAAAGTGGGTCAAAAACAGGTAACATCATTCGGGTGTCAAAACAGTTTTTGGATCAGCCTGTTTTCGTTTTATGTTTTGAATTGTTTGGGGTACTTAGGGTTATAACTGGAGCTTCAAATGAACATGAGACTTAGATTATATATTAAATAAAAGATCTGGAGGAGGGCTAAGTAAATGGGATAGGTTAAGACCCTCTGATCATAACAAACATTTTATATGTTCAAAATCGGTAAAATCTGGATAGGCGAAAGTATAAGTTGTATATCGGGGACTTAAGATTAGCATTGATGTTAGGGAAAGGGCTGAGATTTTAGATAACATATATAAGTTTATGGGGTTTTCATTGCAAGGAATGTGGTTTAGGTTTGGTGGGAGTTTGGCTCATAATACGGAGTGTGAAAAAGGGGATTGTTTTTGGTTAAATGTTAACGGGACGAATTATGAACTAAACTAAGTTAAGGATTTATATAGGGGTGTAATGAGATTCATATGCCACATAAATGGGTTTAAGTTGTAGGATAAAGTTAGATACCCATCATATATTGATGAGCCATTTTGGTATGTGGTTCATGTCTTGATTGTATACGTTTGTGTGTTTAGATATGTGCTAGAGCGCAGGTACTTGGTGAAGCTTGTTCAGGTGAGTTTCATAGTCCCATGTCTTTTTATGATTTGATTTCCAGATGGGATGGAAGAGACACTGTATGGTTTTGTAAATAATGTTGTGAATGTTTTTATGGTTTGTGATGGACTTGTGTGTACACTTATGTGATTAACTGCTATGTGATTCTTGATTGTGTTTATGATTTGGATCGGGGGACACGTACCGTCTCAGTTATTGTGGTTTGACTTGGTACCAAGGGGATGTTGAAAAGGCGGGGCCTTGAGATTGGTTCATAGGTGTATGGGCGCCTATGGGACCATGGTTATTGGTAAGGCTTGGAGCCTTCGAATTGTGGTTATTGTTAAGGCTTGGAGCCTTGTATTTGTGGTGATTGGTTAATCTTGAATGCAAGTTGTTAATACATAATTGTAGCACATTGTCCATATGTTCTTTTGTTAATGGTTGTTATTCACAGCTTATACCTGATTTGACGTTGGAGTCTAAACCTATGACTCTCACCAACATTATGTTGACGTGTTTTAGTGTCACTTTCAGGTGAGAATGTGGTTAAGCGTGAGAATAGGTGTAGCTAGCTGGAAGGCTTAGGATTGCATTTGGAGGAACCCCCTTTCCTCTTAGTCTTTATTTATGTTTGAATAAGTGATACTTTGTAGACACCTATATGTTTGTTATTTGTTAATTGTATGTCTTTGGTAAGATGTAGATCTGTTACCTACTTACCTAGACGCCTACTTTGTTTGAGATATCTTCATGACATTGTGTCACCATTTATGATATTTCCATTTAACTTAGTTATCTCTATAGACACGTTATTGTTGTGATGATATCCATACATCGCTCCCCATATTCCGCCATGGTGGGGTGTGACATCACCCTACGTTTCTCATATCACGTTCACGATATGTTGCACGTATCACGTTTACCATGTGTTGCTGTAGCACCCCACTTGGATAAGTGGACCATTACGTGTATTTATGGCGTGTTATCAAAGCATGCAAGGTAAAGTCTTAAAAACATTAAGTGACCATAAAGGAAATACCGGAATCAAACATCGGTAGTCTAAACATAAGCTCAAACAAGTAAAAGTAAATACTAAAAGGAAGGACTAAATAATATCCAAACAAGCAAAGTAATGTATGAAGTGCATAAAGTAAGAAGTCTGGATAGCTTCCATCTAAATGCACATAGTCTCAGAATCCTAAGAGCGTCCTTGTGTACCTTCCGTTTGGAATATGAAAGAAACTACGGTTGAGCATAACGCCTAGTGAACGGATATAAAAGCATGATAAGAAGTACTGAGGTGAAACAGATAACAAATACTGAAACTGAATGACTGATAAGTAAAATGCAGCGGAAAATTGAGATTGTCCTGAAAATTTTGTTTATAACTGATAAAGATGAACTGTTAATTGTTAAATCAGAAAACATGTATGTATTGTATTTTAAGTGCCAAGAGCTTATATAGGTCATGTAATATAACAATGTGCGCATGAATACATAGAGGGGTGACCTCGTCATGCTGTCAGAGGGGTGACCTCTAACTGATAAAATGGGTGGAAGGATCAGCTCTAATGTGAAGGATGTAGAGCACAAACCATATTCACCTGCTGAACTGTAAACTAATAAACTAGGATGCACCCATAAGCCCCGCTGATAAAATACTGATAAATGGCCAACTGAAATAAAAGGGACGCTACGAGAAATCACTCCATCGCAGAAGACTCATTACACCTGTGCCTCAAGTGTCATGCTTACGGTACCTCCGTAACTAGATGAAACTGGTCATGCATGTATATAAAGCTCAGGCAATTAACATAGTTATCATGGCAAATCATGTAAATTTTATAACATATAACGGGGGAAAATAGATGGCTGCAGACGGGGAATCCTAATCATGGATAGAAAAGAAAGTCCATACTAAAGGACGGGATATTCGTACCTTGTGTCCAGTAACTTACTCAAAAGAAACAGGTGAAACTCCTACTCTGACTTCACGTGAGCTACATGAATAAAGGACGTAAATGAGCTGTCAGATTACTGTATACTTATACCGATTCTTACTGTTCTTAACTTGTTTTCCATGTTCTTATATTGATTTACTGTTTCGTGTATAATCTTATAACTCTGACTGTTCTCATGTATTTCTGATTAATGTATATCATGTATTTCTGATTTGTGTATAACATGTATTCACATATTATTATATTGTTATAAGTAACCTGCTAAAAATAGAAAGTTCCTAAAATAGTAAGATTTCCGTAAATAGTTTCATGAATAATAAACCATTTAATTAAATTCTATGTATTATTTAATAAATCTAACATAACTTGATTATAAAATGAATTTAATTAATTTAAGATGATTTACTTGATTAATTTAATAAAAAGAATTAAATTAATAACTTGGTTTTAAAACGTTAACCCGAACATCCCGAGTAATAAAATCTCGTGTAACCCCGAAATCTCGAGTCAAGTCCATCCGAGACACCCCTTGGTTTGGGTCAGTATCGAACCAAAGTCCACCACAGCCGCAAAGTTGTGGCCTTGCTGACGTCATCCAACAGCATCCACCGACTCCAGTTGGTTAGCTACTACTGTTCACAGGGTTCCCACCGAGAGTCCTAGACTCTCAGTTCCCACTGTTGTGCTAGTATATCCACCGGCCAAGGCCGTTTTACCCACTATTGTCGCCAATGTTACCCCTGTCATAATGCTAAGACCCACTGAGACCTTAAGGGTCTCGGTTAACACTAAAACAAACACACACCCCGAATGGCCCATGTTTCCCACTGTTTTTCCACCCAAACATCCCCGATGAGTTTTGGGTTTCGGCTGACTACACCACGCCACCACCGAGAGTCTAAGACTCTTGGTTTTGGTGAAAACCCAAATCTAAACCTAGCCATAACTTGATTAAT
The DNA here is from genome assembly GCA_025667525.1 of Glebionis coronaria. Classification (NCBI taxonomy): domain Eukaryota; kingdom Viridiplantae; phylum Streptophyta; class Magnoliopsida; order Asterales; family Asteraceae; genus Glebionis; species Glebionis coronaria. Next base: position 940,460 of record JANFOE010000135.1, read on the forward strand.
TGGATTCTTAGTTTGTTCATGTTTAAAATCACAAAATAATTGATTTAAATTTTGGAATAAAAGGAAGACGACTTAATGTTACCGAATCCTTGTGCTTAAACGACGATTAAACACAAAAACTACTCCGAATCACAATCAAAACCTGGTTTCTTTTCCCTTTTTTCATCTCCAGCCGGCGGCTCCCAAATCTACAAACCCTAGGTTTTTGTTTTTGTTTTCTAAAAATGAGAAATGAACTCCATGTATGTTTATTTTTCCAAAGTAGTTGGGTAATAATTCACTTTTTAAGGTTCGCTTTTCTCTTGGTGTCTTTACGAATTGATTAATTGATATCAATTAAGCCACGTAATTGTTTTTGGTTGTAATAGTAAAATTATGGAACTCTATGTCTAATTGTCACAAAACAGTCAAAAGGTAAACATATTATTATCACCTATGTATACGTATTATACTAAAGACACATTGCAAATAAGCTCAACGTACAAGCTGGTAATGCACAAGAAAAAGTAATGAGCTGAAAATGTAAGAATGTAAACTATAAGGACTGAAAATGTAAAATTATAAAACTAAATGCCAAAATTAACCAACTATCAAAACATATAACAAGATTAGCAACCCTCACAACCAAAAGGACTAAAATGTAATTTCAAACAAACTTTAACTAATTTCTAACTAATTAACAGATCCAACAAACAACAAAGACTGAAGTGCAATTTTAAGAAAGTTTTATACTAAAAACGGGCTATGACATGATTAAGCTATATCTTGAGTTCTAGTTAATCAATTAAGTTGAAACCAATTTTAATAGGTTCAGAATTGAAAATAAGCTAGGTATGAAGAAGGAAATAAGCTGAAATGGTCTAGAACAGATTATAGCTTTTCCAAATAAGCTCTTTTTAAGAGATAAGCAGTTTGGAAGAAGCATTTTGTCTAAAACTCACAGGAAACATCTAAGAGCTCAGAATATTAAGACCTGTCCAAGAAATTTTAAAATCCATCAACAAAATAAGCTATAATCCGAAATAAGCCAAAACTGAGCTTATGTTGACTTTCGTTGACCAAAAGTTGACTTAAGCTAGAACTTATTTTTAACACTTTTCTAAACTGAATTGTGAAAGAAATTGGCCAATTTTACAAAGTAGATCTCTGGGAAATGAAAATCAGACTTGACAGAAAAGGACTTTTTTCACTGAGAGTTTTGAGCTATTGTGACTTATTCTATAGTGAACTACAAGCTTAATGCCTTACAGATTCTTAAACCTCATATGATAAGCTATCTAGAGAGCTAAAGAACAGTTCCTAACATGCAATATTAAGCAAGATATGATCAATTGAAATTGGCTATCTGAACACTTAACTAACTAACCCAAACTTTTTAATGGTCATTTGCCTGATTGACTTTTGCTTTGACAAAACTTGCACACTTGCTTTCTTTCTGTTACTAAGTAAATACAACTCAAGTGCATACCAAAAACTTCAACATGATTAACTACAATGCTTAATCCAAACAGGACTTAAAGCTACAAACAAAATTAAGGCAAAGCTAAACAGATTTAAGCTATGAGCTTAAAGCTATAACTACTCAAACAAATCAAATAGGTCAAATAGAAAATGTACCAGGCAAATTCAAGCAAAGTTACACTAAGGAACTAGAATTGAGCATGCAATACTTGTTTAGAGGAATTTAAAGTCGAACTGAGTACTTTTTAGCCTTGAAGCCACCTTTGATGGAGAAACAAGCGTTACGCTTGCATAGGGACAAATCAACACCTAATTCATTATCTACAATCAACAGGACATTAATGATCACCATGAATCACCATCATCTTTCTATCTACTATCTGACTTGGACTAAGGCTAAGACTGGATGTGAATAAAGCTGCAACAATCTTGATCATACAAACAATGCTTCCAAATCAACTAACACATTCTGTTATTCAAGTTTGCATAACAGAGTCCATGGATACTTGATATGAACAATAGGGCAGTAAGGAAATATGAGAAATAAGAGTGAATTTATGAAGTTAAAGTTTTATTAATGGAAGAAATGTTGTTGAACAGTTACAACTGACTAGTAACAAACTTTATAGTGCTTGTTAATATCCGTCTTTTTTATGTAAAAATGTTCTTGTTGGGTCTAATCTCTCGTTCTCGGTGTCTAATCGAATTGATCTCCGGTTCAAAGCTGGACTTAGTCATTTTTGGTGAATAAAAGAAAGATTGGTTATCTATAGCTACTAATTAAAGAAAATAGATTAAACCACAGCAAGATTTGGAATATGAACAATAAAGTTGGAATAATAGCTATGTCCTGAATTTCTGAATACATAATAATAAAAGTCGCAATATGATATGACTTGTATTAAAAATCACAATATGGAACAAGTAGAAATGTCAGAATAAGTTACCCCATAAAATGGCGGGAAAAAATTACACTATACTAAATGTCGGATTATGACATTTTGATAAGTCTGAATCTGATATGCAAGTAAAAGTCGGATTGCGTTTTATTAAATGTCAGAATATGAAAATTTTAAAAGTCGGAAGAAAGTAAAATGTTAATTCGGAATGAGGGTTTATAAAGAAGTCGGAATGAGGGTTTCTAATTTAAAATGGAAAAATAAAAAAAAGCTAATTAAAGCAAATAAGCCAAAATTAAGCTAAACTTATTTATAAAATAAGCCAAACACAATACGAAATAAAACTCTAAAAAGCAACAAATAAGCAAAATAAATAAATCTATTTAAAATAACAAAAAACTACCAAATCCAGTCAACAATAACAAGCTAAAACATAAAATAAACAATAAGATCAATAAGCTATTAAAATCAACCACATAAAATGTAATAAAAACAAGAAATAAGGAACACAATCGAATAAGCAATAAGCAAAAATAAGCAAACAAGAATAATCAACTCAAACACAAATTAAACAAGAAAGGAAGAATGAGATTAAATAAAAACTTAAAATTAAAGGTTCAACAATGGAAGATTAAAGAGAGATTAAGAGTTTGAAAAATGAAAAGCTTAAAAAAATGGAGAGAAAAATTAAAATTACACCTACTCCTAATTTAAAACTAATAACTACCTAACTAACTATGAAGGGAATGAGGTATTTATATAGTGGAGGAGTGGTTGGTGTTGTGCTTCTTTCTTTCTTTTGTCTTCTCGTCTTGATAATAAATTCGTCATTCTCGACTTTGTCTTGAGATTTGTCGATAAATAAAATTAAACCCGTCTTCTAATTTCTTCTTTTATAATATTTGGTTCATCGACTTGTTAAACTTCCATCTTCGGTCTTTTTCTTCATAGTTCTTCAGAATAGGCCTTTGACTTCCGTTCTTTTGCAATTTTGATCTTTTGGCTTATCTTTTGTCTTTATCTTCGATAAAAGCCGGTGAAATCCCTTGCTTTCTTCCTTTTTCATCTTTTAGTCCTAAAACACAAAAAAACACAAATCGCCGTAATTCCGACTTTTACGACATTAAACACACGTTTTGGTCTCGTTTTTAATTTGTTTTAAGTGGTAAAAGGATAAGTGTTTTAACACTTATTAAATCCCCTACACTTGACCATTGCAATGACCTCATGCAATTCATTAATTTCAAAGAAACATTTACATTTTACTCATAAATAACCCACCTTGACCCTTATTACATATTACGATACTAAGTAAACTTAAAAGATAGAAAAATTCTCAAAAGAAAAAGATGTACAATTTCACATTATTTATTTAATAGAAATTGTTTGATGGAAGAAACTTGCAAAGAAATCAAAGACTTAAATTAGGGCTTTGGTGTCATGAATATTTATCACCCTCATGTTTCACGTTCCCCACACCAAGCGTAAAAACGAGATCATTGTTATTATAAGTTAGTAAAGCTAACACTTACTCATGTTGTTTAATTATTCACTTAGACCCCCTTATTCCTACGGTGAATCTCTTGTTTTTTATTTTTGTCTTGAATGAACACGAGGATGCATTTTTTACTTATTTCGATAGTTTATTAAGGCCGAAAATAAAGTAGGACGATTTAATCCATAGTTAGCTAAAGGACAAAATCTTTTAAAACGGCTTCTCGAAATCTCAAAAACTTCATATCTTGGCATAACTCGTTTCACGATTTGAGACCTTTCTCGGACCGATATTTGACATTGACTTCATACTTCGAATCTTGAGAGACGTTCTTGAAATAATGGTCTTCTCTTCATATGTGGAATTTCTTCACTTGAAGTTTTTGAGAGATTCTTCAAACTTGGACCACGACTTCTTCATTTTTCTTCAATCGTTATTTGGTATTTTGATATACAACGATCCGCCTCCTTTTCGGACTTGGATCTATTTATTCTCATACCTTGTTAGGGTCTTTTTGGATAGATTTCTCCATGATATTTAATGGAGTAAATTCCTTTTCGTCGTGTGTCTTGATCCTTCATATTGATTTTGGAATAATGAATGTTCACATCATCTTGAATCTTTAACAACAAAATCGAGCCCTCATGCCTTGTTAGGGCCTTTTTGGACTCGCCAATCTTCGCGTCCCGCTTCAATAAGTTATGTCTTGGCTGTGAACTCTAATTAATCCCGAGAAACTTTTAAACGATCTTGGGCTAGAAGCTAAGTAACTTTTTAAATCGTACGACCTTATTTATTGCAATTATTTATTGACAAGTGTTGGGAGAAAAATCTTATAATTAACTCACATAAATTAATGAAAGAATACAAAACTCATAATTGACTCTATTATTTCTCGTTCTCCACAATTTGAAATCTCAAGGAATGAGACTCGTGGATGCTTAGCCTAAAAAACCAATTAAGGTCCATATGGTTAAGGATTCTAGCTAGAGTAAACTCAAATAAGTAAACTTGGGTTGAATCAAAATATTCACGACGGGCCTAATATATCAAAGACGTCTAAACTCGTTAAAACCATTTTATTTATTTATTTATTTTAACTTTATTCTAGAAATGGAATATATACATACGATGAAAGAAAATAACGATAATAAAGGAAAATAAAAATAGGCCAAAATAGATCAAAAATTTGAAAAATATCGAAAAATTAATTTTCTGGTTAAAATGAGGACATATTCATGGAAAAGCCCAACTTCGATAGAAGTCTCCCCTACACTTAATATAAACATTGTCATCAATGTTTAAGCATGTGGACGTAAACTCCCCTATACTTAGGACATTATGCATGTTGTTTAATCTTGCTAAGGAAGAGACAACTAAAGTGATTCCCATTTCAACATTTATTGATAAAATATTAAATCACAAGATTTTAAGATAGAACCGGTAAGACAGGTACACGGGATCACGGGTCCTCAAAGCCACCAAAAGTAGATCTTTGAAAGCTCCAATCCAGGCACATCATAAGAAACAACAAAACAACAAACACCTACTTGGCTCCCCCCTACACTTATTATGGAAAACGGGTAAAGAAGGATAGATCCTCGGGTTGCCTTCCAAGAAGCGCTTGTTTTTGTTAACCGAGTCACGAGCCTGACTCGACCCCGAATACTATGATGAAAAGTTAATAGAAAACCTTGAAGAAAATACGTCGGGGTCAAATACATGGTTCTATCCAAAAAGTAGCATAACCCTACGGTGAAAATCACAATGCAAAATAGAGTACGCAAGGTTCCCTTAAGCAAATGGTGAGCATGGTGATAGCAGAAGGTGTGGTAAGGTGAAAGCGTAGCTCTGAATATTCCAATTATCTTTCCTTTATTTCATCAGATGGATACTAAGATGGCTCAAAAACTTTAATACCATGATCAAACACCTTTTCCTTTAGGGGAAAATAAGAAAGACACTCAGTGGAACTTGAAGAAAATTCGCCCATATACCTCATAATCTCATCCGAAAAAGGTGGAAGGAGAGGTGTCAAAACATAAGTATTCGAATTGATTTTCAGTTTAAAGCTGGAGTTAGTTGTTTTTGGTGAATAAATGAAAGATTGGTTATCTATAGCTACTAATAAAAGAAAATAAACGAGACAAAACAAAAAAAAATAAAGATAAAAAAGTGAACAATTGTCGGAATAAAAAAAAAAAAACTAAATGTCTAAATAAAATAAAAGTCAAAATTGAAAAATGTCGGAATAAAATAAAAGTTTAAAAATCGGAATAACCAAAAATTTTAAAAGTCAGAATAATTAAAAAGTTTTAAAGTCAGAATTTTAAAAAAAAATATCTAAAGTCGGAATATGGAAAATAGATTAAACTAGAGCATGATTCGGAATATGAACAATAAAGTTGGAATAATAGATAAACTAAATTTCGGAATACATAATAATAAATGTCGCAGATATGACTTGCATTAAAAATCGCAATATGGAACAAGTAGAAATGTCAGATTAAATGACCCAATAAAATGGCGGGAAAAAATTACACTATACTAAATGTCGGATTGTGACATTTTGATAAGTCCGAATCTGATATGCAAGTAAAAGTTGGATTGCGTTTTATTAAATGTCGGAATATGAAAAATTTAAATGTCGGAATAAAGTAAAATGTTAATTCGGAATGAAGGTTTATATAAAAGTCGGAATGAGGGTTTCTAATTTAAAATGAAAAAATAAGAAAAAGCTAATTAAAGCAAATAAGCCAAAATTAAGCTAAACTAATTTATAAAATAAGCCAAACACAATACGAAATAAAACTCTAAAAAGCAACAAATAAGAAAAATGAATAAATCTATTTAAATAACAAAAAGATACCAAATCCACTCAACAATAATAAGCTAAAATATAAAATAAACAATAAGATCAATAAGCTATAAAAATCAACCACATAAATAAGTAATAAAAACAAGAAATAAGCAACACAATAAAATAAGCAATAAGCAAAAATAAGCTAACAAGATTAATCAACTCAAACACAATTTAAATAAGAAAGGAAGAATGAGATTAAATAAAAACTTGAAATTAAAGGTTCAACAATGGAAGATTAAAGAGAGATTAAGAGTTTGAAAAATGAAAAGCTTAAAAAAATGGAGAGCAAAATTAAAATTACACCTACTACTAATTAAAAACTAATAACTACCAAACTAACTATGAAGGGAATGAGGTCTTTATATAGTGGAGGAGTGGTTGGTGTTGTGCCTGTTTCTTTCTTTTGTCTTCTCGTCTTGATAATAAATTCGTCATTCTCGACTTTGTCTTGGGATTTTTACATAAATAAAACTGAACCCGTCTTCTAATTTCTTCTTTTATTAGATTTGGTTCTTCGACTTGTTAAACTTCCGTCTTCGTTTTTTTTCTTCAATAATTCTTCAGAATAGGCCTTTAACTTCCGTTCTTTTTCACTTTTGATATTTTGGCTTGTATTTTGTCTTTATCTTCGATAAAAGCTCGTGAATCCCTTGTTTTCTTCATTTTTCATCATTTGGTCCTAAAACACAACAAAAACACAAACCACGTGTAACTCTGACTTTTACGACATTAAACATACGTTTTGGTCTCGTTTTTTTATTTGTTTTAAGTGGTAGAAGGATAAGTGCTTTCACACTTATTACTTGTCAGACACTCTAAAGCTATTACGCTATGAAAGAGAAAGATTGAATTTAAGCTACTATGTGTAAACTACACTTTTTCTACCTACACAAAATGAGGCCTAATACAAGTATTTATAGACTAAGTGTGAGGGGTAGTTGAAGTCTGTGATGTGTCTGCTCTAATCATATGCTACCAAGTGTCCAAAATCTGTCAATTGTTCTTCAAGTGTTCTTGATCGAATTTGGGGGAAATTGAATTGCTTGATGAAAAGTTAATTGGAAAGTGCCTTTGAACTGGAAATTTAGTGTACGTCATTTTGTCTTCAGAAACTTTCCCATGAAACGGCCTCCTTCTTTGTGTAAATTTTGGAAAACTTGAAATGGACATGTGTCATCTTCCCATTCGCTCAATAAAAGTGTTCCGGATCATGATCTATTTCAACAGTGTCATATCGTGTGAAGGGAAAAGGTGTGTTGTGATTGATTAATATGGGTGAGTGGGTTTTACTGTGTAGATACGCTCATTAATTAATTTTGCAGCCAATTAATACATTGACCAAAGTCAATGATCGGAGTGATGTGAAATAGGCTTCTCTGATTTTCCAGAAGGTGTGCACATGGATTAAGCTTGATTTTAGTTTCCAACTTGGCAGTTACAACCCTCCAACTTTGGCAGATTCTGTTTTGAGCATAGGAACCTTGTAGACTTGACATCTTTAGCCTTCTGACTTGTACTTTGAAGATCTTTGGCCCTTTGAATTTGGTTGACTTGGCACTTTAAGTCCTTCATCTTCTTGAATTAACATGTAAGATCCTTGAACTTTGAAGAATTGTCATGATTGGTCCTTCTTTTGTCTTTTTCTTCATAATCATTCCTAGGAATTCGTGTTTGCACCAAATCATATCATGTTACCTACACAATCACAAACAACAAAGAATACCACATAATTTTGTTTTATCACATAAAAATTGGTATTTTCCTTGTGTTTTAGGGTTTTATATCTTATATTTGATATGAGATTTCACTCATATCAAATCCCCTACACTTGACCATTGTCATGGCCTCATGCAATACAGTATTTTAAAGCAATAGATTACACTTTTCTCGTAATTAACCTATCTTGGCCAATATGAGATGCATTTATACTATGCTAAGCTTTATGATTCATGATTTTGGATTTTTGCAATGCAATGCAAGGAAAACAATTCTATTTATATATTTTGATTTTTCTAGAAATGGTTTGATGTAAATAACACATAAAGAAATCAGTGACTTTGATTAGGGCTTTTGTACCATGAATACTCATCATCCTCAAGTTTCACTTTCCCCATACCAAGTTTAAAAACGAGATCATTGTTATTCATAAGTAAAAGTGCATCAAATTATTCATACAATTTAATTGTGTTACCATTATACCCCTACTTATTTTGCCTCTAACTAATTTTAATTGATCAAATAGCTTTTGAGCGAATTTATCTTTATTTGGCGTGAAATATAAGAAATGTAAAATTTGAAAATAAGGAAGCACGGTTTTAACCCTACGTAACCATCTCATCCATTACTCAAAAAACCGTCCACAATTAATATAAGTTCGACCTAAATTAATAAGTCATTCGCCTTATGTGTAAGAAACTTATGTCATGCATTAATAAGTAGCTACTCATTCGCTAAGAAAAGAAAAATAAAACTCACGCAATAATTTACATTCGTCTCCTTTTTGAGACCTTGGATCTTAAATCTCGCAACCCTTGTGTAATATTGGATTGAATAAACTATTAAATCCCCGCAACCCTTGTGAGAGTAATATTGGAATTTAATAGCTACTATAATTAACACCACACTACCCCTCTTGGGAGTCTTGTATAAATATTTTGTTTCTTTTTTTCTCTTGCCACTTATTTTTTATGTCGCTCTTATTTTTCTTGATTCCTCACAAAGAATAGAAAAATAATTAAAAGAACAACACCCGCTAAGTATTAAGCATTAGATAAGTCTAGTACACATAAAACTTTCTAACTTAGAACCTTAAGAGGTACTTATACCAACCACGAATGATTAGTCAAAAATGCATAAGAGACTACAAACCGATTAAAATCGTACTTGATTATTTATTAACAATATATACATGCGTTGACAAGAAAGTAAAGGTTACGAAAGGGTATATATTAGCCACAAGTAATTAGTATGAGTTTTATCTAGCCCTTTACACTTACTTCAAACTCTATCATCTCTTGTTCTCCATAATTTAAAATCTCAAATAATGAGACTCGTGGATTGAAATTGAGTAATTATGAGTTCGTTTATTCTTGATTCTTGACAAATTGAAAGGCCTAAAAATATCGAGCTTTTAATTGTTCTTGGTTGTTAAGGATATTTGGAAGTATATGTCTAATTCAATCAACACGTAAAAAGAGGAAAATATTAGGCTACGTATCCGTAAAACAAAGTGCACGTACCAATTAATATTCACAAGGTACAAATTTAAAAAGCAAAAAAAATTAAATTGCTTGAAATGTAAACTTAATGAAAGTAAAAGGACTAAAATGTAAATTTTAGAAACTACAAGGACCGAATATGTAAAATATACCTACTAGTAACAAACTTAACAACTTCTCAAAACTGCCTAACTGAAAATGTCAATAACTGAAACTTAAAGGACTGATTGTAAGAAAATCCTAAAAACTTGAAAGATTAGCATAGATTACGAACTCTATCAATCAATAAGGACCATAGTGCAATTAATTGCAAAATCTTATCAAAAACGGGTTAAGCACTGTGAATAAGCTGGTGAGAGCTTATTAATGAACCAAATCAACTCAGGTTTGTTTTAAAATGCTTAAAATGGAAAAATAAGCTAGGCAAGTAACAGGAATCAGCTTAAAAGCTTAAAAATCAAAATGTAGCTTATTCTAATAAGCCAAGAATAAGCTAAAAAGAAATCCAGACTTCAACCACTTGATTTTATTGTAAAATATGATTAATCAACTGACAACAAGCTTGGAATGTCTTTTTGTTTGAAAAATAGTCCACTGAATAAGCCAGAATCCAAAATAAGCAAAAATGGGCTTATTTGACCAAAGTTGGCCAAATTTTCAAAAACCTGAAAATCACAGAATATACTCAAGACACTGGCAAAACCTTTTGTGAAAGAAAAATGACAAGTTTGTGAAGTGGAAATTGAGATATAGGAAAACAGTAAGGCTTTGATCACAGAAACTAGCATTTGCTCATAAGCTGACTAATAAGCTGTTTTCTCACTCAAACTTGTAAACTGTATTGTTTCCTTATAGACACATAAACTTTGGATGTTGAACTACAAGTAGAAACAGGTTTGAGGCAATATGATCAAGAAACAAAGAAATGCTAGTGGATTAAAATTGGCTAGTTTTCTAACGAACAAGTAAACAGATTTTTAACCCAAATATTTTATATACCAATTGCCTGATTGACCAACAATTTGACTTTAAAACTGAACAAGAATGTTTACACTATGTAATCAAATGTAAATGAACTCTTAACAAATTATTTAACAGACTTGAATTACAAATTCTCACTTTAACCAAACACCATTTTAAAATCAATTATCAAACTTTTTCAAAGAGAATTTTAGCACAAGTCTAAAACAGGTTTGGAATCTTATCAGACTATGTTTATATGACCAAATGAGGTGTGTTTGAACAAGAAACAAGCAAGTAAACAGATTTAAACACAAAATGAGACTTGTGACTAAAAACTAATGAAAATTCTAACTGAAATCAAGTAAGCTAAAATCAAGGCTTCAATTGAACAAAACTCTATCAAACTAACACACTTATACTACAATTAGGCTAAACACTCATTCAGATCAGCAAGTAATAGCTAAAATAGGAATGTAGCATGTAGAACACTTGAGAGGAACCAAAAACAAGATTTTATAGAACCTTTTAGCAATGAAGCCTCCTCTGATGGAGTAGAGGAGCGCTAAGCTCTCTAGTAAATAATAAACCACCACTAATCAACTAGAATTAACCATCATCATCATCAAATTCGGCTATAATCTACCCATGCTATAAGCTTCTGCAAATGGCAGGAAATGGACTCCAAATGAACTCCAAATGAAACTGAATAGCTACTAGTACTCCTAAACATCAACAAAGCATCTTTTTATCAATTAAGATCAATATCATCACACAGTATCAACTGGAATTGAGAAATGAGTAGAGTAGAATAGATGTAAAGTGAACTGAATTTTTGATTTTTATTGATTGGAGGGAAAGTTTGTTACAAATGTTAACTAACTACTAACAGACTCTTAAGTGTGTGTCAAACACTTAAGAGTTGTTGTAACTGAAAAGGAAGAACTAGGAATAACAGGAAAATGAAGTGTGTGTTTTTTTTACACTTTAAGCTACATCTAACAAATGAGCAAAATTATCCTATTTATAGAGCTGGAATGATGAATTAGTTGGGGTTTGTGACGTGTCTTGACCAATGGGAGAGTGCCAGGTGTCTTCATCCTCTTAATTGCAAATTCGGATCAAGAACACAAATTGGGGGAATTTGATTTGGTTAATTTCAGTGTAATTGGATATAAGGAATGGATTCGTTGCTTGTTTGCGAACCTTTTTTCATGTAGAAAACATTATCTGAAATTCATTCTAGCTAAATCCATGATTTGGGTTCGTTGATTGTTGATGATGACACGTGGACAAATTTAACTGGTTCTTAGCATGTTACGCGGATCATTATCCAAAAGTGGATATAATGATTATTGGTTGGCGAATTTCTATTGGTTGAATGGGACTAAGTGCGTCCCACTGTTCTTGATTCGGTATCAAATGAAAAGTAGCTAGTGGCCAGCTGTCATCCCATGTGGTGATCCGAGTCCCTTTTTCCTTGCATTCTCATTGGTTGAAATGTTGTATACATGGATCAAGACCAAAGTTTGTATGATTTTGTCAATTCAGTCTCTCTTCTTTAATAGAATCTTCCTTTAAGCTCTTTTCTTCATTTCTTTGGCAAATTAAGTCCTTTGACTTGCATTCTTGATCATTTACGTCCTTTGGCTTGGTTGACTAGAAGGTTGACCAGGTTTGACTTTGATCTTGACTTTTTACAAAATTGCACTTAAGTCCTTCAACTTTTGAACATTGTCAAGATAGCTCCTTTTCTTCAAATGGCTTGTCATCTTTGATCCTTCTCTTGATTTTCATCATAAATGAGCTTGATTTCACTTATTTGCTTGAAATTTGTATCCTTGTTACCTATTTAAACACAAACACAAACATACAACATAATACTGCTTTATAGCATAAGAGTTATGTATTTTCTATGTGTTTTAGGGTGATTTGTTGACTTATTGATATGAGATTTTGCTCATATCAAATCCCCTACACTTGATCATTACCATGACCTCATGCAATGCTATATTTTAAAACACAAATTTACATTTTTCTCATAATTAACCCACCTTGGCCATGTGAAATGCATTTACACTACTCTACACTATATGATGCATGATTTTGATTTTATACAGTGCAATGCAAACAAGAACAATTCTATTTATATATTTTTGTATTTTTTCATAAATGGTTTGGATGGAAAAACTCATAAAGAAATCAATAACTTAGATTGGGGCTTTTGGTAATGAACACTTATCACCCTCAAGTTCCACTTTCCCCATACCAAGCTTAAAAATGGGATCATTGTATTCACAAGTAAAACGTGCATCAACTTATCCATGACAATTAAATATGGAACCGGTTATTATTTGAGCAAATTGCTTGAGAGCAAATTTGTCATTATTTAAAGCGTGAAGTATAAGAAATGCAAAATCCAAAAATAAGGAAGCACGGTTTTAATCCTAAGTAATCCTTTCATCCATTACTCGAAAAACTGCTCACAATTAATATAAGTCCGACTCAAGAATAATAAGTCATTCGCCTTATGTGTAAGATCCTTATGTCATTCATTAATAAGTAGCTACACACTCGCTAAGGAAAGAAAAATAAAACTCACGCAATAATTTACATCCGCCGCCTTTTTGGGACTTTGGATCTTCAATCCCGCAACCCGTCAAGGTAATATTAGATTGGAGCAACTATCAAATCCCCGCAACCCTTGTGAGAGTAATATTGGAATTCAATAGTCACTATAATTAACACTTCACTGCCCCTCTTGGGAGTCTTGTATAATTATTTTTTTATTTCTTTTTTCTTTTTTTCTTTTTTTAGCCACTCATTTTTTTCATAAGCCGCTCTTATTTTTCTTTATCCCTCACGAAGAAAGTTGAAAAGAATAAAAGGAAAAACACCCGCTAAGTATTTAGCATGACATAAGTCTAGTACACATAAAACGTTCAAACTTAGAATCTTAAGACGTACTTATACCAACCATGAATGATTAGTCAAAAATGCATAAAAGACTACAAACCAATTAAAACCGTTCTTAATTATTTATTAACATATATACATGCGAAGAAAATAGAGGCAAAGAAATAGAATGGTTTAGCCATAAGTAATTATCATGAAGTTTATCTAGCCCTTTTATACTTGCTTTAACTCTATCATCTCTCATTCTCCACAAATTTAAAATATCAAATAATGAGAGTCGTGGATGCTTAGCCTAATAGACCAATGAAGGACTGCATGGTTAAGGATACTAGCTAGAGTAAGCTTAGACAAGCAAAATCGGGTTGAGTCAAAATATCTATGGCGGGCCTAATCTGTCAAAGAAGTCTAAATTTTTTAAACCATATCCTTTATTATATTTTTTCATTTTATATATTTTTGATAAAGAACAAAAGAAGAAATATATACAATGCAAATGTGTTATTAAAATAAAAAAAATAGATTAATGCAAAAATTATGAATGCATATTTTTGGTGGCCAAAATAGATCAAAAATTCAAAAAATATTTGAAAAATTAATTTCCAAGTTATCATGTAGGTCAATGACAAAGTCTAGGTAATGTCACTTCGATAGAAGACCCCCTACACTTAAGATAAACATTGTCCTTAATGTTTAAGAGCATGGGAATATAAACTCCCCTACACTTATGACAATGAATAGACTTTGCTTATCTCTTGTTAAGGAAAGATCAACTATAGTGAATTCATTTTTTAAGCACAGTGTGTCGATGAAAAAGCACAATAGTAACAAAGTGAACCAGATACAAGGGCCTCCTCCATAAGCTCCAAATCAAGTGATGAGAGAGTAACCCTACAAACAACATGAAGACAAAAGGAAGGTCTCCCCCTACACTTATCCTCAACTCTATATCCTTATTCCTATCCTACCACACTCAAAGTCTAAAAACACTAAACCTAGTTATTCAAGCTTGATTTATGAATTCTATTGCTCGAATCATCCCACACTTAAGAGTTTCTAAAACCTATCATGGAGAGTAAAATATTTTCCCTTTTTAAGAAAAATCTCCATGATGAGGTAAAGCAAGTTTTCAATTATCAAAACTCCATAAATATCCTCCCGGACCAAATACATAATTACCATCCCACTTATAAAACAATCTAACAACTAACTTCCCAAGCAATGGTGAAAAGAGTGAGGTGTTGTTCTCCAAAATGCTTGCCCATATGTTCTTCAAAAGGTGATAAGGTGATACTCTCAAATCTCTCACAAGTTTTCCTTTTATAGCATCAGGCGGATACTGAGATGGTTTAGCAAGCTCTATACCAAGATCAAAAATCCATTCCTTGATGGGAAAACAACAAGTGGTTGTTGCCTTAGAAGATTCTCCCTTGTAGGTCACATGTTGAGAGAAAGGTTGTGGAGTAATGGGTAACAACAAGCTCTTTGAAGGAACCATCATGACTTGTTTTCCTTTATCACTTTGAAAGGTTGAGGTGGAAAGGAGAGAAGGTAAAGGATCTTCATGCAATAGAGAATCTAGAAAGAGTATGTCCCCCTCCTCATCAATATATCCAAGAGTGTACTCAAAAGGTATATCAACCTCTAAGAACTCATCACTCTCATCCATGATAGAATCCTCCTCATCACCATCAACATCATAGATTGGTATATCAAAGATTGGTGACTCCTCAAAACTTAAGGAAGTGTGATCATAAAAGAATGGAGAGTCACAAGTGGAGAACTCGTCATCACTATAATCATCATATGTTGGTGTATCACAAAGAAGAGGTTCATCATCACTAAAATCATCATTGGTTTCTTTATCATGGTGGAAAAGTGGGTTATCAAATGATGTTTCAAAAAGAGGATTGGAATGAATCAAAAAATCACCAAAGTTAAGCTCTTGAGGTTCATGAAAATCCAAGGATGAGGTAATGAAGGCAATGGTCTCAACATAAGGTAGATCATAATCTCCACTTGTGCAAGCTTCATAAAAATATTCATCACAAACTTCATCAAGGATATCATCTTGAATTTCCTCCTCATTAACAACATCAATATGCTTCACCGATTCGGGCTCATTAGATTTCTTTGAAAACTTTCCATGTTAAACACAACTCTTTCATCTCCTACCCTCATTGTAAGTTCACCTTCCGCCACATCTATAAGAGTCCGACCCGTTCTAAAAAATGGCCTACCAACAATTAAAGGAACTCTCGGATCCATATCATAATCAACCACCACAAAATCCACAGGAAAAGTAAATCTATCCACCCCAACAAAAACATCCTCCGCAATTCCCACCGGATAAGCTATAGTATGGTTGACTAACTCAAGAGTCATCCTAGTAGGAGTGAGATCGGAAAGTGAAAGTCTTTTCCAAACCGATAATGGCATGAGATTTATGCTTGCCCCTAAATCCGCTAATGCCATGCAATTTTCCACCCCTGGGAAATTGCAAGGAATCAAAAACCTCCCTGGGTCTCCAAGCTTAGTTGGCAACTTCTTAAGCAAAACCGCGGAGCAATTTTCATTTAAGGAAGCATTAGGAAAATCCACCAATTTCTCCTTGTTAGAAAGAAGGTCCTTGATCATCTTAGAAAATTTAGGCATATTGGCTAAGGCTTCCACAAAGGATATGTTTATGTTTAGTTGCTTGAACATCCTCAAAAAGTTTGAGACTTGAATAACATCCTTGTTTTTCAATTTCTCCTTTCTCAATCTTGATGGGTATGGGAGACTTGGTTTTGGTTGAGGTTGAGTGGGTGATGAAGGATTTTCTTTGTTGGGTTCTTCATTTATGGGTGTGGAAGTTAAAGGAGTAGGAGGTGTAGGTGTTGAGGTTGTAGAGCATGAAGGTGTTGATGTTGATGGCTTATCACAAAGTGGAACCATAGTAGGCTTTACCAAAGTAGGTTTGGTTGGTGAAGGATCATGAGTTTTCTTTCCACTTCTTGTTGTGATAGAATTGACATTAGCCCTTGGGTTTGTTTGTGTGTTAGAAGGTAGAGCCCCTTATGGCCTTTGATTAAGAAGCATCATAAAAAAAATTGTTTCCTCATGCATTTCCCTCATTAGCTTGGAACCTCCTTTCATTCTCTTGATTCATTTTGTGAAGAAGCTCAATGGTGTTAAATTCATGTGGTATATTTCCTTGAAAACCTTGAGGTTAGAAAGGTGGAGGGTGATTGTAATACCCTTGGTTGTTGCTTTGAAAGTTATTTCCTTGATTGTGAAAGGTATTAGGTGCTCTAAAGTTGTTTTGTCCTTGGTAACTTGTCCTAGGCCCTTGATTTCTTTGTAACAATTAAGGAGGATTGGGTTGATTTTGGGTGGGTGGTTGGGGTGGAAAGTCGGGTGGAGCAAGATAGTTATTTGACTTGTAAAAGAGATTGTTGGGATTGATGCTCGGTTTGAAATGCTCTCTATGTTCATCTTGATAAGCATAACACTCAAATTGATAACCTTGAACCTTATCACATTGTTGGTAATAATGAGGACCTCCATAAGTCTCACATGAAATAGCAATAGCATTCACATCATTGGTGGGATTTTTGTTCAAAGAGAGTTCACACATTTTCAAGATAGTATCAAGCTTTTGAGAGATACTCCCATCCATTTGTGGAGTAACACTCTCTTGCACCACATGTACTCGCTCATCAAATTGTGTGTTAGTTTGCACCATGGATTTAGTCTCAATAATGTCCCATGCCTCTTGAATGGATTTGGAAATAATATTCCCACCCACGGAGGAGTTGAGGGAATCTTGATGATGTGGTCTTAATCCATTGTAGAAAGTATTGATTTGGTCAACTTCATTGAATCCATGATTGGGGAATTTTATCAATAACTCCTTGAACTCTTCCCAAGCATCACTAAAGGTTTGGCAAGGTTTTTGTTGAAATCCAATAATTAGGTTTCTCAAATCCGTGGTCTTAGATGGGGGAAGGAACTTGTTCAAAAACTTCTTAGTAAAGTCATCCCAAGTAGTAATGCTCTTAGGTGGTTGTGTATCTAGCCAATACTTGGCATTGCCCTCTAAGGAGAATTGGATCAAAATCAACTTAATGGCATCATGGGGAACTCCATTGTACTTAATGGTATTGCAAAGAGATAGAAACTTCTTGATATGATCGTGTGGATTATCACTAGGTCTCCTAAAAAATGGTGTGTTTGAAACCAAGCTAATCATAGATGTCTTAAGCTCAAAAGAATTTTCGGGTATCTTGGGTTTAACAATAGCATTGGCATATCCTTGCACATTGGATTGAAGGTGCTCCATCAAAGGTCGATTATCAACGACGGCCATGGCTTCTTGTGTAATGATCAAAGCATGATTCTCGGGATCGGCTTGATGGACGGTGTTGTTTTTACTCTCTCTCTTTTTCTTTCTTTTCGGAGGAAGGGGTTGTACACCAAATGGTATTTGTGCACGCCCGCGAGTGAGCATGCAACTCAAATCAAGGAGTGAGTGAGAAGCTCTCGTTCGACTTTAGAAAAGAAGGGATTATCCTTTCCGAGGTTCAATAAGTAATATCCACAAGAAAGTATAGTATATGTAAGTAATACTTGGGTGCAAGACCCCCAATCAAGCTTTCCTTCTTAGAATACACACTAGTGAACGGGGGGTTAGGTGGCGCGAAGCACTTAAGTTCCTATTAACCCTTAGACGGCATTTTATATCACGTCGCCTTTCTATTCACTTTGTAGTTTTTATTCTTCGAATTCTTTCCTATTAGAAGTATTTATCTATTCTTGCTTTAATTAAATTTGATCGATACACGTGTCAAGGGCCGGAACGCTCCCGAACATGGTGTATTGCAAAAGCAATACTTATAGAAGCATGTGTATTGAGTGTTCGTATACGTATACGTATCTACATATAATAATATATCAAAAATATTTTCGTATTTATCGGGTTTTAAAGAAAATACTATATGTACGTAAAAACCGATGAAATCCAATAATATATATTTTTGGTTGCAATCTCTTAGGAAAAATATTGCTTTTTGAATTTTTTATTTTTTTTTGGTCAACTCTTTAGGAAAAGAATTGATTTTTTTATTTTTTAGTTTTTATATTTTTATATTTTTTATTTTTTATTTTTTTGAATTATGATACGTAAAAAAAATAACGTTCACAAGGTGAACGCATCCCAAAATCCAATCGAAATCGTCAATCAATAGTCTCTCGTAATGTCATGAACCGGCAGCGGCGCCATTTGAAATTGAGTAATTATGAGTTCGTTTATTCTCGATTCTTGACAAACTGAAAGGCCTAAAAATAACGAGCTTTTAATTGTTCTTGGTTGTTAAGGATATTTGAAAGTCTATGTCTAATTCAATCCACACGTAAAAATAGGAAAATATTAGGCTACGTATCCGTAAAACAAAGTGCACGTACCAATTAATATTCACAAAGTACAAATTTAAAATGCACAAAAAGTAAATTGCTTGAAATGTAAACTTAATGAAAGTAAAAGGACTAAAATGTAAATTTTAGAAACTACAAGGACCAAATATGTAAAATATACCAAATAGTAACAAACTTAACAACTTCTCAAAGCTGCCTAACTGAAAATGTCAAAAACTGAAACTTAAAGGACTGCTTATAAGCAAACCCTAAAAACTTGAAAGTTAAGCACAAATTACAAACTCTATCAAACAATAACGACCATAGTGCAATTAATTGGAAAATCTTATCAAAAATGGGTTAAGCACTAAGAATAAACTGGTGAGAGCTTATTAATGAACCAAATCAACTATGGTTTGTCTTAAAATGCTTAAAATGGAAAATAAGCTAGGCAAGTAACAGGAATCAGCTTAAAAGCTTAAAAATCACAACGTAGCTTATAATAATAAGCCAAGAATAAGCTAAAAAGAAATACAGACTTCCACCACTGAATGTTTTGTAAAATCTGATTAATCAACTGACAACAAGCTTGGAATGTATTTTTGTTTGGAAAATAGTCCACTGAATAAGCCATAATCCAAAATAAGCAAAAATGGGCTCATTTGACCAAAGTTGACCAAAATTCCAAAAAGCTGAAAATCATAGAATATACTCAAGATATGTTGGCAAAACGTTTTGTGAAAGAAAAATGACAAGTTTGTGAAGTGGAAATTGAGATATTGAAAAATTGTAAGGCTTTGATCACAGAAACTAACATTTGCTCATAAGCTGACTAATAAGCTGTTTTCTCACTCAAACTTGTAAACTGTATTGTTTCCTTATAGACACTTAAACTTTGGATGTTGAACTACAAGTAGAAACAGGTTTGAGGCAATATGATCAAGAAACAAAGAAATGCTAGTGGATTAAAATTGGCTAGTTTTCTGATGAACAAGTAAACATATTTTTGACCCAAACTTTTTATATACCAATTGCCTGATTGACCAACAATTTGACTTTAAAAATGAACAAGAATGTTTACACTATGTAACCAAATGTAAATGAACTCTTAACAAACTATTTAACAGACTTGGATTAAAAATTCTCACTTTAACCAAACACCATTTTAATATAAATTATCAAACTTTTTCAAATAGAGTTTTAGCACAAGTCTAAAACAGGTTTGGACTCTTATCAGACTATGTTTATATGACCAAATGAGGTGAGTTTGAACAAGAAACAAGCAAGTAAACATATTTAAACACAAAATGAGACTTGTGACAAAAAACTGATGAAAATTCTAACTTAAATCAAGTAAGCTAAAATCAAGGCTGCAATTGAACAAAACCTCTATCAAAGTAACATACTTATACTATAATTAGGTTAAAGACTCATTCAGGTAAGCAAGTAATAGCTAAAATAGGAATGTAGCATGCAAAACACTTGAGAGGAACCAAAAAAAAGATTTTATAGAACCTTTTAGCAATGAAGCCTCCTCTGATGGAGTAGAGGAGCGTTGAGCTCTCTAGTAAACAATAAACCACCACTAATCAACTAGAATTAACACTCATCATCATCAAGTTCGGCTATAATCTACCCCTGCTACAAGCTTCTGCAAATGGCTGGAAATGGACTCCAAATGAACTCCAAATGAAACTGAATAGCTACTAGTACTTCTAAACATCAACAAAGCATCTTTTGATCAATTAAGATCAATATCATCACACAATATCAACAGGAATTGAGAATTGAGTAGAGTAAAATAGATGTAAAGTAAACTGAATTTTTGAGTTTTATTGATTGGAGGGAAAGTTTGTTACAAATGTTAACTAATTACTAACAGACTCTTAAGTGTGTGTCAAACACTTAAAAGTTTTTGTAACTAAAAAGGAAGAACTAGGAATGAAAGGAAAATGAAGTGTGTGTTTTTTTACATTTTAAGCTACATCCAACAAATGAGCAAAACTATCCTATTTATAGAGCTGGAATGATGAAGTAGTTGGGGCAGGTGACGTGTCTTGACCAATGGGAGAGTGCCAGGTGTCTTCATCCTCTTAATTGCAAATTCGGCTCAAGAACACAAATTGGGGGAATTTGATCTGGTTAATTTTAGTGTAATTGGATATAAGGAATGGATTCGTTGCTTGTTTGCGAACCTTTTTCATGTAAAAAACTTTATCTGAAATTCATTCTAGCTAAATCCATGATCTGGGTTCGTTGATTGTTGAAGATGATACGTGGACAAATTTAAATGGTTCTCAACATGTTACGCAGATCATTATCCAAAAGTAGATATAATGATTATTGGATGGCGAATTTTTATTGGTTGGGAAGGAGTAAGTGTGCCGCACTGTTCTTGATTCGGTATTGAATGAAAAGTAGCTAGTGGCCAGCTGTCAACCCATGTGGTGATCCGAGTCCCCTTTTCCTTGCATTCTCATTGGTTGAAATGTTGTATACATGGATCAAGACCAAAGTTTGTATGATTTTGTCAATTTCAGACCCTCTTCTTTAACAGAATCTTCCTTTAAGCTCTTTTCTTCATTTCTTTGGCAAATTAAGTCCTTTGACTTGCATTCTTGATCATTTGAGTCCTTTGACTTGGTTGACTTGAAGGTTGACCAGGTTTGACTTTGATCTTGACTTTTTCCAAAATTGCTT
The DNA here is from genome assembly GCA_025667525.1 of Glebionis coronaria. Taxonomy (NCBI): domain Eukaryota; kingdom Viridiplantae; phylum Streptophyta; class Magnoliopsida; order Asterales; family Asteraceae; genus Glebionis; species Glebionis coronaria. The sequence goes on from JANFOE010000135.1 coordinate 962,363, forward strand.
TTAAGTCCTTCAACTTTTGAACATTGTCAAGATAGGTCCTTTTCTTCAAATGGCTTGTCATCTTTGATCCTTCTCTTGTTTTTCATCATAAATGAGCTTGATTTCACTTTTTTGCTTGAAATTTGTATCCTTGTAACCTATTTAAACACAAACACAAAACATACCACATAATACTTCTTTATAGCATAAAAGTTATGTATTTGCTATGTGTTTTAGGGTGATTTGTTGACTTATTGATATGAGATTTTACTTATATCAAGGATGCTTAGCCTAATAAAACAAATGAATGGTTTACATGGTTAAAGATACTAGCTAGAGTAAGCTTGGATAAGCAAACTCGGGTTGAGTCAAAATATTCATGATGAGCCTAATATGTCAAAGACTCCTAAACTTGTTAAACCATATACTTTATTATTTTTTTTTCTTTTTCATTTTTATATTTTTGAAGAGCAAAAATAAAAGAAAATGCAAGGTATATGCAAATGAAAAATGGTTTATGCAAAAATTATGAATGCAATATTTTTGTGGCCAATGTAGATCAAAATTTTGAAAAATGTTTGAAAAAATTTAATTTTCCCAATTATCATGAAGCCAAAGGCAATGGTCTAGGCAAGGTCACATCGATAGAAGACCCCCCCCCCCCTCTACACTTAGGATACACATTGTCCTTAATGTTTAAGAGTATTGGAGTAAACTCCCCTACACTTATGACATTGCGTACTTTGTTTAACTAGAGCTAAGGAAAGGTCTACTAAAGTGAATTCATTTTAGACATTATTAATAGCCAAGTTTGAATCATAAAAGTATCAAAGTGAACCCGACACGAGGGCCTCCTCCATAAGCTCCATGCATGAAACGAGAGAGAGTGTAAAACCCGCATGCTTTTACCATGAACAGTACACTTATAATCGTACGTACATGATTAAAACTTTCCTTTTATAACATGAATACGTTTCACGAACAGAAATTACGAGAACTACGTACGTGTCATTACACGATAAGTATTAAGTATATATAAATGCACGATAATTATTATCAATAATAATTATATCACGAACATGAAATCATGAGCATAAGAATCACGAGCGAATAATTATGTATTTACGTAATTATTATTACGGCTACGTACGAGTATATATAATAACACGAATATTTAATAACAACGAAAAGTAAATACGAGCACACGAACACGTAAATTATTAACAAGGAAAAAGTTACGGGTTTCCCTTTGTGGGCCCTAAAAGCCGCGGCACCACAAGGAGAGGGGCCGAACCCATTTGTTTTTACTAAGTAAACAAATAATGTAAAACATTATACATTCACAGTAAATTTTTAGAAAAGCAAAAACCCTAAAATCTTTTTATCTCTCTTCCTTGGCCGGCGACATCATCAAGGAACAAAGGGGTTTGGTTGATTTTGTTTAAACAAATCATAAGTACGTGTTCGTGTATTTAAGATATATTGATTCCACGTGTTTTGATAATCCGAAAACCTTTTTTTTATTTTCTTTTTATGTTTTTATGCATATATAATCATGGGGTTAAAAACAAGAGAATTAAAACATGTCATAGGTTTACGGGAAAATAATAAAGGGGTGTTTCGGGTTTGCTTGTCTCGGCCGCCACATAAACCGAGAGTCTCACGACCCTTGGCGATTGGTTCGCACCACTACACGTGACCTATGTCTCGGTGGTGTTGGGTTTCGGTCAACAGCAGGGAACAAGGCACCCCGACTCGTGTTGGGGGTCTCCTTATGGTTTGTTTAGGTCGCGGCAGCCACAGCTCCACCACCCGAAACTTCCAGTGGCTATTTATGGTAAGCAAGGGGAACTCACCGCAGGCAGTGAGAAACCACCGACACACAGTCGGTGAGAACCCGGTGTGGTCAGCGGCTAGCCGAGCAGGACAAGACCACCGGCGTCAGCCGGTGGCAGATTTGCCGAAGGCAGGGGCAATCGGCTTAGGCCGGTTTGCCACTGTTTTTGTGGGGTTTGGTTCGTACCGGTTCATGGGTTCACGGGTCCGGTTCACGACATGTTTTAATAAAAATAATACATGGGTTCGGTTTATTATTTTTACAAGTTTAATAGTTTTACAAGTATATTTATTTAAAGGTTAATTAAATTAATTTAACATGTCATATAATTAATTTAATTAAAACATGAACTTAGGTTTATTATTATTAATTAATAATACATGATTTTAAGCTAAGTAATTATTTATGTAATTTTAGACTATAGTAATTAATTAATTATTAAAACATGACATATAATTAATTAATTTCCATGACTTAGGTTATATTAATATGAATATTAATACATGTTTTAACCTAAGTATTATATACACTTTAATTTAATTAAATCATGAATATATTTAATTAAATAGTATAACATATAGTTTATTTAATCAACATATAATAATTAATAAATTATACTATTAATCACATGACTTGGTATATTTAATCAGTAAAACTTAAGCTTATCTTATTAGATTAATAATCCAGCTTATTTCTAATTATGGGAACTTTCTATTTTAGGAAACTTACTATTTTTAGAAACTTTCTATTTTTAGAAACCTATCTATTTTAAGTAGTTAATCTATTTTTGGAAACTTTCTCTTTTTGGAAACTTTCTATTTTTGGAAATTTTCTATTTTAGCAAACCTGTTATTTTTATGAAGTTACTTATTATTACACAATAAGTATTATAATACAAGAAATACAAGTAATACTTAATCAGAATATCCAGAATACATGATAAACACAGCATAACGTTAAAATCAGTAAAACAAGACATGAACATATAAAACAAGCTAAGACACGATATTAAACTAGTTACTTACTCAGTAATCAGAATACTTATACACGTATACTATTTATGTAGCATTAGTGAGATCGAAGTAGGACTCTCTTCCGTTCGTCTTCTTCGTTCACTGGTCATAAGGTACGGATTCTCCGTCCTTTCAGTATGGACATTCTTTCCTTATTAGGATTCCCCATATGTAGCCAACTGTTTTCCCAGTATATGTTTTGATTGCTTATGTTTAATTTAAATGCCTAAGCCATATACATGCATGACCAGTTTCACCTAGTTATAGAGGTACCATAACCATAACACTGGAGGCACCAGTGTTATGACTTCACCACGACGGAGTGATAGCTCGTGGCGTCCCTTTCAGTTTTTGTCCATATTATTATGTATCATGTGGGGCGTAGGGTGCATCCTAGGTTACATGTTTTTAACAGATTATTCAGGTGAATGTGGTGTGTGCCTTGCATCCTTTACAAGGAGTTGATCCCTCCTACCCAAACATATATTAATTAGAGGCAATCCCTCTAATTTCATGATGAGGTCACCCCTCCAATTATTCATGCACGTTGATATTTCATGACCTGTATTGGCATAATGGTTAACATGTTAAACAATTTTCATAAGATAAACATAAGGCTTTTCAAACTATAAAACCAGTTTTACTAAGTTATACCAGGTTTTCCACGACATAATCAATTCCGCTGCTATATGTTGTATATGCTTGTGTTATTCATTCTATGCTTGTATATCATGCTCAGCCGTTTTCCTTTCATGTTCCTAAAACGGCAGGTACTCAAGGCGCTCGTAGACTCTAATTGACGTGCATATGGATCGGAAGCTTTCTAGGCTTTATTACTTTATCCTTACCATCATGCATTTTTCTACTTATTTCTATGGACATTGTTTAGTCATTTTCCTTTAAAGTACTTATGTTTGTATGTGATGAGCTAATACTTTGGGGTACCGATGTTGTTTCCGGTATTTCGTTTATGGTCATGTAATGTTTAAGACATTTATCCTTGTATGCTTTGATGACACGCCATAATCACGCGTGACATTCCATTTACCAAAATGGGGTGTTACAATTATGGTATTAGAGACCAAGGCTTCGACCTGTAGGCTCTCAAAACACGACTTGTGATTAGTGGGTAGTCACTATGGTCTTCCTAGAACTGACAGTCGATTTTCATGCATTCATTGTTTTCATGCATTCATATATATGTCATTGTCGCAGGTTTATGACTAAGTAATAGTTGGTACAAGACTGACCCTATTTAGTCGCATGTGCTTTTATCGAAACTTTTAACTTTGGGACCGACCCATTGGCGTCCCCTCGCCATGTATTTTGTTTTGAGTGAACTGACCATTAGGCGTTCACTCTCGTGCATATAAAAGTTTTCATAAAACTACATCATGCATTCATGTACTAGTTTTCCTGCATAAAGTTTTTCTCATGATTTAATCATGTATTTTTATGTTATACTGTCAGATGGTTCTCACACTTGAGCAGGAACAACTCAATGCAATAGTCCAAGTTGCGATGCAAGCTTTGCTTCCTCAGCTGAGGAACGAAATTAGGGCTGAGGTGCAGGTTGCCAACAATCAGCAATAGCTCCCAGTACCTCCTCCTCCTCCTCCAGCAACATTGGTCACATGGCTGGAGAGATTCAACAAGCAACGTCCTCGATCGTTCAAGAAAATTGATAGCCCCAGTGAAGCTGAAAGCTGGTTGGCTCATATTGAGAAGATATTCGATGCAATGGGTTGTGACCCCGTCTTCAAGTCGAGGTTTGCCTGTTACAAGTTCGAAGGTGATGTGCTAGGATGGTGGAAGGCACTCAAGCAGTCTGTAGGAGGTGACGATTGGGTGGCTGGTTTGACTTGGGCTCAGTTCAGGGAGTTAGTGAGGGGACAGTTCTTTCCCAAGGCTGAGCAAGACAAACTGAAGAGGGAGTACCACTGAATCAGGCAGAGAGTTGGGGAGAACAGCAACGAGTTCATGCAACGCTTTCTTCGTTTGGCTAGTTTTCTTAGCGCAGCAGCAGGTACTGCCGAAGAGCAAGCATACCACTTCCGGTGGGCTCTTCGTACATCGGTCGCCAACAACTTGGTGTGTGCTAACTTCAACACGGTGGCACAAGTTGCCGATGCAGTACATAAGCTAGAGATGCTGCAAGAAAGAGAAGAGTTCGGGGAAGCAAAGAGACCCGAGAAGAGGTAAATATTCGTTATTCAGCGGTGACCATTCCGGATTCTTTCAGTATTATCCAATATTTATATCTCTCAGCCGGCTACTCAGCAACAGCCTACTCATCCCAAGGGAAATGGTCAGACTCAAGACCGTTCTGCTACGGATAGGCATGGCGGTATTCATAATTACCGTAACAACACTAGAAACTCCAACAGCAGCAGGTCTTTACACTTACTCATTTCCTTATGTTACATGCGATATTACATAATTCTGACACATTAGCAATCTTCTACCAGGAGTCATGGTAACGGGAGGGACTAGAACCAAAGAGGTTCACAGCCTAACCGTTCAGCTATCAGTGGTATTACATCTTACGATTTTTCCGCATTGTCCTTTTGTACCTATAAACCATGTCTCATGTATACTGTTCTTAACAGGCTCCCACCCAACAAGGGCACCTGCTGGAGGGTATACTCATCCTCTTTGCACTACCTGCAACCGTAGGCACCCAGGGCCATATCGCCGCGACAACGACGCATGCTACAAGTGTGGCCTTACTGGTCATCGCATGAAGGACTGCCGCAAGGGCAAGATGGAGGGCACTTCTGGACATGCTGATTCCAAGCCGCCTCCTACTAGTGAACGCGTTTACACGGCTTCTCGCGACTAGGCCAACAAGTCTACAGGTACCATCACTGGAATCTTGTATATGTATGGTCAAGCTGCATGTGTTTTATTTGACACGGGTGCTACTCATTTGGTCATTTCTACTGCTTATGCTAAGAAAGTTAGGATATCCCCTATGCCACTAGAGAATGTACTAAACATTTACACGCCTTTAAGAGACTCTGTACGTATAACCCATGTGTACAAGAGCCTTCCCCTAGAGTTTAACGACAAGATTTGTCCTGTTGATGCACTTCCGCTAGACATGAGTGTCTTTGACATGATATTGGGCATGGACTGGCTATCCAAACATTACGCCACCATAGACTGTCATACATATCGGGTCATCTTAGGTGATGTTGATGCACCAGAGTACATTCACAATGGGTTCGTACCCAGAAGGTCTGTACAATTCATATCAACCTTGCAAGCACGTGCATTACTTTCACATGGTTGCGAGGGCTATCTAGCTACTATTCATGACATGGATGTTGAATCTCCATCAATTCAGAATCAGCCAATAGTGTCAGAATTCCCAGACGTATTTATAGAAGAACTTCTGGGCATACCACCTGCACGTGAAGTAGAGTTTAATATCGAGCTCCAGGAGCTGAGCCGATTTCCAAGGCTCCTTATCACATGGCTCCCATAGAGTTGAAGTAGCTGAAGGACCAATTGCAAAAACTTCTAGAACGAGGCTTCATTCGACCGAGCGCATCTCCATGGGGCGCACTGGTCTTATTCGTGAAGTAGAAGGACAACTGTATGCGTCTTTGCATAGATTATCGTGAGCTCAACAAGATCACCATCAGGAATAAGTATCCTTTACCACGCATTGACAATCTGTCTGACCAACTCCAAGGGGCCAAACATTTCTCCAAAAGTGATATGAGGTCGGGCTATCATCTGCTACGGGTTAAAGAGCAGGACATCGCCAAGACTGCTTTCCGTACACGTTATGGTTACTACGAATTCGTAGGCATGCCATTTGGCCTTACCAATGCTCAAGCTGTTTTCATAGACTTGATGAACAGAATCTTCCATGAATTGTTAGACAAGTTCGTCATTGTCTTCATTAACGACATCTTGATATTCTCTAAGTCCAAGGAGGAACACGAAGACCATCTTCGTACAATGTTACAGATTCTTCGCCAGAAGCAGCTGTATGCTAAATTCTCCAAGTGTGAATTCTGGTTAGACAAGGTGGCGTTCTTGGGTCACATTGTATCAGTAGAAGGAATCACCATGGATCCAGCAAAGGTTGACGCTATTACCAAGTGGCAAAGACCGACATCAGCAACTAAATATCGCAGTTTCCTAGGCTTAGCTGGTTACTACCGTAGGTTCGTAGAGAAATTTTCCCGTTTAGCACTACCATTGACCAAACTGATGCGGAAAGGGGAGAAATTCGTCTGGACTGAAGAAAGAGAGAAGAGCTTTGAAGACCTAAAGCGGAAGTTAGTATCTGCACCGATTCTTACTCTCACATCTGGTACAAGTGGATTTCAAATATATAGTGATGCTTCAGGGAAGTGACTTGGCTGTGTTCTCATGCAACATGGGAAAGTGATCGCATACGCTTCACGGCAGCTTAAGCTTTATGAGGAAAATTACCCTACGCATGACTTGGAACTTGCAGCAGTCATGTTTGTATTGAAGATATGGAGGCACTACTTGTATGGAGAATCATGTGACATCTTCACAGACCACAAGAGCCTGAAGTACATCTTCACTCAACGTGAATTGAACATGAGACATAGAAGATGGTTAGAGCTGTTGAAGGATTATGACATTAATCTATAGTATCATCCCGGCAAGGCGAATGTAGTGGCAGATGCACTTAGTAGAAAGTCCAAAATGATAAATGGCGTTAAATTGAGGAGGAAATTATAAGAGACTTAGAGCGACTAGACATCGAGATCATGGTACGTGGACAACATGGTTACTCGGCTAATCTTAGATTGGAACCTGAGTTACTCTCTAGGATCAAGGAAGCTCAGAAGTATGATGGTGAAATCTGGGCGATAATTCAGAGCTTAGAGAAGCAGACAGAATTTCGTGTAGACAAAGACGGTATCTTATGGCAGGGCAAGAGACTTTGTGTTCCTGATGATCAAGCACTCCGGAAAGCATTGTTAGCTGAGGCTCATAGCTCCCCATTCTTCATTCATCCTGGTTCGACCAAGATGTACCACGATATCAAGCAATACTTTTGGTGGAGTCATATGAAACATGATGTTGCGATTTACGTCTCCAAATATCTTACCTGCCAGCAGGTTAAGATCGAGCATCAGCGATCTAGCGGTCTTCTACAACCGTTCGATATTCCAGAGTGGAAGTGGGACAAAATCACCATGGATTTTGTTACCGGTCTTCTGCAGACAAAGAGGAGGCACGATGCGATTTGGGTTATCGTTGATCGACTTACTAAGTCAGTTCATTTCTTACCGATCCGCAAGAATGATCCGGTCAGTAAACTCGCCGATACTTACAAGAAGGAGATCATGATACTTCATGGTGCTCCATCCAGCATCGTCTCGGACAGAGATCCTCGTTTCACATCGCGATTCTGTAAGAGTCTGCAGAAAGCTTTGGGTACAAAACTTAAGCTTAGCACGGCTTTTCATCCTCAAACAGACGGGCAATCAGAACAAACGATTCAGACATTAGAAGACATGTTGAGGTCATGTGCGTTGGAATGGACAGGAGATTGGGACGATTACATCTGTTTGGTAGAGTTTGTATACAACAACAGTTGGTACGTTAGCATTAAGTTTGCTCCATTCGAGATGTTGTATGGCAGAAAGTGTCGCGCCCCAATCTGTTGGGATCAGGTTGGCGAGAGAACACTTGAAGGACCAGAAATGATAAATTTGACCAACGAGAAGGTCGCTGTAGCTAAGAAGAAATGGTAAGAAGCACGATCACATCAGAAGAGTTATGCCGACAAGCATCGTAGGGACTTACATTTTAACGTAGGAGGTCACGTCTTTCTTAAGGTATCGCCAGCACGTGGCGTTAAGCGTTTTAGAATCAAAGGGAAGCTCAGTCCTCGATTCATCGGACTGTTTGATGTCATTGAGCGAGTCAGTGAAGTATCTTATCGTTAGCGTTACCTCTGTAGCTTTCTCACGTTCACGACGTTTTCCATGTGTCCTTACTCAGAGGGTACAAGTATCATCCCCTTCACATGGTTCAGTATCCACTGGAACATATTCGTGAAGATCTTACCTTCATAGAGGAACCCGAACGAGTTTTTGACAGGCAAGAACGAGTCATGAGGAAGAAGACGATTCCATTCGTCAAAATACTTTGGAGGGAACATACCGAGCGGGAAGCCACTTACGATACCGAGGAGTCTATCCGGACTTCTTACCCTCATTTCAAGTTTTGAATTCGGGTATGTTCCTCTTTTTCAGTTTACTTTATCTACAATTCGGGGACGAATTATTCTTTTTAGGGGGAAGAGTTGTAAAACCCGCAATGATTTTACCATGAACAGTACACTTATAATCGTACGTACATGATTAAAACTTTTCTTTTATAACATGAATACGTTTCACGAACAAAAAGTACAAGAACTACGTACGTGTTATTACACGATAAGTATTAAGTATATATAAATGCACGATAATTATTATCAATAATAATTAAATCATGAACATTAAATCATGAACGTAAGAATCACGAGCAAATAATTATGTATTTAATTAATTATTATTACGACTACGTACAAGTATATATAATAACACGAATATTTAAAAATAACGAAACGTAAATACGAGCACACGAACACGTATATTATTAACAAGGAAAAAGTTATGGGTTTCCCTCTGTGGGACCTACAAGCCGCGGTACCACAAGGAGAGGGGGCCCATCACATTTTTTTACTAAGTAAACAAATAATGTAAAGCATTATTCATTCACAGTAAATATTTAGAAAAGCAAAAACCCTAAAATCTTTTTCTCTCTCTTCCTTGGCCTGCGGCATCATCAAGAAACAAGGGGGTTTGGTTAATTTTGTTTAAACAAATCATAAGTACGTGTTTGTGTATTCAAGATGTATTGATTCCACGTGTTTTGGTAATCCGAAAACCTTTTTTTATTTTCTTTTTATGTTTTTATGCATATATAATCATGGGGTTTAAAAACAAGAGAATTAAAACATATCATGGGTTTACGGGAAAATAATAAAGGGGTGTTTCGGGTTTGCTTATCTCGGCCGCCACATAAACCAAGAGTCTCACGACTCTCGGCGTTTGGTTCGCACCACCACACGAGACCCATGTCTCGGTGGTGATGGGTTTCGATCAACAGCAGGGAACAAGGCACCCCGACTCAATTCGGGGGTGTCCTTGTGGTTTGTTTAGGTCGCGGCAGCCACAGCCCCACCACCGGAAACTGTCGGTGGCTATTTATGGTAAGCAGGGGGAACTCACCGCAGGCAGGGGGAAACCACCGACACACAGTCGGTGGGAACCGGGTGTGGTCAGCGGCTAGCCGAGTAGGACAAGACCATCGGCGTCAGCCGGTGGCAGATTTGCCGAAGGCAGGAGCAACCGGCTTAGGCCGGTTTGCCATTGCTTTCGGTGGGGTTTGGTTCGGACCGCTTCATGGGTTCACGGGTCCGGTTCACGACATGTTTTAATAAAAATAATACATGGGTTCGGTTTATTATTATTAATTAATAATACATGATTTTAACCTAAGTAATTATTTATGTAATTTTAGACAATAGTAATTAATTAATTATTAAAACATGACATATAATTAATTAATTTCTATGACTTAGGTTATATTAATATAAATATTAATACATGTTTTAACCTAAGTATTATATACACTTCAATTTAATTAAATCATGATTATATTTAATTAAATAGTATAACATATAGTTTATTTAATCAACATGTAATAATTAATAAACTATACTATTAATCACATGACTTAGTATATTTAATCAGTAAAACTTAAGCTTATCTTATTAGCATAATAATCCAGCTTATTTCTAATTATAGAAACTTTCTATTTCAGGAAACTTACTATTTTTAGAAACTTATCTATTTTAAGCAGTTAATATATTTTTGGAAACTTTCTATTTTTGGAAACTTTCTATCTTAGGAAACCTGCTATTTTTAGAAAGTTACTTATTACTACACCATAAGTATAATAATACAAGAAATACATGTAATACTTAAATAGAATAGACAGAATACATGATAAACACAGCATAACGTAAAAAACAGTAAAACAAGACATTAACATATAAAACAAGCTAAGACACGATATTAAACCAGTTTCGTACCCAGTAATCAGAATACTTATACACATATACTATTTATGTAGCATTAGTGAGATCGAAGTAGGACTCTCTTCCGTTCGTCTTCTTCGTTCACTGGACTTATGGTACGGATTCTCCTCCTTTCAGTATGGACATTCTTTTCTTATTAGGATTCCCCGTATGCAGCCTACTGTTTTCCCAGTATATGTTTTATGTGTTTTGATTGCTTATGTTTAATTTAAATACCTAAGCCATATAAATGCATGACCAGTTTCACCTAGTTATGGAGGTACCATAACCATAACACTAGAGGCAACAGTGATATGACTTCACCACGGTGGAGTGATAGCTCGTGGCGTCCCATTCAATTTTTGGCCATATTATTATGTTATCATGTGGAGGGTATGGATGCATCCTAGGTTACATGTTTTAACAGATTATTCAGGTGAATTTGGTGTGTGCCTTGCATCCTTCACAAGGAGCGGATCCCTCCTACCTAAACATATATTAATTAGAGGCAACCCCTCTAATTGCATTATGAGGTCACCCCTCCAAGTATTCATGCACGTTGATATTTCATAAACTATATTGGCTTAATGGTGAACATGTTAAACAGTTTTCATAAGATAAACATAAGGCTTTTTAAACTATAAAACCAGTTTTACTAAGTTATACCAGGTTTTCCAGGACTTAATGAATTACGCTGATTTATGTTGTATATGCTTTTATTATTCATTCTATGCTTGTATATCCGTGCACTGAGCGTTATGCCTAGCCGTTTTCCTTTCATGTTCCCAAAACGGCAGGTACTCAGGGCGCTCGTAGACTCTAAGCGTACGTGCATATGGATCGAAAGCTTTCTAGCCTTCATTACTTTATGCTTATCATCATACATTTTGCTAATTATTTCTATGGACATTGTTTAGTCCTTTTCCTTTACAGTACATATGTTTGTGTGTGATGATCTTATACTTTGGGGTACCGATGTTGTTTTTGGTATTTCCTTTATGGTCATGTAATGTTTAAGATATTTATCCTTGTATGCTTTGATGACACGCCATAATCACGCGTGACATTCCATTTACAAAAATGGGGTGTTACAGAGAGCAACCCTACAAACACCAAAAAGACAAAAGATAGGCACCCCACTACACTTCATCTCAACTATATCACCCTCTTATTATTCTTAACCTACCAAAGTCTACTCTAGAAGATCTAAGCTAGTTATACAAGCTTGATTTAAGGAGTCTCTATCTCGACACATCCCACAACGAATTAATTCTTAGGGAAAATGGGGGTCTCTTGGACCATTACAACGGAAATGTCCTCCCTAAAATAATGCTTCACACGATGGCCATTCACTTTATAATTTGGGCCATTTGGTTGAGATAACTCAATAGTCCCATATGGAAACACATGAACAATAGTGAATGGATTAGTCCATCGTGACTTAAGCTTGCCCGAAAAAAGTTTCAACCATGAGTTATAGAGTAAAACTGACTCTCCAACTTTAAACACACGGTTCTTAATCTTGGCATCATGGAGTTTCTTAGTTTTCTCCTTATATAGCAACGAATTTTCATAAGCATTGGTTCTAAGCTCATTCATCCCATTGAGTTGGTTCTTCCTATGTGAACCGGCTTGATTAAGGTCAAACTTAACCAATTTTAAAGCCCATGAAGCCTTATGTTCCAACTCAAAAGGGAGGTGGCATGCTTTTCCATATACAAGACGATAAGGTGTGCAACCTACAGGTGTCTTAATTGTGGTTCGAAAAGCCCACAATGCATCATCATGTTTATCCGCCCAAGAAGCGGCAATGCTCTCCCACCGTACGTTCTAAAATTCTTTTTAAACCACGATTAGTAACCTCGGTTTGCCCATTGGTTTGTGGGTGATATGCGGTAGAAAGTCTATGGTTAACATCATATTTCTTCATGACTCTTGTGAATTAATCATTACAAAAATGAGTCCCGCGGTCACTAATAATGGTACGAGGTACACCAAATCTTGCAAACAATTGCTTCAAGAATTTCACTACAACTCGAGCATCATTAGTAGGCAAGGCCTTAGCCTCAACCCACTTTGAAACATAATCCACCGCTACGAGTATGTACTTATTTCCCTTGGAATATGGAAAAGGTCCCATAAAGTCTATTCCCACACATCAAATATCTCACACTCTTATATGAAATTTTGTGGCATCTCATCACGTTGATTAATTTTCTTTCTTGTTGGCATACATCATAATATTTCACCATCTCTTGGGCATCCTTGTAGATTGAAGGCCAATAATAACCCGAATCAAAGACTTTCTTAGCCGTGTAGTTGGGCCCAAAATGGCCTCCCGTGGGTCCTTTATAGCAAGCTTCTAAAATCTTAAAAGCTTCGGGCCCATCTACTCATCGTCTTATGATTTGATCCGCACATTGCCTAAAGAGGTAAGGGTCGTCCCAAAGTAGTATTTAGATTTTTTAGAAACTTCTTCTTTTATTGGGAAGTAAGACCCTCAATTAACACATCCCCCACAAGATAGTTTGCAATATCCACAAACCAAGGGGTGGCATCCTCTTGGGAAGAGATAGACATGAGTTCCTCAAGAGGAAAGGATTCGTTGATTTCCTTATGAGTTAAATCTCCTTGAAAAGGATGCTCAAGTCTACTCAAATGATCCGCGGCTAAATTCTCGGCTCCCTGATTGGGGTATAAAAACGTCTTTTTGGAAAAAGAGCGTATAAAACGGTAAGTATTAAACAAATGACTTAGGAAAATCAAGTGTTTATGACCCTTTTGTGAGTTCGTTCTCGAGGAGGCTTAATGTGTGTGTTAAACATGATTATATTTGAGATTAATATTGATCAAAGAAAAGGGGAAAGAAAATGATGACGATTACAACTAAAATTAAACTACGACGAATGGTAAAACGTAAAACGTAAAAACGTGATGAAATTTAAAAATTACTCTAAAAATTCATAGAAAATCACAAAAAATTCCTAAAGATCAAATTAGAGTTTACCAAAAATCAAAAGTTTCTTTTCAAACCTTTTATTTAATTAATAATTATTTTTTTATGCTAATTAAAGCCTTAAAATCAATTTAATTAATAAAAAGCCCCAAATAAGATTTTTCAATTTGTAAACCACCAAAATAACATAATTAAACTAAATGTATTTTTACAAAAATTAAAACTAATTTAAACTATTAAAAATGATTAAAAATTAAAATTAAATATTAAAATAATATTAAAAATTCAAAACTTATAAAAATTTCAAAAAACTTGCAATCTAATTTGATTTAACTTGATAAAGCCATAAATGCAAGTAAAATGACCTAAATACCCCTATTGGGCCTCCAAATGGGCCAAAATAGAAAACAGTCCACTAAATTGGGCTTTTAGGCCCAATAAAAAAAAAGGTTCACCAAATTAGCCCAAAACTTCCAAATAAGCTTAAAATTGGATTTTAAACAAAAACTCTAAAGGCCCAAAAGCTGAAAGAGTGCTTATCACAGCTTAATAGTAAACAACTTATTTTTAATGGGCTTTTTGGCCTATTAAGCCATTAGCTAATGCCATAAGCTGAAAATTGACACACATCCTTATATTGAGATTATAAAGCAGTTTGTAAAAAGAAACTTTGAGACAATCTCAAGAAATAAGCCTGAAGTAAGCCAAGACTTTCTACACAAAACGACAAAATAGCCGTTTTCGAGTTCTAGACTGTTTCAAGAGCTGATTCAAGTTGCAAAAGGTTTTAAATGACCAAATTAAGACAAATCAACAAATAGATTTTCAAAAATCACACTAAATAAGCTGGAATGTTGAACAAGTTGTTTTGAAAAATAAAAGTCAGTTCGTTTTCTAGTCAAACTTCAAAACCAAAAACTATAAGTTACCAGATAAGCTAATAAGATGAAAATAATAAGATCTATCACAAAAGAAAAGTTGTTGTATAATGAAATAAGCTAGAATAGCTTATTGATAAGTTGTTGACCAATTTGCATTATCAGTGGCAGGCAGCAGTGGGAAAGGAGTTCCCACTGCTTGATATGAGATTCTTGTTTTTAGCCTGTTTTACTTGGTTTCTTTGGACAATAATGGCACCCTACAACCAGTGAGTTGTAGGGATTCAAGAATAAGCAAACAAACAACAATCCAATAAGGCAAATGCTACATTTAAGCAAACAGTGCACAAATATGGAAGTAAGCCATGATTGATGAAGTAAGTAGAATTTAAGCTAGAACAAGCCTACCAAACTTTACTAAATGCATAAAACAACAATAATAAACTTAATCAAGCATATTTAAACTGATTTCATGCAATGGTTCAAAGATTAGACCTAGTAATAAGCTTATGTGACTTAAGTGATGAAAAAGTGAACACACAAATGCCCTTTGCTGATGTATTTGACCAAAAGTTGAACTTCAAATGATTCAAACAGGTTAACAAGATGCACAAACTCATATTTTTAACTTCTCATCTTTAGTCTTATACCCTAGCTATCATTTGACCAAGTTTCAGTCCACAAATAACTAGAACAACCCTGTTTGCAGCAAAGATTCAAGTAAGTGTTTCAAAGCATAAGATAAGCAAATTTTCACACTAAACTAACCTAATATTAGATACCAACATACAATAACCTTAAACACCTACTCTACTGCTAGCAAAAACCACATATAATGCAGTCCCAAACACTACTTAAAAACTAATAACAAGATTTTAACAAAGTAGAATGATTTTTAGTCAAAGAAAACCTTAAAAAAGCACTCAAACAACAATAGTATGATCTACGAACAAGTTAGCATGCATCAAACATCATCATACAATAGCAGATATCGAAATCACTTTGAAAAAGTCTTAAAAGAGAGAAAATTATGCAAACCTCAGGGATGTACTTCCACACCCCCCGAATGTTTGAGCTTTAGTGACAGCTAAACATTCACTAGCTTCCAATAAACACCCATACTAAGATTGAGCAAAGTTAAGCAACACATATTATATAAAGGGAATTAAAAAGACCTTGGTGATTTTGAGTAAACACCATAAGTTTTGCAGCCCAAATATATGAACCCATTAATCCTTGATTTGTTTAATCAGGGTGTTATGGTCATGCATATATCCAAACCTACAAGCTAATGGGTCTTATCTTCTCAACCACAGACCTTAGAGAAACTTGAAATATCCAATACTTGAAAACTGAAAACCTTTTGAAACAACACTTGAAAACTTTTTGCAAAAACTTAAAACATGTAAACAATAACAGGAAAAGTAAATATGGTACTTGGTATTCGTCAACAGATTTCAAACTTTTTCATTTCATGAACAAAGATTTACAGAATTGTGACCAAAGGAAAAACCAAGAATAAGGCAAAAAGTAAAACCCTAAGGCCTTTATATAGACTTACAAATGAACTAGAAGCTGATAAAAACTAAAAACCCTAATGTATGAAGTCCCAAAATAGCCCTTTGAAGTTTGAATATCTTGAACACATGTGAAGGTTTCTTGGCTGTTTGTGGAGATGCCAGTGGTGTAGAATGAATCTTGGACGCCTAATGATGCTTAGGAAGTAAGCATGTATGCGAGGCGTTGATCTACTGGCATATTTTTTTGTCTTTCTCCTCAAAAGGTGCAGGTGAGGGTGTGATAGGCATGTGAGTTGAGTGGGGAAAAAAGTGAGAGATGGGTTTGGTTAAGTGAGCCCTTAATCATAATTCTGGAGTAGCTTAGGATTTAATTGCAATGGACTAAGGAAAGCCTAATTGTGTTCTTCATTTGAATAGTGGCGTGTTTTGATCCTTGTTAGGGGTTTAAAAATAAGTTTAGAACCCCAAGGTTAAGTTAATATTAAACCGAATTAGTGGATGGTGAGGTGTCAAAATGGTGATTGGTGATTGGCTGTTTTGGTGAGTGGGGTGAGGTGTCACCCATTGATAGTTCTAGGTAACTTTGTATGTCTGCCAGAATTAACCCTTCTCTTTCCAAGTTTGTTTCATTTGAAGTCTTGGCAGATTTATACCCATTTCCTTTGTATTTGAAGTTTCAAACTTTGCATTTTGGCCACAAACATTTTTACAAAGTTTTTCCAAGGGTATTTCTTGTAATTTTTTGAATCTTCAAGGACTATTCTTGTCATGTCTTCATTCTTCAAGGTCTTCACTTGTATCTTTGACTTCTTGGAGGACTAAAAGTGATAAGTATTCAATTTGGAGGGACCAATGTTGCCAATTCTTCAAAGTTAGGGTCCTTTTTGTAAATTTGACAAACTTTAGGGACCGAACTTGTAATTATGAATAAAAAAGGGTATAAAGTGTCAATTGTTCAATAATGAAGGACCCTTCTTGTATAATCTTCAATTCTTCAAGGATTTTTCTTGGAAAATCAACTCTAGGGTCCGGTTCATTGTGCGGCTTCTTTTCCCGTGTTCGTTTTTGATTGATTCTTGGGATCTTTCGTCATTTTCTCAATATCCGTACCTAAATAAACATTGAACAAACACAAGCATATATATGGCACTTTTTATGATATTTTTACCAATTTAAGCCCGTTTTGGACGATGAGAATATGTATAAAAGCAGTCTCATCACTTCCCCATAATAAACCATTACTGTGCCCTCAAGCAATGCTAGAATAAAGTATCTTAGCACCTTAAAAATTCATTTGTTATCTACTTTTGTTGAATCATAAACTTACTACACTACTACTACTTGCGTTTTAGACATAATGTATGATTTTCATCGCAAAATGGGACGTTTAGGTTCATAGAACAAGAACACGTGAATGCTTCGTTAGAAACAATTTCGTCGTCCTCTATTTTCACCCAATTCATGCCAAGCGTGTAACGATATCATTGTCATTATAAGTTATTAATGCTAACACTACTCATATGCCCTAATCACGTACTTAGACTCCCTTAATCCTAAGTGGTATCTCTTATATTTTATTTTTATCTTAAATGATCATGATGATACATTTTTTACTTATGTGATGATAGTGATTAAGGTCCAAAAATAGAGTCATAACAGTGTAACCAACACCATCAAGTTAATAACCTCCGCTAATAGACAACGATGTCAAAAAATTAAGTCAACAAGAAGGATTGATAAACACTGTTTTATAACGATTTTGAACATGAAACTTATTAAAAAGACTTTCATATACCCCCTAACGGATGGGCCTTATTATCATAGGTTTACCTCCATCTTTTATTCAACTCCAACATGGAGCTTTTATTATGACTTCGGTCTTGCCTTGCATTTTATTTAACCTCGCCATGAGGTGCTTATTATGGCCAAAGACGTATATCCTCACGCTAAAGTGAATTTTGGATCTTTAAAGGTTCAAAGTTTAAGGCTTGTTCACTTTCAATTTTTGCATAAATTTTCTGGCCTTGTGAGCTTGAAATTTTTGCTTGATTTAGGTGAGTGAGCACTTAAAATTATTATTGGGTGAAGCTTTTGATTATTCGGGGTGCCAATACTTCAAAACCGTGACGCTGGCGATACCTTAATATTTTCCCAATGTAATTACATGGAAGCTACTAGAAAAGACTAGAAACCAACAATCAAGACTAAACTGCTAAGCCAGTACTTATTAACAAAATATATATACAAGCGAAGGGAGAATAAGCAAACAATTAGAACACATGAGTTTTTGAAAGAATACGAGTACTCTACGTTTAGCATAGTAACTTATAATTAACTCTATCATTTCTCGTCCTCATTTAAGAGACTTGGCCTAATATAAAGTTAAGGAATCGAAGCTAAGTGCTCAACACGCACGGTCGAGTCAAAAATTACTCTTATTCTCGCCATCGGAAAATCTATATTCGTATCTTCAAACACTTATGAAAACATGAGGAAATTTTTAAAATCTGGCCATTTTTAGCCTTATTTGCAACAAAACGATAAACAAAAAGATAAACTTTGGAAAACGTAAAGGTTTGGCAAGGCAAGTATCTATTTACCCCCGCGATACTAAAGTTAAACATTGTCCTCAATATTTCGAGTCTAAGGGTAAGATACCCACATACTAGAGACGAAGTCGATTGCCTAATCTAGCATGGAAAGGGTGGAACCATTAAATCTATAGCCGTTTTATGAAGTGTGCTAAATGACCTAAGGTTAGAACATCAAAGGATATATCATATGGATATCGAGAAATTTTTCAAAGCAAACGATCGAGTGCTCACGTAAAACGAACACGAGAGGCTCCAATCGTGAAGATGATCATCTAAAAACCAAAATTTACAAACAACCACAGAACAAAGGTTGGAAGAGCACAAATCCCATCACATTAGCTACATTAGAAAACGATAATATGTACATGGATAAGCATGGGATTTCTCCTACGAGGCACCTTGTTTTTTTATTACTGATTCATGAGCTCGACTCGATCCCCTCAATACTAATTATCATTGGGGAAGGTGACTTGGTCGAGGTCGTCCAAAGAAGGGACTTCCCCACCGAAGTAGTGCTTCAACCTATGTCCATTCACCTTGAAATTAGGTCCATCATCTTGACCTTGCTCGATGGTCCCATAAGGAAAAACTTATGTTACGGTGCATAGACCCGACCAACGGGATTTCAGTTTTCTGAAAAATATCTTCAAACGAGAATTAAAAAGTAACACTTGATCACCAATGTTAAAAACCCGGTTTTTAACTTTGAATCATGAAACTTTTTTTGTCTTTTCTTTAATAATTAATGAATTTTCATAAGCATTATCACGTAATTCATCCAATTCATTAAGTTGTATTTTCCGGTGATCTCCCGCGGTCTTCAAATCAAAATTTGCATGCTTTAGGACCCAATATGCCTTGTGTTCAAGTTCGATAGGAAAATGGCAATTCTTCCCATACACCAACTTATAAGGAGTGCACCCGATTGGGGTCTTATAAGCGGTGCGAAAGGCCCATAAAGCATCATCAAGTTTGTCAGACCAAGATGCACGGTTCTTTCCTATTGATCTTTCCAAGATCCTCTTTAAAGCTCAGTTTGAAACCTCGATTTGCCCACTCGTTTGTGGGGTGATAATCTGTAGAAAGACGATGAGTAACTCCATACTTCTTTAGAATCTTTTCGAATTGATCATTACAAAATTGGGTTCCACGATAGCTTATAATTGCGCGATGGGTTCCAAACAGAGAGAACAGTTTCTTCAAGAACTTGACCACAACACGAACATCATTCGTAGGCAAAGCCTTAGCTTCCACCCACTTAGATAAGTAGTCAACCTCAACTAGGATATACTTGATACCATGAGATGATGGGAAGGGACCCATAAAATCAATTCCCCAAACGTCAAAGATTTCACAAACTTGGATTATATTTTGGGGCATTTCATCCTTTTGTTATGATTTTCCTTGACGTTGGCATGAGTCACATGACTTGAAAAGTGCATGTGCATCTCGGTAATAGTAGGCCAAAAGAAGACGACATCAAACACTTTCTTAGCCGTGAGATTAGCACCGTGATGACCTCCCGTAGGGACTTCATGACAAGCTCTAAGGATATTAGTAGCTTTGGTGCCAAAAACACAACGTCTAATGATTTGATCCGCACAAGTCCGAAAGAGGTAAGGGTCGTCCCAAAAGTAGAACTTGACGTCACGAAAGAATTTTCGTTTTTGTTGAGTCGTCATACCCTTAATGATGAAGTTGCCCACATGGTAATTTGCGATGTCCGTAAACCATGGGGTGGACGAGTCTTTCTAAGAATTCACTACACCAAGTGTCTCGAGAGGAAATGTTTTAGTGATTTCCTTGTTCTCGTACACACTCTGGTAAGGATCTTCCATGCGAGAAAGATGATCGGCCGTTAGATTCTCGGCTCCTTTTTTGTCAAGGATTGTGACATCAAATTCTTGTAGGAGGAGAATCCAACAAAGCAATCTTGACTTTGCATCTTGCTTAGCCAATAGGTACTTGATTTCCGAATGATCCGTATACACGATGCTTTTGGTCAAGACGAGGTAAGGTCAGAATTTCTCAAATGCATACACCACGGCAAGGAATTCCTTTTCCGTTGTGGTATACATAAGTTGAGCCTCGGTCATCGTCTTGCTAGCATAGTGACTAGGCAAGAAGTGCTTTTCATGACGTTTCCCGAAAACGGCCCCAATAGCGTAATCACTTGCATCACACATTAGTTCAAAGGGGAGGTTCCAATTGGGAGCAACAAGAATGGGAGCTTCGATAAGTTTCCTCTTAAGGATTTCAAACGCTCGTACACAATCTTCGTTAAAGACAAAAGGAGCATCTTTTTCGAGGATGTGTGTAATGGGTCGAGATATATTTGAAAAATCCTTGACAAAACGATGATAAAAGCCCGCGTGGCCTAGGAAACTCCTAACTCCCTTAACGGTTTTGGGATAAGGTAATTTGGCGATGACGTCTATTTTAGCTTTGTCTACCTCAATCCCCGCTTTCGAGACCTTGTGCCCTAAGACGATTCCTTCTTTACACATTAAATGACATTTCTCCCATTTGAGCACAAGGTTGGTTTCCTCACAACGTTTTAGCATTCTCTTAAGGTTCGACAAACACGAAGTTAACGAACTACCAAACACGGAAAAGTCATCCACAAATACTTCCATCGTCTTCTCGATCATGTCATGAAAATAGCCATCATACACCGTTGAAAAGTTCTCGGTGCTTTACAAAGTCCGAATGGCATTCTACGATAGGCAAACATTCCATATAGACACGTAAACATAGTTTTTTCTTGATCACGAGGATTGATGGGGATTTGAAAGTAACCGAAAAAACCATCTAAAAAGCAATAGAAATCGTTTCCCGCAAGACGCTCCAACATTTGATCCATGATGCGCAAGGGAAAATGGTCTTTACGAGTGGCGTCATTTAACTTATGATAGTCAATACACACCCTCCAACCGGTCACGAGTCGAGTTGGAATTGACTCGTTGTCATCATTTGGCACAACGGTCATTCCTCCCGTTTTAGGGTCACAATGAATGGGGCTCACCCAAGGGATATCAGAAATAGGGTAAATCATTCCTGCGTCAAGGAGTTTAAGGACTTCCTTTTTGATGACATCGTGAATTTTGGGGTTTACCCTTCTTTGACATTGAATTGAGGGCTTTTAGTCATCCTCCATTAAAATTTTGTGGGTACAAAATTTTGGGTCGATACCCTTAATGTCGGATAATTTCCACGCAATTGCACCTTTGTGGGCATTCAATACATCGATAAGTGCGGTTTTTTCATCATCTGGAAGATCGTTCGCAATAATAACCGACAACTTTTCGTTTCCGTCCAAGAATGTGTATTCCAGGTGAGGAGGAAGATCTTTCAACTCGAGGATTGGTGGTTCCTCGATTGAAGATTTGGGTTCGATACTCATAACCTCCACCGGCGGAGGAAATGGGAAATCGTTAAGAAAATCCTTGATAATAGAAAAGTCCTCTTCTTCAACGAGGTATTCGTTAGAAGTTCGAGGTGCATCAAACTCTTCCAAAGTAAAACCACCTCCTTCAAATGGGGTGAAGGATGGTGTCGAATTATCAAGAATTAGATAGAGCATAGTGGGATTGCAACTATTTGCTTCATCGGTAAAACCTAAAATTTCTTGTGAAAATTCTTCGCAAATGACATCGATCATATCAACATGGTTCATAGTCGCGTTAGAATAAACATGAGAAAGTTTGGAGTTTTGAGTTACGTTTATAACAAGTTCCTCGTCGTTGAAGCGTAAGGTGATTTTCCTAGCATGCACATCATAACAGCCTTAGACGTATCTAAAAACGAACGACCTAAAATAAGAGGAACTTGAGGATCCGTGGGAATATCGGCTACGATAGAGTCTACCGGATAATATAACTTTCCCACTTTCACAAAAACGTCTTCGGCCGTTCCACATGCGGGATTCGTAGAATGATCGGCCATCTCAATAGACATCTTTGTAGGAGTAGGATTAGGTAGATTGAGAGACTTGAATATGTCAAGAGGCATCAAATTGATATTAGCACCAAGATCGGCCAAGGAGAAGCATCCTACCATATCTTGAATACCACATGGAATTAAAAATTTACCAGGGTCACCGACTTTTTAAGGAAAGCGGTTAAGATAAACCGATGAACAACTAGACAATTTTTAATTGCAATCTTTCCTTATGACGTCTCCATAGGTAAGGTAAGGGTGGTGTTAGGTGGGGCATAGGCATAGCCTTTGGAATCTCGGGTTCCAATGTTGGTAAAGGGTAGACCGTAGGTGTGGTTTGAGCGGTACTTTGTGGGATTATAATGTGCACCTTTTCGACCTCCACCTCGGGTTCTTCCTCAACTTCCTCCACCGTAGGAGTAATTGGTTGAGGAGTCGGCTCCTTAAAGGTCTTACCACTACGTGTGGTAATCACTTTCATCTCTCCCTTTGGGTTTGACACGGTGTTACTAGGAAGACCGCCCGAAGTAGAGGCTTTGTTCATCATGATTGCTTCCAAAATAGCATCGAGCTTAACGTCTTGCTTAGCGGCACTTCGGTCTATCCTTTGTTCAAGCCTAGATTGACATTGTTCAATTTTGTTGTTTTGACCTCTAATTTAATTTGCAAAATCATTTTTCAACTCAATTTTCATGTTGGCAGTTTCCCTAACAAAAATTGCTAAATCCTTTGTGTTTTTAGCCGTTTCCCTAGCTTGACTAGCCAATTGCTCTTGGATGTTTTCGAGAATCTTATCATTTGCTGTAGCATAATTCAAAAAGTCATTTGGAACCTCTTTAATGTAAGCATTTTGAAATCCTTGAATCGGGTTTTGAAAATTACGGTTTTGATTTTGTTTTGCACTTGGTTACTAGTCCCTTGATTCCCATAGTTGTTACCCTTATAATGGTTCCATTGATTTCCTTCGTAACCAACTTGATTATTGCGATAATTATTAGCATTTTGATTTGGTGGAAAACCCGGTGGAGTCAATTGATTAGTGCGGGTAACTTGACCATTTTGGTTATAAGTTCCCGTGGCCGCGTAGGCACTCGAAGTGTGACCACCGACGGTAATGCACTCGGAGAAATCATGACCTCCACCACAATAAACACAAGAAACCTCAACCGCTTTAGCCATAGCGGGAGTGGGTTGTTCACCAACTTTAAACTCAATCAACAATCCTTTAAGCTTATCAAAAATCTTGTTTTCCAAATTAGCCTTTATTTGGAAAGCATCATTGATATGTGACAATGAAGGTGAAGACGAAGCCTTGTTAACACTCGGTGTGCTACGAGGGCTATAAACCTTGGACCTATTCTCAATGATCAACAATGCTTCCTCGACCGTTTTACACAAAAAATTTACCACCCGCGACGGCATTGAGCTAGTCTCGGTCATGATCGTTCAACCCATTGTATAACGTGTCGATTTGATGTATGTCGTAAAAACCGTGATGAGGACATTCATGCAACATTTCTTTAAACCTATTCCAAGCCGTTGAAAAACTCTCACTGTATTGTTGCGAAAACTTTGATATCTCGTTTTTCAATTGCATAGTCTTAAAGGGCGGGAAAAATTGGTTCACGAACTTCGAAGCGAGATCCTTCAACGTCAATATAGAATTGGGTGGCTCTTTCTCTAACCAAATTTTAGCGGGCCCCGCTAAGGAATACGAAAAAAGCATCATCTTAATCACGTCATTCGAGACGTCCTTAAACTTGCAAGTCGACGTAAGACGATTGAAATGGTGAATGTGGTTATCAGAGTTGTCCTTTTCGTCACCACGAAACTTGTTGTTTTGGATCATGGTCAATAAACCCGTCTTAACCTCAAAATTCTCCGCAAGGATAGCCTGAATCACAATCGCTTCACCATAACCCTTGGTGGGTTCTTGAAGCAACTCGATCATAGTACGATTAGCCATGGGAGCTTCTTGTTCTACGATAGGTTCGTCAATAGGAGGTCCTTCACTAGAAGGGGTTGGTGTTCCTTCCTTTCGGTTTCGAAGTTTACGTGCACGTTTTGCTTAGTTACGAGTTTGCATAAACGTCATGTACAACGTGGGGATGAGCAAAGAAGATTTTTTTGGTGTTTTTACTTTTTCTAATTTTTTTGTGCTTTTAATTGTTTTTACTTTTTTTGGATTTTTCTTGTGAATTACGTAGACACAAATCTACAAATCTCCCCTCAAATCGATTTCTCGATTAAAGGAGCCTCAAGGAATGAAAACGATCACGTTGAGTGAACGCCTTCGATGACTTTAGAACGTTGGTGGAACACCAAAACGTTCAAGAGGGTTTAATATTTGAAAACAAGAAAATATATATGATACGTAGATAATACTTTGGTCGGCAAACCGTCGATTAACCCTTTTTCTCTTAACACGCACAAGCAAGCGGGGGAAACGAGGCGGCGCTAAGCACTTAAGAGCCTTGTTTCCCTTAGGTCGTGAAATACAACAGCCTTATACCCACCTTATAGTTTGTGTTAATTAAAATCAAGCTTCTCGAAAGTAGTTACCTATTTTGCCTTTTTCTTTTGGTTTAGACTCGAATACAATAACTGAGTGATGAAAACCTAATTAAGGTTGAGTTTTCACGCTTTTGGAGTATTGTGGATGTATTGTGCTACGTAATACAATATAGTAATATTTCTTCACAAAAACGAAAACCGATAATACGTATGATTCGAGTGCTAATCACACAAATACTTATTATCTATAATATCAAAAACAAAATTTTTCAAACTCAACACAACACGCCTCCCAGGCAGCGGCGCCCAAAATGATTGGGGTATAAATACGTCTTTTAGGAAAAAGAGCGTATAAAGCGGAAAGTATTAAACAAATGACTTAGGAAAATCAAGTGTTTATGACCCTTTTGTGAGTTCGTTCTCGAGGAGGCTTAATGTGTGTGTTAAACTTGATTATATTTGAGATTAATATTGATCAAAGAAAAGGGGAAATAAAATGATGACGATTACGACTAAAATTAAACTACGACTAATGGTAAAACGTAAAACGTAAAAACGTGACGAAATTTAAAAATTACTCTAAGAATTCCTAGAAAATCACAATAAATTCCTAAAAATCAAGTTAGAGTTTACCAAAAATCAAAACTTTTTTTTAAACCTTTTATTTAATTAATAATTATATTTTTTAATGCTATTAAAGCCCTAAAAATCAATTTAATTAACAAAAAGCTCAAAATAAGATTTTTCAATTTGTAAACCCCCAAAATAACTTAATTAAACTAAAAAGTATTTATGCAAAATTTAAACTAATTAAAATTATTGAAAATGATTAAAAATTAAAATTGAATATTAAAATAATATTAAAAATTCAAAATTTATAAAAATTTCTAAAAACTTGCAATCTAATTTATTTTAACTTGACAAAACCAGAAATGAAAGTAAAATGACCTAAATACCCCTATTGGGCCTCCAAATGGGCCAAAATAGAAAACAGTCCGCTAAATTGGGCTTTTAGGCCCAATAAGAAAAAGGTTCACCAAATTAGCCCAAAACTTCCAGATAAGCTTAAAATTGGATTTTAAACAAGAAATTCTAAAGACCCAAAAGCTAAAAGAGTGCATATCACAGCTCTATAGTAAACAGCTTATTCTTAATGGGCTTTTTGGCCCATTAAGCCATAAGCTAATGCCATAAGCTGAAAATTGACACACATCCTTCTCTTGAGATTATAAAGCAGTTTGTAAAAGGAAACTTTGAAAAAAGCTCAAGAAATAAGCCTGAAATAAGCCAAGACTTTCTACACAAAATGACCAAATAGTCGTTTTCGAGTTCTAAACTATTTCAAGAGCTGATTCAAGTTGCAAAAGGTTTTAAATGACCAAATTAAGATAAATCAACAAAAAGATTTTCAAAAAGCACACTAAATAAGCTGGAATGTTGAATAAGTTGTTTTGAAAAATAAAAGTCAATTTGTTTTCTAGTCAAACTTCAAAACCAAAAGCTATAAGCTACCAAATAAGCTAATAAGATGAAAATAATAAGATCTATCACAATAGAAAAGTTGTTACATAATGAAATAAGCTAGAATAGCTTATTGATAAGCTGTTGACCAATTTGCACTATCAGTGGCAAGCAGCAGTAGCAAAGGAGTTCCCACTACTTGATATGAGATTCTTGTTTTTAGCCTGTCTTACTTGGTTTCTTTGGAAAATAATGCCACCCCTACAACTAGTGAGTTGTAGGGTGTCAAGATAAAGCAAACAAAACAACAATCCAATAAGCCAAATGCTACAGTTTAAGCAAACAGCGCACAAATATGGAAATAAGCCATGACTGATGAAATAAGCAGTTTAAGCTAGAATAAGCCTACCAAACTTCACCAAATGCATACAACAGCAATAATAAACTTAATCAAGCATATTTAAACAGATTTCATACAATGGTTCAAAGATTGGACCTAGTAATAAGTTTATGTGACTTAACTGATGAAAAAGTGAACACACAAATGCCCTTTGCTGATGTATTTGACCAAAAGTTGAACTTCCAATGATTTAAACAGGTTAACAAGATGCACAAACTCAGAAAATTTAACTTCTCAGCTTTAGTCTTATACCCTAGTTATCATTTGACCAAGTTCAGTCCACAAATAACTAGAACAACCTTCTTTTCAGCAAAGATTCAGGTAAGTGTTTCAAAGCATAAGATAAGCAAATTTTCACACTAAACCAACCTAATATCAGATACCAACATACCATAACCTTAAACACCATCTCAACTGCTAACAAAAACCACATATCATGTATTCCCAAACACTACTTAAAAACTGATAACAAGATTTTAACAAAGCAGAATGTTTTTTAGTCTTTGAAAACCTTAAACACGCACTAAAACAACAATAGTATGAACTAAGAACAAGTTATCATGCATCAAACATCATTATAAAATAGCAGATACCAAAATCACTTTAAAAAAGTCTTAAAAGAGAGAAAATTATGCAAACCTCAGGGATGTACTTCCACACCCCCCCCCCCCCCCCCGAATGTTTGAGCTTTAGTGATAGCTAAACAATCACTAGCTTCCAATAAACACCCCTGCTATGATTGAGCAAAGTTAAGCAACACAGATTATATAAAGAGAATTAAAAAGACCTTGGTGATTTCGAGTAAACACCACAAGTTTTATAGCTGTTAGCCTCAAAATATTGAGTCAAACAAGAATGCTCGGTCATAGGTTATTATTGTAACATTAGTTAGAACGTTGTAATAGATAGTTAATTAGTCGTGGTTTACGGGCTTGGATTTAAACTAATTAAAGTCCAAAAAGACAAGCCCGGCCCAATATATAGTCCATTAAAGCCCGCATGTGGGTGGACTATACATACTACCCTCCTAGCATGTTAGGAGGGTGGATGGTCATTTGTAAAAATCTTTTCTTAATCTAATATTCACCAAGTTAATCATCCTTCTCTCTACTTTCTCTCTCTAGGAATTCATCTCTTCTTCATCTATTTTCTTTCTTTCTTCATTGCTTAATCAATCACAAATATATGGGACAACATTTGGTATCAATCGCCATGGGGTAGTTTCGTGATTCGTTGTTCATTTTACTTGGTTCGTGTGATTTTCTCTTATAATCATCTCGAATTCAAGATTCTTTTTGTGTTTTCTATGCTCTAAATTTGTGATATAACTCTTCTACATAGCTGTGGTAGGGATTTGGTCTCATTTGGTTGGTTAAAATCGCGGATTTCTTGTCAAAAAATTCATCTTTTTACCTCTAAATCTCGTAACAGCACTATTATTCCGATTGGTGTTATCGGAAAAGGGATTATAGATTCCGATTGTGATTCCGATCAGTAGCATTGGAAAAGGGTTCAACATTCCGACCAGCTTTCCGATCTCATTCCGACTGGACTTCAAATATTCAGATTTGCATTCCGATTAGGTTATTCCGACAAGCTTATTTCGATTAGATCATTCCGACAAGGATTCCGATTAGTACATTCCGATAACATTCCGATTTGGTTATTCCGATTAGGACATTCCGATTAGGACATTCCGATTAGGACATTCCGATTAGGACATTCCAATTAGGACATTCCGATTAGGACATTCCGATTAGGGGACATTCCGATGATGTGTTTTGCTAAATTTTGTTTGAGTATTTTTTAGACTTAGCCACCATCTAGACTAGTTTCGGAATATCGTTTACACGAAGATAAAAAAAAATATAAAAAAATATAAATAAATAAATAAATAAATTTCCTTACTAGTTTTAGGACATTTCTAGCTCAATTTCAAAATTTGGCGATACAAAATTTTTTGGTCTACCGTTTTTGTCGGACTGGAGAATTTATTGTCGGACTGGAGAAAAATTGCAATTTTCGGAATTTAAACCACAACAACAATCACAACAAATCTACTTAAGATCCATTTTCACTTCATCATTTCAGAGAATATTGAGATGGATTCTACTGCCGAATATCATGTGACGAACAACAACATAATGGTGGCGGGTAACAAAGAGAGACCACCAATGCTTGTATCTGGTCGGTATGCTCAATGGCAATCACGTTTCATACGATACCTTGACACAAGACCTAATGGTGATGCCTTGAGGAAATGTATTACTCATGGACCATATATATTCAAGAAGATCTCAATTCCTCCAAGAGCAGCCACAGATACTACTGATCCAATACCTGCAAGTGAACGTGATGAAACAAGAGCTGATCTCACACCTGAAAATTTTGCTTGGCATGATGCGGAGAAGGAAGCCATCTATATGGTCTAAGTGGGATTGGAGATGACATTTATTCCATGGTTGATGCATGCCCTACAACACATGAAATGTGGACTGCTATTGAACGCTTGCAACAAGGAGAATCACTCAACAAACAAGATGTCAAAACAAACTTGTTTTGGAATTTTGGCAAGTTTACTTCAAGGGATGGAGAATCAATTGACTCTTACTACTCCAGGTTTTATAAGATGATGAATGACATGACAAGAAATAATCTGCAAATCTCCACCATGCAAGTCAATGTTCAATTTCTTCAACAACTTCAACCCGAGTGGACACGGTTCGTCACTTTGGTGAAACAACAAGAAAAGTTAGACGAGGTCTCATATCATCGACTCTTTGACATCTTGAATCAATTTCAGAATGAAGCAAATGAGATTCGAGCTGAACGTGTTGCCAAGACGGCTAATCCACTTGCTTTACTGACTACCACTCAACATGTTCAAGATCCTCACTCTCGTGCTCCTAAGCC
The DNA here is from genome assembly GCA_025667525.1 of Glebionis coronaria. Taxonomy (NCBI): domain Eukaryota; kingdom Viridiplantae; phylum Streptophyta; class Magnoliopsida; order Asterales; family Asteraceae; genus Glebionis; species Glebionis coronaria. The sequence continues at coordinate 992,495 of JANFOE010000135.1, forward strand.
ATACTCCAATACATCATCCTCACCACGATATTCCACATCATCTAAGTCTTCATCTTCCACAAGATCTCGAGGTAAAGCGCCAAGAGCACCATCACCACCATCTGAGTCATCATCTGAAGAAGATAGTGATGAAGACCAAGCTCAAAAGAATCGAGAGATGAAACAACAAATTGCTTTCATAATGAAGACTTACAAGAAAATCTACAAACCCACCAACAACAATCTTCACACATCATCTAACACCAAGAACCGATATGTTGAGAGTCCTCCAAGGTATGACACACGTCGACGTGGTGAAAGTCCTTCTAGGTATGATCAACATAATCCAACACATGTTGAGGGTTCTACAAGGTATGATCGTCAAACTGCCAAGTATGATGCTCAGAGGATTGCTGCTGCTACTGGGAATAGGGAAACGGTTGGAAGTCAAGTGGTTCAGCAGAGTGGGATTCAATGTTTTAATTGCCAAGGTTATGGGCATATGGCAAAGGAATGCCGGAAGCCGAAAAGGGTTAGAGAATCCAGCTATCACAAGGAAAAGATGCTGTTATGCAAGAAAATGGAAGCAGGGGTTAAATTGTCAGCTGAGGAAGGAGCAATGCTTGATGATACTGATGATGAAGATTCTGATCAAGAGCTCGATGCACATTACTCGTACATGGAAAAGGTTGAAGAAGTTCTCAAAGTCACTGAAGATGACAATGGTCCTATCTTTGACACTGAGCCACTCGATAAGGTACACACTACTGATGAATATAATGTGTTTAGTGATATTCCTGAGCATAGTGATCTACCCAATGCTATTAATGACACATGTATGATGGAAACGGTTGATAGCAATACCACACCCGATTCATCAGACATGTGCAATAATGAGTCTAAGGATGATCAACATGCAAATGAATATGATGAAGAGGAACGTATTGCGCTTGCTAATTTAATTGCTACTTTACAAAAAGATGTCACTGAAAATAAAAAGAGTCAAAAGCAATTAAAGAAGGGAAACGCTACGCTCACTCAAAGCTTTGAAGAATGCAAAGCTGCTCTTATCAAATCTACTGAGATGACTGAAACCTATAGAGCTCAGCTCCTTCAGAAAACCAAAGAGCTTGAGGGGTACAAGGGAAGTGCGTTAAAAGGTCAAAAGGACGATTTTGAAAACAAATATAATACAACTCTTGAGTTATTAGCAAAAGAGAAGCGTCAATATAATGTTTTCTTAATGGATGAACGCCAAAAAACATACCTTGCCAACACCAAAGTTAATGAACTTGAACAAAAGCTCTCTATGACCACTACCGATTCTGCTAAAATTCTTGAGGATAAGAAACAAGAGGTAGATGCGTTAAAACAAGACTTCAAAAGTAGATATGATAAAGAAACTGAAAAGGTCACGAAGTTAGAAGCACAAGTCGAATTTTTGAAGAACGTTGTTTATAAAACGCATGATTCTATTCAATCTGTGAGAATGCTAGCACCTCCTTCGATGTTTAAGGGTCAAGCTAGCTTTGCAAGTCCTGAGTACCTTGCCAAAGCTCAAGTTGTGAACCCGCATCTTTATCTTGATGAGACTGAAAGGACAGATCTTGATTGCATGCCTGTTAGTGCCAATAGTGAAGAGACTGCCCTTTGGGATGTTGATAGTCAACCACTTGTTAATAAGGAGTTTGTGAAACCCTATAATTATGCTTATGAGAATAGTCTTTATGGCCTGTTCAACAAACAAACTCAAAAAACTCGTGAGGAAGTGTTCCTAGAATGCAAACAAAAGAGAATTCAATGAAAGAAAGCATTTGCCCCTAAGAAATCTAATGTTTACAAATACATAAACTACCTCCCTCTAGATGAATCTAAAAGCAAGATTAGGAAAACATTAGGTATTCTTAAACACCACATAGATAATGTTAAATCTATTGTTGAAAGAGACTGGGCAAAACGTGAAAATGCTGAGTGGACATGTCCGATTCCTCAAGATATTACCTTGCTTGTGAAAGAACTCTTAATTCCTAACACGGCGTTGATTAAAGAAACTGTTCTTCAACTTGAGGAGTTTATTCGAACTGAAATGTATGATAATTTAAAATATGTTGAATCTCTTGAGAAACACATTGAAGATCTTCAAATGGAGAAGACTGACTTTTCAGATGAATATGATTTACTATTGCAAGAATGTTTCTAACGATGTTATGTGTGCTTATTTTACATCTTGTGCTGATATTGATGAATATTCTGAAGTTGCATGCCAATATCTTGATAAAAGCAAAGAATGTGAACGTCTTGAAATTGATCTTTCGAAACGTAAAGAAAATGTTGACAAAAAGGCTTTTGAGTTAATTCAACACAGAAATAATTTCCTTCAAAAACATTGTCATTCACTTGAACTTGCTTTGCAAAAAGACGTTGGTAGTTTTCAACACGATGATAAATTTCAAGAAAAACTTTCCCAAACATTTCGAGAAATGAATGAACAGAATTTGGAAATTAAAGGGTTGAAAGCTCAGTTACAAGACAGGGACAGAGCGATAGCAGAGTTGCAGAAACTCATTGCTAAAATAGGTGGGAAAATTGTGGAACCTAGCATTAAGAAAAATGTTGTTAGACAACCCAATGCCTCTAAAGAGAATAGATACTCTATCTTGGGAAAACCATCTGCTTTATCTAATTCCTCGTTTGCAAAACCTGTGTTTGCCCCCAAGATAGATGGAAAGGAAAGTTTACCACAAGCTCAACCCATAAGGAATCCTATAGCACCAAGCGTTAAGCACAATAATGTGATTAAACCAGGGATGTATAGAATGTCCACAAAACCCACAAACAAAGATACTCACTCGCCTCAGACTTCTAGAAACACTAATATTCGTGTTTCTTCTACTACAGGAATAGTCTCCACTACTAGTGTTAACCGGCCTCAGCTTAAGAGCACTCAAGTGAATGATAAGGTCTGGAAACACAAGAATCAAGGGGAGATGCAGGAAGTAGAAGAACACCCTAGGAATTTGAACGTTTTTAAGAATAAAAAGTCTGTAATCGCATGTAATGACGATTTGAATGCTGTGAATGATTTGAATGCTATGAATGTGAAATTTGTTTGTGTCAAATGTGGAAAGTGTGCTAATGCTAATCATTCTGTGTGTGCTATAAATAAAGTCAAAGGCGTAGATACTAGAACTAAGAAGCAAGTTGTAATGCCTATTAGAGCTAGTAAACCCAAACGCAAAGTGAACCATTCTGGTGCAACCCCCACTAAGAAAAGTAATGCATCAGACTCCACCACTAAGAATCCTAGAAGCAAAATTACAGAATTATATGAGTCTGCCAGTAAGTCTTGGAAATGGTGGTTTGCTAATCAATGTCCTCTCGGATATAAATGGATGCCTAAAATTAGGACAGAAAATGTGACTACGAGTGTTAGTATGCCTTTAAATGTTTCTAAGGACACTAATGATTCTATAATCACAAATACTGTGGTATCCAATTTAGCAAATGCTCCATCGTGTTCTAACTCTTCTGCAGGTGATACAAATGATTATCTTCATACTGGACTCCGGATGCACGAAGCACATGACGGGGAATCTCAAGCTTCTAATTAACTTCGTGGAGAAGTTCCTGGGTACGGTCCGATTCGGAAATGATCAATTTGCACCGATCCTAGGATATGGAGATTTGGTTCAGGGGAATATCACGGTTAAAAGGGTATACTACGTCGAAGGGCTCAATCACAATCTTTTCTCGGTTGGTCAATTATGTGATGCGGATTTAGAAGTTGCTTTCAGAAAGAAGACATGTTTTGTTCGTGATTATGATGGGAATGACTTACTTACCGGTACACGGGGTACTGATCTTTACACAATTTCACTTCAAGACACAACTTCATCAACTCCAATTTGCTTCATGGCTAAAGCTTCAACGACTCAGGCATGGTTATAGCATCAACGTCTTTCTCATCTCAACTTTGATACCATTAACTTGCTTTCCAAGAAAGATATTGTGAGAGGCCTTCCAAGCTTGAAATTTATCAAAGATCATCTTTGTTCTTCTTGTGAACTTTGTAAAGCTAAACGAAGTAGCTTCAAAACAAAGACCACACCAAGCTCTAAAGGACGGTTAGATCTTCTTCACATGGATCTGTGTGGTCCCATGCGTGTTCAGAGTATCAATGGAAAGAAATATATTCTAGTAATTGTCGATGATTACTCAAGGTACACATGGACTCACTTCTTGAGGTCTAAGGATGAAACACCTGAAGTTCTCATCAGCTTCCTTAAATTGATACAACGTGGTCTTCAGGCTCAAGTTAAAGTGGTTCGTACTAACAGAGGTACAAAAATTTTGAATTCAAATCTGAGAAAGTATTTTGAAGCCGAAGGGATTGAACATGAAACATCTATTGCTCGAACACCCGAACAAAACGGCGTTGTTGAAAGACGAAACCGTACTTTGGTTGAAGTTGCTCGAACATTATTATCCGCTTCAAAACTTCCACTATATTTTTGGGCCGAAGCCGTGTCAACCGCATGCTACACACAAAACCGATCCTTAATTATCCCAAGACACGAAAAGACACCATATCACATAATTCATGATCGAAAACCTTCACTCAAACACCTTCATGTTTTTGGATGTACTTGTTACATCATTCGAGATGGTGAAAACTTGGATAAGATGAAAGAAAAAGGTGATGCATGTATTCTTGTGGGATATGCAACTCAGTCTAAGGGATATAGAGTGTACAACAAGAGAACAAAATTGATAGTCGAGACTATTCACATCTGATTTGACGAATTACAAGAAATGGCACTTGAACAAAACAGTTTAAGTCCCGACCCACAACGACAAACGACTTCCGTTCACAACCGCACGGAACTCGGAACTCAAGACCACAGCAATGAACCGTCAAGTTCAACGCTGGTTCTAGAAAATGTTCCTAGAGCTGATATGACAGTCGACATGACCATTGAAGAGTTGGAAATGTTATATGGACCAATGTATGATGAATATTTCACGGGGGAGAAACAAGTTGTATCGAAGTCTTCCGCTGTTACTCATGATAAGAATGATGATACCGATCATCGTCAACAACCGGATACAACTTCATCTACTTCAACACGGGTTGCTACAGATTTAGTGATGAGATGGCATTTATACATGATCTCATCGTTCTTTTCGGGCTTTAAATGCATAAAAATGTCATAAAATACCATATATATGCTTGTGTTTGTTTACTTGTGTATTTTAGGTATGGATATCGTGAAAAAGACAAAAGATCACAAGTTACAAGGAAAAACGGACACGAGAAACGAAGCCGTACAAAGAACCGGGCCCTTATCATGGAAAATTATCAACAAATACCTTGAAGACTTGAAGACAAACAAGATTGATCCTCATTTATTGAAGAAATGACACTTAAAACCCTTGTATATTAATAATTACAAGTTTGGTCCCTTAAGTTTGTCAAAATTACACAAAAGGTCCCTCAACTTTAAAGAAATGGCAAGATTAGTCCCTCAACAATTTCAAATTGTCAATTATGGTCCCTCATCAAGCCAAAGATACATTGAAGACCTTTGAAGATAAAAAATGTCCAAGATCAGCCCTTCAAATATGCAAAAGTGCCAAAAACAACCCTTGAAACACTTTTTATAAAGTTTTGTGCCAAAATTGTCAAGTGGTGAAAGTTGATACAAGTATAAATGGGCGCTGATAGACTTTTCAACACAAATGCAAAAAGAAAGGAAAAAGAAGGGCTAATGTTGTGCATTTAAAACATTCAAATAATATTTGCGCTAAACACTTCCCCAATCCACCAAAAACGGATCAAAAAGGGTACTGTTTACCTTTTCACCACCCAGATTTTACACCACTTAAATCAAGGGGTTAATTTAAATTACCTTGACACACACTTAATTCACACGCCCAGAATCCCATCCCAACCTTAAAACACTCATTCCCACTCATAATGGACCCCACCCCCAAATACCCGTCCACCAATCATGTGACAACTTAACCTCCAAGTCATCCTACGTGTCCAAATCAACAGCCAAGGATCATTGCTTCATATCAAAGCTGAAATAAACGTCCAAGATCACTTTGGACAGCTCATCAACAACAAACGCACTCAAGGACTTAGGGCATTTAGGGAATTTCACATCTAGGGTTTGTGAATAGTGTAGCCAGGCATTTGCCTATAAAAGGAGACCTCAACATGTGAGAGTCCCTTTGTTCCAGTTTTAGGCTATCAATCTTTGTAATTCCTTTTTAAGTTAAATAAAATTTGAATTTCTGAAATTTTGAAATCTCTTTTTGATTTAGTTAAAAGTTTGGTGTTTGAGTAGCCTAATTCTGAGTTCCATTTGATTGTTTAGACCTTCCTTAACCTTGTGGTTAAGGCACGTCTAGGTTTGAAAGGTTTTCAAGGTTCATAAACCTTGAAGTCCTTGTTTCTGAATTTGCCTATTATTTGTGTACTAACCCTTAGCCTTAAGCCTTGAGTTCTTTCAAGCTTGTTGACACCAAGCCTGAGAAGGATTCTAAGCCTTTGATTGAGTTTGTTTGCTGCTTGTGTTGAAGATATAAAGTCCTTGAGGTTCTACTTTGAATCATCAACCAAGGCTGTTTGCATCTCCTTCATTGAAGTACCTTGGTCTTGTTCTAGTTGTTGAACAAGGTCCAAGAAGCATAGCCGGCCTTCCTAGGATGTTGTGGAAGGCAGGTTTAATCTCTTGGTTAAGATTCCCCTAAAAATTTCATGTTTATGGCTGTTTTGAATTTGGTGCTTTGATTTTGAGTATTGGTCTTTGTGCTGGTGATTTTTGAGTTTGATTGTGTTAGTTGCTATTGTTTAAGTGTTTTTGATCATTAAAATAAGTAGGGTATTAGTTAAAATCACAAGTTTCTTTGTTAAGTGGTAGATTAAGGAGTGTTTGGGTCTACTGCATACTTTGGATTTGTGGTTTGCTAAGTGTTTGTTTTGTGTAAGCAAGTGTTGGTATCTGTTGTTTAGGTGCATATGTTCATCTGTTTGCAGGTTTTGTGGTTTTGAACACATAGATTCATAGATTGGCTATAAAATCTTCATAACTTGGTAAAATTGGCTAGGATTTTGAGGACACCTAGATCTAAGCATAGGTTAGGGCTAACAAGTGCTAAATCATAGTTAATCACACCAGGGAAGAAGGATTTGAGGCTTGAAATTGGATCAAGTGTCAAGTATATCAGCAAACTTGTTTTCTGCATATGTTCATTGTTCATCAGTAACTTCTAGTGCTTTGATCTTGTTATTTACTTTGATTCAGTGTTTGATTCTTGTTGCTTTGTGTTTGTTCTTAGTTTATATAGCTTGTGTATGCATCCTGTTAAGTTTGGTTGGCTTATTCTGCTTAAATCTACTTAATAAGTGCTTAACTGCTTATTTCCATATCTGGTGCATATCTGGTAACTGTTTGGCTTATTGTGGCTTATTGTGTGAACCATTTTGTGATTTTATTGTTGCTATTGACTCCTTGTGATTCACTGATCACAAGGGTGCCTTTGTTTCCAATTGAATCAAACCAGAACTCTCAAATAAGCTTGGTCAAATAGTCAAAGCAGTGGGAACTCCTTTCCCCTGCTAGTTGCCACTGATAGTGCAAATTTGGTGTCAGCTTATCAATAAGCTATAATAGCTTATTCCAACCAGCAACAACTTTGTTTTTGTAATAGGTGCTCATATTTTGACCCATTTATTCATACTGGAGCATTTGGGTGGTTGACTTTTAGGTTTGACTAGAAAACCAACTCCTTTGACTTTTACAGAAGTTCATTTGTGCTTATTCTGGCTTATTGGTTGTGCTTATTGGATTTTTTTTGATTGATTTTGCTTATTGAGTCCATTTGAAAGCTTTTGCAAGTTGAATCAAGTCCTGAGGTGCATTATTTCTCAAAAACGACTATTTTGTCGTTTTGTGGATTTTTTTCTTTTCTATTTTCTGGCTTATTGAGTGTGCTTTTTGGAAATTTCTATTGACAGATCTCTTAAGCATCCTAAAAGAGGGTTGTGTGTCAAATTAGAGCTTATGGCTTAATGGGCTGAAAAGCCCAATAAGAATAAGCTTTGTGTTCAATAAGCTGTGATAAGCTTATTTTCAGCTTTTGGGCCTTTAGAATTTTGTTCTTAGAATTGAATTTTAAGTCAGATAGGGCTTTTCCAAGTCAATTAGGCCAAGTTTGACTTTTTGGGCCCAAAAGCCCATTTGTGTTGACTGAATTTGGATTTGGCCCATTTGAGGGCCCAATAGGGGTATTTTGGTAATTTCACTTTGATTTTCTGATTAATTAGGTTAAAATAAACTAGTTTGCAAGTTTTTAGAATTTTTTATAATTTTTAGATTTTTAATATTATTTTATTATTATTTTATTATTATTTTTAAAATTTCACATTTTCCAACTTTTTACATTTTTCTTAGGTTAATTACATTAAAATAGGAATTTAGCAACTTTTAGAATAATTTTATCTCTTTTAGATTAATTTTTATAATTATTTTAAGTTTTAATAGTTTTTAAATCATTTTAAATAGTTTTTATTAGTTTAAAAATTTCTAATAATAGTTTTTAATCTTTTTAGGTCATTTTAGAGGTTTTCCAATTGAAAAATCTTTATTTGGGCTTTTTGATAATTTATCTGATTTTTAGGGCTTTAATTAGCATTTAAAAATTGAATATTTAATTATTTAAAAGGTTTCAAAAAGTTTTGATCATTGGTAAACTCTTAGTTTATTATTTTTGATTTTTGGTGAAGTTTTGGTAATTTTTAGAATTTATTTTTATTTTTTTAGTTTTTAAGGTTTTACGTTTTAACTTTCTTGTAGTGATTTTTTTTGTTAATTTTTATTTTTACGTCTTCGTCATTTTCTTTTCTCATCCCCTTCTAAACCAATCATTAATCACAAACATTTAACAAGTTTTTCACACACATATACCTCCTTGGGAAACGAACTTTCACACCATTAAGGGTCATTAACACTTGATTTTTCCTAAAGTCATTTGTTCAATACTTACCGCTTTTACGCCTTTTCCCTAAAAGGTCGTATTTTACCACAATCACTTTGGCGCCGCTGCCGGGGAGGTGTGTCGTGATTAATTTGCATTGTTGTTTTTAATATTAACCATATATAGTATTTGTATTAGTAGAACTCTACTAATACGTATTATCGGTTTTCTTGGTTTTTCTTGTACAAATATTATTACTATATTGTATTAAGTATCACAATAAATTCACAATATCTCCAAAAGTGTGAAAACACAACCTTAATTGGGATTTCATCACTCAATTATTGTATTCGAATCTCAAACAAAAAGAAAAAGACAAAAATAGATAAATACTTTCGAGAAGCTCGATTTTGAAAGATACAAACTATAAGGTGGGTATAAGGCGGGTATTATAAAATATACCCTAAGGAAAAAGGCTCTTAAGTGCTTCGCGCCGCCTCGTTTCCCCGCTTGCTTGTGAGTATTTTGAGATTGAAGGCCAATCGAGGGTTTTGCCGCCCAAAGTATTATTACGTATAATATATTTGCTTGGTTTCTTTGTGATTAAACCCTCTTGAACAATTTGGTTTTCACCAAAGTTCTAAAGTCATTCGAAGGCGTTCACTCCACGTGATCGTTTTCATTCCTTTGAGGCTTCTTTAATCAAGAGTTTGACTCGAGGAGAGATTTTGTAGATTGTTGTCTACAAAGATACACCAAAATCCAAAAAAATTAAATATCATCAAAAACACAAAAAAAATTGAAAATTCACAAAACACCCAAAAAGAATCTTCTTTGCTCACCTCCCATTCTTCGTGAAGTTTATGATCACTCGTAATCAAGCAAAATGAGCTCGTAAACGACTTCAAAAGCAAGCAAATCAAGAGACGTTGATTGTTGAAGAACCTCTAATTGTTGAACCTATTGTAGAACAAGAAGTCGTCATGGCTAATCGTACTATGATGGAGTTGCTACAAGCACCCACCGAGGGTTTTGGAGAGGCTATTGTGATTCCCGCCATCCTTGCGGAGAATTTCGAAATTAAGACGGGTTTAATGTCGATGTTGCAAGCAAATAAGTTTAGATGTCACGAGAAAGACAACCCGCACTACCACATTAGGAATTTTAACCGTCTCACCGCCACTAGCAAGTTTAAGGATGTTCCACATGACGCCATTAAGATGATGTTGTTTCCATACTCGTTGGATGGACCCGCAAAAATTTGGCTTGAGAAAGAACCGCCAAATTCGATTTTCACATGGGCCGATCTCGTTTCTAAGTTTGTGAACAAGTTTTTTCCACCATCTAAAACAACACACTTGAAAAATGAGATTTCACGATTTTTGCAAAGAAATAATGAAAGTTTTTCAATGGCATGGGAACGCTTTAAAGAAATGTTACATGAATGTCCACACCATGATTTTACGGAATTACATCAAGTGGATACTTTTTATAATGGGCTTAATGATCATGAACGAGATTATTTGAATGCCGCCGCGGGTGGTAATTTTTTGTGCAAGACGACAAATGAGGCTTTACAAATCATTGAGAATAGATCTAAGGTTTATAACCCTCGTAACATACCGAGTGTTGCCAACATGGGTTCGTTATCTTCGTCACAATCGTCTCGTAGCATTAACGCCTTACATGATGAAGCTAATGAGGAAAATCGGTTTTTTTGATAGATTTGCTAATCTTATGTCCCATTGGAAGGCTCAAGAAGCTTCCAATTCCGCTTCGGTTAAAGCGGTTGCTAAGAGTTGTTTATCTTGTGGGGGAGCTCATGATCTTTCCGAGTGCATTACCGCGGATGGTAACACTTCGAGTGCTTATGTAGCAACGGGAACTTACAACCAAAACGGTCAAGGTTCCTGCCAAAATCAAGCTCCACCAAACAAAAATGTTAACAATTATTGAAACAACAACCAAGGTAATTACCAAGGCAATTCACGCAATTACAACAAGGGGAATTATCAAAGTGGGAATGGACAAATTTCTAATCAAAATCAAAACCGTGATTTTCAAAACACTACACAAGGTTTTCAAAATGCTCACCCTAAAAATTTGCAAGGAGAATTTTTGGATTACGCTAAAGCAAATGATGCTAAATTTGATAACATGCAACGTGAGATGATTAGCTTAAGATCCGAGTTGAAAAACGAGCTAAAAAATGAACTTGCTAATGAACTTAAAACTCATGCAAACAAAATGGAAGAAAATGTCACACGACTCCAACAAAATCAACAAAAAATGGAGCAAGGTGAACATGAGATTAAGCAAGAATTGTTAAAAGCGGATGCTAGGCAATCTAAATTTGAGGACCGAATGGCTAAGATGTTTGAAGCAATCATGTGTAAACCCTCTTCCTCGGGTGGTCTTCCTAGTGATACCATTAACAACCCGAGGGGAGAAATGAAGGTTATTACTACACGAAGTGGTAAAACTTTCAAGGAACCAATCTCTCGTCCAAGTACTTCTACGGAGAAGGAAATCGAGAAAGAACCCGAGGTGATGGTCGAAAAGGAGCACATTACAATCCCACGAAGTACCGCTCATACCACACCTACGGTTGAACCAATACCAATTGTGGAACCCGAGTTTCCAAGGCCGTTGCCTAATGACCAACCCACACCACCTTTACCCTACCATTCGAGACGAAACAAAGAAAAAGCACAAGAACTAAACAACTATCAATTTGAGCTATTTATGAAAATGTTTCGTGATATGCATTTTAACATAAGTTTTGCCGATGCTCTTATCATGATGCCTCGATTCGCCGCAAACTTCAAAAGTATGCTAAATAACAAATAGAAGTTACAACAATCGTCTAGTTGTTCATCCGTTTTTCTTAGCCGCATACCACAAAAAGTCGGTGATCCCGGTAAATTTTTGATTCCGTGTGCAATTCAAGATATGGAGGAATGCTACGCCTTGGCCGATCTTGGTGCTAGTATTAATTTAATGCCTCTTGAGATTTTCAAATCGCTTTCGCTTCCGGCTCTTACTCCTTCGAACATGTCTATCGAGATGGCCGATCATTCTACGATTTTAGCATGTGGAGTAGCCGAGGACGTTTTCGTTAAAGTCGGAAAGTTTTACTATCCCGTTGACTTTATCGTTGTAGACATTCCTATCGATCGAAAAGTTCCTCTCATTTTGGGTCGTTCATTTTTGGATACATCAAGAGCACTTATCGATGTTCATGCTCGAAAAATCACCCTTCGTTTCAATGAAGAAGAACTTGTCATCAATGCAACACAAAACTCCAATCTTTCTCATGTCTATTCAATTGCAACTTTAAACCATGGTGATTCAACCAATGTCGTTTGCAAAGAATTTTCACCAAGAGTTTTAGGAAATGTCGCCAAAAACAATTTACCATTTCCTCCGCCGGTGGAGGTTATGAGTGTAAAGCCTACAAAGAAGAAACCGTCAATACTTGAATCGAAAAATCCTTCGCCTAACCTCGAACATTCATTCTTGAAAAGTGTTGATAAGTTGCCGGTTTCTACGGAAGATCTTTCGGATGATGAATATGTAGACCCCGATGGGGAAGTTTTCTTCGTCGATAAACGTTTTGAAAACTTACCACCACCTAAACCAAAAAGATTTACAAATGTGAGAATTTTTAGTGTGACTAACATCGTCTTAGAAACATCGAATATTTTCGACATAATCAAAAAGGGTTTTCATAAGAAGAGTTTAAAATATAAAAAAGGAAAAGATTTTAAATGTGATTTAATTGATTTTTCTACAAATCTAACTCCGTCATCACCACGTGTTTTAAGTGCTACAAGCTCGTCTTCTCCTTTTGACGATGCTTTGTGTGGTTCTAGTATGGGGGAAGCCCCTTATGTTCCCTCATCCTTGTCCATCGAGGACGAGATATTCGATCCCGGAATTTCATGTAAAGGGAAATCTCGGTCTTCCACCGATGCAATAAATGGAAAATCTTTCTATTTGCTTGGTGCGAGTCTACCTCGAGTAGCTCAAAATTTTGTCTTACCAATTGTCCCACCCTTCTATTTCTTCTCATCTATTTTCTTCAAACTCTTTGAGTATATGGCACATGTTGAAGTGGCGTTAATTTGTTTTTCCAATGAAAACGAGAACGCCATTTTCGACCCCGGTATTTTGCACCATCAAAGGACTTAGTCCTTAATACCGGTTGCTTTTTGGGCCTTGTTTATCATGTAAGCCCCATTGACCATACAATGATTTTCCCTAAATGATCACATTTATGGGGGATCGAGTCGAGCTCATGACTCGGTAATCAAAAACGAGGTGCCTCGTGGGGGAGATCCCATGCTTATCTTTTATGCTCACTATTCACTAATAAGGGGACTTGTACCCTTTCAACTCGTTGTCTCATGGTTGTTTGTGATTGTGTTATCTAGATCATCATCATCATCTACGTATGAAGACTCTCCTGTTCGTTTACGTGAGCCTCCATCGTTCGTTTGAAGAAGTTTTTCACGAATCCATGACATATCCTTTATTGTTCTAACAGTTATCTTTTAGCATACTTAATAAACGGCTTTAGATATATTGTTGATCACCCTTTCCATGCTAGATCCTAAGCATTCGACTTTTCGTCTCTAGTATGGGGGTGCTCTACCTTTAGACTCGAAACATTGAGGACAATGTTTACTTTTAGTATGGGGGGTTAATAATTACTTGCTTTGCTACGCCCTCACGCTCTCAAATTTTCAATGTTTTGTTTTGCTAATAAGGCTAAAAGTGGCCAAATTTTAAATTTTTTTTAGTTTTCATAAGTGTTTTTAAGACACGAATGTATATTTTCCGTTGGGTAGAATAAGAGTTAATTTTTGACTTGATGGGCATTTGGAGCCATTTACATTCCTTAACCCGCTCAATTCAAGTTTTGCTAGACTTTTATATAAGGAGCTTTAAAACGCGAAAGTCTTAACTCTTACGGGTTAAGAACAAGAACTTTTCGCAAGTTCCTATAATTGATTCTAGAAAGTCACTTATCAAGGGAACTATAAAACGCATTCTCTAAACTTGAAAAAGTCCAAGAAAGTGCAAGATCCTATAGGTGGCTTGAAAATCCAAAACTTTGATTTGATATAGTCTCAATGAAAGGTAATCCAAATTTGGCTTAATTTTGACTTGCATGGCTAAGTATTCACGAGTCTCTTTAATTAGAGGTCTTTATATAGTGAAGAACGAGAAATGATAGAGTTAGACAAGTGATTATGCTAAACGTAGAACATGAAAGTGTTCTTTCAAAAACTCATATGTTTTTAATTGTGGCTTTTTCTTCCCATAAGATCAATGCATTAGGAATAAATCATAATTGCAATAAGTAAGGTCGTACGATTTGAAAGGTTACTTAGCCTCTAGCGCAAGATCGTTTAAAAGTTGCTCGGGGTTGAATAGAGTTCATAGCCAAGGCATAACTTATTGAAGCGGGACGCGAAGATTGGCAATCATCCAAAAAGGCCCTAACAAGGCATGAGGAGCTCTATTTTTGCTAAAGATCCAAAGATGATGTGAAGTATCATTATTCCTAAATCAATATGAAGGATCGATACACACGACGAAAAGCAATTACTCCCCTAAAGATCATGGAGAAAGTCTATCCAAAAAGACCCTAACAAGGTATGAGGATAAATATATCCAAGTCCGAAAAGGAGGCGGATCGTTGTATATCAAAATCCAAAGTAAAGATTGAAGAAAAATGATGAAGTCGTGGTCCAATATGAAGAATCTCTCAAAAACGTCAAGTGAAGAAATTCCAAATATATGAAGAGAAGACCATAATTTCAAGAACGTCTTCCCAAGATTTGAAGTATGAAGTACATGCCAAATATCGGTCCGAGAAAGGTCTCAAATCGTGAAACGAGTTATGCCAAGATATGAACTTAAGGAGATACACGAGAAGCCGTTTTAAAAGATTTTGTCCTTCGGCTAACTATTGATCAAATCGTGCTACTTTGCTTTCGGACTAATAACTACTCAAATAAGTCAATATGAATCACTTGTGATCCATGACAAATAGATAAAAAATGCTAGTAACCCATTTCCTTTCATAATAACTAGGATTTCGGGGAGAAAAAGTATTACACAATTTGGACGTATGAGTAGTGTTAGCATTGTGACTTGTACCAACAATGATCTCGTTTTTGCACTTAGCATGGAATGTATGACAAACAAGGATGACGAAGTTTACTCTAAGGGACATTCACTTGTTTCTATTCTTTGACCCTAAAAGTCACTTTTTGTGATGAAAATCATACATTATGTCTTTACACATCTTCGTAGTATGTTGCAAGTCTTTTACTCTTCAATAAAGGTTAATAAAATTGAACTTTGGTAATGCTTAGATACTTTATTCTAGCATTGCGTGAGGGCACGGCAATGGCTTAGTATGGGGGAGTGATGAGATGGCATTTATACATGATCTCGTCGTTCTTTTCGGGCTTTAAATGCATAAAAATGTCATAAAATACCATATATATGCTTGTGTTTGTTTACTTGTGTATTTTAGGTATGGATATCGTGAAAAAGACAAAAGATCACAAGTTACAAGGAAAAACGGACACGAGAAACGAAGCCGTACAAAGAACCGGGCCCTAATCATGGAAAATTCGCAACAAATACCTTGAAGACTTGAAGACAAACAAGATTGATCCTCATTTATTGAAGAAATGACACTTAAAACCCTTGTATATTAATAATTACAAGTTTGGTCCCTTAAGTTTGTCAAAATTACACAAAAGGTCCCTCAACTTTGAAGAAATGGCAAGATTAGTCCCTCAACAATTTCAAATTGTCAATTATGGTCCCTCATCAAGCCAAAGATACATTGAAGACCTTTGAAGATCCAAAATGTCCAAGATCAGTCCTTCAAATATGCAAAAGTGCCAAAAACAACCCTTGAAACACTTTTTATAAAGTTTTGTGCCAAAATTGCCAAGTGGTGAAAGTTGATACAAGTATAAATGGGCGCTGATAGACTTTTCAACACAAATGCAAAAAGAAATGAAAAAGAAGGGCTAATGTTGTGCATTTAAAACATTCAAATAATATTTGCGCCAAACACTTCCCCAATCCACCAAAAACGGATCAAAAAGGGTACTGTTTACCTTTTCACCACTCAGATTTTACACCACTTAAATCAAGGGGTTAATCTAAATTACCTTGACACACACTTAATTCACACGCCTAGAATCCCATCCCAACCTTAAAACACTCATTCCCACTCATAATGGACCCCACCCCCAAATACCCGTCCACCAATCATGTGACAACTTAACCTCCAAGTCATCCTACGTGTACAAATCAACAGCCAAGGATCATTGCTTCATATCAAAGCTGAAATAAACGTCCAAGATCACTTTGGACAGCTCATCAACAACAAACGCACTCAAGGACTTAGGGCAATTAGGGAATTTCACATCTAGGGTTTGTGAATAGTGTATCCAGGCATTTGCCTATAATAGGAGACCTCAACATGTGAGAGTCCCTTTGTTCCAGTTTTAGGCTATCAATCTTTGTAATTCCTTTTTAAGTTAAATAAAATTTGAATTTCTGAAATTTTGAAATCTCTTTTTGATTTAGTTAAAAGTTTGGTGTTTGAGTAGCCTAATTCTGAGTTCCATTTGATTGTTTAGACCTTCCTTAACCTTGTGGTTAAGGCATGTCTAGGTTTGAAAGGTTTTCAAGGTTCATAAACCTTGAAGTCCTTGTTTCTGAATTTGGCTATTATTTGTGTACTAACCCTTAGCCTTAAGCCTTGAGTTCTTTCAAGCTTGTTGACACCAAGCCTGAGAAGGATTCTAAGCCTTTGGTTGAGTTTGTTTGCTGCTTGTGTTGAAGATATAAAGTCCTTCAGGTTCTACTTTGAACCATCAACCAAGGCTGTTTGCATCTCCTTCATTGAAGTACCTTGGTCTTGTTCTAGTTGTCGAACAAGGTCCAAGGAGCATAGCTGGCCTTCCTAGGATGTTGTGGAAGGCAGGTATAATCTCTTGGTTAAGATTACCCTAAAAATTTCATGTTTATGGCTGTTTTGAATTTGGTGCTTTGATTTTGAGTATTGGTGTTTGTGCTGGTGATTTTTGAGTTTGATTGTGTTAGTTGCTATTGTTTAAGTGTTTTTTATCATTAAAATCAGTAGGGTATTAGTTAAAATCACAAGTTTCTTTGTTAAGTGGTAGATTAAGGAGTGTTTGGGTCTACTGCATACTTTGGATTTGTGGTTTGCTAAGTGTTTGTTTTGTGTAAGCAAGTGTTGGTATCTGTTGTTTAGGTGCATATGTTCATCTGTTTGCAGGTTTTGTGGTTTTGAACACATAGATTCATAGATTGGCTATAAAATCTTCATAACTTGGTAAAATTGGCTAGGATTTTGAGGACACCTAGATCTAAGCATAGGTTAGGGCTAACAAGTGCTAAATCATAGTTAATCACACCAGGGAAGAAGGATTTGAGGCTTGAAATTGGATCAAGTGTCAAGTATATCAGCAAACTTGTTTTCTGCATATGTTCATTGTTCATCAGTAACTTCTAGTGCTTTGATCTTGTTATTTACTTTGATTCAGTGTTTGATTCTTGTTGCTTTGTGTTTGTTCTTAGTTTATATAGCTTGTGTATGCATCCTGTTAAGTTTGGTTGGCTTATTCTGCTTAAATCTGCTTAATAAGTTCTTAACTGCTTATTTCCATATCTGGTGCATATCTGGTAACTGTTTGGCTTATTGTGGCTTATTGTGTGAACCATTTTGTGATTTTATTGTTGCTATTGACTCCTTATGATTCACTGATCACAAGGGTGCCTTTGTTTCTAATTGAATCAAACTAGAACTCTTAAATAAGCTTGGTCAAATAGTCAAAGCAGTGGGAACTCCTTTCCCCTGCTAGTTGCCACTGATAGTGCAAATTTGGTGTCAGCTTATCAATAAGCTATAATAGCTTATTCCAACCAGCAACAACTTTGTTTTTGTAATAGGTGCTCATATTTTGACCCATTTATTCATACTGGAGCATTTGGGTGGTTGACTTTTAGGTTTGACTAGAAAATCAACTCCTTTGACTTTTACATAAGTTCATTTGTGCTTATTCTGGATTATTGGTTGTGCTTATTGGATTTTTGTTGATTGATTTTGCTTATTGAGTCTATTTGAAATCTTTTGCAAGTTGAATCAAGTCCTGAGGTGCATTATTTCTCAAAAACGACTATTTTGTCGTTTTGTGGATTTTTGCTTTTCTATTTTCTGGCTTATTGAGTGTGCTTTTTGGAAATTTCTTTTGACAGATCTCTTAAGCATCCTAAAAGAGGGTTGTGTGTCAAATTAGAGCTTATGGCATTATCTTATGGCTTAATGGGCTGAAAAGCCCAATAAGAATAAGCTTTGTGTTCAATAAGCTGTGATAAGCTCATTTTCAGCTTTTGGGCCTTTAGAGTTTTGTTCTTAGAATTGAATTTTAAGTCAGATAGGGCTTTTCCAAGTCAATTGGGCCAAGTTTGACTTTTTGGGCCCAAAAGCCCATTTGTGTTGACTGAATTTGGATTTGGCCCATTTGAGGGCCCAATAGGGGTATTTTGGTAATTTCACTTTGATTTTATGATTAATTAGGTTAAAATAAACTAGTTTGCAAGTTTTTAGAATTTTTTATAATTTTTGTATTTTTAATATTATTTTATTATTATTTTATTATTATTTTTAAAATTTCACATTTTCCAACTTTTTACATTTTTCTTAGGTTAATTACATTAAAATAGGAATTTAGCAACTTTTAGAATAATTTTATCTCTTTTAGATTAATTTTTATAATTATTTTAAGTTTTAATAGTTTTTAAATCATTTTAAATAGTTTTATTAGTTTAAAAATTTCTAATAATAGTTTTTAATCTTTTTAGGTCATTTTAGAGGTTTTACAATTGAAAAATCTTTGTTTGGGCTTTTTGATAATTTATTTGATTTTTAGGGCTTTAATTAGCATTTAAAAATTGAATATTTAATTATTTAAAAGGTTTGAAAAACTTTTGATCATTGGTAAACTCTTAGTTTATTATTTTTTATTTTTGTTGAATTTTTGGTAATTTTTAGAATTTACTTTTATTTTTGTGGTTTTTAAGGTTCTACGTTTTAACTTTCTAGTAGTGATTTTTTTTGTTAATTTTTATTTTTACGTCTTCGTCATTTTCTTTTCTCATCCCCTTCTAAACCAATCATTAATCACAAACATTTAACAAGTTTTTCACACACATATACCTCCTTGGGAAACGAACTTTCACACCATTAAGGGTCATTAACACTTGATTTTTCCTAAAGTCATTTGTTCAATACTTACCGCTTTTACGCCTTTTCCCTAAAAGGTCGTATTTTATCACAATCATTTACCTCCTCAGAATGTCACTTCAACAATCGATCCTACAACATCCACAACTACTGTCATTGCTCCAGAGAACATAAATCAAGCAGACAATGCATTGTCTGACGAAGACGAATTTATCAACCCATTCGGTACACCGGTATACGAAACTAGAGAGTCTTCTACTCGCCATGTTGATCCGTCAAATATGCATACTTTCTATCAACGACATCCTTCAACACATCATTGGACCCGAGATCATTCTTTGGTTCATGTCATTGGAAACCCTTCACAGCCCGTTCGCACAAGACGACAGCTTAACACCGATGCCGGTGTTTGTATGTTCGCACTCGCCGTGAGTTCAGCTGAACCGAAAAACATCAAAGAAGCATTAGCTGATCATGCTTGGATTGAATCGATGACGGATGAACTTCAACAATTTGAAAGACTTAAAGTCTGGGAACTTGTTGACAGACCATACGATGTAACACCATTAAATCTTCGATGGATCTGGAAAAACAAGATGGATGAAGAGAACACGATCATCAAGAATAAATCTAGACTAGTGGCTAAAGGGTATGGACATAAAGAGGGTATTGATTTTGAAGAATCATTTGCACCAGTAGCTCGAATGGAAGCGGTCAGGATTTTCCTTGCTTATGCTGCACATAAGGGATTCATCGTTTATCAAATGGACGTAAAGACGGCGTTTCTTAACGGTCCTTTGAAGGAAGAAGTTTATGTCATGCAGCCGGAAGGATCGTCAATCCTCATTATCCTGACAAGGTGTATCGTCTCCACAAAGCACTATATGGACTCAAGCAAGCTCCAAGGGCGTGGTACGACGAGCTCTCGAAATTTCTGGTCTCCAAAGGTTTCTCAAAAGGTTCCATTGATTTAACTTTGTTCACTTATAAATATGGGGATGACATTTTGCTTGTGCAGATTTATGTCGATGACATTATTTTCGGGTCTACAAACTCAAAACTTTCAAAATGGTTTGAAAAAGTAATGCACAGCAGATTTGAAATGTCTATGATGGGCGAACTAAAATTCTTTCTAGGAATTCAAGTTCACCAATCCCCAAGTGGTATCTTCATTAACCAAGCTAAGTATTGTCAAGAGATAATCAAAAAGCATGGTATGACATCATGTGGCCCCGTTGGGACACCATTATCAACCACATCCCTAGATGCTGATATGGAGGGATTACCCATAGATCAAACGAGATATCGTTCCATGATCGGGTCCCTCATGTACTTGACAGCAAGCAGACCTGATATTCATCATGCTACATGTTATTGTGCACGATATCAAGCACGACCCACTGAAAAGCACCTCAAAGAGGTTAAACGGATCTTTCGGTACCTTAAGAATACCATTCACATGGGACTCTGGTATCCGAGGGAAACTTGTTTCTTTCTAACGGCCTATTCAGATTCTGATCATGCAGGGTGTCTTGATACACGTAAAAGTACCTCTGGTAGTGCACAATTTCTAGGTCAAGACAAGCTTGTGGGATGGTCTTCCAAGAAGCAGGATTGCACGTCACTTTCATCAGCCGAAGCGGAGTATGTGTCTCTATCTGCGTGTTGTGCTCAATTTCTTTGGATGAGAACACAACTCACGGATATGGCTTCCACTTTGATAAAGTACCTATGTACTGTGACTCAAAGTCAGCCATAGCCATCTCCTGCAACCCGGTACAGCATTCCCGCACGAAGCACATCGATGTGAGATATCAGTTCATTAAGGACAAGTTGAAAAGGGTATTGTTGAATTATACTTTGTTGGAACTGATTACCAATTAGCTGACTTGTTTACAAAAGCTCTTTCGAAAGAGAATTTTGCGTATCTATTTAGGCAAATTGGTATGAGATGTTTGACTCTAGCAGAACTGGAGGTTCTGGCAAAGAAGCCTGCTTGATTCATCTATCAAACATCTACCTGTAAATATTAATCAAAAAGCAAAATACAAAATTAAAAAATCTTTGATAATCCAAAAATATTCTTCTCGACATGTCTTTCAGTATCGATAATATGGACGTACCTAGAAATGTCGCTCAATAACGACACGGGTGTGTACATAAAGCTCGAATGAAAGTTGTAAATATTTTTCAAAACATGTCATTTCTATCTTTTTAAAGGAAATTGTCTCTTTTGGACAATATTTCCAACAACGGGTAGAGCAATCTATCTCGGGTTGAGCTTGTCACAAAACATTCACCGTTTTGAGCTCAACACAATGGTTTGTAATCACTTTCAGATTGCAACCCGGAACTATATTCACGGGGGAGTGTACGCTTTTGTACTCTTACCCTTAGCAAAAGAAGTTAAATCTTCTTACACTTGAGTGGATTCGACAAGACATTCAAAGTCTATGAACTCAAGTTTATGCTTTAGAAAAACCTTTTCGTCAAAAAGAATTGATTTTTCAAAAAGCGTTGAACATAATTTTTTCAAGAATTTCTCAATGATAATCAAAATCTTTCAAAAATTGTGTGTTCAACAACTCCTATCCTCAAAAGTTTAATGTGGATCAAATCCTCACAATGACAATTCAATTGGATCAATTTTTGAGGGGGAGCATTTCAACTTCATGCATAGTTTGACACATCTTTCTCCCAAAGATTTTCAAGACTATTTTTCAAAATATATTTTAATCAAATTTGGTATCTCTAATATCAAAAGATTTTATATATTAGAGATAGGGGAGAAAATGTGTGACAATTCGTCAATTTATGGTTGATATTTTATTCTCAATATTTATTTGAAAATATTATTTTATGAACTCACTTATTTTTGGGAAGAAATTTGGATTTACGTCCTGGAGTAGCATCGACTACGTCTAAACCGGAGGATTTAACGTTACGTGCTTACGTTTACATACACCGTCTTTGGTGACAGTCCGACATTTCAGAAAATAAATTTATCCGTGAATATTATTTTGGAGTTTTAAATTTGTGTTGGTTCATAAACTCACAAATTTACGAGAAGAGATTAGGACTTACGATTTTCTTTTAACGTCCTTTACGACTAAACCGGAAACCTTAGGATTACGTATTTACATTTTCGAACTCCGTTTTTGATGAGACAATTTTTATTAGATTCGTTTTGTGCCGTTGATTCATAATTTATAAAAACGTTTTTCGTAAAACGACCCGAGGGCACGCAAATCGAGGAAACTAGAATCGAGGAGTACCCGTAAATAAATGGGGATGAGACAAGTGGGACACTTGTCCCACCCCACTCCAAAACCGGCCTAACTAGTGCACCACACACTTGATGTGTCAAGTGTAAGCTAACTTAGCTTACACATGTCATTAAGCTTACTCATTAAGCTACTACAACACAAAACCAACTAGAAACCACTTGCTTCTCATTTCCACCATTTCCCTCACATGCAAAACCACTCATTTCTCTCCCTTGGCTCTTGTTTATGCCGTCCAACATCCACCATCCAACACCTCATTCATACAAAATTCTAGCCATAAACATTTGTTATAATTAACATATGTTAATCTACATTCAAAGAGATGAAGATTGGTGGTCATTTTAACATCCAAGGAGGAGTTTTCTTGGTGTCTTGGGGCTGATTTTCCACAAGGAGTTTATGAAGAATGGTGTTCTTGAAGATGGTGTTTGCTATGCACAAGTTTCTCCATCAAAATCCATGTTTTGATCAACCTACATCATCATGGTGGTATAAAGATTGTTCTCCTCATCTTCTTGTTATTTTGATTATGTAAACATGTATTTTATTTCCTATTGTATATGTATATGATGATTATATGATGATAAAAATGTTATGTGGGGATTTGGTGTTGATAAACATGATTAAAAAGGTGAAAAACTATAAAGAACAAGGCTAAAATCTTGCTTAAAAGTGATGGCTGTATAAAACAGTAAAGAAACAGGTCATGTACTGATAAAATGATGAAGTAGAATCCATTTAGAGTAAGCTATATGTCTTGTACACATGTGAGAGTTGGCCATGCAATGGAATCATTGTAATGAGTGAGATATGATCAAAACAAGTTTAAGGTACAAATCTAAGTTCACTGTTTTGGACGATTTTTAGAAAATACTTAGAGGATGATTCAACAGTAGCTATAGGAGAGTTAAATGTAGCAAATATCATTTAGTTTGTGTGATAAAAATTTGAGCTTCTATCTCCATATAGAACTCTAGATATGGCAGTTTTGGTGAAAGTGAAGATAAAAATTAGATTTTGGAAATTAAAGAATAATACTATTATATAAGCACTCAAAATTTAATAGTATAAAATATAAATTAAAAACCCACTAACTTATGAATTTTATTTATATAAGTATGTAAAAGTTTAAATAAGTGGACATCTTATAAAAATGGTAACTTGTTAAGTTTTATAAGTTATAAAACTATAAACACGATTTTTACGACTTTTTCGGCTAATACCGTAAAATTAACGTTTTTGTTAAATAAAACTTAGACGGTTGGACCCGTCTAATGTAAACTTTATAAAACTTATATACTGATATATAAAGATGTATAACAAGTAAAAACCGATAAAACCCGAACTATAGGGCATACGGACATTAACGAGCTAAGTAAACATATTGGACTAATACTTGGGCTAATAATTGGACTAAATAAGATAAACACTCATAAAAAGAACTTATTGGTCTTAACCCATTTAGGCCCAACTTGTAAAATGTAAATACTGATAATGTAAGTATAACAAGGATTAATACAAGTTAAGAACTTATAATAGGCTTATTGGACCTAAAACACGTTAATAGGTAAAACGAGAAAACTAGTATAAAAGTTATCGACACATAACACAAAAATGAGTAAATGAGGATATGTAAACCCACTTGATCATCATATATATATATATAATCATCATATGTATACATAATTGATATTTTTATAAAGTCATTGGACAAACATCTAAGACCGATTATTAATTGTCTAGGTTTCCGTGATTGAAGCACGTACAGTACATCCGAATTGCCGATAACCCGCCTTCCCACATCAACGTGAGTTCATAGCCTCGCACTCTTTTAAATGTTTTTATAAATGTTTTATAAACCCGCGAGGGAGATAACATGTTAGTTTTTATAAAATAGGACACCATTTGTCCCGATTGTTTGTTTATTGATTTGGACCCGAATGATTGAATGACCCGATTGTATGACCCGATAAATGATTAAAGGACCCGATAGATGAAATTAAATGGATTATTAAAGTTAGGTTATGTCACTAAAAGTCCCATTAGCATGAATTGTGAACTACCGGGATTTGGTAGACGCTTATGCATTTAATAGTACTATTTGGGGATGATCACCCCAGTTCGCGCCTTGACGGTTGATCCCCGTCGTGCCACATTGATTGTTAAGCGAATTTATGTATGAGAAGATTTCCATAGCGTGACCTTTGTGACGACACACTACTTTAGATGGGCAAAATTGGTATCGGGTTAGCTACCCGTTGTTGGTTTAGTAAGGTAACAATGTCATGCGGCTTATAATAATCCAAAACTAACGAAATACTACTAGACGCTCCGAATTACGATGTATTGCCTGACTAGCAATACAGGGTCATACTATTGATATTATGTTTGTGTTTTGGTTTTCATAACCATATTCATATAACGGTTTTTATTTTCATACAACGTCATAAGACGTATTGTATGGTGTTTTTAACGACAATGATTCGTATAATGGTTTTTAAGGCAAATGCCTATATTATGATTTTGATGACGATTTGTATAAAATGACTTTGGCTATTTTATGGCCTATCAAAATGATTTGTACAAAATGATTTTCAGTAATAATTTTATACTGATATTATATTGATGGATTTTATTAAACTCTATGAATTCACTCGGCGTTATCGCTGACCTTTTCTTTTAACATGTTTTATCTCAGGTACATGAAGGTAATTCTCGGGAAGACAACAAGAATTCGTGGCCCGCACCTAAACAATATTTTCCATTCAAATACTTTGTAAAACTTTGTATGAAATATAATGACTTGGGACCGATGTAACTTTGATATTTATGAATGGAAATGATTTATTAATAAACGACGCGATTTTTAAGCGTTGTCTATGATGTGAGTAATGTGCTATCCCGTAACACCAACTAGTCTTCCGCTGTATTGAGTTGTATAAATTTGGGGGTGTTACAGTTTGGTACCAGAGCTCTCGTTATAGAGAACGAAAGATTTTTAAAACCAAGGTTTTGAATAAAACATTTTAAAATCTTTTAATTATAAACATTTTTCTAAAAATGTCTAAAAATCTTTTGACTATAACGGTGCCGAAGAACTCCCGAGTTACCGACGAGGCCATACTGAGAAGTGTTATTTTAATATATATATAACTTGGATTATATATATATATATGATGTAATTTTATTACATGATTGTTTGATGATTATTTTTGTATTTATACGAGGTATTTATACGACGTAAATTGTCACAAGGAACCCTAAATCCCCTAGTAAATTAATCGAAGCTATTCTCGTAGGAATTCTAGCTATCCTAGATCTAAACCAAGTTGCGGATATTTATGATCCCAACAAATGGTTGATATTCGTAGAAATGTAGATATTAGTTGATTGTGATATTGAAAAAGAATTGGCGAGATTAAATCTGATATCGATGTCATGACGATCTTTTCTTATAGAGTGGAGTTTGACAAAACGTTACCACCTAGAAAGATGTCATCTGATTCGTTGTCATCCAATTCTTAAATTTGAAATCGAAAGGGTGAATGTTGCACTTGAGGCTGTTATTGGAACCATTACCCAAAATCCTCATGCCACTAATACCTTTCCGAGAAGTCTAAGTTGAATGATCAAGTCATTTCATATTAATGACTCATTTGATAATTGTTGTTGTAAGAGATATAGGATTGGAAATTAAGTATTGTTCATATCGAGCTTTTATTGCCCTTTTAAGGCCTAAGAATAAAGATTGAAAATATTGGAGAATGAGGTAGGATATCGAATTGAGTATAAGTTGATTGAAAACTTGAATAAAGTAAAATTTAACTTGTATTGGAATATGAAATTGTTGAGAGGAAGTCGTTTAGTTCTGTGATTGAATATTAAGGTTTTAATTGATTGTTGATTCGTGTCAAGGGTTGTTCCTAAGCCATTGTCCACTAACAAGGATGCCCAGTGTCCAAGAAATAAATTGAAGAAATCTTCTTCTGAATTGGGACCGATAGATCTTTCGGGACATGTGGAACACCTAATGACTCTTGTAGATTAGTATTCATTGTGGTATCTTTTAAAAATCCCTAACTTAACTGAGATATCAGTTGGTAGGATGAGTTCTGAGAATTATATGACATAGTGACACGTAATGTGTTACGGTACAATTTTGACTTGTTTGTGATTAATGAAAAAGACTACCTTTGATTGCTAAATCCTACATGTATCGATGTTATCTATCTTTTCTTGCTTGTTCCTAATGTTCGCATTAGTGATGCAACCATTGAACAAGTACTCATATTGATTAAGTTACGTTATGAATTATTCTTTTAGAGTGCCATCGAGATCATGAACCTCATGATTATTTGGCTAAAGCTCATTTCCTATCATAATTTAGTTAGTTCTTGGTGAACAACTCTTCATCACTCTTTTGCAGATCACACATTGTTTTTATAAAGTTAACGGTATCCTTTGAGAAAATTTAATTTTCATCACAATATGGATTATTTAAAATGAGATTTATAAGTGATTGTTATCGAAATGAGGTTGTTTATAAAGTACCTTGGAAAACTTAATTATTTCCATAACAAAGAAAACCTTTGTAAATAATTTTTTTTTGAATTAAGCATGAAAATGTTTTTATTATAAACATGATGATAAAATTTTGACGAACTGAGTATTGCATCGTTAATCTTGAAATTGTATATAGTTGCGCGCCTACATACAATTTGGAATGGACCATGCAAGGCTGATTAGTAGTCACCATAAAACTAATGAATAAACACTACATTTTCTTTGAAGATTGTGAAAGATTAAATTTTATGAGATCTGCAAGAAATGAAAAATAAGGACATATTGTTAGGGACACCTACATATGTGCCTGTAGCATCTATTCTTCTGAGTCGAATATTACTCATCTATGGAAATTGTCTTATTTGACAATTCTTTCTTGTCTAATTCTCCCGTAGTGAGATTCTTAGGAAAAGTACTTGATTACCGAGTGTTGATACCCGACTGGATGTATCGACTTTCCTATCATTTCTTTTGATTTGATTTCATTTGAATGACCTGGGTAACGATCCGAGGAGCTTTCGAATGCGTACTCAAATTATGAAAACATGGGATATATTCATATTCGTTAAATGTTTTCGTCTGTATCTGATTTGAAATTCTCTCGCGTAGATTATGCGTTGACTTACTCTTTTAATAGTAGGTGTGTCTCCATATATCCTTGAACTTGTGAAGGATTATGAGTTATTATTAGTCTTTTGAGAAGTTCACATCTTATCGACGGCAATAAAACTGAAAGGTTGGTAATGCCAGTAGAATGGATTGATTGATTATGACATGACGACATTGTCTTAATTAATGGGAACTCGAGTAGAATTCCCCTAAATGCTAAGATGTTGATTATCAAAGGTGATCTAAATAATTCTTGATGGATGATTTTATCCTGCATTTAGACTTGAAATTATACCGTGAACGGTTGTGAATTAATCATAGATATTATAATCTAGAAGGAACTTAAAATGAATGTATTAAAAGATGTTTTCGTTATCTGAAACTTTAGGAGATATTTGTTGGTAAATTACCTAGACTGTTGCCATTAAGGCAAGTTGAAATTGGTATTGATTCTATTCCCGGTGCTGCACCTGTGGCTTGTGCACTGTATGTCAGCACCATCTGAATTAAAGGAATTACCGTACAACTAAGAGAGTTGTCGGAGAAAGATTTTATTATACCAAGCATGTCATCCTGAAGAGCTATGGTGTTATCTTTCCTTATATTTATAGATTACTGTGAATTGAGTAAATTGACAATCGAAAACAATATCCATAACTTGAAATGGAAGAATTGTTCGATCATTTACAAGGTTCTAGAAAATTTGATCCACGGCATGGTTATCATCAACTTCGCATCTGCGAAAAAGATTATCTATTCCAATCATTACATCCAGAACTTGTGATGAACGTTATGAGTTTCTCGTGATGTCGTTTGGATTGACCGATGCACATGTAGCATTCATAAAATTGGTGAATCACGTGTGTAGGCTGTAATTTGATAAATTCATACGTGTGATCATTAAGGACCATTTGTTTGTTTACAAGTATAAGAAGGAGCTAATAATTAATTATAGATTGCCCTGAATTGGCCGAACAATGAAAACCTGAACCTTGAATAATTGATATGTGATTAAAGACTTAAACCTTTACATTATTTGACTATGTTATTAATAGATAATGGAATATAACTTGACTCTTCAAAAAAAATTTAGAAGTCATCTAAGACTTTGAGTTATACTAAAAAGAAAGTGCAGATATAATTTGACAAATGTTTTAACAAAGGATTTTTAGGGATTATTCCCTTATACACAAACCATTTAACTAAACTTCTGTTTAGGGGTAAATATTTGTGTATGCCTCAAGATAACTTAAGAGGAATTGAGGAAACCTTTTAAATCATGACTTGAAATTCGAAACGACATATTTTGCTTTTCAAACTAAGAAAATTTTGACCACGGTATAACCAAAGATTTTTCGAACATTTACGCATCTTATTAATTATTTTAATTATTTTCGATAAATCAACAAAAATCTTGTTAATTAAATTCAAATTTAATTTTGAACATTTTATATAATTGGATGGACTAAGAAATTTAAAATCTTTACGTTTACGTTTCATAAAAATTTAATAAATAATTATTTAATTAATTATAATGATTATCGACGCTTTAGACGATGGATTGAGTAAAATGGATAAAAATAATAGTGGAGATGAAACTAAAACATAGAAGATATGAAGAAAGAATTTTGAATAAATACGGTTGTGATATTTATTTCATCAGGAAGGTGAACGTAATTACTGACGCATAATGTAGAAAGAATATCTAAGTGATTGTGGACATGATAATTATATCATCATGAGAAGTGAATATAGATACCGACGCCTTATGTAGAAAATGTAAAGAACCAGTTAGGACATGTTCCTTAATAATGAAGGTGCAAAATAAATTGCCGAACAATATAAAAATAAACGATGTTTGTAAAAAGGATGATATAGATAATAAAAAGGGATTCACGACTAATATGAATCATTAAGATTGAGAAGCCGATGGCGTTAAATTTATAAAAGGCCACTTGTAGTTGCCTAAATATAGAGGATTGTGAGATATAGTTATGTTGGAATTTGTAAGTATAAGTATTATATGTATGTCATTTTTGACTAAAAGTATCCTTGTCTGAAGAAGTTGTACTGATGACGAATTAGGAAGGCAGACATTGCCTCATACATTAGTAAACGTTTAGCTATTGCAAAGGTCATCATCTGAATTTGATTCGATTTGGGTCATCGTCGACAGACTGACCAAATCTGCTAATATCATTCCCGTTAATGATAAATGCAAAAGAGTTATGTAAACATAGTGTGCCTGTATCGAACATCTTTATCAAGATCCTCGCTTCGCATCGAATTTCTAGAAATTTGCTCAGAAATCATTGAGAACGAACCTTGATGAGAGTACTATGTACCACCCCAAATCAAAGGGACAAGGTAAAGTAACGATACAAGGTAATATAAGTGCTGTTTTATGTTTGAATAATTGACCTTTGGTAATAGACCGTATAATCGTTTTCTTTGGAGAGATTATCAATGATATCATCGTATTAGGATTGAGATCGAATCTTGTTAGAATCTAAATATTAGAACATCTGTAAGCAGGAGTTGAGATAAAGACACCCGACATACACCCACTGTGAGTTGGACATGTCTTTTAGGTTTAAGGTTTCCTATGATGGCGAACCTAACCTTACAAAATACCCGACCCGCGAGATCTGAGATGATTGTTGAAATTAAGATTTGATTATTGACAGCCGGTAGCGGGCAAGAGGTTATGTGAATGTGAAATGTAGATCTTGAAGTGCCAAATGGGTAGCAAAGTTATGCCATGATTTTTAAACTTAGAAAAATGAATTCATGATCTGACAAATCATGGGATATAAGTCCCTGTTGTATGGGACCATTGAGATGATGTAAAAGATTTGGTTTGAAAGGCATATAAGCTGGATCTACCCAAGGACTTCAAGAGATGCGTGAATTATGTTTCGTATATCGAACTTGATGGAATATCTATCAAGTAAAAATCTGAATTCTTCTTAATAGAGCTTAGATCGGCAAAAAATTGCATTCATCAGAGACCCGTGAACATCATGGATAGAGAAAGTAAGTCAACATTAAGCCTGATCTTATTCCCGTAGTTATGTTTGATAGAACTCGCGTATTGTAATGAATTGTACTTGTGAGAAAAGACCGAATGTGGAGGAAATACCCACATGGCTTTAACTCTATAAGAAGCGAGTAGTAAGGTAAGATGATCTTTGAGGACAAAGATCCTGTTTAGGGGTAAATGTTGTGACAATCCGTCAATTTATGGTTGATATTTTATTCTCAATATTTATTTGAAAATATTATTTTATGAACTCACTTATTTTTGGGAAGAAATTTGGATTTACGTCCTGGAGTAGCATCGACTACGTCTAAACCGGAGGATTCAACGTTACGTGCTTACGTTTACATACACCGTCTTTGGTGACAGTCCGACATTTCAGAAAATAAATTTATCCGTGAATATTATTTTGGAGTTTTAAATTTGTGTTGGTTCATAAATTCACAAATTTACGAGAAGAGATTAGGACTTACGATTTTATTTTAACGTCCTTTACGACTAAACCAGAAACCTTAGGATTACGTATTTACATTTTCGAACTCCGTTTTTGATGAGACAATTTTTATTAGATTCGTTTTGTGTCGTTGATTCATAATTTATAAAAACATTTTTCGTAAAACGACCCGAGGGCACGCAAATCGAGGAAACTAGAATCGAGGAGTATCCGTAAATAAATGGGGATGAGACAAGTGGGACACTTGTCCCACCCCACTCCAAAACTGGCCTAACTAGTGCACCACACACTTGATGTGTCAAGTGTAAGCTAACTTAGCTTACACATGTCATTAAGCTTACTCATTAAGCTACTACAACACAAAACCAACCAGAAACCACTTGCTTCTCATTTCTACCATTTCCCTCACATGCAAAACCACTCATTTCTCTCCCTTGGCTCTTGTTTATGCCGTTCAACATCCACCATCCAACACCTCATTCATACAAAATTCTAGCCATAAACATTTGTTATAATTAACATATGTTAATCTACATTCAAAGAGATGAAGATTGGTGGTCATTTTAACATCCAAGGAGGAGTTTTCTTGGTGTCTTGGGGCTGATTTTCCACAAGGAGTTTATGAAGAATGGTGTTCTTGAAGATGGTGTTGGCTATGCACAAGTTTCTCCATCAAAATCCATGTTTTGATCAACCTACATCATCATGGTGGTATAAAGATTGTTCTCCTCATCTTCTTGTTATTTTGATTATGTAAACATATATTTTATTTCCTATTGTATATGTATATGATGATTATATGATGATAAAAATGTTATGTGGGGATTTGGTGTTGATAAACATGATTAAAAAGGTGAAAAACTATAAAGAACAAGGCTAAAATCTTGCTTAAAAGTGATGGCTGTATAAAACAGTAACGAAACAGGTAATGGACTGATAAAATGATGAAGTAGAATCCATTTACAGTAAGCTATATGTCTTGTACACATGTGAGAGTTGGCCATGCAATGGAATCATTGTAATGAGTGAGATATGATCAAAACAAGTTTCAGGTACAAATCTGAGTTCACTGTTTTGGACGATTTTTAGAAAATACTTAGAGGATGATTCAACAGTAGCTATAGGAGAGTTAAATGTATCACATATCATGTAGTTTATGTGATAAAAATTTGAGCTTCTATCTCCATATAGAACTCTAGATATGGCAGTTTTAGTGAAAGTGAAGATAAAAATCAGATTTTGGAAATTAAAGAATAATATTATTATATAAGCACTCAAAATTTAATAGTATAAAATATAAATTAAAAACCCACTAACTTATGAATTTTATTTATATAAGTATGTAAAAGTTTAAATAAGTGGACATTTTATAAAAATGGTAACTTGTTAAGTTTTATAAGTTATAAAACTATAAACACGATTTTTACGACTTTTTCGGCTAATACCGTAAAATTAACGTTTTTGTTAAATAAAACTTAGACGGTTGGACCCGTCTAATGTAAACTTTATAAAACTTATATACTGATATATAAACATGTATAACAAGTAAAAACCGATAAAACCCGAACTATAGGGCATACGGACATTAACGAGCTAAGTAAACATATTGGACTAATACTTGGGCTAATAATTGGAGTAAATAAGATAAACACTCATAAAAAGAACTTATTGGGCTTAACCCATTTAGGCCCAACTTGTAAAATGTAGATACTGATAATGTAAGTATAACAAGGATTAATACAAGTTAAGAACTTATAATAGGCTTATTGGACCTAAAACACGTAAATAGGTAAAACGAGAAAACTAGTATAAAAGTTATCGACACATAACACAAAAATGAGTAAATGAGGATATGTAAACCCACTTGATCATCATATATATATATAATCATCATATGTATACATAATTGATATTTTTATAAAGTCATTGGACAAACGTCTAAGACCGATTATTAATTGTCTAGGTTTCCGTGATTGAAGCACGTACCGTACATCCGAATTGCCGATAACCCGCCTTCCGACATCAACGTGAGTTCATAGCCTCGCACTCTTTTAAATGTTTTTATAAATGTTTTATAAACCCGCGAGTGAGATAACATGTTAGTTTTTATAAAATAGGACACCATTTGTCCCGATTGTTTGTTTATTGATTTGGACCCGAATGATTGAATGACCCGATTGTATGACCCGATAAATGATTAAAGGACCCGATAGATGAAATTAAATGGATTATTAAAGTTAGGTTATGTCACTGAAAGTCCCATTAGCATGAATTGTGAACTACCGGGATTTGGTAGACGCTTATGCAATTAATAGTACTATTTGGGGACGATCACCCCAGTTCGCGCTTTGACGGTTGATCCCCGTCGTGCCACATTGATTGGTAAGCGAATTTATGTATGAGAAGATTTCCATGGCGTGAACTTTATGACGACACGCTACTTTAGATGGGAAAAATTGGTATCGGGTTAGCTACCCGTTGTTGGTTTAGTAAGGTAACAATGTCATGCGGCTTATAATAATCCAAAACTAACGAAATACTACTAGACGCTCCGAATTACGATGTATTGCCTGACTAGCAATACAGGGTCATACTATTGATATTATGTTTGTGTTTTGGTTTTCATAACCATATTCATATAACGGTTTTTATTTTCATACAACGTCATAAGACGTATTGTATGGTGTTTTTAACGACAATGATCCGTATAATGGTTTTTAAGGCAAATGCCTATATTATGATTTTGATGACGATTTGTATAAAATGACTTTGGCTATTTTATGGCCTATCAAAATGATTTGTACAAAATGATTTTCAGTAATAATTTTATACTGATATTATATTGATGGATTTTATTAAACTCTATGAATTCACTCGGCGTTATCGCTGACCTTTTATTTTAACATGTTTTATCTCAGGTACTTGAAGGTAATTCTCGGGAAGACAACAAGAATTCATGGCCCACACCTAAACAATATTTTCCATTCAAATACTTTGTAAAACTTTGTATGAAATATAATGACTTGGGACCGATGTAACTTTGATATTTATGAATGGAAATGATTTATTAATAAACGACGCGATTTTTAAGCTTTGTCTATGATGTGAGTAATGTGCTATCCCGTAACACCAACTAGTCTTCCGCTGTATTGAGTTGTATAAATTTGGGGGTGTTACAAAATGTGATTAAAATGTGATCTAATATAAGACTCAAGCACTTTAACTCTTACCTACATGTGCGAAACACTTTCGATTATCGATGCACATGTGAAGGGGGAGCATTTCTGAAACGACAAAACTAGCAAGGTGTTAAATGTTTTTCAAACACTTTGTTAGAATTTAAAGTGGTTTTCATGGTTACGATCAAATACCCACATCATCTTTAATTCACGACGTTATTGGTGTCAAAAGGGTGGTTAGGTTTAAGTCCTATGATCCAACCAGAACCGGAGGGATCTTCCCAGGGACAATCCAATAGATTATAAGAAGTCCTTAGGAAAGATGGAGTAGAATGTGAACGAAGCTGAATGCCGACTAAGTACTGATGATAGCACTGGAACAATCACAACAAGGTGCTATTAATGATGTCTTGGTAAGCATTGAAGGGGTTGAATAATGAAAAATAAATGTAAGGATAAAGGGTCTAAAGAAAGAAGCCCTCCATACAACTTAGGCAGAAACTGGGTCAACCCATCATGAAGACAAACTCATCATGGACCCAGTGATGTGAAGCACAACCCTTTCCTAGCTACTCAGGCTTCTCTCAAAAGAAGTTTGTTTTATTGTCACGGAGATCAACACGACTTCTATTGACTTTCTCACTCCGAGATAGTTGATATTGAATAGGTGGCATCTGCTCCAGCCTCCGATCACTAAAAGTGCACAAATCGAGTCTAGAGCCAAGAGATCAATCAAATCTCGTTAGGACACACGGATGAAGATCAAGAGAGTCCTACGCTATATCCTTGCGATATTGCTAGAACACTCAGAGTGATACTACTTAGTATTCACAATGATGAGTGGAAATCCTTCCAGTGTTAACATCAAACAGCACTGCGGTAGGTCATATGTAAGATTCTTTATGAATTGAACATATGTAAAACTGAAAAGCAACAGTGGTTTGATTCTGTTGATTCAAACTCGTTTCAGGTTTCTACGCAATATCTTTATGGTCTTGCCAGAACATTCAGAGTGATATTCATTAATATTCACAGTGACGAATGGAAATCCTTCTAGCGTCAACATCAAACAGCGTTACGGTAGGTGACTTGTGAGATTCTCATGAATCAAACTTGTGTCAACTGGAAAGCAACAATGGTAAGATTCTTAATGAATCAAACTTGTTCCAGGAATTTGAATTGGCGACTTTAATCAAGCGGATATTTATCCAATTGATTCACTCTTTATGTTCGAAGTCTTGCTTTGAGACGGTCGAGTAAAGAGAACGGCTAGTACAGCCGCGAAACCCTGTCAAGGAGATTCTTAATTGAATCTACCTAATCACAGGTACGGTATTTAATATCATATAACGGTCTTCACCGACCGGAGGTAAAACGCTACCGATTTAGGACGAATGTCAAAGCAATTCAGTCCGTGTCTAAGTTTCGTCTCAAGAAGGTGGCGTCACGGTGTACTCAGCAAAGTCAAATATTCACAACCACATATTCATGCCCAAAGACTTATCCAACAATTGATAGTGTGAGCATGTGGATAAAGACACAAGATCGCAAGATGGCAATGACAAGTCAAGGATGATTTGAAGATCTCAAGACTAAAAGACAAAGTCGAAAGACAACGACAAAGGCTCAAAGATCATAGCATGAAGGAACAAAACTATTGTTACACGTTCAAGGCTCATTTATGACGAGATTCGTAATCTCCATTGATCTTCAAATATCAAAAGGGTATGACCTCACATTGGGGGAGATTGTTAGCCTCAAAATATTGAGTCAAACAAGAATGCTCGGTCATAGGTTATTATTGTAACATTAGTTAGAAAGTTGTAATAGATAGTTAATTAGTCGTGGTTTACGGGCTTGGATTTAAACTAATTAAAGTCTAAAAGACAAGCCCGGCCCAATATATAGTCCATTAAAGCCCGCATGTGGGTGGACTATATATACTACCCTCCTAGCATGTTAGGAGGGTGGATGGTCATTTGTAAAAATCTTTTCTTAATCTAATATTCACCAAGTTAATCATCCTCCTCTCTACTTTCTCTCACTACTTTCTCTCTCTAGGAATTCATCTCTTCTTCATCTATTTTTTTTCTTTCTTCATTGCTTAATCAATCACAAATATATGGGACAACAATAGCCCAAATATATGAACCCACTACACCTTGATTTGTTTAATCAGGGTGTTATGGTCATGCATATATCCAAACCTACAAGGTAATGGGTCTTACTGAAACTTGAAATATCCAATACTTGAAAACTGAAAACCTTTTGAAACAACACTTGAAAACATGAAAACTTTTTGCAACAAACTTAAAACATGTAAACAATAACAAGAAAAGTAAATATGGAACTTGGTATTCGTCAACAGATTTCAAACTTTTTCATTCCATGAACAAAGATTTACAGAATTGTGACCAAAGGAAAAACCAAGAACAATGCAAAAAGTAAAACCTTAAGGCCTTTATATAGGATTACAAATGAACTAGAGGCTGATAAAAAAAACTAGAAACCCTAATGAATGAAGTCTCAAAATTTCCCTTTGAAGTTTGAATATCTTCAACACATGTGAAGGTTTCTTTGTTGTTTGTGGAGATGCCAGTGGTGTAGAATGAATCTTGGACGTCCAATGATGCTTAGGAAGTAAGCACGTATGTAAGGCGTTGATCTACTGGCACATTTTTTGTCTCCGTCCTCAAAAGGTGCAGGGGAGGGTGTGATAGGCATGTGAGTTGAGTGGGGACAAAAGTGATAGATGGGTTTGGTTATGTGAGCCCTTAATCACTATACTGGAGTAGCTTAGGGTTTAATCGCAATGGATAAAGGAAAGCCTAATTGTGTTCTTCATGTGAATAGTGGCGAGTTTTGATCCAGTTAAGGGGTTTAAAAATGTGTTTAGGCGCCAAGGTTAAGTTAATATTAAGCCAGATTAGTGGATGGTGAGGTGTCAAAATGGTGAGTGGTGATTGGTTGTTTTGGTGAGTGGGGTGAGGTGTCACCCATGGATAGGTCTAGGCAACTTTGTATGTCTGCCAGAATTAACCCCTTTCTTTCCAAGTTTGTTTCATCTAAAGTCTTGGCAGATTTATACCCATTTCCTTTGTATTTGAAGATTTAAACTTTGCATTTTGGCCACAAACATTTTTACAAAGTTTTTCCAAGGGTATTTCTTGTAATTTCTTGAATCTTCAAGGACTATTCTTGTCATGTCTTCATTCTTCAAGTTCTTCACTTGTATTTTTGACTTTGTGAAGGACTAAAAGTGACAAGTATTCAATTTGGATGGACCAATCTTGCCAATTCTTCAAAGGTGAGGGTCCTTTTTGTAAATTTGACAAACTTTAGGGACCAAACTTGTAATTATGAATAAACAATAGGTATATAGTGTCAATTCTTCAATAATGAAAGACCCTTCTTGTATAATCTTCAATTATTCAAGGATTTTTCTTGGAAACTCAACTCTAGGGTCCGGTTCATTGTGCGGCTTCTTTTCCCGTGTTCGTTTTTGATTAATTCTTGTGATCTTTTGTCATTTTCTCAATATCCGTACCTACAATACACACTGAACAAACACAAGCATATATATGTCACTTTTTATGATATTTTTACCAATTTAAGCGCGTTTTGGACGATGAGACTATGTATAAAATCAGTCTCATCACTCCCTTTTTATCACGAATCTCTATAGAAAACTCTTGGAGCAACAAAACCCATCTTAAAAATCTAGTCTTTGCATCTTGCTTTGCCATGAGGTACTTAAGGATGGAATGGTCCGTATACACTATGGTCTTTGAAAGAACAAGATAGGGGCAAAATTTCTCAAAAGCATACACAATAGCTAACAATTCTTTTTCCATAGTAGTGTAATGCAATTGAGCACCTGTCATTGTCTTATTCGCACAATGTATAGGTTGGAAGTGTTTGTAAATCCTTTATCCCAAAACGGCTTCCACCGCATAGTCACTAGCATTGCACATGAGCTCAAAAGGCAAATCCTAATTTGGTGAAACCAAAACTGGAGCCTTGGTCAATTTTTCCTTAAGGGTCTCAAAAGATTCTAAACACTCTTGTGTAAATATGAAAGGAGCCACTTTTTCTAAGAGGTGGGTCATGAGTCTAGCTATCTTAGAAAAGTCTTGTATGAAACGTCTATAGAAACCCGCATGTCCCTAAAAGCTCCTAACTCCTTTCAGAGTAGTTGGTGGGGGAAGTTTAGCAATAACATCGACTTTAGCACGAAATGGCACTTTTCCCAATTTAGAACAAGGCGGGTTTCCTCACACCTTTTAAGCATACGTTCTAAATGGGAAAGGAAAGAAGTGAATGAATCTCCAAACACCGAGAAATAATCCATAAACAATTATATGGTGTGCTCGATCATATCATGAAAGATTGCCATCATATACCTTTGAAATGTCCCACGAGCATTGCACAAGCCAAAAGGCATTCGTTTGTAAGCAAAGGTTCCATAGGGGCAAGTGAATGTGGTCTTTTCTTGATCTTTTGGATCAATGGGTATTTGAAAATAACCCGATAATCCATCAAGAAAGCAATAGTATTCATTTCGCGCTAAACGTTCTAGCATTTGGTCCATGAAAGGTAAGGGAAAATGGTCTTTCCTAGTGGCATCAGTAAGCTTCGATAGTCTATACAAACTCTCCAATCCGTGACAAGTCACTTGGGAATTAACTCATTGTTTTCATTTGGAACAACGGTGATTCCACCCTTTTTAGGCACACAATGCACCGGACTAACCCATGGTGAGTCGGAAATTGGGTAAATCATACCTGCATCAAGGAGTTTGATAACTTCCTTTTTGAGGACTTCATGGAGTTTTGGGTTAACCCTTCTTTGGTTTTAAACGACGAGTTTATAATCATCCTTCATAAGGATCATATAAGTGCAAAATTTAGGATCAATCCCCCTTGTGTCGGATATTTTCCAAAAAATAGCCTTTTGTGCTTTTGAAGAACTTCAATAAGCTTTTTCTTTTCATCCTTTTTCAAATCCTTAGCAATTATGACCGGTAGCTTATCTTCTCCTTTTAAGAAAGCATATTCAAGGTGTGATGGTAAATCCTTAAGCTCTAAGGTAGGTGGACTCTCAATATAATGTTGAACTAATGATGGATCATCATTAGTAACTTCCTTAGGAGTAGGTGGAGAACTATGGTCCTCATTGAGAAGTTTCTCAATGGTACGAATGTCTTCTTCCCAATCGGTTGAAGATCGTCATACTGTAAATCCACATCTCCGAAGTTTGCTTCGAATTCTTGTAGAAGAAAATCACTTGCTTTAAAAGAAGTCAAGGAAGAAGCAATAGAAGCTACGGTCTCAACATGTGGAATTTCCTCATTACTACTTTTTCAAGCATCATGAAAGTGTTCATCACAAACTTCATCAAGAACATCCACAATGTTAACGGCTTCACACACTTGAGATTTCGTAGTCACTTTTCCCATCTTAATCACAACTTTCTCATCTTCTACCCTCATAATGAGTTCCTCTTCCGAAACATCAATAAGAGTGCGACCGGTTCTTAAGAAATGTCTTCCTACAATAAGGGGAACTCTAGGATCCATATCATAATCCACAACGACAAAGTCCGCGGGGAATGTGAACTTATCAACACCTACAAAAACATCTTCCGCTATCCCCACCAGATAAGCAATTGAACGATTTACTAATTCGATTTTCATTTTAGTGGAGGTAAGCTCGGGAAGGGAGAGTTATTTCTAAACTGATAACGGCATCAAATTTATGATTGCAGCAAGATCCGCTAAAGCCATACAATTCTATACCCCCGAAAAATTACATGGATATAAGAACCGGCCCAAATCACCAAGTTTAGTAGGTAAAGTCTTTAACAACACCACGGAACAATTCTAATTTAAGGAAGTATTAGGCATATCAACCAATTTTTAATTGTTCGAGAGAATGTCCTTAAACATCTTCCCAAACTTAGGCATGTATGTTAAAGCCTCCGCAAAAGATATGTTGATATTCAATTGCTTAAACATCCTCAGGAAATTGGAGACTTGTTTATCATCTTTATTCTTTAACTTCTCCTTCCGCAACCTAGAAGGGTATGGTAGATTGGGTTTAGATGAAGGTTGAGTAGAGGGTGTTGAAGGACTCTTTTCTTGGGTTTCCTCAAGGATGGACTTGTAAATTATAGGGTCGGTTAATGGTGGAATGTCACAAAGAGGGACCGTGGGAGGAGTCACCGAAGTGGGAGTAGGACTACTCATCGTTACCTTCGGGCCTTGTTCCCCCTTTGATTGCGGAGGAATGGATGTTCCCATGGTGGTTCTCCCACTCCTTGTTGTAATGACATTAACATTTGCTCGACGGTTGGTTTGGGTGTTTAAGGGTAAAGCACCTTGAGGTCTTTGGTTTAAGAGCAACATAAACTTCTTATTTGTCTCCTCTTGCATTTCCCTTATTCACCTCTCATGATCATTAAGCTTTTGAAGAATCAAATCCATGGGAGGTGTTGGCATATTTCCTTGATTAAAACCTTGGTTTTAAAATAGAGGTGGATTATGAATACCTTGGTTATTACCATGAAAGTTATTCTGTTGGTTTTGCCCTTGAAAGTTGTTTGGACCCCTATTGTTATTATGCCCTTGATAATTCCCCCTTGGTGCTTGGATTTTATTAAGCATTTGTGAATTGTTTCCTTGTGTTTGGGTGGGTAGATGGGGAGGGAAACCCGGTGGAGCAAGGTAATTATGGGATTTGTAAGAAAGGTGATAAGGATTGATGTTTGGTTTGAAATGTGACCTTCTATCATCATTGTAGGCATAACATTATTCTTGATAGTTTTGCACTTTGTCACAATTTAAGTATGAATGAGGGCCTCCACATGTCTCACATTGAAGAGTGATGGCATTAAAATTATTAGTAGAAGAGTTGTTTGGACCCCTATTGTTATTATGCCCTTGATAATTCCCCCTTGGTGCTTGGTTTCTATTAAGCATTTGTGAATTGTTTCCTTGTGTTTGGGTGGGTAGATGGGGAGGGAAACCCGGTGGAGCAAGGTAATTATGTGATTTGTAAGAAAGGTGATAAGGATTGATGTTTGGTTTGAAATGTGACCTTCTATCATCATTGTAGGCATAACATTATTCTTGATAGTTTTGCACTTTGTCACAATTCAAGTATGAATGAGGGCCTCCACATGTCTCACATTGAAGAGTGATGGCATTAAAATTATTAGTAGAAGAGTTGCTCAATTGATTTTCCAAGATTAGTTGCATCATATCACTAAGTTTTTCAAACTTTTGATATAAAGTCTTGTCAATTGATTGAGTAACACACTCTTGCACCACATGTACCACGTCATCTCTATCCCTATTACTTTGGACCATAGATTTTGTCTCAATGATATCCCATGCCTCTTGGATACACTTAGCAAGAATGTTTCCACCCGTGGCCGAGTTAAGGGAATCTTGATGGTGTGGCCTCAAACTATTGTAGAAAGTATTGATTTGGTGGATTTGGTCAAAACCATGATTAGGGCACTTTCTTAATAACTCTTTGAATTCATCCCAAGACTCAAAAGGTTTGATCTTTATTTTGTTGAAAGCCTATGATTTTATTCCGTAATGCGGTGGTTCGTGAAGGTGGAATGAACTTGTTTACAAATTTCTTCTTTAAGTCCTTCCAAGTGAGAATGCTACTAGAGGGTTGCTTATCAAGCCAAATCCTAGAATTCCCTTCCAAAGAGAAAGGGAATAACATCAACCTAACCACCTCTTGTGGCACTCCATTATACTTAATGGTGGTACTAATGGATAATAATCTCTTGATATGATCATGGGGGTCATCTATAGGTCTAGCTAGGAAAGGTGTAATGGAAACCATTTGAATGATGCATGTATTAAGTTCAAAAATATTAGTGGCTATCTCGGGAATGACTATGGCATCCCCATTCCCATCCACGTTGGATTGGAGAATCTCGATCAATGGACGTTGATGCATGACTTTGTTTAGGTTATCGAAAGCGCGGTGCTCGTGATCGGCTTGATGGACGACTTTGTTCTTATTTTTCCTCTTGGGAGGATGAGATACACCACTCGGTATGTGTGCACGCGCTCGAGTGCGCATACAACTAAACACAAGGAATGAGATAGGAGCTATCGGTCTACTTTGAAAGAGAAGAGATTATCTCCTTCGAGGTTCAATATGAAATCCACAAGAAAATATATAGATATGTAATACTACTTGGGCGGCAAAACCTTCAACAGGCCCTCCTTCTCAAAATGCTCACAAGTGAACGGGGGGAATGAGGTGGCGCAAAGCACTTAAGTACCTAGTTTCCCTTAGGATTGCATTTTATAGCAAAACCGCCTTTCTATTCACCGTATAGTTCGTATTTATCGAACTCTTGCTTATTGAATGTATTTATCTATTTTTGCCTTTATTTTCTTTGATCGATACGCGTATATGGGACCGGAACACCCCCCAAATACGGTGTATTGCCAAGGCAATACTTATGGAATAGTGTGTATTAAAATTCGTATCTACGTATACTTATTTACATATAATACTATAAATAAAATATTTTTGTATTTTTTTTTCAAGAAAATATAATATGTTCGTAAAAACGATTGAAAACAATATATACAATATATTTTTGGTGTAATCTTTTAGAAAAAAGATTACTTTTTTATTTTTTTTTATTTTTTGGTTCAATTCTTAGGAAAGAATTATTTTTTATAATTTTTTATTTTTTTATTTTTATCTTTGTGATTTTTTTATTTTTATGTTTTTGATTTATCAAAAAGTAACGTTCACAAGTGAGCGGATCCCAAAATCCAATATGTAACTCTCAATCTACCGTCAATCTCCACGCAAAGATCCGGCGGCGCCATTAAATAATTCACCTTTTAAGGTTCATTTTTCTCTTGGTGTCTTTACGAATTGATTAATCGATATCAATTAAGCTATGTAATTGTTTTTTATTGTAATAGTAAAATTATGGAACTCTATGTCTAATTGTCACAAAGCAGTCAAAAGGTAAAAATATTATTATCACCTATGTATACGTATAACACTAAACCACATTGCACATAATCCAAATAAGCACAAAGTACAAGCTGGTTATGCACAAGAAAAAGTAATGAGCTAAAAATGTAAGAATGTAAACTATACGGACTGAAAATATAAAATTATGAAACTAAATGCCAAAATTAACCAACTATCAAAACTTATAACAAGATTAGCAACCCTAACAACCAAAAGGACTAAATTGCAATTTCAAACAAACTTTAACTAATTTCTAACTAATTAACAGATCCAACAAACAAGGACTGAAGTGCAATTTTAAGAAAGTTTTATACTAAAAACGGGCTAAGACATGATTAAGCTATATCTTTAGTTCTAGTTAATCAATTAAGCTAAAACCAATTTTAACAGATTCAGAATCGCAAATAAGCTATGTATGAAGAAGGAAATAAGCTGAAATGGTCTAGAACAAATTATAACTTTTTCAAATAAGCTCTTTTTAAGAGATAAGTAGTTTGGAATAAGTACTTTGTCTAAAACTCACAGGAAACATCTAAGAGCTCAAAATATTAAGACCTCTCCAAGAAATTTCAAAATTTATCAACAAAATAAGCCAAAATCCGAAATAAGCCAAAATTGAGCTTATGTTGACTTTCGCTGACTTTTGTTGACAAAAGTTGACTTAAGCTAGAACTTATTTTTAACACTTTTCTAACTGAATTGTGAAAGAAACTGGCTAATTTTATGAAGTAGATCTTTGGGAAATGAAAATCAGACTTGATAGAAAAGGACTTTTTTCATAGAGACTTTTAAGCTATTGTGACTTATTCT
Organism: Glebionis coronaria; assembly: GCA_025667525.1. Taxonomy (NCBI): domain Eukaryota; kingdom Viridiplantae; phylum Streptophyta; class Magnoliopsida; order Asterales; family Asteraceae; genus Glebionis; species Glebionis coronaria. Next base: position 1,036,739 of record JANFOE010000135.1, read on the forward strand.
ACAATAAACTACAAGCTTAATGCCTTACAGATTCTTAAACCTCATATGATAAGCTATTCAGAGAGCTAAAGAACAGATCCTAACATGCAGTATTGAGCAAGATATGATCAATTGAAATTGGCTATCTGAACAGTTAATTGACTGACCCAAACTTTTTAATGGTCATTTGCCTGATTGACTTTTTCTTTGACTTGAAAACTTGCACACTTGCTTTCTTTCTGTTACTAAGTGAATACAACTCAAATGCATACCAAAAACTTCAACAGGATTATCTATAAAGCTTAATCCAAACAGGACTTAAAGCTACAAACATAATTAAGGCAAATCTAAACAGATTTAAGCTATGAGATTAAAGCTATAACTACTCAAACAAATCAAACAGGTCAAATAGAACAAGTATCACGCAAATTCAAGCAAAGTTACACTAAGGAACTAGAATTGAGCATGCAATACTTGTTTAGAGAAATTTAATGTAGAACTGAGTACTTTTTCGCCTTGAAGCCACCTTTGATGGAGAAACAAGCGTTGAGCTTTCTTAGGGACAAATCAACACCTAATTTATCATCTACAATCAATAGGACACTAATGATCACCATGAATCACCATCATCTTTCTATCGGTTGTCTGACTTGGACTAAGGGTAAGACTGGATGTGAATAAAGTTGCAACAATCTTGATCATACAAACAATGCTTCCAAATCAACCAACACATTCTGTTATTCAAGTTTGCATAACAGAACCATGGATACTTGATATGAACAGTAGGGTAGTAAGTAAATATGAGAAGTAAGAGTGAATTTGTGAACTTGAAGTTTTATTAATGGAAGAAATGTTGTTGAACGGTTACAACTGACTAGTAACAAACTTTAGAGTGCTTGCTAGATACTCTAAAGCTGTTAGGCTATGAAAAAGGAAAGATTGAGAGAATTTAAGCTACTATGTGTAAACTACACTTTTTCTACCTACACAAAATGAGGCCTAATACAAGTATTTATAGACTAAGTGTGAGGGGTAGTTGAAGTCTGTGACGTGTCTGCTCCAATCATATACTGCCAGGTGTCCAAAATTTGTCAGTTGTTCTTCAAGTGTTCTTGATCAAATTTGGGGGAAATTGAATTGCTTGATGAAAAGTTAATTGGAAAGTGCCTTTGAACTTGCAATTGAGTGTACATCATTTTGTCTTTAGAAACTTTCCCATGAAACGGCCTCCTTCTTTGTGTAAATTCTAGAAAACTTGAAATGGACACGTGTCATCTTCCCATTCGCTCAATAAAAGTGTTGCGGATCATGATCCATTTCAACAGTGTAAATCCGTGTGAAGGGAAAAGGTGTGTTGTGATTGGTGAATATGGGTGAGTGGGTTTTACTATGTAGACACGCTCATTAATTAATTTTGCAGCTAATTAATACATTGACCAAAGTCAATGATCCGAGTGATATGAAATGGGCTTCTCAGATTGGCCAGAAGGTGTGCACATGGATTAAGCTTGATTTTAGTTTCCAACTTGAAGTTTTAACCCTCCAACTTTGGTAGATACTGTTTTGAGCATAGGAACCTTGTAGACTTGACATCTTTAGCCTTCTGACTTATACTTTGAACATCTTTGGCCCTTTGACTTTGGTTGACTTGGCACTTTAAGTCCTTCATCTTCTTGAATTGACATGTAAGATCCTTGAACTTTGAAGAATTTTCATGATTGGTCCTTCTTTTGTCTTTCTCTTCATAATAATTACTTGGAATCCGTGTTTGCACCAAATCGTATCATGTTACCTACATAATCACAAACAACAAAGAATACCACATAATTTTGTTTTATCACATTAAAACATGGTATTTTCCTTGTGTCTTAGGGTTTTATAAGTTATAATTGATATGAGATTTCACTCATATCACTGGGCCTAAAGCCCATATTTGTTTTTCCTCTCTTTGTAGCCGCGGCCGAACAAGCATACACGTCTTTTCTGTTTTCATAACGTGTTTTAATATCTAAAGTATGTGTTTTTCGTGTTAAATTCTGACATGTATTATTTGTTTACTTAATAAATAATGATATATGTAATACTTGAATAAATAATATTATTTATTATTCTAAATAAATAATAAATTACGTAATGTTTTAAATGAATCTGATTGCGTGTAATTAATGTTCATAGATTTGAAAGCGGGTTTTACACTAGCACATATTACATTCACCATATCTCCACGTATCACGTTCACAATTGTTCACGTATCACGGTCACAATTGTTCACGTACTACGTTTCTATATGTCTCGTCGTATCATTGCTCAGAGGCTACAATTATCATCATCTGCCCGTTGTCACGTACCCACTCGATCAGATTCGCAAGGATCCATCGTAAGTTGAAGAACCAGAAACTTTTCCGTATCGTCAATACAGGGTCATAAAGACCAAGATTATTCCTTTCGTCAATATCTTTTGGAGGAACCATCACGAGCGGTACGCCACTTGGGAAACGGAGGAGTCCATCTGGATTCCTTATCCTCATTGTTTTTTACGATCCAAGTATATTCTTTTCAATCACGTCATGTTCCAGGTTCTCTTCAGCCACGTCACGTCTACGTCATTTTCAGCTTATCGTATCTCTAATTTGAGGACGAATTATTCTTTTTAGAGGGGAAGAGTTGTAAAACCTACATAAATACATATGAACATTAAATACATGAAAACACGGATTAATTAAAACTTTAAAATTTATTTAAAAACGCGACACCTATCATGAATATTTAGTGTATAAATATAAGTAATACATATATTATTATTTATTATTTACAAGTGTTTACGTATAATAAATAATGCACGACAAGAATTTAAAACACAAGTTAAACACACGAACTTACGACACGAATAATAAAACATTAAAACTAAAAATATACTTCAAGGGGGCTGTTTTGGCCGTAATAACTATATTTTAATATATAAAAATTTGTTCTTTATATGTCTTGTCGAATTGATCTTCAGTCAAAGGTGGACTCAGTCGTTTTTACTGAATAAAAGAAAATATGGTTATCTATTTCTACTTAAAAAGTAAATGCAAAAAGAATAAAAATAAACTAAAATAAATGACAAATAATAAATAAAATAAACAAATTAAAACTTAATAAAAAGTAAAATTAGAAATAAAAACAAAACAAAACAATTCGGAATAAAAATTAAATCGGCATATCAAAATAAAACATAATTCGGAATATGGGCTGAAATTGGCTTGAAAAAAAATCAATATGTAATTCAGAATCTGTTTTGGTCACACAATTCGGAATAAAGGAACTGTAATATAATTCAGAATAATAAAAATAAAATAATTCGGAATGTAAATTAAATTAATTCAACTCAGAATATAATATGAAAAATAATTCGGAATGTGGAAAAGTTATAACAATTTGGAATATGAAAACTATGCATTATTCGAAATATGAAAACTAATCACTATTTGGAATATGAAAACTAATCACTATTTGGAATATGAAAACTATGCACTATTCGGAATATGAAAACTAATCACTATTTGGAATATGAAAAATAATCACTATTTGGAATATGAAAACTAATCACTATTTGGAATATGAAAATTAATCACCATTTAGAATATGAGAACTAATCACTATTTGAAATATGAAAACTAATCACTATTTGGAATATGAAACTATGCACTATTCGGAATATGAAAACTAATCACTATTTGGAATATGAAAACTAATCACTATTTGGAATATGAAAAACTAATCACTATTTGGAATATGAAAATTAATCACTATTTGGAATATGAAATTTTATCACTATTTGGAATATGAAATTTTTTTGTAATTCGGAATAAGGGTTTAGGAGTAATTCGGAATAAAAGGATTTGTGAATAATTCGGATTATAGAAAATTAAGCTAAAACTAATTAAGCAAATAAGCAAAAATTAGGCTAAACTAATTTCTAAAATAAGCCAAACAAGACACAAATTAAAACTCTAAAAAGCAACAATTAAGCAAAATAAATAAAATCTATTTTAAAAACATTAAGCTACCCAATCCACTCAAATTAAAATAAACTAAACATAAAATAAGCAATAAGCACAATAAGCTATAAAAATCAACTGCATATGCTACAAGATCTCGTGCATTAGAACCCATAGTTATGGACCCGAATCCATTAGTATGGAATATTTTATTTTCCAAGTGAAATCCCCTAGTATATGAAAGAGTGAAAAAATGCTTTCGTTGTTGTGGAATAAGAAGCCTTCGTATCTTAATGCACGTATTTAATTTATTCGGAGCTATTAGAGCGGGATCCACTTTTTGGGGAATATGAGTCAAAGCAATAACAAGAATATTTCTAGTTTCATAATCCCTGGACAGAAGGTTCACTAATAGACCTAGGGAGAAGTAATTTGAATCATTTGCATCCAGATCATGAATGTTTGGAATCCATATTATGCAAGGAGACATTGCTTTTGCTAATTCGAATTGAAGGGTGATATAAAGTTGGTCTTCATCTTCAGGCATCATAGTTAGCGCATTCATGCTAGTTAGCAGTTCCAGCTCCATATCAAGGATATCGTCACTAGAATCAATATCGTCACTAGCATCAATATCGTCAATATCATCAATATCGATATCATCAAAACCTTGAGACTTGTTATCCAGGAACTTGTTCAGAATACTGTAATGAAAGGAAGATAGGAGTTTTTCGCTAGGTATTTGACCAAATAAGAGCGTCCCCAGTTCCTATAGAACCTATCACTAAAATACCCCTAGAGAGGGATAAGGCTAATCAGAGCGAAAAGGGTTTTCCATGAGATGGGAAATGAAAACTATTAGCCCCACACGCAGTTTGTGAATAAGTGATTGTCTGATAATGAGCAAGGAATATCCGTCTTTCTGCTAAAGAGGATGTATTGAACTCATAATTCATTAGATACTTTTTATGAATGTCAACTAAGTATCGTAAGTAAATTTCTCCCGATTGTTCAATCATTTGATAACCAGAGTCATTCTTCGATAAATGATCACTATGAGTCAGACTCAATAAAATTTGATCAATCCTTTTTTTTGTCGTTAAGGTGGAAAACTGAACCAAGAATTCTCTTTTTTCATCATTAATTGAATCATTGTTTGCAACCCAGAATTCTATTTTATCATCAATCCAGTCCCCGTTCATGTTTTTTATTTTTGTTATACTTACACTCCTTATTAGTTAATAATCCTAGTGATTGTACTTATATGTTTATATTATTCTAATAGAAAATATGATATTCAAATATAAAATAAATTCTTTTTGGTCGAATGACTATTCATCTATTGTATTTTTATGCAAATATGGAGCAAGAAAACTCTATGAAAATATGGTGGTTCAATTCGATGTTATTTAAGAAGGAGTTTGAACACAGATGTAGGATAAGTAAATCAACGGGCAGTCTTGGTCCTATTGCAAGTGCCGTTGAAAGTCAAGATTCTATTTTTGGCATCAAGGACATTGGGAATTTCATCTCTGATGATACTTTTTTAGTTAAAGATAGTAATGGCGATAGTTATTCTATCTATTTTTATATTGAAAATCATATTTTTGAGATTGATAGTGATCATCCTTTTTGTAGTGAACTAGAAAATTCTTTTTATCGAAATTCTAGTTATCTGAATAAGGAATCTAAGAGTAAGAATCCCCACCAGGATCATTACATGGATGATACTCAGTATACTTGGAATAATCACATTAATAGTTGCATTGACAGTTATCTTCAGTCTCAAATCTGTATTGATAGTTACATTGTAAATGGTAGTGACAATTCCAGTAACAATTACATTTCTAGCTCCATTTGTAGTGAAAGTGGAAATAGAACTCAAAGTCGGGATGCCAGAAGGAGTGATCAAACTATACGAAAAATTTATACCGATCTGGATGTAAATAAAAAATACAGGCATTTGTGGGTTCAATGCGAAAATTGTTATGGATTAGATTATAAGAGATTTTTTAAATCAAAAATGAATCTTTGTGAACAATGTGGATATCATTTGAAAATGAGTAGTTCTGATAGAATCGAACTTTTGATTTATTTGGGTCGAACTCTTCTTTGGTGTCAAGGTAATCGCGATGAATAGCCAGCGTGTAAAACCCGCATGCTTTTACCATAAATAGTACCCTTTAGATCGTACGTACATGATTAGAACTTTCCTTTTATAGCATGTTTACGTTTCACGTATAAGAACTTCAAGTATTACGTACGTGTTAGAACACGATAAGTATTTATTACGTATGAACACACGATAATTATTCCAATAATAACTATAATCACGAACATGCGACCATGAAATCATGAACGTAATTTAATCACGAGCTAATATTATTTACGTATATATATATTTATTACGAACACGAATAAATATATTAGGTCACGATCGATGATTAACTACGAACACGTAAAACACGAACACGAGAACACTCTAAAATTTAGACACAGAAAAAGGTACGGGTTACCCCAAGTGGGCCCCCTACCCGCGGATACACCAAAGGAAATGGGCCAAGCCCATAATAATTTTACTAAACATGCAAACTTAGGAAAACTTGTGTCATTTATCACAAAACAAGAAAATAATTAAAAACCCTAATTCTTCTTCCTTGTTCTTCTTGGCCGCCGGGTTTGATCACCAAAAAGGGGTGTTCGGGTTGATTTTAATCTTGAAAATTTTGCAAGGATTCGTGTGTGTTCATCCATATTTGATCCACGTATTCGGTATAGCTTTTAACTCTTTTCTTTTTATGTTTGATTTTGATGATCACATAAAATCATGATGTTTTTAATTAAACTAATTAATAACAATTATATAAACATGTTAATAATCATGGGGTGAATCAAATCAAGGGTTTTAGGGGTGTTTGTTCCTAGCCGACGCTTAACCGAGCCCCATGGGGGTCTCGGCTTGGCTTATTACACACCACCGAGACCATATGGTCTCGGTATGGTGGTGATGGTGTCACGGAATTAACAAGGGGCAAGGGAAACCCGACCTTGGTCGGGGTATGGTGTTGGTTACGGGTCCGGTTCATGGTTTTTAGTCACGGGTCCGGTTCATGAATCATTTTTTCAAGGTTTATGATTTTTACTAGTTATGTTTTAGACTTAAATTAAATTAATAAAAACATGACATGATTAATTTAATGTACATGACTTAGGTTATAAATTTAATTAGTAATTCATGAATTTTAACCTAAGTATTTATATTTAATTAGACTTTATAATTAATTAATTATTTAAAACCATGACTATAATTAATTAATTAACATGACTTAGGTTATATTATTAATAGTTAATAATATATGTTTTAACCTAAGTATTTTAGCTTTATTTAATTAAAATCATGTTATATTTAATTAAATACTTTTAACCTATAGTTTATTTAATTTACATGTAATAATTAATAAACTATACTTTATAATCACATGACTTAGAATAATAATCAGAAAACACTTAAGCTTATATAATTAGCTTATTTAACCAGCTTATATCTATTTATGGAAACTTTCTATTTTTAGAAACTTATTTAATTAAGGCAGCCAATCTATTTATGGAAACTTTCTATTTTTAGAAACTTATATATTTTAAGCAGTAATTCTATTTTTAGAAATTTTTTATTTTTGGAAACTTTCTATTTTTTGAAACTTTCTATTTTGGAAACTTTCTATTTTTGGTAACTTTCTATTTTTGGAAACTTTCTATTTTAGGAAACCCGCTATTTTTAGAAAGTTACTTATTATTACACAACAAGTATAATAATACATGAAATACAAGTAATACTTAATCAGAATAGACAGAATATAAGATAAACACAGTATAAAGCTTAAAACAGTAAACCATGACATGAACATCTAAAACAAGCCAAGACATGATATAAAACCAGTTACGTATTTAGTAATCAGATACTTATACACGTATGTATTTATCTAGCATTAGTGATACCGAAGTAGGACTCCCTTCCGTTCGTCTTCTTCGTTCACTGGACATAAGGTGCGGATTCCCGTCCTTTCAGTATGGACATTCTTTCCTTATTAGGATTCCCCGTATACAGCCAACTGTTTTCCCGTAGTATAAGTTTATATGTTTGATTGCTTATGTTTAATTAGAATACCTAAAGCCATATACATGCATGACCAGTTTCACCTAGTTATGGAGGTACCATAACCATAACACTAGAGGCACTGGTGTTATGACTTCCCCACGGCGGAGTGATTGCTCGTGGCATCCCTTCAGCTTTTGGCCATATTATTATATTTATCATGTGGGGCGTATGGGTGCATCCTAGTTACATGTTTTTCAGCAGATTACTCAGTGTGAATGTGGTGTATGCCTTGCATCCTTCGCAAGGAGCTGATCCCTCCTACCCAAAACCAGTATATTAAATTAGAGGCAGCCCCTCTAATTTGCATGATGAGGTCACCCCTCCAAGTATTCATACACGTTGATTTTCATGACCTATATTGGCTAATGGTAAAATATGTTAAACAGTTTTTACAAGATAAACATAAGGCTTTTCAAACTATAAAACCAGTTTTACTAAGACTTAATCGGGTTATTCATGACTTAGTTTCTTCCGCTGTTTCATGCTTATATGCTTATATTATTCATGCTTTATTTGTACATCCGTGCACTGAGTGTATTGCTCAGCCGTTTTCCTTTTCATGTTCCCAAAACGGCAGGTACTCAGGGACACTTGTAGACTTTAAGCGTACGTGCATATGGACTGGAAGCTTTCTAGCCTTTCTTTACTTTATGCATTATCTATACTTTGAAACTCTTTCCATGGACATTGTTTAGTTCTTTCATTTACAGTACTTATGTTTGTGTGTGATGAGCTTTACTTTTGGACTACCGATGTTTTAGATATTTATCTCTGTATGCTTTGATGACACGTCATAATCACGCGTGACATTCCATTTATCAAAATGGGATGTTACAATTAAGGTATCAGAGCCAAGGCTTCGACCTGTAGGCTCTTAAAACATGACCTGTGATTAGTGGGTAGTCACTATGGTCTTCCTAGAACTGACAGTCGGTTTTCATGCATTCATCATTTTCATGCATACATATATATGTCATTGTCGCATGTTTATGACCAAGTAATGGTTGGTACAGGACTGGCCCTATTTAGTCGCATGTGTTTTATCGAAACTTTTAAATTTGGGACCGACCATAGGCGTCCCCTCGTCATGTCTTTTATTTTGGGTGAACTGACCATAGGGTTCACTCTCGAGCATACAAAAGTTTTCATAAAACTGCATCATGCATTCATGTACAAATTTTCTTGCATAAAATTTTTCTCATGATTTATTGGTATAATTTTTTTCAGGTATATATATTTTATGTTTTTGATCAGTTTAAGCATGTATTTTATGTTATACTGTCATATGGTTCTCACACGCGAACAGGAACAACTCAATGCAGCAATCCAAGCTGCAATGCAAGCTTTGCTTCCTCAACTGAGGAATGACATCAGAGCTGAGGTTCAGGCTGCCAACAATCAGCAGCAAAACCAAGCACCTCCTCCTCTTCCTCCTCCTCCAGTGACATTGGCAATATGGCTGGGGAGATTCAACAAGCTCCGTCCTCGAGCTTTCGAGAGAACAGATAGCCCCAGTGAAGCTGAAAGCTGGTTGGCTCACATCGAGAAGATCTTTGATGCTATGGGTTGTGACCCCGTGTTCAAGGCGAGGTTGGCATGTTACCGGTTCGAAGTCGATGTGTTAAATTGGTGGTTAGCATTGAAGCAGTCTGAGGGAGGTGATAATTAGGTGGCTGGTTTGAAATGGGCTCAGTTCAGAGATAGGGTGATGGAGCAGTTCTTTCCCAAGGCTGAGCAAGACAAGCTGAAGAGAGAATACCATGGGATCCAGTAGAGAGGTGGGGAGAATAGCAACGAGTTCATGCAGCTGTTTCTCCGCTTAGCTAGTCTCCTTGGTGCAGCGGCAGGTACTCCTGAAGATCAGGCACACCACTTTAGGTGGGCGCTTCGCACATCGGTCGCAAACAATCTGGTGTGTGCTATGTTCAACACGGTAGCACAAGTGGCCGATGCAACACGTAAGCTGGAGATGCTGCATGAGAGAGATGAGTTCGGGGAAGCAGAGAAACCCGATAAGAGGTAAACATTCGTAATCAAGCGGTGACCAATCCATATTCTTTCTTTATATGTCAAATATTTCATCTCTTTAAATTGTATCTTCCAGGCAGAAGACTGGGGACCGGTCTCAGTCGGCTACTCAGCAGCAGCCTAATCAGCCCAAGGGAAACGGTCAGACTAACGACCGTTCTGCTACGGATAGGCGTGGCGGTAATGATAATACCGTAACAACGCTGGACACTCCAACGGCAGCAGGTCCCAATACTTACGCATTTTCTTATGATTTCATGTTATAACTCATAATTCTGACACTTTAGCAAATCTTCTACCAGGAACCATGGAAACGGTAGGGAACAGAACCAGAGAGGTTCACAGCCTAGCCGTCCAGCTATCACTGGTATTCAATCTTACGATTATTCGCATTCTCCTTTGTACCCTATTATCATGTCTCATGTATAATGTTTTATCAGGTTCTCAGCCAGCTAGAGCACCTGCTGGAGGATATACTCATCCTCTTTGCTCTACTGTCCATCGTAGGCACCTAGGGCCATGTCATCACGACAGTGACGCATTCTTCAAGTGTGGTCTTCCTGGCCATCGCATGAAGGACTGCCGTAAGGGCGAGATGGAGGGCACATCGGGACATGCTGATACCAAGCCGCCTCCTACCACTGGACGGGTCTACATGACGTCTCGCGATCAGGCCAAAAAGTCTACAGGTACCATCACTGGAATCTTGTATATGTATGGTCAAGCTGCATGTGTTCTGTTTGATATGGGTTCTACTCACTCGGTCATTTCTAATCCTTATGCCAAGAATGCTAGGATACTCCCCATGCCACTAGAGAATAGACTCAGTATTTCCACGCCTTTGAGGGACTCGGTATTAATAACCCATGTATACAAGAGTCTTCCCTAGAGTTTGACGATAAGGTTCGTCCTGTTGACGCACTTCTGCTGGACATGAATGACTTTGACATGATTTTGGGCATGGATTGGCTATCCAAGCATCATGCTACCATAGACTGCCATTCATATCGTGTCATCTTCGGTGATGTTAATGCACCAGAGTACATTCACGACGGGTTCGTACCCAGAAGGTCTGTACAAATCATATCTACCCTGCAAGCACATGCACGACTATCACATGGCTGCGAGGGTTATCTAGCTACGGTTCATGACATAGATGCTAAATCCCCATCAATTCAGGATTAGCCGATAGTGTCAGAATTCCAAGATGTATTTCCAGAAGAACTTCCGGGCATACCACCTGCACGAGAAGTGGAATTAAATATCGAGCTCATCCCAGGAGTTGAGCCGATTTCCAAGGCTCCTTATCGCATGGCTCCAATAGAGTTAAAAGAGCTGAAGGATCAACTGCAAGAACTTCTAGAACGAGGTTTCTTTCGACCGAGCGCATCTCCATGGGGCGCACCGATCTTATTTGTTAAGAAGAAGGACGGTAGTATGCGCCTTTGCATAGACTATCGCGAGCTCAACAAGATTACTATCAGGAATAGGTATCCACTGCCACGTATAGACGATCTGTTTGACCAACTCCAAGGGGCCAAAAACTTCTCCAAGATTGATATTAGGTCAGGCTATCATCAGCTACGGGTTAAGGAGTAGGACATCGCCAAGACTGCTTTTCGTACCCGCTGTGGCCACTACGAATTTGTAGTCCTGCCATTCGCCTGACCAATGCTCCAGCAGTGTTCATGGATTTGATGAACAGAATCTTCCATGAATTTCTGGAAAAGTTCGTCATTGTCTTCATCGATGACATCCTGATTTTCTCAAAGTCCAAGGAGGAACACGAAGACTATCTTCGTACAGTACTACAGATTCTTCGCCAGAAGCAGTTGTATGCTAAATTCTCCAAGTGTGAGTTCTGGTTAGACAAGGTGGCATTCTTAGGTCACATTGTATCAGCAGAAGGAATCACTATGGATCCAACGAAGGTTGAGGCTATTACTAAGTGGCCGAGGCCGACATCCGCGACTGAAGTCCACAGTTTCTTAGGCTTAGCTGGCTATTACCGTAGGTTCGTGGAGAACTTTTCCCGCCTAGCGCTACCATTGACCAAACTGATGCGGAAAGGGGAGAAATTCGTCTAGACTGAAGAACGAGAGAAGAGATTTGAAGACCTGAAGCAGAAGCTAGTATCTGCACCTATTCTTACTCTCCCATCTGGTACGGATGGATTTCAAATCTACAGTGATGCATCGGGGAAGGGACTTGGCTGTGTTCTCATGCAACATGGGAAAGTGATCGCATACGCTTCACGACAACTTAAGCCTTATGAAGAAAATTACCATACGCATGACTTGGAACTTGCTGCAGTCGTGTTTGCATTGAAGATATGGAGGCACTACTTATATGGAGAATCATGTGACATTATCACGGACCACAAGAGCTTGAAGTATATCTTCACTCAGCATGAATTGAACATGAGGCAGAGGAGATGGTTAGAGCTGTTGAAGGATTATGACATTAATCTGCAGTATCATCACGGAAAGGCGAATGTAGTAGTAGATGCACTTAGCAGGATGTCCGGAATGATCAACGACATTAAGATTGAGGAGGAAACTTGGAGCGACTAGACATAGAGATCATGGTACGTGGACAGCACGGTTACTGGGCTAATCTTAGAGTAGAACCCGAGTTACTCTCTAAGATCAAGGAAGCTCAGAAAGATGATGGAGAACTTTGGGCGATAGTTCAGAATTTGGAGAAGCAGACGGAATTCAGAGTAGATGCATATCGTATGGTAGGGCACGAGACTTTGTGTTCCTGATGATCAAGAACTCCGGGAAGCATTGTTAGCTGAAGCTCATAGCTCCCCATTCTCTATACATCCTGGTTCGACTAAGATGTACCATGATATCAAGCAGTACTTTTGGTGGAGTGGTATGAAACAGGATGTTGCCACTTACGTCTCCAAATGTCTTACCTGCCAGCAGGTTAAGATCGAGCATCAACGATCTGGCGGTCTCCTTCAACCATTAGATATTCCAGAGTGGAAGTGGGACAAAATCACCACGGATTTTGTTACTGGTCTTCCGCCAACCAAGAGCAAGCACGATGCAATTTGGGTTATCGTAGATCGACTTACCAAATCAGCTCATTTCTTACCAATCCGCAAGGAAGATTCGGCAAGTAAACTCACCGATACGTATAGAAGAGAGATCATGAGACTCCACGGTGCTCCATCCAGCATCGTCTCAGACAGAGATCCTCGATTCACTTTGCGATTTTGGAAGAGTCTGAAGAAAGCTTGGGGTACACAACTTAAGCTTAGCACGGCTTTTCATCCTCAAACAGACGGCAGTCGGAGCGAACGATTCAGAAATTGGAAGACATGTTGAGGTCATGTGCGTTGGAATGGACGGGTGATTGGGACGATTATATCTGTTTGGTGGAGTTTGCATACAAAAACAGTTGGCACGCAAGTATCAAGTGTGCTCTGATACAATGATTTTACTAGTTAAAAATTCGTTTCTCGGTATCTTCTCGAATTGATTTCTGGTTCAAAATGTGACTCAATAGTTTTTGGTGAAAAAGAATATTTTTGGTTATTTTAAAATAAATGTGCAAGACGTAAATGAAAATGATGTTAATTTAAATCTAAATCTAATTTAAAATAAATGGCGAGAAATTAAAAAACGTGACATAAATTAAATGGCAATTAAAGTAAATGACGCAAACTTAAAACTAACCTAAAGGCAAACTTAAAACGCAACTAAAACTTAAACTAAGGCAAGGCGTAAAATAAATCTAAGGAAAGTAAGCTAAAAGTGCAATTAAGTAAAAAGGCGGGAAAAGTAAAGCTTAAAAATTAAAACTTAAAAACTGAAACTTAAAATAACCTGAAAATACCTCACTCGGAATAATTACTCGTTCGGAATGTCACCTTCACCCGGAATAATTCTTCTTCGTTCGGAATAAATTAACATAAAACACTCATTCGGAACAATTGGCTCATCCGGAATATTGATTCATCCGGAATATGTCACTTATCCGGAATAAACCCTTCACTCGAAATAATGCTTCACTGATCCAGAATAAATGAGACAAAACCTTGATTCGGAATATTCCGAATCAACTCCCTTGATTCAGAATGTTGTCTTGATTCGGAATGTTCCGAATGAACTCCTTCACTCGGAATGTTCCGAATGAACTCGCTGATCCGGAATGTTTTCTTGGTTCGGAACTTCCACTGATCCGGAACAAATCCTCAAGACCCTTCGTTCGGAATGTTCCGAATGAAGACCTTGATTCGGAACTTCCATTGATTCGGAACTTCACTCATTCGGAACTTCCTAAACAACACTTTGATTCGGAATAATTAACAAGATTCTTTCATTCGGAATATTCCACTTATTCGGAATATGTCACTTATCCGGAATAATTAGAAGAATTCCTTGGTTCGGAATGTGATGTTGATCCAGAATGTGTTGTTGGTTCGGAATATCAACTTGATCCGGAATATTCCTAGGAAAACAGTAGCAGAACAGCGAAGAACAAGGAACAAGAATAACACGAATCTATACAAAACTTAATCAAATCAACCAAAAGATTAAATCAAACTAAACACAAATGATCTAATAACAATAACCAAACAAACCAAATCAATAACACTAACAATAATAATCAAAATGATCAAAACCCACTTAATTAAATCAAATAAAACTCAAGAACATGAACATAAACAATAAAGCATAAAGATTAAGATCAAACAAGAAAGGAAGATAGGAGATAAACAATAAAAGTAAAGATTGATAATAATTAAAAGGAAACTTACTTGAAATTAAAGGTATTTAAGGTGCAAGACAATTAAGTAAATGACATGAATTTAAATGACAAGTAATTAAAATGGTGGAAGACTAATTGTCACACTTAGCCAACAAAAACAAATAAATGAAATGAATCCTATTTATAGGAGGATTAGGGAGGTGATTAGGAAGCTTCCTCCCCTCTTTCTTCTTTCTTTAATTGCTTGATTAAGTCCTTGTCTTCTTAATCTTTTGACTTTAACGACTTTGTCTCGAGATTTCTTTAAACTCGTCTTGTAATTCTTCAATAAATTAGACTTGAGTTCTTCGGCTTTTAGTAAACTTCCGTCTTTTGACTTTTTCTTCGATAAATCTTCAGAATTGGTCTTGGACTTCCGTTCTTTTTTCACTCTTGATTTCTTGACTTCGTCTTTCGTCTTTTTCTTTGATAAAAGCTCGTGAATGCCCGTGTTTTCTCCCCTTTTCACAATTTCGTCCTAAATCACAACAAAAACACAAACCACGCATAATTCCGACATTTACGACATAAAATACACGTTTTGGCTTAGTTATTATTGTAGTTAAGTGGTAAAAAGGATGGGTGTTTACACACCTATCAAATCCCCTACACTTGACCATTGCAATGTCCTCATGCAATGCATTAGTTACAAAGCACGATTACACTTTTCATCATAATCAATCCACGTGGGCCTTTATTAAAGAGATAGAAAATTATAAACATTCAAAGTAAAGAAATCAAAAACATACCTTAGGGTTTTGGAAATATCATGAATGATCATCATCCTCAAGTTTTCACTTTCTCCAAACCAAGCTTAGAAACGAGATCATTGTTTTTATAATTTAGCAAACTAACACGAACTCATGTGGGCCAATTATTCACTTAGAATCCCTTATTCCTAGGTGTATCTCTTATATTTTATTGTTGTCTTGAATGATCACGAGGATGCATTGTTGACTTATTTCGATAGTTATTTAGGCTGAAAATAAAGTGGGACGATTTAATCAATAGTTAGCTAAAGGACAAAATCTTTTAAAACTGCTTCTCGGGACCTCATAGAGTTCATATCATGGCATAACTCGCTTCGCGATTTGAGACCTTTCTCAGACCGATATTTGGCAGCGACTTCATACTTCAAATCTTGAGAGACGTTCATGAAATAATGGTCTTCTCTTCATAATAGGAATTTCATCACCTGAAGTTTTGAGAGATTCTTCATATTTGGACCACGACTTTTTCATGTTTCTCCAATCTTTATTTTGGACTTTGATATACAACGATCCGCCTCCTTTTAGGACTTGGATATATTTATCCTCATACCTTGTAAGGGCCTTTTTTGATAGACTTCTCCATGATCTTTACGGGAGTATTTGCTTTTCGTCGTGTGTCTCGATCCTTCATATTAATCTTTGATAAATGATTCTTCACATCACCTTGGATCTTTAGCAACAAAATGTAGCCCTCATGCCTTGTTAGGGCCTTTTCGGACTCGCCAATCTTCGCATCCCGCTTCAATAACTTATGCCTTGGCTATGAACTCTAATCCATACCGAGCAACTTTTAAACGATCTTGGGCTAGAAGCTAAGTAACTTTTCAAATTGTACAACCTTATTTATTGCAGATAAACTTATTAGCAAGCGATGGGAGAATAGGCTTATAATTAACTCACATAAATTCACGAAAGAATACCAAACTTATAATTGACTCTATCATCTCTCATTCTCCACAATTTAAAATCTCAAGGAATGAGACTCGTGGATGCTTAGCCTATTAAATCAAAGTTTTGGGTTTTCGAGTCGCCTATAGGATCTTGTAAATTCTTAGACTTTTTCAAGTTTAGAAATCATATTTTAAAGTTCCCTTGATAAATGACTCTCTAGGATCAATTATAGGAACTTGCGAAAAGTTCTTGTTCTTAACCCTTGAGAGTTAAGACTTTCGCGTTTTAAAGCTCCCTATATAAAAGCCTAGCAAAACTTGACTTAAACACGTTAAGGATACTAGCTAGAGTAAACTTAGATAAGTAAACTCGGGTTGAGTCAAAAGATTCACAACGTTTGAAAATTAAAACCACTTTATTAAAGATTTATTCTAGCAAAGAAAGAAACTAACTATACAAAGGTAAAACTAATAGGCCAAAATAGATCAAAAATTTTGAAAAATGTCGAAAAATTGATTTTCCGGTTAAAATGAGGACAAATACAAGGAAAAGACCACTTAACTTCGATAGAAGTCCCCCCCCCCCCCCACACTGAATATAAACATTGTCCTCAATGTTTAAGCATGTGGGAGTAAACTTCCCTACACTTAGGACATTCTGCACGTTGTTTAAATTTTGCTAAGGAAAAGACAACTAACGAGATTCCTATTTTAATATTGGAAAATATAAAATAGTGAATCGAAAAGAGTTTAGGATAGAACCGGGAAGACGGAAACACGGAATCACGGGTCGTCAAAAATCAGCAAGAGTGGATCATTGAGCGCTCGAATCCCTGAATATGAGAAGAGAGGAAATAGCAAACACCAACGGTTCTCCCCTACACTTAGGATAAAGAAAGCTAAAAGATAGATACATGGGTTGCCTCTCAAGAAGCGCTTGATTTTTGTTCACCGAGTCGTGAGCCTGACTCGACCTTGATTATCATAGGAAGCCGCATGAAACATATCCACTGGGATCAAAGACATAGTTTTCGTCCATCAAATAGCACAAGCTTAAGGCAAACAAGGCAAGCCAAAGATGAGTAGGCAAGGTTTCCTTAAGCAAAGATGGAGCACGGTGGTAGCAAGGGTGAAGAGGTGCAAGCATATCTTCAAAAGTTCCAAAGATTTTTCCTTTTATTTCATCAGACGGATACTGAGGTGGCTGAAGAATATTGATACCGGGGTCAAACACCTTTTCCTATAGGGGAAAATAGCACTCAGGCTCAGCAGCATTTGAAGATGATCCGCTAAGAAAATGCACAACCTCGTCCTCAGAAGGTGGACAAAGAGGTGTTAAAGCATACGTGCTGCGGATGTTGGTGTCGTCCGGTTGCTTCTCCCTTGAAAGAATTTTCTTCAAATCCGAAGTAGGATCAAGACCATAATCATCAAAGTCTAAAGGAGGAGCATCACTCTCATGAGGGAAGTAAGTATTGAGAAAAGTAGAGAAGTCTTCCTCAAATGAGTAGTCATCCAAAGTAGGATTAAGCATGGTACGCGGAGGATCTTCATCATGAGAAGAATCACTCGAAAGAGTATCGGCCTCATCAAAATCGTCATAAGTGGGCATTTCAGGATACTCGGAAGTAAAATCATCATAATCATCCGTATCTGAGCTAGAATCATCATCATAAGCATCAAAGATCGGTGGAGAATCATATATGGGTGAAGGTTCCAAATTGGATAGAGAATCATCCACATCATCTTGAAAAAGTGGATTATCAATGCACGAATCGAATAGAGGATTGTTGTAGAAGACAAAATCATCAAGCACATTAATCATACTCGCCGATTCTCTTCCAAAGGATTTGTTTGTTGATGACGTATAGTCCCTAGCCGGGTCATGAACCCGGCCCACGGGTACTACCCGTATCCGCCCCATCACAGATGGGCGGGATAATGTCATTCAGGCTTATGGGCTTGGATGACCAGTGACCACACACATGTGTGCGGCCCACGGCCCGGTGCGGCTGATGTAGGGTTAGACAGAATCATATTCTGTCTAGGAATAGGTTTACCCCAAAAGGGGAGGATATTCACTACTATAATTAGAAGATAACAATCATTCTAATTATGATAGTTATCCATTCCTTGGGGCCGAAGTATCAGTGGCAGCCCACTAGGGTTCCACTGCCTATAAAAGGAACCCCCAAGGGTTCCACAAAGGTATTATGCTCTATACTCTCAACTCACATAAACCCTAACCGATTACTTACTCTCATACCGGAGTCTAATCGTGGGAAACATTCCCACGGTAAGCCTAACGCGTGTTGTTTAGTGTGCAGGATCCCAACCAAACGATTCACTTGGTGCAAGAGCGGGAGCCCAGCCAACCCGAATTAAGCCTAATTCGGGTCTAGCAAGGATCACCCAACTTTTGCATCAACAAGTTGGCGCCATCCGTGGGACCCGAACCCACGACCACGTCGCACGAGAGCTGGCCAGAACCGCTCGTCGCACGAGCGTGTGGGACAGGATGAACACTCGGAAAAAGGCTCCTGGTTCATCCCAAAAAAGTGGTCCCTACCCAAAGGATGGGGCACCACCGCCATCTCCAGACCCGTCAGGAGAGGACTCAGATGACCATCCGCCTAAGCGTCGCCGACCTAGGCGCACCCCTCCACCACCACCAAACAATGATGAGTATTATGGTGGCCCTTATTATCGAGATACAGAAGCGGAGGATATTTCGCGCCCATGGTGTGAACCATGGGATGACCCTAGGCTCACCCGGCCATGGGCGGATCCCAGGGAAGACCCGTTCACCCTCCGCATACGGAACTATTCTGAGGACACTAAACGTCGCATGCCGGCGTGTGTCAAGACCTATGATGGGACTGGTGATTCGGATGATCACCTTAAAATATTTGATACGCATGCTAAAATTGAGCGATGGCCCATGCCTATATGGTGCCAAATGTTCAATTCAACTTTGATCGGAAATGCCCGTGACTGGTTTGAGGGACTCCCTCCACGGAGCATTGATAGTTTCACGGAACTACGCACTGCGTTCAAGAACAATTATACTCAGAGGAAGAAGTATAATAGGGATTCGGTCTCATTGGCAATTGTCACACAACGGCCGGGGGAGTCCACAGAAGACTTCACTGAACGCTTCAATGATGAGTGCACGCACACAAAAACAATGTCGGAGCTTCTGAAAATCTCTGACTACATGCACGCCATAACAGACAGGGAGTTGATCAGGCGCCTCAATGACAAGCGTCCAGAGAGATATGATGACCTCATGGAAAGGGTGAGAAATTTCATAGAACGAGAAACAGCTGTTGCCGCGGCCTACCCATCCAGAGGAAATGAGTACCGGTCAAATGACCAGTCTCGGAGACAGTCGGGCGGTCAAGGCAATCAGAACAATAGCAAGGGCTCAGACTATAAGAGCCAGAACAAAGGAGGACGGCCGGACGATAAGTTTACCCCCTAAAGATGTCCTACCGGGAGATCTTGCTGACGGAAGGGGCAAATTTTCCAAGGCCTCCCCCAATGACAACTCCACCGGAACGTCGACAAGGAAATCGCTTCTGCGAGTTCCATAATGACAAGGGCCATGGTACGGAGGAATGTATCCAGCTCAAGAAGCACATCGAGTCACTGATCAAATCAGGTAAACTGAAGCATTTAGTTAAGGATTGGAAAGATGGAAAAGACAACAAGAAGTATGATAAGAAGGATCCCCAAAAGGACAAACCTTCGACCATATACATGATCCAATCCAGACAGCGCCGCACGAGGCAGAAAGTTGGCCAAAAATTTTCACACGGCAGGGAAATTTCATTCCCTCCCATCACAGCAAGCGATGTGATTGATGAGCCCCTCACTATTGAGATAAGCATTGGAACACACAATGTTCGTCGCATGTATGTGGATGGAGGGTCGTCAGCAGAGGTACTGTATGAAAACTGTTTCGTGCAGTTATGCCCAGAAATAAGAAGCCAATTAGTACCGGCCACGTCGCCGCTCACTGGATTTAGTGGAGACACTATCTGGCCGATAGGGCAACTACGTCTGCTTGTAACCATTGGGAATGAGGAACACTCCACTACAGCGTGGATTAACTTCATGGTGATACGCTCACATTCTCCGTACAATGGGATCATAGGCAGACCAGGTATTTTGGCTATACGGGCGGTACCCTCCACGGCACACGGCATGATCAAATTCCCTGTGGAGGGAGGAATCGTCACCATTTACAACACAATCGTACCAGCATCCGAATGTCATACCGTGACAGCACCGGCTCCACCTGTTCCACCCAAGGATGGATCACCACCTCCCAATTGGAAGGTGGCAATTCATCATGACTATCCGGAACAAGAGGTATCTATAGGAGGGGCACTCTCGGATAACGGCAAGAGGGCCATGTGCTCGCTGTTAAGTGCAAACCTAGATATATTCGCATGGGAGCCAAAGCATATGACAGGCGTGCCAAGGGTGATAGCAGAACATAAGCTCCAGATCCGCCAGGGGTACCAACCTGTCAAGCAAAAGAAGCGCGGCCAGGCGCCTAAGCGCAGTCAAGTAATATTGGAGGAAGTACGGAAACTAGTGGACGCAGGTATCATGCACGAGGTATACTACCACGAGTGGTTATCCAATCCGGTCATGGTCAAAAAACATGACGGAAGTTGGCGCATGTGTGTGGATTTTACGGATTTAAACAAGGCCTGTCCACAGGATTGTTACCCGTTACCGGAAATTGACTGGAAGGTGGAATCCCTATGTGGGTACCCTTTTAAATGCTTCTTGGACGCATATAAAGGATATCACCAGATCCAGATGGCGGAGGAGGATGTAGAAAAAACGACGTTCCATACGAGCCAGGGCGTATATTGCTATACGAAAATGCCGTTTGGACTGAAGAACGTCGGTGCTACATATCAACGGCTTGTGGTCAAAGCTTTTGAATCACAGATAGGCCGCAACTTGGAAGTCTATGTGGATGACTTGGTTATAAAAATTCATACAGAGGAGGCACTTCTCCGGGATGTCCAAGAGACATTCGACACACTGAGAATGATTAACATGAAGCTAAATCCAAAGAAATGTACGTTTGGGGCAACGGAGAGAATGTTCCTTGGATATTTGATTGATCCAAATGGCATCAAACCTTGCCCAGAGAAGACAAACGCAGTGATACAACTGCCATCCCCTCAGACACGGAAGGAGGTGCAATCCTTAAATGGGAAACTAGCCGGGCTGAATAGGTTCCTATCTAAATCCGCAGAGAAGTCATTACCCCTATTTAAGACACTCAAGAAGTGCATTAGGAAGGGAGACTTCCGGTGGACGAAGGAAGCCGAGGAAGCTTTCGGCCAACTCAAGCAGCATCTTGCATCTCTCCCTATGCTAGTAGCTCCCCGGTCAAAGGAGGAACTCATTATGTATCTCTCAGCCACTCATGGCGCAATAAGCGCGGTACTCATGACAGATAGAGATACAGTGCAAACTCCGGTCAACTTTATAAGTAGAACACTACAAGGGCCAGAGCTGAATTACTCCTCTATGGAAAAATTGGTGTTAGCACTAGTGTTTGCTACAAAGCGGCTGCACCGGTACTTTCAGGCGCACCCAATTGTAGTCATTACGGATCAGCCAATCAAGCAGGTTATTTCTAGACCGGACGTGGCAGGGAGGCTACAAAAATGGAGCATCTTATTGGGGGAGCACAATATATCTTATAGGCCAAGGACGGCTGTGAAAGGCCAGATCTTGGCAGATTTCCTGATCGAGAAGCCGGATGAGGAAGGGCCAATCGTTAAACAAGAGGAGACTCCAACAGAACCATGGGTGTTATTCACGGACGGATCTTCGTGTACGGACGGGTCCGGAGCTGGTCTCATCCTCACAAATCCGGAAGGAATGGAATTCACGTACGCCCTCCGTTTTGAGTTCACAACCACCAACAACGAAGCGGAATATGAAGCATTAATTGCGGGTTTAAAAATCGCCGCTAGAATGGGAGTCCGCAACCTTGAGACCTACATGGACTCACGGCTTGTCGCGAACCATATTCTAGGTGGATATGTGGCTAAGGAGGACAACATGGTGAGGTACTTGGAAAAAGTCAAGTCACTAATCGCGGATTTCAGTAAGTTTTCCATCAAATAGGTGCCAAGAGGCGAGAACAAGAAGGCGGATGCTCTTAGCAAGATCGCATCCACAAGCTTCGCTCACTTGTCCAAACAAGTCTTGGTGGAAATACTCAAGGAGAAATCTATCACAGAAGGGGAGGTCGCTACTATAGTTGAGGAGGACGAACCTACATGGATGACCCCGATCATCAACTATTTGACTAGTGAGACCCTTCCGGACGATGAAAAAGCGGCACGGCGCGTCAGGAGGAAGTCTCAACACTTCGAACTTCGAGAAGGCATCCTTTATAAGCGCTCTTTTATGCAGCCGTGGTTGCGGTGTGTTGGACCACGGCAGGCCGCTTACGTAATCAGTGACATACATGAAGGGTTATGCGGCATGCACGCAGGTCCACGATCCGTGGTAGCTAGAGCCTTACGAACAGGATACTATTGGCCTACCATGCACAGAGACGCGCGCAACATGATTCGCAAGTGTAGTGATTGCCAAGTGCATAGACCAGTGCCGCGACATCCGCAGCAGGAGCTTACACCTATTACATCTCCATGGCCATTCTATAAGTGGGGAATTGACATCGCATGGCCGTTTCCAGTAGCTGCGGGGGGAGTGAAGTTCTTGATTGTCGCAATGGATTACTTCACACGATGGATTGAGGCCAAGGCAGTCAAATCCATCACAGGCAAGCAAGTTAAAAAGTTTGTTTGGGAGCATATTGTGTGCCGTTTTGGCCTACCAGGAGAAATCATCTCGGATAACGGCAAACAGTTCACAGACAATCAATTCAAAGACTGGTGTGCATCATTGAACATCAAGCGACGCTTCGCATCTGTTAAGCATCCACAGACAAATGGCCTCGTGGAACGAGCAAACAGAAGCTTGGGAAATGGCATCAAGGCGCGTTTGGACGAACGAAGTGCCAAATGGGTCGATGAGTTGCCGCATGTGCTATGGGCGCATAGAACTATGATCAAAACAGCCAACGGAGATACTCCATTTGCATTGGCTTACGGCACTGAAGCTGTTATACCAGCAGAAATAGGAATGCCTACCATCCGAACGGCGGAGGTTAATGTCGTCACGAACGACGAGAAGCTGCGAATCAACCTGGATCTGTTAGAAGAAAAAAGGGAGATAGCAGCCATCAATGAGGCTAAGTCCAAGGCTAAAATGAAGGCTTATTATGACGCCAAGGTCAAAGGCGTTTCTTTTCGACCGGGAGATTATGTCTATCGTGCTAACGAAGCAAGTCGAGCGGAGAATACAGGAAAGATGGGCCCTAAGTGGGAAGGACCGTATGAAGTCACGGAGGCCTTGGGACGAGGCGCGTACAAGTTGCGTGACATGGATGGCCGCGACCTAGAGCGTACATGGAACATCTCCAATCTCAAAAGGTGCTATATTTGAAAGATACGGCTTCCGCATGGGTGCTTCGCTATATTTGGCTTTAATGAAGAACCGTGCGGTCTATCTGTTTTTCTTCTTATGTTTGTTTAGTTTCCTTTCTTGTTTTCTAGGACTTGTCATTATTGTTCAAACAAAACCTGTAAACGTTCTAATAAAATGCCGTGGTGCCTAGCTAGCTCCACTGCCTGTTTCGTGCAAATCATTTTTTAGATTTTCTGGTAGTCATATGCATCTTTTAGTTGTTACTATAATATGCCATGTTTATTCGTATGCATTCATTCAAATTACTGTACATGTACTATACGCCTCCAGGAGGGGTAAGAGGATTAAGTGAACCTACTAATTCAACTTGCCGCGTAAGAGGGATGCAACCCCAGCCGCACGGATCATGTATCCTTACTAGACACCTTACTCACAAGACGTTGTGGTAAGTTTCATATGCCGTAGTCACACAGTGCTTCGCATAGTAAAGACGCACGTCGCATGTCTAGTAAATTATAGGCTTGTATGTATTTTCCTATTTTGTGTGTAAGACGTGATGTATCATGCAGTATTGGTATACAATATTCAACACAATCAAAATACACAAGTTTCCAAATAAATAACAAAAATGGTCGTGGTCATCACGGACTTACATACAAAATGCACATGTTTTAGCCGTGTACATACACGGACGAATAGAAACAACAAATATTCAGCGGTTACAAACCAGAGTTGTATAAAATGGATCATAAAGTAGAAGCACCCTACATAGGGGGGAGAAGCTTACCTATCTCCACTTGTTCCTCGACCAAGCATGACAACCACTCATTACTTTCCTTCCGCTTCCGGGCTTGAGCAGCGTTCCTCTCTAGCACCCCACTTAAGGGTTCTTCATCGAGCACGATCCTGGTTACATCCTTATAGATGGGAAGCGTCAGGTGGCCGGGCGATGGGGTGAAGGAGGCACGGGAATGACTCTCATCTTTGGAGAACGCACTAAGACTTAGCTTTTCCATGATTTCCATGTTTGATGCATCTTTTGTGGCCTCCAGCTCAGCCAAGAATGGATAATGCAAGTCTTGCATTGTAGCCATAGAAGCAGCCATCTTGTTAGCTGCTTCAGGGTTAAAGAAAGCATGTCTGGTGAAGTTCTCCCTTTTCTTGATCAGCTCTACGGCCTGGACCATTCCCTCATGACGTCCGTGGTCAATGCCATCAGACACAAGACTTGCAAACTGTTGCACAAATTCGGGGGCCTCTAATACCTTGGTGACGGCCAAGCGTGCTCCATGCCCTACCATCCACCTGCGGCCGGCAATAGCCGCTAGTAGTTGAGGGCATAGCACGTCATCGCGCTCGGCGGTGAGGGCATCGATCATCACATCTTTTTGGGCAAACGCCTCTTTCAGCTCCTTGGTGACAGCCCTCCCAGCAGCAAGTTCCTCTTGTACCTTCTCCATGCTTTGGATTGCCATGTGCGCGTCTTCTAGTTTCTTGTTAAGCACGGATACCTGGCTGGAGGAAGACTTGGCAGACGCCTCCGCTGTGGCTACCTATATGAGATTAATTGTTAGAACATATTTCTTTTAGAAATAGGGTGGTGCGGCACGGATATGTACCTTGGTGGTCGCGGCATCTAGTTTTGACTTGAGGTTGGCCACTTGTTGGTCATACTCATTCGCGCGGGCCGATTGCTTTTTTATGGTCGCCTCGGCACTAGCAAGTTGGGACTGGAGGGCTGCAATTTTAGCTTCATTGTCTACGATCATTTTCTCCCTCCGTCCGACCTTCCTCTTAAGAGACTCCACATGCCCAAGTGCGGCTTCAAATCTTACTCTCATCGAGGTGCCCATTGCTATTTGGTGTACCAAAGCACCGTTATACTCATCCGCCAAGTCCGCATGGCTGAGCGCATTCACTTCTCGCACTAAGCCTGGTGGTATGCAGTTGTTGAGGTACTCCCGGCATTCCTCGGCGTCTCTCATTCGTGATGCAGTGGTGATATTCCAGATGAGGTTGAACGATTGAGGGGGGCCGGACGTCGGGAGGTCTTGGGAGGCTGTGTGAGAACCTTCTTCAAACAGGGGGCCGAACTTCGTGGCGGCCGTGTGAACCATGGGGTTTCTTTCCACTTCTTTTTCTTTTCCCTTCTCCATTTGGTTGTCAGGAGGAGGCGCGGCACCAGTTTGTTCATCCCTGTGAAACAAGCATTGGGATACATATTAAGTATTGCTTAAAGGGAATTTGTCATTCTTACGTGTTAGGATGGAGTCTTACATGTCATTTCTTGCTAATTCTGATGTGGTTGGGGCAATCTGAGTGACTGGATCGACATGTGCGGCCCGGATCGTCTCAGAAGCCTGGGTGGTGCTCCCAACAGATTGGTACAAGGGGTGGTCTTCTCGAAGTTTCTTGGGAGGGGCGTTGTGTTCGCCAATCTCGGCTGAAGCAGCTCTCCTTACTCGTTTGTTTCTTTTACGGGTACGCCTGACGACAGGCTGAGCTGTTGCTTCTTCAGTCTCCTCCTCGACTTTTTTTTCCACTTCTTCCTCTTCCTTCTCATTGATTTGTTGTACTTCTTCATCATCATCGCCCATCATCCGGCGAAGGCTGGAGGTGGTTAAGTCAATATTATCTCCCTGCTCTTCCCCATGTGGTGAGGAGGGCCTGGCTCCTCCTTCACGTATCCTGTTGTCACCGCCCTAATTGTCTCCTTGCTCTTCCTCGTCCGAGTGGGGATCTGGCACGGCTTCAAGAGCAACCGTCACGTTTCGGGTATGCTCAAGAAGGGGTAGTTCATTCTCACGGAGGGGACGGGAGCCCTCCGGTACGAGCTTCGGGTCGCCCTGGCGTAGAAGTCCAAAGAAGTTCATTTCTGCCCACCAAAAACAAAATATGTTAGCCATTTACAAAGTGATTGAATAAGTTTTTTGTGTACGGATGTTAGCCTACGTTCACCCTGCCTTCTCCAAAACACATGATATCTGTTGGACGGGCCAAAATAATTGCGGCTAATCCCTAGCAAACATAGAAATGACTCGGGAAGATTTCTATGCAACCCGGTCCTATTCAGATCTAATTCTTGGGAGTGTCGGGGGTTATATGTACTAGTGTGCGGCTTGGGGTCGTGGGGTATCCTATGTCTAAAGGTATAATCAGCCGGCCATACTACTGCGTCAATGAAAAAGTAGTGGTCATACCAGTTTTTCAGCGAATCCATTGGCTTATTATGAGACTGGGGCCTGTTGGGGGATAGTTTCTTAAAGGATACCCAACCATTTACTAGGTTGGGGATATAAAAAAGCCGGAATAGTTCTACGGTTGGGGGGATTCTTCTAGCACGGCAGAGGATCTCGAATTGACTAATCTTACAGGCGCCTATATAGTGGAGCTGACTAATATGTACATCATAATATCCTAACAGATCTATGAGGAAACGGGTGAAGGGAATGCGGTAATTGGCCGCATCAAAAAGGCAAGTGTACAGGCCAATCTTACCCACCGGAGCCTCAGTTATGAGGTCTCCGGCGCCAGGAAGTGAGGGGTGTAGGTTGGTAGGGATGAAATAGTTTGTACAAAAGTGATTTAGTTGGTCCTGGGTCATTACATTAAGCACGGATCCAATGGTAGGGTTGTTTCTGTGAGCCATTACTAAATAAAAATGTAAGGGCGTGGTGTTCTAACATGCGGATGAAGGGATCCGTGCGTAATTGATTCGAGCTAAGAAGAAAGCTTTAATGGCAGAAATGGAGATAATAACTGTGTGTTTCACACAGCCGTAGGGGTGGCTTATTTATAGGGTTGCCTCGTGGGTCATGGCATGTTGGATGTGTGACACGTGTCTGCCACTATTCTTGATCGTGTGGTTAGGGGGCAAGTGGCAAGTGAAACGTCAGGCGGACCCACTGGTCACTTCTGACTCAAACGTTTGCACTGCTCGAGGCTCTAACTGTTTGCACTTTTGTCAGTCAACATGCCAGGTGAACAGTTATTTATGTCGGGATATGCGGCTCTTACGTAAGACTTGTCATTTAATGTTATATTTATTTTGTCTCGGTCGTCATGTGCGGTTGAGGTAATAATGGAATAATTTCCTAAGTCAGGTTGCCATGTGCGGCCAACACAAATTCTTGGACAACTTATCATTCCCTAGTTTTTCTTGGTACGTCCAGGGAGCATCTTGGTAGTCTAGAGGTTACGCCTATGGTTGTAACAACTAGACTAGGGGGACATGATGACGTATAGTCCCTAGCCGGGTCATGAACCCGGCCCACGAGTACTACCCGTATCCGGCCCATCACAGATGGGCGGGATAATGTCATTCAGGCTTATGGGCTTGGATGACCAGTGACCGCACACATGTGTGCGGCCCACGGCCCGGTGCGTCCGACGTAGGGTTAGACAGAATCATATTCTGTCTAGGAATAGGTTTACCCCAAAAGGGGAGGATATTCACTACTATAATTAGAAGATAACAATCATTCTAATTATGATAGTTATCCATTCCTTGGGGCCGAAGTATCAGTGGCAGCCCACTAGGGTTCCACTGCCTATAAAAGGAACCCCCAAGGGTTCCACAAAGGTATTACGCTCTATACTCTCAACTCACATAAACCCTAACCGATTACTTACTCTCACGCCGGAGTCTAATCGTGGGAAACATTCCCACGGTAAGCCTAACGCGTGTTGTTTAGTGTGCAGGATCCCAACCAAACGATTCACTTGGTGCAGGAGCCGGAGCCCAGCCAACCCGAGTTAAGCCTAATTCGGGTCTAGCAAGGATCACCCAACTTTTGCATCAACACTTGTAAGCTTCCCCATTTCAAAAAACTTGTGCAGCATCCCCGACTCTTAAGATGAGCTCACATTTATCCACATCTATTAAAGCTCGACCGGTTCTCAAAAATGGGCGTCCAAGTATTAAAGGAATACGAGGGTCCATTTCATAATCAACAACGACAAAGTCGACCGGGAAAGTGAATGTGCCAACTATAATGAACACATCTTCGGCAATACCAACAGGGTAAGCGAGAGTGCGATTGGCAAGCTCAAGAGTCATTTTGGTGGGTGTAAGGTCGGGCAATGATAACTTTTTCCAAACACTTAAAGGCATCAAATTAATACTTGCCCCGAGATCGGCTAAGGTAGTAAATTTGTCGGTTTGGTTAAAAGTACAAGGAAGAACAAAACGACCGGGATCTCCAACTTTCTCCGGAAATTCTTTAAGAAGGATTGCAGAGCAATTTTCATTCAATCGAGTATTAACAAACTCGGCCATCTTCTCCTTTTTGCTAAGCAATTCCTTAAACATCTTGACAAATTGTGGCATTTGTGCAAGAGCTTCAACAAAGGTAAAGGTGATTTTCATTCCGGCTATCTTTTCAAAAAAGTTAGCGACTTGAAGGTCATTCTTTGTCAAAATTCGAGCCTTGGTGAGTCGAGAAGGGTAAGGAATGCTGGGGTTGGGTGGTGGAGGTGTAACAAGTGAAGGTTGAGATGTTGAAGGGTTCTTCTTGGGTACTTCATCACGACGAGGCGGAGACGGTAATGGTGAACTAATACTAGGTGTGGGAGGAGTAGGGATAAATTGTGGTGGAGGAGGTGTAGATGATGGGGGCGGGATAGGTGGTCCTACTAAAGTAACTCCACTACGGGTAGTAATAGCACTCACATTCGCTCGTGGATTGGTGATGGTGTTTGAAGGTAGAGAACTCGAAGAAGAGGGTTGAATGGTGGGCAAGAAACTAGCCAGCATATTCTTCAAATCATTCGTTTGATTGCTGAAGGAGGATTGTATATTATCTCGAAGCTTGGATCTAATGTCATTCTCTTACTTGGTGATATCCCCTTTCAAATTGATAATTTGGCTCTATAGATTCTTGATTTGCTCTCCTTGAGTTCTCATCAAAGCTTCAACATCTTGATTGATGGGTGGGGCTTGTTGAGCGGGTGGGTGATAAGGATTAGAAGCTCGAGGTGGGATTTGGTTGCTTCTATTTTAATTGTTGTTGGGGTTTTGGTTTTGAGGAGAAAAACCGGGTGAAAGGTAGTTGTTAGACCGGTAACTTAGCAAATTTCTATCCCCTTGAGGTCGGGCTTGGTAATTTTCCGGTGAATAATTACCATAAGCCACATACACGTTTTCCGGATTTCCTTGAGTAGAAGGACAATCAGTGTATGAGTGAGGACTGCCGCATGTTTCACAAGGATTGGTTACCGCTTTAACTTGTTGTTGGTTTGTAGCGAGAAGCAAGATATTTTTGTTCATTTCGGCCATCATGCGGGTGAATTCGGTCATGTCGGGGTTTGCTGAAGTAGAAGAGACATTGACTCTCGGGTTTTTCCTTGAACAAGCGGAGGAATCCCAGTTTTTATGATGAGTAGTCATGTTTTCGATAAGCTCTCTACACTCCTCGGGTCTTCTTTTCATAAATGTGCCACCGGCGGCTGCATTAATCGTATCACGATCACGAAAAGTCAAACCGTTGTAGAAAGTATCAATTAAGGTCACAGGGAGCATGTTGTGGTTTGGACAACAATCGATCAACATGTTATATCTTTCCCAAGCATCAAAGAGAGATTCATCAGGTTCTTGCATGAAACCTCTGATTTGATTGCGAAGGCTCGTGACCATGGATGGTGGAAAGTAGCGCGACAAAAAGCGTTGAGTCATGTCATCCCAAGTATGAATCGAATTCTTCGGGAGACGATCAAACCATTTCTCGGCGTGGTGTGATAAAGTATGTGGAAAGAGTTGTAGGCGAAGAACATCCATTGTGGCACCGGGCAACTTCATGCTTTGAGTGATAGTAATGAATTTGTCGAGGTGTTTGTTGGCATCATTATCAGGCATTCCGCGGAATGGATTAGTTTGCACTTGCTGGATCATGTGATGCTTCAACGAAAACTTCGGAGCCGTGATTTGCATCGGCGCAATCGGTCCTCCTCGTCCAAACATGGTAGGTTGACAAAGCTCCTCCATTGTCCGAAGATCGGGCTTTGGAATAACATTGTTGTTATTATTGAGGTGCGGTGGATTATTGTTGTTGTTCACACCTGCCATAGCTAAATCTTCAGAAGTCTCGGGCTCTTGATAAGTAGAAGATCTAGTACGCATACACCTGCGAAAGCAAAAGAAAACAATACCAAACACAAAGAGAATATATATACACTAGAAAGAAAATAAAATCTTTTTGGATTTTTTAAAATTTTTATTTTTTATGGATTTTTGACAATTTTTAATTTTTATGGACTTTTTGAAATTTTTATACAAGAAAATAACGCTCACGAATGAACGGATCCCAAAAAGCAACGCGTCTCTCACAGAAAACCGTTAATCTTTACGAAAAGAGCCGACAACGGCGCCATTTGATACAATGATTTAACTAGTTGAAAATTCGTTTCTCGGTTTCTTCTCGAATCGATTTCCGGTTCAAAATGTGACTCAATAGTTTTTGGTGGAAAAGAATATTTTTGGTTGTTTTAAAATAAATGTGCAAGACGTAAATGAAATGACGTTAATTTAAATCTAAATCTAATTTAAAATAAATGGCGAGAAATTAAAAACGTGACAGAAATTAAATGGCAATTAAAGTAAATGACGCAAACTTAAAACTAACCTAAAGGCAAACTTAAAACGCAACTAAAAATTAAACTAAGGCAAGGCGTAAAATAAATCTAAGGCAAGTAAGCTAAAAGTGCAACTAAGTAAAAAGGCGGGAAAAGTAAAGCTTAAAAACTGAAACATAAAATAACCTGAAAATACCTCACTTAGAATAATTACTCATTCGGAATGTCACCTTCACCCGGAATAATTCTTCTACGTTCGGAATAAATTAACATAAAACACTCATTCGGAACAATTGGCTCATCCAGAATATTGATTCATCCGGAATATGTCACTTATCCGGAATAAACCCTTCACTCGGAATAATGCTTTACTGATCCGGAATAAATGAGACAAACCCTTGATTCGGAATAAATGACCTTGATTCGGAATATTCCGAATCAACTCCATTGATTCGGAATGTTATCTTGATTCGGAATGTTGTCTTGATTCGGAATGTTTTGAATGAACTCCTTCACTCGGAACGTTCTGAATGAACTCGCTGATCCAGAATGTTTTCTTGGTTCGGAACTTCCACTGATCCGGAACAAATCCTCAAGACCCTTCGTTCGGAATGTTCCGAATGAAGACCTTGATTCGGAACTTCCACTAATTCGGAACTTCACTGATTCGGAACTTCCTGAACAACACTTTGATTCGGAATAATTAACAAGATTCTTTCACTCGGAATATTCCACTTATTCGGAATATGTCACTTATCCGGAATAATTAGAAGAATTCCTTGGTTCGGAATGTGATGTTGATCCGGAATGGGTTGTTGGTTCGGAATATCACCTTGATCCGGAATATTCCTGGGAAAACAGTAGCAGACAGCGAAGAACAAGGAACACGAATAACACGAATCTATACAAAACTTAATCAAATCAACCAAAAGATTAAATCAAACTAAACACAAATGATCTAATAACAATAACCAAACAAACCAAATCAATAACACTAACAATAATAATCAAAATGATCAAAACCCACTTAATTAAATCAAATAAAACTTAAGAACATGAACATAAACAATAAAGCATAAAGATTAAGATCAAACAAGAAAGGAAGATAGGAGATAAACAATAAAAGTAAAGATTGACAATAATTAAAAGGAAACTTACTTGAAATTAAAGGTATTTAAGGTGCAAGACAATTAAGTAAATGACATGAATTTAAATGACAAGTAATTAAACTGGTGGAAGACTAATTGTCACACTTAGCCAACAAAAACAAATGAAATGAAATGAATCCTATTTATAGGAGGATTAGGGAGGTGCTTAGGAAGCTTCCTCCCCTCTTTCTTCTTTCTTTAATTGCATGATTAAGTCCTTGTCTTCTTAATCTTTTGACTTTAACGACTTTGTCTCGGGATTTATTTATACTCGTCTTGTAATTCTTCAATAAATTAGACTTGAGTTCTTCGGCTTTTAGTAAACTTCCGTCTTTTGACTTTTTCTTCGATAAATCTTCAGAATTGGTCTTGGAATTCCATTCTTTTTGCACTCTTGATTTCTTGACTTCGTCTTTCGTCTTTTTCATCGATAAAAGCTCGTGAATGCCCGTGTTTTCTCCCCTTTTCACAATTTCGTCCTAAATCACAACAAAAACACAAACCACGCATAATTCCGACATTTATGACATAGAATACACGTTTTGGCTTGGTTATTATTGTAGTTAAGTGGTAAAAAGGATGGGTGTTTACACACCGATCATGCTCCTTTCGAGATGTTGTATGGCAGAAAGTGTCGCGCCCCAATCTGATGGGATCAGGTTGGTGAGCGAACACTTGAAGGACCAGAGATTATAGAAATGACTAATGAGAGGGTCGCAGTAGCTAAGCAGATACTTCAAGAAGCACGGTCATGGCAGAAGAGCTACGCAGACAAGCATCATAGGGACATACATTTTAACGTAGGAGATCACGTCTTTCTTAAGGTTTCGCCGGCACGTGGTGTTAGACGCTTCGGGGTTAAAGGGAAGCTCAGTCCTCGTTTCATCGGACCGTTTGATATCATTGAACGAGTCGGTGAAGTATCTTACCGTTTAGCGTTACCTCCGCAGCTTTCGCATGTACACAATGTGTTACATGTGTCCTTACTTAGAGGGTACCAGTATCATCCCCTTCACATGGCTCAGTATCCACTGGAACAGATACGTGAAGATCTCACTTTTATATAGAAGAACCCGAACGAGTTCTTGACAGACAAGAACGAGTCATGAGAAGGAAGACGATTCCATTCATCAAAATACTTTGGAGGGATCATACCGAGCGGGAAGCCACTTTGGAAACAGAGGAGTCTATCCGGGCTTCTTGCCCTCATTTCATATTTTGAATTCGAGTATGTTCTTCTTTTCCAGTTTACTTTATCTATAATTCGGGGACGAATTATTCTTTTTAGGGGGGAAGAGTTGTAAAACCCGCATGCTTTTACCATGAATAGTACCCTTTAGATCGTACGTACATGATTAGAACTTTCCTTTTATAGCATGTTTACGTTTCACGTATAAGAACTTCAAGTATTACGTACGTGTTAGAACACGATAAGTATTTATTACGTATGAACACACGATAATTATTCCAATAATAATTATAATCACGAACATGTGATCATGAAATCATGAACGTAATTTAATCACGAGCTAATATTATTTACGTATATATATTTATTACGAACACGAATAAATATATTAGGTCACGATCGATGATTAACTACGAACACGTAAAACACGAACACGAGAACACACTAATATTTAGACATGGAGAAAGGTACGGGTTACCCCAAGTGGGGCCCCCTACCCGCGGCTACACCAAAGGAAATGGGCTAAGCCCATAATAATTTTACAAAACATGCAAACTCATGAAAACTTTTGTCATTAATCACAAAACAAGAAAATAATTAAAAACCCTAATTCTTCTTCCTTGTTCTTCTTGGCCGCCGGGTTAGATCACCAAAAAGGGGTGTTCGGGTTGATTTTGATCTTGGAAATTTTGCAAGGATTCGTGTGTGTTCATCCTTATTTGATCCACGTATTCGATATAGCTTTTAACTCTTTTCTTTTTATGTTTGATATTGATGATCACATAAAATAATGATGTTTTAAATTAAACTAATTAAAAAAACAATTATTTAAACATGTTAATAATCATGGGGTGAATCAAATCAAGGGTTTTAGGGGTGTTTTTTCCTAGCCGACGCCTAACCGAGCCCCATGGGGGTCTCGGCTTGGCTTATTACACACCACCGAGACCATATGGTCTCGGTATGGTGGTGATGGTGTCACGGCAGCAACAAGGGGCAAGGGAAACCCGACCTTGGTCGGGGTATGGTGTTGGTTACGGGTCCGGTTCATGGTTTTTAGTCACGGGTCCGGTTCATGAATCATTTTTTTCAAGGTTTATGATTTTTACTAGTTATGTTTTAGACTTAAATTAAATTAATAAAAACATGACATGATTAATTTAATGTACATGACTTAGGTTATAAATTTAATTAGTAATTCATGAATTTTAACCTAAGTATTTATATTTAATTAGACTTTATACTTAATTAATTATTTAAAACCATGACTATAATTAATTAATTAACATGACTTAGGTTATATTATTAATAGTTAATAACACATATTTTAACCTAAGTATTTTACCTTTATTTAATTAAAATCATGTTATATTTAATTAAATATTTTTAACCTATAGTTCATTTAATTTACATGTAATAATTAATAAACTATACTTTATAATCACATGATTTAGAATAATAATAAGAAAACACTTAAGCTTATATAATTAGCTTATTTAACCAGCTTATATCTATTTATGGAAACTTTCTATTTTTAGAAACTTATTTAATTAAGGCAACCAATCTATTTATGGAAACTTTCTATTTTTAGAAATTTATCTATTTTAAGTAGTAATTCTTTTTTTGGAAACATTCTATTTTTGGTAACTTTCTATTTTTGGAAACTTTCTATTTTAGGAAACCTGCTATTTTTAGAAAGTTACTTATTAAGACACAACAAGTATAATAATACATGAAATACAAGTAATACTTGATCAGAATAGACAAAATATAAGATAAACACAGTATAAAGCTTAAAACAGTAAACCATGACATGAACATATAAAACAAGCCAAGACATGATATAAAACCAGTTACGTATTTAGTAATCAGATACTTATACACGTATGTATTTATGTAGCGTTAGTGATACCGAAGTAGGACTCCCTTCCGTTCGTCTTCTTCGTTCACTGGACATAAGGTACGGATTCCCGTCCTTTTAGTATGGACATTCTTTCCTTATTAGGGTTCCCCGTATGCAGCCAACTGTTTTCCCGTAGTATAAGTTTATATGTTTGATTGCTTATGTTTAATTAGAATACCTAAAGCCATATACATGCATGACCAGTTTCACCTAGTTATGGAGGTACCATAACCATAACACTAGAGGCACTGGTGTTATGACTTCCCCACGGCAGAGTAATTGCTCATGGCGTCCCTTCAGCTTTTGGCCATATTATTATATTTATCATGTGGGCGTATGGGTGCATCCTAGTTACATGTTTTTCAGCAGATTACTTAGTGTGAATGTGGTGTATGCCTTGCATCCTTCACAGGGAGCTGATCCCTCCTACCCAAAACCTGTATATTAAATTAGAGGCAACCCCTCTAATTTGCATGATGAGGTCACCCCTCCAAGTATTCATGCATGTTGATTTTCATAAGATAAACATAAGGCTTTTCAAACTATAAAACCAGTTTTACTAAGACTTAACCGGGTTATTCATGACTTAGTTTCTTCCGTTGTTTCATGCTTATATGCTTATATTATTCATGCTTTATTTGTACATCCGTGCACTGA
Source organism: Glebionis coronaria (assembly GCA_025667525.1). Taxonomy (NCBI): domain Eukaryota; kingdom Viridiplantae; phylum Streptophyta; class Magnoliopsida; order Asterales; family Asteraceae; genus Glebionis; species Glebionis coronaria. Next base: position 1,073,314 of record JANFOE010000135.1, read on the forward strand.
GGGTATTGCTCAGCCGTTTTCCTTTTCATGTTCCCAAAACGTAGGTACTCAGGGACGCTCGTAGACTTTAAGCGTACGTGCATATGGACTGGAAGCTTTCTAGCCTTTCTTTACTTTTTGCATTATCTATACTTTGATATCTTTCCATTGACATTGTTTACTCCTTTCATTTACAGTACTTATGTTTGCGTGTGATGAGCTTTACTTTTGGACTACCGATGTTTGATTCCGGTATTTCCTTTTATGGTCATGTAATGTTTTAGACATTTATCCTTGTATGCTTTGATGAAACGCCATAATCATGCGTGACATTCCAGTTATCAAAATGGGGTGTTACATAGTGACTTCGGGGAAAGGCTAGAAGAATGGGACCCATTAAGGGACAGACAATGCATTACAGATGTATGATCATTACGCTTCAACCGGGTTATTCTATTCCACCTCTTAGAAAGAAAAGAACTTAAATCAATATACTTAATAGAAAAATACTTAATAGCATGGCGATAAATTTATACAAAACTTCTACCCCGAGCACACGCAATGGAACCGTAGACAGTCAAGTGAAATCCAATCCACCAAATAGTTTGATCTATGGACAGCATCATGGTGGTAAAGGTCGTAATGCCAGAGGAATCATTTCCGCAGGGCATAGAGGGGGAGGTCATAAGCGTCTATACCGCAAAATAGATTTTCGACGGAATGAAAAAGACATATATGGTAGAATCGTAACCATAGAATACGACCCAAATTGAAATGCATACATTTGTCTCATACACTATAGGGATGGTGAGAAGAGATATATTTTACATCCCAGAGGGGCTATAATTGGAGATATCATTGTTTCTGATACAGAAGTTCTTATAAAAATGGGAAATGCCCAACCTTTGAGTGCGGTTTGGCCCATCACAAGGAAAACAAAACCCAAGATTTGCTTTATCCAGTATCAAACGAGAGCGAGTTAATAGAACACCTTTCAGAAGTATCAATACCGTCACATGAATCATAAATGCATGAATGTGATGTACCAAAAAATCCGCGGTTCCTAATGGAATAGGTAACAAAGCGACCTTGCCACCAACTGCTACTAAATCAGCCCCCCCCCCCCCAAGTTAAACTGGTGCTTGTTGTTGAACCAGGCGTCGTTGCACTAGGTGCTAAAGCGTGGGTTTTTTGTATCCATTGAGCAAATACCGGTTGTAATTGTATAGCGGTATCTGAAAACATATCTTGAGGACGCGCAAGAAATCCTTCTTTTGAAACCATCCCGCTAGTCAATCCTGCCATACAGTATTTGAACAATATTACATACGATTGAATTCCTTATCTCATTACGAAATATAGCCAATTGAATACCAAAGGAGAAAGCTAGCCTTAAAGGAGAGAGCTAGCCTGAAAGGCATACCTAAAGTGAAAGTCGAGATACAAAAGGATTTTTTTTAGTGAACGTGTCACAGCTTCCTCCTATTTTATTTGTAAAGACGAAGAAAGAAATTCTATTTTCTCTCCTATTTACTACAGCGACAAAGAATCAAATTATCACTAGATTTATTCCTTTTTTTAGTTCTTTTTCCGAGTGTAGGATAACCCCAAGGGGTTGTGGGTTTTTTTTCTACCAATTGGGGCCCTTCCTTCACCACCCCCATGTGGATGGTCTATAGGGTTCATAACTACTCCTCTTACTACAGGGCGCTTACCGAGCCAACGTTTAGATCCGGCTCTACCCAAACTTTTCTGGTTCACCCCAACATTCCCCACTTGTCCGACTGTTATTGAGCAGTATTTGGATATCAAACGGACCTCCCCAGAAGGTGATTTTAATGTGTCCCTTTTCCCTTCTTTTGCAATCAGTTTCGCTATAGCACCCACTGCTCTAGCTAATTGTCCACCCTTTCCAAGTGTGATTTCTATGTTATGTATGGCCGTGCCTAAGGGCATATCGGTTGAAGTAGATTCTCCTTTTTTATCAATCAAAACCCCTTCCCAAACTGTACAAGCTTCTTCCAAAGCATACGGCTTTCTGGATGTAGATGGTGATATCTATATAGATGGATCTTATATATATATGGTATAATGAAGTACCACATGGGTGGATATATAGGAATAAAAATCTGACGAATCACTCATGTTATGATCTTCTACATCCTAGGTCTTCCTGTTCCATCATCTGGCTTATGTTCTTCATGTAGAATTCAGACCGAATGACTCTATGAAATTATGTTGATACTTCCACAAATTATGGGTAACGTAGGAGACATCTCTATTTCCCCCCCGGGAATCTTTAGAATTACCACTGCTTAGCTTTCAATTCGACTCTAACCATCAAATGAAATGTGAATAATTCGTCCTCTTCTCTTTGAAAGAAGGGGCGCTTCCGGTTCTGTCGGTGCCTAAAACAATTTTGTCTTCTCCATATTACTAAATCTCTAGAGTCAATAATTTTATATGAGGAACTACTAGACTCAATCACTTGTTGCTATTACTCTTCAGTTTTCTGTTGAGGTCTATCCTGTAGAGGTACTCAAATTGGATCAGTGATCGATTTCTAGGTTTCGTAGTAAACCTAATTGGTTACCCATTTCCTTACTTAGACTAAACTTCGTTTAGAAAGGCTCTCCCCTCGCTTTGACTCTTCCCATACTAAGACTTTTGTTGATCTACCTTTGACTTACTTCCTATATCTACCCTTGATCCAAGGTAGCCGAAGGATGGATTTTGATTAAGCTTTGCTGAAAAAAGTTGCAAACTTCAGTTCTGAAACTTTAGTCTTAACTTCATTTAGCCCGTCGACAGCTGAATGTTTTGATCTGGTTCGATTCATGGTCTCATCTTATAATACATAAAGAGCTAATGAAAGTCTTTTAGTCAAATTAAACTGTCTCAATTCCCCGGCAATCGCACCAAAAAATAGACTTCCTTTTTTATTTCCTTCTTGATCAATGACAACTGAAGCATTGTAATCATATCCTAAAAGGTCCTATTCTATAAAGGACAGGTAATTACTAGGACTGCTACGTGGGGTATGCTAGTAAGCAACACAATCAAATAAGAAATAAGCAAAAATAAGCTAACATGATGATTAACCAAATCAAACATAATTAAAACAACAAAGGAAGAATGAGATTATTTGAAAACATTGAAATTGTTGTCCCTAATAATATGATGATTCTACACGAATAAAGAAGAAAGAAAGCTAGATAAAAGATGGAAGGTTTCTAGAGAGAGAAAGTAGTGAGAGAAAGTAGAGAAGTGTGTGTGAAACTTTTGTGAGATTAGATTAGAAAATAAGACAACCAACACCCTTCCTAACATGCTAGGAAGGGTACTTATAGTCTATGCCTGCATGTGGCTTAAATGGGCTATAGTTTGATTGGGCCGGGCTTGAATAAATGCTTAGTACCTTGAAAGAGGCCTTTTAAGCTAGCCATCAAGCCCATAATGTCACGACTATTTTAACTAACTATTACAACGTTCTAATAAATGTTACAATATAAACCTATGACCGAACATTCTTGTTTGACTCAATATTTTGAGGCTAACAATCTCCCCCAATGTGAGGTCATTCCTCTTCGATATTTTGAGATCAGTGGAGATTACGAATTTCGTCATAAATAAGTCTTGAACGTGTAATAGTAGTACTTTTCTTCATGCTGTGATCTTTGAGCCTTTTTCGTTGTCTTTCGACTTTGTCTTTAAACTTGAGATCTTCAAATTATCCTTGACTTGTCTTTGCCATCTTGCGATCTTGTGTCTTTATCCACATGCTCATACTTTGTACTATCTTGAAAGCTTGCTAACAATCTCCTTTGAAGAGAGGTCATTCCTCTACTTAATTAATCACGAAGATTTTGATCATCGAAATTGTGGAAGTCTTTAGCTTTCTTGATTGTTGAATGTCTTTGGGCATGAGTATGTGGTTTTGAATCTTTGACTTTGCTGAATACACCGTAACGCCACCTTCTTGAGACAAAACATAGACACGGACTGAATGGCTTTGACATTTCTCCTAAATCGGTAGCGTTTTACCTCCGGTCGGTGAAGACCGTTACACGATATTAAATATCGTACCTGTGATAGGTAGATTCAATTAAGAACCTCTTTGACAGGGTTTCGCGGCTGTACTAGCCGTTCTCTTTACTCTACCGTCTTAAAGCAAGACGGCAAACATAAAGAGTGAATCAATTGGATAGATATCCGCTTGATTAAAGTCGTCATTTCAAATTCCTGGAACGAGTTTGATTCACTAAGAATCTTACCATTGTTGCTTTCCAGTTGACACAAGCTTGATTCATAAGAATCTCGCAAGTTACCTACTGTAGCGCTGTTTAATGTTGACGCTAGAAAGATTTTCATTCGTCACTGTTAATATTAATAAATATCACTCTGAATGTTCTGGCAAGACCATAAAGATATTGCGTAGAAACCTGAAACGAGTTTGAATCGATAAAGAAACAAACCACTGTTGCTTTTTAGTTTCACATATGTTCAATTCATAAAGAATCTTACACATGACCTACCGCAGTGCTGTTTGATGTTAACACTGGAAGGATTCCCACTCATCATTATGAATACTAGGTAGTATCACTCTGAGTGTTCTAGCAATATCGCAAGGATATAGCGTAGGACTCTCTTGATCTTCATCTGTGTGTCCTAACGAGATTTGATTGATTTCTTGGCTCTAGACTCGATTTGTGCACTTTTAGTGATCGGAGGCTAGAGCAGATGCCACCTATTCAATATCAACTATCTCGGAGTGAGAAAGTCAATAGAAGTCGTGTTGATCTCTGTGACAATAAAACAAACTTCTTTTGAGAGAAGCCTAAGTCAACTAGGGAGGGGTTGTGCATTACATCACTGGGTCCATGATGCATTGTCTTCATGATGTGTTGACCTGGTTTCTGCCTAAGTTTTATGGAGGGCTTCTTTTTTTACACCCTTTATCCTTACATTTCTTTTTCATTCTTCAACCCCTTTAATGCTTACCAAGACATCATTACTAGCACCTTGTTGTGATTGTTCTAGTGCTAGCATCAGTACTTAGTATGCATTCAGCTACAGTCACTTTCTACTCCATCTTTCCTAAGGACTTCTAATAATCTATTGGATTGTCCCTGGGAAGATCCCTCCGGTTCTTGTTGGATCATAGGACTTAAACCTAACCACCCTTTTGACACCAATAACGTCGTGGATTAAAGATGTTGTGGGTATTTGATCGTAACCATGAGTGCTTGAGTCTTGAGATCATACTTTAATCACATTTTCTCCCCCTATCTCTAATATATAAAATCTTTTGATATTAGAGATACCAAATTTGATTAAAATATATTGTGAAGAATAGTTTTGAAAATCTTGGGAGAATAATGTGTCAAACTTAGCATGAATTTGGAACGCTCCCCCTCAAAAATTGATCCAATTGAATTGTCATTGTGAGGATGTGATGCACATTTAACTTTTTGAGGATAGGAGTTGTTGAACACATAATTTTTGAAAGATTTTGAATAATCATTGAGAAATTCTTGAAAAAATTATGTTCAACGCTTTTTGAAAAACTCTATTTCTTTTTGGCGAAAAAGTTTTTCTAAAGCATAAACTTGAGTTCATAGACTTTGAATGTCTTGACAAATCCACTCAAGTATAAGAAGATTTCTCTTCTTTTCCTGAGGATAAGGGCACTAAAGCGTACACTCCCCCGTGAACATAGATCCGGGTTGTAATCTGAAAGTGATTACAAGCCATTGTGTTGAGCTCAAAACATTGAATATTTTGTGACAAGCTCAACCCAAGATAGATTGCTCTACCTGTTGTTGGAAATATTATCCAAAATAGACAATTTCCTTTAGAAAAGATAGAAATGACATGTTTTGAAAAATATTTACAACTTTCATTCGAGCTTTATGTACACACCCGTGTCGTTATTGAGCGACATTTCTAGGCGCGTCCATATTATCGATACTGAAAGACATGTCGAGAAGAATCTTTTTGGATTTTGAAAAGTTTTTTAATTTTGTATTTTGCTTTTTTAATAATATATACATGTAGATGTTTGAAAGGTGAATCAAGCAGGCTTCTTTGCCAGAATCTCCAGTTCTGCTGGAGTCAAACATCTCATACCAATTTGCCTAACTAGATACGCAAACCTCTCTTTCATAAGAGATTTTGTAAACAAGTCAGCTAATTTGTAATCAGTTCCAGCAAAGTATAGTTCAACAATACCCCTTTCAACTTGTTCCTTAATGAAGTGATATCTGACATCAATGTGCTTCGTGCGTGAATGTTGTACCGGATTGCAGGTAATGGCTATGGCGGACTTTGAGTCATAGTACATAGGTACTTTATCAAAGTGGAAACCATAATCCGTGAGTTTTTTTCGCATCCAAAGAACTTGAGCACAACACGCAGATAGAGACACATACTCCGCTTCGGCTGATGACAACGACGTGCAATCCTGCTTCTTGGAAGACCATCCCACAAGCTTATCTTGAACTAGAAATTGTGCACCACCAGAAGTACTTTTACGTGTATCAAGACACCCTGCATGATCAGAATTTGAATAGGCCGTTAGAAAGAAACTAGTTTCCCTCGGATACCAGAGTCCCAAGTGAATGGTATTCTTTAGGTACCGAAAGATCCGTTTAACCTCCTTGAGGTGCTTTTCATTGGGTCGTGCTTGATATCGTGCACAATACCACGTAGCATGTGATATATCTGGTCGGCTTGCTGTTAAGTACATGAGGGAGCCGATCATGGAACGATATTTCGTTTGATCTATGGTATCTCCCTCCAAATCAGCATCTAGGGATGTGGTTGATAATGGTGTCCCAACGGGATCACATGAAGTCTTACCATGCTTTTTGATTATCTCTTGACAATACTTAGCTTGGTTTATAAAGATAACACTTGGGGATTGGTGAACTTGAATTCCTAGAAAAAAATTTAGTTCGCCCATCATAGACATTTCAAATTTGTTGTGCATTACTTTTTCAAACCATTTTGAAATTTTTGGGTTTGTAGACCCGAAAATAATATCATCAACATAAATCTGCACAAGCAAAATGTCATCCCCATATTTATAAGTGAACAAAGTTAGATCAATTGAACCTTTTGAGAAACCTTTGGATACCAGAAATTTCGAGAGCTCGTCATACCAAGCCCTTGGAGCTTACTTGAGTCCATAAAGTTCTTTGTGGAGACGTTACACCTTGTCAGGATAATGAGGATTGACGAATCCTTCCGGCTGTGTGACATAGAATTCTTCCTTCAAAGGACCGTTAAGAAACGCCGTCTTTACTTCCATTTGATAAACGTTGAATCCCTTATGTGCATCATAAGCAAGGAAAATCCTGACCGCTTCCAAACGAGCTACTGGTGCAAATGATTCTTCAAAATCAATACCCTCTTTCTGGCCATACCCTTTAGCCACTAGCCTAGATTTATTCTTGATGATCGTGTTCTCTTCATCTCTCTTGTTTTTCCAGATCCATCAAAGATTTAATGGTATTACATCGTATCGTCTGTCAACAAGTTTCTAGACTTTAAGTCTTTCAAATTGTTGAAGTACATCCGTCATCGATTCATTCCAAGCATGATCAGCCATGGCTTCTTTGATATTTGTTGGTTCAGCTGTACTCACAGCGAGTGCGAACATACAAACATCGCCATCGGTTTCAAGCTGTCGTCTTGTACGAACGGGCTGTGAAGGGTTTCTAATTACTTGAACCAAAATATGATCTCGGGTCCAATGATGTGTTGAAGGATGTCGTTGATAAAATGTATGCCTATTTGACGGATTAACAGGGCGAGTAGAAGACTCTCCAGTTTTGTGTACCAGTGTACCGAATGGGTTGATAAATTCGTCTTCGTCTTTTAATGCATTGTCAGCTTGATTTGTGTTCTCTGGAGCATTGACAGTAGTTGTGGATGTTGTAGGAGCGGTTGTTGATGTGATATTCTGAGGAGGTAAATCTGCAGCAACCCGTGTTGAAGTAGATAAAGTTGTATCCTTTTGTTGACGATGATCAGTGTCATCATTCTTATCATGAGTGATAGCGGAAGACTTTGATACAACATGTTTCTCCCCCATGAAATATTGATCATACATTGGTCCATATAACATTTCTAACTCTTCAAGTGTAGTGTTGACTGTCATATCCTCTCTTGGATCATTTCCTTGAACTAGTGTTGAACTTGACGGTTCATTGTTGTGGTCTTGAGTTCCGAGTTTCGTGCGGTTGTGAACGGAAGTCGTTTGTCGTTGCGGATCGGGACTTAAACTGTTTTGTTCAAGTGCTATTTCTTGTAATTCATCAAATCTGATATGAATAGTCTCGACAATTAGTTTTGTTCTCTTGTTGTAAACTCTATATCCCTTATACTGAGTTGCATATACCACTAGAATACATGCATCGCCTTTCTCTTTCATCTTATCCAAATTTTCACTATCTCGAATTATGTAACAAGTACATCCAAAAACATGAAGGTGTTTGAGTGAAGGTTTTCGATCATGGATTATGTGATATGGTGTCTTTTCGTGTCTTGGGATAATTAAGGATCGGTTTTGTGTGTAGCATGCGGTTAACACGGCTTCGGCCCAAAAATATAGTGGAAGTTTTGAAGCAGATAATAATGTTTGATCAGCCTCAACTAAAGTACGGTTTCGTCTTTCAACAACGCCGTTTTGTTCGGGTGTTCGATCAATAGATGTTTCATGTTCAATTACTTCGGCTTCAAAATAGTTCCTCATAGTTGAATTCAAAAAATATGTGCCTCTATCAGTACAAATCACTTTTATTTGAGCTTGAAGACCACGTTGTATCAATTTTAGGAAGTTGATGAGAACTTCGGGTGTTTCATCCTTGGACCTCAAGAAGTGAGTCCATGTGTACCTTGAGTAATCATCGACAATTACCATAACATATTTCTTTCCATTGATACTATGAACACACAAAGGACCACACAAATATATATGGAGAAGATCTAACCGTCCTTTAGAACTTGGTGTAGTCTTTGTTTTGAAGCTACTTCGTTTAGCTTTACAAAGCTCACAAGAAGAACAAAGATGATCGTTGATGAATTTCAAGCTTGGAAGGCCTCTCACAATATCTTTCTTGGAAAGCAAGTTGATGGTATCAAAGTTGAGATGAGATAGACGTTGATGCCATAACCATTCCTGAGTCGTTGAAGCTTTAGCCATGAATCAAATTGGATTTGATGAAGTTGTGTCTTGTAGTGAAATTGTGTAAAGATCAGTACCCCGTGTACCGGTAAGTAAGTCATTCCAATCATAATCACGAACAAAACATGTCTTCTTTCTGAAAGCAACTTCTAAATCTGCATCACAGAATTGAACAACCGAGAAAAGATTGTGATTGAGCCCTTCGACGTAGTATACCCTTTTTATCGTGATATTCCCCTGAACCAAATCTCCATATCCTAGGATCGGTGAAAATTGATTATTTCTGAATCAGACCGTACCCAGGAACTTCTCCACGAAGTTAATTAGAAGCTTGAGATTCCCCGTCATGTGCTTCGTGCATCCGGAGTCCAGTGTGAAGAGAATTATTTGTATCACCTGCAGAAAAATTAGGAGACGATGGAGCATTTTCTAAATTATACACCACGTTAGTTATGATTTCAGAATCATTAGTGTCCTTAGCAACATTTAAAGGCATACTAACACTCGTTGTCACATTTTCTGTCCTAACTTTAGGCATCCATTTATATCCTGGAGGACATTGATTAGCAAACCACCATTTCCACGACTTGCAAGCAGACTCATATAATTCCCTAATTATGCTTTTAGGGTTCTTAGTGGTGGAGTCTGATGCAATGCTTTTCTAGAAGGGGTTGCACCAGAATGGTTCACTTTGCGTTTGGGTTTACTAGCACTAATAGGCATCGCAACTTGCTTCTTAGTTCAATTAGCTACATCTTTCACATTATTCATAGCACACATAGAATGATCAGCATTAGCACATTTTCCACATTTCACACAAACAAACTTAACATTTAAAGCATTCAAGGCAGTCGAATCATTCAAATCGTCATTATATGCGATTACAATGTTTTATTCTTAGAAACATTCAAATTCCTAGGGTGTTCTTCTACTTCCTTCATCTTCCCTTTACTCTTGTGTTTCCAAACCTTATCATTCAGTTGAGTGCTCTTATGCTAAGGTCCGCTAACACTAGCAGTGGAGACTACTCCTGTAGTAGAAGACACACGAATATTAGTGTTTCTAGAAGTCTGAGGCGAGTGACTAACTTTGTTTGTGGGTTTAGTGGTCATTCTATACATCCCTGGTTTAATCACATTATTGTGCTTAACGCTTGGTGCTATAATATTCCTTATGGGTTGAGTATGTGGTAACCTTTCCTTTCCAACCATCTTGGGGGCAAACACAGGTTTTGTAAACGAAGAATTTGAGAAAGCAGATGGTTTTCCCAATATAGAGGATCTATTCACTTTAGAGGGATTGGGTTGTCTAATAACAGGTTTCTTAAAGCTAGGTTCCACAACTTTCCCACCCATTTGAGCAACGAGTTTCTTCAACTCTGCTATTGCTATGTCTTTTTCTTGTAACTAAGCTTTCAAATCCGAAATATCAAGACTTTTTTCGTTTAGTAATCGACATGACTCAGATAATTTTACTTCCAAAGGTGTATCATTTGAAAAGCTGCCAACTTTCTTTTGCAAAGCAAGTTCAAGTAAGTGACAATGTTTTTGAAGATAATCATATCTATGTTGAAGTAACGAAAACTCTTTTTGGTCAACTTTATTCGAAAGCTCAGTTTCAAGACGTTCACACTCTTTTACTTGATCAAGATATTTGCATGCAACATCAGAATATTCATCAATATCAGCACAAGATGTAACATATGCACACATAATATCTTTTGAGAGACATTCTTGTAAGAGTAGATCATATGTTGTAGAAAACTCGTCTCTTTTAGGTTGATGGTCGTTCACTTCTTTTTCAAGAGATTCCACATATTTTCAAATCATCAAACATTTCTTGCTTAATTAATGTTTCAAATTTCAAAATATGTTTTTGCGTTCTTTCCGTAAGCGGAATCAAAATACTTTTCACAAGCACAGTTATATTGTGAGGAATTTCTTTGTCTCCTTTCGAAAGTTCACGTTTTTTCCAATCATCATCAACAACCTTTTTGCATTTTTCAATGTTACTCTTGAGAATACTAAGTGCTTGCTTACTCTTGCTTACAGAAGCTTTAAATGGCAAGTACTCAATAATGAAACATTAGTTTTCTTAGTGGCAAAAGCTTGTCTCCATTTAATTCTTATTTGTTCACATTCGAAAAATATTTACTCACGAGTCTTCTTTGTTTGCGGTTTGAAAAGACCATAAAGACTGTTTTCATAAGCATAATTATATGGTTTAACAAAATCTTTATTAACTTTTGGTCTACTCTCTTCTTCCACATTGTTTGTCTCTTCACTATCGGGCCTAACAACAAGGCAATCAAGATCGGTCCATTGGGACTCATCAAGATATAAGTGTTGATTCTCAGATTGAGCATGCTCAAGGTACTTAGGATTTTCAAAACTAGGTATATCCTTGCAAAACGAACGAGGTGCCAACATTCTCATGGTTTGAATTGATTGATTTGTTTTGTAAACAATTTTCTTGTAAAAATCAATTTGAGTTTCGAGTTCCACCATTTTGTCGATGTCATTCGCTTGTTTAGTTTTGAAATCCTTTTCCATCTTTTCAACCACATCTTTCTTTTCATTAACAAGTTTAGTTTTATCCTCTTGAAGAAAACCATTTACTTGAGTTAGCTCATTGACTTTAGTGGTAGCAAGATACGTTTTATGACGTTCAGTACTCAAAGAGGTGTTATAATTACGTTTCTCTTGTTCTAGAAGCTTAAGAGTTTCGTTATATTTCTGTTGAAAATCGTCATTTTCGACATTAATTAAACATCCTTTGTACCCCTCAATCTCATTAGTCTTTTAAAGAAGCTGAGCTCTATAGCTATCAATGGTCTCACTAGATTTAATTAGAGCATCTTTGTATTCTTCAAAATTTTGAGTGAGCTTAGCGTTTGCCTTCTTTAATTTCTTTTGACTCTTTCTAGTTTCTTTGACATCTTTTTTTAAAGAAGCAATTAAGTTAGCAAGCGCAATACGCTCCTCGTCATCATCATACTCATTTGCATGTTGATCATCCTCAGACTCATTATTGCACATGTCTGATGAATCGGGTGAGGTATTGCTATCAACCGTTTCCATCATACATGTGTCATTAATGGCTTTGGGTAGCTCAGAATGCTCATGAATATTACCAAACATATTATATTCCTCTTTAGTGTGTACCTTATCGATTGGCTCGGTATCAAAGATGGACTATTGTCATCTTCAGTGACGTTGAGAACTTCTTCAACCTTTGCCATGTACGAGTAATGTGCTTCAGGTTCTTGGTCGGAGGCTTCATCATCAGTATCATCAAGCATTTCTCCTTCCTCAGTCGACAGTTTAACCCTAACTTCCATCTTCTTGCATAGCAGCATCTTTTTCTTATGATAGCCAGAGTCCCTAACCCGTTTCGGATTCCTATATTCCTTTCCCATATGCCCATAGCCTTGACAATTAAAGCATTGAATCCCACTTAGTTGAACCACTTGAGTACCAACAGTTTCCCTATTCCCAGCAGCAGTAGTAATCCTCTAAGTATCATACTTAGCAGTTTGTTGATCATACCGTGCAGAACCCTCAACATGCGTTGGATTATGTCGGTCATACCTAGGAGGACTTTCATCACATTGACGTGTGTCATACCTTCAAGGACTCTCAACATATTGGTTCCTTGTATTTGATGATGTTCGAAGATTGTTGTTGGTGGGTTTGAAGATTTTCTTTTAGGTCTTCATAATGAAAGCAATTTGTTGCTTCATCTCCCTATCCTTCTGAGCTAGTTCTTCATAACTGTCCTCTTCAGATGATAGCTCAGGTGATGGTGATGGTGCTCTTGGTTATTTGTCTCGTGATCTTGTGGGAACTGAATACTTAGATGAAGTAGAGTATCTTGGTGAAGAGGATATGGTGGAGTATCTTGGTGATGAGGATGTAGTGGAGTATGACTTTGGAGCACGAGACCGATGATCTTGGACGTGTTGAGTGGTAGACACCAAAGCAAGTGGATCAGCAGTCTTTATTATCCTTTCAGCTCGAAGTTCATTCGCCTCATTTTGAAATTGTTTCAAAACGTCAAAGAGCGTATGATAGTTGACCTCGTCTAACTTACTATGTTGTTTCACCAAAGTTACGAACAGTGTCCACTCTAGTTGAAGTTGCTGTAGAAATTGCACATTGACTTGCATAGTGGAGACTTGCAAGTTGTTTCTTGTCATGTCATTCATCATCTTGTGGAACCTTGAGTAGTATGAATCAATTGATTCCCCATCCAACGAAGTAAACTTGCCAAAGTTCCAGAACAAGTTAGTTTTGACATCTTGCTTGTTAAGTGATTCTCCTTGTTGCAAGCGTTCAATGGCAAAATACATTTCTTTTACAATAGAGCATGCATCAACCGTTGAGTAAATATCATCCCCAATCCCACTGAGAATCAAATAGATTGATTCTTTCTATGCATCAATCCAAGCACGTTTCTCTTTCAAAGTGTTCTCATATGTTTCCTCAATAGTTTGCTCATCAGAACCGGTCGTCGAGTCGGTTGCTGGAATTGTAGGAATGGTTATGGTTGTGAGAGTATAGGGTCCTTCTTTGATGCACCGTCGAAGAAGATCAGCATTTGGTTTAGTATCAAAATATCGAATAAAACGTGATTGCCATTATGCATATCGACCGGTCACAAGCATTGGTGGTCTCTCTTTATTTCCCGCCACCATGATGTTGTTGTTCGTCACACGATACTCTGTTGTAGAATCCATCTTGATAAGCTTTCAAATGTTAAAGTGAAAAAGGATCTTAAGTAGATGTGTTGTGATTGTTGTTGTGGTTTAAATTCCGAAAATTGCAATTTTTCTCCGGTCCGACAATAAATTCCCCTGTCCGATAAAACGGTAGACCAAAAAATTTTGTAATCGCCAAATTTTGAAATCGAGCTAGAAGTGTCCTAAAACTAGTATGGAAAAAAATTGAATTCACTTCACGGAATTTTTTTTTAATCTTCGTGTAAACTATGTTCCGGGACAAGTCTAGATAGTGGCTAAGTCTAAAAAATACTCGAACAAAATTTAGCTAAACATAGAATCGGAATGTTCATCGGAATGTGCTATCGGAGTGTCCATCGAAATGTGCTATCGGAATGTTGTCGGAATGCAGTATCGGAATGCTGTCGGATGGTAGTATCGGAATGCTGTCGGAATGTAATGTTGTCGGAATGTATAACTGTCGGAATATGATATGTCGGAATCACTGTCGGAATCACTGTCGGAATAAGAACTGTCGGAATCCCGGTCGGAAGCACTGTCGGAATAATAAACCCTTTTCCGAGGGAATTCCGTCGGAATAACTGTCGGAATGTAAAGACCTTTTCCGATGGAATTCTGTCAGAATAATTGTGCAGTTCCGAAACTTTAGGTAAAAAAGTGAGATTTTTGACAAGAAAAACCGTGATTTTAACCAACCGAAAGCAACCAAATCCCTACCACAACTATGTAGGAGATGAATACCAAGATTTAGAGCACGAAAAACACAAAAATATTTGAATTCGAGATGATGTAATAAGGATCAAATCATACGAATCAAATGAAAACACAACAACCAATCACAATGCTACCCCATGGCGATTGATACCAATTGTTGTCCCTAATAATATGATGATTCTACACGAATAAAGAAGAAAGAAAGTTAGATAAAAGATGGAAAGTTTAGAGAGAAAGTAGTGAGAGAAAGTAGAGAGAAGTGTGTGTTAAACTTTTGTGAGATTAGATTAGAAAATGAGACAACCAACACCCTTCCTAACATGATAGGAAGGGTATTTATAGCCTATGCCTACATGTGGCTTAAATGGGCTATTGTTTGATTAGGTCGGGCTTGAATAAAGGCTTAGTACCTTGAAAGAGGCCTTTTAAGCTAGCCATCAAGCCCGTAATGTCAAGGCTATTTTGACTAACTATTACAACGTTCTAATAAATGTTACAATATAAACCTATGACCGAACATTCTTGTTTGACTCAATATTTTGAGGCTAACAGAAATTAAAGATGAAGATTAAAGGTTTAAGAATTGAAAGATTAAAGATGAAAAGCTTAAAGAAAAATGAGAGATAGTTTTAAAATTACACCTACTCCTAATTACCTAATACCTTCTAATGAAAAACTAAAAAAACTAACTATTACAAATGAAGGAAATTATATCTAATTATAGTGGAGAGTGGTTGGTGTGGTGCTTTCTTCTTTCTTTTGTCTTCTCATCTTTTTAATTAATTCGTCATTCTCGACTTTGTCTCGGGATTTGTCGATAAATAAAATGAACCCGTCTTCTAATTTCTTCTTTTATTAGATTTGGTTCTTTGACTTTGTTAAGCATTCATCTTTGGTCTTTTTCTTCAATAATTCTTCAGAATAGGTCTTTGACTTCCGTTCTTTTTTCACTTTTGAGCTTTTGACTTTGTCTTTTGTCTTTTTCTTCGATAAAAGCCCGTGAAATCCCGTGTTTTCCTCTTTTTTCATCTTTTGGTCCTAAAACACAACAAAAACACAAACCACGCGTAAATCCAACTTTTACGACATTAAACACACGATTTGGTTTCGTTTTTATTTGTTTTAAGTGGTAAAAGGATAAGTGTTTTCACACTTACTAAATCTCCTACACTTGAACATTGCAATGACCTCATGCAATGCATTAATTTCAAAGCAATATTTACATTTTCCTCATAATTAACCCACATTGGCCCTTATTACATACTACGACACTATGGAAACTAAAAAGGTAGAAATTTTCGAAATTGATTAATGGAAGAAACTTGCAAAGAAATCAAAGACTTGAATTAGGGCTTTGGTGTCATGAATATTTATCACCCTCAAGTTTCATGTTTCCCACAACAAGCTTAAAACGATATCATTGTTATTATAAGTTAGTAAAGCTATCACTTACTCATGTGGCTCAATTATTCACTTAGACCCCCTTATTCCTACGGTGTATCTCTTGTATTTTATTTTTGTCTTGAATGATCACGAGGATGCATTTTTGACTTATTTCGATAATTTATTTAGGCCAAAAATAAAGTAGGACAATTTAATCCATAGTTAGCTAAAGGAAAAAATCTTTTAAAACGGCTTCTCAAAATCTCATAAAGTTCATATATTGGCATAACTCGTTTCACGATTTGAGACCTTTCTCGGACCGATATTTGGCATTTACTTCATACTTCGAATCTTGAGAGACGTTCTTGAAATAATGGTCTTCTCTTCATATGTGGAATTTCTTCACTTAAAGTTTTTGAGAGATTCTTCAAACTTGGACCACGACTTCTTCATTTATATTCAATCTTTTTTGGGATTTTGATATACAACGATCCGCCTGCTTTTCGGACTTGGACCTATTTATCCTCATACCTTGTTAGGGTCTTTTTAGATAGACTTCTCCATGATCTTTATGGGATTAATTGCTTCTCGTCGTGTCTCCATCCTTCATATTGATTTTTGAATAATGATTCTTCACATCATCTTGGATCTTTTGGAAACAAAATGGAACCTCATGCCTTGTTAGGGCCTTTTTGGACTCACCAATCTTCGCATCTCGTTTCAATAAGTTATGCCTTGGCTATGAACTCTAATTAATCCCGAAAAAATTTTAAACGATCTTGGGCTAGAAGCTAAGTAATTTTTCAAATCGTACGACCTTATTTATTGCATTTATTTATTGACAAGTGATGGGAGAAAAAGCTTATAATTAACTCACATAAATTCATGAAAGAATACAAAACTTATAGTTGACTATATCATCTCTCGTTCTCCACAATTTAAAATCTCAAGGAATGAGAATCGTGGATGCTTAGCCTAATAAACCAATTAAGGTCCATATGGTTAAGGATACTAGCTAGAGTAACTCAAATAAGTAAACTCGGGTTTAGTCAAAATATTCACGATGGGCCAAATACATCAAAGACATCTAAACTTGTTAAAACCATTTTATTTAATAATTTATTTTCACTTTATTCTAGAAATGAAATAAATACATACGATAAAAGAAAATAACGATAACAAAGGAAAATACTACTAGGCCAAAATAGATCAAAATTTTTGAAAAATGTCGAAAAAAACAATTTTCCGGTTAAATTGATGACATATTCATGGAAAAGCCCACTTAACTTCGATAGAAGTCTCTCCTACACTTAATATAAACATTGTCCTCAATGTTTAAGCATGTGGAAGTAAACCCCTACACTTAGCACATTGTGCACATTGTTTATATCTTGCTAAGGAAGAGACAACTAAAGTGATTCCCATTTCAGCATTTATGATATGAAATATTGAATCACAAAAGTTTAGGATAGAACCGAGAAGACGGGTACACGGAATCACAGATCGTCAAAAGTCACCAAAAGTGGATCTTTGAAAGCTCTAATCCCTGCACATAATAAGAAACAACAAAACAACAAACACCTACTTGGCTCCCCCTACACTTATTATGGAAAACGGATAAAGAAGTATAGATCGTCGGGTTGCCTCCCGAAAAGCGCTTGTTTTTGTTAACCGAGTCATGAGCCTGACTCGACCCCGAATACTATGGTTGAAAGTTCATATAAAACCTTAAAGAAAATCCGTCGGGGTCAAATACATGGTTCTCATCCAACAAGTAGCATAAGCTTAAGGTGAAGAGCACTAGCCAAAGTAGAGTAGGCGAGGTTCCCTTAAGCAATTGTTGAGCACGGTGATAGAAAGTGTGGTAAGGTGATTGTGTAGCTCCGAATATTCCAAAAGTATTTCCTTTTATTTCATCAGATGGATACAAAGATGGCTCAAACACTGTGATACCCGGATTGGACACCTTTTCTTTTAGGGGAAAATAAGAATACACTCAGTAGACCTTAAAGAAGATTCGCCCATATACCTCACAATCTCATCCGAAGAAGGTGGAAAAAGAGGTGTTAAAACATAAGTATTGTGAATGTTGGTGTCGTACGGTTTCTTTTCCTTAAAATCTGAAGGAGGGTAAAGGCCATAATCGAAATCCAAAGTAGGAGAATTATGCTCATTAGGAAAGTAAGTATTGAGAAACTTGTCGAAATTTTCCTCAAAAGAGTAATCCACTAAAGTAGAATCAAGCGTTGTTGGTGGAGGATTCAAAAATACGAGCAAAACATCGTTAGAAGACACAACGCTTGAAGAATCACTCGAAAGAGTGTCATCATCATCAAAATCGTCATAAATTGGCATGTCTTCATAATCGGAAGTAGAATCATCATAATCATCATAAATTGGTGGATCATCCAAATCGGAAAAAGAATCATCATAATCGTCCACATGTTCTTGAAAAAGTGGATTATCATAGAAAAGGTTCAAAAAGAGGATTGTTATGTATCACAAAATCATTGACGTCAAGCTTTGTAGTTTCCAAAGGAGTTGTAACAAGCTCGTCTTGAAGCACATCAATCATTTTCGCCGATTCTTTTCCATTGGATTTGCTTGTAATCTTCCCCATTTTAAACACTTGTTGACCATTCCCGACCCTAAGAATTAGTTCACCTTCAGCAACATCGACTAAAGATTTTTCGGTTCGTAAGAATGAGCGTCCAAGTATTAACGGAATACGAGGATCCATCTCATAATCAACAACAACAAAATCAACCGGAAAAGTGAAGGTACCAACTTTAACTGTAACACCCCATTTTGGAAATGGAAATATCACGGTAATTATGGCGTGTCATCAAAGCATACAAGGTAAAATGTCTAAACATTACTTGATCATATAAAGGAAAATACCGGAATCAAACATCGGTAGTCCAAAAGTAAAGCTCATCACACACAAACATAGTATAGTAAGGGAAAAGGACGAAACAATGTCCAAAGCATAAGTATCATAAAGAAAGGAAATGCATAATGTAAAGAAGGCTAGACAGCTTCCAGTCCATATGCACGTACTCTTAGTGTCTACGAGCGTCCCTGAGTACCTGCCGTTTTGGGAACATAGAAAAGGAAAACGGCTGAGCAATACGCTCAGTGCACGGATGTACAATAAAGCATGAATAGAATAGCATATAACATAATAACAGCGGAAGAAACTAAGTCCCGAGTAACCTGGTTAAGTCTTAATAAAACTGGTTTTATAGTTTGAAAGTCTTATGTTTATCTTATAAAAACTGTTTGTCATATTTTACCATTTAGCCAATATAGGTCATGAATATCCACCATGCATGAATAATTGGAGGGGTGACCTCATCATGCAAATTAGAGGGGCTGCCTCTAATTTAATATACTGGTTTTATGGGTAGGAGGGATCAGCTCCTTGTGAAGGATGCAAGGCACACACCACATTCACCATGTAATCCTGAATAAAACGTGTAACTAGGATGCACCCATACGCCCCACATGATAATATAAATAATGGCCAAAAGCTGAAGGGACGCCACGAGCAATCACTCCGCCGTGGTGAAGTCATAACATCAGTGCCTCTAATGTTATGGTTATGGTACCTCCATAACTAGGTGAAACTGGTCATGCATGTATATGGCTATAGGTAATCATATTCAAACATAAGCAATCAAACTCATACTTATACTACGGGAAAACAGTTGGCTACATACGGGGAAATCCTAATAAGGAAAGAATGTCCATACTGAAAGGACGTGAATCCGAACCTTATGTCCAGTGAACGAGAACGATGAACTACGAGAATCCTACTTCCGAACCACTAATGCTACATAAATACGTACATGAAATAAGTATCTGCTTACTACATACATAGCTGGTTTATATCATGTCTTAGCTTATTTTATGTGTTCTTACTATTTACACTGTTTAAAGCCTTAAATTGTGTTAAATCCTATATTCTGATTAAGTATTTCTGACATTTCATGTGTTATTATACTTACTATGTAATATTAAGTAACTTTCCAAAAATAGCAGGTTTCCTTAAATAGAAAGTTTCCAAAAATAGAAAGTTTCCAAAAATAGAAAGTTACCAAAAATAGAAAGTTTCCAAAAATAGAAAGTTTCCAAAATTAGAAAGTTACCAAAAATAGAAAGTTTCCAAAAATAGAAAGTTTCCAAAAATAGATTTACTGCTTAAAATAGATAAGTTTCTAAAAATAGAAAGTTTCCATAAATAGATTAGCTGCCTTAATTAAATAAGTTTCCATAAATAGATTAGCTGCCTTAAATAAATAAGTTTCTAAAAATAGCTGGTTTCCATAAATAAAATAGCTGCCTTATTTAATTAAGTTTCTAAAAATAGAAAGTTTCCATAATTAGAAATAAGCTGGTTAAATAAGCTAAGTAAATAAGCCTATGTATTTTCATGATTATTTTCTAAGTCATATGATATATTATATAGTTTAATAATTATTTCATGTAATTTAATTAAACTATAGGTTATAATATTTAATTAAAGTATGACATGTTTTTAGTTAAATATATTAAATACTTAGGTTAAAATATGTATTATTAAATACTAATAATATAACCTAAGTCATGTTTTAATTAATTAATTATATCCATGGTTTTAAAATAATTAATTAATTATAAGTCTTAATAATAAAATACTTAGGTTAAAATAATTCATGTTTATAATAATTAGTTAACCTAAGTTCATGTTATTAAATTAATTACATCTTATTAATTTAATTCTTAACCTAAGTTTATAACATAAACATTTAACATAATCATGATCCGGATCTAGGCTTAAAAACATGCACCGGATCTTAACAAACACCGTACCCCGAACCAAATCGGGGTACCCCCTTGCTGCCGTGGGACCCACACGCACCAACCAAGACCCAAAAAGGTGTTGGTGGTGGTCGGTTAGACAAACCGAACCCCCTTGGGGTCGGTTGTTCCTGCGGCCCAAAACAAACACCCCTTAGATCGATCCCATTGATTAATTAATGACCATAACATGTTAGATCTAG
Source organism: Glebionis coronaria (assembly GCA_025667525.1). Classification (NCBI taxonomy): domain Eukaryota; kingdom Viridiplantae; phylum Streptophyta; class Magnoliopsida; order Asterales; family Asteraceae; genus Glebionis; species Glebionis coronaria. The sequence goes on from JANFOE010000135.1 coordinate 1,094,366, forward strand.
GTTTAATTAATATGTTTTTGAAAAACATCATGTGTTCTTAATTAATAAAATATTAATTAAAAAGAAACAAGAAAAAGGTTTTACCGTATTCGTGGATCAAAAGGGTGAAGAACAAACACGAACAATTACAGGATCCACAAGATTCAAGATCAAAATCACCCCCTTATGGTGATTTGTAGGTGGCGGCACACAAGGAAGAAGGAGAAGGAGTTTCTAGGTTTTCTTAAATTTCCTCTGTAAAACTAATCTGAGTAGTAAAACTCTAATCCCTTCCTTTTAGTAAAATTAACAATGGGCTTGGCCCATTGTTTCTTGTTTGGCCGCGGGTAGGGACTCCCTTGTGGGGGTCCCGTACCTCGTTTCGTGTCTTGTAATTTTATACACGTTTACGTTTAATTTAGTTCGTGTTTTAAAAGTTCTCGTTACGTAAATATCCTACACCTATATATTTAATTACGCTCGTATTAAATATATATACGTAATTAATAATATCCCGTGTTTTAATTACGCTCGTGATCTCGTGATCGTATGCTCGTGATTAATTATTACTAAATAATTATTACGTGATCGTGCAAATAAAATACTTATCGTGTTCTAACACGTACGTAATACATAAACTCCTAATACGTAATCGTAATCATGCTATATTAGGAAAGTGTTTAACTAGTACGTACGAACTTACGGTAATATGCATCGTAAAAGCATGCGGGTTTTACAACTCTTCCCCCCTAAAAAGAATAATTCGTCCCCGAATTATAGATAAAGTAAACTGGAAAAGAAGAACATACCCGAATTCAAAATATGAAATGAGGGTAAGAAGTCCGGATAGACTCCTCTGTTTCCCAAGTGGCTTCCCGCTCGGTATGATCCCTCCATAGAATTTTGACGAATGGAATCGTCTTCTTTCTCATGACTCGTTCTTGCCTGTCAAGAACTCGTTCGGGTTCTTCTATAAAAGTGAGATCTTCACGAATCTGTTCCAGTGGATACTGAACCATGTGAAGGGGATGATATTGGTACCCTCTGAGTAAGGACACATGAAACACATTGTGCACATGCGAAAGCTGCGGAGGTAACGCCAATCGGTAAGATACTTCACCGACCCGTTCAATGATATCAAACGGTCCGATGAAACGAGGACTGAGCTTCCCTTTAATCCTGAAGCGTCTAACACCACGTGCCGGTGAAACCTTAAGGAAGACGTAATCTCCTACATTAAAGTGTAAATCCTTACGATGCTTGTCGGCGTAACTCTTTTGACGTGACCGTGCCTCCTGAATCTTCTGTCTAGCTACTACGATCTTCTCGTTCGTCATCTCTATGATTTTTGGTCCTTCGAGTGTTCGCTCGCCAACCTGATCCCAGCAGATTGGGGCGCGACACTTTCTGCCATACAACATCTCAAATGGAGAACACTTGATGCTCGCGTGCCAGCTGTTGTTGTACGCAAACTCCACCAAACAGATGTATTCGTCCCAACCACCCGTCCATTCCAACGCACATGACCTCAACATATCATCCGATGTCTGAATGGTTCGCTCTGACTGTCCGTCCGTTTGAGGATGAAAGGCCGTGCTAAGCTTAAGTTGTGTTCCCCAAGCTTTCTACAGACTTTTCCAAAAGCGCGAAGTGAATCGAGGATCTCTGTCTTAGACGATGCTGGATGGTGCACCGTGTAGTCTCATGATCTCTCGTCTATACGTATCTGCGAGTTTACTTACCGGATCTTCCTTGCGGATCGGTAATAAATGAGCTGATTTGGTAAGTCGATCAACGATAACCCAAATTGCATCGTGCTTCCTTTTGGTAGGCGGAAGACCGGTAACAAAATCCATGGTGATTTTATCCCACTTCCACTCTAGAATGTCTAACGGTTGAAGGAGACCGCCAGATCGCTGATGCTCGATCTTAACCTGCTGGCAGGTAAGACATTTGGAGACGTAAGTTGCTACATCCTGTTTCATATCACTCCACCAAAAGTACTGTTTGATGTCATGGTACATTTTGGTTGAACCAGGATGTATCGAGAATGGGGAGCTATGAGCTTCTTCTAGCAAAGCTTCCCGGAGTTCTTGGTCATCAGGAACACAAAGTCTAGTGCCCTGCCATACGATACCATCTGCATCTACTCTGAATTCTTTCTGCTTCTCCAAATTCTGAACTATCGCCCATAATTCTCCGTCATCCTTCTGAGCTTCCTTGATCTTAGATAGTAACTCGGGTTCTACTCTAAGATTAGCCCAGTAACCATGTTGTCCACGTATCATGATCTCGATGTCTAGTCGCTCCAAGTCTCTTATGATTTCCTCTTCAATTCTAATGCTGTTGATCATTCCGGACTTCCTGCTAAGGGCATCTGCTACTACATTTGCCTTTCCGGGATGATACTAAAGATTAATGTCATAATCCTTTAACAGCTCTAACCATCTCCTCTGCCTCATGTTCAGTTCACGTTGAGTTAAGATATACTTCAAGCTCTTGTGGTCCGTGAAAATGTCACATGATTCTCCATATAAGTAGTGTCTCCATATCTTCAATGCAAACACGACTGCAGCAAGTTCCAGATCGTACGTGGGGTAATTCTCTTCATAAGGCTTAAGCTGCCGTGAAGCGTACGTGATCACTTTCCCATGTTGCATGAGAACACAGCCAAGTCCCTTCCCCGATGCATCGCTGTAGATTTGAAATCCACCCGTACCAGATGGTAGAGTAAGAATAGGTGCAGATACTAGCTTCTGCTTCAGGTCTTCAAAGCTCTTCTCTCGATCTTTAGTCAAGACGAATTTCTCCCCTTTTCGCATCAGTTTGGTCAATGGTAGTGCTAAACGGGAAAAGTTCTCCACGAACCTACGGTAATAGCCAACTAAGCCTAAGAAACTGCGGACTTCCGTCGCTGATGTCGGCCTCGGCCACTTAGTGATGGCCTCAACCTTCGTTGGATCCATAGTGATTCCTTCTGCTGATACAATGTGACCTAGGAATGCCACCTTGTCTAGCCAGAACTCACACTTGGAGAATTTAGCATACAGCTGCTTCTGGCGAAGAATCTGTAGTATTGTACGAAGATGGTCTTCGTGTTCCTCCTTGGACTTAGAGAAAATCAGGATGTCATCGATGAAAACAATGACGAATTTGTCCAGAAATTCATGGAAGATTCTGTTCATCAGATCCATGAACACTGCTGGAGCATTTGTCAGGCCAAATGGCATAACTACAAACTCGTAGTGGCTATAACGAGTACGAAAGGCAGTCTTAGCAATATCCTGCTCCTTGACTCGTAACTGGTGATAGCCTGACCTAAGATCGATATTGGAGAAGTGTTTGGCCCCCTTGGAGTTGGTCAAACAGATCGTCAATGCGTGGCAGTGGATATCTATTCCGAATAGTAATCTTGTTGAGCTCGCGATAGTCTATGCAAAGACGCATACTGCCGTCCTTCTTCTTAACAAACAAAACTGGTGCGCCCCATGGAGATGCGCTCGGTCAAATAAAACCTCGTTCGAGAAGTTCTTGCAGTTGATCCTTCAGCTCCTTCAGCTCTATGAGAGCCATGTGATAAGGAGCTTTGGAGATTGGTTCAGCTCCTGGAACCCGCTCGATACTGAATTCCACTTCTCGTGCAGGTGGTATGCCCGGAAGTTCTGCTGGAAACACGTCTTGGATTTCCGACACTATAGGTTGATCCTGAATCGACGGAGATTCAGCATCCATGTCGTGAACCGTAGCTAGATAACCCTCGCAGCCATGTGACAGTAGTGCACGCGCTTGCAAGGTAGATATGATTTGTACAGACCGTCCGGGTATGAACCCATTATGAATGTACTCTGGTGCATTGACATCACCGAAGATAACCCGATATGAATGGCAGTCTATGGTAGCATGATACTTGAATAGCCAATCCATGCCCAAAATCATGTCGAAGTCATTCATGTCCAGCGGAAGTGCGTCGACAGGTCGAACCTTATCATCAAATTCTAGGGGAATACTCTTGTATACATGGGTGATTAATACAGAGTCCCTCAAAGGCGTGGAAATAGTAAGCCTATTTTCTAGTGGCAAGGGAGGCATCCTAATGTTCTTAGCATAAGCAGTAGAAATAACCGAGTGAGTAGCACCCGTATCGAAAAGAACACATGCAGCGCGACCATACATATACAAGATTCCAGTGATGGTACCTGTAGACTTGTTGGCTTGGTCTCGAGATGTCGTGTAGACACGCCCGGCAGTAGGAGGCGACTTGGTATCAGCATGTCCCGATGTACCCTTCATCTCGCCCTTACGCAATCCTTCATAATATGGCCAGGAAGACCACACTTGAAGCACGCATCAGTATTACGGCGACATGGTCCTGGGTGCCTACGGTGGCAAGTAGAGCAAAGAGGATGAGTGTATCCTCCAGCAGGTGCTCTGGCTGGCTGAGGACCTGATAAAACATTTTGCATGCGACATAATAGTTGGGTACAAAGGACAAGCGGATAATCGTAAGAGTGGATACCAGTAATAGCTGGACGGCTAGGCTGCGAACCTCTCTGGTTCTGGTCCCTACCGTTTCCATGGTTCCTGGTAGAAGTTTACTTAAAGTGTCAGAATATGAGTTAAAACATAAAACATAGGAATTTTCGTAAGTATTAGGACCTGCTGTTGCTGGATTGTCCGGCGTTGTTACGGTAATTGTCATTACCGCCACGCCTATCCGTAGCAGATCGGTCATTAGTCTGACCATTTCCCTTGGGCTGATGAGGCTGCTGCTGAGTAGCCGGCTGAGACCGTCCCCAGTTTTCTGCCTGGAAGATACATTTAAAGAGATGAATAATTGACATATGGAAAGATATACGGATTGAGCACCGCTTGAATATGAAGGTTTTACCTCTTGTCGGGTCTTTCAGCTTCCCCGAACTCATCCCTCTCCTGCAGCATCTCCAGTTTTCGTGCTGCATCGGCCACTTGTGCTACAGTATTGAACGTAGCACACACCAGATTGTGTGCGAAGAGCCCATCTGAAGTGATGTGCCTGCTCTTCTGGAGTACCTGCTGCCGCACCAAGGAAACCAGCCAAGCGAAGAAAGCGCTGCATAAACTCGTTGCTATTCTCCCCAGCTCTCTGACGGATCCCATGGTACTCTCTCTTGAGCTTGTCCTGCTCAGCCTTGGGAAAGAACTGCTCCATCACCCTGTCCTTGAATTGAGCCCAAGTCAAACCAGCAACCCACTCATCACCACCTTCAGATTGCATCAAAGCTAACCACCAGTTGAGTACATCGCCTTCGAACCGATAGCATGCCAACCTCGCCTTGTATGCGGGGTCACAGCCCATAGCGTTGAAGATCTTCTCGATGTGAGCCAACTAGCTTTCAGCATTGCTGGGGCTATCTGTCTTTTCAAAAGCTCGAGGGCGGAGCTTGTTGAATCTCTCCAGCCATACTGCTAATGTCACTAGAGGAGGAGGAGGAGGTGGCTGATTGTGCTGCTACTGATTGTTGGCAGCTTGAACTTTAGCCCGGATGTCATTCCTTAGTTGAGGAAGCAAGGCTTGCATGGCAGCCTGAATTGCAGCATTGAGCTGCTCCTGCTCGCGTGTGAGAACCATCTGACAGTATAACATAAAACATATGATTAACAGTTCAAAACATAAAATATAACATATATACATGAAAAAAAATTTCTACTAAAAATTCCACGAGAAAAATTTTATGCAAGAAAATTGTTGTATGAAAGCATGATGCAGTTTGATGAAAACTTTTGATGCTCGAGAGTGAACGCCTCTTGTTAGTTCACCCAAAACAAAAGACATATCGAGGGGACGCCTATGGGTCGGTCCCAAATCTAAAAGTTTCGATAAAACACATGCGACTAAATAGGGCCAGTCCTGTAAAACCCGCAATTAAAATTCAAGAAAAGAAATTATACACAGTCTCTGTTTTATTTAAACTTGACGTAACTAAGTATTCAGTAAAATAATTAATTTTAACTATTCAGATATTAACCATTTTAAAAACCCAAGAATATTAAATTCGCACAGTCTTAGTTATAATTAAAATCGTGACGAAGTTAATCATTCAGAAAATAATTATTACTAGTTAATGATTATCTACTAGCTATTCAATATTACATAAACAGATATTCTCAGAAAATAAATAAATACAATTCAGAGATTTAAAACACGAGTTTACAAATACACGAGGCTACCAAAACATGACACGAAAATAATAAGTAAAACAGGTTTCATGTTAGCCAAATAACTTTGCAAGACTAATAAGGGCCCAAGGCCCGACCCATTTGGAAAATTAATTAATAACCACTCCTAACACTTCTCATTTTATAGAAAAAAAATAAATAAAAGATAAAACCCTATTGTTGTGTGTGTTGTTGCCGCCGTCAAAAGAAAAAGAAAAAAACAAGAACGAGAGTTTATTCATCACACATCTCATTAACCTTGCTCTAATTTGTTAACATTTCTTGTTCGAACGGATTTTGCATTTCGTGATCAACTTGGAGTTATGCATTCGTTTTGTTATAAGCTCAAAGTTGTGTTCCTATTTCAAGTTCACATCACGTTCCGGTTGGTGCTCATACCCGCATGGTTTCGATACGTTGTTGTCTTGCTTATAGTATAGCAATGAACAATCTTTGTTGCCGAATGCGAGAAGCGAGAATTCGAGTAAGAACTTAAAACCGATACCTACTTAACATGCGAATGTCTATATATCAATATTATTAGCTTATCAAATCATATATAATAAAGAACCGAGGATTTATTTCTTTTGTCGAAGTAAGATTTACGTTAAACTACAAAAGGAGAAGATGATCTTTGAATTATATTATATTTTTATATAAGATTAGAAAATAGTGATAAATATGCCATTGGCTACTAAAATGGGTTAAACGCAGCTAGTTAAGGTAGAAACATGTGCATGATTTTTTTTACCATAATACATTAGTTTATAAATGACCATCTTATAGTAAAGGAAATGCTACGTAATGTAGTAAGGTTATGTTTATAAGATTTGATATATTTTAAAATGAAGGTATTAAGATTAATGACACTTTAATGATACAAAATATTTTGCACAAAGGCAATCTATCATTTACGTATATATGACTCAATAGTCATTTATGAAAACAAAATCATCATCTTATAAGCACGGATGGTAAAATATAGTACTTAACGAATAATTAGTCAGCCAGTTATATTAATAGCAGTACTTATCGGTTATTGTAGATCATATGGGTGAGAAATAAATTTGGACTTGTTTACCATCGAGATTGGCTAAGGTACGGATTTCCGTCCTTCAGTAAGGACTTTCCTTCTATGCATGATTAGGATTCCCCGTCTGCAGCCAAATGTTTTCCCTAGTATATGTTTAAGCTTATCAGTAATCAAGTTAATAATAAAATTAATTGCCTGAGCATTATATACAAGCATGATTAGTTTATGTACTAGTTACGGAGGTACCGTAACCACGGCACTAGAGGCACCGGTGTCGTGACTCACATGCAGGAGAGTGATATCCTGCATCGTCCCACTCAGCTCAGCTTGGCCATTTTTATCAGTATTATTAGTGGGGCGTATGGATGCATCCTAGGCTACAGTTTACAGTTTAGCAGGTGAATGTGGTGTGTGCTCTACATCCTTCACATTGGAGCTGATCCCTCCACCCAGCACAGTTATTTAGAGGTCACCCCTCTACAGCATGACGAGGTCACCCCTCCAGTTATTCATGCACCGTTGTTACAGCACATGACCTATATAATCTCTGGCAATTAAAATACAGTAAATGCATGTTTTCAGATTTAACAGATAACAGTTCAGCTTTATTAATTATAAATCAGCCTTTATAGATTATACACAGATTTCCGCTACAACTTTACTTATCAGTCTTACAGATCCAGTATTTCATCATCTGTTTCATTTCAGTATTTCCTTATCATGCTTTATATCCGTTCACTGAGCGTTATGCTCAGCCGTAGTTCCTTTCATGTTCTAACGGCAGGTACATCAGGATGCTTTTAGGATTCTAAGAGCATGTGCATTTGGATGGAAGCTACCCGAACTTCTTACTTTATGCATTTCTTATATTATTCTGCTTATTTGGACATTGTTTAATCCTTTCTTTCAGTATTTTATATTTCATGTTTTGGGCTTATGTTTGGATTACCGAAGTTTGATTCCGGTATTTCCTTTATGGTCAGTTAATGTTCTAGGACATTTACCTTATGCTTTGATGACACGCCATAAATACACGTAACGGTCCATTTATCCAAGTGGGGTGTTACAATTATGGTATCAGAGCCGCAAGGTTCGACCTGTAGGCTCTAAAACTTGACCTGTGACTAGTGGGTAGTCACCAGGAACTTCTCAGATTTTGGCGTCGTTATCTTTCATGTTTCTCATGGATTATTCAGTCAGTTTTCTTCATTATCAGTCAGTTTTCTTAACGTTTTGACTAAGTAAAAGGTTGGTACAGAACTGGCCATATTTAGTCGCATGTGCTTTTAGCGAGCTTTCGTTTTGGTGAACTGACCATAGGCGTTCACCTTGCCGTTCAGATTTTGTATTGGTAAACTGACCATAGGCGTTTACCCTTACTCATGACAGATTCATGTTTTCAGTCAAATATCACTTGGTGAACCAGCCATAAACGTGCACCATTTCTCAAGTCAAATTTCATGCTTTTCAGTCGAATGATGTTTTGTGAACCGATCCACAGTTGTTCACCTTTGTCATATCAGGACATTTCAAAATTTTTGACCAGTATGGATCGAATCAGAATAGCCCATACTTAGTCTCATGTTTTTCTCCTTTAAATTCTGTGGATTGAACCATAGCCGACCACATCAGTTGATATTACACCTCAGTTGATTTGACTTTTTATGTTCCTTGTAACAGTCAAATTTCCATACCCTCACGTTGATGTCATCTACATGATGATTCAGTTTCATGTCTCCTTACGAGGAATATGTTGCAGCAAAGTAATGATGTTCATGTTAAGATACACAAGAACTTCAGTAAAGCCGTTTTCATGATAAATCATGATTGACCTTCATTAATCATGCTTCATGCTGACCACTGTTGGGACTTCGATTATATCATACTTTCAGCCTCGAAACAACCAGCAGTAAGTCGACGCAGGAATTGTCAGCCTATCATGTTATTTATTTCAGATCAGTTTACTACCGTTTAAATCAAATTGTTTCCCTAATCATGTCAGACGAGCGACACCAGTATCGATCATCCCATAAAATTCCACCAGCTTCATGTACAATATTCCATATATACCCAATGTACAGTGTCTCAGTTATACTCCATGTATAGTATTTCATGTGTACCCCACGTACAGTGTCCCAAATATGCTCCATGTGCAGTATTCATTTTGTACATCATGTACAGTAGTCCAGGTGTACTCCAGGTACCCTACTCTATGGATATTGCTAATCGATCATCAATCATCTCAGGCTTTTCCATTTGTCGATATTCTACCAGGTGCTGATGCTGCTCGTGAGTTGAAGATTTTACCAGATGCTGATGCTGCTACCTTTTGAAGACCTCACAAATGCGGATGCTGCTGAACTTTGGAGATTCCTCAAGATGCTGATGCCGCGGAACGAGGACGAAAACTTCAAATTTGAAATTTCTGACAAGAATAAATTCAACCATCAGACACTACCATTCTATTTTATGTTTTACTTCCTCAGTTAGATGTCACACAGCACTCAGCTAATCTTTCTGTCAGAAGAGTGGGAACCGGTAACCAGCCGACCACTCAGCAGAAATAATTACATTAATCACGGTCATGATAACGACCGACATGAAACTGACAGACAAAGTAGTAGTGACAATCCCCGTGCTCATAATTAATCAGTCAGTACCATCGGAACCCGGAACGGACGTGACCGGAAATACAGAGGTCAGCAGTCTAACCGGTCCGCCAATCCTAACAGCTACCAAAATTTTCCAGCCTTGTTCATATTCATCTATTAAAACACGTGCCAAGACATCAGTCAAGACATAGTTCTCAGGTATCATTTCGGAAGACACATATCAGGGCACCAGTCATGATACACGTCGTACGAATATCTTCTCAGAGTACGAGTCCGAGCTCCTAGTCCCAGTATGTTCCAAGCAAGACCCTCAGTAATTCAGGGTATCTTCCAGAAAGGGGTATACTCATTCTATTATGCCACGCATATATCAGATCATTAAAATGCAGTCACCACCACCAGATTATTACTCAGCTTAAACACGCAGTATTCATTCAGTGAGGTTACAGACGAACACATTCAGTGAAAAGTCGCCACGTTACTCTACGTATTTCTATGTCAGCTTTATGTAATTCAGATATTTACCTACCTCTCAGCCGAAAGGACTCCACAGTATCACCTATATTATTAAGGTTTCCTTTCAATTAACGATAAGATCTGTCTTACTAAATTCTAAATATATCGTTATACGTTCTACCAGAAAAATGAGTACAAATTACGTCTACCTTACAAGTACGTGGCTTGTCAGACCATAGCTACGAAGACTTTTACTTACCAGTTATAAATCCACTTCTGAAATTCCTTAAATTCATAATCAGCAGATTCCTCCAGAAATTTCCAAATGTCATTGCAAAAAGGTCTCAAGAAATTCCTTCCTAACCACGAGACAGAAATTTAATATCGAGCTAGTCTCAAGAACAGAACCTGTTTTCAGAACTCTTTGTTACAGGGCTCTAGCTACGTTAAAAGAGTTGCAGCAATTGCTGCAAGAGTTACCAAAACTATGCCTTATTCGCCCTAGCGCACCATCGAAAAAATTTATCAGATCACCATTCTTAATCGATATTCATTCCACGAATAGAAAGTTTAATTAACCTACTACAGGGTGTTTTAAACATTCTCCCAGAAAAATTCAAGATCATGCCACCATCAGTGGTGAGGGAAGAACATGATGTTCTTCAGACCGTTGTTGCATATATTATAGCCACTCTAAAAATTTTAAATTTTACTTCTGAGCTCCTTAATGCTCCAGTTACATTATGAAATTTATGAATAAAAATTTTCTATGATTCTCAGACAAAATCATCAGCGTATTCATTGATCACATTTTGGTCTGCTAAATGTTAAAGAACACGAGAATCATCTTCTCACAATTGTATAGAATCTTCGATAGGAGAAAATTTTATATACAGCTTTCCAGATATGAATTTAAATTGAACAAGGTGGAATGTCTGATGCCATCCTACTTCAGCAGAAAGAAAGTTCAGACAATCCTGCGAAGGTGAAGGCCATCACCTGATGGTCCCGACTGACGCCCGTGAACGAAGTACAAATCTTCTAGAACTCAATTGACTGCTACCGCAGAAATTGCTGACAGTTTCCACCAGAAAATTTTTCTATGGCTGTTCAACCAGATCTCCACCAGAGGGTCCCAAAATCCGCATCCCACATTAATGCAGCTATGTTCATATCCAGATGCCCGACCTACTACAGGTTCAAGATAGAACACCGACATGCTATTACTACAAGTAGAAATTCTAGACCGAAAAGAGACAAGACTCCATGGAGATTGTTATCAGTTTACCGCAGACTCAGAGAAAGTATGATACTATCTAAGTTATCATCAACCATGAAATCAGCCTGCGCATCTCTTTCATCCGAAAGGATCACGTAGTAGCAGATCTGTAGAAAATTTTAAAAATTCAGCAGTAAATCATACGAATTCAAGGCTTTCAGGCTTTCTTTTGACCATCATATCAGACAGAATTGATGTTCACGATCAAGTGTATGTTTACGCCCACTTTAAGTTCATGTCTATTTTCACTTTCACGTTTATGTCTCATTCGCGGTATGATGCTGTTTCAGTTCATCTTTTATGCTATCTCATAATTTAAGCTCACGTTTGTGTTCATAACATTGTTCACGTTCAAGTTCGTGTGCCATTTCACGATACACGTTTCTCAGTTTACTACCGAATACGGTTACAGAAAGCTTGAGAGACCAGACTCAAGTTTAGCACAACTATTCCATAAGTAGGCAGACGTTTCACATCTCAGGCCGTATCGGTTGGCATTCATTCCTTAATCAGCATACGTTGATAATATGTTCTAGTATCACGTTCACAGTATGATTCATTTATCATATTCTAATTCCATGCCAGCGCTCCTCGTATGATTATGAACCACGTTCACAATTGCTCACTTAGCATGTTCATAATTGTTCACGTAGTTCGTCCCTATATATATTCTCAGCAGCTTGCTCAGAGGTATAAATGTTATCTTTTCAGTATAATTGTACGTACCGCTTCATGTATTCTACATGCTATAGCTTATTCACTCAGATTCAGAAAATCTATCTTAAGTATAGAACCGGAAACTATTCAGTATCATCAGGACAGGGTCATCAGGACCAAGTTTTTATTTATTATGCTAGACCTTTGAAGGAATCGTTTCGAGCGGGAGGCCATTCGAAATGGAGGAGTCCATCCGGACCTCTCATTATTTTCTTCAATAAATTCAGTTATGTTCTTTCAGTCATGTCACGTTCCATGTTCTCTTCAGCCATGTCACGTTACATGATCAGATCAGTCATGTCAGGTTTATACCTATCAGCAGCATTATGTCTTGATTAGAAGACAGTTTATCCTTCAGTTTAATCGTCTTTTCAGTCTACGTGTTCTTTCAGTTTGTATAACTTCATCAGCTTATTACCTCTAATTCGAGGACGAATTTCTCCTTTTTAGAGGGAAAGAATTATAAAACCCAGTATGGTCGTATCTTTAATTCGAGGACGAATTATTTTTAGAGGGGAAGAATTGTAAAACCCGCAATTAAAATTCAAGAAAAGAAATTATACACAGTCTCTGTTTTATTTAAACTTGACGTAACTAAGTATTCAGTAAAATAATTAATTTTAACTATTCAGATATTAACCATTTTAAAAACCCAAGAATATTAAATTCGCACAGTCTTAGTTATAATTAAAATCGTGACGAAGTTAATCATTCAGAAAATAATTATTACTAGTTAATGATTATCTACTAGCTATTCAATATTACATAAACAGATATTCTCAGAAAATAAATAAATACAATTCAGAGATTTAAAACACGAGTTTACAAATACACGAGGCTACCAAAACATGACACGAAAATAATAAGTAAAACAGGTTTCATGTTAGCTAAATAACTTTGCAAGACTAATAAGGGCCCAAGGCCCGACCCATTTGGAAAATTAATTAATAACCACTCCTAACACTTCTCATTTTATAGAAAAAAAATAAATAAAAGATAAAACCCTATTGTTGTGTGTGTTGTTGCCGCCGTCAAAAGAAAAAGAAAAAAACAAGAACGAGAGTTTATTCATCACACATCTCATTAACCTTGCTCTAATTTGTTAACATTTCTTGTTCGAACGGATTTTGCATTTCGTGATCAACTTGGAGTTATGCATTCGTTTTGTTATAAGCTCAAAGTTGTGTTCCTATTTCAAGTTCACATCACGTTCCGGTTGGTGCTCATACCCGCATGGTTTCGATACGTTGTTGTCTTGCTTATAGTATAGCAATGAACAATCTTTGTTGCCGAATGCGAGAAGCGAGAATTCGAGTAAGAACTTAAAACCGATACCTACTTAACATGCGAATGTCTATATATCAATATTATTAGCTTATCAAATCATATATAATAAAGAACCGAGGATTTATTTCTTTTGTCGAAGTAAGATTTACGTTAAACTGCAAAAGGAGAAGATGATCTTTGAATTATATTATATTTTTATATAAGATTAGAAAATAGTGATAAATAAGCCATTGGCTACTAAAATGGGTTAAACGCAGCTAGTTAAGGTAGAAACATGTGCATGATTTTTTTTACCATAATACATTAGTTTATAAATGACCATCTTATAGTAAAGGAAATGCTACGTAATGTAGTAAGGTTATGTTTATAAGATTTGATATATTTTAAAATGAAGGTATTAAGATTAATGACACTTTAATGATACAAAATATTTTGCACAAAGGCAATCTATCATTTACGTATATATGACTCAATAGTCATTTATGTAAACAAAATCATCATCTTATAAGCACGGATGGTAAAATATAGTACTTAACGAATAATTAGTCAGCCAGTTATATTAATAGCAGTACTTATCGGTTATTGTAGATCATATGGGTGAGAAATAAATTTGGACTTGTTTACCATCGAGATTGGCTAAGGTACGGATTTCCGTCCTTCAGTAAGGACTTTCCTTCTATGCATGATTAGGATTCCCCGTCTGCAGCCAAATGTTTTCCCTAGTATATGTTTAAGCTTATCAGTAATCAAGTTAATAATAAAATTAATTGCCTGAGCATTATATACAAGCATGATTAGTTTATGTACTAGTTACGGAGGTACCGTAACCACGGCACTAGAGGCACCGGTGTCGTGACTCACATGCAGGAGAGTGATATCCTGCATCGTCCCACTCAGCTCAGCTTGGCCATTTTTATCAGTATTATTAGTGGGGCGTATGGATGCATCCTAGGCTACAGTTTACAGTTTAGCAGGTGGATGTGGTGTGTGCTCTACATCCTTCACATTGGAGCTGATCCCTCCACCCAGCACAGTTATTTAGAGGTCACCCCTCTACAGCATGACGAGGTCACCCCTCCAGTTATTCATGCACCGTTGTTACAGCACATGACCTATATAATCTCTGGCAATTAAAATACAGTAAATGCATGTTTTCAGATTTAACAGATAACAGTTCAGCTTTATTAATTATAAATCAGCCTTTATAGATTATACACAGATTTCCGCTACAACTTTACTTATCAGTCTTACAGATCCAGTATTTCATCATCTGTTTCATTTCAGTATTTCCTTATCATGCTTTATATCCGTTCACTGAGCGTTATGCTCAGCCGTAGTTCCTTTCATGTTCTAACGGCAGGTACATCAGGATGCTTTTAGGATTCTAAGAGCATGTGCATTTGGATGGAAGCTACCCGAACTTCTTACTTTATGCATTTCTTATATTATTCTGCTTATTTGGACATTATTTAATCCTTTCTTTCAGTATTTTATATTTCATGTTTTGGGCTTATGTTTGGATTACCGAAGTTTGATTCCGGTATTTCCTTTATGGTCAGTTAATGTTCTAGGACATTTACCTTATGCTTTGATGACACGCCATAAATACACGTAACGGTCCATTTATCCAAGTGGGGTGTTACAAGTCCTATACCAACCATTACTTAGTCAAAAATCCTGTAGCAATGACATATATATGTATGCTTAAAAATGATGGATGCATGAAAACAACTGTCAGTTCTAGGAAGACCGTAGTGACTACCCACTAATCACAGGTCATATTTGAGAGCCTACAGGTCGAAGCCTTGGCTCTGATACCATAATTGTAACACCCCATTTTGGAAATGGAAATATCACAGTAATTATGGCGTGTCATCAAAGCATACAAGGTAAAATGTCTAAACATTACTTGACCATATAAAGGAAAATACCGGAATCAAACATCGGTAGTCCAAAAGTAAAGCTCATCACACACAAACATAGTATAGTAAGGGAAAAGGACGAAACAATGTCCAAAGCATAAGTATCATAAAGAAAGGAAATGCATAATGTAAAGAAGGCTAGACAGCTTCCAGTCCATATGCACGTACTCTTAGTGTCTAGGAGCGTCCCTGAGTACCTGCCGTTTTGGGAACATAGAAAAGGAAAACGGCTGAGCAATACGCTTAGTGCACGAATGTACAATAAAGCATGAATAGAATAGCATATAACATAATAACAGCGGAAGAAACTAAGTCCCGAGTAACCTGGTTAAGTCTTAATAAAACTGGTTTTATAGTTTGAAAGTCTTATGTTTATCTTATAAAAACTGTTTGTCATATTTTACCATTTAGCCAATATAGGTCATGAATATCCACCGTGCATGAATAATTGGAGGGGTGACCTCATCATGCAAATTAGAGGGGCTGCCTCTAATTTAATATACAGGTTTTATGGGTAGGAGGGATCAGCTCCTTGTGAAGGATGCAAGGCACACACCACATTCACCATGTAATCCTGAATAAAACGTGTAACTAGGATGCACCCATACGCCCCACATGATAATATAAATAATGGCCAAAAGCTGAAGGGACGCCACGAGCAATCACTCCGCCGTGGTGAAGTCATAACATCAGTGCCTCTAATGTTATGGTTATGGTACCTCCATAACTAGGTGAAACTGGTCATGCATGTATATGGCTATAGGTAATCATATTCAAACATAAGCAATCAAACTCATAGTTATACTACGGGAAAACAGTTGGCTGCATACGGGGAAATCCTAATAAGGAAAGAATGTCCATACTGAAAGGACGGGAATCCGTACCTTATGTCCAGTGAACGAGAACGATGAACTGCGAGAATCCTACTTCCGAACCACTAATGCTACATAAATACGTACATGAAATAAGTATCTGCTTACTATATACATAGCTGGTTTATATCATGTCTTAGCTTATTTTATGTGTTCTTACTATTTACACTGTTTAAAGCCTTAAACTCTGTTAAATCCTATATTCTGATTAAGTATTTCTGACATTTCATGTGTTATTATACTTACTGTGTAATATTAAGTAACTTTCATAAAATAGCAGGTTTCCTTAAATAGAAAGTTTCCAAAAATAGAAAGTTTCCAAAAATAGAAAGTTACCAAAAATAGAAAGTTTCCAAAAATAGAAAGTTTCCAAAAAATAGAAAGTTACCAAAAATAGAAAGTTTCCAAAAATAGAAAGTTTCCAAAAATAGATTTACTGCTTAAAATAGATAAGTTTCTAAAAATAGAAAGTTTCCATAAATAGATTAGCTGCCTTAATTAAATAAGTTTCCATAAATAGATTTGCTGCCTTAAATAAATAAGTTTCTAAATATAGCTGGTTTCCATAAATAAAATAGCTGCCTTATTTAATTAACTTTCTAAAAATAGAAAGTTTCCATAATTAGAAATAAGCTGGTTAAATAAGTTAAGTAAATAAGCCTACGTATTTTCATGATTATTTTCTAAGTCATATGATATATTATATAGTTTAATAATTATTTCATGTAATTTAATTAAACTATAGGTTATAATATTTAATTAAAGTATGACATGTTTTTAATTAAATATATTAAATACTTATGTTAAAATATGTATTATTAAATACTAATAATATAACCTAAGTCATGTTTTAATTAATTAATTATATCCATGGTTTTAAAATAATTAATTAATTATAAGTCTTAATAATAAAATACTTAGGTTAAAATAATTCATGTTTATAATAATTAGTTAACCTAAGTTCATGTTATTAAATTAATTACATCTTATTAATTTAATTCTTAACCTAAGTTTATAACATAAACAGTTAACATAATCATGATCCGGATCTAGGCTTAAAAACATGCACCGGATCTTAACAAACACCGTACCCCGAACCAAATCGGGGTACCCCCTTGCTGCCGTGGGACCCACACACACCAACCAAGACCCAAAAAGGTCTTGGTGGTGGTCGATTAGAACAAACCGAACCCCCTTTGGGGTCGGTTGTTCATGCGGCCCAAAACAAACACCCCTTAGATCGATCCCATTGATTAATTAATGACCATAACATGTTAGATCTAGGTTTAATTAATATGTTTTTATGAAAAACATCATGTGTTCTTAATTAATAAAAGATTAATTAAAAAGAAACAAGTAAAAAGGTTTTACCGTATTCGTGGATCAAAAGGGTGAAGAACAAACACGAACAATTACAAGATCCACAAGATTCAAGATCAAAATCACCCCCTTATGGTGATTTGTAGGTGGCGGCACACAAGGAAGAAGGAGAAGGAGTTTTTAGGTTTTCTTAAAATTCCTCTGTAAAACTAATCTGAGTAGTAAAACTCTAATCCCTTCCTTTTAGTAAAATTAACAATGGGCTTGGCCCATTGTTTCTTGTTTGGCCGCGGGTAGGGACTCCCTTGTGGGGGTCCCGTACCTCGTTTCGTGTCTTGTAATTTTATACACGTTTACGTTTAATTTAGTTCGTGTTTTAAAATTTCTCGTTACGTAAATATCCTACACCTATATATTTAATTACGCTCGTATTAAATATATATACGTAATTAATAATATCCCATGTTTTAATTACGCTCGTGATCTCGTGATCGTATGCTCGTGATTAATTATTACTAAATAATTATTACGTGATCGTGCAAATAAAATACTGATCGTCTTCTAACACGTACGTAATACATAAACTCCTAATACGTAATCGTAATCATGCTATATTAGGAAAGTGTTTAACTAGTACGTACGAACTTACGGTAATATGCATGGTAAAAGCATGCGGGTTTTACATTAACAAAATCATCTTCGGCAATACCAACGGGGTAAGCGAGAGTTCGATTTGCTAGCTCAAGAGTCATACGGGTTGGTATAAGATTGGGTAATGATAACTTTTTCCAAACACTTAATGGCATTAAAATGATACTAGCCCCGAGATCCGCTCAGGATGTACAATCGTCGATTTGAGAAAATGAACAAGGTAACACAAAACGACCGGGATCTCCAAGTTTTTCTGGAAGTTCTTTGAGAATGACTACAAAACAATTTTCATTTAATCGAGTATTAACAAACTTCGCCACTTTCTCCTTCTTACTAAGAAACACCTTGAACACTTTAATGAATTTCGGCATTTGGACAAGTGCTTCAACAAGGCTAATGTTAAAGTTCATTTGTGTGATCAACTTCAAAAATGAAGTAACTTGAGTATCCTCCTTAGTGAGCACTTTGTACTTATCTAACCGATAAGGATAAGGAATATTGGGCTTAGGAGGTGTAGGTGGAGAAGGCGAAGGTGTAGAAGGTGAAGATTGAGAGGTTTTGGGTTGAGATGGTGAAATGTTTTTCTTGTGTACAATTTCAGGAAGAGGTTGGGACGGTAATGGAGAACTAGTACTAGGTGTGGTAGTAGGAGGGATAAATGGGGGTGGAGGAGGTGAAACGGAAGTGACTGGGGGAGGGGTAGAATGTCTTACTAAAGTTGCTCAACAGCTTGTAGTAATATCACTCACATTAGCTCAAGGATTGGTTTCGGTTGTTGAAGGAAGAGCACCTTGGGGACGAAGGGCTTGAAACATTTGAAAGAATTTCCTATACGTGGACTCTTGAATTTCCTTTAATTTCTTATCTTGTTCCGAAATCTTTTGAAGAACTAATTCCATTTGTGGATTAGGTAAATTGAACCCTTGTTGTGAAAAACTTTGGTTTGGGTATTGGTTGTATGGTGGAAAACCTTGAGGATTAAAAACTTGGCTTGGATAGCCTTGATTGTGCATTTGATAATTTCCTTGATTTGCATTATAACCCCGCACATTTGCATTTGGTTGAAAAGTATCTCTTGGTGGACCTTGGTTGTTTTGGGTAGGTGGGGGTGGTCTTTGTTGAAAACCGGGTGGAGCCAAATTGTTAGTCGAATTATAGGACAAATGATTAATATCGACATTCGGCTTGAAATGAACCCTCTCAGTGTTGTTTTAAGCATACACTTCCTCTTGAGATTGGTCATAAGCTTTATCACAGTTAACATACGAGTGTGGCCCACCACATGTTTTACAAGTCACATTAAGGGCATTCACATGTTGAATAGGAGTGTTTTGAACATGTAAGGCAAGTTTTGTCACAATTGACGTAAGTGCTTGAATTTGACTGGTAGTCTCACTATCACTAGTACTAGCCACAGTAGCCCTTACACTTTTAGTTTGAACTTTGGTCTTGTTTTCAATTATAACCCAAGCGACTTGTGTTGGTTTAACTAGAATGTTACCCCCCAAAGCACTATTTAGTGAATCTTAGTCATTCAAACTTAATCCAGTATAAAAAGTATTAATTTGATGCACTTTGGTAAAACCGTGTTGTGGACACTTTCTCAAAAGTTCCATAAAACGATCCTAAGATTCACTAAACGTCTCACCGTACTTTTGTTCAAAATTGATGATATCATTCCGCAAAGTGGTAGTACGTGAGGGTGGAAAGAAATAATTAATGAATTTAGTCTCTAAGTCCGCCCATGTGGCAATACTTTGGGATGGTTCCTTATCAAGCCAAGTCTGGGCTTGTCCCTCGAGAGAGAAAGGAAAGAGGAGCAATCGAATTCCCTCTTGTGAGACTCCATTGTATTTCACAGTATTAGTTAAGTGTACAAACCTCTTGATATGATCGTGAGGATCATCATGAGTGCGGCCCAAGAAAGGTGTAGGAGAAACCATCTGAATAAAACCGGTTTTGAGCTCAAAATTGTTAGCTCCAATATCTGGCACCACAATAGCATCGTCATTGCCTTCAACGTGAGATTGCAAGAGCTCGATCATTGGTCAGTTATCCATGGTGTCAATAGCACGAGTCTCGATATCGGCTTGAGTGGTTTTCCTCTTGCGTGCACGAGTACGAATACACCTACAAAAGAAAAAGATGGAAAAGAAATAGAAGAAGAAATAAGGTTAATGTAAAAATAAAATATTTTTGATGCAAAACTTTAGAAAAGAAATGCTTTTTATGATTTTTAAAATGTTTTTGGGTTTTTTTAAATTTATGATTCTTTTGGATTTTTTGAAAATTTTGAAATTTGCAAGAAAAATAACGTTCACGAGTGAACGGATCCCAAAATCCAACGCATCTCACAAAAACCGTTAAACTTTACGAAAAGAGCCGGCAGCGGAGCCATTTTAATAACTATATTTTAATATACAAAAATTTGTTCTTTATATGTCTTATCGAATTGATCTCCAGTCAAAAGTGGACTCAGCAATTTTTGGTGGATAAAAGAAAATATGGTTATCTATTTCTACTTAAAAAGTAAATGCAAAAAAATTAAAAATAAACTAAAACAAATGACAAATAATAAAGAAAATAAACAAATTAAAACTTAATAAAAAGTAAAATTAAAAATAAAAACAAAACAAAATAATTCGGAATAAAAATTAAGTCGGAATATCAAAATAAAACATAATTCGGAATATGGCTGAAATTGGCGGGAAAAAAAATCAGTATGTAATTCGGAATTTGTTTGGTCACACAATTCGGAATAAAGGAACTGTAATACAATTCGGAATAATAAAAATAAAATAATTCGGAATGTAAACTAAATTAATTCAATTCGGAATCTAATATGAAAAATTATTCGGAATGTGGAAAAGTTATAACAATTTGGAATATGAAAACTAATCACTATTTAGAATATGAAAACTATGCACTGTTTGGAATATGAAAACTAATCACTATTTGGAATATGAAAACTAATCACTATTTGGAATATGAAAACTAATCACTATTTGGAATATGAAAACTAATCACTATTTAGAATATAAAAACTATGCACTATTCGGAATATGAAAACTAATCACTATTTGGAATTAAAAAACTAATCACTATTTGGAATATGAAATTTTTTCACTATTTGGAATATGAAATTTTTTTGTAATTCGGAATAAGGGTTTAGGAGTATTCGGAATAAAACGGTTTGCGAATAATTCAGATTATAGAAAATTAAGCTAAAACTAATTAAGCAAATAAGCAAAAAATAAGCTAAACTAATTTCTAAAATAAGCCAAACAAGACACAAATTAAAACTCTAAAAAGCAACAATTAAGCAAAATAAATAAAATCTATTTTAAAAACATTAAGCTACCATATCCACTCAAATAAAAATAAGCTAAACATAAAATAAGCAATAAGCACAATAAGATATAAAAATCAACCACATAAAAAGTAATAAAAACAAGAAATAAGCAACACAATCAAATAAGCAATAAGCGAAAATAAGCTAACATGATAATTAACCAAATCAAACACAATTAAAACAAGAAAGGAAGAATGAGATTAATTGAAAAGCTTGAAATTAAAGATAAAGATTAAAGGTTTAACAATTGAAAGATTAAAGATGAAAAGCTTAAAGAAAAATGAGAGAGAGTTTTAAAATTACACCTACTCCTAATTACCTAATAACTTCTAATAAAAAACTAAAAAAAACTAACTATTACAAATGAAGGAAATTAGATCTATTTATAGTGGAGAGTGGTTGGTGTGGTGTTTTCTTCTTTCTTTTGTCTTCTCGTCTTTTTAATTAATTCGTCATTCTCGACTTTGTCTCGGGATTTGTCGATAAATAAATGAACCCGTCTTCTAATTTCTTCTTTTTTTAGATTTGGTTCTTCGACTTTGTTAAACTTCCGTCTTTGGTCTTTTTCTTCAATAATTCTTCAGAATAGGTCTTTGACTTCCGTTCTTGTTGCACTTTTGAGCTTTTGACTTTGTCTTTTGTCTTTTTCTTCGAAAAAGCCCATGAAATCTCGTGTTTTCCTCCTTTTTCATTGTTTGGTCCTAAACACAACAAAAACACAAACCACGCGTAATTCCGACTTTTACGACATTAAAAACACGTTTTGGTTTCCTTTTTATTTCTTTTAAGTGGTAAAAGGGTAAGTGTTTTCACACTTATTACGTCGTTTATAAAAGAAGAGAGAAAAGGGGCCCAAGCCCAGACCATTATAAATAAACTAACAATTAACAAAACCATACTTATCATCTCATTTTAAAAGAAAAAGAAAACCAACATAAAACCCTAGGGAGACTATAATGGCCTCCGGCCTAATGGAAAAAAACAAGGGTGAATCATTCTTTGATCTTTCAATCATTCGGTTATTGTTCGTGGTTGTTTGATCCTAAGTCTTTTCGCATTCGGTAACACTTTATCATTTTATTTTTCTTTCCTTCGTTATTATTAATTGATTGATGAATCCATTAATTAAACCATAAGAACACATGTTATGAATAAATTGAACATGAAAAGACTCGGGTGGTTTGTTATTCAGATTATCGACAGATTCTGTGACAGAATTTCCGTAGCAGATTCCCATGGACAGATTCGCGACAAACCTGTGTTAGGTTAGCGACAAAACAGCGACAGAAAATTTTGTCGCTAAACATTCTGGTGGTAATGTTTGTTTTGGCTTTGTCACTTCGTGCAACCGAGTCACTAGGTCCCGGTGGGCTTTTGTTTAGGCTCGGTTGACCAAGGCAAAAAGGGTGTGTTTGGTTTAGTTTTTACTAAATTAATTTTATTAATTTAATTAAGATATTAAATTGATCATGTTTTAGTCAAATAAATAAAATCAAGACTTAGGTTATGTTAATCTATTATTTAATCATGAAATTAATATGGCCATTTATTTAAATAAACTATATACTATAATAATTATTGTATATAATTATTCATGGTAAATTTACATGTCACATTTAATTAATATAATTAAGAACATAGCTTAATTATTTAATTACATTTTAATCATGGTTTAATTAAATTAATACTATAGTTGAATTTAATTATACAATTATCAGTTAAGGTAAAGTTTTATTAATATGAATCATGTTATATTATTAATTAATAATCACTTATAAACCATGTATTATACTATTAATTGATAATTATTATGTTAAGACTAAGTATTTAATTATTAATAAACTTTACTCTATTATGACATTTAATAAATCATGACTTATAATATATGCTTATTAAACCTTAGCTTATACCAAATGCTTATTAGATAAGCTTATTACTAATTATGGAAACATGCTAATTATGTAAACATACTAATTATGGAAACATGCTAATTATGGAAATATACTATTTATGGAAACATAATATTTATGGAAACTTTCTATTTTTAAAAACATACGAATTATGGAAACTTTCTATTTTTGGAAACTTATTATTTTTGGAAACTTACTATTTATGGAAACTTACTATTTTTCAAAAGTTGATATATATGGAAACCTGCTATTTTTGTAAAGTTGCTATATATAAAAACCTGCTATTGTTAGAAAGTTACTTATTATGAAAAAACAAGTATTATATCAGATAAAACATGAAATACACTAATCAAGAACACAAGAAACACTAAGAAATACATGATAAAACACAGTAAAACAAGTCAAGAACATGTAAAACAAGACAAGAACATGTAACACAAGCCAAGAACAAGAAAAATCAATCAAGAACACGTAGAGTAAACTAAAATTAGAATCAGTAAATTATACATTAAACAAATAACTCATTCACGTCCCTTTATAATGTAGCACTCGTGAATTCGGAGTAATTCTTTCCGCTTTCATCTTCATTTCATTACTGTACATAAGGTACGGATATTCCGTCCTTCAGTATGGACATTCTCTTTCAATGATTAGAATTCCCCGTTTGCTGCCATCTGTTTTCCCTAGTAGTTACATAAAACTTTTCATTAATTTTATGTTATCATTTTAAATTGCTTGCGCTATATACATGCATGACCATGTTCCACCTAGTTATGGAGGTTCCATAACCATAACACTTGAGGCACCGGTGTGATGACTCTTCCGCGACGAGAGTGATTGCTCGTGGAGTCCCTTTCAGTTATTGTCCATTATTATTGTTATCACGTGGGTCGAATGGGTGCATCCTAGTACATGTTTTGCATATTACACGGTGACTGTGGTGTGTGCTCTACATTCGTCACATGGGGTTGATCCCTCCACCCAAACTAATATAATTAGAGGCAACCCCTGTAATTGCATGACGATGTCACCCTCTATGTATTCATGCACGTTGATGTTTATCATGACCTATATGAGCTCTTGGGCATTTAAATTACAGTTTCAGTATAAACATGAACATGACTTTTTAGTATAAACATTAACATAATACTTTTCAGTATAAATCTGCTTTTAAACAACTTCCAGGTTTTCCAGGACTTACACATATTCCGATGCATTTCAAATCTTTAATTATGATTCAGTTATTCTTATTATGTCATTATATCCGTTCACTGAGCTATTGCTCAGTATTATATTTTATTTCCATGACCCAAACGGCATGTACCCAATGGCAGACTTGAGCATGGAGAGGACGTGTATAGGATGGGAGCTACCTTATAGTTCTTTTCCTTTTGCACTTCATTTACTTTATGCATCTTTTGAGTTTATGTTTCGGGGTCTGATTTTGATTCCGTCTTTCCTTTATGGTCATTTATGTTTTAAGAAATATTACCTTGCATGCTTTGATGACACGCCACAATTATCTTGTAACGGTCCACTTATCAAAGTAGGATGTTACAATTATGGTATCAGAACCCAAGGTTTCGACTTGTAGGCTCTAAAAATTGACCTGTGACTAGTGGGTAGTCACCAGGATCTTCCTAAATGATGTTGTTTCATTTCATGTAACGATATTTTCTGAGTACTAAGTGATCCTTACTCATTATGTTTTCGTTGAAGTTTTGACTAGTATGGATTGGACCACAGCCATCCATATTTAGTCCCATGTTGTTAATTTCTATCCATGATGTTTTCTTTTTATTTTGTTTTACAAGTATGGATTATGTGGGTTTGCTATATTATGGATCCGGTGGTCTAGTAGGGTGAGATATGGTGATGGTAGCCATGGATGAATATAGAGAGAGAGAGGTTGTGTGTGAAAGAAAGAAAAAGTGTATTAAACTCAAATGAAAACACAAGCAACAAACCCTCCTTGGAAGCCTTGGAGGGGTATATATAGTCACACACCGCCTAAACTATACAAAGTTTCCTAATCTAGTCTATGCGTGTGTGATTATGATAACTAATGGGAATTCTTAAATGTCGGCACATAAAGTGAATTTCCAACAATCTTCCCCCATGGGACGACGTGTAGAATTCCTTAAAATATTTTTCCTAACAAGTACATAATGATTGAGAACAAAAGCTTTCATGAAGCGTCCAATGCTGATGATGTCTTCTGAGGCCTTTGACTTCAAGTCTTCACCTCCAAATGACTCGTCTTTAAAGTAACTTGTATTAGAAATACTGTAACGGCACGAGCTAAGTAATCCATATACTTCTGGTTAAGGAGAAGCTTCTGAATTAACTTCCCCCTAATTCATGCCACATAATCTTGATGTAGAAGCTTTTAAATAGCTTCCCCCTAAACCGACAGTCCTCATAAGCAATTTTAAAGCTTTCAATAAAGCTTAGAATGATTAAGCGCACAACGGAATTTAACAAGCAAACCCCATCATATAAAATAATAATGTTGCTATGAGGGATTGAAAGTTTGGGGCACACCAAGTAGATCAATAACTTCTCTTCTCACGCTTGAATAATTCTTCTGAATTTTTCTTCCACCTGAGAGTTCAAGTTATGCATAAAAGAAAGAATCAAAACATTTCTTCCCCCACGTAGTTGAAGAAAGTAAACCAATCCCATGTATGAAGCTCAAATACTGAAGTAGACACTTTATCCCATTCATGAAGTTGACATCGTAACACCAGAGTCAATAAGTCCCGGAAATGCACATATCTTCTTCCAGAGATGCACCAGAGTCAATTAAGTCCCGGAAGTGCATATCTCTCCATATAGGATAATGATGATGAATAATTGCAACATCAAAACAATTAAACATCGAATCAGTAGTGTACCGTTTAGAGATTGATAACGCCATGAGTTAAAACACTGATTTTCTCTACGGTTATGACAAATGTCTTCCCGGAATGTCTTCAAATCAAAAGAAAGTATGAAGTTCATCACGTGTACTCGTTGTGCGTTCAATATGTCTTCTTCTTCCCCCTTGATGGTTTCGAAACTTCGGAACCAGCAATAAATCGTACGCATATGTACCTAAAAACTCGTGAGAATAATAAATAAGAAGAACTATATATTTTGTGAGAATCAGCTGCTGATCGAAATTCTCTACTCATAAACTCTCCATGGCCATCTTTACCAACCCCCTTGTCAGAAATTTGAAGTGACCACTGATAGAATGAACCAGATACATCAAACATGAAACTGAATAAGAATCATTCGATCTTGTGACTTAAGCTTGCACTATTGTTGAATGAGGAACGGTGGAGAAATCTCTAAGTACCTAATACATACTGAAGAAGTATATAAGCACAACACCTCTTGAAATTATCCACGTCGACTATGCGCGTGACACTGAGTACAACAATGTAACTCATTAAGGTGATAGTTATCCGGGTCATCAACCAACCACCCCGAACCCGGAAACTAGATAAACAAGTCTTCATTCTAAGATTAAGCATGAGCAAGTTATCTTTGAAAGATAAAATAAGTACATGCCTTCGAAAAATCCGTCTTCAACTTTAAATAATAATAATACCCAAACACAAAATCTGTAGTCACTAAAAATATCGCCAATTTTTCTCGGTCTCGTCTCAAATAAATCTTGCCACTTAGTCTCGTCACTTTGTCCTTACGGTATCCGAATATAAAACCGAAAACTCAGACAGCCGAATCCATACGGACGCAGCCCAATCCATCCAGTCCAAATCCAAGGAAAACACATGGCCCATCATGAAGGCCCATTACTAACCAAACGCAGTCGACCCATCCAACACCAGCCATAATGTTTTTATGTTAAATGGTTATACATGAGTTTGTGTATTTGATAGTAGAAACCCGGTCTACCCAAGTCACTAGGGATATAAAGTGGTCCTAACCCTAATATCAGTCTCACACACTTACCCTAATCACAAAATGATCAGCCTTTTTTAGCCATTTTCTCCCATCTCATCTAAAATACGACTCCTTCGTCTCTTTCAACTCTCCCCATTTGACAAACCAAAACAATCGATTTCATCTCTTCCAAATCCACCGATCAATTAACATCACCATTTTCCAGATCTTTCGATCAATCATCTTCATTATTTGTATGTTCTTAGACCCCCTTCGTCATAACAATACACGAAAACCAGTTAGTCCTTATTCAAATTGATGTGTCAGGAATCGAATCAGTAGCTGTAACACTCAATCACAGGAGAAACGACAGCAAGATCTTTGAACAAGAACTCGGGTAGGTTATAAATAATTGGTGCATGGTTTAATTTAAACGAATCGAAGGGAGATCATAACATAATTTTTATGGGTCTCTCTTTAAATTCGAAAATTAATGTGGGGTTTATACCTCGACAAAGATCTGTGATGAATGATTGGTTTTGTATTTCTTGATCTATTAAAGGTCATGAATAACTTATGTAACACGAAAACAAAGAATCTGAGATCTTGGTATTGATTATGTTTTGAGTCTTGTTCAGATTTATAGAGGGTTAGGTGTTGATTGGAGTAAGTTAGTGCTTGGTGTTGTGGAGTTAAAAGGTTGGAGTGTAATGTTCAGTTTTGGTCTCGACAAGTTTTAAACTACATGGTCTCGTTTTTTGTTAAACTGGTCACAAAGTTTTTTTTTTTCAAACTGCATCGCATTCATTTTGCCATCGTAGTCTAGTTCCACACCCCATCGCAACATGATGGAAGCCATCGACACATGATGGAAGCCATCGCAACATGATGTGCCCCATCGCGATGGTACCCATCGCAATGGTTCCTTCGCAATGGGCCATCGGAATGATCCATCGCAACAGACCATCGGAGTGAGCCATCGGAATGGCTCCATCGCAAGTCATCCATCTCAATCAATTAGATCGTAATATTAAGCTAAAACTTGAGACCCATCGCAATAACCAAGCTGAAATCTTATCCGAATGTACTTTTTCTTGAATTTCAGGATCTTGCTTTTCTGGGCAAATCTGGGTTTCTAGGCATTTCTGGGCTCATCTTCATCTTCATGTTCATAAAATAAAGAAACCCAAAAAAGCACTTATAACCATACACTAACCACCAAATACTGATTTTGAGGCCAGTATTAAACAAGTGAAGATATACACAGATTTGAAAAATAAAAGTCACAACTTTTGACCAGAATAAAAATGGATATAATACCCATGAGACTCAATAATAATAACCATATGAACGGATGTGAAATGTTTTGATGGACTTTTTGATGGACAAGTAACATAACGTGACAAACAACAATGATCCAACAGTGACAAAAAAATATGATAAATTCGAGACACAAAAAAAAAATTTGACCACCAAAATCAATAACAAAAAATACGATCTAAGAATGGAACCGTGGCTCTGATACCAATTGTGGGTTTGCTATATTATGGATCTGGTGGTCTAGTAGGGTGATATATGGTGGTGGTAGCCATGGATGAATATATATAGAGAGAGAGAGGTTGTGTGTGAAAGAAAGAAAGAGTGTATTAAACTCAAATGAAAACACAAGCAACAACCCCTCCTTGGAAGCCTTGGAGGGGTATATATAGTCACACACCGCCTAAACTATACACAGTTTCCTAATCTAGTCTATGCGTGTGTGACTATGATAACTAATGGGAATTCTTAAATGTCGTCACATAAAGTGAATCTCCAACAGATTCAACCCTAATCCTCCATACTTAGTAGTCACATGTCTTTTATTTAAATTTTATGGACTTAACCATAGCCGTCCACACGAGTAAATGTTAAACCTCTGTTGATTATACTTTTATGTTCTTTATGACAATCATTTTTTCATACTCTCATGTTTATTTCATTTTCATGCTGATTATGTTTCATGCTTCCTTATGTTGATTATGTTTTCAGCATGTTGATTAGATTTCATGCTAAACATTGATGGATTTCATTTAATCATGCTTTCCTGATAGTCGTGGTTGGTTTTCATTAATCATGCTTTCATGCTAATCATTGTTGAATTTTCGTTTAATCATGCTTTTGTGGATCTTATGCAACTGGAATTATGTCTAGGCTGGAATACCCCAGGGTATCATGTTGCTCTTTTCAATTTGGTCCTCGAACCGTTTAATCAATTATTTCTTTTAAAATCATGTTAGAAGCTTGACACCCATACCGATCATCTCATGTGTATTCCACGTGTACTCCATGTACCGTATCCCATGTGTATTACACGTACCGTAATCCATGTATATTTCACTTATAATACTCCATGAGTATTAGCTAGTCGATTCTCAATCATCTCAAGCGTATTCCACTTGCCGATATTCTACAAGATACTGATGCTGCTCATAATTTGGAGATTTTACATGATGCTGATGCTGCTCATAAATTGGAGATTCTACAAGATGCTGATGCTGCTCACAACATGGAGATCCTATGAGACAAAGACGAAGGCGATAGATCAGAACGACCGCACAAGAGATATACTTCATCCACCAGACGTTGCTATTTCATTTCCATGTCGTTATTTTCTCAGTGATATGTCATGTGCTATTCAGTTGTCTTTTCAGGCATATGAGTGAGGACCGGGTACCAACCGGCCACTCAGCTGAATAGTTACATGAATCACAGTCATGATATTGACTGTCATGAAACTGACACACAAGGAGGTAGTGACAACTGCCGCGACAACAAATATTTCACAATAATGACAGAAACTCCGGTAGCTGACGTGACCAGACATACAGAGGGTCAGCAGTGCAACCGATCCGCCAATTCTGGCATTATGACCAAAATTTTCAACTTTATTCATTGTTCGCATCTCGAGACACATGTCAAGACATCCGTCAAGACACATGCCTCACGTATATTTTCTGATGACACATGTCAAGACATCTGTCAAGACATCTGTCAAGACACATATCTCGCGTACATTTTCTGAAGACACGTGTCGCGACACCAGTCAAGACACATGTGAAACGTATATTTTTCAAAACATGAGTCAAGATACACGACTCACGCATAATTTCTGAACTAGGCCTCAGTAATTCAGGTACCATCCAAGGGGTATACCCATCCTGTTGTGCCATGTACGAATCAGGCCACTCAAATTTTAGTGCCATCACTGGCGTATTGTTCATGTTTGGACACATAATGTTCGTTCTGTGTGAGATGGGCGAAATACATTCAGTGAGATCTGTCGCGTTTACTTCCTGTATTGACAAGGCACCTTCATTCTCGATCACATATTTCATATATACATGTCGATAAAAGACGTTGTTGTATCACCCATGGGTACAAAGGATTTTCCTTCCAGTTCGACGGCAAGATCTATTCTGATAACGCACTTTCCATTGGGCATGTGTGAGTTCAATATGAATCCAGGCATGAAATGGTTAACAGCACACCACACTATGATTGATCGCCATTCATATCAGATCATATTCAGCGA
Organism: Glebionis coronaria; assembly: GCA_025667525.1. Classification (NCBI taxonomy): domain Eukaryota; kingdom Viridiplantae; phylum Streptophyta; class Magnoliopsida; order Asterales; family Asteraceae; genus Glebionis; species Glebionis coronaria. The sequence goes on from JANFOE010000135.1 coordinate 1,125,416, forward strand.
TGTCATGGCTCCTGAATACATTAATCATGGTTTTCTACAAGGAAAATCTGTATAAATTATTTTTGCTTTATAAGCACGTGCTTTATTATCCCATGGCTACGAAGATTTTCTAGCTACCATTTATGACGCAATTTCTAAAGTTTCTAAAATCCATGATCAGCCGTTTGTTTCTTTTGAGTTTCCGGATGTATTTCTAGAAAAGCTTCTTGGTATACTTCATGTCCGCAAAGTGGAGTTTAACATCGGGCATGTTTTTGGAGCAGACCAGTCTCTAAGGCTCTTTATCACATAGCTTCCTTGAGCTAAAAGAGTTGAAGGATCAGTTGCAAGAATTGCTGGAACGAGGTTTTATTCGCCCAAGTGTATCACCAGGGTGTGCACCAGTTCTGTTTATTAAAAGAGAAGTACGGTAGCATGGGATTATGTATCGACTAACGTGAATTTAAACAATTCACCATTCGTAACCGTTATCCTCCTCCACGTACTGATGACATGTTTAATCGACTACAGAGTGCTAAGCCTTTTTTTCCAAGAACGATTTACGATCAGGCTGCCATCAGTTGCGAGTGAAAGAGTAGGACATTTTCGTAACTGCTCTTCGCACACGTTATGGTCATTATAAATTCGTGATTGTGCCTTTTGGTCTCACGAATGCCCCAACTGTAATTATGGACTGGTTCAATCGAATTTTCATTAATTCTTGGACAAGTTCGTCATTATGTTCATTGATAACATTCTAATCTTCTCCAAGTCTAGAGAATAGCACGAAGATCATCTTCGCACTATGTTACAAATTCTACGACAGAAGAAATAGTACACCGAGTTCTTTTCAAGAACGAATTTTGGTGGATTACAGTGACACGATGAATCACATTATTCTCATGGCCAGTTTTACCATGACTAAGCTTATGCGTAAAGGAGAGAATCATACACTAAATTATGTGTTCCAGAGGATCCTACGCTAAGAGAGGTCTAATTTACCGAGACTCATAGTTTTCCAAACTTCTATGTATACAGTTTCTACAAAACTCTATCATGACCTCGAACCATATTTTTGGTGGAGCGGTGTGAAACAAGATGCTGTTACGTTCATATCTAAATGCCTGACATGCCATCAGGTTAAGATAGAATGCCAACATACTAGTAGTTTATTTCAACCATCAGAAATTTTCGAATAGAAGTAGACAAGATCTCCATGGATTTTGTTACCATACTACCACAAACTCAGAGGAGGCATGATGCCATCGGAGTTGCTGCCGACCGCCAAAAGGTTTTCCCATTTCCTCCCTATCCGTCAGAATTTTTTTTTGTTAACCGGTTGACGGGGTTATTTCAACATCATATCGTACGGTTTCACGGTATTTCATAAAAAATCATATCGGATAAAAATTTACGTTTACGTTGACGCTCACAATTACGTCTCACGTTCGCGTTCAGGACCTTGTACACGTTCACATCCTAATTCCATTTCATGATTTGCTTTTCGCACTCACGTTCATGATATTGTTCACATTCATGATCTTACTCTATCTTACGATTTACTTTTCGCATTTCATTATGGAAATATTTGCAGAAAGCTTGGGAGACGAGACTCAAATTTAACAAAACTTTCCATCCTTAGACAGACGTTTCACGTCACATTTCACGTCTCATCTCGTATCGTTTGACGTTACCTCCTCAGTTACCACATGTTCACGATATATTTCACATATCATGTTCACCCTACGTTGCTCATATCACGTTCACGATATGTTGCACATATCAAGTTCACCATGAGTTGTTGTAGCACCCCACTTGGATAAGTGTATCGTTACGTGTATTTATGGCGTGTCATAAAAGCATGCAAGGTAAATGTCTTAAAAACATTAACTGACCATAAAGGAAATAATGGAATCAAACATCGGTAGTTCAAACATAAGCTCAAAGAAGTAAAAGTAAATACTGAAAGGAATGACTAAACAATGTCCAAACAAACAAAGTAACGTATGAAGTGCATAAAGTAAGAAGTCTGGATAGCTTCCATCCAAATGCACATACTCTCAAAATCCTAAGAGCGTCCCTGTGTACCTGTCATTTGGAACATGAAAAGAAACTATGGTAGAGCATAACTCCCAGTGAACGGATATAAAAGCATGATAAGAAGTAATGAGCTAAAACAGATAACAAATACTGAAACTAAAAGACTGATAAGTTAAATGCAGCAGAAAACTGAGTATGTCCTAAAAACGTGGTTTATAACTGATAAAGCTGAACTATTAACTGTTAAATCTGAAAAGATGTATGTATTGTATTTTATGTGCCAAGAGCTTATATAGGTCATGTAATATAACAACAAGAGCATGAATACTTAGAGGGGTGACCTCGTCATGCTGTCAGAGGGGTGACCTCTAACTGATAAACTGGGCGGAGGGATCAGCTCTAATGTGAAGGATGTAGAGCACACACCACATTCACCTACTAAACTTTAAACTGATAAACTAGGATGCAACCATGCGCCCTGTTGACAAAATACTAATAAATTGCCAACTGAAAAAAAGGGATGCTACGATAAATAACTCCCTCGCAGAGGAGTCATGACACCGGTGTCTCAAGTCTCATGATTACGGTACCTCCTGAACTAGATGAAACTAGTCATGCATGTATATAAAGCTCAGGCAATGAACATAGTTATCATGGCAAATCATGTAAAGTTTTATAACGTATAACTGGGGGAAACAGATGGTTGCAGACGGGGAATCCTAATCATGCATAGAAAAGAAAGTCCATACTGAAGGACGGGAAATCCTTATCTTGTGTCCAGTAACTGACTGAAAAGAAACAGATGAAACTCCTACTCTGACTTCACGTGAGCTACATGAATAAAGGACGTGAATGAGTTGTCTGAATACTGGTACTTATACTGATTCTTAACTTATTTTACATGTTCTTGAATTGATTTACTATTTCGCGTATAATCTTGTAACTATGATTGTTATCATGTATTTTTTATTAATGTATATCATGTATTTCTGATTAGTGTATAACATGTATTCACGTATTATTATACTGTTATAAGTAACCTACTAAAAATAGAAAGTTACCTATAATAGAAAGTTCTCAAAATAGTAAGATTTCCGTAAATAGTTTCATGAATATTAAATCATTTAATTAAATTCTATCTATTATTTAATAAAGCTAACATAACTTGATTATAAAATTAATTTAATTAAATTAAGATGAGTTACTTGATTAAGTTAATAAAAACAATTAAATTAATAACTTGGTTTTAAAACGTTAACCCGAACATCCCGAGTAATCAAATCTCGTGTAACCCCGAAATCCGGAGTCGAGTCCATCCGAGACATTCCTTAATTTGGATCAGTCTCAAACCAAAGTCCACCACAGCCGCAAGGCTGTGGCCTTGCTGACATCATGCAACAGCAGCTACCGACCCCTGTCGGTTAGCAACTGACGTTCAAAGGGATCCCACCGAGAGTCCTAGACTCTCGGTTCCCACTACTGTGCTAGTATATCCACCGCCAAGGCCGGTTTACCTACTGTTGTCCTCAATGTTGCCCCTGCCGTGATGCTAAGACCCATCGAGACCTTAAGGGTCTCGGTTGCCACTAAAACAAACACACACCCCCGAATGGCCCATGTTTCCCACTGTTTTTCCACCCAAAAAGCCCCGATGGGTTTTAGGTCTCGGCTGACTACACCACGCCACCACCGAGAGTCTAAGACTCTAGGTTTTGGTGAAAACCCGAATCTAAAACCTAGCCATGACTTGATTAACTACATTCTTAGTTTGTTCATATTTAAAATCACAAAATATTTGATTTAAATCATGGAATAAAAAGAAGACGAATTAATGTTACCGAATCTTTGTGCTTACACGAAGATTAAACACAAACACTACTCCGTATCACAATCAAAACCCGGTTTCTTTTCCCTTTTTGATCTCCAACCGGCGGCTCCCAAACCTACAAACCCAAGGTTTTTGTTTTTGTTTTCTAAAAATGAGAAATAAACTCCATGTATGTTTAGTTTTCCAAAGTAGATTGGCCTAAAGCCCATATTTGTTTTTCCTCTCTTTGTAGCCGCGGCCCGTCAAGCACACACATCTTTTCTGTTTTCATAACGTGCTTTAATATCTAACGTACATGTTTTCGTGTTAAATTCTGACATGTATTATTTATTTATTGAATAAATAATGATATATGTAATACTTGAATAAATAATATTATTTATTATTCTAAATCAATAATAAATTACGTAATGTTTTAAATGAATCTGATTGTGTGTAGTTAATGTTCATGGATTTTAAAGTGGGTTTTACAACTCTTCCCTTCTAAAAGAATAATTCGTCCTCGAATTAGAAATATGATAATGCTGCATGTTTTACAATTCTCCCTCTCTAAAAGGAAAATTCGTCTTTGAATTAAAGGTAATAAAGGTTGATGGAGTTATAAAAGCTGAAAGGACACATATAAGCTGAAAAGACATGTAAGCTGAAAGGAGATACCCGAATCATAACTGGGAATGAGGATAAGAAGTTCGTATTGACTCCTCCCTTTCCCAAGTGGCCACCCGCTCGGAATGATTCCTCCAAAGGATCTTGACAAAAGGAATAGTCTTCCTTCTCATAACTCGATCTTGGCGTTCTTGAACTGCTACGGGTTCCTCAGTGTTGGATAGATCCTCCCAAATCTGATCGAGTGGATAATTAACTTTGTGCAGTTCATGATAGTTGTAACCTCTGAGTAACGATACATGGAACACATTATGAACATGTGAAAGATGAGGAGGTAATGCCAATCGATAAGATACCTCACTGACATGTTCTAGGATCTCGAACGGTCCGATGTAGCGATGGCTGAGCTTGCCCTTGAGGCAAAAACGCCTGATCCCATGTGCTGGTGATACCTTGAGGAAAACACGATCACCAGTCTGAAATTCCAAGTCCTTGTGATGCTTGTCAGCATAACTCTTCTGACGAGTACGAGCTTCCTGCAGCTTTACCTTGGCAATGGTGACCTTTTCATCGGTCAAATCTATCATCTGGTCCCTCAATAATACGTTCTCCGACTTAATCCCAACAGATCAGAGCTCGACATTTCCTACCGTATAACATCTCAAAAGGAGCACACTTGATACTTGCATGCAAATTGTTGTTGTAGGCAAACTCGACCAAGCAGATATAGTCATCCCAATTACCTGTCCATTCTAATGCACAGGCGTGTAACATTTCCTCAAAAGTTTGGTTGGTACGCTCTGACTGATCGTCTGTCTGAGGATGAAAGGTCATGCTAAGCTTGAGCCTAGTTCCCCAAGCTTTATGTAGACCTCTCCAGAAATGTGATGTGAATCATGGATCCCTGTCTAATATGATGTCTGAAGGAGTACCGTGTAATCGCACGGTCTCTTGCTTAAATATATCTGTTAACTTGCTTACTGGGTAATCCTTACGGATAGGGATGAAATGTGCTGACTTGGTCAAACGTTCGACAATGACCCAAATAGCATCATGTTTCCTCTGAGTTTGGGGTAACCCGGTGACAAAATCCATTGAGATCTTGTCCTATTTCCACTCTGGAATGTCTAATTTTTGTAGTAAACCACTAGTACGTTGATGCTCTATCTTAACCTGATGGCAGGTTAGACATCTGGAAACAAAAGTAGCGACATCCTGCTTATGCAGCTCCACCAAAAATGCTGCTTAAGATCGTGGGACATCTTGGTGGAACCTAGATGGATAGAAAATTGAGAGCTGTGAGCCTCAGCCAATAAGGCTTCTTTGAGAGTGGGGTCTTCTGGAACACATAATTTGGTACCCTGCCATACGATACCATCATCATCAATACAGAACTCAGTCTGCTGGTCAATATTCTGAAGAATCGCCCAGATTTCAAAATCATCCTTCTGTGCAGCTTTAATCCGAGAGATTAAATTTGGTTCAACTCTCAGACTAGCCCAGTAACCTGTCTGTCCGCGTACTAGAAGCTCAATGTCATACCGCTCTAAATCTCGTATGATCTCCTCCTTAACCTTGATGCCATTAATCTTCCCTGACCTTCTGTTGAGAGCATCAGCCACCATATTTGCTTTACCTGGGTGATACTGAATGTTGGTGTCATATCCTTCAACAGCTCTAACCAACGCCTCTGCCTCATGTTCAGCTCTTGCTGTATGAATATATACTTGAAACTCTTGTGATCGGTAAAGAAATCACACGACTCACCATACAGATAATGTCTCCAGATTTTGAGAGCGAAGACAACTGCTGCTAGCTCCAGATCATGCGTGGGATAATTCTCCTCATAAGGCTTTAGTTGTCGTGAGGCATAGGCAATGACTTTATCATGATGCATAAGTACACAACCTAAACATTTCCCTGAAGCGTTACTATATATCTGATATCCACCTGTACCAGATGGGAGAGTAAGGATAGGAGCTGAAACTAAACGCTACTTGAGTTATTCAAAACTCTGCTCTCTCTCATCATTCCATACAAACTCCTCTCCATTGCAAATAAGTTTGGTCAACGGTAAAGCCAAACGTGAGAAGTTCTCTACGAACCTGCGGTAATATCTTGCTAAACTGAGAAAACTTTGTACCTCTGTTGCAGATGTCGGTCTCGGTCATTTAGTGATAGCCTCAACCTTTGCAGGATCCATGGTGATCCCCTCTGCGGAAACAATATGGCCTAGAAACGCTACCTTACTCAGCCAGAGCTCACACCTAGAAAACTTAGCATAAAGTTTATCTGGTCGGAGAACTTGTAGAACTGTAAGAAGATAATCCTGATGCTCTTCCTTAGACTTGGAGAAGATTAGGATTTCGTCGATGAACACAAGAACAAACTTTTCTAAGAACTCGTGAAAGACTCGATTCATCAAGTCCATGAACACTGCTGGAGCATTCGTGAGACCGAATGGCATGACAACAAACTTGTAGTGACCATATCTCGTACGAAACGCAGTCTTGGATATATCCTGCTCTTTCACATGTAGCTGATGATAACATGATCGTATGTCGATTTTGGAGAAGTGCTTAGTACCCTGAAGTTGATCGAACAAATCATCGATACGAGGTAGTGGATAACGGTTACGAATCGTGATCTTGTTCAGTTCGCGACAGTCAATACACAGCCTCATACTACCATCCTTCTTCTTGACGAACAAAACTGGCGCGCCCCATGGTGACACGTTAGGACGAATGAAACCTATTTCTAACAGTTCTTGCAGCTGATCCTTCAGTTCCTTAAGCTAAATAGGAGCCATACGGTAAGGAGCTTTGGATACTGGTTATGCTCCTAGAATAAGTTCAATACCAAACTCCACCTCTCGAATCGGAGGTATACTTGGGAGTTCTTTTGGAAAGACATCAGGAAAATCTGATACAATTGGCTGATCATGGATTGAAGGTGTTTCAGAAGTAGTGTCATGGACAGCAGCTAAGAAACCTTCACAGCCATGATATAATAGAGCACGAGCCTGTAAAGCTGAGATAATATGTACATGTTTTCCTGGCAGGAAACCATGGTGGATGTACTCTGGAGTCTGAACATCACTGAAGATGACTCTGTATGCATGACAATCTATCATGGCATGATGTGCTGACAACCAATCCATACCCAGAATTACATCAAACTCACACATGTCTAGAGGGAGTGCATTAACTGGGCGGATTTTATCATCGAAATCTAGAGGAAGATATATGTACACCTGAGTAATGCGTACAGAGTCTCGCATAAGCGTAGATATGATTAACACACTATCAAGTGGTGTAGGGGTCATGTCTAGACTACCAGCAAATGTAGTAGATATATCTGAATGTGTAGCTCTCGTATCAAAAAGAACGCAGGCAGCATGCCCGAACATAAAAAGGATTCTAGTGATGGTACCTGAAGCCTTATTGGCTTGATCCCGAGTAGTGGTATAAACACAACCTGTGGTTGGTGGTCTCTGAGGAGTATGCCCTGAGGTACATGTAGTATCTCCCTTCTTGCAGTCTCTCATCATGTGACCCTGCTATCCGTACTTAAAGCAGCCACTAGAACCACGGCGACACGGTCTAAGGTGTCTCTTCCAACATGTGCTACAAGTAGGATTAGTATACTCCGTAGGAGCTACTCTTGTTTGATGCTAACTTGATTCAAAAAAAGCGTACGCGTGTGACAATCATGGTGACATAGTATGAATAAGGCTGAAAGTTGTGAGTTCTATTACCAGAGTTTGCTGGTCTGGTAGACTGCTGACCCTTGTGATTTTGGTCACGTCCATGCCCAGCATCTCTGTTTACATGTTGAATGTTAGATTTTATATCACACGATAGTTTAGTATTGAAAAGTTTAAAGAATCACATGTGGCTGCCAGAATAGTTGGAGCTACCGCGATAGTTTTCACTACCGCCTCTCCTGTCAGATCTGTTACGGTCATAGGACTAACCGTGATTTTTATAGCCATGCTGCTGAGTAGCCAACTGTGATCGTTCTCCTCCTTTCTATCTGAAGATAAAAATTGGACAATGCATGTTAGATAATGAAAAGTAAGGACAGGAGTTGAAATGCTTATGTCTGATGAATGAAGTATACCTCTTCTCAGGTCTCTCCAAGTTCTCGAACTCATCTCTTTCGTAGAGCATCTCCAAGTTACTTGTCGCGTCTGCCACTTGCGACACATTTGTGAATGTGGCACAAAGTAGCCGATCAGCAGTAGTGGAGTGAAGAGCCCAGCAAAAGTGCTTCGCCTGCTCTTCAGCCATACCTGCAGCAGCACCAAGAAATCCAACTAACCTGAGGTAGCGCTGCATAAATTCCGTAATATTCTCTCCCTTCGTCTGACGGATAGAGTGAAACTCTCTCTTCAGCCTCGCCTGCTCAGCATGAGGAAAGAACTGATCATAGAATAGTGTCTTGAACTGTGTCCATGTCACTGTAAGCAGCCAATCATCGCCTCCATTTGTCAGTTTATATGCTCTCCACCATGCTATGGCGTCGCCCACAAACTTGTAGACAGCTAATCTAACTTTGAAGGCTTCCCTACAGTCCATAGCCACAAAGATTTTCTCCATGTGAGAAATCCAATTTTCTGCATCTGCAGGAATCACTGCTTGCTCAAATGACCAAGGTTTCTACTTGTTGAACCTTTCTAGCCAGGTAGCTAGAGTAACTGGTGGAGGTGGAGGAGGATTATTCTGATTCTGAGGATGTGGTCTATTTTGTATTTAACCCGAATTTCATCTCGGATATGTGGGAGCATGGATTGCACAGCTGCTTGAACAGCTGCAGCGATATCCTCATTGTTGCGTCTATGAGCCATCTGAAAGTTTTAAGAGGAAAAAGATGATTAACCTGTTAAAAGCATCAAAATAAATAACTTGGATTATGCATGAAATAGTTCATGAAGGCATAGCCAACGAAATTTGACATAAGCAATGGTAAACGCCTATAGGTAAGTTTACAAAACAACATTCGACTGAAAAACATGAATCTGACATGAGCAAGGGTGAACGCCTATGGGTCGGTTCATAACACAAAATCTGAATGAGTAAAGGTGAACGCCTCTAGCTCGGTTCACAAATCGAAATTCGCAGAAAAGCACATGCGACTAAGTATGGCCAGTCCTGTACCAACCCTTTACTTAGTTAAAATATTAGGAAACGGACTGATAAAATGCATGAGAAACATGGAAGACACAAACGCCAATATCTAGGAAGTTCCCGATGACTACCCACTAGTCACAAGTCAGTATTAGAGCCTACAGGTCGAAACCTTGGGCTCTGATACCATAATTGTAGCACCCCACTTGTGTAAGTGGACCGTTACGTGTATTTATAGTGTGTCATCAAAGCATGCAAGGTAAATGTCTTTAAAACATTAACTGACCATAAAGGAAACACCGGAATCAAAATCGGTAGTCCATACATAAGCTCAAACAAGTTAAAGTAAATACTGAAAGGAAGGACTAAACAATATCCAAACAAGCAAAGTAATGTATGAAGTGCATAAAGTAAGAAGTCTGGATAGCTTCCATCCAAATGCACATACTCTCAGAATCCTAAGATCGTCCCTGTGTACCTGCCGTTTGGAACATGAAAAGAAACTACGGCTGAGCATAACGCCCAGTGAAGGGATATAAAATCATGATAAGAAGTGTTGAGCTGAAACAGATAACAAATACTGAAACTGAAAGACTGATAAGTAAATGCAGCGAAAAACTGAGTATGTCCTGAAAACCTGGTTTATAACTGATAAAGCTGAATTATTAACTATTAAATCTAAAAACATGTATGTATTGTATTTTAAGTGCCAAAAGCTTATACAGGTCATGTAATATAACAACGTGAGCATTAATACTTAGAGGGTGACCTCGTCATGCTGTCAGAGGGGTGACCTCAAACTGATAAACTGGGTGTAGGGATCAGCTCTAATGTGAAGGATGTAGAGCACACACCACATTCACCTGCTGAACTGTAAACTGATAAACTAGGATGCACCCATACGCCCCGCTGTTAAATACTGATAAATGGCCAACGTAATTAAAAGGGACGCTACGAGAAATCACTCCCTCGTAGAGGAGTCATGACACCGGTGCCTCAAGTGTCATGGTTACGGTACCTCCGTAACTAGATGAAACTGGTCATGCATGTATATAAATCTCAGGCAATTAACATATTTATCATGGCAAATTATGTAAAGTTTTATAACATATTACTGGGGAAAACAGATGACTGCAGACAGGGAATCCTAATCATGCATAGAAAGGAAAGTCCATACTGAAGTACGGGAAATTCGTACCTTGTGTCCAATAACTGACTAAAAAAAGATGAAACTCCTACTCTGACTTCACGTGAGCCACATGAATAAAGGACGTGAATGAGTTGTGTGAATACTGATACTTATATTGATTCTTACTTTTCTTATTTTGTTTTACATGTTCTTGAATTGATTTACTATTTCGTGTATAATCTTGTAGATCTGATTGTTCTCATGTATTTCTTATTAATGTATATCATGTATTCTGATTAGTGTATAACATTTATTCACGTATTATTATACTGTTATAAGTAACCTGCTAAAAATAGAAAGTTTCCTAAAATAGAAAGTTCCCAAAATAGTAAGATTTCCGTAAATAGTTTCATGAATAATAGATCATTTAATTAAATTATATGTATTATTTAATAAATCTAACATAACTTGATTATAAAATTAATTTAATTAATTTAAGACAATTTACTTGATTAATTTAATAAAAACAATTAATTTAATTACTTGGTTTTAAAACGTTAACCCGAACATCCCGAGTAATAAAATCTTGTGTAACCCAGAAATGCCGAGTCGAGTCTATCCGATACAGCCCTTCGTTTGGGTCAATCTCGAACCAAAGTCTACCACAGCCGCAAGGTTGTGGCCTTGCTAACGTCATCCAACAGCAGCTACCGACCCCAGTCGGTTAGCCACTGTCGTTCACAGGGTTCCCATCGAGAGTCCTAGACTCTCGGTTCCCACTACTGTGGTAGTATATAACAAGCCAAGGCCGGTTTACCCACTGTTGTCCCTAGTGTTACCCTTGTCGTGATGCTAAGACCCACCGAGACCTTAAGGGTCTCGGTTGTTACTGAAACAAACACACACCCCCGAATGGCCCATATTTCCCACTGTTATTCCACCCAAACACCCCCGATGGATTTTGGGTCTGACTACACCACGCCACCTCAAAGAGTCTAAGACTCTCAGTTTTGGTGAAAACCTGAATCTAAAACCTAGCCATGAGTTGATTAATTGCATTCTTATTTTGTTCATGTTTAAAATCACAAAATATTTGATTTAAATCTTGGCATAAAAGGAAGACGAATTAATTTTAGCGAATCCTTGTGCCTACACAAAGATTAAACACAAACACTACTCCGAATCACAATCAAAACCCGGTTTCTTTTCCCTTTTTTGATCCCTAGCCGGCGGCTCCCAAACCTACAAACCCTAGGTTTTTGTTTTTGTTTTCTAAAATGAGAAATTAACTCCCTGTATGTTTAGTTTTCCAAAGTAGCTTGGCCTAAATCCCATATTCGTTTTTCCTCTCTTTGTAGTCGCGGCCCAACAAGCACACACATCTTTTCTGTTTTCATAACGTGTTTTAATATCTAACGTACGTGTTTTCGTGTTAAATTTTGACATGTATTATTTATTTACTGAATAAATAATGATATATGTAATACTTGAATAAATAATATTATTTATTATTCTTAATAAATAATAAATAACGTAATGTTTTAAATGAATCTGATTGTGTGTAATTAATGTTCATGGATTTTAAAGCGAGTTTTACAGTTGCACATATTACATTCACCATATCTCCACGTATCACTTTCATAATTTTCACGTACTACGTTTCAATATGTCTCGCGCATCATTGCTCAAAAGCTACAATTATCATCATCTGCACGTTGTCATGTATCAACTCGATCAGATTCACAAGGATCCATCGTAAGTTGAAGAACCATAAACTTTTCCGTATCGTCAAGACAGGGTCATAAAGACCAAGATTATTCTTTTCGTCAAGATCTTTTGGAGGAACCATGCAACACTCTACTTTGATAAGTGGACCGTTACGCGTAATTATGGTGTGTCATCAAAGCATGCAAGGTAATATGTTGTAAAACATACATGACCATAGGGAAAACCGAAATCAAACATCAGTTCACAATCATAAGCCCAAAATATAAATAAAGTAAATGAACTAGGAAAGACTAGACAAGCATAAGTATATGGCAAAAAGGAGAAGAAGTCTATGACAGCTTCCATCCTATGCACTTCCTCCAAATGCTCGAGTCCGTCCTTGGGTACCTGCTGTTTTGGGACATGCAAAGGAAAGTAACGGCTGAGCATAACACATAGTGCATGGATATATGACATAGTATAAATGGCTGAAACATAAATAAGACTAATAGCAGCGGAAATGTATAAGTCCTAGAAAACCTAGTTGTCTGTTATGTTAACTGGTTTTAGTTCTGAAAACATAGCTTATGTTACTTATGAAAATCTGTATTGGTTAATGTTCCAAAAGCCAATATAGGTCATGAGGTCAACAACGTGCATGAATACTTGGAGGGGTGACCTCGTCATGCAAATTAGAGGGGATGCCTCTAATTAACTGGTAAGTGGGTAGGAGGGATCAGCACCTGGTGAAGGATGCAAGGCACATATCACATTCACCATGAAATCCTGACTGAAACATGTAACTAGGATTCACCCATACGCCCCACATGATAATATAATAATATAATGGCCAAATAACTGGAAAGGGACGCCACGAGCTATCACTCCTCCGTGGTGAAGTCATAACACTAGTGCCTCTAGTGTTATGGTTATGGTACCTCTATAACTAGGTGAAACTGGTCATGCATGTATATGGATAAGGTAACTAATAAAACATAAGCATTTAATCTGTAACTACTCGGGAAAACAGTTGGCTGCATACGGGAAATCCTAATAAAGGAAGAGATCGTCCTTACTGAAGGACGGAAAATCCGTACCTTAAGTCCAGTGAACGAAGAAGACGTACGGAAGAGAGTCCTACTTCGATCTCACTAATGCTACATAAATAGTATACGTGTATAAGTATCCTGATTACTGAGTACGTAACTGGTTTTACATCATGGCTTAGCTTATTTTATATGTTCATGTCCTGTTTTACTGATTTTAACGTTATGCTGTACTTATCATGTATTCTGTATATTCTGATAAGTATTACTTGTATTTCTTGTATTATTATAGTTGTTGTGTAATAATAAGTAACTTTCTAAAAATAGCAGGTTTCCTAAAATAGAAAGTTTCCAAAAATAGATTAACTGCTTAAAATAGATTAGTTTCTAAAAATAGAAAGTTTCCAAAAATAGGAATAAGTTGGTTTAATAAGCTAAAAATATAAGCTTAAGTTATACTGATTAAATATGCTAAGTCATGTGATTAATAGTATAGTTTATAAATTATAACATGTTAATTAAATAAATTATAGGTTATACGATTTAATTAAATATAATCATGTTTTAATTAAATTAAAGTGTATAAATACTTAAGTTTAACTTACAGTTATTAATTAATAATAACATTACATGATATCACTAGTATTAATTAATCAATAATAATCCATGATCTAATAAATAAACTTTACCTTAAAAGGATATAAATTAATTAAACTATATATTAGTTAATTTAAAGCACGTGAATAATTAAATTAATAATTATTTAATCATAAATTATATTTAAATAAAATGAATATTAAACGAACATGTTTTATTAATTAAAACTCGTGTCTTAGGTCATATAACTAATTAATTAAATTAACATGTTTTAATTAATAATTATAAATAATAATGTTAGCCGTATTTAAAGTGATGGTCATATAATATACCGTTGCGAAGCTCGTGGAAAATGCTACATAATGGTGTTGAGAATTCTAGTATAATGTTTGGTATGTAACAGGAATTAGTCCCGAACACACAAATGAGGAAGGCCCTCTACTCTTACACTTGTAGTATAAAAGGCACTAAACACCTCATTTGTGTGTGTGTGTTTTCCATTTTAATAGTTTGTAGAGAGAGAAACATATGTCTTTCTCTCACTAGGAAATCACAACCCTTTTTGTCCTTCTCATTTGTTCTTCTTAATCTAATCTTTCTTTTGTTGGTCTAATCTTCATCTTTCTTTCTATAGCCTATATAGTCGTGTGTATCATTCTTACAAATAACTACATGGTTTTTATGTTTAGCCAAACACCCCCTTAACTGCCGTAAAACACAAAACCAAACAACCCCTTACTGTTTTTAAACCAAAAACCAAACAGCCCCTAAACTGTTTGGTTTCCCCCACAAGTACAATCTACCCCCTGCCGCATATAAAATTCCCACAAAGACCACCAAGGTCTACGTTCCCACTGCCTGACCAAACACACCCTTGCTGGGGTTGCCACCGACAGAACAAAAGACCCACTGGCTTTGCTGCTGGTGGAATTATGTTACCACTGAGACCATGGATGGTCTCGGTTTGTGTGCAGTTCGTACATAACAGCATTAAAACGATCCCCCTCTACATTATTATTATTCTAACACGTTTTTAATCTCCTATTACTGGATTCTTGGTCGATTAAACATATATAAAAACAAAGAAAACGGATCAAGGATTACCTATAACGCGTGATGGTTTAGGGAAAAACAATCACGAACACACACCTTGTTTTCTTGGATTAAAACCCACGATCTTTTCCCCTTGTCTTGGTGTTGGTCGACGGCAGAAGAAACAAAAGAAGAAGAAAAAAACGACGGCCTGTTATATGTGTTAGGGTTTTGGAATTTTGTTGTCTAAAATAATTACTCCCTCCCGTATGTTTTCTTTTTAGTCGGCCTAGGACACCCTTGGGCCTAGAGCCCATGTTTTCCTTCTTGTTTTCTTTTGTCTAAACGGCCCAAACCAAAACACTTAAGCCCAAAGCCTTCCTTCTTAAATTTGTACGCGTGTTCGTGTTCTAAAAAGTCGTGGATTATTATTGTAGTGATTATACATGTTATACGTAACTATTATAATACGTGATTACTTATCATATTCACTTAATATACCTAATAGTCGTATTATAGTTCGTGTTTTTAATATTCGTGACTATATGCTCGTGATCATAATTATTATAGTTAATAATTATCGTGTATTTACTCGTACGTAATAAATATCATGTAATCACACTTACGTAATTTCTGGATTTAATATTCGTGACACGTGTACATGACATAATTGGTAAATTTTAATAGATTCGTATGTTTACGTAGTGTACTGTTCATGGTAAAAGTATGCGGGTTTTACAACTCTTCCCCCCTAAAAAGAATAATTCGTCCCCGAATTATAGATAACGTAAACTGAAAGAGAAACATACCCGAATCAAACTCTAAGGGTATGTAAGAAAACGGAATATGAAGGTGACATGGTAGAAGAGAACGTGGAACGTGACATGGCTAAACAAAAGGATATGGAACGTGGCGTGACTGAAAGAGTCTTACTGAATTATGGAAGGATGAGAGGATAAAATACGGATGGACTCGTCCGTTTCCATGTGGCTTCCCTCTCGGAACGGTTCCTCCACAAGATCTTCACACAACTGATAAATCTTGGTCCTCCTGACCTTGACTTGAAAATACGTAAAAGTTTCTAGTTGTCAACGTAAGATAGCTTTGCGTGAATCTGATCGAGTGGACTAGAATTAACATGCAAGGGTAACTGAAACATTACAATGCAAAATAACCTAACCTAACTGATAATAGTAACGTCTTAGCAATGGTGCGCGAGACATACTGAAACGTAGTACGTGAAAAATTGTGAATGTGATACGTGAACAGTTTTGAACGTGGTACGTGGAGATATGGTGAGTGTAATATGGCAATATATCGTGATCAATGATACGTGTAACATATCGTAAACGTGACACGGGAACCGTGGAATGAACATGACATGTGAAACATATCGTGAACATGGAATACGGCGGCGGTAACTGTCACACCCCACCATGGCGGAATATGGGGCACGACGTATGGATATCATCACAACAATAGCGTGTCTATAGAGATAACTAAATGATATAAGAAATGTCATAAAATGGTGACACAAATGTCATGACAATATCTCAACAACGCAGGAGTCTAGGTAAGTAGGTAACAGTCCTACCTCTTACCCAAGACAAACAAATAACACAAACAAACAAACATATAGGTGCCAACAGTATACTAGATAAATGAACAAACAAAGCTAAGAAGGAACGGGGATCTCCTTCTATATGCAATCCTAAGGCATCCAAGTCTAGCCACTTCTATCCTCAAGCTTAACCACATTCTCACCTGAAAGAGACACTAAAACACGTCAACACAAAGTTGGTGAGAGTCATAGGTTTAGACTCCAACGCCAAATCAGTTATAAGCTGTGAATAACAACCATCAACACAATAACATATGGACAATGCGCTACAATTATGTATTAACACTAGCATTCAAGTTCAATCAATCATCACAATTCTAAGGCATCACGCCTTACTAACAACCACAATTACCAAGGCATCACGCCTTACCAACAACCATAATTTCCAAGGCATCACGCCTTACCACCAATCATAATTACCAAGGCATCCATACACCTATGTACCTTTCCAATCCAAATCATACACAAACAAGAACCACATAGCAGTTAATCACATAATGTACACACAAGTCCATCTCAAATCATAAAAACATTCACAGCATCAATTTAGAAAATAACTCAACACAGTGTCTCTTCCATCCCATCTGGAAGTCAAAAACAATAGTAAACATGGGACTATGAAACTCACCTGATTGCTTCTTCACAAGTCCTCGCACTAGCAACAAGCTAACAAACCAAAAACACGAAATCAATACATGAACCAATCACTAAGATGGCTCATCAACCTATGATGGACATATAGCCTATTCCCATATAAATACCTCATTGATAAGCTCTAATCACCCCATTACCCTTCCCTAACATGTCCTTAACTTGGTTAAGTTTAATAACTATCCCGTTCATATTTTACACAAAACAGTCCCAATTTTAGGTCTCCAAATTTTAAGTCAAACATCCACTTAAACATACCCATGGTTTCTGTAAAAGGAATATTCAAACCTTTACATATGTTAGCTAACACTTCCCACTTGCCCTAACCTTAAAGCTACTTTTAAGGCCCCGATATATATATATATATATACTTTTGTCATTCCAGATTTCCTGATTTTGAACATACTAAAAGTTTGTTACAATTAGGGGGTCTTACCCTAAACCACAACCTTGGATCGTAAAATAAGAGTTTGTAGAACTCCCAATATGATCAAAACAATTGACTCAAAATTTTGTCCAGTTTTTAAAAACGGGTTTAACAAAATTAACCTCATTAATTAACCCTAATCCCACTAATTACAAGCCCTAATTTATGTAATCATTATAACACCATTAATATATCATTTATTTACTGTTTTTAAATTAAACCCTAACCTAAATCCATTATAAGATGATTAAGACATCATTAAAATAATTAAATTGAAAAGGGATTAAAGACTTTACCTTTGATTTATGAAAACCCAAAAAAAATTATGAAGAACCCTAATTTTGTGGAAACTCACGAATTTTATTTGTCCCAAGAGAAAAATAATGAATTTTGGTTGTTAATAAAACAATATATAGGGTGTGGTAACCCATTCCTAGCCCAACCCAAAAACCCCTTTCCTTTTTCTTT
Source organism: Glebionis coronaria (assembly GCA_025667525.1). Taxonomy (NCBI): domain Eukaryota; kingdom Viridiplantae; phylum Streptophyta; class Magnoliopsida; order Asterales; family Asteraceae; genus Glebionis; species Glebionis coronaria. The sequence continues at coordinate 1,143,676 of JANFOE010000135.1, forward strand.
TTTTTTTCCTTTTTTTCTTTCTTTCTTGCGTCCAAACCGACCCAACACCCCTTAAAATTCGTTTTTTTCTTTTTATTATATATTATTAAGTTATTAATAATACCTTAAATTTTCATAATTTATTTCAGCTCCTAAAGCCTCCAAAACCTCAAAACCGTAAAACTAGTCAGTTTTTATGCGTTTTACCGTAAAAGACGTAAAATATACACTTTTATAAAAAATCTCGAATTTTCAAATAAACTTTATAACTAAGACCTAAATGACTTAAAACCATCTCGAAAAATATCCATATGACTAATTACCTCCTCCGAGACCTCTAAATGCTAAACCGTAAATCGTAAAAATACGATTTTCTATAATACATATACGTATACGTAAAACCACTAAATAACACCATCTTACTTCATAGTCACTACCATGTGAACTCAAGAACATGAAATCATCACACATCGTTTCACTCACAAGGTACCCCGTACCGGAAACGATATCCAAACCACAATCTATACACACCAATTAGCACATAAACACGTAAAGACACGTAACTAGCACAAAATAAAACTAAGTGACGAACCTCAAAACCAGGGTTGTCACATCACTCCCTCCTAATAGAAATCTCGTCCCGAGATTTACTCCTTAGGATCAAAACATACCATTAGCAAACAACTGAGGATACTTGTTCTAAATGAACTCCTCTCATTTCCACGTGAACTTTAGTTCAAGTTTCAAAATACCACATATACAAACCAAAAATAATTAAACTCATTCCCAAACTCTTGACCTCACAGTCAATAAATCTCACAAATGACTCTTATTAACACAAGTCCCGAATAACCGTACATGCACAATGCATTCTCAACAACATTTACCAATCTTAAAACATGAAATGTATCATGTATACAACTCATTTTCCACAGGTAATTTTATGCTCATATGATACTGGTCTGATCTTTCCAAAGATCATAAATGGACCTACAAAACTCTACATCAACTCTTCCATTTTACCAAAACATACCACCCGTTACTAAGGGTGAAACTCCCTACATAACTTTGTCACTAACTCTAGTGGTTTCCTCCTTTTCTACATAGCATCCCTTGTTGCTCTCATCCTTTCCACAAACATCATTACCACATTAGTAGCCTCTTTTACCAATTCTAGTCCACAATGGGGACAACTTACCCTATCCTTTCATATAGTGCCTCAAATGGCACTTATCGACTTCTAGTATGATAACTATCATTATATGAAAACTCAGCCACCGCTAAAGAGTTTCCTAACTCCCTCTAAATCAATCACTCATGCCCTCAATGCAACTCCTAAAGTTGTATAAATATCTCACTTGTCCCTCCTTTTCCAGTCAGCTGGATATACTCATATCCAATCATGTTCATCAACTCCCTTTAGTCCGTACCCCAAACTACTTAAAAATTCCTATTTCCTTACAAAGTGACCTATGACGGTCTTTCACATATCCATTAGTTCTTCCAATCTAAATAAACTTATGATCTATACACATCATCAAAAGGACGGTTATCTCAGTTAGACCAAGCCCTTTGTCCCTATGGCACATCACACCTATAACTCCTCATCCATTGGATTGTCGATACTAAGCCTCCCAAACAATCAGTATAGGTCAGTGCCATTTCCTTTTACATACTACGACAGTATTAGCCTGCGTTGTGCTTTATTCTACTCATTAAACTCTACCAAAGTTTTACCTTCGGTTCCTATCTCGACCTATTTCATTCATGCTTCGCTTCTATACACACTTCCTTCTTCTTCCTCAACTCCTACCATACATCACAATGTGATGCTTCCCATCGTCTCTTCCCTTGCCATAATCCTTCATAAGGCATTCCATACATATTAGGCTAACTTTTACGCAAACCCTCTATTCCATCACATCCGTACGCAATCCTTCCAACTTCTCAACTACGTGACTTCTCATTCCTCTTGAAATATGAGATGAACTAGTCAGTCTCGATTATCACCCAACTCTCATTGTACTTATTCCTCCACCGCATTATGTATCCCTTCCACCAACTTCGTCCTCACATCGCCCTTTCTAAGCTACTCCTAGTCTACGTCCCTTTTCTCCATATGATTGTCCAAGCCACGCAACATACATGTTGACGCGTTCTCTGCTTTAGATAACTCAACTCGTGTAACCTACATCCTTCATCCAAACCACCCTAATACGTCACCCATATAGTTCAAGTTTGTCTCAGCTTCACTTCATTCTTCTTATTCCATATCTCATCAACCATGCTTGCCTTTCCCAGATGGTACTTGGCCTTGCAATTTTCTTCCATCAATTAACTCCACCTATCCTCTTTGCCAAATGTTCAATCAAGACGATTGAATTTGTGTTGGAGACATTCATGATCCGTATAGATCATTCTCCACGTCTCGTACACCAAATGCCTCTAGCATTCTAGGCAGATATAACAGTCCAGCTCCACTAACTAAGTCTATCCAGTTCTTCCAAATCTTCAGTTCCTGCAACGTATAAGTGATCGCCTTTCTTTGTCGTCCTCGTACGCGTCCAAATCCTTGCTCCACGTATCGTCATGCTTTGCGAATTCATCCAGTCCTTCCGATAATGCCAAGATCGGCTCATTATCCAATCCACTTCTTCAGCCTCCAAAATGCTTCCTCATCCTTCTTCACTGCGCCCCTTGCTGGTTCCATGATATGTCATCATCTCTACTACTCATCATGGTAAACTTATTACTAAAACTCACACTCGAAAATCTCACGTATAACTCCACTCCAAAACCAACACATAATTCGCCTCACTCTCCTTCTCAGATTTGAGTAGATCAAGATGTCGTCGATGCTCCCGATGACAACTCGTTTATACACGTTCATGCACACTTGGTTCATTGACACCATGAAAACCGCTAGTAATTTGGCGAAGCCAAATGCATAACCATAAACCCAAAGCGTTCATACAACATCCTTAGCAGTTTCAACTATGTCCTCCTTGCACCCTCTCTCAGCGGCAATACGAATAAATTCCTACCTCGTTCTATTTGCAAAATTCTACACGCATTTTAAAAGACCAATGCTTCCTCTCATCAGACCACTCAACCGCTTTCCTCATCCAATCTACTACTAAGCAACTCGAATTTTACCTTGCATCTGTTGCAAATTTCCATCAACTCTTGTTCTTGAAATCTGTAAAACCCGCATGCTTTTACCATGCATAGTACCCTTAGGATCGTACGTACTAGTTAAAAACTATCCTAATATAGCATGATTACGATTACGTGTTAGGAGTTTACGTATTACGTACGTTTTAGAACACGATAAGTATTTTATATGAACGATCACGTAATAATTATTTAGCGATAATTAATCACGAACATATACGATCACGGAATCACGAGCGTAATTAAAACACGAGTTATTATTAATTACGTATATATATTTAATACGAGCGTAATTAAATATATAAGTGTATGGTATTTACGTAACGAGAACATTTAAAACACGAACATAATTAAACGTAAACGTGTACGAAATTACAAGACACGAAACGAGGTACGGGACCCCCACAAGGGAGTCCCTACCCGCGGCCAAAGGAAGGTAATGGGCCAAGCCCATTACCAATTTTACTAAGAGGGGGATAAAAAGAGTTTTTACTACTCAAATTAAAGTTACAGAAGATTTTAAGAAAAACCTAAAATCCCTTTTCCTTCTCCTTTATGTTCCGCCACCTACAAACCACCATAGAAGGTGATTTTGATCTTGGATCTTGTTGATTTATTGGTTATTCGTGTTTGTTCTTCACCCTCTTGATCCACGAATACGGTAACACCTTTTTAACTTGTTCTTCTTTTTAATTAATCTTTTATTAATTAAGAACACGTGATGTTTTTCATAAAAACACATTAATTAAACCTAGATCTAAAATGTTTTGATCATTAATTAATCAAAAGGGTCGATCTAAGGGTGTTTGTTTTTGGGCCGCAAGGTACAACCGACCCCAAGGGGGGTTCGGATTGTTTTTAGCCGACCACCACCAAGACCTTTTTGGTCTTGGTTGGTGCGTGTGGGTCCCACGGCAGCAAGGGGGTACCCCGATTTGGTTCGGGGTACGGTGTAGTTTCATATCCGGTTCATGTTTTTAGGCTTAGATCCGGATCATGATTATGTTAGATGTTTATGTTATAAACTTATGTTAAGAATTAAATTAATAAGATGTATTTAATTTAATAACATGACTTAGGTTAACTAATTATTAATAAACATGAATTATTTTTAACCTAAGTATTTATATTATTAAGACTTATAATTAATTAGTTATTTTAAAAACCATGGATATAATTAATTAATTAAACATGACTTAGGTTATATTATTAGTATTTAATAATACATATTTTAACCTAAGTATTTAATATATTTAATTAAAAACATGGCATACTTTAATTAAATATTATAACCTATAGTTTAATTAAATTACATGAAATAATTATTAAACTATATAATATATCATATGACTTAGGATATAATCATGAAAACACTTAGGCTTATTTACTTAGCTTATTTAACCAGCTTATTTCTAATTATGGAAGCTTTCTATTTTTAGAAACTTAATTAAATAAGGCAGCTATTTTATTTATGGAAACCAGCTATTTTTAGAAACTTATCTATTTTAAGCAGTAAATCTATTTTTGGAAACTTTCTATTTTTGGAAACTTTCTATTTTTGGAAACTTTCTATTTTTGGAAACTTTCTATTTTTGGAAACTTTCTATTTTTGGAAACTTTCTATTTTTGGTAACTTTCTATTTTTGGAAACTTTCTATTTTAGGAAACCTGCTATTTTTGGAAAGTTACTTATTATTACACAGTAAGTATAATAACACATGAAATACCAGAAATACTTAATCAGATTAAACAGAATATAAGATTTAACACAGTTTAAGGCTTTAAACAGTGTAAATAGTAAGAACACATAAAATAAGCTAAGACATGATATAAAACCAGCTATGTATTTAGTAAGCAGATACTCATTTCATGTACGTATTTATGTAGCACTAGTGTTTCGGAAGTAGGATTCTCGCAGTTCATTGTTCTCGTTCACTGGACATAAGGTACGGATTCCCGTCCTTTCAGTATGGACATTCTTTCCTTATTTAGGATTCCCCGTATGCAACCAACTGTATTCCCGTAGTATAAGTTATGAGTTTGATTGCTTATGTTTAATTAAGATTACCTATAGCCATATACATGCATGACCAGTTTCACCTAGTTATGGAGGTACCATAACCATAACATTAGAGGCACTGATGTTATGACTTCACCACGGCGGAGTGATTGCTCGTGGCGTCCCTTCAGCTTTTGGCCATTTATTTATATTTATCATGTGGGGCGTATGGGTGCATCCTAGTTACACGTTTTTATTCAGGATTACATGGTGAATGTGGTGTGTGCCTTGCATCCTTCACAAGGAGCTGATCACTCCAATCCATAAAACCAGTATATTAAATTAGAGGCAGCCCCTCTAATTTGCATGATGAGGTCACCCCTCCAAGTGTTCATGCACGGTGGATTTTTCATGACCTATATTGGCTAATGGTAAAATATGTTAAACAGTTTTCATAAGATAAACATAAGGCTTTTCAAACTATAAAACCAGTTTTATGAACATGTTCCAGGTTTTCCAGGACTTATACATTTCCGCTGCTATTAAGTCTCTATTATGTTTTAGTCACTTATACTATGTCTATATCCGTGAACTGAGCGTTTTGCTCAGCCGTTACTTTCCTTTCCATGTCCCAAAACGGCAGGTACCCTAGGAAAGACTCGAGCATTTGGAGGACGTGCATCGGATGGAAGCTGCTAGAGACTTCTTTTCCTTTTGCCTTCATATATTTATGCTTGTGTAGTCTTTCATTCATTTCTTTTGCTTTATTATGTTTTGGGCTTATGTTTGGGAACCGATGTTTGATTCCGGTTATCCCTATGGTCATGTAATGTTTTATACATTTATCATTGTATGCTTTGATGACACGCCATAATTACGCGTGACATTCCATTTATCAAAATGGGGTGTTACAATTATGGTATCAGAGCCAAGGCTTCGACCTGTAGGCTCTAAAACTCGACCTGTGACTAGTGGGTAGTCACCAGGAGCTTCCTAAACCAACGTCTGTTATTCTACGTATTGATGTTTTCAGCGCATTGTTGTTTTAACCATGATGTTTTCAGCACCTTGAGGTTTTAACCTTGATGTTTTCATCGATATTGTTTTACTAATATGGATGGACAACTGTCATTCATATTTAGTTATGTGTCATTGTTTCATGCATAATGTTCCACGTGAACTGTGACTATGTGGATTGAACCCCAGTAGTTCATAATTACTCACATAAAATTTTTCTGATAAGTTTTGACAAACGAGATTCATTCATTTATGTTTCATGTATCATTGTTGCAGGGATTATGACTAAGTAATGGTTGGTACAGGACTGGCCCTATTTAGTCGCATGTGCTTTTATCGAAACTTTTAACTTTGGGACCGACCCATAGGCGTCCCCTCGCCATGTCTTTAGTTTTGGAACCGACCCATAGGCGTTCCCTCGCACATATAAAGGTTTTATAAACTACATTACGCGTTCATGCACTGTTTTTCATGCATAAAATTTTTCTCATGATTTAAATTGGCATAAATTTTTTTTCATGTCCCCTCATAAGTTATTATGTTTTTATGTCAAGTATGTTTTCATACTGTCATGGTTAACTTCAGTTTCATGCTGATTATGTTATACACTTCTTCGTGATAGATGGTTTCATGTTTCTTCATGAAAATTCCGTCTTCATGTTGATTATGTTTTACGCCTCTTTTCTTATTTACGTTGTCCCGCAAGACATTGTTGGATTTCTTGAATTCTGCTTTCATGATAGTCATGGTTGGTTTTCATTGATCATGCTGTCAGGCAAATCATCGTTGAAATTTGTGTAACCACACTTTAACGTTTCCGTTGTAACCAGAATGATGTCTATGCTAATATTGCCAGGTTATCATGATGGTTTTCCTAACCGTTAACCGGTATACTTTCCTTAAATCATGAAAAATGGTCGACCCCATACCGATCATTTCATGTGCATTCAATGTGTACTCCATGTACCGTGTTCCATGTGTATTACATATACCTTAATCCATGTGTATTCCACTTGCAATACTTCACGAGTATTCGCTAGTCGATTCTGAATCATCTCAGGCGTATGTTCACTTGCTGATATTCTACAAGATTGCCGATGCCGCTCATAATTGGGAGATGTTACTAAAGGTTGATGCTGCTGACGTTCGGAGACACTACGAGATGCGGATGCTGTTCACAACCTGGAGATCCTACAAGACGAAGACAAAGGCGTCGGAGCAAAGCAATTGGACGAGAAGATGCTTCACCATCAGACGATTCCCATCAATCATTGTCCCTAATTCTTAGTTACCCGTCACACGTCATTCGGCTGTCATTTTAGCCATATGAGTGCAAACCGGTACCAGCCGGCCACTCAGCTGAATAGTTACATGAATCACGGTCATGAGAATGACCATCATGGAACTGACAGACAGGACGATAGTAACCACTACTATGACAACAACTATCCTAGAAATCGCAACCGAAACTATGGCCACGGACGTGATCAGAAATACAAGGATTTGTAGTCCAACCGATCCGCCAATTCTGGCATAATAACCTTATATTGTGGTTATATTTGTTTCACATGTCAAGACATCCGTCAAGACACATGTCTCACGTATACTTTCTGAAGACACATGTCAAGACATCCGTCAAGACACATGTCTCACGTATACTTTCTGAAGACACATGTCAAGACATCAGTCAAGACACATGTCTCACGTATACCTCCTGAAGACACATGTCAAGACACCAGTCAAGATATATGTCATGCTTATAGTTCCAAGAAACGAGTCAAGACACATGACTCACATCCAACTATGGAACATTTCTAAGAAATTCAGGGTACCCTCCAAGGGTATATCTATTTTTGTTGTGCCATGTATTAATCAGGCCACAAGAATTTTTATACCGTTATCGGCGCATCAGTGAGAACTGTCACGTTGCCGATGTCACTTTCATTTCTTTCACCATGGTTCATATATTCATGACCAAGAAGGACGCCTTTCGTATTCCCACGTATACGAAGGTTTTCCTTCAACTTAATAATGAGATCCAAGCTGCTAACGCATTCCCTCGGACAGACACGAGATGAATTTTATCCTAATTATGTACTATAAACAGCACACCATGCTACGATTCATAATTATGTACAGAAATGTTCAGGCTCCTGAATACATTCAGTTCGATTTTCCATCAAGAAAATCTGTACAAACTATATCTATGCTTTACAAGCATGTGCGTTGTTAGCCATGGTCGCTAAATTTTCTAGCTGTCAGTAAGATACGACCACTTAATTCTTTTACGCATAGCCAGTTGATTATTCCAAAGTCTTCCTATACATTCCAGAAGAACCTACAAGGAGAAGGATGGTACCATGAGATTATGTGTCGACTACCGTCGACTTAAACAAATCACCATTCATGACCGTTATTCTCCTCCACATATTGACAACATGTCCAATCAACCGTATGGTGTTAATCACTTTTCCAAGACCGAACTCATGATCATGCTGCCATCAGTGACGAATGAAACAGCAGGACATGTCCATGACTGCTATTCGTACACGACTCGGTCATGATAGATTTATGATTTTGAATTAGTCTCATCAATGCTCCAACGGCATTATAAGAATGAGTTTCCATGAACTCATAGCAAATTCATCAGTGTTTTCATTGAGGATAACCTGATTTCCTCTAAGCCTAGAGAAGAACAGGAAGACCCTATCTCCACTATGTTGCAAATTCTATGACAAGAGAAATTCTACCCTAGAAATTTTTCCAATATCAATTCTGTTTGATTACAGTAACACACTAAATCACATGGGTTTTTATGGTTAATCTTACCATGACTCAGCTTATGCGTAAAGGAGAGAACCCTACACTACATTAGGTGTTCTAGGAAATCCTACGCTAGGAGAAGTCTAGATTTAGAGACTCAGAGTTTCGCAACCTTCTATGTATCAAGTTTCTACGAAGCAAGATACAGTTACGTTCATATCTTCATACCTGTCATACAAACAGGTTAAGATAGGACACCAACAGACTGGGATGTTTTCTTCATCTGAAATTGTGAATTGAAATGGGACAAGATCTCCACGGATTTTGGTTACCAGATTAAAGCAAACTCAGAAAAAGCAAGATGCTATCTGTGTTATTGCCAACAGTTTGATCAAGTCTGCAAAATCCTTACATCCGTACGGATTTTAGAATCAACGGATTGATCGGACACATTCCACGCCAAGGCTCATCCGATCACTTGGTAATCCCTCAGCTATCGGGCCAGACAAAGATTCGCAATTGTACTCCTAAATTACATCACGTCTTCATACTGACTCCACGACTTGCTTTCGCGCTCGCGTTCATGACACTATTTACGTTCATGATCGTATCTTGGCTTACGATTTTACGTTCATTTTTCTCATCTGGGAAGTTTTGCAAGAACTTGAGAGACCAGACCCAAGTTTAGTATAACTCTCCATCATCAGATAGACGTTTCACGTCATATTCCACATCTCACCTTGTAGTGTTTGGCGATACCGCCATTATATTCTATGTTCACGATATGTTTCACATATCATGTTCATTCCACGTTCCTCATATCATGATCAAGAATGTTACACGTATCATGGATCACGATATGTTTACTCATACTACACTCGCCATATCTCCACGTAGCACGTTCAAAATTTTTCACGTATCACGTTCAAAAATTTTCACGTACTACGTTTCTTTATGTCTCACGCATCGTTTCTAGTTAACAGTTAAGTCAGATTGTCTTTCATCGTAACGTTTCAGTTACTCTTACACGATTAACTCTTATTCCCTCGATCGAATTTAGGGGATCTACCTTACGTTGATTACCAAGAACTCCTTCGTATTCCAAGTCAAGGTCAGGAGGACCAAGACTTATCATCCGTGTCAAGACCTTATAAAGGAACCGTTCCAAGAGGGAAGCCACTTGGAAACGAACAAGTTCATCCGAACTTTTATCCGTTTTTCTCGTATCAATTAGATATGTCCTTTCAGTCACGTCACGTTCCATGTCTTTTTAAGACATGTCACGTTCCACGTTCCCTTCTACCATGTCACCTTCATTTCCGTTATTTTGCATACCTTTCCAGTCTGATTCGGGTATGTTTTGCTTCCAGTTACGTTATCTATAATTCGGGGACGAATTATTCTTTTTAGGGGGGAAGATTTGTAAAAACCCGCATGCTTTTACCATGCATAGTACCCTTAGGATCGTACGTACTAGTTAAAAACTTTCCTAATATAGCATGATTACGATTACGTGTTAGGAGTTTACGTATTACGTACGTGTTAGAACACGATAAGTATTTTATATGAACGATCAAGTAATAATTCTTTAGCGATAATTAATCACGAACATACGATCACGAAATCACGAGCGTAATTAAAACACGAGTTATTATTAATTACGTATATATATTTAATACGAGCGTAATTAAATATATAAGTGTATGGTATTTACGTAACGAGAACATTTAAAACACGAACATAATTAAACGTAAACGTGTAAAAAATTACAAGACACGAAACGAGGTACGGGACCCCCACAAGGGAGTCCCTACCCGCGTCCAAAAGAAGGTAATGGGCCAAGCCCATTACCAATTTTACTAAGAGGTGGATAAAAAGAGTTTTTACTACTCAAATTAAAGTTACAGAAGATTTTAAGAAAAACCTAAAATCCCTTTTCCTTCTCCTTTGTGTGCCGCCACCTACAAACCACCATAGAAGGTGATTTTGATCTTGGATCTTGTTGATTTATTGGTTATTCGTGTTTGTTCTTCACCCTCTTGATCCACGAATACGGTAACACCTTTTTAACTTGTTCTTCTTTTTAATTAATCTTTTATTAATTAAGAACACGTGATGTTTTTCATAAAAACACATTAATTAAACCTAGATCTAACATGTTTTGATCATTAATTAATCAAAAGGGTCGATCTAAGGGTGTTTGTTTTTGGGCCGCAAGGTACAACCGACCCCAAGGGGGGTTCGGTTTGTTTTTAGCCGACCACCACCAAGACCTTTTTGGTCTTGGTTGGTGCGTGTGGGTCCCACGACAGCAAGGGGGTACCCCGATTTGGTTCGGGGTACGATGTTGTTTCATATCCGGTGCATGTTTTTAGGCTTAGATCCGGATCATGATTATGTTAGATGTTTATGTTATAAACTTATGTTAAGAATTAAATTAATAAGATGTAATTAATTTAATAACATGACTTAGGTTAACTAATTATTAATAAACATGAATTATTTTTAACCTAAGTATTTATATTATTAAGACTTATAATTAATTAATTATTTTAAAAACCATGGATATAATTAATTAATTAAACATGACTTAGGTTATATTATTAGTATTTAATAATACATATTTTAACCTAAGTATTTAATATATTTAATTAAAAACATGGCATACTTTAATTAAATATTATAACCTATAGTTTAATTAAATTACATGAAATAATTATTAAACTATATAATATATCATATGACTTAGGATATAATCATGAAAACACTTAGGCTTATTTACTTAGCTTATTTAACCAGCTTATTTCTAATTATGGAAACTTTCTATTTTTAGAAACTTAATTAAATAAGGCAGCTATTTTATTTATGGAAACTAGCTATTTTTAGAAACTTATCTATTTTAAGCATTAAATCTATTTTTGGAAACTTTCTATTTTTGGAAACTTTCTGTTTTTGGAAACTTTCTATTTTTGGAAACATTCTATTTTTGGAAACTTTCTATTTTTGGAAACTTTCTATTTTTGGTAACTTTCTATTTTTGGAAACTTTCTATTTTAGGAAACATGCTATTTTTGGAAAGTTACTTATTGTTACACAGTAAGTATAATAACACATGAAATACCAGAAATACTTAATCAGATTAAACAGAATATAAGATTTAACACAGTTTAAGGCTTTAAACAGTGTAAATAGTAAGAACACATAAAATAAGCTAAGACATGATATAAAACCAGCTATGTATTTAGTAAGCAGATACTCATTTCATGTACGTATTTATGTAGCACTAGTGTTTCGGAAGTAGGATTCTCGCAGTTCATTGTTCTCGTTCACTGGACATAAGGTACGGATTCCCGTCCTTTCAGTATGGACATTCTTTCCTTATTTAGGATTCCCCGTATGCAGCCAACTGTTTTCCCGTAGTATAAGTTATGAGTTTGATTGCTTATGTTTAATTAAGATTACCTATAGCCATATACATGCATGACCAGTTTCACCTAGTTATGGAGGTACCATAACCATAACAATAGAGGCATTGATGTTATGACTTCACCACGACGGAGTGATTGCTCGTGGCGTCCCTTCAGCTTTTGGCCATTTATTTATATTTATCATGTAGGGCGTATGGGTGCATCCTAGTTACACGTTTTTATTCAGGATTACATGGTGAATGTGGTGTGTGCCTTGCATCCTTCACAAGGAGCTGATCCCTCCTACCCATAAAACCAGTATATTAAATTAGAGGCAGCCCCTCTAATTTGCATGATGAGGTCATCCCTCCAAGTATTCATGCACGGTGGATTTTTTATGACCTATATTGGCTAATGGTAAAATATGTTAAACAGTTTTCATAAGATAAACATAAGGCTTTTCAAACTATAAAAGCAGTTTTATGAACATGTTCCAGGTTTTCCAGGACTTATACATTTCCGCTGCTATTAAGTCTCTATTATGTTTTAGTCACTTATACTATGTCTATATCCGTGCACCGAGCGTTTTGCTCAGCCGTTACTTTCCTTTCCATGTCCCAAAACGGCAGGTACCCTAGGAAAGACTCGAGCATTTGGAGGACGTGCATCGGATGGAAGCTGCTAGAGACTTCTTTTCCTTTTGCCTTCATATATTTATGCTTGTGTAGTCTTTCATTCATTTTTTTTGCTTTATTATGTTTTAGGCTTATGTTTGGGAACCGATGTTTGATTCCGGTTATCCCTATGGTCATGTAATGTTTTATACATTTATCCTTGTATGCTTTGATGACACGCCATAATTACGCGTGACATTCCATTTATCAAAATAGGGTGTTACAAAATCATTCCATCAACAATTTCCTTAGAAAGGCACTAACTCCAACTCCTCTCACTTCTCCTACTTGCTCTATTCATGGTTCTATCTCAAGATAATAGGCAAGCCTACTAAATTTTAGGAAGTTTTTTTTTGAAAACATACATGCCTTACGAACAATATCCCCTTCCAACACTCTCTATGGCACGTTGATAAGACTGTATTTATACATAGTCTCATCGTCCAAATCGGGCTTAAAACGCTTAAAATATCATCAAAATACCCAAATATATGCTCGTGTTTGTTACTTGTGTATTTTTAGGTACGGATATTGAGGAAATGGCAAAAGATCACAAGAATCATGCAAAAACGAACACGGGAAACGAAGTCGCACAATGAACCGGGCCCAAGTTTGGATTTTACAAAAATACCCTTGAAGTTTTGAAGATTGTCAACTTTGGTCCCTCAATTTTGGCAACTTGTCAAGAATGACCCTTGAAGAATCATTTGATACAAGTTACAACCTTAACTTTTGAAGATATGTCAAAACAAGCCTTTGAAGATTGAAGAAATTGCATGATTGGTCCTTGTTGAAAGTTTCATACTTATTGTTCCATATTTGACAAACTTGTCAAACTAATATCAAAGGGAAATGGTACAAATTCTGTTTAAACTTGATGTGGAGACCTTTTAAAAGTCAAGGGGCCATAGTTGCCCAACAATGAAACTAGACCACCCAATCATACCCAGCCACGTCACCCCCACCCCACTGATACTTAATCTCGGTTTAATGGCTAGTCAAATGGTCAAAACATTTTATTAAGAGGGAAACACATCACTGTTACGATTAAAACACCTCTAAACCTTGTTCATCACATCACTAAACCCAGAATTAAAATCCCATAAATCAAAGGGTTTTCTACAATCAAGTGCCCAGGATTATAATTAAGCCTATTACTAACCAAACACATGTGAAACATTCGTCCAAGTCAGCACAAGAAGCCAAGAAGTTCCAGCTATCATTCACATGGAAGACTGATTAGTGGTTGAGATCATATTCCTTGGTCCCCAATCTTCATCAAACGGCCAAAAAAAAAAGATAGTGTCGACATATCACATCTCACTTCAACAAAAAGTTAAATTTATGAAGATTCGAGAATGAAAACTGAAGGGCATTTGTGGAATTTGTAAAGAAAGGGTGTTGTCATCTGAGTTCCTAAGGTTTCTTCATGAATTTGTATAAATAGACTAGCCTAGTTATTGTTTAGTTTGTTCCAATTTTTATCCAAACTTTGTAATAGACGAAATTTGATATCAATTGAGTTCCATTTTCTTTACTTGCAATTTACATATCAGCACATTTACTTTATATTATCCTTTAAATAGCTACACTTGTCATTTAAATTTCCATTTTCCATTTTCATTCACAAAAATCTCAAATCCTACTCAGCCACTGTAGCAAAAACTCTTGGCTAAAAGCTGTCTGACAATCAGTTTTTGTCAAGGTTCTTTGGTTCATTGTTTGGAGGTACTAGGTTGTTGGTAGCCTAGTTAGTCCTTGTCACTTTATGTTGAAGTAAGTTCTTAAAGTTATTGGCTATTGAAAGCTCATAAGCTAATTCTACAAGCTCTCTGACAAAGAGCTTTTTGAAGAAGGTTATTAAGTTTGGAGTTTGTTATAGAGGTTGTTGGAAGTCTCTTTGTGTAGCTACTGGATCAGAAGAAGTGGGTATTTGGTTTTAAGTTCTGTGGTGATAAGCGTGGTGATAAGCAGTGGGGTTTATAAGCTATACATTAAGTAAAAAGAAAGGAGGTTTGAAATAAGGAATAGGGGTGTAGAGAGTTATGATTAGCTAGGTTAAAGCAATAAGCTCGGACCCATTGTAAGTTCTCCACTCTTAATGCTTGTTTTTTAAATCCTTTTCTTGCTCGTAGCTTATTTTCCTAGCTTATTTGCCTATTTTTCTTCTTTTTTTATGCTTATTCACTCCTTGGTTTACTTGTTTGAGTTTTGTGCTTTGCATATTTATGCTTTTCACATGGTAAATTTTCTTATTCTACATCTTAGCTCGTGTTTAGTTTTAGCTAATTTTCTGTCTTAGCTTTGAGATAAAGTTTGAGTTAGTGTTGTCTGCTTTAAGTTTTACTATAAAAGATCCAAATAAAAAATTAGGTAGTTATTGAATTGGTGATTAAGGGCTGTTTGGATTAATCTATATCATGCTGTCACTATTAGTTCTAGGTGTTTAGGTCTAGTGTATTAGCTCAATTAGTTAAAGTTTAGTTTAAATTTACTTTTTGTTTGAAAAAAAAAAAAACTCAAAATTTTTTTTAAGCATATTAAAGTCTCTGAGGTGTTCTTTCATTTTTCATAGAATTTTGAGTTTAGTTTGCAGCTACTGTTGGAACTTTGGTGTTTGTGGCTCACTTTTATGTCCTTGGTAACTTCTGATAGATTGCACAAAGTGTAGCCCACATATGCTCAAAATTGGTGTCACTTTAATTTCAAAAATTGGCTTCAAAACTGTCAAACACATCAACAGCTATTGTTTGCTTAATCTTGTGATTTTTGTGTTGATTTCTTGGTGTTTAGCTTGTTTTTAAGTTATTATATCCCTATAATATCTAGTACTTAGGTTAAGATAAGTTTTGGGTGGTGTAAACTAGCCAATAGCTCACTGTTGGTGCACTTTGCATTAGCAAAGTGCATAGGCTGCTGCAGTTCTTGAACAATAGGGCTTAGGAGTAAAATTGTGTGTTTTGTGGTTTGCTATTTGGGTACTAGTTAGCTTAGGGTTAGAATTAGAGCCCTATTAGTTGGTATAAGGATTTGGTTAACATTTTGGTGGGTCAAATTAGCTTATAAGCCAAATGTCATAGCATTAAACCACCAGGCCTCTATTTTTTTTTCTTATTTCTTGCTAAATTTGCTGATTTTGTGTGTGCGATTGTGTTTGTTTTTGGTGAATTTGTGTTTGTATTGACTCCCCACAACTCAAAGGTTGTGGGGGTGCCTCTTGTGCCCAAAAACGCCACGAAAAGTCCCTAAAACCAAGCAAATCCAAGCAAATCCGAGCTTCAACAAGCCCCCTGTTACAGAGAGTGAAAATAGGCTATCGCGACACTTTTTGAAAAAAAAGTGTCGCTTATAGTTTTGGGAGGGAGGAGGCCTCTAATTTGTGACAGTTTTGTGACACAAAAAAGTGTCACATAAGGAACTGGGAGGAAGGAGAACTAGTGTAAAAAAAAAAAGTTATTTAAAAAAAAAAAGAGATCATTTAATATATTTAAATCATTTAATTAGTTTTAATAGTATTTAATTCATAATAAAAAATATAAAAATCGAAAAAATATAATTCTTTTTTCTAAAATTTTCTTTTGTCATTTAGGACGTAAAAAAAATAGATTTGTTTTTTTTTTTTATAATTTAAATTTCATAATTTTCTTTTTATTATTTCATTTTCTAGGATTATTTTAGTTTTAAATTTTAGAAAAGTCATAAAAAATAGAAAAAAGTTTATAAAAATTTTCAAAAAATATTTTTTTTAGGTTTTAAATATATTACTTTAGGTTTAAGAATAAAAAGTTTTTATTTTGTCTTTTTCTTAGCTAGTTTTATTTTTAGATTTTTTAATAAACTTTAAAAATTAATATAAATTAATTTAAAAGTTTTCAATTTTTTTGGTTTGCGTAGTTTTCTTAGTTAGACTTTTTAGGTGTTTTTAGATATTTTTAATAATTATTAGGTGAAATTTTTCGTTGGGTCGCGTTTTTACGTTCGTACGTTCGCACGTTTTCGTCCGTTTCGAGCGTAACTCGTCTCCTTTTTCTTTTCTTTTCGTCTTCCCAAAAACGTAATAACTCGATTAAATACGTCTATAATTGTTGGCTAAACACCATACCTCCACCGAGAACGAAGTCGATTGTCGTCTTTACGTTTTTCCTAAAACGTATTGATTAATACTTACCGCGACTTTAGTGTTTGCTTGCTTTTTCCTAAAGGTAAGTAAAACGACTAAAAACCGCTACATCAAAAATGGCGCCGCTGCCGGGGAGGTGTGTTTAGCCATATTTATTTATGGTGTTTATTTGAGTGTTTACGTTTTATCGTAAATACTTCTTTTTATTTTTCTATACTATTAGCCATACAAATAAATAGTGTTAAATAGAACTCTATTAACACAAAATCGTTTTCTCGTTTTTATTGTGCATAATATATTGTATTTACGTAGAACAATTAACACACAATAATTATCCAAATACGCGAGAAATCGCACCTCAATAGTTGAGCGTTCCGGTCACTATTGTTGTATCGAATTCAAACGAAATCAAAGGCAAAATAGATAAATACTCTTAATTGATTTAATCTCGATAAATACAAACTATAAGGTGGGTATAAGGCGGTTGTATTTCACGACCTAAAGAAAAAAGGCTCTTAAGTGCTTCGCGCCGCCTCGTTTTCTCCGCTCGCTTGTGCGTATTTTGAAAGTGACGATTAATTAGGGGTTTGCCACATCAAGTATTATTAATCTATTTTTGTGAGTTTTAATTATTGAACCTCGAAACGTTTTGGCGTTCCGCCAACGTTTCAAAGTGGACGAGGGTTTTTACTTCACGTAATTGCCTTCACTCCTCTTGGATTCATTAATCGAGACCTTTGATTAGTGGATAATTTTTTTAGATTAATCTCTACGTAATACACCCAAAATTCCAAAAAAATTAAAAAACCAAAAACACAAAAAGATTCTTCGATTTTTCCCTCTAATTTCATAATTCTCTTCTTTCACCCTCTATAACGTTTAATTCTCGTAACACCGTTCTCGTTGCATCATGTCGAATGATAGTGGATATTATTCGTGTCCATATTGTGGAGGCCCGCCCGATGGTGCCAATTGTTTTAATTGTAAGGTTATTGGAGGTCGAGAGGGTTATATCTATAACTCCGCTCCACGTGGTCTTGGTGACAATTTTCAATCTTACGACCAAGATCACCCATCGTCTTCGTTCTACTCGTCATATGATTCGTCTTTTAATTGTGATCAAAATCAAAATGATGGAATGAATCAAAACGCCTTTTGTGACTATGTGAGACGCAATAATGCAAACTTAATGATGATTCAAGAACAAGTTAGGAACCTTAAGGAACATCACGAAAAACAATTGGAAACTCAAAAGGAATTTTACTTAAAGGAAATGGCCTCCATGAGAACCGAGTTGGAAAACGAATATGATGCCGCTTCTAAAGAACAAGAACGTTTATTTCACCAAGTTGTCGAGAGATGGGATAAAATTGTTGACAAAGTTGTGGAGGCTTACACTATTAAGCAAAATGAACTTCTTTCAACGATTGAGACCTTAGAGAAAAAAGTAGCTTCATACGAGTCAAGTTCTTCATCGAACGTCACCAATCCTAATATCGAGGGAGAGGTTCAAGTTATTTCGACTCCTAAGACTCGTACGTCTCGTATTGATCCCAATCTCTCGAATTTTAGAGTCGTGCAACCTTCGTCGTCTTGCAAAAACGTTGAGGAAACAAAAACGTCATCTAACGAAGTTTTGAAAAATATTTTTGAAAATAAACCAAAGGAAAAACTCGTAGGATACTTGGGATATTTAAATCTTGTACCTTCTAAACCTAATTTTTCTAATGAGGATGAAATTATTGAGGATTTTCTAAATCAATATACACTTAATTTTGACAAAGAAATTCCATCAAATGATTTTAAAAAAGAAAAATGTGAAAAGGTTTTAAAGGAAATCGTTAAACCCTCGTTTTTACAAGATGAACGGAAATTAATTCCGAAGGGACGTGTTAGTAATTTTGCTAAAATGTTTGAGAACCCACGTTCGATCCCTTCGAAGGACAAAGTTGAAACCGTCAAGGCAAAATCGTCACGAGACGAGCCTTTTACTCCTAATCCCACACCGAGTGAGATTTTGGATTTATCATGTGAGAAGTCCGCCGATGGCCTTGCTCACATCGATACGTTTTTCGATATCGAGGTCGAAACGACAAACTCAAAATCTTCAATCGAAGAGCCTTCTTTTCCTAGTTTCACGAAGTTTGAAGCTAGCGACTCGATTATCGACGACTTGATTTCCCAACCTCTTCCACGAGGAAGAGAAGACGTTTTTGATCCCGACGGTGATTTTTCCGAGGTCAAACGTATTCTTGATGACCCACCTTCGATTTTCGAGTTTGATGAGGACCGTTGCGTTAGCCCGGAGGGGGATGTTTTATTAGTCGATTCACATTTCAAAAATTCAAATCCTCCTCCCGCCTTCAAGATAAATGTGAAAATTTTAAGTGTGCCTAGAATTGTTTTGGAAACACCAAATATTTTCAATTTAATCAACTTGGGTTTTCGTAACAATGAGTTTAAAAATGAAAAAGGAAAAGATTTTACAATTGATTTAAATTTTTTTCCAATGCTAACTCCGTCATCACCTCGCTTAATTGAGCTTGCTACAAACGCGTCTACTTCTTTTGACGACGTTTTGTGTGGATCTAGTATGGGGGAAGCCCCATTTGTTCCCTCACACTTCTCCATCGAGGACGAGATTTTTGACCCCGGTATCACTTTTAAGATAAAATCTCGGTCTTTTACCGAAGTAGTCACTAGAAGATCCTTCTACACTTACGGTATGAGTTTACCTCGAGTGACTCGATTTTTATGCCCAACCATTGTCCCACCCTTCTCTTCTTATGCTATTTTCTTGTGTCCCTTTGGGACGATGATGTTGAAAGTCGTGTTGTTTCGTTTATCATCCGAAAACGAAGACACGATCTTTGATCCCGGTATAGAGGTTTTGCCTTTATACACGGTTGCTTTTGGGCCTTGATTACATGTAAGTCCCACCAAAAATGACCTTACCATGATTATCCCTAAATGATCACATTTATGGGGATTCGAGTCGAGCTTTTGACTCGGTTATCAAAAACAAGGTGCCTCGTGGGGGATTCTCATGCTTATCCATGTACATATTATTGCTTTCTTAGTTAACGTAACGAGGGGACTTGTGCTCTTCCTACCTTTGTTTCGTGGTTGTTTGTGATTGTGATTCATTAGGTTCATCGTCATCATTGAAGCCTCTCGTGTTCGTTTTACGTAGCACTCGAGCTTCGATCGTTGCCTTTGGAGATTCCGATATCCGATGATATCCTTTTATGTTCTAACGTTTATCTTAATAGCATAATTCATAAACGGCTTTTAGGTTATTCGTTTTACCCTTTCCATGCTCGAGATTAAGCATTCGACTACGTCTCTAGTATGGGGGTGTTTACACCCCTAGACTCGAAACATTGAGGACAATGTTTAGTTTTAGTATGGGGGGGTGAGTAGATACTTCACCTTGCTTACGTCAACACGCAATCCAATATTCATCTTTTTGCTATCGTTTTGTTGCAAATAAGGCTAAAAATGGCCAAATTTTAAAATTTTACGTATTTTTCATAAGTGTTTAAGACACGAATGTAGGTTTTCCGATGGTGAGAATAAGAGTAATTTTTGACTCGACCGTGCGTGTTGAGCACTTAGCTCGATTCCTTAACTTTTTAGGCTAAGTCTCTTAAATGAGGACGAGAAATGATAGAGTTATTTATAAGTCTCGTAATCGTCACGATCTTATATGTAGTAATTATTAGCTTATTCTCCCAACGCTTTTGCATAATAAATTGTTAATAAATATTGATTTGGCGGTTTAGTCACTATTGTTGGTTTCTAATTTGTTTTAGTAGCTTCCATGTAATTAAATTGGGAAAACATTAAGGTATCGCCAGCGTCACGGTTTTGAAGTATTGGCACCCGAATAATCAAAAGCTTCACCTAATAATAAGATTTCAAGTGCTCACCTAAATTAAGCAAAAATTTGAAGCTCACAAGGCCGAAAAATCTATGCCAAAATTGAAAGTGAATCAAGCCTTAATCTTCGAAGCTTTAAAGATCCAAAATTTGCTTTAGCGTGAGGATATACGTCTTTGGCTAATAAAACCACCGATGAGGCGGATAATAAAAGGCAAGGCAAGACCGAAGTCATAATAAAAGCTTCATGGCGAAGTTGAATAAAAGATGGAGGTAAACCAAAGATAATAAGGCCCTTCCGTTAGGGGGCGTATAAAAGTCTTGGTAATAAGTCTCATGTTCAAAACCGTTATAAAACCGTGTTTATCGATCCTTCTTGTTGACTTAATTTTTTGACATCGTTGTCTATTAGGATGAATTATTAATTTAATGATTTTGGTTACACCGTTAAGTTTCTATTTTTAGACTTAATCTCTATTTACGCATAAGTCAATGATGTATCCACGTGATCATTAAGACAAAATAAAATATAAGAGATACCAAGTAGGAATAAGGGAGTTTAGGTTCGTAATTAACACTCATGAGATGTGATCGTGTTGCTAACTTATAATAACAATGATCTCGTTACACGCTTAGCATGGAATTGGGGTGAAAATCGAGGACGACGAAATTATTTCTAACGAAGCATTCACGTGTTCTTGTTCTATGATCCTAAAAGTCACGTTCTCATAATGAAGACAATACATTATGTCTAAAACACGTGTAGAAGTTTATTTAAATTTACGTTTTCAATAAATGTCATCATAAAATGAATTTTGGAAGTGCTAAGATACTTAATTCTAGCATTACGTGGGGACACGGCAATGGTTTAGTATGGGGGAGTGATAAGACTGTATTTATACATAGTCTCATCGTCCAAATCGGGCTTAAAACGCTTAAAATATCATCAAAATACCCAAATATATGCTCGTGTTTGTTACTTGTGTATTTTTAGGTACGGATATTGAGGAAATGGCAAAAGATCACAAGAATCATGCAAAAACGAACACGGGAAACGAAGTCGCACAATGAACCGGGCCCAAGTTTGGATTTTACAAAAATACCCTTGAAGTTTTGAAGATTGTCAACTTTGGTCCCTCAATTTTGGCAACTTGTCAAGAATGACCCTTGAAGAATCATTTGATACAAGTTACAACCTTAACTTTTGAAGATATGTCAAAACAAGCCTTTGAAGATTGAAGAAATTGCATGATTGGTCCTTGTTGAAAGTTTCATACTTATTGTTCCATATTTGACAAACTTGTCAAACTAATATCAAAGGGAAATGGTACAAATTCTGTTTAAACTTGATGTGGAGACCTTTTAAAAGTCAAGGGGCCATAGCTGCCCAACAATGAAACTAGACCACCCAATCATACCCAGCCACGTCACCCCCACCCCACTAATACTTAATCTCGGTTTAATGGCTAGTCAAATGGTCAAAACATTTTATTAAGAGGGAAACACATCACTGTTACGATTAAAACACCTCTAAACCTTGTTCATCACATCACTAAACCCAGAATTAAAATCCCATAAATCAAAGGGTTTTCTACAATCAAGTGCCCAGGATTATAATTAAGCCTATTACTAACCAAACACATGTGAAACATTCGTCCAAGTCAGCACAAGAAGCCAAGAAGTTCCAGCTATCATTCACATGGAAGACTGATTAGTGGTTGAGATCATATTCCTTGGTCACCAATCTTCATCAAACGGCCAAAAAAAAAGATAGTGTCGACATATCACATCTCACTTCAGCAAAAAGTTAAATTTATGAAGATTCGAGAATGAAAACTGAAGGGCATTTGTGGAATTTGTAAAGAAAGGGTGTTGTCATCTGAGTTCCTAAGGTTTCTTCATGAATTTGTATAAATAGACTAGCCTAGTTATTGTTTAGTTTGTTCCAATTTTTATCCAAACTTTGTAATAGACGAAATTTGATATCAATTGAGTTCCATTTTCTTTACTTGCAATTTACATATCAGCACATTTACTTTATATTATCCTTTAAATAGCTGCACTTGTCATTTAAATTTCCATTTTCCATTTTCATTCACAAAAATCTCAAATCCTACTCAGCCACTGTAGCAAAAACTCTTGGCTAAAAGCTGTCTGACAATCAGTTTTTGTCAAGGTTCTTTGGTTCATTGTTTGGAGGTACTAGGTTGTTGGTATCCTAGTTAGTCCTTGTCACTTTATGTTGAAGTAAGTTCTTAAAGTTATTGGCTATTGAAAGCTCATAAGCTAATTCTACAAGCTCTCTGACAAAGAGCTTTTTGAAGAAGGTTATTAAGTTTGGAGTTTGTTATAGAGGTTGTTGGAAGTCTCTTTGTGTAGCTACTGGATCAGAAGAAGTGGGTATTTGGTTTTAAGTTCTGTGGTGATAAGCGTGGTGATAAGCAGTGGGGTTTATAAGCTATACATTAAGTAAAAAGAAAGGAGGTTTGAAATAAGGAATAGGGGTGTAGAGAGTTATGATTAGCTAGATTAAAGCAATAAGCTCGGACCCATTGTAAGTTCTCCACTCTTAATGCTTGTTTTTTAAATCCTTTTCTTGCTCGTAGCTTATTTTCCTAGCTTATTTGCCTATTTTTCTTCTTTTTTTTATGCTTATTCACTCCTTGGTTTACTTGTTTGAGTTTTGTGCTTTGGATATTTATGCTTTTCACATGGTAAATTTTCTTATTCTACATCTTAGCTCGTGTTTAGTTTTAGCTAATTTTCTGTCTTAGCTTTGAGATAAAGTTTGAGTTAGTGTTGTCTGCTTTAAGTTTTACTATAAAAGATCCAAATAAAAAATTAGGTAGTTATTGAATTGGTGATTAAGGGCTGTTTGGATTAATCTATATCATGCTGTCACTATTAGTTCTAGGTGTTTAGGTCTAGTGTATTAGCTCAATTAGTTAAAGTTTAGTTTAAATTTACTTTTTGTTTGAAAAAAAAAAACTCAAATTTTTTTTTAAGCATATTAAAGTCTCTGAGGTGTTCTTTCATTTTTCATAGAATTTTGAGTTTAGTTTGCAGCTACTGTTGGAACTTTGGTGTTTGTGGCTCACTTTTATGTCCTTGGTAACTTCTGATAGATTGCACAAAGTGTAGCCCACATATGCTCAAAATTGGTGTCACTTTAATTTCAAAAATTGGCTTCAAAACTGTCAAACACATCAGCAGCTATTGTTTGCTTAATCTTGTGATTTTTGTGTTGATTTCTTGGTGTTTAGCTTGTTTTTAAGTTATTATATCCCTATAATATCTAGTACTTAGGTTAAGATAAGTTTTGGGTGGTGTAAACTAGCCAATAGCTCACTGTTGGTGCACTTTGCATCAGCAAAGTGCATAGGCTGCTGCAGTTCTTGAACAATAGGGCTTAGGAGTAAAATTGTGTGTTTTGTGGTTTGCTATTTGGGTACTAGTTAGCTTAGGGTTAGAATTAGAGCCCTATTAGTTGGTATAAGGATTTGGTTAACATTTTGGTGGGTCAAATTAGCTTATAAGCCAAATGTCATAGCATTAAACCACCAGGCCTCTATTTTTTTTTCTTATTTCTTGCTAAATTTGCTGATTTTGTGTGTGCGATTGTGTTTGTTTTTGGTGAATTTGTGTTTGTATTGACTCCCCACAACTCAAAGGTTGTGGGGGTGCCTCTTGTGCCCAAAAACGCCACGAAAAGTCCCTAAAACCAAGCAAATCCGAGCTTCAACAAGCCCCCTGTTACAGAGAGTGAAAATAGGCTATCGCGACACTTTTTGAAAAAAAAGTGTCGCTTATAGTTTTGGGAGTGAGGAGGCCTCTAATTTGTGACAGTTTTGTGACACAAAAAAGTGTCACATAAAGAACTGGGAGGAAGGAGAACTAGTGTAAAAAAAAAAAGTTATTTAAAAAAAAAAAGAGATCATTTAATATATTTAAATCATTTAATTAGTTTTAATAGTATTTAATTCATAATAAAAAATATAAAAATCGAAAAAATATAATTCTTTTTTCTAAAATTTTCTTTTGTCATTTAGGACGTAAAAAAAATAGATTTGTTTTTTTTTTTTATAATTTAAATTTCATAATTTTCTTTTTATTATTTCATTTTCTAGGATTATTTTAGTTTTAAATTTTAGAAAAGTCATAAAAAATAGAAAAAAGTTTATAAAAATTTTCAAAAAATATTTTTTTTAGGTTTTAAATATATTACTTTAGGTTTAAGAATAAAAAGTTTTTATTTTGTCTTTTTCTTAGCTAGTTTTATTTTTAGATTTTTTAATAAACTTTAAAAATTAATATAAATTAATTTAAAAGTTTTCAATTTTTTTGGTTTGCGTAGTTTTCTTAGTTAGACTTTTTAGGTGTTTTTAGATATTTTTAATAATTATTAGGTGAAATTTTTCGTTGGGTCGCGTTTTTACGTTCGTACGTTCGCACGTTTTCGTCCGTTTCGAGCGTAACTCGTCTCCTTTTTCTTTTCTTTTCGTCTTCCCAAAAACGTAATAACTCGATTAAATACGTCTATAATTGTTGGCTAAACACCATACCTCCACCGAGAACGAAGTCGATTGTCGTCTTTACGTTTTTCCTAAAACGTATTGATTAATACTTACCGCGACTTTAGTGTTTGCTTGCTTTTTCCTAAAGGTAAGTAAAACGACTAAAAACCGCTACATCACACGTTACTTGTGCCAATATCCATACATTTTACAAATCTCTATTCATCTCCCTTGGCGCTCCTAATAGACCTCATGCCCACATTAGTTCGTCTACGAACCTCTTTCCTCCCCACTAAGGGTATTCCGATCGTTCTCTCATGGTCACCTACTTAAGCGTGTAGGCGCGACCAAGTCTTTCATATGACTATCTCAACGCCCCCGAATAATACGAAACCAAAACCACATCCTGAATCCATCAGATACGATCAACGAATCAAACCCACGGATAACTAACGACATTTCACGTGCACCAATTAAAACCAGTCAAAAACCACGAGACTCAAGAGAAAACTCAAACCCAAAACGTGTATCAATTCAAGATGACCCATGACAACAAAAAAATAATCCCATAAACACCCAATATCAACCAAAACATATTACGCCCCGCGACATATTATTTAAACCGTGCAAAAGATCGACCTTTCCAAAAGAATATACTTTTATTTATTATTGTTTTTTTTACCTTCCCACATCTATGTGACTCAACCCATCTACAAACAACCTTCTAGGCGATCTCAAAACTCAACCCAAAGACTAGGTATCCCATGCATCCCAAATCATAAAAATAAACTACTATTCAAACACAACCTTTAACCCGACACTTGTACAATAATTTCGGCCAAGATATTGACCTCCCATGATTAAACATCCTGAATATTTGAAAAGTACGTTCCGAGTACATAATTTTAGGCTTTTGAATCATCCAAAAAGCTTTAAAAACGAACAAGTTATGACCAAAACAATTTTATATTAATGAAAGATAAAATTTTATGTGAAATCTTCATAAACTCAATTTAACCTTGTATTAATAATTATAAATGACGTGAATCGGTTAAACCCAATTATATAAACTATGTAAGTAGAAAGAAATTTTACTTCGCTTTATTTTAAAGAAAGTCTTTTAGAATTTGAAATAAATAAGTGTTGATTAAAAAGAAATCTTATGTTACATCGTGTTTCAAACACGACTCCAACACCTTATCCTTATTTTACCGAATACAACCAACTATCTAACCCTATAATAGATTTCCAAGTCCCCCTTTTTCTCAATATATACCGACCAAAAGAAATGTAAGACCCAACACAAAAGATTTCATTATCTCATAAGAAATCCCAAGTTATTTCAATAGACTTAAAACCAAGAACACCATTTTAAAACGTACACGTGAAATACGAAACTCAAAGAATACGCTACAAGACACACTTCAAAAGATTCAAAACGTCGTTGAAACTCCACCAAACTCGAGCACTAATAAATTGTTTAAACACAAGAGAGCACTAGGTACGTTCAAGTTATAATAACTACTGAACGACCATAAATCATATCATAACATCTACTAGTATATGTACATCAGCATATGTATACCTATTGAATCTCCCAAACATACTCGTTATCATACATGTTAAGTCAATCAATCTCTTTATACGCTCGTTTTTTTCTTCCATACGTGTAATCACCATCTCACCGTGCCACAACAAGGCATAAAGCCCACCTCCAAAACCAAACCATATCGTGTGACCCCATAATCACACAGCACAACTATAATCCAAAACATATAACACAAAAAGAACAATAGCCATATCATAGGCAGCCATTACATAAACCCATATATTATACGTATACCCAAATTCTACATCTCATCATATACAAGTATGTACTAACCCTCTTTCATGCAATCATACTTGAGAACCCATTGAAGTTGTGGTACTTGTATAACTATGTTGGCCACCATACTTATACAATTACCCTTTCCCCAATGTACTCCCTCATATGATGACACTTATAAGAATCAATACGACATATAACACATAAATACATCTACTCACATAAGCTCATAACCACATAACCAAATAGATCCAAAACCCCATCTATTAAAATAACATAGTAAAACTCTTGGAATACCGAAATCCATAGTCTAGCTAAAACAACATAGACTAAATCCAAAATGAAAACATAATCAGTCATAAGTCATGTCGCCCATAAGAGTGGAAACAGCTTAAAATCCTTCCTACCCATGTACTCCTAGTAACTCGAACCACCACATGATTCTTAGGGAACATGACTTAAACATCAAAAGAAAAATAACATACCTCACGTATGTAAAATAACTCGACAAAAGATAGAAACTACCTTGTACCAAATTATGTACTATTATGTACAATTTAAGCAAAATACAACAATGACTATCGTGGACGATTATGGTTCAACCCGCACTAGTCACAAACCCGAAAAGAAAATAACATGTGACTAAGTATGAACATACTACGGTTCAATTCTTACTAGTCAAAACATCGTAATAAATAACATCCAAACACATCAATATTATAAAATGCACACATACTCCTATGACGCCTATATGCAGGGACCCTTAAGCTATAGACTAGGCTACGCGACTAGGCAACCTAATTCTCTATAACCATTGGCTCTGATACCATTCTGTCACACCCCACCATGGCGGAATATGGGGCACGACGTATGGATATCATCACAACAATAGCGTGTCTATAGAGATAACTAAATGATATAAGAAATGTCATAAAATGGTGACACAAATGTCATGACAATATCTCAACAACGCAAGAGTCTAGGTAAGTAGGTAACAGTCCTACCTCTTACCCAAGACAAACAAATAACACAAACAAACAAACATATAGGTGCCAACAGTATCACTATATAAATGAACAAACAAAGCTAAGAAGGAACGGGGATCTCCTTCTATATGCAATCCTAAGGCATCCAAGTCTAGCCACTTCTATCCTCAAGCTTAACCACATTCTCACCTGAAAGAGACACTAAAACACGTCAACATAAAGTTGGTGAGAGTCATAGGTTTAGACTCCAACGCCAAATCAGTTATAAGCTGTGAATAACAACCATCAACACAATAACATATGGACAATGCGCTACAATTATGTATTAACACTAGCATTCAAGTTCAATCAATCATCACAATTCCAAGGCATCACGCCTTACCAACAACCACAATTACCAAGGCATCACGCCTTACCAACAACCATAATTTCCAAGGCATCACGCCTTACCAACAACCATAATTACCAAGGCATCCATACACCTATGTACCTTTCCGATCCAAATCATACACAAACAAGAATCACATAGCAGTTAATCACATAATGTACACACAAGTCCATCTCAAATCATAAAAACATTCACAGCATCAATTTAGAAAATAACTCAACACAGTGTCTCTTCCATCCCATCTGGAAGTCAAAAACAATAGTAAACATGGGACTATGAAACTCATCTGATTGCTTCTTCACAAGTCCTCGCACTAGCAACAAGCTAACAAACCAAAAACACGAAATCAATACATGAACCAATCACTAAGATGCCTCATCAACCTATGATGGACATCTAGCCTATTCCCATATAAATACCTCATTGATAAGCTCTAATCATCCCATTACCATTTGATAGGTGTGAAAACACCCATCCTTTTACCACTTATTTCTTACTAAAACAAGACCAAAACGCGTGTTTAATATCATTTGTTTGGAATTATGCGTGGTTTTTGTGTTTATTGTGTTTTCAGAGTCAACCGGATGATTATTGAAGAAAACATGGGATTGCACGGGTTTTATCAAGGAAAAAGACTAAAGACGAAGTCTATTGTCCAAGAGGTGCAAAAGATTTGAAGTCAATGGGCCTATTTGAAGATTTATCGAAGAAAAGGACCAAAGATGGAAGATTTACATATGTCGAAGAAACTCAAGTCTAATTAACGAATAAATTAAAAGACGGGTTGAATTTAATCGTCGACAAATCTCGAATCAGAATCGAAAACGTCAACTTTTCTGAAAAGACGAGAAGACCAGAAGAAAGGGAGAAAGCCCACTCACCAACCAACCACTTAGCTTATATAAAGGAATCACCCTCACAAAATTTGAGACCTAGTTTTAGTTTTAGTTTTCAGTTACTCTTTTCCCTATTTCGTAGGAAGAACCATCTCCCTTAAGGAGTGGTTTTCTTCTTCTTTGATTTTCTTCTTGAATTGTGTAAGTGTAATCCTTTCATTTTGTTTTTTAATCTTAATCATCAATACAAGTTTTCCTTTAATTTTTTTCATTCCTCTTGTTCATCATCATCTTTTTATTCAAAGTTCTCAAGTTCTTATTTAGTTGAGTTTTGATCTTAAAAAGTTGTTGAATTTGTGTTTTTATGATTGGGATTTGATCCTTATGGTTAGTAGATGATTATGGGTTAATTTGGTAAAACCTTTTTGTTTATTTGGCTTGTTGTGATTGAAATTCGATTCCCCTGCTTTCTACTGTTTCTGTTACTGTTCTTCATTCCCAGCAACATTCCGAATAGTCCACTTTCTTTGCCCCTTATTCGGAATATTTAAATATTCCGAATAGTGTTCTTGCCTTTTCTCTTATTCGGAATTTCTTCAAAATTCCGGATAGCCTATTTAATTTTTCCCTTACTCCGAATATTTGTATATTCCGCATAGCCTTGATTTTCCACATAGGGAAGTTTATTCCGCATAGCTCGCTATTCCGAGTGGGGGTAATTATTCCGAATGGTTCATTATTCAGCATAATCATTTATTCCGAATAGAGTTAATATTCTGCATAGGGCTTATTATTCCGAGTAGTAAACATTCCGCATAGAGCTAGCTTATTCCGCATAATACAAATATTCCGAATAGCCTAGATTTTCCGCATAGAGTGAATTGTTCCGCATGGCAAGTTTATTCCGGGTAGCATAATATTCCGATTAGAGCAAGTTTTTCAGTAAGGTTCTTTTACATCTTTACCATTCAATTTCTTAATTTTAATTCAAGTTTTATTGATTAACGGTTACTAGATTTAATCTTTATTTACTTCATTTATTTAGAATAGAAAACCAAACCCACTTTTTGTCACCAAGAACAAATCATTCCACTTTGAGCTGTGATCAATTCGAGGAGATACCGAGAACGAACTTTCAACTAGTAAAATCTTAACATATCAAATGGCGCCACTGCCGGCTCTTCTCGTTAAGATCAACAGTTTTTTGTGAGAACGTAGATTTTGGGATCCGTTCCTCGTGAACGTTACTTTTTCATAAAAATTTTCAAAAACCCTAAAAAATATAAAAAATTTTCAAAAATCCTAAAAATTAAAAAACTTAAAAACCAAAAATATTTCTGCTTTGTTTTTGCCTTGTTAGTTCTTTTGCAGGTGTATGCGTACACGATCAACGTCTTATCAAGAGCCCGAGCCTCTCGAAGACTTAGACATGGCCGGTGTACAAAACAACAACAATAACCCACCTCAAAACAATAATAATAACAATAACAACCCACCTTTCAACAACAATAATAACAACAACAATGAGCCTCTACCGGATAATCGCCCGATGATTGAACTTCTGCAAGCACATGTAGATGGTAACAATGATCCAATTGTCATACCCGCGATTGCAGCCACCAACTTTGAGCTCAAATCCGGCTTTATCCAGATGGTCTCTGCTCAACCATTCTTGGGGCGTACCATTGATGATCCACATGACCACATCAAGAGATTCCTGCAACTCACGAATACGGTCAAATTCAATGGTGTTCCACAAGAGGTAATCCGTTTAAAACTTTTTCCCTTTTCTTTAGAGGGACAAGCCCGGCATTGGCTTGCTAAGGAACCGCCACAGAGTATTCTTTCGTGGACGGATTTGGAGACCAAGTTTATTAACTACTTTTTCCCACCCTCTTGTACTACCGCTTTGCGGAATGAAATCATTAATTTTGAACAAAAGTACGATGAGTCTTTTAGTGAATCTTGGGACCGTTTCAAAGATCTTTTAAGAAAATGCCCACAACATGGTTTTACCAAAGTGCACCAAATTAACACTTTTTATAATGGTTTAAGCATGAATAACCAAGATTCACTAAACAGTGCCTCGGGGGGTAATCTTTTGGCTAAGACTTCCAATGCTGCTTGGGATATCATTGAGAATAAGTCTCGTGTGCAAACCAAGAGTGTTCGGACCAATGTCGCTACTGCTAGTACTAGTGACAGCGACAAGCGACTTGACAAAATCACTGCGCTTCTTGAATCGCTTGCTACCCAAACCGCCAGCAACACCAACAACATCAACGCTAGAAACGCTAAAGACGCTCAAGTCAATGTTGTTAGCCAACCATGTGAGATATGCGGGGGTCCTCACTCTTACACCACTTGTACCACCACCCAAGACTACCCTTCTGAGAATGTGAATGCATCATACGGTACCTATCCTCAACCTGCTTATCAAGCTCGACCTCAAGGTGACCGCAACTTGCTTAGCTACCGTTCGAACAACTATCTCTCACCACCCGGTTTTCCTCCAAACAACCCAAACCAACAACAAAACCTCAATCGGCCTCCTCAACAACAACAACAACCTCGTACACCATACATACCACCTCACAAACAACCATATCCACCTCAACGAAACAACCAAGTTTACCAGCAACCTGCTTATCAACCACCCGCATACAATGCTCCTCCCAACCAACCCACCGCTTTACACCAAGAAGTGGAAACCTACATGAGGACTAACAATGTGATCGTGGGAAATCTTCAGCGGGAAGTGCTCAACTTGAAAGCAGACCTGGTGAAACAAGGGAACGATCTGAGAGATGATATGAGAAACACTTTGGATAGTCAAACGAATGACTTTTTACTC
Source organism: Glebionis coronaria (assembly GCA_025667525.1). NCBI lineage: Eukaryota > Viridiplantae > Streptophyta > Magnoliopsida > Asterales > Asteraceae > Glebionis > Glebionis coronaria. Next base: position 1,176,094 of record JANFOE010000135.1, read on the forward strand.
TTCCGAGTAACACCGTTGCGAATCCAAGAGGGGAGATGAAAGCAATCACCACCCGCAGTGGCAAAGGTACCAAGGAACCCGAGCTTCCTATACCTCCACCGGTGGTTGTGACTAAGGAGAACGAGTCACCTGCTCCTATTCCTCATCCTTCTACTTCCTCAATTTATCCGCCTCTTACTTCTACCCCTCCTCCACCCAAGGATGTGAGTGATCCTTCGATCCCAAAGCCTTCCTCTTCTTCCGATATACCTTATCCGTCCAGGTTGAGGAAAGCGAAGCTCAAAAGCAAGGATGATATTCAAGTTTCGAACTTTCTAAAAATGTTTAAACAATTGAATTTCAACATCTCCTTCGCTGAGGCTCTCGCTCACATGCCTAAGTACGCAAAAATGTTCAAAGATCTTCTTAGCGACAAGGAAAAGCTTCTTGATATTGCTAACACCCAACTTAATGAGAATTGCTCTGCAGTGCTCTTAAGGAAATTGCCAACCAAGCTTGGTGATCCGGGTCGTTTCTTAATCCTTTGCAACTTCCCGGGAGTAGAGAATTGCATGGCCCTAGCCGATCTAGGTGCCAGTATTAACTTAATGCCTTTAAGTGTTTGGAATCAATTATCTCTCCCTGAGCTAGTCCCCACCAAAATGACTTTGGATTTAGCTAACCGTACGGTTGCTTATCCAGTGGGAATAGCCGAAGACGTCTTTGTAGGAGTCGACAAATTCACTTTTCCTGCCGATTTCGTCGTTATGGACTATGACATGGACCCTCGTGTGCCATTGATCGTTGGTCGTCCATTCTTGAGGACCAGTCGCACTCTCATCGATGTTGAAGCGGGTGAGCTTATCATGAGAGTGGGTGACGATAAAACTGTCTTCAACATGGGAAAGTTGTCTAAACAGCCTTATTCTAACGAGAGTGTTAATTGTATTGACGTTCTTGATGAGCCTTGTGAAGAACACTTCAAAGATGCTTGCAAAAGTATTCCTACCTCTCTTCCCAATGTTGAGACCGTTTCCTCTATCGATTCATCACTATCTCTATTTGGAGAAAGTGATTTCCTTTGGAAAGATTTGGAAGCCACCATGGGAGATGTGAACTTAGCTAATGACGATTCTACCACCAATTGGGATGAAGATCTCCGCCTCATTGAGAACCTTCTTAAAGAAGACAATCTTTCTCCACCATCTCCCACGGTTATTGCTATCGATGCACCGACTTTGAAAACGCCTCCCATCGAAAATCCTCCGGATTTAGAACTTAAGGAGTTGCCGCCCCATCTCGAGTACGTGTTCCTTGAAGAAAACAAGAAGTCGCCTGTCATCATCGCGAAGGACTTGAAAGAAGGAGAGAAATCTCGCCTAATCGCCGTGCTTAAAGATCATAAGAAGGCAATTGCTTGGAAAATTTCCAATATCCGCGGAATTGATCCGAGCTTTTGTACTCACAAGATTCTTATGGAAGATGACTTTAAACCCGCAATCCAGAGCCAAAGAAGGGTTAATCCTCGCATTCATGACGTCATCAAACAAGAGGTTATCAAACTTCTAGATGCCAGCTTGATTTACCCTATTTCGGATTCGCCATGGGTAAGTCCCGTCCATTGTGTGCCCAAGAAGGGCGGAATAACCGTTGTTTCCAATGAACACAACGAGTTGATTCCCACTCGTCTCGTTACTGGATGGAGAGTTTGTATTGATTATCGCAAACTCAATGATGCCACGAGAAAAGATCACTTTCCTCTTCCCTTCATGGATCAAATGCTCGAACGTCTAGCTGGTAATGATTATTACTGCTTTTTAGACGGTTTCTCTGGGTATTTTCAAATTCCTATCGATCCCAAGGACCAAGAAAAGACCACATTCACTTGTCCCTATGGAACATTTGCTTACAAACGCATGCCTTTTGGTTTATGTAATGCTCCTAGGACGTTCCAAAGGTGTATGATGGCTATCTTCCATGACATGGTGGAAGACACTATGGAGGTATTCATGGATGATTTCTCGGTTTATGGCGATTCTTTCTCTGCTTGCCTTACCAATTTAGAACGTATGCTTAAGCGGTGTGAAGACACTCGCCTTGTTCTTAATTGGGAAAAATGCCACTTCATGGTAAAAGAGGGCATCGTGCTAGGACACAAGATCTCCAAAGCCGGTCTTGAAGTAGACCGTGCTAAAGTCGATGTTATCGCTAAGTTGCCTCCACCTTCAACCGTGAAGGGTGTGAGAAGTTTCCTTGGTCATGCGGGCTTCTACCGTCAATTCATCAAAGATTTTTCTCAAATCGCTCGCCCGATGACCCGCCTCTTGGAAAAAGATACTCCTTTTATATTTTCCAACGAGTGTCTTGAAGCCTTCAACTCGCTTAAGGATAAGCTAACTAAGGCACCCGTCTTGGTTACCCCTAATTGGGAGCTGCCTTTCGAGTTGATGTGAGATGCTAGTGACTTTGCTATTGGAGCGGTTCTGGAACAAAGAGTGAACAAACACTTCCAACCAATCCACTATGCTAGCAAGACAATGACGGGGGCTCAATTGCATTATACGACAACCGAAAAAGAGCTTTTAGCTGTTGTCTATGCCTTTGAAAAGTTCCGCCCCTATCTTGTCCTTTCCACCACAATTGTTTACACCAATCATTCCGTGTTGAAGTACTTGTTAACTAAACAAGATTCCAAACCAAGACTTCTTCGCTGGGTTTTGCTACTCCAAGAATTTAAAATCGAATTTCGCGATAAAAAAGGAGCAGAAAACCTAGCCGCGGATCATCTCAGTAGACTTGAGGATCCTTACCAAGGGGATCATCCGAACAAATAAATCAATGATTCTTTCCCCTTGGAGACCTTAATGTCTATCAACTCGACTGCTGATGAAACCCCATGGTTTACGGACATTGCAAACTACTTGGCGGGTGGAATTCTCAAGGAAGGGTTAACATCCCAACAAAAGAAAAAGTTCTTTAAAGATGTTGAACATTATTTCTGGGACGACCCTTACCTATTCAAACAATGTGCCGACTTGATTATTCGCCGATGTGTTGATGGACCGGCAGCTTTAGAAATCCTTGACGCTTGCCACAAAGGACCCACCGGTGGTCACTTTGGTCCCAACTACACCGCTAAAAAAGTGTTTGACTCGGGATTTTATTGGCCCACCATCTATCGTGACGCTCACGAGATGGTTAAACATTGTGATGCTTGCCAAAAACAAGGCAAGATCACACATAAGGACGAGATGCCTCAGAATTTCATTCAGGAATGTGAAATCTTTGATGTTTGGGGTATCGACTTTATGGGGCCATTCCCTTCCTCTAAAGGAAACAAATACATCCTTGTAGCCGTTGACTACGTCTCCAAGTGGGTTGAAGCCAAAGCTTTACCTACTAATGACGCAAGGGTGGTTTGTAACTTTTTGAAATCGATGTTCGCTAGATTCGGTGTGCCTCGTGGCATTATTAGTGATCGCGGGACTCATTTTTGCAATGACCAATTTGCTAGAGTCATGGCTAAGTACGGTGTAAATCATCGTCTTTCCACCGCTTACCACCCACAAACTAATGGCCAGGCTGAAATATCCAACCGAGGATTAAAGCAAATTCTGGAAAGAACCGTGGGAGAGCATCGTGCCTCATGGGCTGATAAACTTGATGATGCTTTGTGGGCTTTTCGTACCGCATACAAGACTCAAATTGGTTGTACACCATATCGTCTCGTGTACGGGAAAGCATGCCACCTCCCCATTGAGTTGGAGCACAAGGCTTATTGGGCCTTGAAGTGGGCTAATTTCGATATCAACAAAGCCGGTGACCTACGCAAGATCCAACTCAATGAGCTGAATGAACTCTGTAATGATGCTTATGAAAATTCTTTGATCTATAAGGAGAAGACTAAGCTCATTCACGACTCTAAGATTAAGAACCGAGAGTTCCAAGTTGGAGACAAAGTTTTACACTTTAACTCTCGGTTGAAAATCTTTTCGGGCAAGCTGAAATCTCGTTGGTCCGGCCCATTCACCATTGCCCAAATTTTTCCATATGGTACTATCGAGCTCGCTCAACCTACTGGACCTAATTTTAAAGTGAATGGCCAACGAGTGAAGTTGTACTTTGGTGAGGACATCTCTCATGAGATGATTCCATCCCTCACCACGTTCCCCATGAACTAATTTTGGGTCGAGTCAGGCTCGTGACTCGGTTATCAAAAACAAGCGCTCCTCGGGAGGCAGCCCAAGTATATATCCTTTTACGTTTTAACCTCCTAAGTGTAGGGGGACCTATATAGGTGTTTGTCTTTGTGTGGTGATGTGATTACAGGGATGAATGCACTTTTGGAACCTTTGAAGAACCGTGCTCCCGTGTTATCCGGAATCCGGTTCTATCTCTCAACTATCGTGATTCAATTTTCTTCATACTCACATTTGAAATTGATCACGTTAGTCGTCTCTTCCTTAACTTGATTTAACCAACGTGCACAATGTCATAAGTGTAAGGGACATTCTTCCCACATGCTTAAACATTGAGGACAATGTTTATCTTAAGTGTAGGGGGACTTATATCGAAGTTTTAAGTGGACTTTTCCATTAAAATGCCTTCATTTAACCGGAAAATCATCTTTTTCAGCATTTTTCAAATTTTTAATTAACTTTGGCCATTTAGTCGTAATTTTTAAATTTTTATTGTTGCTTTCGTATGTATATATCCCGCAATAAAGTCAAAAATATTAATAAAGTGGTGTAGCTAGTTTAGAAATCTTTGACATATTAGGCCCGTTGCGTTTATTTTGACTCAACCTGAATAGACTTATCCAAGTTTATTCTAGCTAGTATCCTTAACCATGTAGACCTTAATTGGTTTATCAGGCTAAGTATCCACGAGTCTCATTACTTGAGATTTTAAATTGTGGAGAACGAGAAATGATAGAGTCAATTATAAGTCGGTATTCTTGCGCAAGCTCACTTGGTGTAATTATTTGCCTATTCTCCCATCACTTGCTAATAATTTATCTGCAATAAGTAAGGTCGTACGATTTGAAAAGTTACTTAGCTTCTAGCCCAAGATCGTTTAAAAGTTGCTCGGTAATGATAAGAGTTCATAGCCAAGGCATAACTTATGAAGCGGGGCGCGAAGATTGGCGAGTCCGAAAAGGCCCTAACAAGGCATGAGGATTCCATTTTATTGCTGAAGATCCAAAGTGATGTGAAAAGCATTATTCCCATAATCAATATGAAGGATCAAGACTCACGACGAAAAGCAATCAACTCCCATAAAGATCATGGAGAAGTCTATCCAAAAAGACCCTAACAAGGTATGAGGATAAGAGATCCAAGTCCGAAAAGGAGGCGGATCGTTGTATCTCAAAATCCCAATTAGAGATTGAAGTAATAATCATGAAGTCGTGGTCAACAAAGTTGGAGTACCCCTCAAAAGTCTCCAAGTGAAGAAACTCTATTACGATGAGAAGACCATTATCTCAAGAACGTCTCTCAAGATATGAAGTATGAAGTACATGCCAAATATCGGCCCGAGAAAGGTCTCAAATCGTGAACCAAGTTATGCCAAGATATGAACTTTTTGATATCCCGAGAAGCAGTTTTAAGAGATTTTGTCCTTTAGCTAACTATTGATCAAATCGTCCTACTTTGCTTTCAGCCTAAATAAACTACCGAAATAAGTCCAAAAATGCATCTTCATGATCATTCTAAGACAAAAATAAAATATAAGAGATACACCTAGGAATAAGGGAGTTTAAGCATTTAATTAAGCCATGTGTGTAAGTGTTTGAATTGCTAACTTATAATAACAATGATCTCGTTTTTAAGCTTAGTTTGGGGAACGTGAAACTTGAGGGTGATAAATCTTCGCAGCACCGAAGCCCTAATGTAAGTCCTTGATCTCTCTGCAAGTTATTTCTATACAGCTATTTTCAAGTGAAAATGGTTTCTATCCTTTATCTCCTTTAAAGTTTTAATTTCTCTTAGTACTTTAATTTCTGTTTAGTAGTATGTTAATAAGGCCAAGGTTGATTGATTATGAGAAAAATGTAAATTTGCTTTATCACTAAGCATTGCATTAGGGCATGGCAATGGTTAACTGTAGGGGATTTGATAGGTGTGAAAACACCCATCCTTTTACCACTTATTTCTTACTAAAACAAGACCAAAACGCGTGTTTAATATCATTTGTTTGGAATTATGCGTGGTTTTTGTGTTTATTGTGTTTTCAGAGTCAACCGGATGATTATTGAAGAAAACATGGGATTGCACGGGTTTTATCAAGGAAAAAGACTAAAGACGAAGTCTATTGTCCAAGAGGTGCAAAAGATTTGAAGTCAATGGGCCTATTTGAAGATTTATCGAAGAAAAGGACCAAAGATAGAAGATTTACATATGTCGAAGAAACTCAAGTCTAATTAACGAAGAAATTAAAAGACGAGTTGAATTTAATCGTCGACAAATCCCGAATCAGAATCGAAAACGTCAACTTTTCTGAAAAGACGAGAAGACAAGAAGAAAGGGAGAAAGCCCACTCACCAACCAACCACTTAGCTTATATAAAGGAATCACCCTCACAAAATTTGAGACCTAGTTTTAGTTTTAGTTTTCAGTTACTCTTTTCCCTATTTCGTAGGAAGAACCATCTCCCTTAAGGAGTGGTTTTCTTCTTCTTTGATTTTCTTCTTGAATTGTGTAAGTGTAATCCTTTCATTTTGTTTTTTAATCTTAATCATCAATACAAGTTTTCCTTTAATTTTTTTCATTCCTCTTGTTCATCATCATCTTTTTATTCAAAGTTCTTAAGTTCTTATTTAGTTGAGTTTTGATCTTAAAAAGTTGTTGAATTTGTGTTTTTATGATTGGGATTTGATCCTTATGGTTAGTAGATGATTATGGGTTAATTTGGTAAAACCTTTTTGTTTATTTGGCTTGTTTTGATTGAAATTCGATTCCCCTGCTTTCTACTGTTTCTGTTACTGTTCTTCATTCCCAGCAACATTCTGAATAGTCCACTTTCTTTTCCCCTTATTCAGAATATTTAAATATTCCGAATAGTGTTCTTGCCTTTTATCTTATTCGGAATTTCTTCAAAATTCCGGATAGCCTATTTAATTTTTCCCTTACTCCGAATATTTGTATATTCCGCATAGCCTTGATTTTCCGCATAGGGAAGTTTATTCCGCATAGCTCGCTATTCCGAGTGGGGGTAATTATTCTGAATGGTTCATTATTCAGCATAATCATTTATTCTGAATAGAGTTAATAATCTGCATAGGGCTTATTATTCTGAGTAGTAAACATTCCGCATAGAGCTATCTTATTCCGCATAATCCAAATATTTCGAATAGCCTAGATTTTCCGCATAGAGTGAATTGTTCCGCATGGCAAGTTTATTCCGGGTAGCATAATATTCCGATTAGAGAAAGTTTTTCAGTAAGGTTCTTTTACATCTTTACCATTCAATTGCTTAATTTTAATTCAAGTTTTATTGATTAACGGTTACTAGATTTAATCTTTATTTACTTCATTTATTTAGAATAGAAAACCAAACCCACTTTTTGTCACCAAGAACAAATCATTCCACTTTGAGCTGTGATCAATTCGAGGAGATACCGAGAACGAACTTTCAACTAGTAAAATCTTAACATATCACCCTTCCCTAACATGTCCTTAACTTGGTTAAGTTTAATAACTATCCCGTTCATATTTTACACAAAACAGTCCCAATTTTAGGTCTCCAAACTTTTAGTCAAACGTCCACTTAAACATACCCATGGTTTCTGTAAAAGGAATATTCATACCCTTACATATGTTAGCTAACACTTCCCACTTGCCCTAACCTTAAAGCTACTTTTAAGGCCCCGATATATATATATATACTTTTGTCATTCCAGATTTCCTGATTTTGAACATACTAAAAGTTTGTTACAATTAGGGGGTCTTACTCTAAACCACAACCTTAGCCCAAGTGCAGATACTTACTAAAATATAAACCATCTCTCATGTTCGTGAGAAGATCCCAATGCACACCTAAGTACCCCAAACAACCCAAAACTTAAAAGGAAAACATGCTGAATTCAAAACTGTTTTGACCTCCGACTGTTGTAACCTGTTTTTGACCCACTTCCCGACCTCCAATTTAGTTCTCGTTTCTAGCATTGGAAAGCCACATCAATTACCTTTTCAGGGGTACTTGGATCGTAAAATAAGAGTTTGTAGAACTTCCAATATGATCAAAACAATTGACTCAAAATTCTGCCCAGTTTTTAAAAACGGGTTTAACAAAATTAACCTCATTAATTAACCCTAATCCCACTAATTACAAGCCCTAATTTATGTAATCATTATAACACCATTAATATATCATTTATTTACTATTTTTAAATTAAACCCTAACCTAAATCCATCATAAGATGATTAAGACATCATTAAAATAATTAAATTGAAAAGGGATTAAAGACTTTACCTTTGATTTATGAAAACCCAAAAAAGAATTATGAAGAACTCTAATTTTGTGGAAACTCACGAATTTTCTTTGTCCCAAGAGAAAAATAATGAATTTTGGTTGTTAATAAAACAATATATAGGGTGTGGTAACCCATTCCTAGCCCAACCCAAAAACCCCTTTCCTTTTTCTTTTTTTTTCCTTTTTTTCTTTCTTTCTTGCGTCCAAACCGACCCAACACCCCTTAAAATTCGTTTTTTTTTCTTTTTATTATATATTACTAAGTTATTAATAATACCTTAATTTTCCTTAATTTATTTCAGCTCCTAAAGCCTCCAAAACCTCGAAACCGTAAAACTAGTCAGTTTTTACGCGTTTTACCGTAAAAGACGTAAAATATACACTTTTATAAAAAATCTCGAATTTTGAAATAAACTTTATAACTAAGTCCTAAATGACTTAAAACCATCCCAAAAAATATCCATATGACTAATTACCTCCTCCGAGACCTCTAAATGCTAAACCGTAAATCGTAAAAATACGATTTTCTATAATACATATACGTATACGTAAAACCACTAAATAACACCATCTTACTTCATAGTCACTACCATGTGAACTCATGAACATGAAATCATCACACATCGTTTCACTCACAAGGTACCCCGTACCGAAACGATATCCAAACCACAATCTATACACACCAATTAGCACATAAACACGTAAAGACACGTAACTATCACAAAATAAAACTAAGTGACGAACCTCAAAACCAGGGTTGTCACAGTAACGCCAAACGCTATAAGGTGAAACGTGGAATGTGACGTGAAACGTCTGTCTGAGGATAGAGAGTTATACTAAACTTGAATCTGGTCTCTCAAGTTCTTGCAAAACCTCCCAGAACGAAAATGAACGTAAAATCGTAAGCCATGATACGATCATGAACGTGAATAGTGTCATGAATGTGAGTGTGAAAACAAGTCGTAAAATTGGAACAAGAACATGAACGTAAATAAGGAGCACAAATGCGAACCTTGTCTGACCTGATAGCTGACGGATTACCAAGTGATCGGATGAGCCTTGGCTGGAACATGTCCGATCAGTCTGTTGGTTCTGAAATCCATGTGGATGTAAGGATTTTGCATACTTGATCAAACTGTTGGCAATAACCCAGATAGCATCATGCTTCTTCTGAGTTTGAGTTAATCTAGTAACCAAAATCCATGGAGATCTTGTCCCATTTCTTTTCACATTTCAGAAGATGGAAAAACATCCTAGTCTGTTGGTGTTCTATCTTAGCCTGTTGGTATGTCAGGTACTTAGATATGAACGTAACTGTATCTTGCTTCGTATAAACTTGATACATAGAAGTTTGCGAAACTACGCGTCTTCGAAATTAGACTTCTCTTAGCGTAGAATTTTCTTGGAACACCTAACGTAGTGTGGGGTTCTCACCTTTACGCATAAGTTTAGTGTTGGTACGATTAACCGTGAGAATTCATGTGATTCAGCGTGTCACTGTAATCCACCAGAATTTATATTGGAAAAATTCGGGGTGAAATTTCTCCTGTCGCATAATTTCCAGCATAGTGCAAATATGGTATTCCTGCTCTTCTCTAGACTTAGAGAAAATCAGGTTGTCCTCGATGAAAACACTGATGAGTTTATTTATGAGTTCATGGAAACTCGATTTATTATGTCCATAATGCTACTGGAGCATTTATCAGACTAATACAAAATCATGAACCTAGCATGACCGACTCGTGTACGAATAGCAGTCATGGAAATGTCCTGCTCTTTCACTCGTCACTCTTGGCAGCATGATCATGAATCCGATCTTGGAAAAGTGTTTGACACCCTAAAGTTGACTGGACATGTTTTCAACACGTGGAGGAGAACAACGGTTATGAATGGTGATTTTGTTAAATCGACGGTAGTCGACACATAATCTCATGTTACCTTCCTTCTCCTTGAAAGTTTTTCTGGAATGTATGGGAAGATTTTGAAATCCTCGGTTGGTTATGCGTAAAAGGAACTTCAGTGGTCGTGTCTTAACTGACAGCTAGAAAATTTTAGCAGCCATGGCTAACACAACACGTGCTTGTAAAGCATAGATAATTTGTACAGATTTTCCTGATGGAAAACCATGTTGAATGTATTTAGGAGCCTGAACATCACTGTACAAAATCATGAATTGTAGCAGGGTGTGCTGTTCGCAGTCCATGATTAGGATTAAATTAAACTCGCATCTGTCCGAGGTAATGCGTTAGCAGCTTGGATCTCATCATTAGGCTGAAGGAAAACCTTCGTATACATGGGGGATACGAATGGTGTCCTTTATGGCCATGAATATATGAAATATGGGTGCCATAAATGAAAGTGTCATCGAGCAATCGTGACAGATCTCACTGATACGTAGGTGATGGTACGGAAAATCTTGTGGCTTGATTAATATATGGCACCACAAAATGGATATACCCCTAGGAGGGTACCCTGAATTTCTTAGGGATGTTCCAGAATTAGACGCGAGCCATGTGTCTTAACTCGTGTCTTGACATGTGTCTTCAAAAAGTATACGTGAGACATGTGTCTCGAGATGTGAAACATAAAGAACTACAAATATTAGGTTATTATGCCAAAATTGGCGCATCGGTTGGACTACTGATCCTTTGTATTTCTAATCACGTCCGCGGCTGGAGCTTCGGTTGCGATTGCTAGGATAGTTGTTGTCACAGTAATGGTTATTATCGTCTTGTTTGTAAGTTCCATGACAGTCATTCTCATGACTGTGATTCATGTAACTATTCATCTGAGTGGCCAGCTGGTACCGGTTCTCACTCATATGACTGAAACGACGACTGAATGACGTGTGACATGTAGCTAAGAATTAGGGACAATGATTGATAGGAATCGCCTGGTGGTGAAGAATCTTTTCGTCTGATCGCTTTGATCTAACGCCTTTGTCTTCGTCTTGTAAGATCTCCAGGTTGTGAACAGCATCAGCATCTCGTAGCGTCTCTAAAATCCGCAGCATCAACCCTTAGTAACATCTCCAAGTTATGAGCGGAATCATCAATTTATAGAGTGTCAGCAAATGGAATACGCACATGGGATACGGTACATGGAGTACACATGGAATTCACATGAAATGATCGGTATGGGGTCGATCACTGACATGATTTTAAAGGAAAAATAATTGGTTAAACGATCAGAAAGACCATCATGATAACCTGGCAATGCCAGTTTATACCTCATTCTGGTTGCATGGAGAAATGCTAACGTGTGGTTAAACGGATTTCGACGATGATTTTCCTCAAAGCATGATTAGTGGAAACTAACCAGAACTATCATAAAAGCAGGATTAAATGCAATCTAACAATATCTTGCATGAAAGCATAAACAACAAAAGAGACGTAAAACGTGATATGAGCTTAAATACTCATATCATTTATATCAATAAACCATTAATAAAAGCATAAAATGTTCAATTATTCCCTTGTATTTGCTTGTTGTTGTTTAATGTGTGTAGGTACCAAAGATCGTGAAAACCGGTAAAAATGGCACGAGTTTGAGGAAAAAGGTTGATGAAGCAAAAAAAACGAGCTCGATTCTAGTGAATTTTATCTTAATGAAGGATTTTGGGCCAAGTGGGACCCACATTTGGTAAATGGGCCTGAAAGCCCATTAGTGGAAATCATTTTGTCACTCAATACTCAAAAACCCAAAACATAAACCCATAATACTTAAATCTTTGATGGATTAAAGTTACATTGGATCAAAAGCCCGTTATAAACATTATATGAGTCGGTGGAATAATTTTTACTAGCCCAAGCCCAAACTAAGTATACAAAACGATTGAGTTATAACGTATCTTGGGCCTCATGTTTTAACTAGTTAAAAGTAATAAACATTTTGTTTATTCACTTGGTCAACTATACGTAACTCACAAACACCACAAATTTACTTTGATACTTCCAAAGTTTTTTCCCTCATCTCTCTTCCCAAAAAAAATAACCAGTTACATCTTTTCCATCCCCAAACCCTAATTAACCCTAATCATAAAATTACCAATTAAAATTGGGGGTTTTTATTGGAGCACTTGATTCACACGATTGGGGAAATAAATCCCCAATTATTTTGGATATAGAAGATGGAGAGAAGCAAGTGACGTGGCTACCTTTACTAGCCTATGATTGGCTGTGACAGCAAATATTCCCCAATCCTCCAATAATAAAAGGCCACGTCATATGGGAGAAAGCACAAGAAGCACAAATCAGTGACACCCTGGCTATCCGTGTGACCAAGGGCGAATCACAGCCCTTGGATCATAACAAGAAAGAGAGAGAAGGCTAGGATGCTTAATCAAGGGTCAAAAATCGTTCATCCTCAACAAACCAACACCTCTACCTCACCTATAAAAACCCCCCTCATTCCTGTATTTTTTTACCCCTTTCTTTCTTTTAGAGTTATTATGTCAGTTTTATTTTAGATTATTGTAATTTTCTTTTAATAGTATTGTAATATTTTGATTTGAAATAATAAAGTGTTTTTTTTAGTTTCAATCTCTTGCTTTTTCTCATGTTTTATTTAGACTGTTAAAATTATTTTCATTCTCTATGATTTTGATCTCGCGTTTGATTTTTGGTGGAATGAATATTACTTTAATCTAAGTCAAATCTGATTATAATGATAAAAATATTAATTGTTTAAGCTTAAGTCATAGCTTAATCAAATAATAAAAAGGAGAATAAAAGGGAAAAATAAGTCTAACCCCACTAGTTAGATTAAATGTACTGTTGGTTCGAATTATTTCCATGATTCGAGATGATGTTTGGTGATTCGGTGTTGTTATGGTTCGAAGTTTCTACTGTTCGTGGTGATGTTCAATGGTGGTTCGTTTAGGTTTTAAGCCAGCTCAGCGCTGCGCTTCGTCTCAACGGATTCTCCAATCAATGGTTAAACTCATTTTTCTTAATTAACTTTTATTTGTATGCTGATTTGTGGAAGATTTTTTATAGATGTTTATTAATCTGCTAGTGTATTGGAACTGAGTTTGAGATGTTACTGTGTTTGATGAGTCTGAGTTTGGATATTGTATAGGGATATTAGATGATCTAATTTGCTTGCACTAAAGTTTATGTTTTATACTGATAAACATGGTTTGTTGATTCGTTTGGGTTTAGCTTGTGATATATCTGAGTATATCATTTAGTCTGCTTAGATTGTATGAGATCTCTGATTTGGACCGCTTGCTAGTTTTATAACTACATAATTTCTGGATGATTTGCTGCTAGATTGCTGATACATTTTTTATTACTGTAAGTGTATAACACATTAGTTGGTCAGTTTAGAACTTAATGCCTGCGTTTTAAGTTTTTGGAACTTAGGATGCATTATTTTGATTTCGTATGCTGTTAGATTTATAGCTGACATTTAGATTTTGAATTTGTTTTTATTGCTGTGATTTTACGAATGGTATATTTGTATTGAATGTTTGGGACTGAAGTGAATGTTTGAAGTTGATTTATCTGATCTTGGGTTATTGTTTTAGTCTGTTTAATGTAGTGGTTTGCAGTAATTTTCGTGCAACGCTTTTATTTATCTTTCAACTTTACTGTTAATTTGATAACAGTAAGATTATATTACAACTGAGATCCAAAGATTTCAGTTTTAAAAAAATCACATAAAATGTTCCACTCCTATGGTTCGAACCCGAGACCTCTCGGTTATATGACCCACTCCAACCAACTGAGCTGGGTCATCTTTTTGTAATAGGAATAATAAACAGCAATATTATAACATTCCTTCTTTCTAGGCTGGCAGTTTTAGTTAAATAGATTCTAAATACATGTTTTAATTTAGTAAATTAATAGTGTTATTAAATTACTTTTATTAGGATTTAAAATAAAAAAATAAATAAAAGCTAAATATAAAAAATGTTTTATTAATTTTAGAAATTTAATTAGTTTTTAAATAATTAGATTTTAATAAAGTTAGTTTTTTTAAATAAATTAGATTTAATTAATTTTTAGAAGTAAAATAGTTTTTAACAGATTTTTAAAATAGTGTAAAAGTAATTTTACTTAAATAGATAAGTTCTTATTTGATTTTATTTAAATAGTTCAAATTTTAAATAGCTCTAATTTTTAAATAGTTAACTTTAGATTAAATAATTCGGGAACGATTCATGCACTTAGGTTTTAAATTGGTAGAATTAATTTTAGTTTTAAAAACCAAAAACCAATCCGAATCAATTGTCTAAATCGAAACAAAACGTCTCAAATTCACTCGATCTTCGTGTACAACGAACTTGGTTCATCATCGTGTTTAATTAAATCCGTCTTTGGTAATTTTAGTCTATTACTTTTTCCTAAAGGTAATTTTCTAATTTACCCTATAACTTATCTTAATTGACATATACTATCCATGACACATCAAAATTTTGGCGCCGGGGATCTTGTATACGATTCGTCTTTGTGAGATTTGTTGATCGTTGATTTGAAGATCCTTTCCGTCCTCGGAATGTTTTGTTATTTTTCTATTATTATAGTATGTATCGTTTTTCGTCTTTTTTGTGATTACTATATTGTATTACGTAGAACAATAAATTTACCTACTTCCAAATAAGGCCTTAGTTGGGATTTCATCACCTAGCTATTGTATTCGAATCCAAAAAAAAGGCAAAATAGATAAATACTAATAAAAAGTTTGAACTCGATTTATACAAACTATAAGGTGGGTATAAGGCGACGAGCTATAAAAGGCCGACTAAGGAAAAAGGTTTTTAAGTGCTTTGTGTCACCTCTTTTCCCCGCTTGCTTGTGCGTATATTGAGAGGGACGACCGATTATTGGTTTGCCAACTCAAGTAGTATTGAATCTTAATTTTTTTAGTTTACTTATTGAACCTCGAGACGTTTAGGTTTTCACCTATCGTTTCAAAGTTGACCGAGGGTAATTTACTTCCACAGTAGTTATCCTTATTCCTTGTTTTTATCGATCATTTTTGATTGAGCAATACCAAATAAAATACCAAAAATAATCTTCTTCTTGTCTAATTTCTTTTTGTCAATCCTCTAAAATTCTCGTCACTTTAGTTTATGCAATTAAGATCTTCTCGACTTTCGATTGATTACAATAGGCTTGAAAATATTCCTCGTAGAAATAGAAATCGTCAACAACGAATAGTAGAACCCGAGCTTCCACCTATTGTTGTAGAGATGGCCGATAACCGAACAATGGAGGAATTGCTCCGTGCACCCACCGAAGGGTATGGGGAAGCAATCATTGTGCCGGCTATTTTGGCGGATCATTATAAGATTAAGTCGGGTCTTTTATCACTCATTCGTTCCGACCAATTTCGTGGCAATGAAACCGATAGCCCGCACTCTCACATTCGAAATTTTCTTCGTATTACCTCGACTCTCAAGTTTAGAGATGTGCCGAATGACGCGATTAAGCTCATGCTTTTTCCGTACTCGCTCGAGGGTAACGCTAAGATTTGGTATGAGAAAGAACCACCGGGTTCGATTTTGACATGGGATGATTTAGTGTCTAAGTTCATGAATTATTTCTTTCCACCATCCAAAACAACACACTTTAAGAACGAGATCACTAGATTTGAACAAAAAGTGCATGAATCGTTTGGGGTTGCTTGGGAAAGGTTTAAAGACTTGTTAAGATAATTTCCACACCACGGTTTCTCGGAATTGCATCAAATAAATACTTTTTATAATGGGCTTAATATGATTGAACAAGATTCTTTAAATGCCGCCGCGAGTGGTAATCTTTTAAGAAAAACTCCGAGAGACGCGTGAGGTATGATTAAGAATAAGTCTAGAGTGCAATATTCACGAAACACGCAGGTTGTTTCCAATGTGAATTCATATAATACCGAGATTGCTAGATTGGACTATAAGATTGACACGATTTTGAATGAGCTTAGGAAGAATCCTCATGGATCGATTAATATGGTTGAGAATTTTTGTGTATCATGTGGTGGAGCACATCCTAATTATGCTTGTTCAACCACGGGGTTTGATCAAGCTAGTGCTTTTTCTGCGACGGGAACTTATGGCTCTAACGGTCAAGTTCTTCGTCAAAATCATGTTGCTCCACCGGGTTTTCCACCTGTTCAAAATAGGTACAACAATGGAAATAATGGGAATAATTTTAACCGTGGTAACCAAGGGGATTTCAATCAAGGAAATGGGTTTAATGCTAATCAAAACAATCAAGGTTTTCAAAGCAATAATCAAAATTATTTGTCAAGTTACATTAAAACAAATGAGGCAAATTTGAAAGCTTTTCAAAACAATATTGAAGGACAAATGGAAGCTTTGAAAAATGAGTTTCAAAATACGATTAAAGGGCAAAATAACAAGATTGAGCTTAACCGACAAAGAATTAAACAAAGAATTGAGCAAAAAATAGAGCAAAGTCAAAACCGTATGCAACAAAGTATGGAACAACATCAAAACAAATTGTTTTCGATGTTTGAGAGATTTATGTCCAAACCATCCTCTTCTTCGGGTTGCTTACCTAGTAATACCATTCCAAACCCGAGGGGAGAGCTTAAGGCTATCACCGCTTATGATAATTTAGAAAGTATGCTTGAGCTTTATGTTCCACCTAAAGAAACTTTTCTTAATGTCACCAAGGCTACTTTAAATGTGATTAGTACCTCGGATTTCCTTGATTTCTTTCCCAAGAAATATAATGATCCGGGTCAATTCTTTATACCTTGTGTTTTTATGAGCTTGGGGAATACAAAGCTCTAGCCGATCTAGGAGCTAGCATTAACGTAATGCCCTTAGCCATTTGGAAAACTCTTGACTATGTACGACTTATGCCCACTCGAATGATCATTGAGCTCGCTAATGGTACCACCACCCGTCCGGTTGGTATAGCGGAAAATGTCATTGTTAGAGTGAGGGAGTTCGTTTACCTTGCCGATTTTGCAATCATTAATTATGAGCCAAATTCTCGTGTGCCTATAATTTTAGGACGACCATTTTTGTGCACGGCTGATGTTATAGTTGATATGAAAGAAGAAGAGCTTAAATTGTGGTATGGGGATAAACATATGATTTTCAAACCGGAAAAAATTCCAAGATTGGTTTCTAAGAAATAGAAAGTGTGAAACTTGTTAAACCTATTGAAAGTGACACAAACAAGGGATCTCTCTTTTACAAAGGTGATTTGCCAATTTTGGAAACCTCATTTTGTGAAGAAGGAAAGTTAAATTCAAAGGAAGATGCTTGTTTTGTTGAATCATGTTGTAATCTTACCTCATCTCCACTCACTCCACACGAGGATGATAGTTCTTAGATTGAAAAAGAAATTGATGATTACCTTAGCACACCATTTGATCCTAGTGAGTTTAATAGTGAGAATTTTGATCCCGAGAGAGATATTGCTTTAATTGAAAAATCATTGAAAGTAGACTCATTTTCACTCTCTTCGAAGGATCAAATTGATAATCCTAAGGCACAATCTTCGTTTGAAGAGCCTTTGATTCCTAACTCCACACCGAGTGAGGTTAGTGACTATTCATTCGATAAGTTCGCCGATGAACTTGTTGATCCACTTCCACGGGGAAGTGAAGACGTTTCCGATTTTGAAATTGAGCGTGATTCTCATGTTTTACCTACCATTCTCGAGGATTTATCCGATGAATTTCCTTCTAATGAGAATGATGATCTTGTATCCGAGTGTGACACACTTGATACTTTGTCGGATATTTCTTGTGATGACAAGATTGATGACACTTTTGTGACTTACTCAAATCCTCTCTTTGAAGCTTCAATGAAAAATAATCCATTGTTTCAAGAGGATTTTGAGAGCATCATACTTCCTACATCTCACAACACTTGTGATGATGAAATTCTCTTGAAGGAGGTTGATGAGTTTCTTTACATAGACATTCCTTCGGAATTTAAGGAAGAGTCTAATGACGGTGATGACAATCTTTGGTTTGATCACCCGATTTATGATGATGATAATGTTGACCCGGAGGGAGAAATTACCTTTAATCCAATTATCCTTCCCACTCGCTTTGATCTTAATGTGCGGGTTTTTTATGCGACTCATTTTGAGTACCATGACCTCTTTGTTCACATTCATAAGAGTGATAAGGTCAACAAAGTCATGCAAGTTGATACCACTAGTGTTGAGACCTTTATACCACATTTACCATGTGCTTTCTATGATCATGGATTAGCATGGGCGGACGACACCGTGTTGTCTATTCCTTTCTCTCCCGAGGACGAGGTATTCGACCCCGGAATCGTTGATTTAGGGAAATCTCGGCCTTTCACCGATGCAATAATTGAAAGACTTTTCGATCATCTTGGTGCGAGTTTATCTCGGGGAGAATGCTTTATCCATTTCGTAATTTGTGACTACCATCTCTTTTTGGAGATTTGTGTTGGAGTTTTATCCTTTCATTTGTCATCCGACAATGAGGATGAGATCTTTGACCCCGGCATCGGGATTTATGTTGGATTTTATTCCATTATGCCGGTTTTCACCATTTTTCCCTAAGGACCAATGAATGCGGGGATCGAGTCGAGCTCATGACTCGGTTAACAAAAAAGAGGTGCCTTGTGGGGGAGTCCTATACATTCTATCTTCTTTCTATTTTCTAACACTAATAAGGCTTGATCTTTCAAGCTCGTGCTCGTGTTTTTTTGTGTTGTGAATCTTAGGTATGACCCTAATCATTAAAGACTCTCGTGTTTGGTTTTTGCCGGTCCACTTGATCTTCCATTCTTTGAATGCCAAAAAGGGGCACACTCTCTATCATTTGATTTTTATCGACTAACGTTTTATCTTGAGGCATAATTAATAAACGACTCATAGATTTGCGTGCTCTTTCCATGTTAGGATTTTGCATTAGACTCTTCGTGTTTTAGCAAGGGGTGTTACTCTTGAGCTAAGAAACATTAAGGATCATGTTTGGTTTTAGCATGGGGGAGCCAATCGATATAATCGCTTGTAATTGCTTTTGTCGTGTCTAAACGTAATCGTTTTTCTCATTTTTCATAAAAAATTAAAATTTTTAGTGTTACTTTTAAATGTTAATAAAAGAAAATAAGTTCTTTTGACACAAATGTAGGCTTTTCGTTGGTGAAAATAAAAATAGTTTTTGACTCGACTCGGTTTTTACCTTAGCTTTTCCTTAACGTATTTGAATTAAGCTTTGCTAGGATTTTATATAGGGAGCTTTAAAACGCGAAAGTCTTAACTCATATGAGTTAAGAACAAGAACTTTTTGCAAGTTCCTATAATTGATCCTAGAAAGTCGTTTATCAAGGGAACTTTAAAACGCAAATTCTAAAACTTGAAAAAGTATAAGAAGATGCAAGATCCTATAGATGACTTGAAAACCCAAAACTTTGATTTAATAGGTTAAGTATCCATTGATTTCACATTTTTGAAATTTTACAATATGGAGAACAAGAGATTATAGAGTTTAATCATAAGTTTCTAAAATTAATTCTTCTTTGTGCAAGTAGTTTTGTGTTTGATTTAATCTCCTCTTATTTATTTTCCACGCTTGAATAATAATTTCTTAATAAATGAAGTTTTTAGCGGTTTAGGCTTGATATCTTAACTCGTAAGTCCTTCTTTTTCTTCCCTTTTAATTAAAATGAGAACACATTAAGGGTGTCAGCGTCATGGACGTTTGATCATGGGATTGCGTAAATTTGGCTTACTATAAATATCATATTAATAAAGAAGAATAAATAAAAACATGTTCTCTAGGAGCCTTCGGGTGGGAGTCATGTAGCACTAACCTTGTCATTAGAGCCTTAGGGTGTATGGCAAGGGGACGTGTTGAATAAAAATTGCTTCATCATCATGATCCATAAGGTGGGATGGTGAATGTCAATTCCCTTATTTTTGTCCAAGGAGCCTTCGGGTGTGGATTTTAAATAAGGAGCACAATTGCATCTTAAAGAGCCACAAGGTGATATGATGTAGTTGTTGCTAACTCCATTAATAAAGTCATAATTGACTTTGGAGGTTTTATTGTTGCTTTTAAGTAGTCCTATTAGCCAAATTTCGGGTCCGGGGATTTATCCCTCAAATCGTGTTAAGTTATCCTTGATGTGGGCTTTCTTTAGTGACAACGGTTTTTGAAGTCGAGGTTAGGTTTTGAGTGTTGAGTTTACACCGTTCTTGCCTTCATTTTTGGACTAATAAATATCAAATAAGTCAAATGAGCCTTTGGGTGAATGACAAATAAAATCTAGAGATACAATTAGGAATAATAGGTGATTGAGTTTAACACAAATTACTTGTATGAGTTGGTTTAATTTTGGGGCTTATAATTGACAATGATCTTGTTTTTGCACTTGGCATGGAAAAGTGAAAAGTCGAGGATGATGAATCTAATTGAGTTTTATGATCCTAAAAGTTATTTTTCAAATAATGAAAGCATTACATTATGTCTTTGCAAAATAAAATGTCAAAAGTCGAATAATGGTGTAGTTAGTGTTTTATTTTATCATTGCGTGAGGACACTGAAATTGCTTAGCAAGGGGGAGTTTGATATGAGCTTAAATACTCATATCATTTATATCAATAAACCATTAATAAAGGAATAAAATGTTCAATTATTGCCTTGTATTTGCTTGTTTGTTGTTTAATGTGTGTAGGTACCAAAGATCGCGAAAACCGGCAAAAACGACACGAGTTTGAGGAAAAAGATCGATGAAGTAAAACACGAGCTCGATTCTAGTGGATTTTATCTTAATGAAAGATTTTGGGCCAAGTGGGACCCACATTTGGTAAATGGGCCTGAAAGCCCATTAGTGGAAATCATTTTGTCACTCATTTCTCAAAAGCCCAAAACATAAACCCATAATACTTAAATCTTTGATGGATTAAAGTTACATTAGATCAAAAGCACGTTATAAACATTATATGAGTCGGTGGAATAATTGTTACTAGCCCAAGCCCAAACTAAGTGTACAAAACGATTGAGTTAAAACGTATCTTGGGCCTCATGTTGTAACTGGTTAAAAGTAATAAACGTTTTGTTTATTCACTTGGTCAACTATACATAACTCACAAACACCACACATTTACTTCGATACTCCAAAGTTTTTTCCCTCATCTCTCTTCCCAAAAAAAATAACCAGTTACATCTTTTCCATCCCCAAACCCTAATTAACCCTAATAATAAAATTACCAATTAAAATTGGGGGGTTTTATTGGAGCACTTGATTCACACGATTGGGGAAATAACTCCCCAATTATTTCGGATATAGAAGATGGAGAGAAGCAAGTGACGTGGATACCTTTACTAGCCTATGATTGGCTGTGACAACAAATATTCCCCAATCCTCCAATAATAAAAGGCCACGTTATATGGGAGAAAGCACAAGAAGCACAAATCAGTGACACCCGGGCGATCCTTGTGACCAAGGCCGAATCACAGCCCTTGGATCATAACAAGAAAGAGAGAGAAGGCTAGGATGCTTAATCAAGGGTCAAAAATCGTTCATCCTCAACAAACCAACACCTCTACCTCAGCTATAAAAACCCCCCTCATTCCGGTATTTTTTTCATCCCTTTCTTTCTTTTAGAGTTATTATGTCACTTTTATTTTAGATTATTGTAATTTTCTTTTAATAGTATTGTAATATTTTGATTTGAAATAATAAAGTTTTTTTTTAGTTTCAATCTCTGGCTTTTTCTCATGTTTTATTTTTACTGTTAAAATTATTTTCATTCTCTATGATTTTGATCTCGCGTTTGATTTTTGGTGGAATGAATATTACTTTAATCTAAGTCAAATTTGATTATAATGATAAAAATATTAATTGTTTAAGCTTAAGTCATAGCTTAATCAAATAATAAAAACAGAATAAAAGGGAAAAATAAGTCTAACCCCACTGGTTAGATTAAATGTACTACTGGTTCGAATTATTTCCATGATTCGAGATGATGTTTGGTGATTCGGTGTCGTTATGGTTCGAAGTTTCTACTGTTCGTGGTGATGTTCAATGGTGGTTCGTTTAGGTTTTAAGCCAGCTCGGCGCTGCGCTTCGTCTCTAAGTATTCTCCAATCAATGGTTAAGCTCATTTTTCTTAATTAATTTTTATTTGTATGCTGATTTGTGGAAGATTTTGGATAGATGTTTATTAATCTGCTAGTGTATTGGAACTGAGTTTGAGATGTTACTATGTTTGATGAGTCTGAGTTTGGATATTGTATAGGGATATTAGATGATCTAATTTGCTTGCACTAAAGTTTATGTTTTATACTGATAAACATGGTCTGTTGATTCGTTTGGCTTTAGCTTGTGATATATCTGAGTATATCATTTAGTCTGCTTAGATTGTATGAGATCTCTGATTTGGACCGCTTGTGGTTTTTTAACTACATAATTTCTGGATGATTTGCTGCTAGATTGCTGATACATTTTTTATTCCTGTAAGTGTATAACACATTAGTTGGTCAGTTTAGAACTTAATGCCTGCGTTTTACGTTTTTGAAACTTAGGCTGCATTATTTTGATTTCGTATGTTGTTAGATTTATAGCTGACATTTAGATTTTGAATTTGTTTTTATTGCTGTGATTTTACGAATGGTATATTTGTATTGAATGTTTGGGACTGAAGTGAATGTTTGAAGTTGATTTATCTGATCTTGGGTTATTGTTTTAGTCTGTTTAATGTAGTGGTTTGTAGTAATTTTCGTCCAATACTTTTATTTATCTTTCAATTTTATTGTTAATTTGATAACAGTAAGATTATATTACAACTGAGATCCAAAGATTTCAGTTTTTAAAAAAAATCACATAAAATGTTCCACTCCTGTGGTTCGAACCCGAGACCTCTCGGTTATATGACCCACGCTCCAACCAACTGAGCGGGGTCATCTTTTTGTAATAGGAATAATAAATAGCAATATTATAACGTTCCTTCTTTCTAGGCTAGCGGTTTTAGTTAAATAGATTCTAAATACATGTTTTAATTTCGTAAATTAATAGTGTTATTAAATTACTTTTATTAGGATTTAAAGTAAAATAAATAAATAAAAGCTAAATATAAAAAAAATGTTTTATTAATTTTAGAAATTTAATTAGTTTTTAAATAATTAGATTTTAATAAAGTTAGTTTTTTCAAATAAATTAGATTTAATTAATTTTTAGAAGTAAAATAGTTTTTAATAGATTTTTGAAATAGTGTAAAAGTAATTTTACTTAAATGGATAAGTTCTTATTTGATTTTATTTAAATAGTTCAAATTTTAAATAGCTCTAATTTTTAAATAGTTATCTTTAGATTAAATAATTCGGGAACGATTCATGCACTTAGGTTTTAAATTAGTATAATTAATTTTAGTTTTAAAAACCGAAAATCAGTTCGAATCAATTGTCCAAATCGAAACAAAACGTCTCAAATTCACTCGATCTTCGCGTACAACGAACTTGGTTCATCATCGTGTTTAACTGAATTCGTCTTTGGTAATTTTAGTCTATTACTTTTTCCTAAAGGTAATTTTCTAATTTACCCTATAACGTATCTTAATTGACATATACTATCCACGACACATCAAGACGCAATCAACATGGAGACGAAATCATCATGAAGAATCATGAAACGACTTAACATGAAGGAGTATACAACATAATCAGCGTGAAACGAAGCTAACCATGATAGTATGAAACACACTTGACATAAAAGACATAGTAACTTATGAGGGGACATGAAAAAAAAATTATGACAATAAATCATGAGAAAAGTTTTATGCATGAAAACAGTGCGTGAATGCATGATGCAGTTTATGAAAACCTTTATATGCGCGAGGGTAAACGCCTATGGTCAGTTTACCCAAAACAAAATACACGACGAGGGGACGCCTATGGGTCGGTCCCAAAATTAAAAGTTTCGATAAAAGCATATGCGACTAAATAGGGCCAGTCCTGTACCAACCGTTACTTAGTCATAAACCTGCGACAATGATACATAGAATATATGAGTGAAACTTAGCTGTCAAAACTTAACAGAAAACAATTATGTGACCAATTATGAACTACTGGGGTTCAGTTCACATTAGCCACAGTTCAAAAGGAACATCGTGCATGAAACAATGACACGTAACTAAGTGTGGATTACGGTTGCTCAGTCCATATTAGTAAAATCAATACTGATGAAAACATCATGGTTAAAACAACAAGGTGCTGAAAACATCATGGTTAAAACAACAAGGTTTTGAAAACATAAATACATGGAATAACAAGTGTTGGCTTAGGAAGCTCCTGATGACTACCCACTAGTCACAAGTCAAGTTTTAGAGCCTACAGGTCGAAGCCTTGGCTTTCATACCATAATTGTAACACCCCACTTTGATAAGTGGACCGTTACGCGTAATTATGGCGTGTCCTCAAAGAATGAAAGGTAATATGTAGTGAAACATACATGACCATAGGGAAACCGGAATCAAACATCGGTTCCCAAACATAAGCCCAAAACATAAATAAAGTAAATGAACTAGGAAAGACTAGACAAGCATAAGTATATGGCAGAAAGGAGAAGAAGTCTATAGCAGCTTCCATTCTATGCACTTCCTCCAAATGCGCGAGTCCGTCCTTGGGTACCTGCCGTTTTGGGACATGGAAAGGAAAGTAACGGCTGAGCATAACGCTCAGTGCACGGATATATGACATAGTATAAATGGCTAAAACATAAATAAGACAAATAGCAGCGGAAATGTATAAGTCCTGGAAAACCTAGTTGACTTATGTTAACTGGTTTTAGTTCTGAAAACAAAGCTTATGTTACTTATGAAAATCTGTATTAGTTGATGTACCAAAACCCAATATAGGTCATAAGGTCAACAACGTGCATGAATACTTGGAGGGGTGACCTCGTTATGTAAATTAGAGGGGATGCCTCTAATTAACTGGTAAGTGGGTAGGAGGGATCAGCTCCTTCTGAAGGATGTAAGGCACACATCACATTCACCATGAAATCCTGACTGAAACATGTAACTCGGATGCACCCATACGCCCCACATGATAATATAATAATCCCCAAATAACTGAAAAGGGACGCCACGAGCTATCACTCCGCCGTGGTGAAGTCATAACACTAGTGCCTCTAGTGTTATGGTTATGATATGGCTACGGTAACTAATAAAACATAAGCATTTAATCTGTAACTACTGGAAAAAACAGTTGGCTGCATACCGGAAATCCTAATAAAGGAAGAGATCATCCTTACTGAAGGACGGAAAATCCGTACCTTAGGTCCAGTAAACGAAGAAGACGAACGGAAGAGAGTCCTACTTCGATCTCACTAATACTACATAAATAGTATACGTGTATAAGTATTCTGGTTACTGAGTACGTAACTGGTTTTACATCATGGCTTAGCTTATTTTATATGTTCATGTCCTATTTTACTGATTTTAACGTTATGTTGTATTTATCATGTATTCTGTATATTCTGATAAGTATTACTTGTATTTCTTGTATTATTATACTTGTTGTGTAATAATAAGTAACTTTCTGAAAATAGCAGGTTTCCTAAAATAGAAAGTTTCTAAAAATAGATTAACTGCTTAAAATAGATTAGTTTCTAAAAATAGAAAGTTTCCAAAAATAGGAATAAGTTGGTTTAATAAGCTAAAAATATAAGCTTAAGTTTTACTGATTAGATATGCTAAGTCATGTGATTAATAGAATAGTTTATAAATTATAACATGTTAATTAAATAAACTATAGGTTATACGATTTAATTAAATATAAGCATGATTTAATTAAATTAAAGTGTATAAATACTTAACTTTAACTTACAATTATTAATTAATAATAACATTACATGATATCACTAGTATTAATTAATCAATAATAATCCATGATCTAGTAAATAAACTTTACCTTAGAAGGATATAAATTAATTAAACTATATATTAATTAATTTAAAGCATGTGAAATAATTAAATTAATAATTATTTAATCATAAGTTATATTTAAATAAAATGAATAGTTAAAATAAAATGATTTATTAATTAAAATTCATGTCTTAATTCATGTAACTAATTAATTAAATTAACATGTTTTAATTAATAATTATAAATAATAACTACATGGTTTTTATGTTTAGCCAAACACCCCCTTAACTGCCGTAAAACACAAAACCAAACAACCCTTTACTGTTTTTAAACCAAAAACTAAACAGCCCCTAAACTGTTTGGTTTCCCCCGCCAGTACAATCTACCCCCTGGCGCATATAAAATTCCCACCGAGACCACCAAGGTCTCGGTTCCCACTGCCTGACCAAACACACCCTCGGTGGGGTTGCCACCGGCAGAACAAAAGACCCACTGGCCTTGCGGCTGGTGGAATAATGTTACCACCGAGACCATGGATGGTCTCGTTTTATGTGCAGTTCATACATAAGCATCAAAACGATCCCCCTACACATTATTATTATTCTAACACGATTTTAATCTCCTATTACTAGATTCTTGGTCGATTAAACGTATAAAACAACAAAGAAAAAAGGATCAAGGATTACCTATAATGCGTGATGGTTTAGGGAAAAACAATCACGAACACACACCTTGTTTTCTTGGATTAAAACCCATAATCTTTTCCTCTTGTCTTGGTGTTGGTCGACGGCAGAAGAAAAAAACGAAAGCCAGTTATATGTTTTTAGGGTTTTGGAATTTTGTTGTCTAAAATAATTACTCCATCCCATATGTTTTCTTTTTAGTCGACCTAGGACACCCTTGGGCCTAGAGCCCATGTTTTCCTTCTTGTTTTCTTTTGTCTAAACGGCCCAAACCAAAACACTTAAGCCCAAAGCCTTCCTTCTTAAATTCGTACGCGTGTTCGTGTTCTAAAAAGTCGTGGATTATTATTGTAGTGATTATACATGTTATATGTAACTATTATAATACGTGATTACTTATCGTATTCACTTAATATACCTAATAGTCCTTTTAAAGTTCGTGTTTTTAATATTCGAGATTATATGCTCGTGATCATAATTATTATAGTTAATAATTATCGTGTATTTACTCGTATGTAATAAATATCATGTAATCACACTTACGTAATTTCTGGATTTAATATTCGTGACACGTGTACATGACATAATTGGTAAATTTTAATAGATTCGTATGTTTACGTAGTGTAGTGTTCATGGTAAAAGTATGCGGGTTTTACAAACTATCCCGAGCGGGAAGCCACTTGAGAAACGGAGGAGTCCATCTGGATTCCTTATCCTCATTCTTTTCTACGATCCAAGTATATTCTTTTCAGTCACGTCATGTTCCAGGTTCTCTTCAGCCACGTCACGTCCATGTTCTTTTCAGCTTTTCATATCTCTAATTCGAGGACGAAGTATTCTTTTTAGAGGGGAAGAGTTGTAAAACCTGCATAAATACATATGAACATTAAATACATGAAAACACGGATTAATTAAAACTTTAAAATTTATTTAAAAACACGACACGTATCATGAATATTTGTATAAATATAAGTATTACGTATATTATTATTTATTATTTACAAGTTTTATCCTTATAATAAATTATGCACGATAAGAATTTAAAACACAAGTTAAACACACGAACTTAGGACATGAATAATAAACACAAAAACTAAAAATATACTTTAAGGGGGCTGTTTTGGCCGTTTATAAAAGAAGAGAGAAAAGGGGCCCAAGCACGGCCCATTTTAAATAAACTAACAATTAACAAAACCATACTTATCATCTCATTTTACAAGAAAAATAAAACCAACATAAAACCCTAGGGAGACTATAATGGCCGCCGGCCTAATGGAAAAGAAAAACAAGGGTGAATCATTCTTTGATCTTTCAATCATTCGGTTATTGTTCGTGGTTGTTTGTTCCTAAGTTTTTTCGCATTCAGTAACACTTTATCCTTGTTTTTTCTTTCCTTCACTATTATTAATTGATTTATGAATCTATTAATTAAACCATAAGAACATAGGTTATGAATAAATTGAACATGAAAAGACTCTAGTGGTTTGTTATTCAGATTAGCGACAGATTCTGTGACAGAATTTCTGTCAGAGATTCCCATGGACAGATTCGCGACAAATCTATGTTAGGTTGGCGACATAACAGTGATAGAAAGTTATATCGCTAAACATTATGGTGGTAATATTTGTTTTGGCTTTGTCACTTTGTGCAACCGACTCACTAGGACTCGGTGGGCTATTGTTTAGGCTCGGTTAACCAAGGCAAAAAGAGTGTGTTTGGTTTTGTTTTTCTAAATTAAATTTATTAATTTAATTAAGATATTAAATTAATCATGTTATAGTTAAATAAATAAAATCAAGACTTAGGTTATGTTAATCTATTATTTAATCATGAAATTAACATGGCCATTTATTTAAATAAACTATACACGATAATAATTATTATATATAATTATTCATGGTAAATTTACATGTCACATTTAATTAATATAATTAAGAACTTAGCTTAATTATTTAATTACATTTTAATCATGGTTTAATTAAATTAATACTATACTTTAATTTAATTATACAATTATCAGTTAAGTTAAAGTTTAATTAATATGAATCTTGTTATATTATTAATTGATAATCACTTATCAACCATGTATTATATTATTAATTGATAATTATTATGTTAAGACTAAAGTGTTGGAAATACGTTTTTACATATTTAGGAAGATTCGGTCACTCCGACAATATACTAAGTAGTAGCTCGTTGTCTAGACATCTTTATTTAACTAACAAGTCCAAGCCTAGCCTACAACATGTGTAGGCCGGCCCAAATGTAAGCCCAAGCCCATGACAAGGGCTTGGGTATATAAACCCTCTCCTTAGATGGAGAGGGTGTGTGGTTAATCATTTTTACACATAGTTCTCTTAAGTTTCTCTCTCTAGAATTGTGTGAAATTCACCATCTCTCTATCTCTTTCTCTCTCTAAAAACATAAACAAGATTAACATTTCTACAAATGGTATCAAGAGCTTGGGATGAAATATAGGTTGGTTTTCGTGTTGTGTATGCTTTCTTAAGCATATCGTAGGTTTTTGAGTTTTCTTTGTCGAATCATCAAATTTTTTTCGTGTTTGTTTGTGTTCTAAAGTCGAATACAGTCTTTAATCGTGTCGTAGTATCTTGGGTATCTTGGTTTTTGGCTAAAACTCAAGTTTTTTGGATCGAAAGTTGCAAAATTTCTTGTTTCTCATCATTCCGAAATTCTTGCAAGGTTTCCATCGGAAAGTACAACGTGAGGGTGGTTTGATCGCAATAACCTATTGGTTCCACTTTGCGATCATTGGATTTAAATACCTTATTCTGACGTGACATTCCGATCTGGCATTGCGATCTGGGATTCCGACGGATTTAAGGATTCTTGTGTCGTCACTCTGTCCATTTTATTTTAGCAACATTCCGATCTGGACATTCCGATAGTGGCATTCCGATCTGGACATTCCGATAGTGACATTCCGATCTGGACATTCAGATAGTGTGACATTCCGATTGGACATTCCGATAGTGACATTCCGATCTGGACATTCCGATATTGACATTCCGATCTGGACATTCAGATAGTGTGACATTCCGATTTGGACTTTCCGATAGTGACATTCCGATCTGGACATTCCGATCTAGCCATTCCGATACCAGCAACATTCCGACAGAAAAGAGTATTCCGACAGAAATCAACATTCCGACAATCCAAAATTTCTTCCTTAAAAAAATTTCGATCGTGTGTAATTTTGACTTGGATTTTTTGGTTTATCGAGAATATATTTTAGGGGATTTTAACATTGTTTCTCGACTTTAACACACCACAACACAAAAACACTTAACCTTATTTCATTGTTCGATCAACTTTGTAAATCTTAACTTATTGAAATGGAGTACACATCTCTTACGGATAAGTCCATCCTCTCGGGTACGGATAATCGTCCACCAATGCTGGAGAAGTCTATGTACGAGGATTGGACTTCCCGAATGGAACTTTACATGTTGAACAAAGATAATGGACATCTCATTTGGGCATCGGGGCTCAATGGACCATTAGATTATGGTACAGTGACGGAAGGTACGACTACTCGTCCTCGCACAACGGGTGAGTTGACTGGAGATATGAAGATTCAAGACAAATGTGATAAGTATGCTACAAACATCATTCTCCAAGCCCTTCCTCCAGATGTCTACAAACTCGTCAGCAAACATAAAGTTGCCAAAGAGTTATGGGATAGAATTCGGGTTCTAATGCAAGGCACCTCGTTAACTAAACAAGAACGAGAGTGTAAGCTTTATGATACTTTTGATAAGTTTGCCTATGTGCCAGGGGAGACTCTCAATGATTACTATCTGAGATTTACCCTATTGTTGAATGAGCTTAATGTCTATGGATGGCAGTTCCTACCTTTCAATTTAACATCAAGTATTTGAACACTGTTCCTCCAGAATGGAAAAAATACGTGACGGATGTTAAATTGGCTAAGGACTTGCATAACACCAATGTGGATCAACTTCAAGCTTTTCTTCAACAACACGAATGCCATGTGATCGAGGCTCGGTTGTCTACACCTCAAGTTCATGATCCACTTGCAATGTATGCTTCTCAACAAAACATGGCTTATACTTATCAGCACCCATCATACTTGCAGCAGACACCACAACACAACTATCAGCAACCACAACAACCATCTTATCCACCACTAATGACGCCACAACAAGCATTTCAACAAAGTGTTCATCAATAATCTTTTCCACAGCAACCACCATATCAGACATCACCATCACAAGCCAACACCTCTCCAATGGGCTATACTCCTCAGCAAGAATATTTTCCATTAGAAGCACAACCAGCACAAGCTTTCTACTCTAATGAACTTCCACCAATCCAAGCACCGGTCTTTACTCCAAATGATACGCCAGCTGATGTTCTAAACCATCTCACTGCCTACTTGTCAAAACTTGTTGCAACTAGAGGATTTCCACCAACAAAAAATCAGATCCGCAACTCATAAAATCCTCGACAACAAGCCACTGTTCAAGATGGTCAAGTGACGGTGCAACCTATTCAGGGAAGGTAAAATTCATATGGACCTCCTACAAGGACTGGGAACAATCAAGCTATAATTTCTCAAGCTAGTGGAAATGGAAGTCCTATTGGTCCTAAAAAGGTTGTGACTTGCTACAATTGCCGAGGACAAGGTCATATGGCTAGGGAATGCACTCAGCCAAAAAGGAGGAGGGATGATGCATGGTTTCGTGAGAAGATGTATTTGGTCGATGCTCAGTCAAAGGGAAAAATTTTAGATTCAGAGGAGTTAGCATTTCTTGCAGACCCAGGGGAAGCAGATACTGAAGGCATTACAGTCGTTTCCACTTCTAATGCAGCTTATCAAGCAGATGATCTTGACGCATATGATTCGGATTGTGATGACGTTCACTCTACCCAAACTGCTCTCGTTGCTAATCTCTCTCACTACGGTTCCGATGTCATCAGTGAGGTACCCACCACAACCAATCTTGGTAATTATGATAACCAACATCAAGTTAGGCATGAAAATGACAACCTCGAACAGCATTTGGGAACTAGTAACTCAAATGATGTGGTACCCAACCCTACAAATTTGAGTGAACCTCAACCAAATGCTACGACGGGTATGGAATCTTATGCTCAACATGATTTGGTCATGGTACCTAAACATATTATTGATCAAATGCATATGGCCCTCAGAAAATCTGTAGATACCAATTCCACCCTAACTGCTGAGCTTGCGCTGCATAAAGAAAAGGTCAAAACTTTTGAAATAGTCCCTCAAGCAGAGAAAATAACATGTTCTGAATTTGATCAATTTCGTTTTGAAAAGATTGAACACTTGAATGAAATAGAATCATTAAAAGCTAATCTTTCTAATGAATTAAAAGCAAAAGAGTTGGTTGTCAATGATTTTCAGAAACTTAAAATGGATTTCGAAACTCTCGAGTCTAAAAAGTTTGAATCGGAAATTAATGCTACCAAACTTCTTAAATTCAAAGAACAACAGCTTTTAAAACAATACGCTTCCACAGAAAAGGTTCATCTTTTAACTAAATCATTTAAAGAACTCGAACTTAAGCATCTTCAAGATTTACCACCTAATCCCGGTTATGCAAAACA
The DNA here is from genome assembly GCA_025667525.1 of Glebionis coronaria. NCBI lineage: Eukaryota > Viridiplantae > Streptophyta > Magnoliopsida > Asterales > Asteraceae > Glebionis > Glebionis coronaria. Next base: position 1,208,687 of record JANFOE010000135.1, read on the forward strand.
AGCTCAGGAATATATTCCGTGTCTTTATGATATGACCCTAATTGGCAAATCGAAAGAAACACCTTTTGTTCGTAGTTCTGAGGAGACACAGTCACTTGCGGATGAAACTCATTCTAAAATGCTTTCAAAATTCCATACGATTGATTATGATCAGTATAACAAAGATCAATTGTCTAAAAAGACCCGCACTCGTTTACAAAAGGAATTAGCTGAATTGACAGTTCTTGTACCCCAAAGTTTGTCAAATGAAAACCCTCCTAGTACGTCTCCTACACTTGTCAAAACGGATTTAACGAAGTTAATTCCACCGGTAAGTAAGGCGTCCGTTAACTTAAATGCGGTACACCAACACTTAGCCGATTTTGACAAGGTCATTTTGGAACGTACGACGGCCACGGCCATAACGGAAGGTGAATGGAACTTTAAGCACACTAGAGCTGCGTTCCGAGACGAAATTGTTCCGTTTGTAAAGAATGTTAAAGCTTGTCTTAGTAATCTTGATCAAGATTTTCTTTTGGAAATAGAAGAAGTTAGACGTGTTTTCAATGAAATGGATGATGCTTATGAAAACAGTTTACTTGAAATAGAACGGGTTTCACGCCAAAATGATCAGCTTCTGAAGCAAGTGATGTCTCATGATATAGTTTCTGTCCGTGTGAATAAAAGTGTTGATGATGATTCTCTTGTGCATAATGTTGAATCTGTGGATACTGTGGTAGATAGTACTTGTCACGAATCTGACGCTGAATTTTTAAAGCTTCAAGATTCATATTATTCGCTTTCAAAACGTTTTGATGAGATTCAAACACATTTTATTTCGCTTGAATGCAAGCAACAATTTATTCAAGAAATCTTTGAAACGTCATTCAAAGGTGTTAATATCGATGATGCAAACTTTGAAAAAAAATTTAAATTGAATTTACAATCAAAACAGCGTCAGCCAAGTGACAAAGTTGCTAAATTTTTGCCGATAGAAATAGAGAAATCTAAGGAGCTTAACTGTGTGAACATACTTGAGGCCGCTGATAATTTTAAACTGGATCTAGATAATCGAGTTTCCAAGATTTTGTCCAAATTTGATAACTTAAAATAGAAAAATACACGACTCTTCGATTTAGTAAAGCCCGCATGTGTTGATACCACTGTAATGAATGAATCATTGATTGAAAAATTGAATCGAAAGTCGGTGGAAATATCTGATTTGAGGGAACAACTTTGTGATAAGAATCAGGTCTTGGCTGAGTTAAAGGAAACACTTCGTACTCTAAAAGGTAAGAATGTTGTGGATAACGCAGCCACTGTCTCAGCATCGTCCTCTAGTGCAATCAAAAGGAACCTAATAGCCGTCACACCACTTAACAAGGGCCCTAGGACTAAACCATCTCAAACTTTGGTCACTAATGATAAGGTGGAATCAAAACCAGCTTCTAATATTCCTGTGTTGCCTTCTACAGGAGTAAGCACTACTAAGCCTCAAAGATCTAAGCTTAAGAGAAACAAGAAGAATCATAGGATCTTGCCCCTATCTAGTAGTCAAGTGAAGAAGAAAGTAGAAGCCCATCCTAGGAATGTTATTTTTGTTTTGAATAAAAAGAATCATGTAGCTAAACCTAAAGGCTCTGCGGTTGTGCAACATTCTAAGCCTAGTGTGAATTCTAATTTGAAATGTTGGAATTGCAATGAATGTATGTTCTCTAGTCGTCATGATTCTTGCCTTATTGACCATGTGAATGAGATACATGCCCGGAAAAATGGATTAGAATGGAAACCGACTGGGAAAGTGTTAACCCAAGTTGGTTGGATGTGGCGCCCCACTGGTAGAACTTTCACTATAGTAGGAAATATGTGCCCTTTAACTAGGATCACTCCCACTGAAGTGAAGAAAGCGTGCCCTTTAACTAGGAGTACCAAGGCTACCAAAACACAAGCGTGTCCTTTAACTAGGAACACCGACACTACTGTAGGAACCAAGTGCCCTTTAAATAGGTCTACTCCCACTGTAGTGCCCGCGAATAATCCAAAACCTAAGAAAATTGGAACAGTAAAACCTGTTAGTGCTAAAACTCACATTAGAAAACACAGGAAATCTAAAGGTCTCATAAATGCTAGCAATTCTGATAATCTTATATCTCTATCTGCTAACACTCCGGAACCAATAGTTTCCAATGCATTGTCGAATGTTGTTATTGAAAACAGGTAGTCCAAATTGTTCTCTGGTATTTGGACTCTGGTTGCTCCAAGCATATGACCGGATATCGCTCTCAGCTCAGAAATTTCGTCAGCAAGTTTCTTGGTACGGTTAGATTTGGAAATGATCATATTGCAAAGATAATGGGTTATGGTGAATATCATATTGGGAATGTTATAATTTCAAGAGTGTATTATGTGGAAGGTCTCGGTCACAACTTATTTTCTGTGGGACAATTTTGTGATGCAAACCTAGAAGTTGCTTTTCGAGAGCATACCTGCTTCATTCGTAATTTGGAAGGGGTTGGTTTATTGAAAGGTACTCGAGGTAATAATTTGTATACTTTGTCTCTACAAGACATGATGGCCGCTTCTCCCATATGTCTTCTCTCCAAAGCATCGAAGACTAATTCATGGTTATGGCATCGACGGTTATCTCATCTTAACTCTGACGCTATTAATAACTTGGCGAAAAACGAACTTGTTCGTGGTCTTATTAAACTATCATTTCACAAGGATCATTTGTGTTCCGCGTGTACAATGGGGAAAAGCACTAAGAAGTCATACAAACCCAAGACTGAAGACACCAACCAAGAGAAACTTTATCTTTTGCATATGGATCTTTGTGGGCCAATGCGTGTTGAAAGTCTTAGTGGAAAAAAGTACATCCTTGTCATTGTCGATGATTACTCTCGGTTTACATGAGTGAAATTTCTTAAAGCAAAAAATGAGGCACCTAAAATCATCATCGGATTTCTCAAGATGATTCAAGTGCGTCTCAACACTACTGTCCGACGCATTCGTACAAATAATGGAACCGAATTTGTGAATCAAATTTTGCGTGATTTTTATGAAGAAGTTGGCATTTCTCATGAAACATCCGTTGCTCGCACTCCACAACAAAACGGTGTCGTTGAAAGACGAAATCGCACACTTATGGAAGCTGCTCGAACGATGTTAATTTACGCAAAGGCTCCATTGTTTTTATGGGCAGAAGCAGTATCTACCGCAGTGTACACCCAAAAACGATCACTAATTCGTAAACGCCATGGTAAAACACCTTATGAGCTTCTCCATGGAAAAGTACCAGATTTATCATATCTTCATGTATTTGGTTCTCTTTGCTATCCAAATAATGATGGTGACAATTTGGGAAAACTTCAACCAAAGGCTTATATTGGTATTTTCATTGGTTACGCAACCGCAAAGAAGGCATACCGAATCTACAACCGTAACTCTCGCAAGATCCTTAAAACTATGAATGTTGATTTTGATGAGCTGACAGCAATGGCTTCTGAGCAAAGCAGCTCTGAACCCGCACTTCATGAAATGGGACCCAGTAACATTAGTTCTGGTCTTATCCCAAACAACCCTACTTCATCATCATTTACCCCACCTTCTAGGACAGAATGGGATACGTTGTTTCAACCGTTCTTTGATGAATTCTTTACTCCTCCAACTATTGTTGCTCCAGAACCTGAGGTAATAGCTCCGGTAACCGAAGTTGTCGATCCAGCAACCGAAGCACAGTCTGATACATCTGCACCTACAATTGGTCAAGATATACCATCATCTAGTAATTCTGAACCAACACCCGAATCAACTACCCATGTCATGCCTATTGATGATGAAGAGGATGATGATGATCACGATTTGGAATTTGCTCAAATGCGTGAACTTCCATTCTTTGGTGTACCTATTCCCGACCCTAATCAAGTCGGGTCGTCCACCTCAGAGGAAGCTCCTTCTACAGTTTACTCCAATCCACGGATTCGTGAACATGACAGCAAGTGGACAAAGGATCATCCTATAGATTCTATTATTGGTGACCCTAAACGTCCGGTATCCACACGAAGTCAGCTACAAGAAAATGCAATGTTTTGTCATTTTGATGCTTTTCTCACTGAAGTTGAACCTAAGACATGGCAACAAGCTTTTACTCAATCCTGTTGGATAGAAGCTATGCAAGAAGAACTTAACGAATTCATACATCTTAAAGTTTGGGAACTTGTCCCATGCCCGGATCAAGTGCAGTTACTCACTTTGAAATGGGTTTACAAGGTGAAACTCGACGAGTTAGGCGGAATATTGAAGAACAAAGATAGACTAGTAGCTCGTGGATACAAGCAATTATTGGGCATCGAATTTATGGAATCCTTTGCACCTGTTGCCCGTTTGGAAGCTATTATACTATTCCTCGCTTATGCCGCCCACATGAATATGATCGTCTATCAGATGGATGTGAAGACAGCATTTCTTAATGGTGAAATCAAGGAAGAGGTCTATGTTCAACAGCCGGATGGTTTTGTGAATCCTAAATATCCTAATCATGTGTACAAGCTTAAGAAGGCTCTCTATGGGTTGAAGCAAGCTCCTCGCGCATGGTATGATCTATTGTCACAATTCCTCATTACGCAAGGCTTCGCTAAAGGCAAGGTGGATCCCACGCTGTTCATTCAAAAACGAGGTAAAGATATGATTATGGTACAAATATATGTTGATGATATTATATTTGCAGCCTCGACCCAGACATTATCGGATGAGTTTGGGACACTCATGTCTTCCAAGTTTAAGATGTCAATGATGGGCAAGGTATCATTCTTCTTAGGTCTTCAGATATCTCAGAGTCCCAGAGGCATCTTTATCAATCAATCCAAGTATGCCCTTGAATCGCTAAAGAAGTATAAGATGGAATCTTGCGACCCTGTGGATACTCCAATGGTGGAACGAACTAAGCTTGATGCAGATCCACATAGAGTTGCCGTTGATCCGACATTGTATCGTGGAATGATCGGTACTCTTCCGTATATCACAGCTAGTCGACTTGATCTTCAGTTTGCTATATCTATGTGTGCTCGGTATCAAACTCGACCTACTGAGTTACACTTGGCCACTGTGAAACGGATCTTTCGATATCTTAAAGGAACCATTAATCGGGGACTTTGGTATTCAAAGGACTCTTCTATTGCACTAATGGCATATGCAGATGCGGATCACCAGGGTTGTCAAGATACAAGGCGTAGCACGAGTGGAACTTTGCAACTACTAGGAGATCGACTAATCAGTTGGGCATCGAAAAGGCAGAAAAGCGCTGCAATTTCAAGTACGGAAGCAGAATACATAGCTATGTCTGGTTGTTGTGCTCAAATTCTTTGGATGATATCTTAATTAACCGACTATGGTCTAGGTTTCAACAAAATTCCGATGTACTGTGACAACAAGAGTGCAATTGCCTTATGCTGCAATAATGTTCAATTCTCCCGGTCGAAGCATATTGACATTCGCTACCACTTTATCAAGGAGCAAGTGGAAAATGGAGTGATCGAGCTTTACTTTGTCCGATCCGAGTATCAATTGGTGGATATTTTCACGAAGGCTTTAGATAGCGCTCGAATTGAATTTTTGGCCGACAAGCTAGGAATGAGAACATTCTCGCCTGAGACTCTAAAGGAACTGGTAGATGAAGCGAAAGAATAGTGGTGGTAAACTATTCTCCGTATCCTTGGTGATCATTCGTATATATTGTTTATATTTTATCCACAAAAGAAAAATACAAAAATATAAAACCATATAAAAACCATAAAAATTGAAAAATTCATAAAAAAATCCAAAAATATTTTTACTTTATTTTTCAAACGCATGTCTTTTGGTACGATAATATTTACGGTCTTAGAAATGTTGATTAATATCGACACGGCGCCATAAATAGAGTTCGTACAAAAGTTGTAAATATTTCATAAAAACATGCCCTAATGGCTTGTAGTTATTTCAGACTGCAATCCGGTTTTCACATTAAAGTTAAGTATTTCTTATGAAAGCTTTGGCTCACAACGGGAATTAATTTTCTCGGGCAAGGTTTACTTTAAAACCTTGTAAGAGATCAAGTTTACTTTATAACTTGGTCTGACACAAATTTATGTATGTTTCAGTGCATTTATTTGTTAAAACAAGAGAAGTCTTGTTTTTATGAAGCTATCATCTCTACAACCATAGCAATCTACAATTGGTATCTACATACTCGACGATGCGACTACTCAAACGACGACTACAGCTCTTTCAATAGAACACGGGTCAACAATTGAGGGGGAGCAATTGTCAAGCATTCAGAATCTTCGATGCCAAACTTGCCAAGCTCGCTAACTGGTGTCAAGACAACAACACCAATCGTACATGTGGTGTCAAGAGATGACTTCAGACGTGACGAGGCGACCAACATATGCTGATAAGAACCATTTGATATTATCATATGATGTTCTCATATATAAGGTCCAACCTTGTCAATTCTTTTCTAATATGGTGAATATGTGATCATGTTACAAATCGATATCATATCTCATACATTTGGTATCATGAAGATAAAACGGACTCGCATTTTTCTTCCCAAAACCTTTGTTAAAACTTCATTAAATCAGTTGATATTAAAAACATCGATTGGGTTAATATTTTTAATATGGGGGAGAAAATGTGATTTAATATGGGATATTATCACAAATGGTTTGACTTAATGTGCTGGCTCATCCCGACATATGCGAAATGTTTTCGAATATCATGGCATATGTTAAGGGGGAGCAAACGGATTTGCATATCAAAAATGGATTTCATGGTGATTTATACTTTTCCTAAACCCATTTATTTCACGACGATGAAGATTGTGGTGACATAAGGATGGTAGGATAGGTTAAGTCCAATGATTCTTCTAGAACCGTAGGAATCTTCCCAAGGACATTCCTTAGCTAGAAATAGTAGTCCTTAGGAAAGATGGAGAAAGATTGTGAACGTAGCTGAATGCCGACGAAGTACTTAAGTTAGCACTAGAACAATCACAACAAGGTGCTAATTATGACGTATTGGTAAGCATTGAAGGGGTTGAAGAATGAAAAAGAATTGTAAAGATAAAGGGTGTGAAGAAAGAAGCCCTCCTTACAACGTTAGGCAGAAACCGGGTCAACACATATGCTATTGAGATCATTTTAATGATTCTCGATATTGAAGACAGACATCATGGGCCCAGTGATGCAATGCACAACCCATCCCAGCTAACTCAGATATCTCTCAAAAGGTATTTGTTTTAATCACACGGAGACAACACATCATATATTGATTTATTCATTCCGAATAAATTGGTATTGAAAAGGTGGCACTCATCTCCAGCCTCCGATCAATAAAATACAAAATGCACGGTCGAGTCTAGAGCCATTTAAGATCATCAAATATCTCATTAGGAGACATTTTCATAATTCTTTGCTTCTTCATACACTGTGAAAAGTAAGAAATATCTTAAGAGTCCTACGCAAAATCTTCATGATCTTGCCTGAACATCCGAGTAATACGAAAGTATTTACAATGAAGATGGAAATCCTTCTTGAGCGAATATCAAAAAGCTCATGGTAGGTGACTTGTGCGATTCTTTATGAATCAAACTTGTGATAACTGGAAAGCAACAGTGGTTTAATTCTTAAGTGAATTTAAACACGTTCCAGGCCTCTACGCAATATCTTAGTGATCTTGCCAGAACACTCAGAGTGATACCTTAGTGTTCACAGTGATGAGTGGAAATCCTTCTAGTATTAACCTCAAACATCATTTGGTAGGTAACTTGCAAGAATCAATATGAATCAAGCTCGTGATAACTGGAAAGCAACGATGGTGCGATTCTTTAATGAATCAAACTTGTTCCAGGAATCAGAATTGACGGCTTCAATCATGCGGATAATTTTATCCAAATGATTCACTCTTTACGTTCACAGTCAGCTTTGGACGGTCGAGTAAAGAGAACGGGTTTACCCGCGAAATCTTGTCAATGAGATTTTTTATTAAATCTACCTGCCACAAGTACGATATTTTATATCGTCCAACGGTCTTCACCGACCGGAGGTAAAATGCTACCAAATTAGAATGAAATGTTCAAAGCCATTTTGTTCGTGTCTACTTATGTTGCGTCATTTGAAGACGGTGGCGTTGCGGAATCCGAGAAGAAGTCGTCCCCGCATGCTTATACTTTATGCACTTAATGCCTCATCTAATTCAAGAAAGCCTAAAAGTTAAGTCTTCCGCTGTATCGAACTCTGAAGCTTTCAAGAATTATGAAGGTATAAGTATGTGGGACATGGTGTCACGAAGAGGCGAAGATCACAAGTGATGGATGCACGAGATTAAGGCAAGAGATTAATGCTCAAGATTGATATCAAATATCACATCAACATGTTCACCAGAAAAGAAAAAGAAAAAGAAAGACGAAGACTACGAGCTCAAGACAAGCATAGTATGCTAGGTTTATTTTATTATTGTAACTAGGGTAACACCCTTGTTTGGAGTGACCTCCCTTAGGGGGAGATTGTTGGAAATACGTTTTTACGTATTTAGGAAGATTCGGTCACTACGACAATATACTAAGTAGTAGCTCGTAGTCTAGACATCTTTATTTAACTAACAAGTCCAAGCCTAGCCTACAACATGTGTAGGCCGGTCCAAATGTAAGCCCAAGCCCATGACAAGGGCTTGGGTATATAAACCCTCTCCTTAGATGGAGAGGGTGTGTGGTTAATCATTTTTACACATAGTTCTCTTAAGTTTCTCTCTCTAGAATTGTGTGAATTCCACCATCTCTCTATCTCTTTCTCTCTCTAAAAACATAAACAAGATTTACATTTCTACATAAAGTATTTAATTATTAATAAACTTTACTACATTATGAAATTTAATAAATCATGACTTATAATATATGCTTATTAAGCCTTAGCTTATATCAAATGCTTATTAAATAAGCTTATTACTATTTATGGAAATATGCTAATTATGTAAACATATTAATTATGGAAACATGCTAATTATGGAAATATACTATTTATGGAAACATACTATTTGTGGGAACTTTCTATTTTTGGAAACCTACTAATTATGGAAAATTTCTATTTGTAGAAACTTACTTTTTTTTGAAACTTACTATTTATGGCAACTTACTATTTTTAGAAAGTTTCTATATACGGAAACCTGCTATTTTTGGAAAGTTGCTATATATAGAAACCTGCTATCGTTAGAAAGTAACTTATTATGAAACAACAAGTATAATAACACATAAAACATGAAATACACTAATCAAGAACACAGGAAACACTAAGAAATACATGATAAAACATGAAACGGTAAAACTGTTGGGAATCTAAACTTGTTAGATTCCCTGATCATTGATTTAAACATAATTAGGCTGTTAGATAGTCCCTTGCCTGTGCCTAAGAGGCAGGCAAGTTTCGCAAGACTCACAAAGATCCAAGTCTCTGTGAGCAACCTCAGAGGAGTTCATGTCAGAGACATTGTCAGGGAAGTCAAAGAATTACCTGAAGACATACTCATTGGCTGTGATGGATAACAGCCAAGATGTATCAGGGACTCTGAGGGGTTGAGAGTTAACAGGGGTGGCAATACCCTGATAACTCTCAGCACACTTTGGACATGCCATTTGTGTGTTCGAGACTATGAAGAAAAAGGAAACTGTTTTGACAATTGTTTCCTTAAAGCATAATAGAAGACTACCAAGAATAGAAGAACATCATGTGACTGATGTGGGAACTTTTAAAAGCTTGTGTAGTCACCATCAAGTACTATTTAGGTCAATCTCGTAACACTATAAATAGGATGTGTATCCATGCATTAATGTTTAACACTTTGAGATATTAATAACATTATTGCATATAACTTAGTGAATCAAACAGCTACGACTGTATTCATAAGTTAAGGTTTATTGTTGTTCAAAGTGTGCACAACACATTGTCATCAAACTGTGTTATCCATAACACTTGTAATTCTTTATTATACAATAATAAGATTACGTTTGAAAAGTAATACCTTGTGTTGATTAAGTTAAGATTAGGGTTTCTTGCATTGATTAGGGACTTACAATTGGTATCAGAGCGGTGTTTGATATTAAAACCTTCAAGAAACATCGTTCTCAGTTTTATAATCAAGATCCACCATGCCAGAAACTTCTAACCCACCACAATCACCTTCCACAAACCCATCTTCACCAAGACTTAACCCTCCTGCGAATGACGATAATCTACCCCAACTTCTTGACTCAAGAGGTGGATCACACGTCACAAGTGTACCAGTCTTTGATGAAGAAGATTTTGCCAGTTGGAAGAGTCAATTTCTTGTATATCTTGATGGGCTTGAACCTTTTCTTTTAGAAATTTTAGAAAATGGTCCATATATTCCCATGGCACTTACATCCACTGAAGAAAACCCTCTTCCCAAACCTCTCAAACAATGGACTCCAGCTGATAGGAAATTGGCAAACCAAGATAAACGTCTCAAAAGCATCATAATATCCTGCCTTCCCAAGCATATCATGAAGTCTGTCATTCAGTGTCCCACAGCTAAACAAATATGGACAGACCTCATTCTTGGCCATGAAGGACCCTCTGAAACAAGAGAGACAAAGATTCAGGCACTCAAACTTCAATTTAATGCCTTCAAGTCACTTGAAGGAGAAAAGGTTCAGCAAACCTATACTAGGCTGAAGATTCTTCTAAATGACCTAGCCATGAATGATGTCACTATTGGTCAAGCTGAGATCAATGCTACTTTTGTCAACAGCCTTCCAAGAAAGTGGCTGAGCATGAATCAGACTCAGAGAGCTAACAACTCAATCAAAAATGATACCCTTGCTCAGCTCTATGGTAAGTACAATTATGAAGAAGGGCTGATCGATACTATTTACAAGTCAGAGACTGAAAGATTTGTAGTCCAAAGAGCATCTTCCAAAGCATTAATCTCTGCAACACATCCTCATGACAGCGATTCTGATGTTGAAGAAGATACCCGTAGCAGCCAAGAGTTCTTGACAGACCTCAATGCAGAGTTCCATGAAAGAGCCTTGTTAGCCAACCAAAGAAGATACTTCAAAAGATCAGGAAGAGTAGGATCAGCTAGTAAACCAACTGACAGGTCAAAAGAAACTTATTTTGCCTGTGGAAAGCTTGGACATTATCAAAAAGACTGTCCTTCCACCAAGACATCCTCACCCTCTTATCCATCATCTTCATCCAAACCCTACAAGTTCAAACAACATAACAACTCATCACCATCCAATTCTTCAGACACTGAAAAGAAAGATTACAAAAATATGTACAAGGCACTTAAAGCTGAGTTAGAACAAATGAACTTGAAGATTGAAGCTCTGTCCAAAAAGAAGGGTGGTGAGAAAAAGACAGAGAAAGGGTTGGTTGCTGAAACTTATGATTGGAATGATGAGCCACTGACTTCAGATGAAGAAGACACCACCAGAGTCAGGGCTTTTATGGCAATAGTTGAGGATGAACCAGCTGTTGGAAAAGGTGATGCAAGATCAGGACAATGGGTTGACATCACAATGAAAAAGGTACACAGGCTTTTATCCATGTCTGATAGTGATGAACGTAAGCATGTCCTTGATTACACCATTGTTGATTTACACTTTGTTGAGGAACAAAGAAAGAACCTACTTGATAAGTTTCACTCTGTTAAATCTGAAATGCTAAATGTTAAGGCTGAATGTGAAACTCTCAGGCGGGTTAATTTAGAGAAAATATCCCTACAAAATGAAGTAGCTAGATTAACCTTGAAAAACATTGCTTTAAATGATCAAGTCTCTGAATTGAACAAGGTTATTGAAAAATGGTTGTGTGCTAGGTTCACTATAGATCAATTGCTTAATGATGAACTGCTTGCTGACATTAAAAGGGATATATCTGCTAAGAAAAATAAGCTGAGAATTCTCACCAAACCCAAAGACATTGTCTTTAAATCTACAGAGACTATTCATATGTCAGATACTACTTTGACAAATGACCCTGTCTTTGAAGATGTGGTTGAGCTACCACCCTTGCCCAAACTCTCTGGAGTTGAACCCAGCAGTTCTTCTAGATCTGCTAAGGATGAACTTAGGACAGATATTGAGAAACCTCTAGCTAAAGTTTTTCATGTTCCTGCTAAACAAACTGGCAAACAAGTAGCTTTTAAGCCTGTTACTACTAAAGCTGTGAATAAGGTTGAACCTACCACTGAAGATCGCCTGTTGTCTCTTATGAAAGAAGTAGAACTCTTGAAATAACACATTAAGCCTTCCGCTGAATCCTCTACTTCTCATGAACCTAAGTCAGTCCTAGGTGAACCCAAAGGGGAAAGGTTAATCAAACCTTATTGCAATGTATGTACAAATTCTCACCATTCGACCTTAGATCATGACAGACACATGGCAGCTAAAAGAGCTCAGACACCCTCTAGGGACAGACCACAGAGTTCCAAAAGACAACAGGGAAATTACAAAACTTTTCCTCCCTGTAAATTCTGTGGGTTCACAGACCATCACTCAGACGAGTGTGGTGACTTCCCTGGGTGTGATATCTGTGGGAGTTATAACCATGAAACAATGAACTGTCCATCCCAACGCCAAGAGTTTTTCAGGAACACAAGAGTTGCTAATAAGCAATTCAGGGAACCCACTGGAAAGTGGGTTCACCATAGGAACTAATCTGTTTCTATGTATCTGTGCAGAAATATCTCAAGGAATCGGTATGGTATCTAGATAGTGGCTGTTCTAGACACATGACAGGGATTCAACAATACCTGCACAGATACTCAAAGGAGCCAGGTCCTAAAGTGGTGTTTGGAGATAACTCTTCAGGTGACACAGAAGGATATGGCTCAGTGAACTGCAATGGGATTACATTTACCAGGGTTGCATATGTGAATGGTCTTAAACACAAACTTATTAGCATCAGCCAATTGTGTGATGCTGACTATAAGGTTTTGTTTACTAAGACTCAGGGAACCATATTCAACAAAAACAATGATGTTGTGCTGATTGCACCTAGAAGGAGAGATGTTTATGTCATCAACATGGCTGTGTGCTCTGAAGACAGCTCAAATTGTTTTCTTTCTAAAGCCTCTGAAAGTGTCAATTGGCTGTGGCACAAAAGACTATCTCATCTCAACTTCAAGAACATCAATAAGATAGCCACTCAAAACTTGGTTGTTGGTCTACCTTCAGTAATGTTTTCCAAAGACAAAACTTGTTCTGCCTGTGTCAAAGGAAAGCATCACAGGTCTTTATTCAAGACCAGGCAATCATTCTCTATTGACAAATGCTTACATCTCCTTCACATGGATTTGTTTGGGCCTGTCAAACCTCAGACCATTAATCACAACAAATACACCTTGGTCATAGTTGATGAATTTTCAAGATACACATGGGTGTTCTTCCTCAGAAGGAAAAGTGAAGCAGCTGAAACCATCATGTCCTTCATCAGACAGGTTGAAAATATGAATGATGTTAGAGTCAAAGCTCTAAGAAGTGATAATGGTACTGAATTCAAGAATCATCAACTTGAATCTTTTTGTGATGAAAAAGGGATTTCACAGAACTTCTCTTCAGCTGGCACCCCTGAACAAAATGGTGTGGCTGAAAGAAGAAACAGGACTTTGATTGAAGTAGCAAGAACCATGTTAAATGGTGCAGCCTTACCAAAGCAATTTTGGGGAGAAGCTGTTCACACTGCTTGCTACACACAAAACAGATCAATCATTGTCAAAAGACATGGTAAAACCTCCTATGAAGTTTTCAGAAAAAGATCGCCAGACGTCAGCTATTTTCATGTGTTTGGGTGCCATGTGTTTATTTATAACTACAGGGATAAACTTGGAAAGTTTGATGAAAAAGCTGATGATGGTTTCTTTTTGGGATACTCTCCAACAGCCAAAGCCTTCAGAGTATTCAACATCAGAAGACAAGAAGTAGAAGAAACATTCCATGTTAGATTCAATGAAGATGATGAAGTCATACAGAGAACAGGGACAGAGGGTGATGAAATTGATTTTAATGAAAATGTATCTTTTCCAAGTGATGAGTTCACAGAACCCAGACCTACCAGTCATCATCACTCCAACACTCTCACCCCTTATGTCCCTGCCTTTGACCCTCTGTCTACTCACAACATAAAAGTTTCTACCTATCAGGAACTTGATGAAGAAGAACCTCAAATCTCTGATGGTCCTTCTCATGATATTGATGACTCACCAATTCTTCAAATCCCTGAAGATTCTCCTACTGATAATTAAATATCACCCCTTGATATGGCTGAAGAAGACTCTGACACTGAAGTAGTCTTTGAAGAAAGCCCTCCTAGTCAGCAGGATGAAACTCAAATTGTACCAGCTGTGCCCACAAGTGCTCCTGTCCTTGAGTCCCCAGCTCCTCAAAATAAGTGGTCAAGAGATCAACACATTCTTCTTGTCAACATTATTGGGGAACCAAATGCAGGGGTCACAACTAGAGAGCGAATTCAAGACTCAGAGTCAGCCTCAGCCAATGAATGTCTCTTTGCTGAATTTCTTTCACAAATTGAACCTAAAAGAGTAGCTGAGGCTCTGGTAGAAGAAGGATGGGTAGCTGATATGCAAGAAGAAATCAATCAGTTCAAAAGGAACAAAGTATGGACACTAGTGCCAGCCCCACCTAGAAAGAATATCACAGGCACTAGATGGATCTATAGAAATAAGATGGATGAAATTGGGAACATCATCAGGAACAAGGCTAGACTGGTGGCACAGGGATTCTCTCAGACTGAAGGAATTGACTACGATGAAACTTTTGCACCTGTTGCTAGACTTGAAGCCATCAGAATCTTCCTTGCTTATGCTGCCTATATGAACATCACTGTGTATCAGATGGATGTTAAGAGTGCCTTCCTCAATGGTGATTTGGCTGAGGAAGTGTATGTTGCACAACCTGACGGATTTGAGAACAGCGAGTTCCCCAACCGTGTGTACAGACTTCACAAGGCAATGTATGGTCTGAAACAAGCTCCAAGAGCATGGTATGAAACTCTTTCCAATTTATTAACTGAAAATAAATTTGTCAGGGGTTCTATTGATAAAACACTCTTTACCTTCAAGGATAAGAGTGATTTCATCATTGTGCAGATTTATGTGGATGATATCATCTTTGGGTCAACAAATGTAAATCTTAGTAAACGTTTTGCTAAATTAATGACCAAGAAATATGAGATGAGTATGATGGGAGAATTAACTTACTTTTTGGGCATTCAAATTAAACAATGTCCTAAGGGAATCTCAATTTGTCAAGAAAAGTATGTTAAGGATTTACTTAAAAAATATGACTTAGCTGATTGTGCATCAGTGAAATGCCCCATGCTTCCACCCAACAACTTGGGCCCTGATGAGTCAGGGGTCTCTGTCAATGAGACTTTATATAGAGGCATGATTGGGTCACTCATGTATTTAACAGCTAGTCGTCCAGATATCCAATTCTCCACATGTCTCTGTGCAAGGTACCAAGCTAACCCAAAATAATCCCATCTAGTGGCTGTTAAGAGAATTTTCAGGTATCTCAAAGGAACACCATCCCTAGGCCTATGGTATCCAAAAGAATCAGGCTTTGATCTCAAGGCCTATTCAGATTCAGACTATGCTGGATGTTGTATTGACAGAAAGAGCACTTCAGGCAGCTGTCAAATCCTAGGAGGAAAATTGGTTGGATGGAGTGCTAAAAAGCAAAACTCTGTGGCTATGTCTTCAGCTGAAGTAGAATATGTCGCTGCAGCCAGCTGTTGTGCTCAGGTGCTCTAGATGAAAAGTCAATTGGCTGACTATGAAATCTTGTATGACAAAGTGCCAATCTTTTGTGACAACACCAGCGCCATTGCCATATCCAACAACCCTGTTCTTCACTCTCGTACCAAACACATTGATATCAGGTATCATTTTATCAGGGATCATATAATGAAGGGAGATATTGAGCTGCATTTTGTTCCCACAGAGCTGCAACTAGCTGATATCTTTACAAAGCCTTTGGCTGAACCTTCGTTCAACAGGCTAGTTGTTGAGCTAGGTATGCTCAATATCTCAAAGCCTGTGGCTTGATATTAAATGTGTTCATTAAATGATTGATTCTATATTAAATGTTTTTCACATGAAACTAGGTAGATACTTTCCAAGTAAATGCAAAAAACATTCTCAAATATTTAATCATTTATTTTTCGGATAACGAGGAGACAAACTATTTTGAAAGGTCAAGGGGACCCACTTGAGCAGTTATTTTCGCTCCTTGCATTTAATACGGTTGAATAACTGTTCTCTTAGTTTGAATATATATTGTCTCTTCTCTCTTCTTACCCACCACCACTCTCATTTCTCAAATCTACTTCTCTCTCTAAGTTCTTATCTCTCTTAACCTATCCGCCATTTTCTTTTACCTTCAACCTCCAATCCATGGCGTTCTTAGTTCCCAAAGCATCAAATGTTAACTTCGAGATCAACGAGAGCATCCTCGCCTCCAACAACGCCATTGGATGGATTAAGGCACCAAATAGCACCTATTCAGATCTGGTAAATTTCATGTAGAATTGTGACCTAAGTGAAGCCTTCACCAAATCCCCATCCACCTTTTACCAAGAATACCTTAGGGAATTATGGTATTCTGCTGAAGTGGTAGAAGACACCATAACATTTAGCCTTTCATGCAATGAACACCCTTTCGCCTTCTCCCTTAAAGACTTTTCAAGTGTGGCCGGATTGAAGCATGGAGATGAATGCCTGAAGGTAGTTGATAAAAAGGCTGTCAAAGAAGCCCTGGCCACACTCAACCCTTGCCATGACGTTAACCCTGCCCTTACACCAGCTGAGGTCCTCGCCAAATCTCCTCTGAAGATTAAGTATTTCACTCCCATGTGGCGTGTCCTCTTCACCCACATTGTTAAATCCCTGGGAGGAATGCAGGGATCACAGGATCAGATGTCTTTCAACCATCAGGCTATTGCTTATGGATTAATCTGGGGAGCTGATGTTGACGTTGGAAGCATTCTCTTCTCCAACCTTGTAGAATAGCTGAAGGGAAGGAATCAGGTCAGGGAAAAGAATATCTGCTATGTGCGCTTCCTATCTCTGATCTTCGAAAGCCTGCTGGGAGATAACTACCACAACAAGGCCTTGACTGCTCTTAAGCCCTACCGCATCACAGGTGCCATCTACAAAGAAATAGGAGCTGAAGATGTCCTTGTCACCGCCCATATGATGAATGTGGCCAACCAAGTACCAAACGCTGAGAAGCCCTTGCTCCCTTCCTCTGAGAAGGTGAATACTTCTAGTGTTGCTGGCAAGTCTAAGTCTTTGACCTCTGGGCAGCACACTACTAAGTCCAAGGCTTCATCTGGCCAACAGCCTAAGAAGAAGAAAATCCCCTCTTCTTCCCACTCCAAAGCTGTTCCTAAGGCCAAGGGAAAGAAGACTGACACCTCCTCTGGTCCAGATACTCATGTGGATTCAGATTCTTTGGCTGACAAACAACAGGAGTCTAGTGTCTCAAAGTCAGCTGAGACGACAGGAAACCAGCCTGATCAAGCTGATGTCTCACAGGTAATCAGAGCTGATATCTCACAGGTAATCAGTGTACATTTTTAGAGGTTCACAAGCAGCCACTCTCATTTGTCTGTAGGAGAGAGTGGTGAAGTTAGGGTAATCCTCGACCCATAGAAGTCTGTCAATACACTTAGAATCCTTTAAGACTTCTGTACACCCTGTCTTTGCACCAGGGAATGATTCATTTGTGTTTATAAAGCACCCCGATGACCCTACACCCTCTAGACAGTATTCAGGCTAACAACAACCTGAATACACTAATGTCTCAACCTTGATCAGCTGTACTTCACACAGCCTCTTGGTTCCCTCCTTAAAAGAGTCCCAAAGGATTTATCCTTTCAGGGGGAGCTGAATCATCACCCTCAGCTTTCCTAGGGGTAGCGTAACAGGCGACCATTAACCACATATGTTTCACTCTTAAAAGAGTCCCAAAGGTTTTAACCTTTTAGGTGGGCTGAATAATCACACTCAGCTTTCGTAGGGGCAGCGATTGGCGATCCATAAACAACATATGTTTCACAATCAAAAGAGTCCCAAAGGTTTTCACCTTTTGGGGGGGGGGGCTGAATAATCACACTCAACTTTCCTAGGGGCAGCGAATGGCGATCATTAACCTTATTTTTTTCACACTTAAAAGAATCCCAAGGATTTATCCTTTGGAGTGGCTGAGTAATCACCCTCAGCCTCTCTGGGACAGCGAAATGGCGACCATTCCCCTTATATTTTTCCTTGTTACTAATTACAACAATTTTGCAGGCTGAAATTGTACAGCCAGTCATCGAGTCTCAGGTACAACAAGAAAAGGAGGCTGATACAATGACTCAAGATAAACCCAATGATGAAGAGCCTTTGTTAAATGCTGATGAAGAAATGCTATAACTGGAAGATTATGTCTCTGATATTGAGTCCATGCCTGAGGATGAATTCCTTGAAGGGATGTTCGATGAAGAGGATGAAGAAGATGAGGAAGACCAACTGTCTGTCTCTCCTCCAAAAGAAATAGCTGTGTCTACACCAGCTGGTGATAAGACTTCTCCTCCCAAGGATGCTGTTGATACTCCCAACTCTGCTACATCCACAACAACAGTTTTCCAATCTCCAGCCTATGATCCAACAGCGGAGTTTCTCTTGTTTGATCATCCTGCCCAGACGAACTTTGATATTCTACCAAGGGGGGATGACTATGCTCAGCAAAGCCTCAATATCAAGAATCTTCAACCTGTTCATCATCAATCAGATATTGAGCGCTTATCAAGGAAGCTGGATGTGATCAAGTCTGAAATGCACAACTTCACTGTGACATTTCCAGGCATCATCAAAAAGGTTGTGGCTGAGGCAGTCACTGAGCCAATTCAGGATGGTGCAAGAAGAGGTGTAGCCCAAGGACTCAGTCACCTTTCAACAAGAATAAAAGATGCCATTGACTCAGCAGTCCATGCCATGTTCCATGAACATGAACTCACCATGCACAGGCAATTTAATGTTGTTCGCAACAGGCAATACCGCCATGCTAACTTTATTGTCAGGCGTGTTCAGGCCAATACCAATGCAAATGGCAACCTCCTGCTGAAGATTGCCAGGGCTTCAAGAAAAAGAAAACGTGCTATGGCTGCCTCTGTGGAACAGATTGCAAGACGTTTTCAAGCACGTTCATCCAAACATCTGCGAAGTCAGGATAAACGTGAGGGGGAGAAAAATACAACACTCAGCCTTGCATCTGCTGAACAAGGCTCATCATCAGCTAACCCCACCATCACACCTGTTCCTCTCCAAGTCATCACACCTATTATAATACCTGATGATGAGGATAATACTCAAGGGGAGCAACAAACTCAAGATGGAGCTGACTCATCAAAGTCTCTGGTTTTGGTTAACACCAGCAAGCCTGAGGATGATGATGAACCAGCTGCCAAGAAATTAAAATTCACTGTTAGCTCTCTCCCCAAAGCTATTCAAACTCAGGCTCAGACAACATTTATCAAAAGAGCTGATGTTTTGATAAACATAAGTGTGGAGTCCTCTGTCTCGAAGAAAGGAAAGGAGATAGTTTTGGTTGACACAGATACCAAACTTAAGAAGATAGCTGCGATGCTAGAGACAGGAGGATCCACCACAGACCTTTCCCAATTCTCAACCTTTACACCTTCCGATGAGATTCCTTTAACCCCTGAAGAAATAGAGCAACAGGCTGAAGAATTCAAAAGATTAAATGAACTCAAGACAGCCAAAGAATTGAATGAAGCTACTCTGAGGAAGATGACACCACCTGAAAGGGAAAAACAAAAACAAAGGTTGAGGGAAATGGAAGCAAAACGCGCTGAGGCTTTAAGGAAAGTCAAAGCTGACTATGATGCCTACGTGAACAACAGATATGCTTCTGGCAAGATAACCAAGTTCAAATACACCATTCATAAATCCACAAACACCCCACAGATGATCTTATGGAGGGAAAACCAACAGGGAAATATGGATGTGTTTGACAACTTCAGGTTAAAGACACTTGGGTTATCAGAATGGTTCGAACTTGAAGCCTTAGCTGCCAAAAAGACTGGACAGGCTAATTTTCTTCTGCTGAAGACTCTTAAGGCCAAGTTTAACTGGATCAAGGAAACAGTAGCCAAACATAAGATTGATCCCCCACCACAGCTTTTTGAACAAGAACCCCCAAAGACAGGCAACAAAAGGAGAAGGATTTTACAAATTGTTAATGAAACTTTTGTTACTGAAGATGTTCAAGTGGATGGCATGCATAGGGATTTGATCCTCCCCAATGGTATTGTTGGCCCTGTTGATGGTCAGACATACACAGAGCCTGAAAGAGGAATGGCATTCATGAACAGGGCTTGCCAGTATGCTTTTCAAAGGGAAGATGAGTTGTGCTTAGCTTCAACTATTCAGCTACTCTGTCACAAGAAGTCTCTCAAGATCAACACAGAGTATTCCAAGAAGTTTGCAAAGACTTTGCAGGATGAAATTGATAACAGATTGGACTTGGCTGAAGCTGAAGAAAGAATTAAAAATGATGACTATTGAAGATGTTCACAACCCTTTTTACCTTCATCTTTTATTTTGCTTATGTAATGCACTTGTTATTTTCTTTAAGTGTTAATAAAATCATGAGGTATGTTTGTTTAGATCTGTTATGTGTAAGAAGAAGCTGTTAAACTCACTTACCTTAACTTAGTTAGATCTAGCATTATTTATGTTTAAATAGGGGGAGATTGTTGGGAATCTAAACTTGTTAGATTCCCGATCATTGATTTAAACATAATTAGGCTGTTAGATAGTCCCTTGCCTGTGCCTAGGAGGCAGGCAAGTTTCGCAAGACTCACAGAGATCCAAGTCTCTATGAGCAACCTCAGAGGAGTCCATGTCAGAGACATTGTCAGGGAAGTCGAAGAATTACCTGAAGACATACTCATTGGCTGTGATGGATAACAGCCAAGATGTATCAGGGACTCTGAGGGGTTGAGAGTTAACAGGGGTGGCAATACCCTGATAACTCTCAGCACACTTTGGACATGCCATTTGTGCGTTCGAGACTATGAAGAAAAAGGAAACTGTTTTGACAACTGTTTCCTTAAAGCATAATGGAAGACTACCAAGAATAGAAGAACATCATGTGACTGATGTGGGAACTTGTAAAAGCTTGTGTAGTTACCATCAAGTACTATTTAGGTCAATCTCGTAACACTATAAATAGGATGTGTATCCATGCATTAATGTTTAACACTTTGAGATATTAAGAACATTATTGCATATAACTTAGTGAATCAAACAGCTACGACTGTATTCATAAGTTAAGGTTTATTGTTGTTCAAAGTGTGCACAACACATTGTCATCAAACTGTGTTATCCATAACACTTGTAATTCTTTATTATACAATAATAAGATTACGTTTGAAAAGTAATACCTTGTGTTGATTAAGTTAAGATTAGGGTTTCTTGCATTGATTAGGGACTTACAAAAACAAGTCAAGAACATGTAAAACAAGACAAGAACATGTAAAACAAGTCAAGAACAAGAAAAATAACCAAGAACACGTAAAGTAAACTAAACTAAGAATCAGTAAATTATACATTAAACAAACAACTCATTCACGTCCCTTTATTATGTAGCACTCGTGAAGTCGAAGTAGTTCTTTCCGCTTTCATCTTCCTTTCATTATTGGACATAAGGTAAGAATATTCCATCCTTCAGTATGGACATTCTCTTTATATGATTAGGATTCCCCGTTTGCCGCCATTCGTTTTTTCTAGTTGTTACATAAAACTTTTCAGTAATTTCTATGTTATCATTTTAAACTGCCTGAGCTATATACATGCATAACCATGTTCCACCTAGTTATGAAGTTACCATAACCATAACACTTGAGGCACCGGTGTTCGTGACGAGAGCGATTGCTCGCGGCGTCCCTTTTAGTTATTGGCCATTATTATTATTATTATTATTATTATTATTATTATTATTATTATTATTATTATTATTATTATTATTATTATTATTATTATTATGTGGGGCGAATGGGTGCATCCTAGTACATGTTTTACAGATTACACGGTGACTGTGGTGTGTGCTCTACATCTGTCACATGGAGCTGATCCCTCCACCCAGACTAATATAAATAGAGGCAACCCCTCTAATCGCATGATGAGGTCACCACTCTATGTATTCATGCACGTTGATGTTTATCATGACCTATATGAGCTCTTTAGCATTTAAATTACAGTTTCAGTATAAACATGAACATAAGACTTTCAGTATAAACATTAACATAAGATTTTTCAGTATAAATCTGCTTTTAAACAACTTCCAGGTTTTCCAGGACTTGAACATATTTTGTTGTATTTCAAATCTTTAATTATGATTCAGTTATTCTTATTATGTCATTATATCCTTTCACTGAGCATATTGCTCAGCCGTATATTTTCTTTCCATGACCCAAATGGCAGGTACCCAAGGGCAGACTTGAGCATGGAGAGGACGTGCATAGGATGGGAGCTACCTTATACTTCTTTTCCTTTGCACTTCATTTACTTTATGCATCTTTTGAGTTTATGTTTGGGGGTTGATGTTTGATTCCAGCTTTCCTTTATGGTCATTTATGTTTTAAGACATATTATCTTGCATGCTTTGATGACACGCCATAATTATCATGTAGCGATCCACTTATCAAAGTGGGGTGTTACATCGCGAATCGTACTAAAACTCAAATGAGCAAGAGAAGAAAACGCATTTTCAATACAAAACAAATACTTATATTAGGTACCAAGTAATAGAAAAATCCAATATATACTTCATATACATATCATTATAAAATATAAGTATTACGTACACATAAGCACATAGTCCTTATATGCATCTATATGAGGGTTCCTAGGTTATAATCTAGGTCGAACACCTAGTTCTCTATAACTATTGGCTCTAATACCAATATGTAACACCCCGCCTAGGCAGAAACGCGAGGTGAAACTTCATGGGCAATCATCACAACACAATGGTGTCACAATAGATAAATAACTAAAAGATGACATATATTAATAGAGCGTGTTATGAAAACGCCATGAACATAAAACAATACTCATATAGTGCACAAAATCAATAAAGAAAATGAGCATAAACTTCGCAATGAAAGCTTACGATCTCTCTAATCCTTTACTCTCTAAAGCTCCTATCACCGCTAAGCGAACCTAAAAATTATGCTAAAACACGTCAACATAAAGTTGGTTAGAGTCATATGTTTACGACACAATAAAAACTACCTGTTGTGCTTTCCAATAAAAAGTACATATTTATTATCATGGACAACAATTTCTACATGTAAACAAGCAATCATACACAATCATTCACAAGGTACCATCACAATTTCACAATGTGTGTTGCAGTCTTACCACTACCAAATGTGTGCTACGTAACCTTCATGGTCTATGTGGTCTTACCACTACCACATGTGTGCTACATAACCTTCATGGTCTATGGAGTATTACCACTACCACATGTGTGCTAAATAATCTTCATGGTCTATGCAGTCTTACCACTACCACATGTGTACTACATAACCTTCATGGTCTATGTAGTCTTACCATTACCAATCACAAACATGCAAGTTACATATAACAGAGTGGTGGAAAACAAGTTTCATTGGCTTTACCTTTATCAAATTTAATTACAAATCTTGCTGGCAATATCTTCTTTTCTAGTTCCATGTTATTTATAACTGCCACTTTTTCTTTAATTAAATATTATTTTCGGATTTTGTGGAAAATTTGCTTCTTCTATATTTGGAAATCATAAAAAGTTACTTCGATTATTTAAGAGAGAGAAAGTAAATATATGATAGAAGTTAACTTCGTTCTACCATCATTGGTTTGCCAGAATAAAGCCTGCGTCAGACCCATCGATGTGCGAGAATCCAGTTGCGAATAAGGCCCAGGGGGCCTGGGGTTCTCCCACTTCCATTGGCCCGACGCTCCGTTCCTGTAGCCTTCTAGTGGTTGAACCTACCAAGCTTTGACACCAAGACTGTTACACCCCACCATGGCGGAATATGGGGCACGAGCTATGGATATCATCATAACAATAGCGTGTCTATAGAGAGAACTAAATGAAATTGAAATATCATAAAATGTGACATAAATGTCATGATAATATCTCAACAATGCAGGAGTCTGGGTAAGTATGTAAAAGTCCCACCTCTTACCAATGACAAAC
Organism: Glebionis coronaria; assembly: GCA_025667525.1. Classification (NCBI taxonomy): domain Eukaryota; kingdom Viridiplantae; phylum Streptophyta; class Magnoliopsida; order Asterales; family Asteraceae; genus Glebionis; species Glebionis coronaria. The sequence continues at coordinate 1,232,997 of JANFOE010000135.1, forward strand.
AGCAAAACAAACATCAACATATAGGTGTTCATAGTATCACTTATTCAATCAAACAAAATGAAACTAAGAAGGAACGGGGATCTCCTTCTAAATGCATTCCTACGCAACTCCAATCCTAGCCACTTATATTCTCACGCTTTACCACATTATCACCTGAAAGAGACACTAAAACACGTCAACAATAATGTTGGTGAGAGTCATAGGTTTAGACTCCAACGCCAAAACCAATTACATTAGCTGTGAATAAACATCATTCAAAATCATATAAGACATTTGGACAGTGTGATACTAATATGCATTAACTATCTCATATAAAGCGCTTATTCAATCCCTCCTATGCTCCAAGCCTTTCCTACCTTCCTCCCTTGGTATATTAAGAGCCCATACACCTAAGAACCAAGCCACAAGACCTCTTATTGTCCTCAAGGCCCCGCCTTGTCACCCTTGATATCAAGTCATACTTAAATAAACTAAGTACATCACATAGCAGTTAATTGCATAAGTAAAACACAAAAGTTCAAATCAAAACACTAAACACATTCATAACATTCATTTATAAAAACAAAGTAAGTGTCTCTTCCATCCCATCTGGAAGTAAAATCATTAAGAATATGGAACATGAAACCCACCTGATTGAGCTTCTCTGAATATCCGCGCACTAGCAAAAAGCTAAACACACAAACACATACAAACAAGACATTTTTTTATTGAGTTGTTAGCTTTTTTTGTTAAACAAATTAATCTAATAGCTTTTGGAACAACATTTTTTAGAGCTGTTAGCTTTTTATTTTAATCAAATAGCTCTTAAATAAAAAGTTGTTCCATACAGCTTTTTATATTGTCAAGAGCTGTTAAAGCTGTAAATTACTGATATAACCTACAATCATATTATAATTTATTAAAAGATGTCCTTTTAAGTCATTTTACATCTTACCTTTACGGTTAACAGCTAATATACCAAACACTTTTATTAAAATTAACAGCTTTTTAACAAACAGCTTACAGCTTACAGCTTACAGCTTACAACTAATTTTGCCAAACATAGCCATGAACCAAATACTAAAATGGCTCATCAATCCATGATGGATGTCTAACCCTCTCCCATAATTTAATCTCATTTATATGCTCTAAGCATCCCAGTACACCTCTTTAATAAGCCCTTAACTTAGTTAAACTCATAACCTATCTCGTTAACATTTTACCCAAAACAGTCCTGATTTTTATACCCCGAACTATGAGCCAAACGCCCACCTAACCAAACCCATACTTTCTGTAAAGGAAACCCTATACCCTTACATGTGTTATCTAACTCTCATAATTGTACCCAACCTTGAAGCAACTGTTAAGGCCCTGATGCATGTATATATATATATATATATATATATATATATATATATATATATATATATATATATATATATATATATATATATATATATATATATATATATATATATATATATATATATATATATATATATATATATATATATATATATATATATATATATAATATATATATATATATATATATATATATATATATATATATATATATATATATATATATATATATATATATATATATATATATATATATATATATATATATATATATATATATATATATATATATATATATATATATATATAATATATATATATATATATATATATATATATATATATATATATATATATATATATATATATATATATATATATATATATATATTTATATATATATATATACTTGTGGCAAAACCCGTCCGATGGACGGGTATGACTTGTGTTGTCATTTACGTTTTTAGTTTATCTAAATATTGATGTTAAAAAACTGTAGATTCTGCAAAGTTTTTTTTTAAGCATAAAGTTACCACCAATAGATAAGGAAACATTTAGGTAACAGTTGATCAAGCGAGACTTGTAAGTATTCAAGCTATAAAGTAAGTACCGGTTAATAAATTACAAATACCATAAAATTTTAAAGTTACAAATTGATACTCATGACAACAGTATATGACGTAAACCAAAATACAATATAAAGCTTTTTATTGTGTAATTACAGTTGTCGTCCTTATCGTAATGAAGAATCTTTGATCTGCTATTCTCCTAATTCTTATCAATCTTGAAACAACCATGTACAATTGTCCATGTGAGAAAAGACATTTAATGCATTTATGATCGATACATATTACTTGTCAAAGTGACCCTTTTTCGGACTAAGTAATAACTTAGAAAAAAGTAGGAGCACCACTATTGATTTGTTCAAATGAGTAGAAAAAAATATTATACAAACTCAAAACATATCTTAATTGTTTCTAAAATAAACTGTTATGTATATATTTAATTTGTTAATCATCTAGATTCGTTTAAGAAATACTAATACAATTGGTCATCAATGAAGCTCTATGTAAATACAATATGTAAAAGTTGAGCCATTAATATTAGTGTAACATACCTTTATATAGTAGTAATTTACTTTTGATGCATTCTTAAAGAACGTGCGCAACAACTGAAACCAAATGACGTGTTTAGGATTGCTTACTTAAAATAGAAAATGAATAATCAGATAATCATCAATTTGAAAATGTCATTCTAGAAAATAGTGTTTGGATTTGATTATCCTGTTTGAAATCGCAATTATCATATAATAAGTTTTTTAAGTGTTTGGCAAATTTGATTATTTGATTATTTGATAAATAAAATGAATAAAATAAATTACATTTTTCCAAAACTCTATTTTGAAAGATTACTTTTTCAAAACTCTATTTAGAAAATGAAATAAGTAGTTCCCCACTTACTTTTTCGAAACTCCATTTTGGAAGCTTCTAAACGCAAATAATCAATTTTCTCTATTTATTATCCAAATAATCGTTTTAGCTTATCTTTATTTTCAAAATAAAATAAACAAATAATCTGCAAACGCAATCCCAAACACCCACTTAATATCTAAATGTCAATTAAGAAGATAAAAAAATGTGTAGATTATTATGTACCCATTTCATTTAGACAATTAGACAACAAATACTTTGCGGTATTCTCTTACCCTGTACATTTGGCCTTTAATATCTAAATGTCATTAAGAAGATAAAAGAATGTGTAGATTATGTACTCATGTCTGTTATGTTTCATAAGTAGCGACCCTATGAGGTTCATTTTTCCAAGTGTTTGCTTTCTTGGCCTTTATGACTTCACCTTCCACATATTGCCTTTAGTTTGATTTGAGGTAGATTTCTATTTTTATTTAGCCAACACATCCTAATATTCACGATTTGCTTGGTTTTTTGGCGTTTGGTCCAGTTTTGACACCCTCCAGCTATAATTTCATAGGAACGACACCTTTCATCATCTCATTTGCAGTTTGTTTAACACATTCAGATTCTTTATTTGTTTATCATTTATGTTTTCTACCTCTTATTCAGTCTCCTTATGTCGTTTCATTGTCTTTCTTTATCTCTGGGAGTTACAGGTTCCTCGATCTTTATGCGTTCGAGTTCTTATCAAAAATTTTAACATATAGTTTTACTTCAATATTATCCTTAGAACATTCGACTATAGGTTCTTCCATGACAATTTACTTCTCTTTCTCTTCAGCAATCACATCAGCAGCAACAGATGTTTTCTCAACTATTGGATAAAACTCAAATAGTGAAGTGTCGAGACTAAAAAGAAATCCAATGGTTTCTTATTTAGGATATAACTTCTGAAAGCAGATTAAGACATTTGAAGAAAAAAAGATTACCACTTTTTTGGTACCACAACCAGATAATGTCATTCTCTCTTCTCCCACCTAAGCCACCATTAAAACAAAGATCATCACTGTTCTTATTTGCTCCTTATAACAAAACTACAATCAATACCTCACCAGAAGCATATTTTTCTCACGGAAACACAGGAAAAGTAATGACCAAATAATTCATACCAAAAATTGACACAGTGACCTGAAATTCTATCAGTGCTTGCACAATAGTTTACATGATCACAGTTCAACTTTTGCCTACACAATGTTCATTTGTTGCCCTTATCACAGTGGACTCAAAGCTTTGAAGTTTGATAGCTTATACAATCCTAGTTACGCTATCTGTTTTTGCTCTAAAAATACTGTTCCTTTCTACCCATATTAGATAACCAATGGCCCATAATACAACTTGCCATATTTTTTTATAATACATTCAATATCTTTTTCGCTTGTGATGATGGTTGGTGTTCCCCTTCCAGCCACTTTGCTTGAACCTCCAAGCGGACGTCGGGGACTAACCAAGGACACCTATGAAATTTAAGGAGCATTCCAGGAAACGATACTCATTGTCATCGCCATTGAGGTGATTGGTGTCGCTCTATCTATTATACTTGCTCCTACTGATGTGTTAGAAGCACCATGTGTCTGCTCATGTGTAGAGAATTCAGTACGAAAGCATAGACCCAAATAAAGAGATTAAAGGCATAAAAACCATTTTACCTTATTTCTTAATACCCTAATACCATCCATATTTGCAAGAATTTTGAAATTTTGATGTCATTATCATTCTACCAACAAACTTCCTTGTTGAATCTTATGAAAGGTGAAGCCTGCAGTTATATCAAAAACCAAAAATTAGTCATGTAAAGATATCGATTTTTCGTCTAAATATGAATGGGTTCATTTATGTGAAATTTTACCTCTAACGGGTCAAACTAAAGAACAGTCTTGACGAAATAAAGGGTGAAAGTAACCAAACACGCCCTAAAGTATGTTAAAAATATATGCCGGAAAACAGCTTGAAGAAGATGGTCGTACTCTTGCTGATTATAACATCCAGAAAGGTTTACTTCTTTTTATTTATTCGGTTGTGTTTTTCTTATTTTGTTGTGTTGTTTAGTTTTTGATTTTTCATTGTTTTCGCAGAGTCGAATATTTATTTGTTCTTAAGGCTGATGGGAGGTTATCTCATATATTCGTTCGCGAAGAAACTCCAGTTCTTGAATAGCTGCTTAACATATTCTGGTGGGTTTTCCTTCTTGCTCCAAACATACTTTTCCTTCAGAACAATACTTATTCGCGATCTTTAAAATATCCCTTTAATCGTTCTTTGTACTGAAATTTAGCATTCCATTGTCTACATAACCACGCACAATCACCTGTATCTATATACGATGAGGTCAAGCCTGCAAATTTTATATTTATAACAAAACTAAATTTAGAAATGGCAACAAAATATACCAAACTATATCTAGTATATGCCTCTTCGATGTAGAGTGAAAACACGGTACGAAAAAAAAGTGTTTCTTAAACCATAACATTACGAACTGAAAGATGTCATTTTTTATGATGAGAAGCAAAGAACATAAACAACACATAAGATGTAGGAGTCACAAGGCTAGATACGATAGCCACCTGACTTTAAAGAACCGAGCGTTGGTATTTGTTTATGCCACACTTACATGGACAAACTATTATGTATGCATATTATATGGCGCGTCACAATCAGTTAAAAGTATTTACATCACGGACCAAATGTGAAGTTTTTCACTTTAGCTAGGAGTTGCTGTTTCTTTAGGTTGAACTCTGAACCTTAGATCCTCCTAAAGATTTCTTGTTTTCCATGTCTTTTAACAACTATTATACACTAAGGCAATTTCCACACATTTACTAACAAATAACAATTCAGAAAACAGATAGCTAAAAGTAAGTATCGGAAAAAAGTCACCCATTGTATACTCGAAATGCATACTGCCTAGAAACGCCTACATTGTTTAATAATATTAGTGTTGTAATCATGTTTTAGTTTTACTTATTTACCCAAATACCCTTAAATGCATCAAGTTCATCCAGCATATTTACCTGTGGTTGTATATGTTTATAACAACGGTCTGAAACTCGTGGTTCTTGATCAGCCACTGCTCCATTCGACAATGGAAGTGCTTTTAAATAATCTCTTTCCAATTACAACTTCTTCAAGATGCATCGCATTAGAGGCTGTTCATCATTTGTAAATTAAAAGTGTTCATTATAGTTAATTTAGCCGTTGATTGCTTAATAATGACATTTCTCATGCATACTATGTGTAATACAAAGCTTACCTGTCCATGTGGTGTTTCCTTGGCACACATGATAAGCGAGATATTTCTTGAGATCCATTTTCTATAAACTTTAGTTTCCAAAACCTGATTTTGTTTTCCGGATATCAGTGGGTGCAAATAAGCAGTTTTGAGCTACAGTGCACCGTTCCTGCGAATCGCCTTCCACATAGGAGATTCTAATAATTTTTGTTCCTAATGTCTCTTGAAATAATCTCTTCTGAATTCTGATGTTGGGAGCGGTAGATTCATTATGTGGTTGGTACCACTGACATTAGAAAGGGACAAATCAGAATCTTTAATAAATCTGTTCTAATTGAACAACTAAGTTGAAAATTTGGAGGTAGTCATTACTACCTTTATCAACGTATCTTCGATGTTCTGTAAATGTACCACCTAGTTCTTTTTGTACCGCGGTGCTAGTTGCAGCAGCATTGGCAAATGTATTTGTAGTGACACGTTTTTCACCTTGCGCCAAGCATTTGGCCGACGTGGTGAGATTAGTTGGTGTTGGTTATCTAAGTACTCGCCAGTGTCCTGTTCACGAAAGAAATACTAAATGTTAGGAGTAGTTGGGTACATATCAGACACTCAAATATGGTCATTTTCATTTAAAATTACATTAGAAAAAGCTATGTACCTCTTCCGATAGACGGACTTAATCTACAGGATTCCTTCATGTTAAACGCTTCCAACACCAGAAGTCCAAAGCTATAAACATGGTTCTTTCTGAAATCAATTAAGTATTATCAGGAGAAAGAGCCAACACTGATAAGCATCTAGAGACAAACAATTTATACGAACGCTATGTGTTATGACCTCGACAATTTATTTTCTTTTAGATTAGCCCTCTCCTTTTTCGTTCTTACTGGTTCAACATACTTTTAACTTTTCTTATCTGGCCTTACTATACCCTTGCCAGCACTCACGTCCTGTTCAGGAGTCAGGCCTGTAAGATCATGGATATATTCTTCTTCTTTTACTTTCTTCAAGTATTCTTTGAAATTTTCGAGCCGAAGGGGTGTTCCGTCGAATTCAAAAACCTGACATACATGCAAGTTGTGTCTCTGTGCACATATTCTTGAAATAAGTAAGTGTGCATCTATGAGCTTACCTATTTGACCCTTTTTAATGTGTCAGCTGTTGATGGTTTAGAGTGCAAGTATATACGATAAATACATAAACTGCTGCACAAAATCTCAAGATGTTGATGGTTTAGGAGTGTTTGGGATTAATTAGATTTTCTGGTTATGCTTAAAAGTAAGCACTTATAATATGCTTAAACTCGATTATTAAGACTATTTTCGAATCAGCTACCCAAAGTATAACAATATGAGCTCTTATTTATTAATTAATTCTGATGTAGTACCTGAACTATGGTCGCAACTTTGTTCCTTCTAACGCGCATGGATTTATCTCTTGCTCCCATTGCTGCAAGGCTAGTTTGAAGTATTACCAATGCAGATTTTCCTAAAAGTTTGTATGGTAGTACATGCTCTTAAACTTTGGATTCATTCCGTCTTTTAGTGGGACGATACTACTTACAACCTGCAACACAACAATAAAGTTATGTGTTATATCAATGCATATATCATATATCAATAAACCAACAGTCGAAAAAAAGAAGTTGAGACAAACTGCCCGAGAACTTGAATGACAAAAAAACTGATAGATTTCACATACCTTTTAATGTAGGAGGACGCGTGCAAGTGTTTTATATCTGACCAGTTTCAGCAGCATTGGAATGATAGTCGTTAGAAAACTGCGGCCTAATATCCCAGCGGGTGGATTAAGATTGCATGAATAGAATAAAACATTATGCATCCTAGTTTAGATACGTAATGGGTGACATATTACAACAACCTTCCAAGTTAGCCTCATTTAGCCATGAAGCAAACATTCGAGTCGTCTGGACATAATAATGATGAGACTGCTTTTATACATGGTCTCATCGTCCAAAACGGGCTTAAAATGCATAATATATCATTAAACTGCCAAATATATGCTCGTGTTTGTTACTTGTGTATTTTTAGGTACGGATATTGAGAAAATTTCAAAAGATCACAAGAATCAATCAAAAACGAACAAGGGAAACGAAGTCGCACAATGAACCAGGCCCAAGTTTGGATTTTACAAAAATGCCCTTGAAGAATTGAAGAATGTACAAGTTTGGTCCCTCATCTTTTGAAGACTTGGCATTTTAAACCCTTGCAAAACTCATAAATTGCATTGTGGTCCCTTAAATGTCAAGATATTACACTATGGGCCCTTGAAGAATGGTCAAATTGCATGAGAAGTCCTTGAAACAAGTTTGTAAATGTTGTGCCAAACTTGACAAGCTGCCAAACTTATTTACAAAGGATTGAAGTTTTTGAGCTATTTAATACAACTTGAAGGAAGTAAGAAACATTGGGGACCATATCTATCAAACACTCAAACACACCACCACCAATCAAACTGCCATATCACCCCACTCCACCAATCAGCACACACCACCTCACCTTCCCTTCACACGTCACCCTCCACTCAACCTTAACTGATTTATTTAAATAATTTAGTTTGAATTATATTAATTAATATAATTTTCCCACTAAACACTTTTTAACCCCAAAATACGGATCAACACACACACAAAGAAAACACACTTAAGAACATAAACCCTAACCTCAAATCTACCTCAAAGCAAAGGGGTTTTACTTGATGTTTTCCAGATTGTTGATTAACAACCCACTAAACCCAACCCCACACCCAGATTCCTTTCACAACCAACCATGTGACCTATGGGACCCTCCCGTGCACCCGTCTCTTTCCCACAATCCCACAACCCGACCAATTGAATGCATGGGATTCTTCTACTCGGCCTCCAAGGAGTATTTGACGCTCAAGATCATCCTACAACAGCCTGGCATCCAGTACAAGATCACATGAAGAAAAAGTTGACCAAGATTCAAATTTTTTCCAAGGGCAACTTTGGCATTTCCATAGATTAGGGTTTATGGTTTATGTCTTCTAGAATAGTCTCAGTTATAGTATATAGGAGTCGTTTGTGACCCTATACTTGTTGTTCCAGTTTTTTTTTAAGCATATTCATGTAATGCCTTTTTGAAATCTAAAGTTTGGTATTTTTAATTAAATTGTAATCCCTTTTATTTTTTAAAAGTTTGGTATTGAATTGCTTGAATATTCTGAGTTCCATCATTATATTGTGTAACACTTGTGAGTTTGAATTTTCAAAAGGTTTCAAAAGTTTTCTTAATAGGTCCAAATTTCAGAAATAAAAAAACTCCTTTGAAGTGAAAGTGGAAAAGGAGGGTTTGGATTTGTGAGTTTGAGCTTGTTTAAGACGTGTTAAGTATCATTGGTTCAAGTTTTGTTAAGAGGTGTTGAAAGTTTTTAAGAAAAATCAGAAACATTATATTGTGCAAGTTTGTGTGTTCATTGATTTTTGCAGGTGTGTTGATTGTTGCTGTCCAAGGATCTGCATAGGCCCCAGCCTATAGGGAGGTGGTTTTTCAACCACTAAGGGTCCTGGATGTAGGACGCTTAAGGTAGTTCTTGTTTCCCCTTTTCATTTTTAGTTTCTGAAAATTTTATGTGATTTGGTGATTGTGCATGAGAAGTGTTTAAGTTGTTCATGTGGTTTGATTTGAGTTCTTCTAGGTGTAATATGCATGATAGAAGCTTTTTGAATCAGTTTGGTGTAGCTTAAAAGAGATTTGCTTTGTTTAATTGTGTTTATCAGTTTTTAAGGAGTGTTTGGGATAAGGTTTCTATATGGATTAATGGTTTAAATCTTAGCTTTAATCCTGTTATACACACTCTATAGGGTAGCATAGGGTAGTTTGTTAGTTTGTTTCTCAGTTTGGACAAGTTTTGAATCAATTTGCAAGCTAAAAAGTGAAAATATAGCATAAAAACAGTTAAGCTCATCTCTGCTTGTTTTTGGTGAAATTGGTGCTTCAATCTTTATAATCTGCTAAGTGATAGGATATTATAGGATTGTGTTTTGGTTATGTGATGTGTTATCAACTTATGTGCAAGTGATTTGGCCTGGAATCTCACCATTGTGCCTAGTTTATCAGCAATCACACTCTCAGACTGGCTTAGCCTTTATCAGCAACTTGTATTGGATATTTGTGCTTGATATTTGTGTTGTATTTGCTTGTTTCCTATTTGATTTGACTCCTTATACTCCAAAGAGTATAAGGGTGCCTTTGTCCAATCAAATCACCAGCAAAATCAAAGTGACAAGCTCCTCTTGTCATTATCTTCATCAGTGAAGATTAACAAGTTCTTGTGTTTATAAAGGAAAGTTTAACTCAAACCAACTGGGCACGTTTTTTGGCTTTGCATTGTCTTAATCTGGTTAATCTTGGATTGTGTTTGTGTTTTGAAGCTTAAAAGGAGTATAAGTTTGGGTTTGTAAAAGCTTAAAAAAAAAACCAAAAAGGACGTGGCCAGGACTCGAACCTGTGCCACTCCTCTCACCACACACACTCAATACCGTTGCGCCCTTGGGTCTTTTACTGACTAAGGGTGCAATTGTATTATACTTAAGGTGATTTTGTTTTGGCTTATTTAATATAAGCCGTAGCTTATTTGAGCCAATTTGGCTTATTCATTAAGCTTATTTGCTCACTTGCATTTTTCCTAGGTTAAGTATATAATTTAAGACTTTTCTGGCCAAGTTTGAATTTTTTGTCTTTCTTTATTTATTTTTTATTATTTTTTAATTAGCCGTATATTATTAATTAGTTAAAAAATAGTTAAAATAGGTTTTAATTTTTAGAAAAATAGTTTTTAGGTTTTATTTAAGTAATTTGAGGTTTACATTTCAAAAAGTTTTCAAAAAGTCCTATTTTTAATTTTATTTGATTTTAGGGTTTTTAGACAACTTTAAAAATTAATATAAAATTAATAAAAAGGTTTTAGGAACTTTAACTTGCATTTTTATCTTAGTTATATTATTCTAGATTTAGTAATTTTTTAGAATTTATTTATAAACTTTTTATTTTTTTGATTATTTTATTATTATTTTATTATTAAAAGTTCAAAGTTTGTTTTTTCTACTTTTTTCATTTTTCCTAGATTGTATTCATATAATTAGGAATTTTGTCACTTTCCAAATCTTTTTTAGGCTTTTCATTTTATTTCTAGAATTAATTTAAGATTTAATAGATTTTAATAGTTTTTAAGTAATTAAAAATAGTTTAATTTGGTTTTAAAATTTTTAAAAATAGTTTTTAGCTTAATTATGTCATTTTTGAGGTTTACAAACTATAAAATCTTGTTTAGGGCTTTTTAATAATTATAAGTGATTTTTAGGGCTTTAATTAGCATTAAAAATTCGTTATTTAATTAATTAAAAGGTTTTAGCAAGTTTTGATTTTTTGTAAACTCTTAGAATTTTATTGTGGATTTTTAGTAATTTTTAGGATTTTTTAGGTTAAAATTTTAATTTTTGTAGTTTTACGGTTTTACGGTTACGCCTTTTTCGTCGTAGTTTAATTCGTCTTTGCAACCGTCTTTTCTTTCCTTTCTCATTTCTATTCTCTTTTCTTCTTGTTAATAATCACAAACATTAATCAATTCAATTCACAACACACTAGCCTCCTCGAGAACGAACTCACTTCATTGGGTCGTAACTTGTGGTTTTCCTAAATCACTCGTTAATACTTACCCTATTTACGTTCTTTTTCCTAAAAGACGTATTTCTACGACTATCATTTTGGCGCCGCTGCCGGGGAGGCGTGTTGTGTTTTGATTGAACCATTGTTTTTTTTATATTAGCCATAATAGTATTTGTATTAGTAGCACTCTACTAATACGTATTATCGTTTTTTCGGTTTTTGTGTGAATATTATTAATATATTGTATACGTAGAACAATAAATATACAAGTACTCCAAATACATGAGCAATCACAACCTTGACTTGGGAGGTCATTACCCAATCATTGTATTCGAATCTCAAACCAAAGAAAAAAGGCAAAAATAGATAAATACTTTCGTGAAGCTTAATTTTGATAATACAAACTATAAGGTGGGTATAAGGCGGTTGTATTTCACGACCTAAAGGAAAAAGGCTCTTAAGTGCTTCGCGCCGCCTCGTTTCCTCCGCTTGCTTGTGCGTATTTGATTTTAAGAGTGAATCGAGGGTTTTGCCGCCCAAAGTATTATTACATATCATATATATTTTCTTGGTTTCTATTTGATTAAACCCCTTTGAACGATTTGGTGTTCCACCATCGTTCTAAAGTCATCAAAGGCGTTCACTCCACGTGATCGTTTTCATTCCTTGAGGCTTCTTTAATCGAGAGATTTGATTAAGGAGGAGATTTGTAGATTATTGTCTACTTAATACATTTCACCAATTTCCAAAAGAGTTAATACCATCAAAAACCACAAAAAAAATTGAAAAACACAAAATACCAAAAAGAATCTTCTTTGCTCGCCTCCTCGTTGTACGTGACGTTTATGCTAACTCGTAATCAAGCAAAACGTGCAGGTAGACGAAAGAACAAAACTCCCACTCCAACTCATTCTAGTGAGGAGTCTCCTATTGACGAACCCATTGTACGAGAAGCACCAACCATGGCGAATCGAACTATGATGGAGTTACTTCAAGCACCCACCGAGGGTTATGGAGAAGCTATTGTGATTCCCGCAATCCTTGCGGAGAATTTTGAGGTGAAAACGGGTTTGTTGTCGATGATCCAAAACAACAAATTCCGTGGTGATGAGAAGGACAATCCCCACAACCATATCCGCCAATTTAATCGTCTTACCGCCACGTGCAAATTTAAGGATGTCTCGAATGACTCGATTAAGATGACGCTTTTTCCGTATTCCTTAGCGGGGCCCGCTAAAATTTGGTTAGAGAAAGAGCCACCCAATTCTATATTGACGTGGAAGGATCTCGTTTCAAAGTTCGTGAACCAATTTTTTCCGCCCTCTAAGACTACGCATTTGAAAATGAGATTTCTAAATTTTCTCAAGAATCAAATGAAAGTTTTTCTACGGCTTGGAATAGGTTTAAGGAGATGTTACATGAATGTCCTCATCACGGTTTTTCCGATTTGCACCAAATCGACACGTTTTACAATGGACTTAATGATCATGAAAGAGATTATTTGAATGCCGCCGCGGGTGGTAATTTTTTGTGTAAAACGGTTGAAGAAGCTTTGGTCATAATTGAGAATAGGTCTAAGGTTTATAGCCCTCGTAACACACCGAGTGTTGCCAAAATGGGCTCATCATCGTCTCGTAGTATCAATGCCTTACAAGATGAAGCAAATGAGGAGAATCGGTTTTTCGATAGGTTTTCGACTCTTATGTCCCATTGTAAAGCTCAAGAAGCTTCAAATTCCGCTTCGGTTAAAGCGGTTTCTAAGAGTTGTTTGTCGTGTGGGGGAGCTCATGATCTTTCCGAGTGCATTACCGCGGATGGTAACACTTCGAATGCTTTTGTAGCCACGGGAACTTATAACCAAATCGGTCAAGGTTCCCGCCAAAATCAAGATCCACCAAATCAAAATGCTAATAATTATCGAAACAACAACCAAGGTGGAAATTACCAAGGAAATCAAAGAAATTATAACAAGGGTAGTTACCAAAGTGGTAATGGGCAAATTTCTAACCAAAACCAAAACCGTGATTTTCAAACATCGACTCAAGGTTTTCAAAATGATCACACCAAAAATCTTCAAGGAGAGTTTTTGAATTATGCAAAGGCTAATGATGCTAAGTTTGACAATATGCAACGTGAAATGGTTAGCTTAAGGTCCGAGTTGAAAAACGAGCTTAAAAACGAACTTGCTAATGAACTTAAAACTCATGCTAATAAAATGGAAGGAAATGTCACACGTCTCCAACAAAATCAACAAAAAATGGAGCAAGGACAACATGAGATTAAGCAAGAATTGTTAAAAGCGGATGCTAGGCAATCTAAGTATGAAGACCGAATGGCTAAAATGTTTGAAGCTATCATGTGTAAGCCCTCTTCTTCGGGTGGTCTTCCTAGTGATACCATCGTGAACCCGAAAGGAGAATTGAAGGTTATTACTACTCGTAGTGGTAAAACTTTCAAAGAACCCATTTCTCGTCCAAGTACTTCTATGGAGAAGGAAAAAGAGAAAGAACCCGAGGTTGTGGTTGAAAAGGAGCAAATTACAAGCCCACGAAGTACCGCTCAAACTACACCTACGGTTGAACCAATACCAATCATGGAACCCGAGATTCCAAGGCCGATGCCTTTGCCTACTTTGCCCCAACCCACACCACCTTTACCCTACCCTTCAAGACGAGACAAGGAAAAGGCACAAGAACGAAATAATTATCAATTTGAACTCTTTATGAAAATGTTTCGTGACTTGCATTTCAATATAAGTTTTGTCGACGCCTTAGTCATGATGCCTCGATTTGCCGCGAACTTCAAAAGTATGTTGAATAACAAAGAAAAATTGCAAAAATCGTCTAGTTGTTCTTCGGTTTTTCTAAGCCGCATACCTCAAAAAGTCGGTGATCCTGGAAAGTTTTTAATCCCATGTGCTATCCAAGACATGGAAGAATGCTACGCCTTGGCCGATCTTGGTGCTAGTATTAATTTGATGCCTCTTGAGATTTTTAAATCGCTCAATCTTCCAAATCTCACTCCTTCAAGAATGTCAATCGAAATGGCCGATCATTCTACGATTCTAGCTTGTGGAGTTGCCGAGGACGTCTTTGTGAAAGTTGGAAAGTTCTACTATCCTGTAGACTTTATTGTTGTTGACATTCCTATCGATCCTAAAGTTCCGTTAATTTTAGGTCGATCTTTTTTGGATACCTCGAGAGCACTTGTCGATGTGTATGCAAGAAAATCACTCTTCGTTTCAATGAGGAAGAACTCGTCATTAATGCAACCCAAAACTCCACTCTTTCTCATGTGTATTCTATCACATCTTTGTACAATGTCAATCCCATCAAAAGCATTTGCAAAAAGATTTCCAATAGAGTTTTAGGAGTTGTTGATACAAATGAAGTTCCGTCCCCTCTGCCGGTGGAGGTTAAGAGTGTTAAGCCTAAAATTCCAATCTCGAGTGATTCTTCGGATGATGAATACGTTGATCCCGATGGGGAAGTTTTCTTTGTTAACAAAAGATTTGAAAACTTACCACCACCCAAACCAAAAAGATTTCAAAATATGAGAATTTTTAGTGTGACTAACATTGCTTTAGATACACCAAATATTTTTGACATAATTAAATCGGGTTTTCACAAGGAGAGTGTAAAAGATGAAAAAGGAAAAGATTTTGAATTTAATTTAAAAGATTTTTCTACAACTCTAACTCCGTCATCACCGCGTTTATTGAGTACTATAAGCTCGTCTTCTCCTTTTGACGATGCTTTGTGTGGAATTAGTGTGGGGGAATCCCCTTATGTTCCCTCCCCTTTCTCCACCGAGGACGAGATATTTGATCCTGGAATTGCTTATATAAGGAAATCTCGGTCTTCCACCGATGCAATAAATGGAAAATCTTTCTATTTGATTGGTGCGAGTCTACCTCGAGTAGCTCAATGTTTTGACTTACCCATTGTCCCACCCTTCTATTTCTTCTCTCCTATTTTCTTGAAACTCTTTGAGTTTTTGTTGACTATTGATGAAGTGGCGTTGATTTGTTTTTCCAATGAAAACGAGAACGCCATCTTCGACCCCGGTATTTTGCACCATCAAAGGACTTAGTCCTTTATACCGGTTGTTTTTGGGCCTTGTTTATCATGTAAGCCCCACCAAAAATTTACCACACCATGATTATCCCTAAATGATCACATTTATGGGGATTCGAGTCGAGCTTTTGACTCGGTTATCAAAAACAAGGTGCCTCGTGGGGGAGACCCATGCTTATCCATGTACATATTATTGCTTTCTAATTAGTGTAATGTGAGGGGATTTGTGCCCTTCCAACCTTTGTTTCGTGGTTGTTTGTGAATTGTGGTTTTTAGATCATGATCTTCATGATTGGAGCCTCTCGTGTTCGTTTTATGGGAGCACTCGATCGTTTGCTTTGGAGACATTTCTCAATATCCAAATGATATATCCTTTTATGTTCTAACCTTAGGTTTTTAGCACACTTCATAAACGGCTATAAATTTATTGGTTACACCCTTTCCATGCTAGATTAGGCATTCGACTATGTATCTAGTATGGGGGTGTTTGCACCCCTAGACTCGAAACATTGAGGACAATGTTTAACTTTAGTATGGGGGGTGAATAGATACTTGCCTTGCCAAACCTTCATGCTTTCCAAAGTTTATCGTTTTGTTGCAAAATAAGACTAAAAATGGCCAAATTTTAAAATTTTTCTCATGTTTTATAAGTGTTTGAAGACACGAATGTAGGTTTTCCGATGGCGAGAATAAGAGTAATTTTTGACTCGACCGTGCGTGTTGAGCACTTAGCTTTGATTCCTTAACTTACATTAGGCTAAGTCTCTTAAATGGGGACGAGAAATGATAGAGTTAATTATAAGTTACTATGCTAAACGTAGAGTACTCGTATTCTTTCAAAAACCCATGTGTTCTCGTTGTTTGCTTATTCTCCCTTCGCATGTAAATATTTTTTGCTTAATAAATATTGACTTAGCGGTTTAGTTAGGATTGTTGGGTTTCTAGTCTTTTCTAGTAGCTTCCGTGTAATTAAATTAGGAAGACATTAAGGTATCGCCAGCGTCACGGTTTTGAAGTATTGGCACCCCAATAATCAAAAGCTTCACCCAATAATAAGATTTCAAGTGCTCACCTAAATCTAGCAAACAATTTGAAGCCCCACAAGGCCGAAAAATCTATGCAAAAATTGAAAGTGAATCAAGCCTTAATCTTCGAAGCTTTAAAGATCCAAAATTCGCTTTAGCGTGAGGATATACGTCTTTGGCTAATAAAACCACCGATGATGGCGGGTAATAAAAGGCAAGGCAAGACCGAAGTCATAATAAAAGCTTCATGGCGAAGTTGAATAAAAGATGGAGGTAAACCAAAGATAATAAGGTCCTTCCGTTAGGGGGCGTATAAAAGTCTTGGTAATAAGTCTCATGTTCAAAACCGTTATAAAACCGTGTTTATCTATTCTTCTTGTCAACTTAATTTTTTAACATCGTTGTCTATTAGGAGGGGTTATTGATTTGATGGTCTTAGTTACACCGTTAGGACTCTATTTTTAGACCTAAATCTCTATTATCGCATAAGTCAATGATGTATCCTCGTGATCATTAAGACAAAATAAAATATAAGAGATACAAATTAGGAATAATGGGAGAATAAGTACGTGATTAGGGCATATGAGTAGTGTTAGCATTACTAACTTATAATGGCAATGATCTCGTTGCACGCTTGGCATGGAATTAAGGTGAAAATCGAGGACGATGAAATTATTTCTAACGAACTTTCACGTGTTCTTATTCTATGAACCTAAACGTCCCATTTTACGATGAAAATCATACATTATGTCTAAAACGCAAGTAGTAGTAATAGTAGTGATGTAGCTAGTTTATCGTTCAATAAAGTGAATAAAATTGAATTTTGGAGATGCTTTGATACTTTATTCTAGCATTGCGTGAGGGCACGGCAATGGTTTAGTATGGGGGAGTGATGAGACTGCTTTTATACATGGTCTCATCGTCCAAAACGGGCTTAAAATGCATAATATATCATTAAACTGCCAAATATATGCTCGTGTTTGTTACTTGTGTATTTTTAGGTACAGATATTGAGGAAATGGCAAAAGATCACAAGAATCAATCAAAAACGAACACGGGAAACGAAGCCGCACAATGAACCGGGCCCAAGTTTGGATTTTACAAAAATGCCCTTGAAGAATTGAAGAATGTACAAGTTTGGTCCCTCATCTTTTGAAGACTTGGCATTTTAAACCCTTGCAAAACTCATAAATTGCATTGTGGTCCCTTAAATGTCAAGATATTACACTATGGGCCCTTGAAGAATGGTCAAATTGCATGAGAAGTCCTTGAAACAAGTTTGTAAAAATGTTGTGCCAAACTTGACAAGCTGCCAAACTTATTTACAAAGGATTGAAGTTTTTGAGCTATTTAATACAACTTGAAGGAAGTAAGAAACATTGGGGACCATATCTATCAAACACTCAAACACACCACCACCAATCAAACTGCCATATCACCCCACTCCACCAATCAGCACACACCACCTCACCTTCCCTTCACACGTCACCCTCCACTCAACCTTAACTGATTTATTTAAATAATTTAGTTTGAACTATATTAATTAATATAATTTTCCCACTAAACACTTTTTAACCCCCAAATACGGATCAACACACACACAAAGAAAACACACTTAAGAACATAAACCCTAACCTCAAATCTACCTCAAAGCAAAGGGGTTTTACTTGATGTTTTCCAGATTGTTGATTAACAACCCACTAAACCCAACCCCACACCCAGATTCCTTTCACAACCAACCATGTGACCTATGGGACCCTCCCCTGCACCCGTCTCTTTCCCACAATCCCACAACCCGACCAATTGAACGCATGGGATTCTTCTACTTGGCCTCCAAGGAGTATTTGACGCTCAAGATCATCCTACAACAGCCTGGCATCCAGTACAAGATCACATGAAGAAAAAGTTGACCAAGATTCAAAATTTTTCCAAGGGCAACTTTGGAATTTCCATAGATTAGGGTTTATGGTTTATGTCTTCTAGAATAGTCTCAGTTGTAGTATATATAGGAGTCGTTTGTGACCCTATACTTGTTGTTCCAGTTTTTTTAAGCATATTCATGTAATGCCTTTTTGAAATCTAAAGTTTGGTATTTTTAATTAAATTGTAATCCCTTTAATTTTTTAAAAGTTTGGTATTGAATTGCTTGAATATTCTGAGTTCCATCATTATATTGTGTAACACTTGTGAGTTTGAATTTTCAAAAGGTTTCAAAAGTTTTCTTATTAGGTCCAAATTTCAGAAATCAAAAAACTCCTTTGAAGTGAAAGTGGAAAAGGAGGGTTTGGATTTGTGAGTTTGAGCTTGTTTAAGACGTGTTAAGTATCATTGGTTCAAGTTTTGTTAAGAGGTGTTGAAAGTTTTTAAGAAAAATCAGAAACATTATATTGTGCAAGTTTGTGTGTTCATTGATTTTTGCAGGTGTGTTGATTGTTGCTGTCCAAGGATCTGCATAGGCCCCAGCCTATAGGGATGTGGTTTTTCAACCACTAAGGGTCCTGGATGTAGGACCCTTAAGGTAGTTCTTGTTTCCCCTTTTCATTTTTAGTTTCTGAAAATTTTATGTGATTTGGTGATTGTGCATGAAAAGTGTTTAAGTTGTTCATGTGGTTTGATTTGAGTTCTTCTAGGTGTAATATGCATGATAGAAGCTTTTTGAATCAGTTTGGTGTAGCTTAAAAGAGATTTTCTTTGTTTAATTGTGTTTATCAGTTTTTAAGGAGTGTTTGGGATAAGGTTTCTATATGGATTAATGGTTTAAATCTTAGCTTTAATCCTGTTATACACACTCTATAGGGTAGCATAGGGTAGTTTGTTAGTTTGTTTCTCAGTTTGGACAAGTTTTAAATCAATTTGCAAGCTAAAAAGTGAAAATATAGCATAAAAACAGTTAAGCTCATCTCTGCTTGTTTTTGGTGAAATTGGTGCTTCAATCTTTATAATCTGCTAAGTGATAGGATATTATAGGATTGTGTTTTGGTTATGTGATGTGTTATCAACTTATGTGCAAGTGATTTGGCCTGGAATCTCACCATTGTGCCTAGTTAATCAGCAATCACACTCTCAGACTTGCTTAGCCTTTATCAGCAACTTGTATTGGGTATTTGTGCTTGATATTTGTGTTGTATTTGCTTGTTTCCTATTTGATTCGACTCCTTATACTCCAAAGAGTATAAGGGTGCCTTTGTCCAATCAAATCACCAGCAAAATCAAAGTGACAAGCTCCTCTTGTCATTATCTTCATCAGTGAAGATTAACAAGTTCTTGTGTTTATAAAGGAAAGTTTAACTCAAACCAACTGGGCACGTTTTTTGGCTTTGCATTGTCTTAAACTGGTTAATCTTGGATTGTGTTTGTGTTTTGAAGCTTAAAAGGAGTATAAGTTTGGGTTTGTAAAAGCTTAAAAAAAAAACCAAAAAGGACGTGGCCAGGACTCAAACCTGCGCCACTCCTCTCACCACACACACTCAATACCGTTGCGCCCTTGGGTCTTTTACTGACTAAGGGTGCAATTGTATTATACTTAAGGTGATTTTGTTTTAGCTTATTTAATATAAGCCGTAGCTTATTTGAGCCAGTTTGGCTTATTCATTAAGCTTATTTGCTCACTTGCATTTTTCCTAGGTTAAGTATATAATTTAAGACTTTTCTGGCCAAGTTTGATTTTTTTGTCTTTCTTTATTTATTTTTTATTATTTTTTAATTAGCCGTATATTATTAATTAGTTAAAATAGGTTTTAATTTTTAGAAAAATAGTTTTTAGGTTTTATTTAAGTAATTTGAGGTTTACATTTCAAAAAGTTTTCAAAAAGTCCTATTTTTAATTTTATTTGATTTTAGAGTTTTTAGACAACTTTAAAAATTAATATAAAATTAATAAAGAGGTTTTAGGAACTTTAACTTGCATTTTTATCTTAGTTATATTATTCTAGATTTTTAGTAATTTTTTAGAATTTATTTATAAACTTTTTATTTTTTTGATTATTTTATTATTAAAAATTCAAATTTGTTTTTTCTACTTTTTTCATTTTTCCTAGATTTTAGTCATATAATTAGGAATTTTATCACTTTCCAAATCTTTTTTAGGCTTTTCATTTAATTTCTAGAGTTAATTTAAGATTTAATAGATTTTAATAGTTTTTAAGTAATTAAAAATAGTTTAATTTGGTTTAAAATTTTTAAAAATAGTTTTTAGCTTAATTAGGTCATTTTTGAGGTTTACAAACTATAAAATCTTGTTTAGGGCTTTTTAATAATTGTAAGTGATTTTTAGGGCTTTAATTAGCATTAAAAATTCATTATTTAATTAATTAAAAGGTTTTAGCAAGTTTTGATTTTTTGTAAACTCTTAGAATTTTATTGTGGATTTTTAGTAATTTTTAGGAATTTTTAGGTTAAAATTTTAATTTTTGTAGTTTTACGGTTTTACGTTTACGCCTTTTTCGTCGTAGTTTAATTCGTCTTTGCAACCGTCTTTTCTTTCCTTTCTCATTTCTATTCTCTTTTCTTCTTGTTAATAATCACAAACATTAATCAATTCAATTCACAACACACTAGCCTCCTCGAGAACGAACTCACTTCATTGGGTCGTAACTTGTGGTTTTCCTAAATCACTCGTTAATACTTACCCTATTTACGTTCTTTTTCCTAAAAGACGTATTTCTACGACTATCAAATAACGATGCATGAATATTAGCTTCTTTATCACACCATTTCATAATAACATGTTATACAGCAAAAAGGGCAGGTCTAGGTACGGGTCTCAACGGCGATGCATTTAATCTCTATAGAAAGACACACTTGCTTGGTTTGTTTCATGTATATCTAATTGAGCGTTAATCGTACAAAGTTTTATGTGTAAATTTACAACAGCTTACCAGATAATGTTACCCTCCTTAGCTTGTTACCCACTGTATTGATACCTCACAGCAGGCTATGCTGTTTTTTAATTAGTGAGTATTTGTTATTAATTTCCTGCAATGCACCAAAAATTCAAGAGTGTATAAACTGCGATTTAGCTTAAGGATAGATAGCCTAAATCTATGACCGCAATATACATGTTCAATGACAGCAGTCAGCGTCTTTTTATCCACGTAACGTACTTCTTGATTGAATCCTAAAGATCCCATAAATAATAAAGATGTCAAAACATGATGCAGAAAAAACATACTGGTCACTAACAGATAGATATTTAAGTTCTATATACTGTTATAAAATCTTTGACACCATTGGTCATTAGATATTTTCAATTAAAAATCAAAGAAATGTTGTACTTTCTTTTAGAAAAATGCGGACTACACCTGTTTGCACCCATACTAAAAATCTACCAGCAAAAAAAGCATTCAGAAGGCATAAATTCCGTTATCAACAAATATATGTAAATCAGGAAAAATGACTCATACCTTTTACAGTCTTTCATCATGTCGGTACGATCGTCTAAAGGCTTAGTTTGTCTATTGGAGTCTTGAATCTTGTCTATAAATTCTTTTTCTTGAATCAGTCTTGTAAATCACCTTCTAAGTCACCTACAACATATGTTTTTCATGTTAAACTCTCAAACAAATCTGATACATTTAACCATAAACATATATAAATGCTTATTAGATTAGATCCACACCTTGACCAAGTAAAAGGACACTACTGCTGTCTAGATTTCTGTCGATATTATCACGACATCCACTTCACCTTGATAATCATCAAAAAACCATGATTACAATATTCCAATTCAATTAAAATCACGCCTTATGTAGAAATAAAAAATCTATGATGATGACCTGAAGGACGGTGTAGTTGGTTTCCTGTTGATCTTTGATTGTGCAACCTCCTGGTCTGTGCTCAAGTTTAACTACAGTAAAATCAAATAATTACAGTTCAATAACATGTATCATAGACCTAATTCAAAAATTAAGGTTTCAAAAAGATTATCAACTGCAAATAATAAAAATTACCTTTATGAAAACGTACTGTTGAATCCGAATTGAATTGATACAGATCTTGTAATTCATTAAACTGGTTTGAGGAAAGCAATAGAGAAGACGGGGTGTATACTTTTTAGGGTTTCTAATGCTAGGTCGAGTAAGATTCATTTGTGAATGACGATGATTATGGTGTTCTCTTTGTGAATGACGATGATTATGGTGTTCTAGGTTTTTCTTGGACCGGGTTATGAGACAGAGATCGGGTGAAAAATATTGAGCCCGGAATAGGGCTGACGTGGATTTATATAATGTCATGTGGCATATCCCTCCTCTTATATATAATATAAAGATATATATATTTATATATATATATATATATATATATATATATATATATATATATATATATATATATATATATATATATATATATATATATATATACATATATATATACATAGAGAGAGAGAGGGAGAGAGAGATGGGATCAATAGAAAACTTAATCTCAATAGAAAACATAGAAAACCTCCTCCTAACCGTTGGATCAAAGTCCTTTTTTTTAATTTTTTGGCAAAAACTTACAGGGGGCCGAATGTAATTTATCAAATCTTATGGGTTATTGTTGACACTTTTCAAACTTCCAAGTATTTAATGCCTATTTTTAATTTTTTTCATTTTCTCCTTTCTCTGATTACGTGTTTTCTCCCCCTAGAATTTCACCACCATCTCCACCGCCCTTCACCACCATGCACCACCATTCCCAATCGTTAATCATCATCCCAACAATCGTTCCCACCATTCCCCACAATTCCTCGTTGTGTTTGATAACGTGCTTTCTCCGACACCATATCTACCGGGCCCCACCGAAGTTCATCGTCGTTCCCACTGCACCATCATCACCATTGTTCTTCACCAATCCATTCCCAGTATGTAATCTGATTATCATTTAAGTTTGAAAGTAAGGTTTGTGTTAATAGTTTTTACTATTATCATCAATTAATATTG
Organism: Glebionis coronaria; assembly: GCA_025667525.1. Classification (NCBI taxonomy): domain Eukaryota; kingdom Viridiplantae; phylum Streptophyta; class Magnoliopsida; order Asterales; family Asteraceae; genus Glebionis; species Glebionis coronaria. The sequence goes on from JANFOE010000135.1 coordinate 1,256,711, forward strand.
ATTGTATTCTGAATAATTTGTTCGGTTTTTGTTGATCTAAATATGATATGGAAAAATATTGAGATTAAAATAGGTACAAATCATGCTTAAGTAGGCAACACACAAGGTGTTTGATTAAATGTGTCAACCAAAATTTATACGTGTGATGCACTAATTTATACCAGATTTGGTATAACGAAATTATATAATTATTTAGGTGGCATAAAATTGGTTTCAGTGACTACTGACTTGTCCCGACTAACCAATTAGGTGATGAGCCCGTCCACGTTTGAATTTTTTTGGATACCGTTGATAACAGGCCTTTAATAATTTAAGGATCAATATTATTCTGATTACATATTAAATTTTTGAGGCTTTGTTTGAAGGGATGTTGATATGTTATAAGTTGAACTTCTTAGTTTTATTCGCTAGTGTTTAGAAGTTTAAAGGACGAGTGTTTGCATTGCAAGACGAGCTAGAGTTTTCACGTGTGTCGCTGCCTAATAGTAATTCACGTGGTTAAGCAACGGTTAGAGATTCTAGGGACTTTTGTTTAAAGGACATCTACCTGTCAATTTAAATAAAATAACTCTAATGGAGTGGGTTTGTTTTAGGAAAATAGATAAAAGGGGCGCGGGTCGACCTGCCAATCGTGCTAAGGCGTTGAATACAGAATTAAATAAGTATGCTTTAGCCCTTCAACTGACGCCGTCTGTAAATTCAAACAGAATTTTTGGTTTAGACAGTATACTGAATATTATGGTGCGCAAGAGAGGTGACGAAAATAATACAAGCGACGATCTTATGCAACACATGCAAGAACAATTCATAGAGAAAGCACAAAAATCTGAGTAAGACGCAATATATTTTATTAAGAGTGGCTATTGAAAGCCTACTTGCTGTTCGTATTATCTCTAACCTTTTGTGCTTTTGACCCGTATTTTTCCTATTTCATGTGAGTTTTATGGTACAACAAAGGCCTTTATACTAAAATTTATGGTGGAGGTATGTCGGGCTCTTATCCTGACTGCCTTTAGTGTTCCTTTTGACCAAAGTGATGATGACATAGTAATTGCTCAATGTCTGGATGGTTTCCGGTATAATTCATGTTACGGCAGCAATGTCTATGAAAACTTATCGAGATGCTTTTGTGACATCACTGGCAAAGTTTACTTCTTTCATTCACCAGCAGACATCAAACAAAAGAATATAGAGGCCATCAAGGTTTGTGTCACCATACCAATAGATTGTACTGACATGCATAAAGATCTTTTCTAGTTGAATGTGGATGTAGACAGTTGTAAATATTGTTTCATATGGCTTATAGTAAAAGAAAATTCTTTGGTATCGGGAAAGATTAGCTAAACAAAGAGTGGAAATAAACCTTAATGTTGGATATACATACTTCATGATAGAAGATAACTAAACAATAGGTAATCTGTAAAGAGAAAGTTCAGAAAACTGGCGACACTTGCAATTTTACTGATAAACTGGTATATGAAGATAGTATATTTCTTGATGTTTCTTGGACCTGCAATGTCAATGGTTTTTTTTCTTGAACATGTCTTCTTTCTATTTTGGTATAGATTTCTTATTAGCATTTATATCTCACAGGCAATGGTTACAATTGCATATAAAGATGGAAATTACCTACAGGAGGCCTAGGAGCATATTTTGACATGTGTTTCTTGATTTGAGCACTAGGATTTATTGGGAGAGGGGCTCCTCCAGATGCCACTTTCTTTGCTGTTAAACAGTATGAATCTAGCAATCACAGTCAAATTAAAACATCCTTCCCGTTCTTAAGAAAATGGGAGCTGGTAGGATTCAGAAGGTGGTGGCGGCGGCTATGAGAAGAGGTTCATATAATAGTGCTGGTATTGGCGGCAATGCTTAAACTGGTATGACACCAGAACAAGTTAATAATTTGGTCTCTAATACAAAGCTTTTGGCTAAGTATAAAATCTTATCGTCCGAATCTCTTCGAATTGACTATTGGTTCAAAGTGCGACTCAATTGTTCTTGGTGGAAATGAAAATGGTTTGGTTTGTTATCTATTTTAAACTAATAGCAAATAAGTAAGTGTCGTTGAGTAAAGTAAAAGCTTTTTAAAAGATTAAACTAAATTGACAGGTTAAAATTAAATGCTTGAAAAACTTAAAAACAAGATTAGAAAAATATTTGAACACTTAATAAATCTAACACTTGAAAACTTTGTAAAAACACGAAATTAAACAATTGGAAAACAAACAATTACTGCCAAATCGGAATATCTAAAATGCATTAATCGGAATGTGTAGTCAGAAAACACTGATCGGAATGTGCAAAATGTCCTCGTCGGAATGTCTGAAAAGAAATCAGATCGGAATAATGATTGGTGCAATCGGAATATGGGAAACAAGCACCAATCGGAATGTATTAAACACAGGCTAATCGGAATATCTAACAACAATGCCAATCGGAATAACCAACAAGGCCACAGTCGGAATATGAAATCCTATTCCGATCCAAGGTGATCGGAATATAGAAGCTCAAATCGGAATGAGATAACCCTAATCCGATCAATACGATCGGAATAATGAGATACAAATCGGAAAGCCCGATCGGAAAGGGGTTTACCCTTTCCGATTAATATGGGATTCGAGATTAAGCTAGTAATAAGCTAATTTGATAAGCTCACACCAAGACTTGAACGAATCAAAAGTGAAATATACTAAATAAGCATAAATAAGAACTTTTCCAACTCAAAATAAGCAAACTTTTAAATCAAACTATAAAAAGATGAACTTTTTAAGAAAACTTTTAAAAGTGAATAAGCTAAAAGAAGCGAATAAGCCAATAAGCACAAAAATCTTAAAGCTTAATCGAATGAAAGCTTATGTAGGCATAAAAAGATTAACTATTTAGCACGAAACATTAAGAACAACACGGATCAATTGAAATTCGCACCAAAATTAATCTAAAAATCAAAGAAAGGTAGAAAGAGATGAAAGATTAAAAGCTTAACTTGAACTTGATTAATGAAATCAACAATACAAAAGGTTTAATCTTGAAAGATTAAAAGAAAGAAAGATGAAAACTTAGTGAGAGAAAGTTGAGAACTTTCTCTCTCTAAAACTAGAAAGAAAAGTGAAAAAATGAAAACTAAAACTAAAAACTAACCACCCTCCTAATGTGTATTAGGAGGGTATTTATAGGGAAAAATGGGAAGGAGTGCATGTGTTGCCTCTTCTTTCTTTCTTTCTTCACGTCTTCTCGACTCGATTTAATTCTTTGTCTTTTCTCGACGTCGTCTCGGGATTTGAACTTGTCTTAATAATTTTCTTCTTTAATTTAGACTTGAGTTCTTCGACTTCATTAAACTTCCGTCTTTAGAGTTTTTCTTCGATAAATCTTCAGAATAGGCCTTGGACTTCCGTTCTTTTTGCACTCTTGATCTTTTGACTTCGTCTTTTCCCGTTTTCTTCGATAAAAACCCGTGAAAGCCCGTGTTTTCTTCCTTTTTAATCTTTTGGTCCTAAAACACAATAAAAACACAAACCACGCATAACTCCGACTTTTACGACATAAAATACACGTTTTGGTCCTGTTATTATTGGAAATAAGTGGCAAAAGGATAAGTGTTTACACACTTATTAAATCCCCTACACTTGACCATTGCAATGCCCTCATGCAATGCATTAATTTTAAAGCATGGTTTAGATTTTCCATCATAAATAACCCACCTTGGCCTTTATTAAATACTATACATAAAAAGATAAAAACAAGTAAAGAAATTAAAGACTTACATTGGGTTTTGGCTGCCATAAACGTTTATCATCCTCAAGTTTCACGTTCCCCATACCAAGCTTAAAACGAGATCATTGTTATTATAAGTTAGCAAACCAACACGAATTCATGTGGGCCAATTATTCACTTAGACTCCCTTATTCCTAGGTGTATCTCTTATATTTTATTTTTGTCTTGAATGATCATAAGGATGCATTGTTTGACTTATTTCGATAGTTATTTAGGCCGAAAATAAAGTGCACGATTTAATCAATAGTTAGCTAAAGGACAAAATCTTTTAAAACTGCTTCTCGGGACCTCATAAAGTTCATATCTTGGCATAACTCGCTTCACGATTTGAGACCTTTCTCGGACCGATATTTGGCAGAGACTTCATACTTCACATCTTTGAGAGACGTTCTTGAAATTATGGTCTTCTCTTCATAATAGGAATTTCTTCACTTGAAGTTTTGAGAGATTCTTCATATTTGGACCACGACTTCTTCATTTTTCTCCAATCTTTATTTTGGACTTTGATATACAACGATCCGTGATAGGTGTGAAAACACCCATCTTTTCTACCACTTAATTACATTAAAACGGGACCTAAACGTATATTTTATGTCGTAAATGGCGGAATTATGCGTGGTTTGTGTTTTTATTGTGTTTCAGGGTCAAAATGTGAAAAGGAAAGAAAACACGGTCTTTCACTGGCGTTTATTGTAGAAAAAGACAAAAGACGAAGTCAAAAGATCAAGAATGCAAAAAGAACGGAAGTCCAAGGCTTATTCTGAAGATTTATCGAAGAAAATGTCCAAAGATGAAAGTTTAATAAAGCCGAAGAACTCAAGTCTAATTTATGAAGAAATTACAAGACGAGTTCAAAGAAACCCCGAGACGAAGTCTTAAAAGTCGGAGAATTTAAGAAGACTGAAAGACTGAGGACCAAGAAAGAAAGAGGAAGCCACCAACCACTCCCCTCTCCTATAAATACCACCCTCACTTGTTGTGAGAGGGTTGGTTAGTTTGAGGATTAGATTAGGAGTAGTGTAGTTTCTCTCTCTAGATTTATGCTTTCTCTCTCTAGATTAATTTGTGTTTAAGCTTTTGTTACTGAATCCTTACTTTTTGATTAAGCTTTTAATTTATCATCTTCTTCCTTTCTTGCTTAATTTCTGCTTTTGATTTGATGTTGTGTTCTTGAGTATTCTTAATTTCAATCAAGTGGGTTTTGATTGATTTGGTTATGTTTGTTAGTTTTGATGATTTGTGTTGATTGATTATTGTTAGTTTATGCTTATTGGTTGTTTTGGTTTAATCTTTTGTTTGATTTTGATTAATTTGAGGATAGAATCGTGTTTACTGTATCTCCCTGTTCTTCGGGGGAGTTGTTTCTGTATCTTATCATTCCCAGGAAACTTCCGGATCAAGAGGGTTCATTCGGAACTTTAAAAGTTCCGAGTCAAGCTTCATCCGAAAGTGTTCCGGATCAACAAAGTTCCGAGTGAAGCAAGCTTCATCCGGAAGTCAAAAAAGTTCCGAGTGAAGCAAGCTTCATCCGGAAGTCAAAAAAGTTCCGAGTGAAGCAAGCTTCATCCGGAAGTCAAAAGTTCCGAGTGAAGCAAGCTTCATCCGGAAGTCAAAAAGTTCCGAGTAAAGCAAGGTTCATCCGGAAGTTTTAAAGTTCCGGATGAAACCTCCGAACGAAGTTCCGGATGAACTTCCGAATGAAGTTCCGAATCATGGAGTTCCGACTCAAGATTGTTTCATTCGGAACATTAGAAGTTCCGGATCAAGCCAGTTCATTCGGAAGTTTTAAACTTCCGAATCAAGGTTTCTGTCAGTTTTTTTTGTTTGTTTTTCTTTTTAAGTTTTTGTCTTTTATTTTCAAGTTTTATTTTTCCTGCCTTTTTCTTTATTTACATTTTTATTTGCTTTCCTTTTAGTTTAAGTTTTTATTTGCATCATTTACTTTATTTACCTTTTAATTTTCTCGCAATTTACTTTTCGCCAAGATTTTATCTTTCATTGTTTCTTTTTACTGTCTTTACTTTATTTTTTATTTGTTTCAAGTTTTCATTTTAAATTAGTTTTAGACAACGACAACTCTTTTATTTGATTCACCAAGAACACCTGAGTCGCACAATTAGCTAGAGATCAATTCGAAGAGATACCGAGAAACGAACTTTTCAACTAGCAAAATCTCTACATTAAAATGGCGCCGCTGCCGGTTCTTTTCGTGAAGATCGAAGGTTTCTTGTGAGCGACGCGTTGGCTTTTGGGACCCGTTCACTTGTGAACGTTGTTTTTCGTGTCCAAACATTTTCAAAAATCCCAAAAACATTTGAAAAATCATAAAAGCATTTCTTTTTCAAAGTTTTGCACCAAAAATATTCTTCTTGCTTATCTATCTTTCTTTATGGATTTCTATGTCCATTGCGTCCGGTGTGGGAAACAATTATCCGGGAACGACTCTTGTCAATGGTGTACATGTGAGCGGTGCGGAAACGATATCGACAACACACAATTCGGATTTTGTCCCTTGTGCAACTCGACTAATTCATTCTTTTTGAAACCACCTCCTGTTCCCCCGTGCATCTATTGTGGAAGCGATTCTCATTGGCATGTTTCGTGCCCGGTTCGATACCCGTATGGTCACGGGCAAGAACCGGGGTACAATTATGACAATGATAATAGCTATCCACAAGACGCACCTGATTTTTCTCCATACCCGGTTTGCAACAACTGTGGGGGTCCTCACGATACTTATTATTGTCAACCAATGAATTATTATGAGCAAAATCCGTGTCCTCAGTTTTCTTCACCAATGGATTATTATGAACCAAACCCGGTTTCTAATTCTTCCCAACCGATTAACTACTATGAGCCACAACCATGCTATATTTCAGGTTTTCAACACTTTGAGCCCCCACATCACACCCTCAATCATCAATCCTCTCAGGAAATTAATCTTGACCCACAACGCACTACTTTGAATGACGAACTACACTCCATCATTCTGCAACTTCAAGAAGCCGTTGTTCTTACAAAAGAAGCATGGGCGGAGGAAAAGCGACTACAACAAGAGCAAGTATCTAATCTTAGTGATTATACCCCTCCGCTTGTGCGTCAATACTATTATGATGATGATGACGATGATGCTGTATGCACTTTCAACACATCTTTTGAAGTTACTGCTCCTATTGTCGATGTTCCTACTGCATCTAAGGATCTAGATTCGTTGAATGAGCTTAGTGATGTTGGTCTCGACAAAGTATTGGATGATGAGGTTTGTGACTTACCTGCTATGGAGCCTGAGGACGACGTTGCTCTTACGGACGAGGTCGATCCTAGTGATGACGATTCTTCTCTCTGCTATGAGAATTTCACTTTTGAAATTTCTCAATCTCCACCGGGAGATGCAGACGATGACGATTTATTCTCTCCGGTTTACGAGAAGTTCACCGATGAACATGATCTTGTGGATAAGGTGGAAGACGTGCTTCTTTGTGATAGATTACGGAAAGTTCATCTTCTTATTGCTCAAATCGAAGAGTTGACTTCTCCTTCTCTTTCCAAGTCTTTACCTCCATCTATCCCTCCCGTTGAAGATAATGACCCATTGCTGGAAGAAATCGATATCCACTCCATCCCTCCAGGTATTGATGATTCTGACACGGAGGGGGGCATTATTTTTGATAATTTACTGCAGGAAGATATTGTCCCAAGTCCCCCTCCCGAGCACCTTTCATCCTCCGCTTTAGCCACTATCACGGAGGATGAGTGCTTTGACCCGGGAGGTGACATTGATTATGCTATGATTGATAACAATACGGCTTTGCCGCTTGCTCAGCATCTATTATCTTTGGGGGAGGACAATGTGCTTACTTTACCCACCCCACCTCCCGTGGACCTTGATTTCACATACTTTTCGTATGTCGAAAGGACCTTTCTCCCTTTCAAGACTTATCCCCCCGCCTCTCCTTTGTTGATGTCCTCCGGGAACGAGGAAAAGGTCTTTGATCCCGGTATCACATTCGAGGTTTCCCCATGGACCATTTAATTCGGGGACGAGTCAGGCTCATGACTCGGTCAACAAAAACAAGCGCTTTTTGGGGGGGAACCCAATTATCTATCTATTTTCATCATAAGTGTAGGGGGAGACCCGTTGGTGTTTCTTGTTCTCTTTCTTATCATTGCAGGGATTCGAGCTTCAAAGACACACTCTTGATGACTTTTGACGAACCGTGATTCCGTGTTCCCTTCTTCCCGGTTCTATCCTAAACTCTTTTCGATTCACTATTTTATATTTCTCATAGGAATCTCTTTAGTTGTCTCTTCCTTAGCAAGATTTAAACAAAGTACACAATGTCCTAAGTGTAGGGGAGTTTACTCCCACATGCTTAAACATTGAGGACAATGTTTATATTAAGTGTAGGGGGACTTCTATCGAAGTTAAGTGGTCTTTTCCTTGTATTTGCCCTCATTTTAACCGGAAAATCAATTTTTCGACATTTTTCAAAATTTTAGTTCTATTTTGGCCTAGTTGTAGTTCCCATTATTTTTGCTATTTTTCTCTTATTTTAATAAAATGGTTTTAGCAAGTTTAGTTATCTTAGATATATTAGGCCCGTTGTGAATTTTTTTGACTCAACCCGAGTTTACTTATCCAAGTTCACTCTAGCTAGTATCCTTAACCGTGTAGACCTTAATTGGTTTATTGGGCTAAGCATCCACGAGTCTCATTCCTTGAGATTTTAAATTGTGGAGGACGAGAAATGATAGAGTTGGTTACAAGTTTGGTATTCTCTCATTAACTTATGTGAGTTAATTATGATCTTTTCCTCCCCTCGCTTGTAAATAAATAAATGCAATAAGTAAGGTCGTACGATTTGAAAAGTTACTTAGCTTCTAGCCCAAGATCGTTTAAAAGTTGCTCGGTAATGATAAGAGTTCATAGCCAAGGCATAACTTATGAAGCGGGGCGCGAAGATTGGCGAGTCCGAAAAGGCCCTAACAAGGCATGAGGATTCAATTTTATTGCTGAAGATCCAAAGTGATGTGAAAAGCATTATTCCCAAAATCAATATGAAGGATCAAGACTCACGACGAAAAGCAATCAACTCCCATAAAGATCATGGAGAAGTCTATCCGAAAAGACCCTAACAAGGTATGAGGATAAATAGATCCAAGTCCGAAAAGGAGGCGGATCGTTGTATCTCAAAATCCCAATTAGAGATTAAAGAAATAATCATGAAGTCGTGGTCAACAAAGCTGGAGTACCCCTCAAAAGTCTCCAAGTGAAGAAACTCTATAACGAAGAGAAGGCCATTATCTCAAAAACGTCTCTCGAAGATATGAAATATGAAGTACATGCCAAATATCGGCCCGAGAAAGGTCTCAAATCGTTAACCAAGTTATACCAAGATATGAACTTTTTGATATCCCGAGAAGCAGTTTTAAGAGATTTTGACCTTTAGCTAACTATTGATCAAATCGTCCTACTTTGCTTTCAGCCTAAATAAATTATTGAAATAAGTCAACAATGCATCCTCGTGATCATTCAAAGACATCAATAAAATATAAGAGATACTCGTAGGAATAAGGGAGTTTAAGTGATTAATTGAATCACATGAGTAAATGTTTGTTATGCTAACTTGTACTAACAATGATCTTGTTTTTAAGCTTGGCATGGGGAATGTGAAACTTGAGGGTGATGAACATTCATGACATACAAGCCCTAATGTAAGTCTTAGATTTCTTTACAAGTTTCTTCCTTGTTGCATCTTTTTATTTTTTAATTTTCTATCTTTTTGATTTTCCTTAGTTGTTTAATAAAGGCCAAGGTAGGTTGATTATGATGGAAAGTGTAAATCTTGCTTTATTGCTAAGCATTGCATGAGGGCATTGCAATGGTTAAGTGTAGGGGATTTGATAGGTGTGAAAACACCCATCTTTTCTACCACTTAATTACATTAAAACGGGACCTAAACGTATATTTTATGTCGTAAATGGCGGAATTATGTGTGGTTTGTGTTTTTATTGTGTTTCAGGGTCAAAATGTGAAAAGGAAAGAAAACACGGTCTTTCACGGGCGTTTATTGAAGAAAAAGACAAAAGACGAAGTCAAAAGATCAAGAATGCAAAAAGAACGGAAGTCCAAGGCTTATTCTGAAGATTTATCGAAGAAAATGTCCAAAGATGAAAGTTTAATAAAGCCGAAGAACTCAAGTCTAATTTATGAAGAAATTACAAGACGAGTTCAAAGAAACCCCGAGACGAAGTCTTAAAAGTCGAAGAATTTAAGAAGACTGAAAGACTGAGGACCAAGAAAGAAAGAAAGAAAGAGGAAGCCACCAACCACTCCCCTCTCCTATAAATACCACCCTCACTTGTTGTGAGAGGGTTGGTTAGTTTGAGGATTAGATTAGGAGTAGTGTAGTTTCTCTCTCTAGATTTATGCTTTCTCTCTCTAGATTAATTTGTGTTTCAGCTTTTGTTATTGAATCCTTACTTTTTGATTAAGCTTTTAATTTATCATCTTCTTTCTTTCTTGCTTAATTTCTGCTTTTAATTTGATGTTGTGTTCTTGAGTTTTCTTAATTTCAATCAAGTGGGTTTTGATTGATTTGGTTATGTTTGTTAGTTTTGATGATTTGTGTTGATTGATTATTGTTAGTTTATGCTTATTGGTTGTGTTGGTTTAATCTTTTGTTTGATTTTGATTAATTTGAGGATAGAATCGTGTTTACTGTATCTCCCTGTTCTTCGGGGGAGTTGTTTCTGTATCTTATCATTCCCAGGAAACTTCCGGATCAAGAGGGTTCATTCGGAACTTTAAAAGTTCCGAGTCAAGCTTCATCCGGAAGTGTTCCGGATCAACAAAGTTCCGACTGAAGCAAGCTTCATCCGGAAGTCAAAAAAGTTCCGAGTGAAGCAAGCTTCATCCGGAAGTCAAAAAAGTTCCGAGTGAAGCAAGCTTCATCCGGAAGTCAAAAGTTCCGAGTGAAGCAAGCTTCATCCGGAAGTCAAAAAGTTCCGAGTGAAGCAAGGTTCATCCGGAAGTTTTAAAGTTCCGGATGAAACTTCCGAACGAAGTTCCGGATGAACTTCCGAATGAAGTTCAGAATCATGGAGTTCCGACTCAAGATTGTTTCATTCGGAACATTAGAAGTTCCGGATCAAGCCAGTTCATTCGAAAGTTTTAAACTTCCGAATCAAGGTTTCTGTCAGTTTTTTTTGTTTGTTTTTCTTTTTAAGTTTTTGTCTTTTATTTTCAAGTTTTATTTTTCCTGCCTTTTTCTTTATTTACATTTTTATTTGCTTTCCTTTTAGTTTAAGTTTTGATTTGCATCATTTACTTTATTTACCTTTTAATTTTCTCACAATTTACTTTTCGCCAAGATTTTATCTTTCATTATTTCTTTTTACTGTCTTTACTTTATTTTTTATATGTTTCAAGTTTTCATTTTAAATTAGTTTTAGACAACGACAACTCTTTTATTTGATTCACCAAGAACACCTGAGTCGCACAATTAGCCAGAGATCAATTCGAAGAGATACCGAGAAACGAACTTTTCAACTAGCAAAATCTCTACATTAATCCGCCTCCTTTTAGGACTTGGATCTATTTATCCTCGTACCTTGCTAGGGCCTTTTTGGATAGACTTCTCCATGATCTTTTGGGGAGTTTTTGCTTTTCGTCGTGTGTCTCAATCCTTCATATTGATTTTCGATAAATGATTCTTCACATCACTTTTGGATCTTTAGCAACAAAATGTAGCCCTCATGCCTTGTTAGGACCTTTTCGGACTCGCCAATCTTCGCATCCCGCTTCAATAAGTTATGCCTTGGCTATGAACTCTAATCCGTACCGAGTAAGTTTTAAACGATCTTGGGCTAGAAGCTAAGTAACCTTTTAAATCGTACAACCTTATTTATTGCAGATAAATTTATTAACAAGCGATGGGAGAATAGGCTCATAATTAACTCACATAAATTCACGAAAGAATACCAAACTTATAATTGACTCTATCATCTCTCGTCCTCCACAGTTTAAAATCTCAAGGAATGAGACTCGTGGATGCTTAGCCTATTAAATCGAAGTTTTGGGTTTTCGAGTCGCCTATAGGATCTTGCAAATTCTTAGACTTTTTCAAGTTTAGAATTCACATTTTAAAGTTCCCTTGATAAACAACTCTCTAGGATCAATTATAGGAACTTGCGAAAAGTTCTTGTTCTTAACCCGTGAGAGATAAGACTTTCGCGTTTTATAGCTCCCTATATAAAAGCCTAGAAAAACTTGACTTAAACACGTTAAGGATACTAGCTAGAGTAAACTTAGATAAGTAAACTCGGGTTGAGTCAAAATGTTCACGACTAAGAAAAATTTAAAACCACTTTATTGAAAATTTATTCTAGCAAGGAAAGAAAATAAACATAACAAGGGAAAATACAACTATACAAATAGGCCAAAATAGATTAAAAATTTTGAAAAATGTCGAAAAATCAAATTTTCCGGTTAAAATGAGGGCAAATTCATGGAAAAGACCACTTACTTCGATAGAAGTCCCCCCTACACTTGAGATAAACATCGTCCTCAATGTTTAAGCATGTGGGAGTAAACTTCCCTCCACTTAGGACATTGTGCACTTTGTTTAAATCTTGCTAAGGAAAGGACAACTAAAGTGAATTCAATGTGAACATATAAAATATGAAATATTGAATCACAAGAGTTTAGGATAGAACCGGGAAGATGGGAACACGGTATCACGGTTCGTCAAAAGTCATCAAGGTGCTCTTTGAATCTTCAATCCCTGCACAAGATAAGAAACAAGACAACAAACACATACGGGGCTCCCCCTACACTTGTTATGAAAGCAGTAAAGGATAGAGCACGGGTTGCCTCCCGAGAAGCGCTTGTTTTTGTTCACCGAGTCACGAGCCTGACTCGGCCAAAATTTAGTTCATGGGAAACGTGGTGAGGGATGGAATCATCTCATGCGAGATGTCCTCACCAAAGTACAGCTTCAAACGCTGGCCATTCACCTTGAAATTGGGCCCATTCGGCTGAGAAAGCTCAATGGTCACATATGGAAAGACTTTGGCGACGGTGAATGGACCAGACCAACGGCTCTTCAACTTGCCAGATAAGATCTTCAACCGAGAGTTAAAAAGTAAGACTTGATCACCAATGTGGAACTCTCGGTTCTTAATCCTTGCGTCATGAATGATCTTGGTCTTCTCCTTGTAGATCAGTGAGTTCTCGTAAGCTTCATTCCTCAGTTCGCTGAGCTCGTTGAGTTGAATCTTGCGAAGATCACCGGCTTTGTTGATGTCGAAGTTAGCCCACTTCAAGGCCCAGTACGCCTTATGTTCCAGCTTGACAGGGAGGTGGCATGCTTTCCCGTACACAAGACGATAAGGTGTACAACCAATCGGGGTCTTGTAAGCAGTACGGAAAGCCCACGGAGCATCATCTAACTTATCGGCCCACGCGGCACGATGCTCTCCCACAGTACCCTCCAGAATTCGCTTCAATCTACGGTTGGAAATCTTGGCTTGCCCATTGGTTTGGGGATGATAGGCGGTGGAAAGACGATGATTAACACCATACTTAGCCATGACTCTTGCAAATTGATCATTGCAAAAATGAGTCCCGCGGTCACTGATGATAGCACGAGGAACGCCGAATCGGGAAAAGAGCTGCTTCAAAAAGTTCACAACCACCCTCGCATCGTTCGTAGGGAGAGCATTGGCTTCAACCCATTTAGAAACGTAGTCAACGGCTATGAGGATGTACTTGTTCCCTTTGGATGATAGAAATGGCCCCATAAAGTCGATGCCCCATACATCAAAGATTTCACATTCTTGTATGAAATTTTGAGGCATCTCATCTTTATGTGTGATCTTGCCTTGTCTTTGGCAAGCATCACAATGTTTAACCATGTCGTGAGCGTCACGATAAATGGTGGGCCAATAGAATCCAGAGTCGAATACTTTCTTCGCGGTGTAATTGGGACCAAAGTGACCACCGGTGGGTCCTTTATGGCAAGCGTCAAGGATTTGTACCGCTGCCGGCCCATCAACACATCGACGAATAATCAGATCCGCACATTTTTTGAAAAGGTAAGGGTCATCCCAGAAATAATGTTCAATATCCTTAAAGAACTTTTTCTTTTGTTGGGATGTGAGCCCTTCCTTGAGAATCCTACCCGCTAAGTAGTTTGCAATGTCCGCAAACCACGGGGTGTCATCGAGATTAGAATTGATAGACATTAAGGCCTCAAGGGGAAAAGAGTCATTGATCTCTTTGTTCGGATGATCCCCTTGATAAGGATCCTCAAGTCTACTGAGATGATCTGCGGCTAGGTTTTCAGCTCCCTTTTTGTCACGAATTTCAATGTTGAATTCTTGAAGGAGCAAAACCCAACGAAGAAGTCTTGGCTTAGAATCTTGCTTAGTCATCAAGTACTTCAACGCGGAATGATCGGTATACACGATGGTGGTAGAAAGGACAAGATAGGGGCGGAATTTTTCAAAAGCATAGACAACAGCTAAAAGCTCTCTTTCGGTTGTCGTATAATGCAATTGAGCCCCCGTCATTGTCTTGATAGCATAGTGGATTTGTTTGAAGTGTTTGTTCACTCTTTGGCCCAAAACCGCTCCAATAGCAAAGTCGCTAGCATCACACATCAACTCAAAAGGTAGCTCCCAATTAGGGGTAACCAAGACCGGCGCCTTAGTTAGCTTATCCTTAAGAAGATTGAAGGATTCAAGACACTCTTTGGAAAAGATGAAAGGAGTATCTTTTTCCAAGAGGTGGGTCATCGGGCGAGCGATTTTAGAGAAATCTTGGATGAATCGGCGATAGAAGCCCGCATGACCGAGGAAACTTCTCACACCCTTCACGGTTGAAGGTGGAGGCAATTTAGCAATAACATCGACTTTAGCACGGTCCACTTCAAGACCGGCTTTAGAGATTTTGTGTCCTAGCACGATGCCCTATTTTACCATGAAATGGCATTTTTCCCAATTTAGAAAAGGCGAGTGTCTTCACACCGCTGAAGCATACGTTCTAAATTGGCAAGGAAAGCAGAGAAAGAATCACCATAAACCGAGAAATCATCCATGAAGACTTCCATAGTTTCTTCAACCATGTCATGGAAGATAGCCATCATACACCGTTGGAAAGTCCCAGGAGCATTGCATAAACCGAAAGGCATGCGTTTGTAAGAAAATGTTCCGTAGGGACAAGTGAATGTGGTTTTCTCTTGGTCTTTGGGATCGATGGGAATCTGGAAATACCCGGAGAAACCATCCAAAAAGTAGTAATAGTCATTACCCGCTAGACGTTCAAGCATTTGGTCCATGAAAGGAAGGGGAAAATGATCCTTTCTGGTAGCATCATTGAGTTTGCGATAGTCTATACACACTCTCCACCCTGTAACGTGACGAGTAGGAATCAACTCGTTGTTTTCATTGGGAACAACGGTGATTCCGCCCTTCTTAGGCACACAATGGACGGGACTAACCCACGGTGAATCCGAGATAGGATAGATCATTCCCGCATCAAGAAGTTTGATAACCTCTTTTTTGATTACGTCATGGATCTTAGGATTCACCCTTCTGTGGCTTTGAATAGTGGGTTTGAAGTCGTCCTCCATGAGAATTTTGTGTGTGTAGAAGTGAGGATCAATTCCACGAATATCGGAGATCTTCCAAGCAATCGCTTTCTTGTGATTCTTCAGCACGGCGATAAGTCGGGATTTTTCTTCATCTTTCAGGTCCTTTGCGATGATGACCGGTAACGTCTTGTTGTCTTCAAGGAAAACGTACTCGAGATGAGACAGAAGATCCTTAAGCTCTAAATCCGGAGGATTTCCGATGGACGGCGGAGTCAACTTCGGATCATCGGTAGAGATATCCTTAGGAGATGGTGGAGAAGTTTGGTCCTCATTGAGAAGTTTCTCAATGGTACGAATGTCTTCATCCCAATCGGTGGGAGAACCATCATACTTAAGATCGAGAGGACCCAAGATAGCTTCAAAATCATCCAAGTCACTTTCTCCAAAAGGAGTCAATGACGGAGCAATAGAGGCAACGGTCTCAACATTGGGTAGAGAAGAAGAACCACTTTTACAAGCGTCTTTGAAATGTTCTTCATAAGCCTCATCAAGAACATCAATGAAATTAACACTCTCGTTTTCCGAAGGCTGCTTAGAAAGTTTACCCATGTTGAAGACGATTTTATCGTCACCAACTCTCATGATTAATTCGCCAGCGGCTACATCAATGAGAGTGTGACCGGTCCTCAGGAATGGACGTCCAACGATTAATGAAACACGGGGATCCATCTCGTAGTCAACGACAACAAAATCCGCCGGGAAGGTGAATTTGTCGACACCAACGAAGACGTCTTCAGCTATCCCCACTGGATAAGCAACCGTACGGTTAGCTAATTCCAAAGTCATTCGGGTGGGGACTAGCTCGGGGAGAGATAAGTGCTTCCAAACACTTAATGGCATTAAGTTAATACTGGCACCTAGATCGGCTAGGGCCATGTAATTCTCTACTCCCGGGAAGTTGCAAGGAATCAAGAAACGACCCGGATCACCAAGTTTGGTGGGCAATTTCCTTAAGAGCACTGCGGAGCAGTTCTCATTAAGTTGGGTCTGAGCAATATCGAGAAGTTTCTCCTTATCACTGAGAAGATCTTTAAACATCTTAGAGTATTTTGGAATGTGAGCGAGAGCCTCAGCAAAGGAGATATTGAAATTCAGTTGTTTGAACATTTTAAGAAAGTTCGAAACCTGAATATCATCCTTGTTCTTCAATTTCTCTTTCCTCAACCTCGAAGGATAAGGTATATTGGGTTGAGATGAAGGCTTTGGGATAGAATTCGCACTCACATCCTTGGGTGGTGGAGGGGTAGAAGTTGAAGGTGGTGGAATTGGAGAAGTAAGAGTTGGAGGAATAGAAGATGGAGGATTCGGAGAAGGAGACTCGTTTTCTTTTGTCATAATCATCGGTGTAGGTGTAGGAAGCTCGGGTTCCTTTAAACCTTTTCCACTGCGAGTGGTGATTGCTTTCATCTCCCCTCTTGGATTAGTAACGGTGTTACTAGGAAGAGAACCTGATCCAGAGGCTTGATTACTAGGGAAGAAACTAGCCATCATGTTCCTCAAGTCATTCGTTTGACTTGCCAAAGTGTTTCGCATATCAGCTCGAAGATCATTCCCTTGCTTAACCATATCTGCTTTCATGTTGGCCATTTCCTGCTGAATATTTTGCACGATCACATCATTAGTCCTCATATAGGTTTCAACATCTTGGTGTAAGGATGTTGGTTGGTTGAGAGGAGGAGCATGGTAGGCGGGTGGTTGATAAGCAGGTTGTTGGTAAACTTGGTTATTTCTTTGAGGTGGATATTGGTTTCTTTGGTTTGGATATTGATTTGAAGCACGAGGTTGAGTTTGATTGTTGCGATTGAGGTTGTTTGGGTTTTGTGGGGGAAAACCAGGAGGTGAAAGAAAGTTGTTTGAGCGATAGCTGAGCAAGTTGTGGTCACCTTGAGGACGTGCTTGATAGCCTCCCGTAGCATAGGTACCGTTGGCGACATACACATTTTCCGGATTGTCGTGAGTCGAAGGACAATCGGTGTATGAGTGAGATCCCCTGCATATATCACATGATTGGCTCAAAACATTAGCTTGGGCATTGGATTGTTTGGCATTGTTGGCAGTTTGTAAAGCAAGCGATTCCACAAAAGAAGTAAGCTTATCAATTCTTTTTTCGGCATCACTAATACTAGTACTTGCTACATTAGTTCTAACACTCTTGGTTTGAACTCTAGATTTTTTCACAATAATATCCCAAACAACATTAGAAGACTTAACCAAAATATTACCCCCCGAGGCACTGTTTAGTGAATCTTGGTCATTCATGCTTAAACCATTGTAAAAAGTATTGATTTGATGTACTTTTGTTAAACCATGTTGTGGACACTTTCTTAAAAGTTCCTTAAAACGGTCCTAAGATTCACTAAAAGACTCACCGTACTTTTGTTCAAAGGTAATAATTTCATTCCGCAAAGCGGTAGTACGTGAGGGTGGGAAAAAGTAGTTGATAAACTTGGTCTCTAAATCCGTCCACGTAAGAATACTTTGTGGCGGTTCCTTATCAAGCCAATTACGGGCTTGTCCCTCTAAAGAGAAAGGAAAAAGTTGCAAGCGAATCACTTCTTGTGATACCCCATTGTACTTAACCGTATTGGTAAGCTGAAGAAACCTTTTAATGTGGTCATGAGGATCATCAAGTGAGCGGCCCAAGAAAGGTTGAGCAGAGACCATTTGTATAAATCCAGATTTGAGTTCAAAGTTGTTGGCTCCAATCTCAGGGATGACAATTGCATCGGTGTTGCCTTCTGCGTGCGATTGCAAAAGCTCGATCATTGGTTGATTGTCCATGGTGACAATTGGTTGAGTAATGACTTCGGCTTGAGCTACTCTCTTCTTACGAGCACGAGTACGCATGCACACCTACAAAAGGATTAGAAAAATAGAAAAGAAAAATTTTTGGTTTTTATGGTTTTTCAATTTTTTTGTATTTTTGAAGATTTTATATTTTTTAGGATTTTTGAAAATTTTAAAGCAAGGAAAATAACGTTCAACGAGGAACGAATCCCAAAATCCAATGCGTCTCTCACGAAAAACCTTTAATCTTAACGAAAAGAGCCGGCAGCGGCGCCATTTAATACAAAGCTTTTGGCTAAGTATAAAATCTTATCGTCCGAATCTCTTCGAATTGACTATTGGTTCAAACTGCGACTCAATTATTCTTGGTGGAAATGAAAATGGTTTGGTTTGTTATCTATTTTAAACTAATAGCAAATAAGTAAGTGTCGTTGAGTAAAGTAAAAGCTTTTTAAAAGATTAAACTAAATTGACAGGTTAAAATTAAATGCTTGAAAAACTTAAAAACAAGATTAGAAAAATATTTGAACACTTAATAAATCTAACACTTGAAAACTTTGCAAAAACACGAAATTAAACAATTGGAAAACAAACAATTACTGCCAAATCGGAATATCCAAAATGCATTAATCGGAATGTGTAGTCGTAAAACACTGATCGGAATGTGCAAAATGTCCTCGTCGGAATGTCTGAAAAGAAATCAGATCGGAATAATGATTGGTGCAATCGGAATATGGGAAACAAGCACCAATCGGAATGTATTAAACACAGGCTAATCGGAATATCTAACAACAATGCCAATCGGAATAACCAACAAGGCCACAGTCGGAATATGAAATCCTAGCTCAAACCGGAATGAGGTAACCCTAATCCGATCAATACGATCGGAATAATGAGATGCAAATCGGAAAGCCCGATCGGAAAGGGGTTTACCCTTTCCGATTAATATGGGATTCGAGATTAAGCTAGTAATAAGCTAATTTGATAAGCTCACACCAAGACTTGAACGAATCAAAAGTGAAATATACTAAATAAGCATAAATAAGAACTTTTCCAACTCAAAATAAGCAAACTTTTAAATCAAACTATAAAAAGATGAACTTTTTAAGAAAAATTTTAAAAGTGAATAAGCTAAAAGAAGCGAATAAGCCAATAAGCACAAAAATCTTAAAGCTTAATCGAATGAAAGCTTATATAGGCATAAAAAGATTAACTATTTAGCACGAAAACATTAAGAACAACACGGATCAATTAAAATTCGCACCAAAATTAATCTAAAAATCAAAGAAAGGTAGAAAGAGATGAAAGATTAAAAGCTTAACTTGAACTTGATTAATGAAATCAACAATACAAAAGGTTTAATCTTGAAAGATTAAAAGAAAGAAAGATGAAAACTTAGTGAGAGAAAGTTGAGAACTTTCTCTCTCTAAAACTAGAAAGAAAAGTGAAAAAATGAAAACTAAAACTAAAAACTAACCACCCTCCTAATGTGTATTAGGAGGGTATTTATAGGGAAAAATGGGAAGGAGTGCATGTGTTGCCTCTTCTTTCTTTCTTTCTTCACGTCTTCTCGACTCGATTTAATTCTTTTTCTTTTCTCGACGTCGTCTCGGGATTTGAACTTGTCTTAATAATTTTCTTCTTTAATTTAGACTTGAGTTCTTCGACTTCATTAAACTTCCGTCTTTAGACTTTTTCTTCGATAAATCTACAGAATAGGCCTTGGACTTCCGTTCTTTTTGCACTCTTGATCTTTTGACTTCGTCTTTTCCCGTTTTCTTCGATAAAAGCCCGTGAAAGCCCGTGTTTTCTTCCTTTTTAATCTTTTGGTCCTAAAACACAATAAAAACACAAACCACGCATAATTCTGACTTTTACGACATAAAATACACGTTTTGTTCCTGTTATTATTGGAAATAAGTGGTAAAAGGATAAGTGTTTATACACTTATTAGTCTCCAACCTAAGCTTGTTGGAACAGGTTGGAGAAATGAACCGTATATTCAATAGGAGTAAAAAAAATAAACAGTAATGCAATCGTTGACTTTGTTAAAGCACTTTGCAAGGTGTCTATGAGGAACTATGTTGTCCGACCGATCTAAGAGTATTCAGCCTCATAAAGATTGTTGAGATTGCGTAAGAATCTTATACCTTTGGTGTTAGATATGCAACAGCCTTGCCAAGTCACAGCAGTTGGTTAGCTTATGTTAGCTTCTGATGGAGTTGGAAGCAGTTGGTTGACATTGATAACTACTTGTACTGATTTTATAAACTGAAAACATGTCTTGAAGTCAACAAAATACAATGTTATCTAACTCCTTTAACATAAGCTAATTACTGATGTGACAAGGCTATAAGACCACTGTGTATCATTAACATCTTTTATCTGTCTTAGCATTTGATTATAATATATATTGTCTTTGTTGTTCTTCGTTTTCAATCACTACAACATGAACTGCAATAGGCTCATTTGGACAAGCATCTGGAATGTACTCTTTGATTTTTTTGAAACCATTGGATGTTCGGGGAATTTGTCAATTGCGATATTTGCAATGGACTCCTTACGCCCAACTATTTATGAAGATAACATGGATTGAACTTACATTTACAATCGAGTTATGTTGTTTACTTGAGTCTTGTTTGTGTGCTTGTTTTTCTATTTAAACGTACAGTGATCAAAAAGAACACTAATATATTAGTGCATTATTGTCATTTCAACTGGTATTGGACATGCCTGAGTTTACTATTTTAAGGCGGTGTAACAATAGTGACAGTAATCAAAGATACAACTTATGGAAACCAAATAAACAAAAGTATTATTTATTGTGACAAAAAGAAATATGCTAGACGAAGTGACAAAAAATGACCAATATTTGTTGTGATAACTATTAAAAATGAGCCATCTGCTATTCATAAAACAATATGCTAGATAAGATCATCAATAAATTACCATAATGCGTCACAAAGATACATCTTGATCCTTTTGGGGCAATAATTTATATGAAAGTGCAGACATATGATCACTCCGCTTATGCAAGCTTATCCTCATCCGCATCAAATGGTTTCGTTTCTTGTTTTATCAAGTGGTCCGAATATCCAAACGGATGCATTACTACGATACAAACCGACGGAATAAAATATACCAAATAGATTCACTAAAATACGCGCTAGAGTATATTTATGGTTCATATGTGTTTCGTACTAAATCTGACATACACCCATTAGGATTAAAGACTACTAATCAGTAAGCGAGAAATAATATCATTCATCTGTTACATAACTTCTAGTGGTTTCAGCTTCTGATGTAGAGTTTGCTAATCCCATCAACGATTGAAGTACATTGCTCAAAGTAAGATCTGGTTCCACGCACAAAGACTAATCATAGTATAAAAACTACATGCATACCGACAACAAGATAAGTGATATTGGAAAAAATTATTTGATATAGGTTTTATTGCAATATAAAAACTACATGCATACCCAAAAGTGACGGTACCAGCCCCCATATCGTTTGCTCTTAGCCATTTCCAAGCTATCATTTCCTGTAGACCTGCCAAAAAGAGAAAATATATATATAACAAAAGCCTTAGAAAGAAATAAAAACTTCAATTAACTTAATGTAGCATATCCATTAAGACCAGAGATCAGAATAGTAAGACTTAGTGGTTCAAATTTAGTTCTGTACATATTTACCCTGTATAGAAAAAACTTGATCATCAAGATTTATATATTGCTAAAGTTTCTGTCATTCTGATCAGATCATCAGCTCTGAAAAGCAATCCCAACCGCTCATTCATCAAAATAGATTACGTGCCTTCAATTTAGTATTTACTTATGATCAATATTGTTAATACTAAAGTTGTGATGCTCTTCGGTGATAAACATGCTTTACGCATATTAGATTCTGACAAATAATATGATCCCGATAGGCATTATGCATTTTTCAAGTGTTGATCTTTCAGAAGTGACCGCGAAAACAAAGTGCTCCTTCAGTACCTACAAATCGATCAGCTTTTAAGTTACTTACAAGTAATATTCGAGACTAACTATTCAATATAATAAGATAGTGAATTTTATCTTCTAAATCCAAATACCCTTTTAGTTATAAAGTACCATTAATAAACGTGAATGAATCCTAAGTTGACATTAAAATGGTATGTAAAAGATGCATATTGGATCAGTAAACAGAACTAGCAACATAGCATTTGAACATATTACAGCAGGATGATGAGATGCTTATGAGTAGTACGATCACAAGCATATAGGGAAAGAACAGCTTGGAAGGTGACATGCATAGCAGGGGCATTGGAAGTCTCGAACTTTGGGTCATCTTTTCATGATTTACATTGGGATTCAGTGGTGCTTTAGTAAGCATAACTAGATGGTCTTTTCGAGCTACACGAGGCTCATGGTAAAAGGTGTATCTAGCAAGGGCATACATGGCATTTTCTGAAATAAAAATGACAATAAAGTTAATATCAAGACTTTCTAGGAATTAAGCAAAAAACCTAAGTACATACGTACAGTTAACTTACATGGCTTACCAAACGAGTTTTAGGTGTTGGCAAATTGGACAGATTATGTAACATGATGCGTTGATATTGCCTCAAATGTTATATAATACTTCCAAGCAGATTATTATACTAGTCTTTTCATACATGTTGCAATTGTGGTTTCCATGTGAATGGGAGTCCTTCAGCCTTCCTATTGAATGTAAACCACTATGCATAATTGTTGTTGCTGCAACTCTTGCTCTTGTTGCTGCTGTTTAAGAACAAGTATCCATCTAGCACCGACAAACCATGTCTTTCTTTACATATATTTTCCAATTAAATCTGAAATTTTAAATATACATTCAACTGATAATCAGTCAAATACACAGAGATAATAACATGTGTCAGAAAACCCCTTAATATACTTGAAACATCATTTTTTATTCAATTCTATATGCTGTGAGAGTTAACGGTGAAAAAACAAAATTTTAAAGACTTACATCATCAGAAAGCTTCATATTATTGGTGTGAATGTGGATTACCTCAAGACACCAAAGTTCATTAGTATAATAACCAATTACGTCAAATGGATGTAATAAAATATACAAACTGATGCACGAAAACATATAAACTGATGCACGAAAACATACAAACTGATGCACGAAAAATATACAAACTAACGCGCCAAATATTCAAACGGATTTACTAAATAATTACCTAAAAATGATCACTCCCAGAAATAAGAAAACAAGTTTTAACTGACAGATGATCATTTCGTTAAGAGAATACTCAGCACAAGGAGGTTTCTGGACTACGTCAAATGGTCACTGACATGCAGCTAAATGGACCTACACTGCTTTGATTTTTCTATGTCAATACTTAAACTTAAGTATATTCATCATAAAACTAAAATATGGTGTATATACTAATGTTGGTTACCAAAACTACCAAGACGAGACAGTTAATTAGTGAGTTAGTTCTATAATCTCTATTGGAACTCAACTAGAGGAATATGAAGCACACTTTCAAACAAAAATTAAATCAGTAGATATATATAGCTCATAACAAGTGTGAAAGCTAATGCGATATGTGTAGTAAACGGAATATGTAACTTACTGACTTATGATCAATCGGTATTCTCTGTACAATTGGGCATATTGCAAGTTGTTAGAAAATGAAAGTTTACATTCCATTTCAGTATGATTGGATTTTGTTCAACGTCACATGGACTTGGAGCGCATATTTCCCCAGCAAGTACATGTCCACCCTCATCTCTATGACAACCTACATCATAATCGACACAAATAATAAAAATGGATGCAATAAAATATACAAATGGACGCATTAAACCAAAACACAAACAGATGCATTAAACAAAAAAACAGATGCATTAAACCAAAAAACAAACAGATGCATTAAACCAAAAAACATACGGATGCATTAAACCAAAAAACAAACGGATGCCTTCATACGATATTCAAACAGATGCTTTAAAAAAACAAACAAACACCTGTGAACGCTCAATTCAGATGATGAACCACATTCATACATTATATTAAACACATGGTGTGCAATTTCAATAAACACGTTTTATGCATCTTTTTCTTCCATTTGTGTTCCAAATTAGATATAAAACATGCTTATATGATAATAAACCTACAACAAAACTTTAAAAATAATTCAATCATTTATTTAAAATTTATTAATTACCAAAAGTAGTTTACTTTCAAGTTAAATCCTATCTTCTCTTCATTTTCATATTGATTACCCATAGACCTAACTGACTCATAAATAAGCAAAACAGGTGCGATGCTACAGATATTCAGGAAGCGTGAGAGATAAGTCCGAACTTACTTGGATGTGCTTGGTACAGCAACCCTATGTCCATGAACCTTCGCAAGCACTTAAATCCTAGACAACCTGTTAGATCTGTGCCTATGGTGATAGATGTGGTAATTTAATGTTGCATTTCAAGTATGAGCTGCACAACAATAAGGCACAAAACAAAGCCATAATTAACAAAAGATACCCAAATATAGTCTTAAACTAATGCTCTAATACAGTCTTAAATTGATGCCGTAGTAAATTCTAAAACTGATGCCGTAATAAATTCTAAAATTGATGTCGTTAGAAATTCTAAAACTGATGCTCTAGCGTGTAACCTGATACTTCAAATATACACATAAATGCACTAAAATGTCATATAGGAACCAATCATGTTAAGAACAGTGATATCACACATACACGCTTTTTCAACTGATAATATAGCTAAATACAGTAAAATTTAACTTTTGACACATGATAGTATAAAAATAGTGCATCATACATATAAAATTTCATTCAAAAATTTAATCAAACATGTGATGGGTGTGTATCTATAATGAACACATTTTTCATGATTTTTTTGACATATTTGTTCTATATCTGGTATAAGAAAGGACTATATCCCCCCAAAACTAAATCAGAACCTTAATTGTTCACAAAACGACAATATCAGTCAGCACAATTAGAACTAAACAAAATTTCTGATAATGAACTGAAATTATGTGAAATTAATTATAATTAATTGAAATTAGTTAAAAGCGGGTACCTGTTATGTTGTTGCGGTGAGATGATGACGTGGACCATGGAATGTATGTGTGCTTTTTGAAGGTTTTATTTTGTAGAGAGGATAGTGACGACAACGGATGATATCAACGGCGTACTTGTGGTGGTGATCGTGGCTTTGTCGCCGGTGACAGGAAGCGTGTAATAAGAGTGGTGGTAGGAGAAGAAGATAAGATATGTGAGGTGTGTGTGTGTTAGTTCCTGTTTGACCAAGTGAGAATGGAAAGTTGGCAGATCCAACCCCTATGATTTTTGTATATTTTCATCTCTTACCTTGTACTTTGATTTGTTTTAAAACGCACCTTATAATTTGTTTTCTAAGTTTTCTACCAACACAAGGTTTTCTCTAGAAAAATTTTAACTTGCCTTCTATCTTACAAATAGGTTCCCTCCCTTGCACAAACATATGCGATTAAACAAACACATGCCCTTAAATCAGGGTCGTCCCGTGGTTTTCGAGGACCCTGTGTTGTGATCATAAAAAGGCCCTATGAGGATATAGTAATCTGATTTTTCGAATACAACTATGATAATATGTTATAAAAAATAAAGCAAAATGAAAAAATCACACATAAGTTATGTACTTCCCCATATACAATATACATTAGCTACATATTACATATATACTATTTCTTTCTGATTTGAGGCCTCTAAAATCCTTGGGCCTTGTGCGGTTGGGCAGCCGCATAAGTGCATATCCGGGCATGCCTTAAATGATACAAATAGGTGGCCTTAAACAGATTTACTAAAGAACTACCTCAAAACTATGTCTTGGCTAAATTACCCTGATGCATCAACCACAAACACATATACAATAATAGAAATTCCCTAAGATCTCATATCATTTAATAATAAACACATATGTTTCAAATAGGGATGAGCACGGTACCATTTTGGTACAGTACCGACACCATTTTTAGAGTACCGTATTTTTTCTTGACCAAAATATGTGATCCCGATCCCGGAACCGAAGGGTATAACGGTACCAGTTCTGGGTAATTCGGTACAAATCAGGATAATTGGTAAGACCCGATTTAAAGAAGTTTACCAAAGGCGCAGCAGGAATAACTACAAGGGTGGGATTGCAATTACTCAAGCTGGAAGGGGTTAATTAAGTATATTATTATTTCCTGTTTCACTAGTTTCTTTATTTAGAATAAGGCTTGTTCTCCAAGTCATTGTTAACTATATATAGGGTTTTAGGGTCATAAGTCTGGCATGTTTTTTGGTGAGTCGATCTTTGGGAGTTTGTTCTTGTTTTCTCTAATAACAGGAGGTACCTTTTCTATGTTTCTTTGTCAAACTTTGCTATCATTAATCTATTTGTTTCTGGTTTATCAATTGAATTTGGTTCCAACCTTATCAATTGGTATCAGAGCCGTTTCGATCCTAGGGTTTCAAAAAAAATAGTGATCGTAATGGCGACCACCAAGAGGCTTGAGGCTATTGAAGGAGATATTACTCAGATTAAGAAACACATGGCTGATGATAGGAAGAGTTTTGAGGAAAAGTTGGCTGCTGCTAGGTTAGAATCACAAGAACAATTTGCAGCAATGGAACAGAGAATCATAAAAAAAATTCTGGAGGCAATTCAAAAGTCGACACGAAGAGCTTAGGAGGCAACCAAATATATAACATTGAATACTACATCACAAATATTTGTCACTAAAGATTGTGCCAATGAATCAACACTTGAAGAACACGTGGTGGTTCCATGTCCTGATGAGGCAATTGTAAGGTTTCCAACACAACTGGCCACAACAGAAACATGTGGTGGAGATATTCATCTTGGGTCAGATTCAGAGGTCGTGGAAAAAAAGCAAGATGCTACAGATTCTTTAGGGGTCCAACTAAATCAACAGATTCCTAACAGGAAGATCAAGGCAAGGCTGTTTTGGAATAAGTTGGTGGTGGCACATGCCCGAACCAGAAAACCTACAAAGCCAGGTACCTCACTTGGCACTGGATTGAAAGGTGTGGATCTTATGAACAACTACATGTACGCATAAGAAATCTCAAGAAGCTTAACAAGATATTGGAGGACTGCTACATGCACTTGAAGCATGCAAAAGGCTTACAACGAAGAACATGGGATCCAAGAATTCGCGGGGCTTCATTTTTAAGCAACACCTTGAGGACAAGGTTTTTTTGGGGGCGGGAGTATTGATATGATCCTGGAGTTCTAACGATCCTGGAGTTCTTAGTAATATTAATTATATAATTAGTTTATTTACTTACCTTTTATTGTATTTTCTTATTGAACAAGTTATCCTTCTATTATATATAGAGGATATTAGGGCTGTTATTAGATTATGTTTAATGATAATGAAGTATTGATTTGTTAATCAATTGGGGGGTCGGTTTATCTCATTAATATAAACCATTGGGGGGGGGTCGGGTTATCCCATTATTATAGCCTATCTATCCTTTTATCCCCTATAATCGATCCGGTTCGTATCAATTATTCTAAAACCTGAACGGGTAGAGGGACTTCGTGGAGGTGTGTATGAAGCTGAAAGAGAAGTCTTAATCAAGTGGAAGGATTTGCCTGGTTTTGAATCTACTTGGGAGCCATTTGTGACAATTAAGAACCAATTTCCCGAGTTTCACCTTGAGGACAAGGTGGCTGTTTGGGAGGGGAGTATTGGTAAGACCCGATTTAAAGAAGTTTAGCAAAGGCCCAGCAAGAATAACAACAAGGGTGGGATTGCAATTACTCTAGCTGGAAGGGGTTAATTAAGTATATTAGTATTTCCTGTTTCACTAGTTTCTTTATTTAGAATAAGGCTTGTTCTCCAAGTCATTGTTAACTATATATAGGGTTTACGGTCATAAGTCTGGCATGTTTTTTGGTGAGTTGATCTTTGGGAGTTTGTTCTTGTTTTCTCTACTAACAGGAGGTACCTTTTCTATCTTTCTTTGTCAAACTTGGTTATCATTAATCTATTTGTTTCTGGTTTATCAATTGAATTTGGTTCCAACCTTATCAGTACAGTGTTGTATAACACAAGAAAGAAAAAGGAGTCTCGTTTCATGAACTGCTGTGAAAGCTTGTGTCTTTTAATCTTTTTCATACAAAAGTAACATCAGTTAAGAGGATATCAAAGCATAATTGTTTCTCCTTTTAGACTTTTAAATCTAGTTAAAATGAAATTATCAGAGTTTATATATTGATAACTCAAGACTTAAACTTGAACTTCGTAGCTCTAATTTAACCACACACTGCAAAAAACTATATTGTGACACATTTAAACTTAAGATAAACAAAATAAGCACATAACAAACAAAAAGCAGCAGCCATATGTAATCTTTTAATAAAATTTTGAAACTACAGCTAAAATTTCAGTATTACTTTTTTACATATTAGAACCACAACATGTGTTCGGTTTAGATGCCTCATTCTTCCTTACGCACGGGACAGATTGATAAATCTTTGAATCATGAGATTACTTCATAAACAAAGTCTTTTGGTATCTCGGTACCAAAACCGGGTCGGTACCAAAACCCGCTTTTATGGTACCGGTTATTTTTGGAGTTAGTTTTTTAGTACTGGTACCGTACCCGATAAAGAAAACCAGTACCGATATGGGTCGGTAACGGTACGGTTCCGGTACCGTACCGTTTTTCGGTACATGTGATACACTAATTTGAAACTTTCGAATTAGTGTATCACATGTATTAGTACAAAACTTCGATGGGCGAATGTGTGTGAAGTGATCTCGTACTAAATGAAAGAACTCTTATTCGTATATTTCAACAAACAACTTATAATCAATTTTAACAAGCACACTTTTTTAACATTTGAACAAACACCTAGCAGTCTATTTTAACAAATACTAAACAGATTCTTAAGTCATAATCTACAAATTACTACTTATCAACTAATACCACATCCGCACATCATATATGACCGGTTACAAGAGGAAGAACGATGAATCATATCAACTTACTTTTTATATGACTGATTACAAGAGGTGGTTGTTCAGATTCCGGTGACAACGGCTGTGTGGTGATTGTTCAGATTCTGATGAGGCGGTGACGATGGAAATCGTGGTGAAGGATCAATCAACATATTTATTCTACTTACGAGATGAATCAAGTTTTATTCTTCAAATCTTATGCCTTTAATTGAAAATTAAGTGGTTAAAAAATTGGGGTTTATGGTGATGGGAGTGATGGAGCGTGTGTGAATTTGAGTGATGAGCATTTGGTGTGAATTTGTGTGAAATGAGATACGTATAGAACAAGCCTGTTGTCCCCCTCTTTTTTTATCATTTTCGTTTTTTACTCTAAGGTTTAACATATTTTCAAAATCTACCCTGTAGTTTGTTTTCCGGGTTTTCTACAAATATGAGGTTTTCTCTAGAACCCATCCCTATATATATATATATATATATATATATATATATATATATATATATATATATATATATATATATATATATATATATATATATATATATATATATATATATATATATATATATATATATATATATATATATATATATATATATATATATATATATACAAGCATCGTAACCCGCAACGAGCGGGGTCGTTTTTTTCTTGTTGGGGAGGATTTGTTGTTTGTGTTTTCTTGGTTTTTTAGTTTGTAATTTAATATTTAGTGTATTTTTGTTTTCTTTGTTTTCTTTGTGTTTTTCGGTTTTACGCTAAAATAGCTTTTGCTAAAATAGGTTTTATATATAATTTAAAATGTATAGTTCTTTTTTTATATTGTTTTGTGATTGGATGTGTTTTATTGTAACTTTGTTATGGTTTGTGGTGTTTTTTTTTATTTTTTAATATTGTAATTTAATGTTAGTATATTTTTGTTATAGTTTACGATAAAATAGGTTTTGCTAAAATATGTTATATATATATAATTTAAAATATATAATTCTTTTTTATTTTTTATGGGATGTGTTTTATTGAATGAATACATAGTTCTTTGTTGAATTTGTTTATGATTTTGTAACGATTTGTGTCAAATAACACCTAAAAATATTATCAAAATACCCTCTAAATAGACCAATAAGATTAAAATATGCCCAACGGGAGCGGTCGTTTTTTTCTTGTTGGGGAGGATTTGTGGTTTGTGTTTTTTTGGTTTTTTAGTTTGTAATTTAATATTTAGTATATTTTGTTATAATTTACGTTAAAATAGGTTCTATATATAATTTAAAATGTATAATGATTTTTTTATATTGTTTTGTGATTGGATGTGTTTTATTGAATAAATAGATAGTTCTTTGTTGTGGTTTGTGTTGTTTTTTTTTTGTTTTTTAGTTTGTAATTTAATGTTTGTATATTTTTGTAATAGTTTATGATAAAATTGGTTTTATATATAATTTAAAATGTATAATTCTTTTTTTATATTGATTTATGATTGAATGTGTTTTATTGAATGAATACATAGTTCTTTGTTGAAGTTGTGTATGATTTTGTAACGATTTGTGTCAAATCGCATCTAAAAATATTATCAAAATACCCTCTAAACATATCAATAAGACTAAAATATGCTAAATATAAGTAAAAATATGTTTGTATACTTTATTGAGTCTTAGAGATACAAAGGACATAAAAGGAATTAAAAACGGTGATTTTAAGGTGTGTATTGTCGATGTTTACACGTTTTTTGAGATAAAAACATGGTTTATATTTAACCACGGGCACTCCATTGAAAAGAGCACGAGATTACGATTCCAAAGGTACTTTCATTTTTTATTGGGGCCATCCGATGCATCTTTTATAGGTCGGACAAGCTTAAATATTATATAAGCCAACAAAAGACCAACTAAACTATCTTTAAACATATTGGTTTGCATTCCTATAACTAAAGCTATGCATAGCACAGTTGGTAAAGTAAGTGGTGCTAAGTTTTGAGGGAAGAGACCAAGGTTCAAATCTGGTTAGTGTCACTTTTTGTCATTAATTAATTTGATTCGTTTCTAGTCCGACCCGGTCCAAAAAACGCATGACCCAGTTCAAATAAAACATGACCCGAGGTCTGACCCAGTTCAATCGGCGTAAGATCAGACCTGGCTCAGCCCAAACATAAACCGAACCGGAACGTCTAACCCGGCTCGGCCCAAACATGAACCGAACCGGTCCAGACCCGGCTCGGACCAGACTTGAACTGGACCAGTTCTGACCCGGCTCGTCCCAGATTTGAACCGGACCGGTATAGACCCGGCTCAGCCCAGACTTCAACCGGACCGGCCCAGAACTTCAAAACGCAATTTCCAAACGCAGTTTTCAAAACTGCGTTTTCAAACGCGCTTTTCATAAAACTGCGATTTCAAACGAAAAATTCGTGGAATTTGGAGATTTTCTAGGAAATTCTGAAATCCTATTGGCTAAAAGATGTGACTGGGATATGACATGGATTAAAACCGTGGTTTCAAGTCATAATTATACCTATATATAATATATATATATATATATATATATATATATATATATATATATATATATATATATATATATATATATATATATATATATATATATATATATATATATATATATATATATATATATATATATATATATATATATATATATATATATATATATATATATATATATATATATATATATATATATATACTTTTACCTATCCAGATTTTACTGATTTTGAACATAAGAAAAGTTTGTTATGATCAGATAGTCTTCCCCTATTCCATTTGCTTATCCCTCTACCAGACCTCTTATTTAATATATAAACTAAGGCTCATGTTCATTTTAAGGTCCAATTGTACTCCTAAGTACCCTAACCATCTTAAAACATTAATTGTAAACCGGCTGATCTAAAAACTGTTTTGACCTCCGATTGTTGTAACCTATTTTTGACCCACTTCCCGACCTCCAATTTAGTTCTCGTTTCTTTCATTCAAAAGATAAATCAAACACCTTTCCAGGGGTATAAGATTCAACTTATGAAAGTTTGTAAAACTCTAGATATGATCAAAACAATCGACCTAAATTTATGCCTAGTTTTAAATGACGAATTTATGATAATTAGTCTAATTAATTACCCATAACTTGTTTAATTATAAACCCTAATTAATATAATCATGATTATATTATTAAAACTCAGATTTTAATTTAGACCTGGCCCTAGATCCATCATGTATTGATTATAAAAGCATTAACAACAAATGAATGAAAAAGTGTATTGAAGGTTTTACCTTAAAAATAATGGAAGTCAAGATTTTTATGAAGAAACCTAAAAATATTTATGAAAGCGTCGGCTATAAGCTTCCAGGGAGAAAAATATGTGTTTATAATTTATTATAAAACCTAGTGAGTACAAGATTCCTAATCCAACATAAAGGCCACTTTCCATTTTCTTTTCTTCTTTCTCTTTTGGTTCGTCGACCAAACCGACCCGCCCCTCAATTCTTTTATTTATTTTTACTTTTTTTATTTATTAATAAATTATTAATATTTTCTTAAATTACCTTAATTTATTTCAGCTGCTAAAACCTCCAAAACCTCAAAACCGTAAATCTAGTTAAATTTACGCGTATACCGTAAAATATACAGTTTTATGAAAACTTTTTAAATATGAAATAAACTAAATAATTAAGTACAAAATGACTTAAAACCATCCCGTAAATTATTCTCGTGACTAAATACCTCATCCGAGACCTCTAAATGCTAAACCCTAAATCGTAAAAATACGATTTACTATAATACATATACGTATACGTAAAACACCAAAATAACTCCATATTGTGAGCTTATGATTCATGAAATAACCGTTCATCGATTTACTTATGAGTACCCCGTACACATAAATGTGTCCACCTCAACCTCATTCACTCAAAATAAACGCATAAACACATAAACACATAAAATACCCCAAAAATAAGACTAAGTGACGAACCTCAAAACCGTGGTTGTCACAAAGACCTCATATAAGGCTTGTATGAGATGCCATTTCCTGCTAGTTTACTCCGTTGGCTTAGCCCGCGTTTCTTTTGTTTCACCAGGGGACATTCCTTGCGGATGCACATTCTGTATTCTATTATGGATTGGGGTGTTCTAGTCGTGTCCTCTTGTTCCCACATATCATGGGCGTGAGTGTGCGTGGCTGTTATGTCGTTACCATGATTGTGTATTGAAACAATACCCCATTGTAACACCCCGCCTAGGCGGAAACGCGAGGTGAAACTTCATGGGCAATCATCACCACACAATGGTGTCACAATAGAGAAATATCTAAAAGATGACATATATTAATAGACCGTGTTATGACAACACCATGAACATACAACAATACTCATATATTGCACAACATCAATAAAACAAATAAACATAAACTCCACAATGCAAGCCTACGATCTCTCTAATCCTTTGCTCTCTAAAGCTCATATCACCGCTAAGCGAACCCGAAATGATGTTAAAACACGTCAACATAAAGTTGGTGAGAGTCATAGGTTTACGACACAAAAAAACTAACTGTTGTGCTTTCTAGTAAAATATTACATATTTATTATCATGGACAAGAATTTTTACATGTAAACAAGCAATCATACACAATCATTCACAAGGTACCATCACAATTCCACAACGTGTGCTACAGTCTTACCACTACCAAATGTGTGCTACATAACATTCATGGTCTATGATGTCTTACCACTACCCCATGTGTGCTACATAACCTTCATGGTCTATGCATTCTTACCACTACCACATGTGTGCTACATAACCTTCATGGTCTGCAGTCTTACCACTACCACATGTGTGCTAC
The DNA here is from genome assembly GCA_025667525.1 of Glebionis coronaria. Taxonomy (NCBI): domain Eukaryota; kingdom Viridiplantae; phylum Streptophyta; class Magnoliopsida; order Asterales; family Asteraceae; genus Glebionis; species Glebionis coronaria. The sequence continues at coordinate 1,290,795 of JANFOE010000135.1, forward strand.
ATAACCTTCATAGTCTATGAAGTCTTACCACTACCAATCATAAACCTGTAAGTTACATATAGCACATTGATGTCCATACACATTCAAAACAAGTTTCACAACATATACTACACTAGAATTAGTTCAATCCCTTACTAGAGTAAAACAATTTAAAGACAAAGAACTATGAAACTCACCTGAAAGCACAGCTACGAAAGTCCTCGCAAAGCAACTATAACAAACAACAAAGAACAAACATGTTACCATCCATTGGTCGAAACCCAAATGATGGACTCACTAACTCTAAATCCTCCATATACACCAAATCCCTAAGGTTTAACACATCTATCTAACCCATATTACATCCAAATCTCTCATTATTATTCCGAAACATGCGAATTTTAGCCGCCCAAAAACGAATGCAAAAGCTAAACTTAACCATCACCAATATTTTTTTTCAATTTTTCCAAGTCTTCACTTATGTATCTAGATATCCCAAATAAAAATTTTGATCTAAAGTCTTTGTAAAAGAATTTAAAGAATTCTATAACACAACTAGCTCCAGTTTTCTAACTCAGCCAAGACCTTCCAAATGTTTACCCATGAACGACCAACCTAAACACCATAACTTTTTCTCTAATTAACAAATGACTTCATATATATCATTAATAAGTTTTTTCCAGGTGGACTTGCAGAACTTAGTTCATTTGATAAGGTTTTTTCCCTTAAAACTTAAACCCTAATTTCGAATTTTAAAATCCTAGTTCTAACCACGAATCTTGTAAATTCATAAAAAGTGACTTCTAGACCTCCAAATGTTACAAACCTTGCATTTTTAAAAACTAGACTCTCTGAACTTAAATTTGAAAAACAAATTCATCGCCTAACACCTTTTTATGACCAAGATATGGCCTCTACGAGTCGACTTAAAATTCTGGTCAGATTGCAGCTCCGATTATAACACTTCTTTAACCCATCTAATCACCACCAATGATCACCCTAACCACTTAATTACTCCTTATAAGCCCAATTATATTAATTACATAAGAATGATAAATCCTAATCCATCATAAGAATAATTTACATGTTCAAAACATAACTATGTTAATTAAAATCATTAAATAAATAATGGTTTTGAAGGATTTACCTTAGAAACAAATGGAGAAAAATTATTTTTGAAACCCTAATGTTCCAGCATTGATGATTTTTGGCCAAGAATAAAAAAATAAAGGAAATAACTGATTTGTGGGATAAGGGCCTTGTTTTATGGGCTTTAGATGAAAAGATCTCCTAGTTGGACTCAGATTGGGCCATCCCTTCCACTTCTTGAGCCTAGGTCGGCTAAACCCAAGCCCAGCACCCTTTGGTCTGATTTTTATACTATCCCATCTTTTATTTAATCATTACTAACCTATATGGTATCCTTGGGTTACTTTTAGGCTAAAACCTAAAAGCCTTACGTAAATTTTTTGACTTTTTACGCGATTTCTGAACTAACCTTCATTTCTAAAAGTTTCTAAATATGGAAAGTAACCCTAAAACCTATCAAATACATATTATATATTCATAATACATATATATAACCTTCAAGACTTACACAAAATCTTATAAAAACGATAACTAAACTTTCCCGCAGTTCATTACTAAATCCATTTTATTTCATTTCACTTCATTTCATTTCCAACTTGTATCATGATTTACATATCATGTACTTCATATCATTCATTCTCAATCACCAGATCACTAATAATAATGTATAAAACACATTGTTCACACAACTTAACACATACATATAGAATTCAGCGGGTGACAACTGACTCGCCAAAACCCGAGTTGTCACACCCCTCTACTGGATATTGGAGCATTCCATGCGTCGTGGAAGGTACGATACGCATGGCTAAGATTCCTGGTCACCCGATAATGCCATTGTATGATGACGGTGAACGTATCACTATTAACTTTACCATCACCGTTGTTGAGTGCTCCATGTCTACTATTGTCATTGGTATGCGAAGTTGGCCAAGTGGCCAAGTCACTTCCCCACAGAAGCCATGAGTAGTGACGTGACCGACATCAACTGAATATTTACTTTTGTTCGGAACCGTATAAAACAATGTTCATATAGAACATCTACCGAGGATCCTCCATCAATGTACGTGCGGTGGACATCTCGGTCCTATGTTTACCCTTATCGTTAAAGGTCTTTCTGCCATATTGCTTTTATCAAGGGGATGGAATGAGATTTCTGTCTCGCAACAAAGTTCTTGACTAACCTTCTACTTTGTTATGTGTTGCCATGACTGGGCACCAAGATGGTAGTGGGTTTGTCCTTTGTTTGTCTTTCTTATTCTCGTTATTCTTGTTGTCTCCCCCATCCCTCTAGTCTCTGATGAGATGATTCAGCTTGCCTGATTTCATCAAGCTTTCGATGTGCCTCTTTAGCTGTATGCATTCCTTAGATCCATGCGCCTTCTCGCCATGGTATTCACAATACTTGTTGCCATTGCGTTTTTCACTGGAGTAGTTATTGGTCGGGGTTTTGTAAAATCCACGCCTTCTGATAAGAATATCTCTCTCGGCGTCATCTTAAGAGGGGTGAACTTGCTTTTATTGTCGCGCCATCCCTTCTAAGCTCCTCGATAGTCGAGGTTCCGACTATTGTTCTGGTTGTTGGGTTGGCTCTTGGATTGATCTTGAGATCTGTAGTAAGTATTTCCCTTCTTGCTATCAGCAGCTGTGGCCTCTCCTTGAATAAAAGACGTGACTCACTGCATTAATTCATCAAAGGTCGCGGGAGTCATGTCATTTAGTTTCCTTATCGGGTCATGATTGGTTATTCTCGCCATGAAACCAAAAATTTTCAAGATTTCTTGGCACTCTCTGATGTGATTATATTCGCTCTTGAAGCGCTCCACGAAATCTTCCAAGGATTTCCCTTGTTTTTGCTTGACTCTTGCGAGTGAAACAGGGTTCTTGTCACACTTCTTTTGTTGTGTATAATTTCTTGGAAAGCCTTTCGTAGATCTTCAAATCCGTCTATGCTCTGATGTGGGAGATTATCGAACCAATTCTAGGCGTTTCCAATTAGGGTGGAGTGGAACATATGGCACCACATGGGTTCCGACCACCGCTCAATCCCTGCCTGTGACTCAAAGACCTATAGATGATCATCTGGGTCTGTGGTACTGTCGTAACACTTGACGTTAGACGTCATACGTCTTTTTTATCCTCGGAGTAGTTTCTAAAGCGCCTCGTAAACACATCGAATTTCTCGCGACGCCACGGGAGAGATAGATCTTCGTTGTTGCACCTTCGAATTAGTCGGGAAGATCTGTGACACTTCATCTCATAGTCGGAAGAGTCTGAGGAAGGGTAACTTGTCCTATGGCGCATAGGATGATGGTCGTCAGAATCAGAAGTAGACGAGTTGTCGCTTGGGGATCTTCTTCCTCTCTTGTACTTGCCTCGGCGACTTCCTTCCTGTCTTTGATCTCGTAGTTCCGGGGACGAGGCCCTCCCCCTTGGATGAGGTTCAATTCTATCTTGTGCGCTCGTGCGCTCTACACCGTTTGCGGGGGTTTCTTGGCTTCCTCGTCCTCTTGAATCGTCCGTGTCGTAAGCCAATATTTCCCCTTCTTCATGCCCCTCGGGATAGGTAATCCGCTTGTAGATGTGTTTTCTTTTGAGGCGATCTTCCATCTTCTGTTTGCGTTTGACGAAAATCCACGTGTCCTGATAGGTGTGTAAACACCCATCCTTTTACCACTTAATTCGGGCTAAAACGAGACCAAAACACGTATTTAATATCATTTGTTTGGAATTATGCGTGGTTTTTGTGTTTATTGTGTTTTCAGAGCCATCCGGATGATTATTGAAGGAAACATGGGATTGCACGGGTTTTACTGAAGAAAAAGACTCAAGATAAAGCCGATGGTCCAAGAGCTGCAAAAGATTTGAAGTCACTGGGCCTATTCGAAGATTTATCGAAGAAAAGGACCAAAGATGGAAGATTTACATAAGTCGAATAAACTCAAGTCTATTAAACGAAGAAATTAAAAGACGAGTTGAATTTAATCGACAACAAATCCCGAATCAGAATCGAAAACGGAAACTTTTCTGAAAAGACGAAAAGACAAGAAGAACGGGAGAAAGCCCACTCATCAACCAAAGGACAAGCCTATATAAAGCTCACCCCTCACACATTTTAGGCAGTTAGTTTTTAGTTTCTTCTTCCCCTCTTTTCTCTCCTTTTAGTTCGTCCCATCACCAACACCACTAGGGTGATTGGTGATTTTAATCTTTGTTTTTCCAATCTTGTTATTTTAATCTTTGTTTGATCTTGTTAAAACATTAATCATTTAATACAAGTTCTTGTTTAATCTTTCCATTTTATCTTGTCCATCATCATTTTTCTTTTCAAGTTCTTAAGTTCTTATTTTCTTGATTTGATCTTCAAAAGTTGTTGGGATTTGTGTTTTTGTTAATGGGATTTGTAGTTTATGGTTAGTAGATGCTTTGTGTGTAGTTTTATTTAAGATTTGGTTAAAAATTTGGTGATTTTTGGATTAAAACTGATTTTCCTTGTTCTTCGGGTAAACTACTGTTCTTGAATCCCCAGACTTCCGAACGAAGCAAAAGTTCCGGATGAACAGTAAGTTCCGAATGAGTTTATTTCTAAAAAGTTCCGAATGAGTCTAGATGTTCCGAATGAGTAAAACTTCCGAATGAACCACAAAGTTCCGGACGAAGCAAAACTTCCGAATGAACAGTAAGTTCCGGATGAACCAAAAACTTCCGAATCAGTAGAAAGTTCCGAATGAAATGAAAAGTTCCGAATGAAGGTTTGTTTTCCAAAAACTTCCGAATCAGTCCAAACTTCTGAATGAACCACAAAGTTCCGGATGAACCAAGAACTTCTGAATGAGTAAAGTTCTGAATGAAGGTTAAAACTTCCGAATCAATTTTCTGTTAGTATTACTGTTTTACTGTCTAACTGTTTCTTTACTTTTATTTCACAATTTATATTTTATATTTCAACTTTAATTTTGATTTTAATTTTAATCTTAATTTCAATTTTAATTCAAGTCTTTATTAATTTTCATTAAAGTAATTGTCTTTGATTTAAATTTTCATTCACACTTTTTATAAGATTAGAAAACCAAACCCTTTTATTTAGTAACCAAGAACAATCATTCCACTTAAGACCGAGATCAATTCGAGAGGATATCGAGAGACATATAAATTGAACCTAGCAAAATGCAAGTATCAAATGGCGCCGCTGCCGGCTCTTCTCGTTAAAATCAAAAGTTTTTTGTGAGAACTTGGATTTTGGGATCCGTTCCCCGTGAACGTTACTTTTTCATAAAAAATTTCAAAAAATCCTAAAAAATATAAAATTTTCAAAAATACAAAAAAAAAATTAAAAAAAATAATTTAATTAAAAACCAAAAAAAATATTTTTGTATTGTTTTTGCTTTGTTCGTTCTTTTGCAGGTGTATGTGCACTCGATCCACGTCTTATCAAGAGCCCGAGCCTCTCGATAACTTAGACATGGCTGGTGTACAAAACAACAATAACATACCACCTCCGAACAACAATAATAACAACAACAACCCGCCTTTCAACAACATGAACAATAACAACAACAATGAGCCCCTTCCGGATAATCGCCCGATGATTGAATTACTGCAAGCTCATGTAGATGACAACACGGATCCAATTGTCATACCTCCAATTGCCGCCAACAATTTCGAGCTAAAATCAGGCTTTATCCAGATGGTCTCCGCTCAACCATTCTTGGGACGAACCATTGATGATCCACACGACCACATCAAGAGATTCTTGCAACTCACCAACACGGTCAAATTCAATGGTGTTCCACAAGAGGTTATTAGATTACAACTTTTTCCCTTTTCTTTAGAGGGACAAGCCCGGCATTAGCTTGCTAAGGAGCCGCCACAGAGTATTCTCTCGTGGACGGATTTGGAAACAAAGTTCATCAATTACTTTTTTCCACCCTCTCGTACTACCGCTTTGCGGAATGAAATCATAAATTTTGAACAAAAGTACGATGAGTCGTTCAGTGAATCTTGGGATCGTTTCAAAGATCTTTTAAGAAAATGCCCACAACATGGTTTTACCAAAGTACATCAAATTAATACTTTTTACAATGGTTTAAGCATGAGTGACCAAGATTCACTGAACAGTGCCTCGGGGGGTAATCTATTGGCTAAGACTTCCAATGCTGCTTGGGACATCATTGAGAATAAATCTCGTGTGCAAACCAAGAGTGTTCGGACCAATGTCGCTAGTGCTAGCACTAGTGACAGCGACAAGCGATTGGACAAAATCACTACGCTTCTTGAATCGCTTGTCACCCACACCGTCAGCAACAACAACAGCAACAACGCTAAAAACGCTAAAGTTAACGCTGTCAGCCAACCTTGTGAGATATGCGGTGGTCCTCACTCTTACACCACGTGTACCGCCACCCAAGACTACCCTGCTGAGAATGTACATGCGGCATATGGCACCTATCTTCAACCTGCTTATCAAGCTAGACCTCAAGGTGACCGTAATTTACTTAGCTACCGCAGCAACAACTATCTTTCACCACCTGGTTTTCCTCCTACCAACCCAAACCAACAACAAAACCTTAATCGCCCTCCTCAACAACAACAACAACCTCGACAACCATACATCCCTCCTCACAAGCAGCAACAACCGCCTCAACGTAACAATCAAGTCTACCAACAACCTGCTTACCAACCACCTGCATACAATGCTCCTCCCAACCAAACCACCACTGCATTACACCAAGAGGTTGCAACCTACATGAGGACCAATGATGTGATCGTGGAAAATCTACAACAGGAAGTGCGAAACTTGAAGGCAGACTTGTTAAAGCAAGGAAATAATTTGAGAGCCGACATGAGAAATACGTTGGATAGCCAAACTAATGATCTGAGGAACATGATGGCTGGTTTCTTCTAAAGTAATCAACCCTCTTCTTCGGGTACTCTTCCGAGTAACACCGTTGCGAACCCAAGAGGGGAGATGAAAGCAATCACTACTCGAAGTGGTAAAGGTACCAAGGAACCCAAGCTTCCTATACCTCCACTGGTGGTTGTGACTAAGGAGAACGAGTCACCTGCTCCTATTCCTCATCCTTCTCCTTCCCCAATTTCTCCACCTCTTCCTTCTACCCCTCCACCACCCGTGGTTGTGAGTGATCCTATTCTACCAAAGCCAACCTCTTCTTCCAATATACCTTATCCATCTAGGTTGAGGAAAGAGAAGCAAAAGAGCAAGGATGATATTCAGGTTTCAAACTTCCTTAAAATGTTCAAACAATTGAATTTTAACATCTCCTTCGCTGAGGCTCTCGCTCACATGCCCAAATACGCGAAAATGTTTAAAGATCTTCTGAGCAACAAGGAAAAGCTCCTCGATATTTCCAACACCCAACTTAATGAGAACTGCTCTGCAGTACTCTTAAGGAAATTGCCAACCAAGCTTGGTGATCCGGGTCGTTTTCTTATCCCTTACAATTTCCCGGGAGTAGAGAATTGCATGGCCCTAGCCGATCTAGGTGCCAGTATTAATCTTATGCCTCTAAGTGTTTGGAAGCAATTATCTCTCCCAGAGCTAGTCCACACCAAAATGACTTTGGAATTGGCTAACCGTACGGTTGCTTATCCAGTGGGGATAGCCGAAGACGTCATTGTAGGAGTCGACAAATTCACCTTCCCTACTGATTTCGTTCTCGTCGACTACGAGATGGACCCCCGTGTGCCACTATTGTTGGTCGTCCATTCTTGAGGACCGGTCGCACTCTCATCGATGTTGAAGCCGGCGAGCTTATCATGAGAGTGGGTGACGATAAAGTAGTCTTCAACATGGGAAAGTTGTCTAAACAGCCTTATTCATATGAGAGTGTTAATTGTATTGAAGTTCTTGATGAGGCTTGTGAAGAACACTTTAATGATGCTTGCAAAAGTATTCCTACCTCTCTTTCCAATGTTGAGACCGTGTCCTCTATTGATTCATCATTGTCTCTATTTGGAGATAGTGATTTATTTTGGAAAAATTTTGAAGATACCATGGGAGATGTGAATTTAGCTACTAATGATTCTCCCACCGATGGGGATGAAGACATGAATTTCTTTGACAATCTTCTCACCGAAGACAATCCTTCGCCTCCATCTCCCACGGTCATTGCTATCGATACTCCGACTTCGAATACGCCTCCCGTCGAAAATCCTCCGGATTTAGAACTTAAGGAGTTGCCGCCCCATCTTGAGTATGTATTCCTTGAAGAAGAGAAGAATTCGCCAGTCATCATTGCTAAGGACCTGAAGGAAGAAGAAAAAGCCCGACTTATCGCCGTGTTGAAAGATCATAAGACGGCTATTGCTTGGAAGATTTCGGATATTCGTGGAATTGATCCTCACTTCTGCACACACAAAATTCTCATGGAGGACGACTTTAAGCCCACAATTCAAAGCCAACGAAGGGTGAATCCAAAAATACATGAAGTCATCAAAACAGAGGTTATCAAACTTCTTGATGCGGGTATGATTTACCCTATTTCGGATTCACCATGGGTTAGTCCAATCCATTGTGTGCCCAAGAAGGGCGGAATAACCGTTGTTCCCAATGAACACAACGAGTTGATTTCCACTCGTCTCGTTACTGGGTGGAGAGTTTGTATCGACTACCGCAAACTCAATGATGCCACGAGAAAGGATCATTTCCCTCTACCTTTTATGGACCAAATGCTTGAACGTTTAGCGGGTAATGAATATTACTGCTTTCTTGATGGTTTCTCGGGTTATTTTCAAATACCCATCGATCCCCAAGATCAAGAAAAGACTACATTCACTTGTCCCTATGGCACATTTGCTTACAAAAGAATGCCTTTTGGCTTATGTAATGCGCCCGGGACTTTCCAAAGGTGCATGTTAGCTATCTTCCATGACATGGTTGAACAAACCATGGAAGTCTTCATGGACGATTTCTCGGTCTTCGGGGATTCCTTCTCTTCTTGCCTTGCCAATTTGGAACGTATGCTAAAGCGGTGCGAAGACACTCGCCTTGTTCTGAATTGGGAAAAATGCCATTTTATGGTAAAAGAAGGCATCGTGCTTGGACATAAGATCTCGAAAGCCGGTCTTGAAGTAGACCGTGCTAAAGTCGATGTTATCGCAAAGTTGCCTCCACCTTCAACCGTGAAGGGTGTGAGAAGTTTCCTGGGTCATGCGGGCTTCTACCGTCGATTCATCAAAGATTTTTCTCAAATCGCTCGCCCGATGACCCACCTCTTGGAAAAAGATACTCCTTTTATCTTCTCCAAAGAGTGTCTTGAAGCCTTCAACTCGCTTAAGGATAAGCTAACTCAGGCACCCGTCTTGGTTACCCCTAATTGGGAGCTGCCCTTTGAGTTGATGTGCGATGCTAGTGATTTTGCTATTGGAGCGGTTCTTGGACAAAGAGTGAACAAACACTTCCAACCGATCCATTACGCTAGCAAGACAATGACGGGGGCACAATTGCATTATACGACAACCGAAAAAGAGCTTTTAGTTGTTGTCTATGCTTTTGAAAAATTTCGCCCCTATCTTGTCCTTTCTACCACCATTGTGTATACCGATCATTCCGCGCTGAAGTACTTGTTGACAAAGCAAGATTCCAAACCAAGACTTCTTCGCTGGGTTTTGCTGCTCCAGGAATTTAAAATCGAAATTCGCGATAAAAAAGGAGCAGAAAACTTAGCCGCGGATCATCTCAGCAGACTTGAGGATCCATACCAAGGGGATCATCCAAATAAAGAAATCAATGATTCTTTTCCCTTGGAGACCTTAATGTCTATAAACTCGAAGCCGAATGAAACCCCGTGGTTTGCGGACTTTGCAAACTACTTGGCGGGTGGAATTCTCAAGGAAGGGTTGACGTCCCAACAAAAGAAAAAGTTCTTCACCGACATTAAGACTTACTTTTGGGACGACCCTTACCTATTCAAACAATGTGCAGACCTGATTATTCGTCGATATGTTGATGGACCGGCGGCGTCTGAAATCCTTGATGCTTGCCATAAAGGACCCACCGGTGGTCACTTTGGTCCCAACTACACCGCTAAAAAAGTGTTTGATTCGGGATTTTATTGGCCCTCCATATATCGTGACGTTCACGATATGGTTAAAAGATGTGATGTTTGCCAAAAACAAGGCACGATCACACATAAAGACGAGATGCCTCAGAATTTCATTCAAGAGTGTGAAATCTTTGATGTTTGGGGTATCGACTTTATGGGGCCATTCCCTTCGTCTAAAGGAAACAAATACATCCTTGTAGCCGTTGACTACGTTTCAAAGTGGGTTGAAGCCAAAGCTTTACCTACTAATGACGCAAGGGTGGTTTGTAACTTTTTGAAAGCTCTTTTCGCTAGATTCGGTGTGCCTCGCACCATTATTAGTGATCGTGGGACTCATTTCTGCAATGACCAATTTGCTCGAGTCATGGCTAAGTACGGTGTAAATCATCGTCTTTCCACAGCCTACCACCCACAAACTAATGGCCAGGCTGAAATATCCAACCGAGGACTTAAGCGAATTCTGGAAAGAACCGTGGGAGAGCATCGTGCCTCATGGGCTGATAAACTTGATGATGCTTTGTGGGCTTTCCGTACTGCTTACAATACCCCGATCGGCTGTACGCCTTATCGTCTTGTGTATGGGAAAGCGTGCCACCTCCCCATTGAGTTGGAGCACAAGGCCTACTGGGCCTTGAAGTGGGCTAATTTTGATATAAACAAAGCCGGTGACCTACGCAAGATCCAACTCAATGAGCTGAATGAACTCCGTAATGAGGCTTATGAAAATTCTTTAATCTATAAGGAAAGGACTAAGCTCATTCACGACTCTAAGATTAAGAACCGAGAGTTCCATGTTGGAGACAAAGTCTTACTTTTTAACTCTCGGTTGAAAATCTTCTCGGGAAAGCTCAAATCTCGTTGGTCCGGCCCATTCACCATTGCCCAAATTTTTCCATATGATACTCTCGAACTCGCTCAACCTAATGGACCTAATTTTAAGGTGAATGGCCAACGGGTGAAGTTGTACTTTGGTGAGGACACCTCTCAGGAGGTGATTCCATCCCTCACCACGTTCCCCATGAACTAATTTTGGGTCGAGTCAGGCTCATGACTCGGTTATCAAAAACAAGTGCTCCTCGGGAGGCAGCCCGAGTATCTATCCTTTTATGTTTTAACCCCCTAAGTGTAGGGGAGCCTCTATAGAGTGTTTATATTTGTGTGGTGATGTGATTACAGGGATAAGTGCACTCTTGGAATCTTTGAAGAACCGTGCTCCCGTGTTATCTAAAATCCGGTTCTATCTCTCAACTATCGTGATTCAATTTTCTTCATACTCACATTTGAAATTGATCACTTTAGTCGTCTCTTCCTTAACTTGAGTTAACCAACGTGCACAATGTCATAAGTGTAGGGGAGATTTTTCCCACATGCTTAAACATTGAGGACAATGTTTATCTTAAGTGTAGGGGAGACTTCTATCGAAGTTTTAAGTGGACTTTTCCATGAAAATGCCTTCATTTAACCGGAAAATCATATTTTTCAACATTTTTCAAATTTTTTATTAACTTTGGCCATTTAGTCGTAATTTTTAAATTTTTATCGTTGCTTTCATATGTATATATCCCGCAATAAAGTCAAATTTTAATAAAGTGGTGTAGCTAGTTTAGAAGTCTTTGACATATTAGGCCCGTTGCGTTTATTTTGACTCAACCCGAATAGACTTATCCAAGTTTATTCTAGCTAGTATCCTTAACCATGTAGACCTTAATTGGTTTATTAGGCTAAGTGTCCACGAGTCTCATTTTTTTGAGATTTTAAATTGTGGAGAACGAGAAATGATAGAGTCAATTATAAGTCGGTATTCTTGCGCAAGCTCACTTGGTGTAATTATTTGCCTTTTCTCCCATCACTTGCTAATAAATTATCTGCAATAAGTAAGGTCGTACGATTTGAAAAGTTACTTAGCTTCTAGCCCAAGATCGTTTAAAAGTTGCTCGGTAATGATAAGAGTTCATAGCCAAGGCATAACTTATGAAGCGGGGCGCGAAGATTGGCGAGTCCGAAAAGGCCCTAACAAGGCATGAGGATTCAATTTTATTGCTGAAGATCCAAAGTGATGTGAAAAGCATTATTCCTAAAATCAATATGAAGGATCAAGACTCACGACGAAAAGCAATCAACTCCCATAAAGATCATGGAGAAGTCTATCCGAAAAGACCCTAACAAGGTATGAGGATAGATAGATCCAAGTCCGAAAAGGAGGCGGATTGTTGTATCTCAAAATCCCAATTAGAGATTGAAGAAATAATCATGAAGTCGTGGTCAACAAAGTTGGAGTACCCCTCAAAAGTCTCCAAGTGAAGAAACTCTATTATGATGAGAAGACCATTATCTCAAGAACGTCTCTCGAAGATATGAAGTATGAAGTACATGCCAAATATCGGCCCGAGAAAGGTCTCAAATCGTGAACCAAGTTATGCCAAGATATGAACTTTTTGATATCCCGAGAAGCAGTTTTAAGAGATTTTGTCCTTTAGCTAACTATTGATCAAATCGTCCTACTTTGCTTTCAGCCTAAATAAACTATCGAAATAAGTCCAAAAATGCATCTTCATGATCATTCTAAGACAAAAATAAAATATAAGAGATACACCTAGGAATAAGGGAGTTTAAGCATTTAATTAAGCCATGTGTGTAAGTGTTTGAATTGCTAACTTATAATAACAATGATCTCGTTTTTAAGCTTAGTTTGGGGAACGTGAAACTTGAGGGTGATAAATCTTCGCACCACAAAAGCCCTAATGTAAGTCATTGATCTCTTTGCAAGTTATTTCCATGTAGCTGTTTTCAAGTGAAAATGGTTTTCTATCCTTTTAAGTTTTAATTTCTTTTAGTACTTTAATTTTTGTTTAGTAGTATTTTAATAAGGCCAAGGTTGATTAATTATGAGAAAAGTGTAAATTTGCTTCATCACTAAGCATTGCATGAGGGCATGGCAATGGTTAAGTGTAGGGGATTTGATAGGTGTGTAAACACCCATCCTTTTATCACTTAATTCGGGCTAAAACGAGACCAAAACACGTATTTAATATCATTTGTTTGGAATTATGCGTGGTTTTTGTGTTTATTGTGTTTTCAGAGCCATCCGGATGATTATTGAAGGAAACATGGGATTGCACGGGTTTTACTGAAGAAAAAGACTCAAGATAAAGCCGATGGTCCAAGAGCTGCAAAAGATTTGAAGTCACTGGGCCTATTCGAAGATTTATCGAAGAAAAGGACCAAAGATGGAAGATTTACATAAGTCGAATAAACTCAAGTCTATTAAACGAAGAAATTAAAAGACGAGTTGAATTTAATCGACAACAAATCCCGAATTAGAATCGAAAACGGAAACTTTTCTGAAAAGACGAAAAGACAAGAAGAACGGGAGAAAGCCCACTCACCAACCAAATGACAAGCCTATATAAAGCTCACCCCTCGGCAGTTAGTTTTTAGTTTCTTCTTCCCCTCTTTTCTCTCCTTTTAGTTCGTCCCATCACCAACACCACTAGGGTGATTGGTGATTTTAATCTTTGTTTTTCCAATCTTGTTATTTTAATCTTTGTTTGATCTTGTTAAAACATTAATCATTCAATACAAGTTCTTTGTTTAATCTTTCCATTTAATCTTGTTCATCATCATCTTTATCTCCAAGTTCTTGAGTTTTTATTTTCTTGATTTGATCTTCAAAAGTTGTTGGGATTGGTGTTTTTGTTAATGGGATTTGTAGTTTATGGTTAGTAGATGCTTTGTGTGTAGTTTTATTTAAGATTTGGTTAAAAATTTGGTGATTTTTGGATTAAAACTGATTTTCCTTGTTCTTCGGGTAAACTACTGTTCTTGAATCCCCAGACTTCCGAACGAAGCAAAAGTTCCGGATGAACAGTAAGTTCCGAATGAGTTTATTTCTAAAAAGTTCCGAATGAGTCTAGATGTTCCGAATGAACCACAAAGTTCCGGACGAAGCAAAACTTCCGAATGAACAGTAAGTTCTGGATGAACCAAAAACTTCCGAATCAGTAGAAAGTTCCGAATGAAATGAAAAGCTCCGAATGAAGGTTTGTTTTCCAAAAACTTCCGAATCAGTCCAAACTTCCGAATGAACCACAAAGTTCCGGATGAACCAAGAACTTCCGAATGAGTAAAGTTCCGAATGAAGGTTAAAACTTCCGAATCAATTTTCTGTTAGTATTACTGTTTTACTGTCTAACTGTTTCTTTACTTTTATTTCACAATTTATATTTTATATTTCAACTTTAATTTTGATTTTAATTTTAATCTTAATTTCAATTTTAATTCAAGTCTTTATTAATTGTCATTAAAGTAATTGTCTTTGATTTAAATTTTCATTCACACTTTTTATTAGATTAGAAAACCAAACCCTTTTATTTAGTAACCAAGAACAATCATTCCAGTTAAGACCGAGCTCAATTCGAGAGGATATCGAGAGACATATAAATTGAACCTAGCAAAATGCAAGTATCATGTCCCATCATAGCTCCTACTTCCCTTTCGAAATTAAGGCGGACTCGCAAGTCCTCAATCGGAGAACTCCTCATTCTCTCTACCATGATAGGGATGAGAGCTTTGTAGTTTTGCGCGACAAAGTCGCTCATGCGTGTGTTAAATGCGGGGGAAGCTTCGGGCTTCCCTGGTGGCGTGATCTCTGCGTCTGAGGTTGTTCGTACTTCCTTCTGAGGCGCATTTGGTGCTTTTACTGAAGTCGGGGTTCCTACAATTACCACGGGTGTGGGAGTTAAGAAAGGAGAGGTTTGTATTTGCGGTATCTTTCCCAACGCTCTTGTTAGGGTTACTGCTTGTTCTAGAGTTTGATTGAGTAGTAACAATAGGCGCCTCATTAGGCTTCACTTTCTTGCCTTTGCCCTTCTGGTTACCTGCGAACATACCGCCCTTTTTCATGCTAAGAGTTTAGTGTAGGGTCCCACGAATGACGCCAACTTATTGATACAAAAGTTGGATGGACGGCGCTTAACCCAAATTAGACTTTATTCGGGTGTTGAGAACTCCGACTCTTGCACCAAGTGAGTATCCCATGAATGGCGCCACTTGTATGAAGACCATGCACACTAAAGAATAAGCACCGCTAGGCTTACCGTGGAAATGTATCCCACGATTAGACTCCAGTGTGGGAGTAAGTAATCAGTTAGATTGAGATAATCGGTGAGGGTTGTGAGTATTAAGTAAATCGTAACTTTGTGGGACCTTAGAGGTTCCTTATATACCCGGTGAAACCGTAGTTGGGCTTCCCTAAACTTGCGACCAAAGTAAGAGATACTTACCATATAAACCGAGATCCTTATCGTTGAAATATGGAAAGTGTATATCCTCTTAACTTAGGCAAATCATTGTCCTAATTAAACTATAATTCTGTCTAACCCTGACCGCGTGCGGCCAGAGTGCGGCTTCCATGAAATTGCGTGCGACAGCGGCCTTTTACGCCATGTGTGCTTCATCGTTGTATGTTACAACCCATTCTTAATGGATTGGATATGGGTAGTACCCGCGGGTCGGGTTTATAGCCCGACTGGTGACTATACGTCATCATATGTAGTAGCTAATACCAGTATCTTGGGATGTGGCATAGCCCTCAATGAATGGGTGTGTTACATTTTTCTTAACTGCTTTTCTTTGTCGTTTCATGTTTCTACCATACATCCCTACAACTAACGAAACAAAAAAACCCGCGGCGAAGCACGGACACCCAACCTAGTTTTAGAATTTATTCTCCTAAGAAAAAGTGGGTTATAAAAATGAGTTTTAAACTGTAGCTATCTAAGCTTTAATTAATACTCGCCGTTTTATAATTATTGTTCGTCGTTGAATTTTGTTGTCTATATTTTTCAAATTTTTAACTTCGAATTACTATTTTTGTGTTACATAAGTATTTTGATGATATATAGTTATATGTTTGTTTAACTTGGTTTATTGTTAGTGGTAAATGCTCTTTTAGTTGGGATAGCTGGCTTTAACATTCTTATTTAATTTATTTGTAATGTTTTAGCTTTCTGCTAGTAGTTTCTAATAAAGTTGTCGTTAAAAAAATAAATAAATATTTGCTAATAATTATACTAACGAAAATACATTTAAAACTCAACCCATCTATATATTTTACATTAAATTTCATATAATACAAAAAAAAATTAATGTTAAAGTCACAAAATAAAAACTTTAAAAATATAATATTAGAATATAATTATGAGACGCAGAAAATATTATTGAACATGGCTTTTATAAGTATAAACGAAATTAATCAAAAGAGTTCTATATCAGAAAATTAACCTCAAATGAACATTAGGATTCATATACCAGGAAAAAGATCCTCATAAACCCTTAATTTAGCATAGACTCAACCAACCAACCACAACCATCCATTTTTATCATGTAACAAAAAACCTATTTTTTTAAAATTAAATATCTCACAAACCGTTCATCGTTACGTAAAACAAAACATATCATCGCGACGAGAATTAAATCATCTATCTATCGAGGGGCACATGCATATATTTTCGACGAACTTTTTTTCGACTTTTTTTCTTAAGTCACGTCTGGAGAGAATCATATATGATTCGTTACGAAACATATATGATTCTCAAAAAATCATATATGATCCATATCACGAATCATATATGATTTTCTGAAAATCATATATGATTCGTGACGAATCATATACGATTCGTGACGAATCATATATGATTTGTGACGAATCATATATATGATTCTCTCCATACGTGACTTAAAAAAAATTCGAAAAAAAAGTTCGTCGAAAGTATATACATGTGCCCCTCGATAGATAGATGATTTAATTTTCGTCAAAATTGTGTATTTTTTTTCGTTTGACGATTTTCCGTTTGTGAGATATTTAATTTTTAAAAAAGTAGTGAGAAGTGGGTTTTCTAAAAAATAAGTGATTATGATTGGTTGAATAGATTTATGTTAATTTAAGTTTCTATATAGAGTTTAACTCTAAAAAATACAAAGATCCAAATCGATATGCTAAAACTCAAAGATCCATAAAATACAAAGATCCATATAAAGCACTAAGATCTAGCAAAAGAAAAATACACACCAACATCACAAAGACACTAATAATATATTGCATATAAAAAACCCAATATTAACTTGGGGGCCGCTAGCTCGTTTCTGTGTTCTAAATGATGCGCACCATGTCGGACACTGCAACAGTCGACGTTATCCTCATAAAAAATATCGGGTTTTCTTTGGCGACAAGTCGATGGCATAATTTTCTTCGATGACATGTTGTCGAGATAACTTGGCGTATAAAATTCCTGCCAATGTTTTTGCTACAATTTTGGGCATTTGTTGTTTAGTGGGTGTGTTTCTTGGCAATACGTCACCGACGTTTTTTAATTCAAAGTTAATATTAATCTAATGTTAATATTTCTGACACACTTTTTTCTGACGACATGTCACTAAAAGAAAATTACGCGAGAAAAATTACAGCGCATATTTTAGTAGACTTTTTTGGTCAAAGTTAAACCGACTTTTTCCTGACGACATGTCGTCCGAGAAAAGTTAGTCAAAGTTTGACTCAAAAGTCTTCTCAAATTTATGCCATAGCTAAGTTTTCCGACGACATGTGTCGCCCTAAAAACCTCGCCGTCCGAAGTTGGATTTCTAGTAGTGGGGGCGCGCATGAAATGATGTAAGCAAAGAGGATAGGGTCATCAGCTTATCGGGTGAAGGATTAGCTTGCATGGGCTGACGCGCATGGTTAGCACGCTTGGTGCCTTGGTCCATTTTCATAATATACTTTCGAGAAGTCCGTCTTCGTTATACACGATTAGAATGGCATGAATACGTTATCTTGTCAATAATATATTAACATAAATGAATAAATGTGTAAGAAAACTCGATAGATATTTTCCCAACCATTTCTTGTCACGCTTCCCCTTTTCATTATTTTCACTTTGCAAGACATGAATAAGAGCACTAGGAGTCATCACTCTAAGTGAGGGGTTTTTGGGGTGCCACGTCAGCGAAACTCACTCACTCACTCACTTGGAAAAATCAGGGGAGTCATCACTCCAAGTGACTTCCCTTTGTGGGTCCCACTTTTTTTTTCTCACATTTTCAAACTAAATTAATTCATTTCATAAATAAAAATAAATATTACAATCCTAAAAAAATAGAAAAATACAACATCGAATAAAAAAAAAAAAAACGAAAAAATTACGAAAAAAATTACGAAAAAAGACTACTAGTTGGAGGAGTCTTCGGAATCTTCAACGTCGCGGTATTGATTGGTATTCGGCATTTTTGCGCGTAGACGAGCCTTGATTTCTTCTTTTTTAAAGTTTATAAACGCGGTCGTTTCGGGATCCATGTTGGAGGTGTCATAGTTGAGAAATTTCAACTCCTCCATTTCGGCAATCGTGTCGTCTTTGAGTGTCGAAGCCGCATACGCTTTTTGCGAGGCTTCACGACGGAGACGAAGGTCATAGGTAACCGCGTCTTCAAATCCAGACGAGTTACTTCCTCCGGTACTCGCCGATGTTTCCGAACGGCTTTTTTCCCGGGCCGTTCTTTACCCGCGGGGCGGGGTCGTTGATCTCGTTGGAATAGTTCGTCCGTGTTCATCGGCATCGAAAACGAACCGCCATCCTCGTTCTCGGTCAAATCAACCGGGGCAACCTCGGGTGCGTCCCATTTCGGGGACTTTCTCAAAACATTCCATGCCTTTTCGTGATTAAACGAGGCATTTCTATTCTCGTCCGTGTAAATGACCCGAGCCCGTTCAATCACATCAACCTCGCTTTCGCCACTTTTTTTGTTCCGATGACATTTCTTGTAGATGGCGTGCCACTTCATAATATTATGATGCATCGGATTCCACTTACCCGTGAGCATGTCTTTGGTACGTTCTTGATGATTTCTTTCGTTAAACACTCGGGTAATCCGAATCCAAAGAGTGTCTCTTTTTTGGTGACGCCCAACTTTCGGATCTTCGGATGTCGCGATGTAACACTCGGCAAGCACGGCTTCTTCGTCCTTGGTCCACCGACCAAGACCTTCATTCGGAACGGGTTCTTTTGATTTTTTGGCGGCGTTTTTCTTTCGGATTTTTTTTGTTGGTTCGGTTTCGGGTGGTGGAGATTGGAGTGATTGGCGTCTTTGGGTATAGGCTAAATAATCGTCTTGTTGCTTTTGTATAAAAGCTTGATCTTCGGGAGTCATCGGACCGTGGGTAGGAAATCCGGGGAATTGTGGGTTGGACGTAGTTCCGTCACCGCCACCCATGTTGGATTGAAGGAGGTGGGTGAATCCGAACCAATTTTCGCCGGCCATTTTGATTGTGTTTGTGAATGAGAGAATGATAAAGGAGAGAATGATTTGTGTGTGTGTACAAAATGATATAGGAAATGTAGTATATATAGGGATTAATTGAAAAAAAAAAATTATTTTTTAAAAAACTAGCCGTTTGAAGCATTTAATTTAAAAAAAATATATATATATTTTTTTAAAGGAAACTAGCCGTTAAGGCATTTAAAACAAAAAAAAAACTTTTTTTTTCAAAAAATACGGCTAGTAGCCGTTAGGTTTAAAAAATTTTCAAAAAATTTTTTTTTTTTTTTTATAAAACAAACTCACGCCCCGTGAGTACGTCCGCGCCGGGGCTCAACGCCGCGGGTTTCAAGGCTCAGGGGAGTCATCGCGTGGTCCGCGCCATGGGTTTGGCACCCCACGGCGCCACCACTCCCAGCTCTCTAAACCAAAATTCAAGAAGCTTATAGGAAAACTTCTTTTCGGTTGAAGAATGTGAGTGAGAATATAGAAAACATAAACAAATAACTAAAATAAAATAAGAAGAGAATAAAACAGGGTGTGGCATATGTAAAAGACAAGCAGCCTCCAACAAAGATTTTGGCGGTACGGACCAGACATCCCATATTTTAGCCCTCCCACACCACCCTGCCTCTCTAATTATTCCCTCTAGATTTAAGGGTTTCTTTGTTTCGTAGCTCCATTAATCGATTATAAAAATTCATTATGCTAGAATTTTGTTAACTAAATCTTGTATCATTTCTACTACATATTATTTATTAGTAATATGAATTTACTTTCTTTTTATTAAGATACTTTTATGACAATATCATTTCAGTTATACTAATTTTAATATTTGTGCACGCACGAGACTTGAATGTAAAAGATAAATTAAATAATAATTTTGTTATTACGATTTTATGTATATTATGTTTTTTAATAACATCGATTATATTATTGTTTTATTATGTACCGTGTAAATTAATATAAAATCACTTCAATTTTTATTTTTTGAATTTTATACTTTTTCTACTTTTGATAATTTATTCTAAATAGTTATATTTTAATTATCAATCAACAAACTATTTACATCAACCTTACACGTACACGATTTATATATTCATGATTTTTTAATGTTTAATGTTATTTTGAATAGTTACGATGCCCATGCACCCACGAGTTTTACACGATTTTTCAATATGTGATAATATCAATTGTTATTTTGTATAAATATTTGTTGCACAAAGATTCGACTTTGATTAACTGAAATTTTAACTATCATTTTCTAGACATTGTGTGTTTAGTAACATATAACAACCTTGAAACAATATATGTTGTTGTAATATGTAGAATCCTGCCTATTTATTTTCATCTCACACCGATGTTTGAGGTATTGCGTTCATTTTGATATTCGTATTCATGTTAATAATAATTTACGTATATTGCATTGTTTGACTTTGTTCAATGTCAAAATAGAAAATTTGTGTTCTTATTTTAATATTTATAATCATGTGATTTGTTGATTTTTTTTAATATAACATATATGTTGTATTTTTAAATATAAAGTTTAGAGGGTATAAAGTTTAAGGGGTCTTTAATTTATTTTATAAAGTTACTAAAAAATATGAAAAGTTATAAGTTTACACTTAAGTCTATCTAATATTCAACCATTAAAGTTTTATTAATCTCTTCCTCCTTTTTTTAAGTTTTTATTTGCATAAATTTGACACATATATTTTTTCTGTTTTTATCAAATTACTCCATCAAATTTTTTTAATTTTGACTAAATTCAATTCAATTTTGATTTTTTTTCAACCAATCACATCGTTTGATTTTGTATATATGTCAAAAATAAGTCATTTGACTGGTTCAATTGTTTTTTCTACAACCTGTACTTTTAACTAAAATTCTCAAATAATCTAATTTTTTTATTATATAAAAGATACACCGGTTTGTGCACTTTTTAGTATGCAAAGACTGGCAAATTGTACTATCTTTCAATATCAACTCGGAGTACGAAGTCTATGATACATGTGTATTATCTTAACAAGGTTAGGTACCTACGCTTCGTCGCGAGATTTTGGTTTCGTTAGTTGCAACGTTGTATAGTAGAAACCTGGAACGACATCTAGAAGCAGTTAAAGAAAATGTCCCCGTTGCTTCATCCAGATGTGAGGTATCTATGTAGGCTATACGATGCTATGAAAGGCCGCACAACTCTATGATTTCTTTTAACTATGCATCAAATACGATGTTATGAAAGGTCACAAACTATATGATTTCTTTTAACTATGCATCAAAGATACAAATATTACAGGTTTTGAGTAAAAACTTTAATCCATATACAAAGACTCGGCACATGTACACATTTCAATATCTATAAGTTACTTATTCTATTTGACGCAGCTACAAATCAACATCCTCTTACATTTAAAGTGAAATAAGCAATCCAGTTGTCAACACTCGTGGTTTTGACTGCAATCTATTTATCAACATTTGATAGTACTTCGAAATTCTTAAGAAAAGAATAGTGTACAGCTCTTGACACAACCAAGCTTCATCTCCTTCTCCATCCTAGTAAACCATTTGCCAATACACGTGTTTTCCTCTAAATCTTTATATCACCAATGTAATTGCATTACCTTTGTTAACTTCTCTTGAGGGCATTTGTTTAAGCTTAACTCTACTCGGCTTTCTCTAGTGCCACGTGTGTCTAAGTGGCGACGATAAATTCGGGCGACTCTTTTTCTTCCTTCATTAATAAGACACAAATTTTTAAGACCAAGAAAGTTTTCCCTTAGCCCGCAAAATTTTCTAACCTCTATTACCTGTAAAACCGAAGATTAAACGTTATTACAAGACCAAGAAAGTTTTCCCCTAGCCCGCACAAGTTTCTAACCTCTATTACCTGGAAAATAGAAGATTAAATGTTATTACATACAATATGTAAGAACAGGCAGGCTTGCTGCCCCGACAACAAAATACTTTATGAAGCAAATATAGAACAGTAGGTCACTTTTTAGATGTCATAATAACTATTTTTGCGACCAACGTGTATGCATCAAAGGTGGAGTTTGGAATAGTATACTAAAAGTGATTATATTCTTAATTAATTTAAGATAAGCAATTTCAGCCTACTTATTTCACTCGAAACGTATAGGTAAGTAGTCCAGACAACATATGCCTAACGAATATAATTCTAACATCTGCTAGTTGACATATGATACGCTTAGCAGAAAGCAAATAACTTAAAAGAGTTGTAATTTCGAGTCCACATAAAATAATTAGATTTACAGTTTATATGACTTTGATAATGCGAATAAAAAAGAGTTGCTATTTTGGCCAATTAAGATTGTATGATTGACAAACATGTGATTTAAATTGATATCAATATCCCTAAGGAACCAGACAGTAACTTGCGAGCATCAGCCCATGCCACCCCTTAGGACTTCAATGGTGGTGTAGGAGCAGAAGGTGAAGGTTTTTAGATGTGAAAATGGAGGATGATTTAGAAATGAACCTAAACACCTCTATTGAGTTGCTTGATGGCATCAAAGAAATCTTTTGTCAAGCTTGAATGATTTTTTCATCGTGTATCACATGTCTTCTCTACAACTTAGCCTTAATTTCTTCAAAATTCCCTTCTAGCTTTTCAAAATCTCGTTGTATGATTCTTCGGCCTTTCTTAAGTCCTTCAACTTTATCTTCAAGATCTTCAATACGCTCGAGAGGAATTTATTCATTATATGCCCGCATAACTTGCATAAAAGGGCCGTCTTTAAAAGGCAAAGCAGCTAATGGGATTTTCTGATCTTCGGATGGATTTTCTGAAGTATTATAAGGATTATTCGTCGGAAGATTGGAAATATACTTCAGGAAGTCGTCAGGAATAATTGCAGAACACAAATCTTTAGAATCCGATAATATGATAATAGGAGGAAGATAGGAATACATATTTCTGACGGAGTCGATAACATAACTTATTTATATTATATTACTTACACATAAACATAATATCACTTACACATCATTCTTGTAGCAGCACTGGCATTAACGTAATATTACTTTTACATCATTCTTGTAGCAGCATTTGCATTGGCACGAAGGACTTTCTTGAAATTATTTAAAAAGTAGTTATAGTCAAAATTTTAATTCTTGTTCTCTATAACCATGGCTCTGAGTACCAATCTGTAACATCCCTATTTTCTCATAACGCAACGGAACATTTATGTTTAAATCAACTTTATTTATTTATCATTCAAAATCAGAGTTTAACATGAGGTTCCCAAAATCTATAACAATAATTTCAAGCTCGTGCCTCTTCATGCCCTCCTTGTGCTACTCCATGCTATCAGTCACAAATACTTGAAATATATGCTTAAAAGTCAACACAAAGGTTGAGTGAATTCATAGGATTGAAATAACAATTTGAATACATGTTCCACCACTTGAGCTACGTTACTATTCGCCCACAAAAACAATACTTATTGCACTAAGTTCATGACATCAAAACTAAAGAGAATTCACCAAAGTGACTGGCATGAGAAGGTGCCATGACAAGTAACCCGCATGTATAGGTTACCCATTAATTCTAATAAAGTGTGCTCGATTACCTTAGGGGTAGGTAACACAAAACGGATTCATTACTTCCAATAGATATATTCATCATATTAGCGCACACGTAACAATGTTAATGACTCATGAAATTTTAGAAACAAGTAATAAGTTGGGGCACTCGTGCAATGTCATATTTCAAGAAAATCATATAGTTTAAAAACACATGTATTCTAGTTTTAGCATATATCCCTCTCACGGGTCTTCAAATCATTTAGAAAGCATTAAAAGTGAGGCTATGAACTCACCTAGTGTCTATAAATTCTGAGCTACATCAGATATATTTCATTCAAAAACAAAAAACTTGGTCTCACAAACCTGATTCAACACATATGTATATTATCAAGTCTTTATCTTCATTTCCAAGGTGGATAATTACAAACAAAAAAATCAGGAATCTAAGTCTTATAATGGGGCATATGAACTATACTTCTTCAAAATTCTTCAAGAACTCTTGGAAATTCTTCTTAAGCTTGCTACAGATCTTAGGGACATATTAGGACTTCAATGCTAGTTTAGGAGAAGAAGTTAAAGGTTTTTAGATGTGAAAATGGAGGATGATTTAGAAATGAACCTAAAGACCTATATTAATACTCTTTTCAACATATAACCTCCAAGTAAAGGGTGTAAGGGTGTAATAAAAATAGAGAAATAACTAAGGGATGCTAGGAATGCCTAAGGAGGTCTAGGAGATGATTCATGGAAGCTAGATTCAAAGTCATCTAAGGTTTATGGTAGAAAATGTCATACGACATAAAGGGATAGGATTGATGAAGTTTCATCTACAAGTAGGTGATGCACATACTTGGAAAATATCTAAAAATATCCTACATATCTGGTTTTCAATTTTAAATAGGGGGGAAATGATACTTTTGAATTTCAATTGGTTCAATTATACTCTTTCGATATCCTCTCGAATTGATCTTGGTTCTAAGTGGAATGATTGTTCTTGGTTACTAAAAAGGGGATTGGTTTTCTAATCTACTAAATGTTAAATGCTCTAAAATGTAAACTTAAATTTAAAAGCAATTAAATTAAGAACAATTAATAAAACTTGAATTAAAATTAAAATTAAAATTAAAATTAAAATTTAAAATTAAAATTACAGTTAGAATATAAATATGAAATAAAGAAACAGAAAGTAATCCTTAAAAATGCTCAAAAGAAATTTGATTCGGAAGTTTAACCTTGATTCGGAAGTTCACTCGGAACTTGGTTCGGAACCCTTGATCCGGAACTTCGCTCGGAAGTTTACTCGGAACCTTCACTCGGAACTTCACTCGGAACTTCACTCGGAACCTTCACTCGGAACTATTGATCCGGAAGTTGGTCCGAAACTTTCTTCGGAACTTTGAGTTAGAAGTTTATTCGAAACTTTTAACTGATTCGGAACTTTTAAAGGAAAAACTCATTCGGAACTTTTCAAAAAGAAGTTGATTCGGAACTTTTGCTCATCCGGAACTTTAGGTTCATTCGGAAGTTTTGCTCATCCGGAACTTTTGGTTCATTCGGAAGTTTTGCTCATCCGGAACTTTTGAAATTGACTCGGAACTTTTTAAAAGGAAATTTATTCGGAAGAAAGAAAACTCATTCGAAACTTTTTTTCATCCGGAACTTTATGTTCATCCGGAAGTCTTAGTTCATTCGGAAGTTGTAGTTCATCCGGAACTTTTCGTTCATCCGGAAGTCTGGGAAACTCAAAAACAGTAACTAAACCGAAGAACAGGGGAAATCGATTTTAATCCAAAAATCAACAAGTTTTTCACCAAAAACTTAAATAAACTAATCACTAAGCATCTACTAACCATAAACTACAAATCCCATCAATAAAAACGCAAATTCAACAACTTTTTAAAATCAAAACTCAACCAAATAAGAACTTAAGAACTTGAAATGAAAGATGATGATGAACAAGATGAAATGGAAAGATTAAAAAAGAACTTGTATTGATGATTAATGTTGAACAAAATAAAACAAAGATTAAAATTACAAGATTTGAAAAACAAAGATCAAAATCACCAAACACCCTAGTGGTGTTGGTGATACCTACGAACAAGAAGAGAGAAAAAGAAGGAGGAAAGAAAAAATAAAAAAATCTGGATGAAAAGTGTGAGGGGTGGGCTTTATATAGGTGTTCCCTTTGGTTGGTGAGTGGGCTTTCTCCCGTTCTTCTTGTCTTCTCGTCTTTTCAGAAAAATTGACGTTTTCGATTCTGATTCGGGATTTGTCGTCGATTAAATTCAACTCGTCTTTTAATTTCTTCGTTTAATAGACTTGAGTTTCTTCGACTTATGTGAATCTTCCATCTTTGGTCCTTTTCTTCAATAAATCTTCGAATAGGCCCAGTGACTTCAAACCTTTTGCATCTCTTGGACAACAGACTTCATCTTGAGTCTTTTTCTTCGATAAATCCCGTGCAATCCCATGTTTTCTCCATTATCCATCCGGTTGGCTCTGAAAACACAATAAACACAAAAACAACGCATAATTCCAAACAAATGATATTAAATACGCGTTTTGGTCTTGTTTTAGCCAGAATTAAGTGGTAAAAGGATGGGTGTTTACACACCTATCAAACCCCCTACACTTAACCATTGCCATGCCCTCATGCAATGCTTAGTGATAAAGCAATTTTACACTTTTCTCATAATTAATCAACCTTGGCCTTATTAAAATACTACTTAAACAAAAATTAAGGTACTAAAAGAAATTAAAACTTAAACGGAAACAAAAGGATAGAAAACCATTTTCACTTGAAAATAGCTACATGGAAATAACTTGCAAAGAGATCAATGACTTACATTAGGGCTTTTGTGCTGCGAAGATTTATCACCCTCAAGTTTCACGTTCCCCAAACTAAGCTTAAAAACGAGATCATTGTTATTATAAGTTAGCAATTCAGAAACTTACACATATGGCTTAATTATATGCTTAAACTCCCTTATTCCTAGGTGTATCTCTTATATTTTATTTTTGTCTTAGAATGATCATGAAGATGCATTTTTGGACTTATTTCGATAGTTTATTTAGGCTGAAAGCAAAGTGGGACGATTTGATCAATAGTTAGCTAAAGGACAAAATCTCTTAAAACTGCTTCTCGGGATATCAAAAAGTTCATATCTTGGCATAACTCGGTTCACGATTTGAGACCTTTCTCGGGCCGATATTTGGCATGTACTTCATACTTCATATCTTGAGAGACGTGCTTGAGATAATGGTCTTCTCATCGTTAATAGAGTTTCTTCACTTGGAGACTTTTGAGGGGTACTCCAACTTTGTTGACCACGACTTCATGATTATTCTTCAATCTCTAATTGGGATTTTGAGAAACAACGATCCGCCTCCTTTTCGGACTTGGATCTATTTATCCTCATACCTTGTTAGGGTCTTTTCGGATAGACTTCTCCATGATCTTTATGGGAGTTGATTGCTTTTCGTCGTGAGTCTTGATCCTTCATATTGACTTTGGGAATAATGCTTTTTCACGTCACCTTGGATCTTTAGCAATAAAATGGAATCCTCATGCCTTGTTAGGGCCTTTTCGGACTCGCCAATCTTCGCGCCCCGCTTCATAAGTTATGCCTTGGTTATGAACTCTTATCATTACCGAGCAACTTTTAAACGATCTTGGGCTAGAAGCTAAGTAACTTTTCAAATCGTACGACCTTACTTATTGCAGATAATTTATTAGCAAGTGATGGGAGAATAGGCAAATAATTACACCAAGTGAGCTTGTGCAAGAATACCGACTTATAATTGACTCTATCATTTCTCGTCCTCCACAATTTAAAATCTCAAGTAATGAGACTCGTGGATACTTAGCCTAATAAACCAATTAAGGTCTACATGGTTAAGGATACTAGCTAGAATAAACTTGGGTAAGTCTATTCGGGTTGAGTCAAAATAAACGCAACGGGCCTAATATGTCAAAGATTTCTAAACTAGCTACACCACTTTATTAATATTTTTTTTTACTTATTGCGGGATATATACATATGAAAGCAACGATAAAAATTTAAAAATTACGACTAAATGGTCAAAGTTAATAAAAAATTTGAAAAATGTTGAAAAATATGATTTTCTGGTTAAATGAAGGCATTTTCATGGAAAAGTCCACTTAAAACTTCGATAGAAGTCCCCCTACACTTAAGATAAACATTGTCCTCAATGTTTAAACATGTGGGAAAAGTCTCCCCTACACTTATGACATTATGCACGTTGGTTAACTCAAGTTAAGGAAGAGACGACTAAAGTGATCAATTTCAAATGAGAGTATGAAGAAAATTGAATCACGATAGTCGAGAGATAGAACCGGATTTCGGATAACACGGGAGCACGGTACTTCAAAGGTTCCAAGAGTGCACTTATCCCTGTAATCACATCACCACACAAATACAAACACGTATAGAAGTCCCCCTACACTTAGGAGGTTAAAACATAAAAGGATAGATACTCGGGCTGCCTCCCGAGGAGCGCTTGTTTTTGATAACCGAGTCACGAGCCTGACTCGACCCAAAATTAGTTCATGGGGAACGTGGTGAGGGAAGGAATCATCTCCTGAGAGGTGTCCTCACCAAAGTACAACTTCACTCGTTGGCCATTCACCTTAAAATTCGGTCCATCAGGTTGAGCGAGCTCGAGAGTACCATATGGAAAAATTTGGGCAATGGTGAATGGGTCGGACCAACGAGATTTCAGCTTGCCCGAAAAGATTTTCAACCGAGAGTTAAAAAGTAAGACTTTGTCTCCAACATGGAACTCTCGGTTCTTAATCTTAGAGTCGTGAATGAGCTTAGTTCTTTCCTTATAGATCAAAGAATTTTCATAAGCCTCATTACGGAGTTCATTTAGCTCATTGAGTTGGATCTTGCGTAGGTCACCGACTTTGTTAATATCAAAATTATCCCACTTCAAGGCCCAGTAAGCCTTGTGCTCCAACTCAATGGGGAGGTGGCACGCTTTCCCGTACACGAGACGATATGGCGTACAACTAATTGGAGTCTTGTATGCGGTACGAAAAGCCCACAAAGCATCATCAAGTTTATCAGCCCATGAGGCACGATGCTCTCCCACGGTCCTTTCAAGAATTCGCTTTAGTCCTCGGTTGGATATTTCAGCCTGGCCATTAGTTTGTGGGTGGTAGGATGTGGAAAGACGATGATTTACACCGTACTTAGCCATGACTGTTGCGAATTGGTCATTGCAAAAATGAGTCCCACGATCACTAATAATGGCACGAGGCACACCGAATCTAGCGAAAAGAGCTTTTAAAAAGTTACAAACCACCCTTGCGTCATTAGTGGGTAAAGCTTTGGCTTCAACCCACTTAGAAACGTAGTCAACGGCTACAAGGATGTATTTGTTTTATTTAGAGGAAGGGAATGGCCCCATAAAGTCGATACCCCAAACATCAAAGATTTCACACTCTTGAATGAAATTCTGAGGCATCTCGTCTTTATGTGTGATCGTGCCTTGTTTTTGGCAAGCATCACATCGTTTAACCATCTCGTGAGCATCACGATAGATGGTGGGCCATTAAAATCCCGAATAAAACACTTTTTTGGCGGTGTAGTTGGGACCAAAGTGACCACCGGGGGGTCCTTTGTGGCAAGCATCAAGGATTTCTAAAGCTGCCGGTCCATCAACACAACGACGAATAATCAAGTCAGCACATTGTTTGGATAGATACGGGTCATCCCAAAAGTAAGTCTTAATGTCGTTAAAGAACTTCTTCTTTTTCTGGGATGTTAACCCGTCAATGAGAATTCCACCCGCCAAGTAGTTTGCAATGTCCGCAAACCAAGGGGTTTCATCAGCAGTCGAGTTGATAGAAATTAAGGTCTCCAATGGAAAAGAATCATTGATTTCTTTGTTCGGATGATCCCCCTGGTAAGGATCCTCAAGTCTACTGAGATGATCCGCTGCTAGGTTTTCAGCTCCTTTTTTATCGCGAATTTCGATTTTAAATTCTTGGAGTAGCAAAACCCAGCGAAGAAGTCTTGGTTTGGAATCTTGCTTTGTCAACAAGTACTTCAGCGCGGAATGATCGGTGTAAACGATTGTGGTGGAAAGGACAAGATAGGGGCGGAACTTTTCAAAGGCATAGACAACAGCAAAAAGCTCTTTCTCGGTTGTCGTATACCGCAATTGGGCCCCAGTCATTGTCTTGCTAGCGTAATGGATCGGTTGGAAGTGTTTGTTCACTCTTTGGCCCAGAACCGCTCCAATAGCAAAGTCACTAGCATCACACATCAACTCGAAAGGCAGCTCCCAATTAGGGGTAACGAAGACAGGTGCCTTAGTTAGCTTATCCTTAAGCGAGTTGAAGGCTTCAAGACACTCTTTGGAAAAGATAAAAGGAGTATATTTTTCCAAGAGGTGGGTCATCGGGCGAGCGATTTGAGAAAAATCTTTGATGAATCGACGGTAGAAGCCCGCATGACCCAGGAAACTTCTCACACCTTTTACGGTTGAAGGTGGAGGCAACTTGGCGATAACATCGACTTTAGCACGGTCCACTTTGAGACCGGCTTTGGAGATTTTGTGTCCTAGCACGATGCCCTCTTTTACCATGAAATGACATTTTTCCCAATTAAGAACAAGGCGAGTGTCTTCACATCGCTTCAGCATACGTTCTAAATTGGCAAGGCAAGCAGAGAAAGAATCGCCATAAACCGAGAAATCATCCATGAATACTTCCATGGTGTCTTCCACCATGTCATGGAATATAGCCATCATACACCTTTGGAACGTCCCAGGAGCATTACATAAACCAAAAGGCATGCGTTTGTAAGCAAATGTTCCGTAGGGACAAGTGAATGTAGTCTTTTCTTGGTCCTTGGGATCGATGGGAATTTGAAAATACCCGGAGAAGCCGTCTAAGAAGCAGTAATAGTCATTACCAGCAAGACGCTCGAGCATTTGATCCATGAAGGGAAGAGGAAAGTGGTCTTTTCTCGTGGCATCATTGAGCTTGCGATAATCGATACAAACTCTCCACCCAGTAACGAGACGAGTGGGAATCAACTCGTTGTGTTCATTGGGAACAACGGTTATTCCGCCCTTCTTGGGTACACAATGGACGGGACTTACCCACGGCGAATCCGAAATAGGGTAAATCAAGCCGGCATCTAGAAGTTTGATAACCTCTTGTTTGATGACGTCATGAATTTTAGGATTAACCCTTCTTTGGCTCTGGATTGTGGGTTTGAAGTCATCTTCCATGAGAATCTTGTGAGTACAAAAGTTCGGATCAATTCCACGGATGTCGGAAATTTTCCAAGCAATTGCCTTCTTATGATCTTTAAGCACGGCGATGAGGCGAGTTTTCTCTTCATCTTTCAAGTCCTTTGTGATAATGACGGGCGACTTCTTCTCTTCTTCAAGGAACACGTATTCGAGATGAGGCGGCAACTCCTTAAGTTCTAAATCCGGAGGATTTTCGATGGGAGGCGTTTTCAAAGTCGGAGCATCGATAGCAGTAACCGTGGGAGATGGAGGAGAAGGATTGTCTTCATTGAGAAGGTTTTCAAAGAAATGCATGTCTTCATCCCCATCGGTGGGAGAATCATCAGTAGCTAAGTTCACATCTCCCATGGTGGCTTCAAGATCTTTCCAAAAGAAATCACTTTCTCCAAATAGAGATAGTGATAAATCAATAGAGGAAAAGGTCTCAACATTGGGAAGAGAAGTAGGAATACGTTTGCAAGCATTTTGGAAGTGTTCTTCACAAGCCTCATCAAGAACGTCAATACAATTAACACTCTCGTTGGAAAAAGGTTGTTTAGACAACTTTCCCATGTTGAAGACGGTTTTATCGTCACCCACTCGCATGATAAGCTCACCGGCTTCAACATCGATAAGAGTGCGACCGGTCCTCAGGAATGGACGACCCACGATCAAGGGAACACGAGGGTCCATCTTGTAGTCGACGACAACGAAATCGGCAGGAAAAGTGAATTTGTCGACTCCTACAAAGACGTCTTCGGCTATCCCCACTGGATAAGCAACCGTACGGTTGGCTAATTCCAAAGTCATTTTGGTGGGGACTAGCTCAGGGAGAGATAATTGCTTCCAAACGCTGAGAGGCATTAGATTAATACTGGCACCTAGATCGGCTAGGGGCATGCAATTCTCTACTCCCGGGAAGTTACAAGGGATTAAGAAACGACCCGGATCACCAAGCTTGGTTGGCAATTTCCTTAAGAGCATTGCAGAGCAATTCTCATTAAGTTGAGTGTTGGCAATGTCAAGAAGCTTTTCCTTGTCACTCAGAAGATCTCTAAACATTTTTGCGTACTTAGGCATGTGAGCGAGAGCCTCAGCGAAGGAGATGTTGAAATTCAATTGTTTGAACATTTTAAGAAAGTTCGAAACCTGAATATCGTCCTTGCTTTTGAGCTTCTCTTTCCTCAACCTAGATGGATAAGGTATATTGGAAGAAGAGGAAGGCTTTGGGATCGAAGGATCACTCACATCCTTGGGTGGAGGAGGGGTAGAAGTAAGAGGTGGATAAATTGGGGAAGGAGAAGGATGAGGAATAGGAGCAGGTGACTCGTTCTCCTTAGTCACAACCACCGGTGGAGGTATAGGAAGCTCGGGTTCCTTGGTACCTTTGCCACTGCGAGTGGTGATTGCTTTCATCTCCCCTCTTGGATTCGCAACGGTGTTACTCGGAAGAGTACCCGAAGAAGAGGGTTGATTACCTTGGAAAAAACTAGCCATCATGTTCTTCAAGTCATTTGTTTGGCTATCCAACGTATTTCTCATGTCGGCTCTCAAATCGTTCCCTTGTTTGACCAGGTCTGCTTTCAAGTTGAGTACTTCACGCTGAAGATTCCCACGATCACATCGTTAGTCCTCATATAAGTTTCCACTTCTTGGTGAAGAGCGGTGGGTTGGTTGGGAGGAGCATTGTATGCGGGTGGTTGATAAGCAAGTTGCTGGTAAACTTGGTTGTTTCGTTGAGGTGGTTGTTGCTGCTTGTGAGGTGGAATGTATGGTGTACGAGGTTGTTGTTGTTGTTGAGGAGTGCGATTGAGGTTTTGTTGTTGGTTTCGGTTGTTTGGAGGAAAACCGGGTGGTGAGAGGTAGTTGTTGGAGCGGTAGCTAAGCAAATTATGGTCACCTTGAGGTCTAACTTGATAAGCAGGTTGAGGATAGGTGCCATAAGCTGCATTCACATTTTCAGAAGGATAGTCTTGGGTGGCGGTACAAGTGGTGTAAGAGTGAGGACCCCCGAATATCTCGCATGGTTGGCTAACAACATTGACTTGAGCGTTTTTAGCGTTGTTGCTGTTGTTGTTGTTAACGGTGTGGGTAACAAGCGATTCAAGAAGCACAGTGATTTTGTCCAGTCGCTTGTCGCTGTCACTAGTGCTAGCACTAGCGACATTGGTCCGAACACTCTTGGTTTGCACACGAGACTTATTCTCAATGATATCCCAAGCAGCATTGGAAGTCTTAGCCAAAAGATTACCCCCCGAGGCACTGTTTAGTGAATCTTGGTCACTCATTCTTAAACCATTGTAAAAAGTGTTAGTTTGATGCACTTTGGTAAAACCATGTTGTGGGCATTTTCTTAAAAGATCTTTGAAACGATCCCAAGATTCACTGAACGACTCATCGTACTTTTGTTCAAAATTTATGATTTCATTCCGCAAAGCGGTAGTACGAGAGGGAGGGAAAAAGTAATTGATAAACTTGGTTTCCAAATCCGTCCACGAGAGAATACTCTGTGGCGGTTCCTTAGCAAGCCAATGTCGGGCTTGTCCCTCTAAAGAAAAGGGAAAAAGTTGTAACTGGATTACCTCTTGTGGAACACCATTGAATTTGACCGTGTTGGTGAGTTGCAAGAATCTCTTGATGTGGTCATGTGGATCATCAATGGTACGCCCCAAGAATGGTTGAGCGGAGACCATCTGGATAAAGCCGGATTTGAGCTCAAAATTGTTGGCTGCAATCGCTGGTATAACAATTGGATCAGTGTTGCCATCTACATGAGCTTGCAGGAGTTCAATCATCGGGCGATTATCTGGTAGAGGCTCATTGTTGTTGTTGTTATTCATGTTGTTGAAGGATGGGTTGTTATTATTATTATTGTTGTTTGGAGGTGGTATGTTGTTGTTGTTTTGTACACCGGCAATGTCTAAGTGATCGAGAGGCTTGGGCTCTTGATAAGACGTTGATCGAGTGCGCATACACCTGCAAAAGAACTAACAAGAGAAAAACAAAGCAAAAATATTTTTGGTTTTTTATGTTTTTTACTTTTTAGGATTTTTGAAAATTTTATATTTTTTAGTGTTTTTGAAAATTTTTATGAAAAGGTAACGTTCACGGGGAACGGATCCCAAAATCCAAGTTCTCACAAAAACTTTTGATCTTAACGAGAAGAGCCGGCAGCGTCGCCATTTGATACTTTTGAATTTCAATTGGTTCAATTATACTCTCTCGATATCCTCACGAATTGATCTTGGTTCTAAGTGGAATGATTGTTCTTGGTTACTAAAAAGGGGATTGGTTTTCTAATCTACTAAATGTTAAATGCTCTAAAATGTAAACTTAAATTTAAAAGCAATTAAATTAAGAACAATTAATAAAACTTGAATTAAAATTAAAATTAAAATTAAAATTAAAATTTAAAATTAAAATTACAGTTAAAATATAAATATGAAATAAAGAAACAGAAAGTAATCCTTAAAAATGCTCAAAAGAAATTTGATTCGGAAGTTTAACCTTGATTCGGAAGTTCACTCGGAACTTGGTTCGGAACCCTTGATCCGGAACTTCGCTCGGAAGTTTACTCGGAACCTTCACTCGGAACTTCACTCGGAACCTTCACTCGGAACTATTGATCCGGAAGTTGGTCCGGAACTTTCTTCGGAACTTTGAGTCGGAAGTTTATTTGAAACTTTTAACTGATTCGGAACTTTTAAAGGAAAAACTCATTCGGAACTTTTCAAAAAGAAGTTGATTCGGAACTTTTGCTCATCCGGAACTTTAGGTTCATTCGGAAGTTTTGCTCATCCGGAACTTTTGGTTCATTCGGAAGTTTTGCTCATCCGGAACTTTTGAAATTGACTCGGAACTTTTTAAAAGGAAATTTATTCGGAAGAAAGAAAAATTCATTCGGAACTTTTGTTCATCCGGAACTTTATGTTCATCCGGAAGTCTTAGTTCATTCGGAAGTTGTAGTTCATCCGGAACTTTTCGTTCATCCGGAAGTCTGGGAAACTCAAAAACAGTAACTAAACCGAAGAACAGGGGAAATCGATTTTAATCCAAAAATCAACAAGTTTTTCACCAAAAACTTAAATAAACTAATCACTAAGCATCTACTAACCATAAACTACAAATCCCATCAATAAAAACGCAAATTCAACAACTTTTTAAAATCAAAACTCAACCAAATAAGAACTTAAGAACTTGAAATGAAAGATGATGATGAACAAGATGAAATAGAAAGATTAAAAAAGAACTTGTATTGATGATTAATGTTGAACAAAATAAAACAAAGATTAAAATTACAAGATTTGAAAAACAAAGATCAAAATCACCAAACACCCTAGTGGTGTTGGTGATACCTACGAATAAGAAGAGAGAAAAAGAAGGAGGAAAGAAAAACTAAAAAAAACTGGATGAAAAGTGTGAGGGGTGGGCTTTATATAGGTGTTCCCTTTGGTTGGTGAGTGGGCTTTCTCCCGTTCTTCTTGTCTTCTCGTCTTTTCAGAAAAGTTGACGTTTTCGATTCTGATTCGGGATTTGTCGTTGATTAAATTCAACTCGTCTTTTAATTTCTTCGTTTAATAGACTTGAGTTTCTTCGACTTATGTAAATCTTCCATCTTTGGTCCTTTTCTTCAATAAATCTTCGAATAGGCCCAGTGACTTCAAACCTTTTGCATCTCTTGGACAACAGACTTCATCTTGAGTCTTTTTCTTCGATAAATCCCGTGCAATCCCATGTTTTCTCCATTATCCATCCAGTTGGCTCTGAAAACACAATAAACACAAAAACAACGCATAATTCCAAACAAATGATATTAAATACGCGTTTTGGTCTTGTTTTAGCCAGAATTAAGTGGTAAAAGGATGGGTGTTTACACACCTATTAGGAAACTCATTTGAATGTGTTTTGGAGGGAAAAACCTAGCCGAAACCATTTCTAGGGCTTGTAACTTTGTAACTTTGTAATTCTTATAATTAAGGGTTTAAGAAAGTGATTAGTGATGGATTTAGGTGTAATTAGGGTTTCTTGATTTTAGTTAGGAAGTTTGGATCACTAGTTTGAAGCTTAACCTAGGTTTGGAGTGAAATTGGGAAGAAAACCTAGTTGGATTAGTGTTTCTAGTGATCTAGGGTTCAGTCCTTGTTAAAGCCTTAATTCTCACTTTGGATACTTATGTAAACTCAAATTATATCTCATACATTGTCTCTAATGTGTTCACGAAGTTTCTACACTTGTTTTAATATGTTATTCCAAGTAAAAATGTCTAATGAGTAAAAATACCTATTTTGACCTAATTAATAAGTCATGCATTTTAGGATTCTATAGACAAGGTGGTGAGGGAGTTATCGATGTACCATCGTCTTTTTATAGGGGCGACTTAAATGGACATATAGGGGCGGAGACGGAGGGATATGTGGGGGTTCATGGAGGCTTTGGTTATGGAGTGAGAAATGAAGAAGGTCGCGTGATCCTAGATTTGCTACTGCACACGACTTGGTTGTAGTAAACTCGTTCTTCAAGAAGAGAAAGCAAAATCTAATTACCTTTCAGAGCGGGGGTCGTTACACCCAAATTGACTATTTGTTAGTGAGAAGAGGAGAACTCAAGGCTTGTAGAGACTGCAAAGTCTTTCCAATAGAAGCTTGTTGTTCCCAACATAACTTGCTCACACTCGACACCCTGTTTAATAGTGTTCAACACCATAGGGTGGGGAGCTCCTGCCAAGAATTTTGTGGAAAAAGCTTAACGGGGACACATCAGAGGCATTTAGAGCAAGAGTTTCCCAGGGTGTTTCTACACATATGAAGGTCCTATCCGTTAGCGATGCGGATTCTATGTGGAACATCATTTCGTCTAACATCAAAGATGTTGCCAAGGATACCCTAGGTGTAG
Organism: Glebionis coronaria; assembly: GCA_025667525.1. Taxonomy (NCBI): domain Eukaryota; kingdom Viridiplantae; phylum Streptophyta; class Magnoliopsida; order Asterales; family Asteraceae; genus Glebionis; species Glebionis coronaria. Next base: position 1,327,946 of record JANFOE010000135.1, read on the forward strand.
CCATTTGGACTTCTAAGACGCATACCGCTCATAGAGAATCCTGATGGTTTTCTGAAGAGGTGCAATTAAAAGTCTCGGCAAAATAAGGAATTTTTAGAGAGCTACTTTCGTGTCAGGAGAGAAATAAAGAGGAGCAGATAATGGCACAAGAGAAGTATAAAGAAGCAAAGAGAGAAGCCAAGAAATTCATGGCCCAGGTGAAGGAACATACGTATGAGGAGATGTACAAGAAACTAGACTCCAAAGAGGGAGGAAATGATATCTTCAAGATTGCAAAATCCCGCGAGAGAAGAAGAAGAGATCTAGGGGACATATGTTTTATAAAATTTAAAGGAGGTCGTACCATCACTGACGAGAAAGAAATTAAGTCAAGATGGGGGAATACTTTGCATGTCTCTTCAAAGCTAGAGATCCGGAGAGACGCGACGAGGTTGGGGACCCCAGGGAGGAATGATACTACTCGAGGATCAGCAAGGCGGAAGTAAGGACCGCATTAAGGAAGATGGGGAGAAATAAGGCCATAGGTCCAGACCAAATACCCATAGAAGCTTGGAAAAGCCTATGGGACGAGGGGATTTTTTTATGAAGCATTTAGATGATTTGTATGTGAATTGAGTTCAATTCGGGAAGAAACGAGGAAACAACAAAAGATTTCAAGATCAAGACGAAATTTGGTGTCCATGCTCTAGAGAGTAGGGACGACGTCAATATTTCGCTTGCCGTTTTCATGATCAACAAATGATGGCCTTACATACTTTGGTGACGTTGTCAAAATGAGGCAGGGGAATAAACCCTGAGCTGATGACATCACAACTTGCACTTGCCATCGTCATAATGTATTTCCTAGATATATTAACCCATTATGTACCCTAAAATGTATGGAGACTTGGAAGAACGTTTGTAGCAGTTATCTTAGACAAATTTTAGGGGTTTTTTAACCCTTTTGTACTCATTGTTACTCCACGCTCACTTTAAGTAAAGTTTATATTCTATGTAATCTATTAATATGTTTAAATGTTGTTTGATTTAATGTTCTTTGATTTCAATTAGCATGCTTGACTAAATTTAATTAATAGTTGCTTATGATTGCACGAAACTTAGTTTGTGATCTTTGATTAGATTGCTTCTTGTTATTGTTTTGCATGTGAGGCATTAGATAACTACTGTTTGATCTTTTTATCATAGGTAGACGTCTAGTGAAACATGATTAGTTCGAGGATACATTTGATTAGATCTTAGTATCTGGATCACCTTTGGATGGATTTCGAATTATGTATTTAGTGCACGTGAATTTACTATTGTGAGGGAGCGTGTCCTACAGGTAACACCTGAATAGGTTGTCACGTAGAATATGGAATTCACCAACCGATTGTTGAATTAGGAGAAAACTTATATATTAAATTAACGAGGGTGACGACCGATAGAACTAGAGAGAGAAACTAAGGAGTACTACACGATTCGATAAGCACATTTGTTTAACCAAATATGTGTCAACATATTTACTTTTCTTGCATAATTAGGAGTAGTTATCAAATTTGGTTAAACTCACTTTGTAAAACCCAAGATTCTTCTTTCTTTCACAAAATAAAAAAACAAAAAAATTGTCTTATTTCAATCCCTTAGGTCTTAGAAACATATGACTAGACCCGCCCAAACTATTCCTCTAGATAATGATAATAACCCTTCGTGTATTACCTATACTACACTACAACGATTAGATATTATGCTTAGGAAGGTTGTAAAACTTTTCTAATGTAACCACCTTATCAAATCCATTGAAGGATGAAAAGAAGAGTGCTTTATTGTAAATCAGTCACTTTTCAAACCATTACTGCACATTTGAGTCTTTTCTTGACAGTTAAATCTTTTTAGTGTTTTCAAGTGAACAAAGTTGTAAAACCTGTAAATTTCAGGTTTTGACTATGTCATCATTGTATACCGTCACCTCATGATATCTGAATATATATTACCACCTTTGCATGAAATCTTTTGAGCAATCATATGCATCATACATGAGCATACATTATTTTAATCATCAGAACATGGAGACATTTAATCTCATAGCATACATTATGATTTTGAACATTTAATCATAAGGACACAATCACATTTGTATGACTACATTATATGAGCATGCGGGACAGTAAACAATCACTTCTTTTGGGACATTTAGGCCACCTGAACTTATAATCATAAGCATTCATCATATTGGTTCATAAATCTAAACTCATGATTACAATTAATAATATTTACTTAAGTATTATTTTTAAAGCTTTAAATATATAGATATATATATATTTTTCTCACATTATGGATGACATTACGTTACGACATCAACTAATTTTATATTTAAACATTACCTTTAACCATTCTAACTTATTTAAACTAAGTTGTCATACATTTTAATATAGTAAATTATTTTCTCATCTAAATATGACCATACTTTCACCAAGGATCCCAAACTTAACCAAAATCAACCTAGACTTAAACATACTCACACAATACTATACCTATACTCCTAGTGACTATACTTAGACATAAAAATTAAACATAAAAATACCATAGAATCACTATATAGCCGAATATATACACATACATAACATTAAATACCAAAAACCTTTACCATTTACACTTTTGACTTTTTAAACTTGTACAACATATTTCATTAAATCATACACAATAGAAAACACTTCCTTTTCCTTGACTAGCCAATACCATCGGTTTGTAATACAAAACCAAGGCACCATGTACAACATTTGGTATTTAAAGAATGTACAAAGTTCACTATACTTGTATCATAACAATAAGACACCTAGCAAACCCCATTTGATATTAGACGTGTGCTATAACACACCCACACAACTCTTTCACTTGTACAAGCCTTCCATTTATTAAAAACACTATGCAAGTCTTACATTGTTCCCTTGGAAGCAAAACATGCGACGACAAAGGGCATGTAAGGGTCATATGTACATATTAAGTCATTAAGGACATGTACTTACATGGTACACCCTAAAATCCCCATATCAAGCAAACTATCTCTCTCTTGGACGTGTATAAGCCCCAAGCCACACCTCCCAATCTCACATTGTGATATTTATCAACTTTAGAACTCACACGTCACTTACAAAGCTCACATTTGGATACAAACTTAACAAAACACCTAGACGAACTCCTAGCATTTACTTCTATCCATTCTTGGTCTTCTCCATGCATTTAGTGCTTATTATCCAAGATATTTAGCCTTCAAGTCAAGTCCAAGATCATCCTAGGTCACAATAAAAGGAACCCGACGTCTAGAACTCCTAAACCATTGTCATCACCAAGTTTTCTTGAAACAAGTAAGTGTGAAACCCTCTCTAAACTTTTCCTTACTCGTTTTACTTCTCATGCATGCTTATGCTATAAAAATGGAGTTAGGAGTACATGCATACGTTTAAAACTTATAAACAAACCCTAAACAACATATAAGCCCATGGCTTATATGGTGTCTATGGGTAATCTTGCTTGAAAACCCTAAAACTTGTAAGAATATGTATGAGGAACCTAGTGTAAGCCCTAAAGTAAATTGCTATGTCACAAAAGTGTATAAAAAGTAATATAAGCCGAAACATTTAAGCTTATATAAGCCCATAAGTCATATAAGCCTAGACCTATATAAACTACCTATAAAACATATATAAACCGAGACCTAAAAATATATATAAGCCATGACATAGAATTTCTAAAACCTAATATAAGCTGAAAACTATAACTTATATAAGCTAAGTCATTAAAACCCTAAAAATCTATTTAAGCCGAGATTAAGATATATTTAACCTAGCTCATTTAAGCCTTAGAAATGTTAAATAAGCCAAGTTATATAAGCCTTAATATAAACTAAAAATAAGCCGAATACAAATAAGCCCATGTCTGAATTTTAAGCTTAGAAATAATAAGGTATAAGCCTAATAAGGAAAGTATATTTACTAGCCCACTTAATAATTACTAGTTAATTTAAACAAGCTCAATAGGCCCATTTTGCCCAAGCTGAAACCCAATTGGGCCAGTCAAGCCCAAATCCTAATTTGGAGACTTTTCGTGCCCTTATTGACAATCGGTGAAAGTTAAGGTTAGATTTGGTAACTTAATAAAACATGTATACATGATTTCGTGTCTTTATAAAAGTTCAAGGGTCGAATGTGTCATTTTCCAAAGTATAGGATGCGTTTGTTTAAACAGAAAGTTAAATGAAACCACAAGAGCCATTATTTCCATTATTTAAACTTAGTATAAGCCCTAGATGCCTTATTAAATATTCTGAGACCTCAAGGGTCATTTTTTACATTAATGAAACTTGTTACAAGCCTAGCCTCATTTTTAAATACTTCGAGACCTTAAGGGTCATTATTGCCACTTTTGGAAACTTACTACAAGCCCTAGACTAATATTTAAACATGTCGAGAATTTATGGACCAAAAGTATCACTTTAGGAAACTTATTACAAGCCATAACTATTAATTTTAAATAGTCCGAAACTTTAAGGACCAATTGTGTCATTTTGCAAACATAAAAAAAACCCTAACCCTAACTTAATTAATTCCGAGACTTAGGGGGGTGTTTGGTCATTTCCCCAAAGTTTTGTAAGCCCTAGGGGTGTTTTTGTAAATAAACTAAACGGACAAGGACTAACGACGCAATATACTTAGCGAACAAAACCTTAAAGGATATTTTTGGTAAGTTGTTATACTAACAAGGACTCAAGTGTAATTTAAGTTAATTAATAAATTATTTATTAACTTAGCCGTTTGGATAATTAAACAAATCTATTCACGAAACCTTATAAACTGACAAATCCCGTTAACTATATTTTTGAAGCCTTAAGAAAAATAAGTTGTATTTATTTTCTTACAATAAATTAAATAATATAAAACCTAGTTATTTAATTTATTACCCATTTTACTAAACAATTTATATATATATATATATATATATATATATATATATATATATATATATATATATATATATATATATATATATATATATATATATATATATATATATATATATATATATATATATATATATATATATATATATATATATATATATAGAGAGAGAGAGAGAGAGAGAGAGAGAGAGAGATGAGTTCTAGAGAAAACCTTGCATTCGTAGAAAACTTAGAAAACAAAATAATAGAGTAACTTTTGCAAAATATCAAACAATAGGGTAGAAATCGAAACTTAACAAAAACCGGAGGGGGTAAATCTGCCAACACTTCAATCTCACTTCTTACAACGACCAAACACCCTCCTGATCTCACATACACACACACGCCTCCGACCAGCACCACACCTCCGAGCACCACACCTTCGATCACTACTACACCTTCGACCACCACGCCTCCGACCACCACACCTCTGACCAACACACCTTCGATCACTACCACACCTTCGATCACTACCACACATCTGACCACGACTACGCATCGCCAAATCAATATCCAGAAGCGTCGCCGTCACCGGCGTCTTCGTTTTAAAAAAAAGCAGGTACGTTTACGGGATTGACATCTATATGACGTACATATTTTTAATTAACAAATATTTACGAGATGAAATCTATTGGTTTATATAAAATACATGTGATTTTACAATGGTTGTGTAAACTTTTTGAAAAAAAGCAGGTATGTGTGGTGTGTTATATAAACAGATCATAACATAATAACTAGTCAGTTTTAAAGATTAACCATATGTACTTTTGTGTATAATAGTAGGATGCACATAAAGTGTTTGATTAAATGCATGAACGGGATTTTATAGGTATGATGCATTATATTTATACTATGATATGTCATATGTTAATTTTTACTTTTTTGTTATCTAGAAGTAGAAAAAGTTTGTATATGGGATGTCACTATGTTTAAAATTAGTGGTTGGCATAATAATGCATCAGGGAGTGATTCCATTAATTCCATTGTATACATGGTAACCAAACAGACCCTAACTAATCATTGTCTATTCTTTCATAAAAATACCGATTGTCCCGGTACAAATTAGTATATTAACTTGTTGACAAGCTACAATCGAAATTGGTGACACTTATTAATTCTATTCCAAATCATGGCGGTGATGACAACAATCAAATGTATGAAGCGACATGAAAATATGTAGATTGTGCTTTTGAAGTGCTCAAGAAAACATGTTATATATTAGTTAATCTCCCATGATGGAGACGTCAAGAAAAAATAAGAAATATGATGTACACGTCCATCATATTAGTCAGGTTCCTACACAATGCCTTGACGGATACCCTGTGACTAATCTCGCAACGATCGTATTTTTTCATGACCATTGTTTCCATGACTTTATTATTATTTAGTTGTGATAAAGTAAGGATCTAAAACATATAACAATTTACCTTGACACTCGAAACAATATCGTTCCTAGTGTCTTTCCCTATAATTTCAACAACACTTGGATCACTTTTGTCAATATAAACTGAATTCATCTAGTTAAGAAAGTGATTTAGAAGAGAACACTTGTTACATTCTTTTATCTTTGTACTTATTAATAGCACATGCGCAATGCGACAACATGTATTTTGTAATGAAAATGTATGAATGTTATAAATTTTCTTCAAAAGTTAATTTAATTAACTTAAAAGGGAATAATAAACCATTTTTATGCTATTTAAAACTAAAAACTTTTTATTATTTCGGAAGAAAAGAACTTTCAATTCTAAAAGAACAAACTAAGACATTTTGTTCACTACCATAGCAAGCTCGTATATTTTTAAAGAATTTTAGACCAAGTTTACTTCAAATAACGTTTACTAATAACAACCTAAATATAAATATTTCTTATCCTAAAAGACTCGCAACCTTAAAACTACAGAATAAAACAACAACTAAAAAAATAAATTTCAGTCTTTTTTATCCTAAACTATGTGAACCAAAAATAATTTTTTCGAAACGCTTAGGGGCTGTTTAGTTGTGGAAAAATTTTCATAATTTTATGTTTCTAATTTTCTAGAAAAGAAAAGACTTTTCTTTTCTAGAAAAGAGTTTTGAAAACTTGTTTAGATAATATTTTTCATTTTCTAAAAAAATAAACAATGTTTAAACGAAACTATTTTCAATCATTTTTTTCATGATCAACTTTTTTTCACGTTTTTGCTAGTTTTTTTTTACGTTTTCGTCTGTCTTCTTTTTTCATATTTTCGTAATTTTTTTACGTTTTAATTAGTTTTTTACTTTTTATCAGTATTATTACGTTTTAGTGTATAAATTTACGTTTTCGTCAGTATATTTACGTTTTCGTCAGTAAATTTACGTTTTCGTCAGTAAATTTACGTTTTCGTCAGTAATTTTACGTTTTCGTCAGAAAATTTACGTTTTCGTCAGTAAATTTACGTTTTCGTCAGAAAATTTACGTTTCCGTCAGTAAATTTACGTTTTTGTCGGTAAATTTACGTTTTCGTCAGTAATTTTACGTTCTCGTCTGTAAATTTAGGTTTTCGTCAGTAAATTTACGTTTTCGTCAAAAATTTACTTTTTTGTCAGAAAATTTACGTTTTCGTCAGTAAATTTACGTTTTCGTCTGTAAATTTAAATTTTCGTCAATAAGTTTACGTTTTCGTCAAAAATTTACGTTTCCGTCAGTAAATTTCCGTTTTCGTCAGTAAATTTACGTTTTCGTCAGTAGTTTTACGTTCTCGTCTGTAAATTTACGTTTTCGTAAGTAAATTTACGTTTTCGTCAAAAATTTACTTTTTCGTCAGTAAATTTACGTTTTCGTCAGTAATTTTACGTTTTCGTCTTTAAATATACGTTTTCGTCAAAAATTTACTTTTTCGTCTGTAAATTTACTTTTTCGTCGGAAATTTACGTTTTCCACAGAAAATTTACGTTTTCGTCAAAAATTTACTTTTCCTTCAGTACATTTACGTTTTCGTCAGTAAATTTACGTTTTCGTTAGTAAGTATACGTTTTCGTCTGTAAATTCACGTTTTCGTCAGTAAATTTACTTTTTTGTCAGAAAAATTAAATTTACGTTTTCGTCTGTAAATTTACGTTTTCGTCAGTAAATTTACTTTTTTGTCAGAAAAATTAAAATTTACGTTTTTGTCAAAATAAGTAAATTTATAGACGAAAACGTAAAGTTACTGACGAAAACGTAAATTTAAAGACGAAAACGTAAATTTTCGGACGAAAACGTAAATTTTCTGACGAAAACGTAAAATTACTGACGAAAACGTAATATTACTGACGAAAATGTAAATTTACAGACGAAAACGTAAATTTTCTGACGAAAACGTAAATTTTCTGACGAAAACCTAAATTTACTGGTGAAAACGTAAATTTTCTGACGAAAACCTAAATTTCTGACGAAAACATAAATTTTCTGACGAAAACGTAAAATTACTGACGAAAACGTAAAATTACTTACGAAAACGTAAATTTTCTGATGAAAACGTAAATTTACAGACGAAAAAGTAAATTTTCTGACTAAAACGTAAATTTTCTGACTAAAACGTAAATTTTCTGACGAAAACCTAAATTTACTGGCAAAAACGTAAATTTTCTGACAAAAACGTAAATATTCTGACGAAAGCGTAAAATTACTGACGAAAACGTAAAATTACTGACGAAAACGTAAATTTTCTGACAAAAACGTAAATTTACAGACGAAAACGTAAATTTACAGACGAAAACGTAAATTTACAGACGAAAACGTAAATTTTCTGACGAAAACCTATATTTACTGACGAAAATGTAAATTTCTGACGAAAACGTAAATTTTCTGACAAAAACGTAAAATTACTGGCGAAAACGTAAAATTACTGACGAAAACGTAATTTTCTGACGAAAATGTAGATTTCTGACGAAAAAGTAAATTTTCAAACGAAAACGTAAATTTACTGACGAAAACGTAAATTTACAGACGAAATCGTAAATTTACAGACGAAAACGTAAATTTACTGACGAAAACGTAAATTTTTTGACGAAAACGTTAAAATAATGATGAACGGTGAATACTGAATAGAGTAACGTGTTATTGAAATGGGTTAAATAAAACAATGGTGGGTATGAGGTGAAAATTTAGAAAAGGGTAAAATGGAGTTTTTTAATTTTCTATATAAATTTAGAAAATGAAAATTTTGTAATTTTTGAAAAATATTGAAAAATGATGTTGCTAAACAGGTTTTCTATTTTTCACTTTTCAAATGAAAATTTTTCTAGAAAAGTGGAAAAATTTTCTCCAACTAAACAGCCCCTTAATCTTGTTGTTGATTTCAGATTAAAGGACCGTAAATTGGTCTCTTGACTTTGTTGTATGTTGAATAAGTAAGTGTTTTTATTCAAAAATCAATAATCGATAACTGGTTTATATAGATCTTTAAAGATCGATGATATGAATTAAGGGTATTGATAAATATGTAAAGGTTAAGAGGCAATCATACATGATCACTACACACTAAAAAAAAGGATATTTAGGATCAATTATTTTAAAAATGTTAAAAACCTGTACTAAATACGTGCATTTGAAGTTCTTTGGATAACCGTGCTAAAAAGAACTGCAATTGCAACGACGTGTAACACACCGTTCCAAATGCGCATGTATTTGGCACATGTGCCAAAAAGTGGTACCAAATAAGGATGTGTTTGGGACGATATTAATATACATGCCCAAATACCTTTATATTTTTAACAAAATTCGACACTGATACTCATTTTTTTCTAACTTTTTTTGTAAAGATTGTTTTCATTCTTTTTATATTTAAATTAAAACATAGATAATTTGTAAACAATTGAATTCACTTAAATTAATATGCATTTAGTCAACCCGTTACAAAATAGTATAGTTAAAAAATAATAAGTTCAACTGCAAGTCAAGAAGCTACAGCCACTCCATCACAGGTTGTTGAACAACGAAAACGGTCGAAAACAGACACAAAAGGTTGAAAATGGACGAAACCAGACGATTACTCAAGACTATCTAAAATGATAGTCGTTCTGGGATTAGTCGGCTTGCAGTATCAAGTTGGGACCCGGTAAAATAAATAATATTACCTCCATTCTATATTAAGTTTTCAGTTTAATTTTTTGTCTTTTATTTAGAACTTTGATTTTGAATAATTTTGTTCGTATTATATGATATTTGATGAAAATTATAAAAATAAAAAAATACATTTACAACCCAATATATTCATATATTTTGCATCAAATATTATATAACACACAAAATATTTAACGTCAAAGTTATCAAAGAAAAAAACTTTAAAAGTATTACCGGAACACTTTATTAGGACTAGCGAAGTAATAAATAATTAAATACAATAGTTGCTCAAATAAATGTTGCGATTCTAACTTTTCGAAAATTAAATCAATATTCACCGAAAAGTTTTGAATCTATTCACCCTCGACCATTGTAACATCCCTTTGTTCAGTTTTGTCACAAAGCCCAATAGCAAAAAATACCTAAAACGCCTCTAAAAACCCAATGTTTAATCTCTAGATCTCACGTGATTAGTTTTCTCTTAACATCAATGTAAGTATCCAAGTTTAATTGATTTTTTTAAGTTTATAAGTTTCGATTATGAGTGTGTAAAAACGAAAGTTTAATTGATTTTTTTAAGTTTACAAGTTTCGATTATGAGTGTGTAAAAACGAAATCGACATTACAATTAACATCTGAACTTGATGTTCAGAAAATCAAATTCTACCATAGAAAGGCTGAATTTGAATTAATATGAACAATTAAACATACCTATTTTATTATAATAATGTATTTGCTTCCTCTTTTATGGTGATTTGTTTTGTATTTGTAAGAGATAACCAATGTTTTAAAACCTGGGTTTTTAATTGACCCGGTTATGTCACTGGTTCACCGGGTCACCGGTTCAACTGGTTGAACCGCCGGGTCAAACCGGTTTTACACCAAAAAAAAGATTTCCAACATGTAACGTGTGTACGAAGAACAACTTCATTCGTTAGCATTAAAACAAAATAATACTACAATACAGTAGTTGTTTTTTTGGCATCCACCTAACTCAACCCAATACTTATATAATTAAAAAATACTACTAGTATTCATTTTAATAAAGCATTGTTAAGGAGTATCTATACAAAACGTAACATCATCACTGCAACAACTTTTTGACCCACGTGCCATCAATTAGTATCCCAATACAACTTTTGCCTCATTTCCTTTCCCATAGACAAAAACTCAGATCCTACGGTGGGTAGACATCACCTCCATTTTCATCCACAATTCATCATTAATCACACACAGACACAGATGAATCTCTATTTTCACACTATTCAGCAACCATTCATCCCAACAAAGACAGATCCAGACAGATCCGCATCATGGGTGCACATCGAAGCATCTTTTGTGATTCAACAACACATCCAACTGTTTAAATTTCTTCACCTGATGTGGGATCGTTCTATTTTCTGTTGAACCGGCCGGTTTCCGGTCCGACGGCTTGACCCGGGCCGATCGAAACCCGGCGGTTCAATCCGGTCTGAGTTTCGATGAAAACCCGCCTTACAACGGGTCGGTCAATACTCTGATACCCGGTTCAACCGGTCGAACCGGCCGTGTCAAACCGGTTTTTAAAACACTGGAGATAGCAACTCGTATAAATCTAATTTCAAAGATGTACACTTATTGTGTAAGACCGTCAAGATATTTCGATGTGGGAAGAGGCAGTCAGACTTTTTTGTGAAAAAACACACCCTAACAAAAGGCTACAAAAACCCCATTAGAGAACCTCAAAAGTACGTAGAATGTGCGTATTTGGTGGTTGGCATGTCGGTTGTCTTGAGCTGATGGTGGTACGGTAGTAGGTGGTGGCCGAATGGTAGTCGGCTCGTGAGTGGTGTCCGGATGGTGTATATGGTTGTGGGCGGCTAATGTATATTGTGGTTATGGTGTATGTGTATTTTCTATTTTGAAGAGCAAAGATATTATTTGCTAAAGAGGCGAAAAACCTATAGATTTAATGAGCTCCAAGGAAGAGTAAAAAAAATATACAGATTCAAACTAACAAAATACGAAACTAGACAAGACTTAAATCAATTAGTTGACGAACCCAAAAATCCCGCGAGCGGGGTCTAAACCGGGAACGATTAAAAATATTAAATGAGAAGTCTTTGAATAGCCGAAAAAATGTCTTCCTGTCGAGCTGAATTCGTCTCTTCAATAGAAGCCATATGAATGCAAATGAAGTCTAGCTCAGTTGGATGAATGCATTTGGTTATAGTCTCCATATAAGGGAGGTCAGGGGTTTGACTCCTGTCATTCCCCATGTGGGGATTTTCCTAGAATTGGCAGCCGGGTTTGAATCTCATCGCAATGCCTTAAAGCCCCTAAATGGGAATTTGGATGGCTAGCATGAGGTTGATATTCTCTTCGTGAGATGATTCGAACTCAGGTCGAGAGACTTGGTGCCTCGGTGCCACGCAAGATACTCCGTTGCACCAAACTGTCGTTCAAAAAAAATATAAGCCACATGGATGATTTTATTTCTTCATTTCCAAATATGCCAAATAAGAGTCACACAAACCGCATGAATTTTTTTTGACACCGTTTTATCTTAAGAGATATTAGTAATTCTATTCAAAATAACATCTAATGAGGGGTTAAATGAGCCTGGGGCCTTCCACCAGTTCCAAATCTTTAGCAAAATGATCGTTATCCTTGGGCATGAAAAGAAGAAGTGGTTAAAGTTTCCAAGTGATCTTCACAAAATGCACAAGAAGGATTTTGTACTTCAATTCCTCGATGCGTAATATTAGCTCGAGTGGGTTGACGATCTAAGAATACACGCCAAGCGCATATATTTGCTTTACGAGGGACCCAAGAATTTCAAGAAAAGAACCAAGCCACATGCGTAACACAGGAGCAAGCAACTTCTTTTGGATGACATGAGAAAAAGATTTTACCATGAACTCAATTGATGCTTCCAAGGACCATAACCATTTTTCGTCGTCGGCCGGGTCTAAAACGAGGCCTTTAAGAAGACATGAAATCAAAGAAACCCCGCCCTCCGTTCTACCAGTGGGTTGTCGAAGCCAAGCCCAACTAGGATCCCAAATACCATCTATATGCAATCGTGAAATTTTTGCTCGTTTCAAGGGAAAATAAGTGGGGGAAACGACATGTTAAAGGGCCACATTCGCTAAATGAGTTATCGAACCAGAAGGAAGTATGTCTTCTAGTATTAACTTTTCTTACCATGAGATTATGAAACGAATGATCAAGACGCTTAAAAATTAAGAAACAATCAACAATGTTCCTCCATGTACATTTTTTAGACCGTGAAGAACCACGCGAATCAAACCCTCCATTTGATCCATGAATCTCAATGATAACTTTTCTGTAAAGGGCATCCGTCTCTTTAAAAAAGCGCCAATTCAATATACATATAAGACCCATGTTTTTTGCTTTGGTACTCCCAATACCAAGGCCGCCAACTTTTTTACAAGATAAGATCTTTTGCCAACGAATCCAGACCATCTTGTTTTCATTGTCTTTCATGCCCTAAAAGAAACGTATTCTAATCGATTCAAGTTTAGAAATGACCCTTTCAAGAGCTTTAGAAAGAAAGAGATAGTAGATTGGAAGACTACGGGAACTGATTTCACGAGAGTAAGCCGACCTCCGCTTGAAAAGAGATTTACTTTCCATGACGACAACTTATTTGTGAAAGTGTTAGCAATGGCAAACCAAGCTTCAATCCTATTCATATTTTTACCAACACGAAGTCCTAGGTAAGTAAATGGTAAAAAATCATAGAGCAGTTAATAGCCTTTGCACTGTTCACAACTTCTTCCTCACCCACTCAAATACCAAAAATTTAACTTTTAGATAAATTAATTTTATTATTGTGGTTTTATATCCCATTAGGTTGTAACAATCGTCACTTGAAAGGCTCTTAAAACTTTAGTTGTAAACATATTTTAAAAAGTTATAAAGATATTTTTATATTAATTTGTTATAAAGACAATTTAAGTGTTACACACATTGAATTAATTGGTATTGTTAAAGAATTTTAATACTGAATTAGTTTGTATTATTATAGATTTTTTGAGTCTAATTGTAATGTCATAATTTGTTACTTTTTTATTAAAGAATGTTTTAATGACTTAATTCTTTATGACTTCTAAATATACAATGACATAAATCTATTATTAAGCAAAAGAGATTACATAATATGATTTGAAAACATAAAGAGAACACATTATTTCTTTATTGGTACCTGAAGAAAGAACATCAATTGTAACACTCCATTTTGATAAATGAAATATCACAGGATAATTATGGCGTGTCATTAAAGCATGCAAGGTAAATGTCTAAAACATTAAATGGCCATAAAGAATCCAGAAACAATCATCGGATCCAACATAAGCTCCACACACGAAATGCATAAGTAAAATGTAAAGTAAAAGGACTAAACAATGTCCAGCAAAGCAAAAGTATGTAAATGCATTAAAGAATGAAAGAAGACTTGCGCCTCATTCCATGCACGTACTCTTAAAATCCTAGCTTTTCCCTTTAGTACCTACCGTATTGGGACATGGAAAGAGAAATACGGGTGAGCAATACGCTCAGTGTGCGGATATATGACATAGAATGTAAAACATAAACATAAGCAAGTAATGAAATGAAATGAATAGCAGCGGAATAAATGTATATCCTGGAAAACCTGTTTTAAGTTTATAAGACTGATTTATATTTCTGAAAAGACTTATGTTTATTTTATCTTGGAAATCTGTATTTTAAATATGCCCGGAGTCCATATAGGTCATGTTATATCAACGTGCATGAATACCTAGAGGGGTGACCTCATCATACAATTAAAGGGGCTGCCTATAATTAATATATAAAATGAGTGGAGGGGATCATCTCCTGTAATGGATGCAAGGCACACACCGCAGTTACTATGAAATCATACTACTTGTCCTAAGATGCACCCATTCGCCCCACATGATAATAGTAACGTAGGACAAAATACTGTAAAGGGACGTTGCGAGCAATCACTCTCACCACAGAAGAGTCATAACACCGGTGCCTCCAGTGCTATGGTTATGGAACCCCCATAACTAGGTGAAACTGGCATGCATGTATATAGGTTAGGCAATCTAAAATTATCATACATATACTGATGTGTTTAAGACAGTTAAACTACTGGGGAAAACAGATGGCTGCAAACAGGGTAATCCTAATATAGGATGAAAAATGTCCTTACTGAAGGACAAAATATCCGTACCATATGTCCAGTAAGTAAAGACGAAAACGAACGTAGACGATCACTCCGACTTCACAATATCTACATAATGAAGGGACATGAATAAGAGTCGGTCTTACTTATACATACTTGTTAATTAGTTTTACTTGACGTGTTCATACTTATTATACTTGTTCTTGTCTTGTCTTATTATTTCATGTTTAATCATGTATTTCTTATAGTTTCACGTATTTTAGATTCATGTGTTTCATGTTTTAAGTGTTATAATACTTGTTATAACTTAATGAGTAACTTTCTAAATACAGCAGGTTTATATATATAGTAACTTTCCAAAAACAATAGGTTTCCATATATAATAGCTTTCCAAAAATAGAAAGTTTTCTCAAATAGTAAGTTTCAAAAAAATTAGAAAGTTTCCATATTAATAAGTCTCCAAAAATAGAAAGTTTCCATATTTAGCATGTTTCTATAAATAGCATGTTACCATATTTATTGTATTTTCATAAATATCATGTTACCATATTTAGCGTGTTTCTATATTTATCATGTTGCCATAATTATTAAATTCCATAATTAACATGTTTCCATGATTAATCGTATGCTTATTTTATATCATGTAAAATTATATTATAAAGTTTAATAAATAAATAAATACTTAGCTTAAAATATTATTAATTAATAATGTCATGTCATATTATAATAAGTTAATATTAATTAATAATATTTCATGTATTAAACTTTACCTTAAAATATATTAATTAATTAACCTAAGTTTTAATTAATTAAATCTATGTACATAAATAATTAAATTAATAATTATTATATCATAAGTTTATTTAAATAAATATACATACATGTTATATCATAACTTTATTTAAATAAACATAACCTAATTTTATTTTAATTAAACCAAAATTAATTAATATTATTAATTAATTAAAACATAACATAATTTATTTTTACATGTCGGTTTAATTTACGTGTTCTTGAAGAAGTTAAGTTCCCGAGCCCCATACCGAGACCCGACAACCGAGCACCACAACCCGAGGACTGGGGCCTTGCTACCATGACTCGTCCGAGCCACAAACAACTCACCGAGAGCCAAAGCTCTCGGCTCGCTACTGTGCCCAAACCAAACAGCCCCACAGCATGAGCTGGGGTTCCCCCTGCCTGCGTCTAGTACCCACCGAGCACCCACCACGGGTCTCGGTTCCCACCGCTAGGCCAAGTTTCCCCACCGTGGGTCCTTGGTCCTTGCGGCTGTCAACCACACCACCACCACCGCCAGCCCAAAGCTTACGGCTGGTGGTTTTAAACCCAACGCCGACCCCCAAAGGGGTTGCGGCTGCTGGTCACGCGACACCACCGAGACCTTAATGGTCTCGGTTGGGCTGCGATCGAGACAAACACCACCCCCGAACCATTATTTTTTTTATTATTGCTAGATGTATGATTTCTTTACATGTTCTTGCATTATTTTTAATGTTCATACATGAATTAAAAAAAAAATAAAGAAAAGGGATTCGAGATATCACATGTGATTTAACAAGATGCACGAACACGATACCGTATCAAACAAAGATCAAAACAATTCTTCCTTGTGGTTTTGGTGTGAGTCGTTGCAAGAGAGAGACAAAAGGGGAGTAGGGTTTTGATTATTTTCTATAAAAAGTGATTATGAATTCCCTATAGTTTATTTAATTGTCTAGCAAAAGTTCATGGGCCGGGCTTGGCCCATCCCTTCCTTTTCTCCTCTTCTAGCCGACGCACAAACACCCTCTTATAGTTTTCATGTTTGTTTTTCTTGTTAAAATATTATCGTGTGCTCGTGTTTATTTATCGTGTTATATTTCTTGAATGCTTCCTTAATATTATACGTACATACTTATCGTGTATTAATATT